>OX463866.1:19060625-20323239 GCA_949825065.1 Odontocerum albicorne | reverse complement strand
TCATGGAAGGACTGCTTGGCAATAAGGCTGCCAGATTTTTTAAACAATGAAGTGTTCAATAAATATTAATATAACTAAATATCATGCCAGAATCCAATGGCTGCAAAGAAATGTTGTTATCTCAAAGACAGCAAAGAAATGTTGTTATCTCAACGGAAGAAATGTTGTTATCTCAGCTAAAAGTTGTTATCTCAACTTTTTTAGCTGAGATAACAAAATTTTACAACAGCAAAGAAATGTTGTTATCTGTTATCTCAACCTTCTTTGGACTGTTGAATAATCCAACTCCATTATTAAATTACATCAAGATGAATAATCATTTGAATATTTTTTGCGACCATATAATTATCTTTCTTTACTTTTGCTTGGTTGGTTGGAAGAGACGACTTGCCGTCTGGCAATAAACCCGCCAGATTGTTTTTGCAATAAAGTGTTAACCCTTCCTTCCCTGCGATGTGTAACTAGTACACATTGCTTCTAAAAACTTTAATATCTCTATAAATATAATAAATACTGGGTTCAGATTTTAGGTATTCCTCCGTAATACATTTACGCATTAAATGAAAAAATAATATTAATAATAATTAGCACTTATCGACCATATCAGAGATATTTTGTGAAAATCGGGAATAAATTCACCAATACAATCAAACGTGTGCCAGTATGTGACGTAGGTATATTTATTCTAAAAAACCGCTATGGGTGAGGAAGCGACGCTATTCACGTCTCATTCTCACTCTACTTCGATATATGGGAACGCAAGAAATAGAATCTCAGTTCGCTCGCTTCAGTAGCTCTCGGCCATCCAGCTCGTGGTCTCTTCGCCCGTTTTGTGAACATCGGCCGATGTTTTTTTTTCATGTTTTCAGTTATTAAATTTCAATTATTTTCACTTTTGACTTAAAATTTAATAAATTTACATGATTGGCTATAAATATTCTTATTTTTCCGATTTTAAATCGCTCATTGTTATATGTGTATTGAATACTCAGCACCAGACCGCGCAGATTTTTTTAGCACAGTTAATGAAAGGTTAATAAATAAAATAAACAAATTTCATACACTATACTACACCTAAAGCCGAATGTGTTACTATCGCATATCGGAAGATCTATATTAGTTTCTTAGTCTATCGTCTTCCTGCTGTAAATTTTATTCGACATTTTGTTTGCATTTTTTAAAATATTTTATTAAGTCACTGTTAAGCCGAATGTCTTGCTTGAAGATTGTTAGCCCGAAATTGTGTGCTTATATATAATATAAAGCTGTCATAATACCGCGCCCTGTTGTATTGATTCAGGTAAAGACAAAATATTTGTTACGTCGCTGTTGAAATGCATCAACGAGAGTGCAAGACTCCTTCGTATAATTGTCATAAAAATATTATTTCAAGAACAGCAAACGGAAAAATATGCGAAGTATTTATTCAGGCTGTACTCAGAGGCTATATGTTTATGCAGATGCATCATCCAACTGCTGGAGGTGATTCATGTATTGTATTGCATTATTAACAAAGCAAAGAGTGTATAAGGTGATGAGGGTATCGTTAAGTTCAACACCTAAATGATTAAGATGCCGATGAGATGATGAAATTGATTACCAGGAAATGAGCAAACATATTTGTACATAGTCATCATAGAGGAAGATAGGGGTTCTAATGGGTAGTAAAGTAGGGCTATGATAGAGTATGGGTAGTAGAGTAGGGATATGATGGAGTATGGGTAGTAGAGTAGGGCTGTGATGGAGTATGGGTAGTAGGGCTATGATGGATTATGGGTAGTAGAGTAGGGCTATGATGGAGTATGGGTAGTAGAATAGGACTATGATGGAGTATGGGTAGTAGGGTAGGGTTATGATGGAGTATGCTTAGCTTGAAAGTATACTTCTACAAAATATCGTAATGCGCCACGTCACAATGTCACCAGTAACACTACTACCAAGTCCAACTCTCTAGCGTCCACGAGTGGTCTCTCAGGCCCCGCAATACCCGGGCAATGTGACCACTGGCATTCCATCAGTGTCATTGCAGATAGAAAGTGAACGAATGGCGAGTTTCTAGCGCCATAAAACTGGATGCACCTAGCTAAGGGAAGGTAACCCCAACAGAAAATCCTCTAGACAAGGCAAGGGGAAACCACGTTGGGTATCCCTCCCCAGTAAATCATTATAGAGAGAAAACTTTCAGGTGATAGTCAACGTTGGGGGGACTTGGCATGACACTTAGAAGAGGAAGATAGCCAAGGAAGAGTTGAGCATCAACAGAAAGTCTACTGGTCCTTATGACTAACTCCGAGACCTTGTTGATAAGACGATTAACCTTCACCCAGAGGTTTTGGATCGTCGTTGCTGGGCCTTGTAGTCGATGATCCCTCACCATTTTAACGTCAATTATATTAGAAAACATGGATGTGCCGTGGAGTTTGTGTTTCTATCTAATATTTAAGTGAGTGTGTCATTGCATAACACCAAATTCACCGGCCACACCACTGTGCTGGATCTGGTGGCACACGGAAGGGAAACGATTGGAGCACACTGGCATTTTATTTTTTTTTTGTTTACAGAATTGATATAACCGAAGTCATAAATATCCTTATACAGGGTGGCGCAGAGGAAACTCATGTGTTTTGAATGGCTAGTATTTTGCAAAGAGAGGAAACGCATGTTTTTCATTTAAGCGCAACATTATTTCGAAACGCATTTCTCGTTCTCCCTGTTGAAAATCATTCTGTTTGCGTCGTGGTTATTATATTTTCAGTTAAGTGTGGCGCTAGAAGAGAAGGAACTCAGTGAGTTATTCCCATGAGGTAAAAATGTTTCAGTAAGACCACGTTGACTTGAATCCGATTTGTTAAGACGGTGCGATAAATTATGTTTATCAGTGACACATACTCATATAAGGCACAAACCTGAGACAGATTTTTAGCAAGTGCTGATTTAAGTGAGAAATTTTAATATAAACGTGACCATGAATAAATAATGAATGATCAATAGAAAATAAATTGAATTGATTACAAATTCAAGGATACTCCAATATTCTCATTGAAATTCTTGATCCAAATGGACTCTATGACCTATGGGCGGAGTTTTCACTAAGTATCTGTGTAAAATAGTGTATATTAGACTAACCACACATTGCGGAATGACAGGGGCTGTCTAGGGTTGAACCTATGTCTCGAAACTCAGGTAGGTTTATCATTGTGTGCTGGTTTAAAGTTATACCATAAATAATAATGATTTTAAAAGGACAATTTACATAGCACCGTTCAGAAAGAAGTATATTCTCAATGATGTTTTAGCTCAAGAATTCGCTACTATGGAAATGAGTGTATTGATAGGAAGGTGGTATCTGCGGTCATTAGATTGGGTATTTCAATAAGTCTCATCCGCCACATTAAATCAACTTAATATTATGTTATCGTTTAAATGACTACCATAAATGTGTGACTACCGTTTTCACTAATACGTAATGTATGAGAATGAAACGTGGACGTGGATAAAAACTAAAAAGAACTGAATAATAGCTGTGCATTAAGAAGGATAATGTATAACAGAATACGTATAATAGAAGGATATAATATAATATAAGTTGAACGTGACAAGTTGACATACTATCATCTTTATTGTGTAATATTCTTAACTGTCCCACCCCCTCCTACTATTTTGCCGAAAGTTTTCAGCGTCTTTCAGATCACGGACTTGCGCTACGCTAAAACAGATATTGTTTATTGGCCTTCCCAATTCACCACTCTTCTTTTTTACGTCGTTCTTTACTGTCCATACAGTGAGATTCTGGAACCAGTTACAAACTAACGTTAGATTCGCTCTGTCGTTGGCATCCTTTATGAAACGACTGACTTAATTTTTAGTCAGTAATATAACGATTTTTCAATCCCTTCCTTTTCCTCAACTCAGTAATATACAATAGCATGTTTCAATCCTGATTTTTCTTACTCTTCCCCGTCCCTTCCTTTTCCTTTGATTGATTATTTATCTTTCTTTGATTTTTAATATGTATAATATATTGTTTATGTATTTTGTAAATGTGAATAATCATTTTAATATTTTTTGCAACAATGTAAATAAATAATAATACGTGAGCGGACAATTTACGACAGAATACGACATAAAAATATAAGTAATGAATGTGAACTTAAGACTTGAGTAAGATAAACATAGCGTAATCTTAGATGGTTCGAAAACGTGGAAGGAATGAAACATGAAAGACTGACAAAACAAATATGCAAATGTGAGTGAAAAGCGCGTGAGAGGAAGACTCTGTCTACCCAGACAGGGAAACGGCGTGATGGTAAGTATGTATGTATTTTCTCTTTTCACTCGAGAAATAATTGTTTCTTGTCCCAGTTTGGGCAAGTCATGTAATGGTAAGCCTATGCCCGAGTGGAGAATATTCAGTATCTTGGTATCCATGTCATGTACATACATAATCAGGCAGGTAATGCTCGGTTTCCTTTCGCCTTGGTTATTGCAACAGTGAAATCGGATATGCCCCAACTGTTAAATCATATAATTACTGTGCGAAAATATACCAACTGATCGGTATCGCTTTTGCTCATATCCATAGAAGTGTCGCAGCTGATACATAACGAACAAAATAAGACCCCATATATGGTCACATACATATATTCATACTTTTAAGTCATGTACCTGTCGGGGTAGGTAGTGAGGGCAGAGCGCCATGTTTTCCTATCATAACACAACTCCTTAGTCTCCTCCCCATCCATACTACGTCTACTATTTTTCTATCTACATTTCCTTCTTATAAAATACCATTTACTTGATTCAACCATGCTTTCCTTAGTCTTCCTCTTACACGCCATCCATTCACATTGACACTATATATTTGTTTTGTTAGTATTTCTTCTTTCATTCGTTCCACATCCCCAAACCATCTCAACGTGCTCTTTTTCATGTAAATAGTACAAATGTCGCGATAGGAAAGTCAGGCGCTATCTGTCTACACCCACAGGGGCACGGCGTGATGATATAAATGGATAAACAAAAATATTATAATATAAACCATTCATTGACAAATCTGACATTATTTAACGACCTCTGTGGCCTAGATGGTAAGATGCCTGTCTTCTGACTCGGGCGTTATGGGTGCAATTTCCGCATGAACCAAGTTTAAAAAAAAAGGTTTTTAGACTAGTTTTCACTCAAAGCCTCATAAACATCGTTTGTATGCAAAGACAGTGATATACATGGTTCGCTCGTGCGCTGTTATAGCTGTTAGACGTGATTTGCTTAGGCTAAGGCCACACCAAAGTGCTTCGCTAGGTGCAACGTGACTAATAGACTAGGTTACTTCATGTTCGGCCACATCAAAGTGCTTCGCACAAATTCATTTGACATTTGGGAGCGGTTGAGTTAACAAACGATGCAACACTCAAAACTAACCAATTTCATTACAACTTACCTTATCTTTATTTACTTCCTGTACAACTTCATTCACTTGATTCTACCACACTTTCCTTAGTCTTCCTTTTACACGCCATCCATTCACTTTGGCACTATATATTTGTTTTGTTACTATTTCTTCTTTCATTCGTTCCGCATGCTTAATGTGCTATTTTCAACCATCTTAATGTGCTATTTTTCATGTAAATATCACAAATGTCGCGATATGAAAGTCCGGCGCTATGCCCTCTCTGTCTTGTAATGCACGAGATTCCAGAGGGCCGTCGACCACCGGGACGTCCACCAAAGAGATGGAGAGAAAGTCGGACGTCTTCCTCACAGGACCGAAACTTAAATTCTGTTTAAACAGATCGCAAGATCTAGAAGAAGAAGCAACTTCATTACAAAGTGGTTTTACTACAGGTACATTTTTGTATGATTTGCTCGATGGGTTTCACAAAGGCTCCCTTTTATACACAGCTGTTATTAAAACTTCCGCCATATTGTAAAATCATTTGGTGACACGATAAAATTAATCAACACGTCTGTTCACTAGGAGACTCACTAGATGACTAATCGTCATGTAGCGTGGCGTGCAGTGTGGCCATTGCGATATAAATAAATAAATAAATAATAGGTTTATTGATAGCAACATAGTATGTACAGATATTTAAATAACACTTCTAAAACACATAAATTGCAGATAATACATTAAATACAGAAGCTATCAAAAGGTCTGGGCTCATCTAATAGCATCCCCTCGGCCAAGATACACCCCATCAATATAGGGCGAACCCAGCCACGGGGACACCAGATGTTTTTCAGCACAAGTAGTATGCGGTGCAGCGATAGTATGCGGTGCGTTAGTTCGCTAGGATATGTCGCCTAGCTCGCAGTGCAGCTCTAAACACCAATCGAGGCTCCTATCTGTGTGGCCGAGGCCTTAGTAATAATGGGTTCGAGTCTCGAGATAGAGCGTCCTAGAGGAGAATTTGCTCTTTATGCGGCGCTATATAAAATTGTCGATTTAATTGATTATCGCGTATCTTGTTTCACTCTTCATCTCGTTTGAAACCACTCTACCTGTTGACTGTCCACGATGTTAGGAGTGGCTGCCCGGGAAGGTGATACGAGCCGATACAGCCAACAATGATCGAAGTGCAGACACAACAACGATCGATGTAATTGAATGCGCGTGTCGCCGGGGGATACGGGATCAAGTTTCACTCAGGCATGCTGTCGTACAGGAAGTGATAGAGCCTTATCACACCTCGAAACACGATACCTTCAGTTGTGCATGTGGGCATGTGACTTTGTGTACCATTTTACTTAGAATCAAACTAAAAAAAACTTATACGTGATAAAAACAACAGACAGCATAATGTATATATGTATTGCATTTCAAATCTGAGAATGAAAGTTGCAAAATATATACTGTCACGATAGTTTCCTCTTGAAGTGAGCAGAGAGAACAGAGCGCCACACTTTACTATCACGACACCTCCATAGACCATCTCATACGACTACCATTTATTTGACTTTTTGAAGTGAAACTTTTATTAGCGCGGTAGGGCAAATTGGCCTGAACGTCACGAAAAGTGAAACGTATTATTATTTTATTATTATTAAATTATTATTTATTATTATTTAATATTTTATTTGTTAATAAATTATTATTCATTTGTTTAATATTAATAATTATTTGTTATTAATAATAATTAATATTATTTTAATATTATTAAGTCTGTTATATTATTATTAAAATTATTATTTATTATTAAAATTATTATTATTTATTATTAAAAATTGAAAAATATATATTTTTTGTTACATATTATTTTAATATTAATATATTTAACATTTATAAATTTTATTTTAAATTATTTTATTTTATTTAATATTTATTTTAATTTTATTTAGTATATAATTATAATAATATATATATGTTTTTATAATATTAATAATTATATTATTATTATATGTACAATATTACAATTAATTAATAATATAATATTATTAATAATATAATAACAATTACATAATAATAAATAAATAATTAAATAATTATTTAAAAATAATTTATTTAATAATTAATAATAACATAATTTTTTTAATTTATTTGATATTAAAAAATATAAATTTAATATTATTAAGTGTATTGTTATTCCGTATTATTAAAATTATTGTTATTACTTGTTAAAAAAAATCTTTTTTTTTATTTAACTAATAGAGATTTTCTTGAATTAAATTCCACATAACTATTTTTTATTTAATTAGGAGAGATTTTCTTGAATTAAATTTCACATAATTCCATTACTTAATACTAAAAAATAAACGTTAACAAATGGAAAAAAAAGCAATGCATAAAATGAACTTTTCCTAGGAGCTAAGACGTTTCACTTCTACCGCGCGAGAGTCTCACGCATCTGTTTTTTTTTTAAATTACACTTTCGTAATTGTATCATATACAGTACAAGCTGGCTGACTTATTGCCATGAGGCAATATCTTCCGACAAACTAGAAAAATGTTCAAAAAGCCTTAAGTGAAAACAACACTAGAATCTTTTTTTAAAAAACCTGAGTTCCAACGAGAATCGAGTCCACAACCTTCGGGTTGGAATACAGGCGGCTTACCAACAAGACCAGCAAGACCAACATTTACCAACTAGACTTTGTACGTTTCCTTCTTTCAAAATATAATTTACCAGATCCATGTTCTTCATCTGTCACACCTTCCACTCACATTGTCACTAAATATTTGTTTTGTTGGTCTTTCTTCATTCATTCATTCTACATCCCCAAACCATATCAGCATGCTTTTCTTCATGTTAGTCAACACATCATCCTCAATTTCACATTCATCCATAATCGCCTCATTCCGTATTCTGTCATAAATTGTCAGATTTTTTCTTAATTATTATTGGTACGACAGAATACGGAATGAAGTGATAAGAAATGAACGTGAACTTAGAAAATAGAACTCCTTAACAAGCACTTTTAACTTAGAAAATGTGATCAGAAGTTTGATATTTGCGTTATTCAACTGTGATTTATTAGAAACACGAGTGAACCATACATTTTTACACCATGAAAAGAATATATCTTTATAGTCAACATTTGTTGTTAGTTCACAATGCCCCGCACTGTCTTGTTAGCTGTGTCACAGATCAATCAAGTCTGAATAGTTCACTCCTAATATGTCCACTGTCAGACCTTTGTCCTCTGCAGCATTATTGGTCACCGCTTGGTCAATACTCGCTGGTGACTAAGACAATGTTGTTACTACAGTTCAAAGTTTCTCTTCAATGAAATTTTTCAAGGCTTAACACACACACCATTAAGCTATTTCCCTGTCAAGCTAGGCAGAGAAGACAGAGCACCAGACTTTCCTATATCAAAACAGGCCTAGGCCACACAGGTAGGAGCCTCGCTTGATGCTTAGAGCTACGCTGCGAGTCAGGTGACATATCCTAGCGAACCAACGCACCACATACTATCCAATGGCCACACTGCACGCTTCGCGCCACGCTACGTGACTATTATAGTCACCTAGTGAGTCTCCTAGTGAACAGACGTGTTGGTTAATTTTTATTATGTCACCGTATTTTACAAGATGGTGGAAGTTTTAATAACAGCTGTGTATAAAAGGGAACCGCTGTGGAACACATTGAGCAAATTATACAAAAATATACCTGTAATAAAATCGCTTAGGAATTAAGTTGCACAGGAAGTAAATAAAGATAGTAAGTTGTAATGAAATTGGTTAGTTTTGAGAGTGGCATCGTGTGTTGACTCAACCGCTCACATCTGTCAAATGAATTTGTGCGTAGCACTTTGGTGTGGCCAAGCATGAAGTTACCTAGTATATGAGTCACGTAAAACCTAGCTTAGCATCGGTTCATTGTCGTCAACTCGTTCGAGGAGTTGTGAGTTGTTCAGCATTACTACAAAGATTAGCGTTAAATGTTCCTAACAATTAAACTAGACTGCGCCGGCAAGAACTGTTCTCAATAACACACGCAAGAACGGGTCTTCCAGCCGCTATGCCTGTTGGAAGGGCCTTAACTCTTCTGAACGGGACTGCTTCGGATATTGACATATTTCATATCACATTACCAAAAGCAAACGATAATTTTCTTTTAAGATTGAGCGCGTTAGAAAGCACTCATCAACGTACTTAAGTGACTTTGAATATATGTGTATGTTTATGTGTATATATATATGTAGGAGTATATAAATATTTTTTTTTATCTTGTACAATTTTTTTTGTTTTTTAATGTTAACATTTTTTGTATTTTTCAATGTAAATGGACTAAGCCTGTTTTGAGAAAATAAATAAATAAAATTGCATGGAAGCTGTTCTTCAACAAACACAAATTATTGACAAATTAAACCCCAAAGTTCCGATGATAAAGATATAATTGTAAAACGCCGAAGCGACAGTCCAGTTTGATCTGCTGTAGTCTTTCGTGAGGCAATTTTAAGCGAATTGAACCTAGGGCGGTCGCTTGATTAATCTGGAATTGAACCTAGGGCGCTCGCTTGATTAGTCTGGGATTGAACCTAGGGCGCTCGCTTGATTAGTCAGGAATTTAACCTAGGGTGCTCGCTTGGTAAGTCTGGAATTGAACCTAGGGCGGTCGCTTGATTTGACTGGAATTGAACCTCGGGCGCTCGCTTGATTAGTCTGGAATTGAACCAGGTCACTCGCTTGATTAGTCTGGAATTGAATCTAGGTCACTCGTTGATTAGTTTGGAATTGAACCTCGGGCGGTAGCTTGATTAGTCTGGAATTGAACCTAAGGCGCTCGCTTGATTAGTCTGGAATTGAACCTAGAGCACTTGCTTGATTAGCGTGAAAGCCAACCATTAAACTACAGTCTCCAACAAATTCTTATTGCCCCACTTAAAACGTCGGTTCATTAAAAAAAGTATGAACATTTGTCATTTGATTACATATTAAAAATTATATAATAAAATTTTATTGTTCCTAGTGTCATAAAAAATACTCTCACAGCTTTCGTGTCAATAAGAAAAAATCTGAAAATGTTCTCAGGAGAAAGATTTAATAAAACATCAAGATATAAAGAAAGATAATTCTTAATACCGCTGTGTGACTTCCTCGAGACCAGACTATGCGCAGCCAGGTGACATGACTCGAGAGTGTCACACTCATGTAAAGTCAACTTTCTCCGTCTACAGTGAGACCAGCAAGATATATGATAGATTATCAAAGCAAAGTCAGTAAGTAGAAAGTGGATGTACAAGTATATTGAAACATTAAACATAAAGAAGGGTAAGCTCTGCCACTTATTTGAGGTGTTTGAAACACTTATTTGAATAGTTTTAAGTTCTGTGGTAAATAGAGCATCAGGAAAACGGTGTCACTGTGTGAAAAGTTACTGTAGAAGTGTATTAAACAGATAGAGATGAAGAAGTAAAAGGGATAACACTTCGTCGAGGTGCTATGGTTGAATAGTTGTATCTACAGTATTAGATATAACAGGGTCACAAAGTAAAAATTACTGTTGAATAGTATAAGATAGTTTGAAAGCAAGCAGTGGAAGCTTAGTCTCTTAGCGGAAGTGCCACTAAATTTGAGTGATTCCAGAAGTAGATTAAGCGTTGTGCCACTTTCTGAAAAGTTATTGAAGAAATTAATAGGGTAATAAAAAGAAGCGAGTGGAACGTCCGCTCTTCGTTTCTGGTGCCCTGAAGCTGTGTTAGATTTTGAAGACTGTTGAGATGATGATCTGTTGGAATGTACGGTATATACTATATGACAACTGTGAGAATTCACTTCTTGATAGTGTCTAATGATGATGCAATATAATGAATCGAGGATGTTTTCAAATCCTGGTTGAGGAATGCAGTGATGGGCTATGCTTTAAGTTCAGACGAAAGTTCTTCAAACGTCTTCTTTGGTACAGTGGTAGGAATAAAGTGGTACAGAGTAGATTATTGTGCTTGGTTATCTACACTACACCATTGTTTCTCAACTTTGATAGCCTTGCAACCTCCCAAAATAAATAAAATCAAGACTTCGTAACACTGTAACAAGTTAATAAATTGTTAATGCATGTGCTCGTGGCCGAAAAAGTGTTGTACCTGCACACAGAAGATTAACCTTATCAGATAAGCATATTTACTGGTTTACGCCATAAACAGAGTAGTTAAACAGCAGAAAACCACTGTTTTTGTATTTTTCTAATGTAGATCTACTTATGGATACATTTTCAAATGAAAAACATACGAAACCACCATATTGATTAATATATTTAAAAAATGTGAAATAAGTTACATTGTAATTTGTTTTATCAATCACTGTTTATTCCACTTTTTGTAACGGCATACCCTACCGGTTTCAAGGTGCACACCTCATCTTCAGGGGAGCACAAACAAGACTTATTTGTGCTCCTCTGATGATGAGGTGAAAGCCTTGAAACCAGTAGGGTTATACCGTTACAAAAAGCGGAATAAACAGTGTTTGATAAAACAAATGACAATATCTTTAAACCTCCACAGTGTTAATGCCTTAACTATAAATAATGTATAAATAATTTACATTTAATCTAACCACACTTACATACGTTTGAAGTGTTATATTATAAAACGGTGCTCGTGTATATAAAATATTTACGAGGTTAACTATTAACTACTATAAAAACATTTTATACAAATTTACCAAATAAAATACAGCATTAAACACAACAATGCCGCCTCGACAAAATAACTGACGGCTGAATGTCAAAATGATAAAATCCTCACTCGTGACTATTAATTATTCAACACTACATCACGATGTGGATAAAAAGTAATTATAATACAATAATTCGATTTTATAACTTAATGTCATTTTATTCACAAAAGTGAACAAAAAATAGTGCGACGTCTATTTAAAGAAATCAGTACTATCTAAATTATTATCGTCAATAATGTGCTTGTTATCACACAAACTATAATATCATATTTAAAACGTCATTACCAGTTCATTAACACTGTTTCTGGAGTACTGTTCACCTGCCAAGTCCATTAGAGTTATGTTTATACTTCAGTATTGTTATTTTATTGAATACTCATTATTGAAACTTCTCTCCTCCTCACCCATTACGGTCCAGATCCAGATCCAGATTGCATCGCTAACATGGTATGTTAGTATCCTGACCTCTCTCAAGATCGGTGTCCCAGTCCAACTAAAGTTGATCCTCGTACAGTATTTTCATCTACCAATCCCATTCCCTTCTTAACGTTCCCACTGGACGTCATAGACCGGGCATCTCTCTTAAAACGCGGGCATCCACTTAGTTGGGGTCCCTAATTTTATCGGTTGTTGTTTTGATATGGGATCTCTCATTCTATGATAATAATAATAATAAGAGGATAATTTAACGTCGTTCAGAGAGCAAACTCTCCTCAAGGGCGCTCTAACTCGAATAAAAGCCCACTCATAAAATTTGGAAATAACTCCCAAAAAGGGCTGTCTTTAAGTGCTTCCTACAGCGGCACACGCCACCCGTATCTCTGATACTACGATGCAGACTATTTCACGCCACAAGACCAGCAACGGCAAAGCATTATCATAATACCCCGCCCTATTGGGTGAAATATCCTAGTCGACTTAGTTGGACAATGTGTTCAGTCAATAAAAAAAAACGAAATGACAAACTGTTGTTGACAAATAGATAATTGTTCAATTGTAAGAGATTCCATTACAGGTGCTGATACTCCAGTGGATACAAGGCTTCCAATTAACCATGAAATTCGATTAACCGGTTTTTGATTATTTTTATAAAAAGGATTGAGTCCTGTTGTGTTAGGTTATTAATAATGAAGGATTGTTCAGGTTAAAAAATATTTATTTGAGACTCAACACGGTTATGGCAACAGACCGGTGACAGGAGACAATATGGCTGCCGTATAAACTATAGTTCAGAAAATGTAGGATGAGTCCTGTGACAGCTCACAAATTTGCCCCAATACAACCTTGTAGCGATGTTCAGTAATTTTAATTATTTTATCAACTTTAATATAAGCCTCAATTCTAATAAATAGCGAGTTATTTAGGTAAATACATTACATTAGGTTGTATTGGGGCAAATTTGTGAGCTGTCATAGGACTCATCTTAGAATTTCCGAACTATAGTGATGTGGCACGTATGTGGAGAAGCTGTAGAGTGATCATGGAGACAGTTGAGAGAAGGGAAACAAGAGGAAGATATCCTATGAGATGGGCAGATCAAATAAAGGAGTTAGCAGAATTATCATTCAACGCGACATTCTTGGTGCCAACTTTGATGTATGGGAATAAAATGTGGACGTGGAAAATGACTGAGAAAAGCCGAAGTAATGCTGTCGAAATACTTGAATTGATATATGGACTGATACAATGTATGATAGAATAAATTTAAGACTGATGTGTTAAGTAAGATGAAGAAGTGCACGCTTAGATAGTTTGGTCGCGTGAAACGAATAAGTGAAGAAAGACTAATAAGCAGCGGCGGCTGGTCCCGATTTGCGTTTGTGCGCTGAGCACCAACACACCTCGAGACGCTGAGCGAATATGAAATATCGCTGTCTCACGGTATACTGTATGTCTCTGCCTGCCCTATATAAATAAGCGTTTCCGTCCGGTGCGTATTGGAGATCGCTCCGGTGGTATTGGCAAACTTGGCTGGTTAATATGAAAGGAATATTTTTTTAAATTTTACTTTAAATTTTTTTAATTTTCACTTAAATAAAAATATTCGTAATATTTGTCAGTATTCTTATATATTACATATTTAATCTATACAAGTATTTAACATTTTTGGAAATCATGTTTGCGATGTGCAGCAGGGATATGCAGCAGATGTGACACATAGAATTAGTGTGGGATGGATGAAGTTTAGATCAATGACGGGAGTTCTAGGTGATCCGAAAATGCCAGCAAAGTTAAAAGGAAAAGTATACCAAACGATTGTCAGACCCGCACTCCTCTATGGCTCCGAATGCTGGACGATGTATAACTCTTACTCTAGGCAACTAGAAACTGCTGAGATGCGCATGCTAAGATGGTCAGCTGGCGTGTCCCCGAGAGACAGGAAACCTAGGTGTAACAGACATCAACAGCAAGATGGAGGAGAGACCGATGGATTGAGATGGTGTGGGCACGTTGGATGCAGAGCACCCGATCACTTTGTGAACCAGGCAATCTTCATGGATCTTCCTTGAATAACAACCAGAGGAAGACCAAAGAATGCATGGGTGGTGCAAAAGAATAACCTGATCCAGAGGCACGGCCTGGGGGACGTAGTCCGGGACAGAAGAGCATACAACCTGAGGACGAGAAGAGCGGACCCCAACAGTCTTCGCAGACAATGAATTGGGATGGAGCCAGGGAGAAGGAAGTCATGTTTGCGAATATATAATTTAATTATTGCGAATTATTTCTCCGGTTCAGCGCACCAACGCACCTCGAGACCAGCCCTCGCTGCTTATAAGTAACGGATAAACAGTGCAAATGTGAGTGAAAGGCGTGTGAGAGGAAGGCCAAGAAAAGTATGGTTGTATCAAGTGAATAATAATATTCTGAAAGCAGAAAATGTTGATCGATAAAGAAATTTTAGAAGTTTTATGAAAAGGTGCATAAATTTAGCAGAGGCTAACAATGTAAATGAATAAATATAGGTTTATTGACAGCAACATAGTATGTACATAATATATTTAAATATACATCACGAACACATAAATTGCAGAGAATACATTAAAAACAGAAGCTATCAAAATATCTGGGCTCATCTAATAACATCCCTCCGGCCAAGATACACCCCACCAATATAGGTTGAGCCCAGCCACGGGGACACCAGATGTTTTTCAGCCCACACCCTTGCACATGTAGAATAAGGATAGAAGAAAAGAAAAACATAAAATTAATATATGGCAGAAAAATAAACAATTACACAAATACCACCTCAGATTAATACAAACAAACAAATAAAGGTCCCCCCCCCTCTTGACAGCATCACAATGTGTACATATATGGTATATAGTAAATTCATTCGGAGTATCGCACATACATCTCAAAATAAACTGCAGAAAATACATTTAAGAGAGAAGACATTAAAAGGTCCGGGCTCATCCCACAAATATTCTCCCGGTCGAGATACTTTGATTATTTATTTATTTACTTATTTATTTTTTCAAAACAGACCTCGCCCAATTACTTTGAAAAATACATGACATTAAAAAAGAAGAAAAATTACATAGAAAAAAAATATATAAATATATAAAATAAAAAATAATGCATATGCATACATACGAGTATATACACATAAACATATGATACACATATATTCAGTCACTTAAGTATGTTGATGAGTGCTTTCTAACGCGCTCAATCTTAGAAGATAATTTACTTTTGCTTTTGGTAATGTGATATGAAATATATCAATATCCGAAGCAGTCCCGTTCAAAAGAGTCAAGGCCCTTCCAACAGGCATAGCGGCTGGAAGACCCGTTCTTGCGTATGTTATTGAGAACAGTTCTTGCCGGCGCAGTCTAGTGTAATTGTTAGGAACATTTAACGCTAATCTTTGTAGTAATGCTGGACAGCTCACAACTCCTCGAACGAGTTTGACAACGTATACCAGGAGACGCGGATCTCTTCTTACGCTCAAGGAGTTATACCCGAGCATGCCCAGCAGAAACTGAGTAGGATAAAGCCATGGATAGACACAACCCACTAATATAAGGCGAGCAAGGACATCGTATCGAAATGTGTATCGAGATAGGCTTTATTTGCTGACTATTCAACATGGCTCAGGATAAAATACTACACAACAAAAAAATCAAAATCTAGGGAGGGATGGAGACAGGGGATGCATTGAGCTCCAGATATAGCAGTGGAACATGACGCTCAGGCATTGAGCACACGATTAAGAAAAAAATAATAATATTTCGCATGCACTTTTTCATCCATGTCTTGTAGAAATAAGAATCGACTTTTCCCGGTGAACAATAAAGTGCCGTGAGCATCCGATGTTCTAGCAACGGTCTGCTGGCTCCACTCCGGTATGCTCTCAATCCAGAGCAGGCACTGCATAGGTAGAAGAGTCAGAGCGGCGTACAAGTGTACTAAAGCGAACAGTACCACGATATGTCTGCATGCTGGTGCTGAGCATCTCTGTCACGGTTGCAGCCTGCAGGTATGCGTGATGCTTTCCTGCATCTACAGACGTCTTCTGATTGTTACTGATTCCGCAACGGACATAGTAAATCGGCAGTCGTGGTCTAACTGTTAACATTTACACTAAGCAAGCGGGCATCTTAGGTTCGGTTACTGATGAATTCACTTCACTTAAAACATACCAAAATTGATAATACATAATTTATTTATTTGTTCCCATTCACAATACAGGCTTAGCCCAATTATATTGGTATTTTCAATAACATTTTTTTGCATATTTAAAAAATGACCTACTTGGCCTTAAGACGATTGTCTACCAGCCCTGGGTTGAGGGTCTGGTCCCCATTGAAGTCCAGATTTAAAAAAAAAACAGTATTGTTTTCACTAAAGGTCTTTTGAACACCTTTATGGTTGGTTGGAAGAGATTCCCATGGCGATAAATCCTCCAGGTTTTACTGTAAACAACGAAAGTGTTATACAATACAATAAAAAAAAACATGAAATATGCGAAAGTTACTTAAACAGTTTGATGAGAAACATCCTCAGTCCGGACTGGTTTTACAATAAGACCGTTTTACACATGAAGTAATGTTTTTTTTCTGTAGCTTATGCTTTATTTTTTAATGTTTGATTTTTTCTGTATACATGACTAAACACAGTACATTTGACGACCCTATTGTTACGCAGCATTTTTTTCAATCAACCAGATCATCTTGGAAACTCTAAATTGTTTTTATCCTTGACAGATTTTACTAAAACTTTACGCAAGTTTAAATTTAATTAAAAAAATAAAACAAATATTTAACTAATCTCTATCAAAGGGAAAAAGTAGTCGGAATAAGTTCATTCCAGGATAAGAAAGGGAAGAAAAGGAAGAACCGCAAATGAAGATGTGGTATGATGTGTTGGTAGATAAAGGAGGCTTTCGAATATAATGTCCATGTTCTGAAAGAAAGTGGTATTTTTTGCGAATATACACACATGAAGGTGAATTGAGATTGTTATGCATGTAAAATAAAGAATGCACGCAAAATAATGATTGCATGCAAAATAATTAATGCACGTAAAATAATAACAGAATGTGAAAGTTTTTTTGGTCCGATGGTAAGCCATTGGAGTTTGTTCAGAAACTCAGACAACCTTTTTTGGGAAAGATTATTAAAATTCATGAATACATATGAAAACAACACTACACCTTAAACCGAATGTGTTACTATCGTATATCGGAAGAACCACATAGGTTTCTATGTAGTCCATGTTCCCTTGGTAAGTTTTCTGCGGTTTTCTCACCAAATATGTTTTACTACAACATTTTTTTTTTTTTTTTTTATCCACTTTGCATGGATTTCTCCTGTTACACAAAGAGGGTTTGCTTCTAGCGTTAGCTTATTCGTTACGAAGAATATCAGCCAGGATTCTTCTCATACTGCTAGACGGTACCGAGAATATATCAACCGTGTCATTCAGTTGGTTCAATATCTCTATACCACACGTGACTGAGTGTTTAGTCATGATATTCGTCCTGTAAGTTGGTATGTAGAACAGAGGGTGATTCCTTGCACGATTATATTTATTGGGTACATATAAACTTAGTGCTTCTAGAATCGCGGGACAGTTAAAGCAGCCTTGGAAAACCTTTATTAGGAATATCGCAATGGATTCTTGCCTTCTTGTTTCGAGGCTTCTATAGTTACACACCGTGAGAAGTTCGGCATGTTGAGCATATTTTGGGTAATCGCCCTTTGTTCTGTACCATAGATATTTGAGGAATTTTTTTTGTATTTGTTCTATATTGTTTTTGTATTTGAGCTGGTGAGGAGCCCAAACGGTAGATGCATATTCTAATTTGGTTCTAATAAGATAATTATATAAGTTTCGGAGGATATCGGTACTGTTAAATTCTCTTGATATTCTCATTACAAAACCGAGTAGTTTGTAACAGTCCGATATCAAACGTGAGACATGGTTAACGAACGTGAGTCCGACATCGAAGGTTACGCCCAAATCCTTGAATTCAGAAACTCTGTTTAGTGGCACTCCCTGTATAGTATACTGATGGTGGATTGGTGAAAACGATCGACTATAAGATACACAGACACATTTATTAATGTTGAACAGAAGATGATTTTGCTCACTCCAGGAGACTAGGGAGTCTAGGACCTGTTGTAACTGTGCACAGTCGTGAGGTGAATTGATCTTTTTGAATATTTTCAAGTCGTCAGCGAACAATAAACATGTCGAGTGACTTATGGAATTTTGAATGTCGTCTATTAATATGAGGAATAGTAGGGGACCTAAATAACAGAAAAGTCTGAAAACCACTGATGTATGCCACACCTATTTGATTATTTAAAAGTAAACCAAAAATATACAAGTTTGAAGACGTGCGTGGAAAGTTAGACCGAGGAAAACTTGGGTAGGTCAAGTGCATTACACGTTGACAACCTTTGTGGCCTACTTGTTCAGGTACTTGATTTTCACTACGGAGGCTCTGGTTCGATTTCCGATAGAACAAGTCTTGTGAAATAATTTGTTTGGTAGCAATACTCACACGCACTATACGTGTATGACTATTGTTGCCTCTCTAGTATTCGAATTAATAAGAAAATTAAAAGAGTAAAGAAATCATACGAGCTGTTTGATAATGTACATATTGTATTATACTTTCGTTGTATACATGATAGCCTGGAGGGCTTATTGCCACGTGGCAATCTCTTATAATAATTCTGAAAGATGTTAAAGAGGCCTTGAGTGAAAACCAGACTGAAATCCTTTTTTTTTTAATCGGGTTCCAGCAGGATTTGAACCCGCAATCTCCGGGCTGGGATACAGACGTCTTATCGACTAGGCCACGGAAGTCATCTAAGGATTATGAATAAAGAAGAAGTGTATCACGTTAGGAAAATCCGCTGCTTATGTGAACCAACATAATGCCTCTGTGAATATATTTTCGACTCCGCTTAACATTATGAGATGAATCCTTGCTGATATTCTTCCTTACAAATAATCTAACTCTAGAAATAGATCCGCTTTGGGTAACAGGAGAAATCCGTGCAAAGTGGATAAAATATCGACAGGGAGACGGCGTGATGGTATATATGTTACCATATACAATAAATGAATGGACAGCCGTTGAGTATTTAATTGAACGTCCTTAGAAAACGCGGCCAAGAAAATGATTGCCAGCGATTTGAGGTAGCTGTGATCTAAATTCCTCTAGAGGTACTCTCGAGTTCTCCAAGACATCTCGCGCAGAATCTCGGTGCCAATACACATCTCGCGGTATCGCCGATGGCGCAAGACCTGTTATTGTGAAGGCAAACCTCTTGCGCTAACAGCAGTACTTAATATATCTTGTGTTATACGTAAACCTCGGCTGGCGGTTATAATACATTATTGAACAGTGTAAACGCAGCAATTAGCACCTTGTACCCCGATTCCGTGTTTTAACGTGATAAATTACAGTGAATTCACGTCAAATCAGCGACTCTAATACCAACCCTTGTGGTACACCATTCTTTATATCCTTAGAAGATTCTTCCTGATTGACAACAACTGATAGCCTTCTATTTAACAAAAAAAAAAACAGATGCGTGAGACACTCGCGCAGTAGAAGTGAAACTTCTTAGCTCCTAGGAAAAGTTGATTTTATGCATTATTTTCTTTCCATTTGTTAAAATATTTTTTTTTAGGATTAGGAAATGGTTATGTGGAATTTAATTCAAGAAAATCTCTTAGTTAAATAAATTTTTTTTATTTTATTTCATTTTCAATAATAAATAATAATTTTTATAATAATAATATTAAATTAATATTTTTTAATATATTGATATTTTTATGTTAATATTAATAATTTTTAAATAATTATTTATTTATTATTATATTATTTTTATTATATTATTAAAAATATAATAATATAATATTTTAATTATTGTAATTATATTATAATTAATTATAATATAATAATACTGACTTTAATTTGGTGGGACAAGCAGTTTTGGTGGATTGCATATTAATTAAAAAAAAAAGGAAACGAGAGTAATACTCAATTAAGAATTGTGAGTATGCACGAATATAAATACAAC
This sequence comes from Odontocerum albicorne, assembly GCA_949825065.1. Classification (NCBI taxonomy): domain Eukaryota; kingdom Metazoa; phylum Arthropoda; class Insecta; order Trichoptera; family Odontoceridae; genus Odontocerum; species Odontocerum albicorne. The sequence goes on along the minus strand of OX463866.1, from coordinate 20,302,572 downwards.
TTGTCTTAAAAATTATAAATTTACATAAAACATGTATAAAAAAATATCGAAATGCAGTTCCCACATACGAGTACATAACATACCACAAATAAAATACAAACTTGAGGCAAGTCAAGCGAAAAGAAAAAGACTAGCACAGAGTCAAATTAACATAAAAAAAATGTATTTCTGTCATTATTGATGGGTATTTATTTCTGTCATTATTTATGGATATTTATTTCTGTCATTATTACTTGTAATGTAATAATAAAATAAAGGTTATAAATAGATAAAAATAGAAATAAATAACATTAAATCGTTTAATAATTAAGGATAATTATCAGTTTCAAGGTATCGCGATAACATCTAAGGTGAGCTACGGGTATAAACCTTATAACACTCAAACAGATATCATTAAAATTAATACATATTGTTATAGTTGCAAATTATGAACATTATAAGATGTATATACAGATCAGGGCTCGTCAATCTTTTATCAATTTGTCATGATCCCGTGTTTTAACGTGATCAACTTCATTGTGTCCCGATCTCGTGTTTAACGTGATAAAATAGATTATCATTGTGTCCCGATCTCGTGTTTTAACGTGATAAACTATATTATCATTGTGTCCCAATCTCGTGCTTCAACGTGATAAACTAGATTAGCATTCTGTCCCAAACCCGTGTTTTAACGTGATCAACTTCATTAGCATTGTGTCCCGATCTCGTGTTTTAACATGATAAAATAAATTATCATTGTGTCCCGATCTCGTGGTTTAATATAATAAACTAGATTAGCATTCTGTAACAAGCCCGTGTTTTAACGTGATAAACTTCATTAGCATTGCCGATCTCGTGTTTCAACGTGATAAACTAGATTAGCATTGTGCCCCGGTCTCCTGTTTTAATGTGATAAAATATATTATCATTGTGTCCCGATCTCGTGGTTTAATATGATTAACTAGATTAGCATTCTGTCCCAAGCCCGTGTTTTAACGTGATAAACTTCATTAACATTGTGTCCCAAACCCGTGTTTTAACGTGATAAACTTCATTAGCATTGTGTCCCGATCTCGTGTTTCAACGTGATAAACTAGATTAACATTGTGTCCCGATCTCGTGCTTTAACGTAATAAACTAGATGATCATTGTGTCCCGATCTCGTGTTTTAACGTGATAAACTAGATCATCATTATGTTCCGATCTCGGGTTTTAACGTGATAAACTTCATTAGCATTGTGTTCCGATCCCGTGTTTTAACGTGATAAACTAAATTAGCGTTGTGCCCCGATCTCGTGTTTTAATGTGATAAACTAAATTAATATTGTGTCCAGATTCCGTATTTTAACGTAATAAACTAGATAAGCATTGTGGTTTTTAAAAAATATTCTCGCTTGTGAGTGCATTGTTTTACACTAAAAGCAACATTATGTCGTATTTTTTAGATAGATGGCGCCCAAAATGTTTAAAGACGATAATACAGTATCCTATACATCATTCTTTATCAATTCACCTATTATTTTTATGTTCATCCGCATGAGTTTTGTTATCATTGGGAATATAAATATACCACAAAGTTGTTTACAAAGGGCATATGAACTCTGTGTCCATTGGAATGGACGCCAGGTCTGAAGATCTTAAAATTAAAATATATGTATTGCTTCAAGATATAGTATATCTGGATATAACATGTTGTTATCAATTAACCTTTAATTGACGAGTAGGTATTTAAATCGCATGATTTTTGTTATTATTGGGAACAGAAATTTACAACAAAGCTGTTTAAAAAGGGCATATGAACTCTGTGTCCATTATAATGGACACCAGGTCTGAAGAGGTTAAGTACATATTGAAAATGCTACGATTCATTATATACGTATTATATGGTATATATGTTATATACCAAGTGAAACTTTATTGGTCGGTCGAAACTATTTTAAAAATTATAACAAGATCTGGAACAGCTTCAAAGAATTTGATACACGAGTATTTTAAAGAATTTGATACAATAATATCCATTCTTAGCTTGCGGATCGTACGAAAGGCTGGATTTGATCCGCGGGCCATGATTTGCAGACCCTTGGTCTAAGTCTAAACCTGATGTGACGCTAAAATCTGTTTTGTATACAACGAAATTGTAATACACTACAACAAAATATGTAGTGCTGTGACATAAACGTATTTAAGATAAGATAAAGTGTGTAGTCCCAACATAATAGGGTTATTGATGAGATACGAGTAGTTTATCTACATGTTCCAACTACCATACTGTGACCTACTTGTACCCAGTTAGGGTTCTCACGGTCCCCGCAGACCAGCACACAGTCATATGTCTGATGCAAAGAGATCGGTCCAGTGAATGGTTGTTACGACATCTTGCACCAACCTACTGTGTTGATGTCTTTCCATTGTTCTGCAGATACTATTCATTAAGATAATACAAAAATACACTGTCGCTGGATTAATGTAGTATAACATACCTTATTTTATACATGTATATCAAAATTTCATGGTGTTATAAGAGGTCACAAAAAGACTCAAGTGGAAATGGGCTGGGCACATCGCTCGAGCAACGGACCATCGTTGGACTGGATGTATGAAGTAATCGAGTGGTAGGTACCAAATAAGAACATAACTTATAAAAAGACCAAGGCAATCTATCTGGACAAAATACATACTTAAGCAGTGATTACGTGACGGTAGTGCACTGAGAACAGGATTTCTCGGAAACAAATTGAAAAGATATATATTCTGCAGTAGATGCATATAGCTTTGGTGTTGATCCTTATTTTGGCTCTTACTAGGCGATGATCACTGCCTATTTTAAAGCTGTTGAGAACAGTACAGTCTTGGACAGTAAATCTTTTGTTTGATACATCATTTCGAAGTTTGAACGTAATCTTCAAAAGTAATCTCCCAATATCCTTGAAGCGAAGGGTCTACAACCAGTGCATTCTTCCAGTACTTACGTATGGCTACGAGACATGGACGCTCACAGTAAATAACACACAAAAGCTCCAGACCGCACAAAGGGGCATGTTGGGATATATTAAAAGAGACCGTAAACGAAACACCTGGATTCGCAATATAACAAAGGTAGAAGACGTCATAAAGGTGTACAATAGAATAAAGTGGCAATGGGCAGGACACATAGCCAGAATGTCAGACTCCCAATGGACATCCGAAATAATCCAATGGTACCCAAGAGGCATAAAGAGGCCCAGAAGAAGACCGAAGGTACGCTGGATAGATGAAATCAGTAAGCATGGCAGCATCACATGGCATCGACGAGCAAAAAACCGAACTATTTAGAGTCAAATTGGGAAGACCTTCATCCAGCAGTGGATCGACCCTGGTTGACAATGATGATGAATATAGGCTGATGATGATGATGATATAATTTATATATTTTATAGTTAATATAATTTTACTTAGAATGCAGATATTGTTAAATATTTATTTATTTATGGTCGATTTCGAGAGCAGATTGATTCGAGACCATCAATTTATTCAATAAAGATGAGATCAATCTCAAAGGTATGCTTCTCTCAGAAACATTATCTGTTAAAGTTCTGCTTCTCTCAGAAACAACATCTATCAAAGCTCTGCTTCTGTCAGAAACAATATCTCTAAAAGTGTTGCTTTTCTCAGCAACAACATCTGTCAAAGTTCTGTTTCTCTCAGAAACAACATCTATCAAAGCTCTGCTTCTGTCAGAAACAATATCTCTAAAAGTGTTGCTTTTCTCAGCAACAACATCTGTCAAAGTTCTGTTTCTCTCAGAAACAACATCTTTCAAAGCTCTGCTTCTGTCAGAAACAGCATCTCTAAAAGCCTTGATTCTCTTAGAAACAACATGTCTCAAAGTTGTGTTTCTCTTAGAAACAACATATTTCAAACTTCTATTTCTCTCAAAAACAACTCTTAAAGTTCTGCTTCTGACAAAAACAATATCTCCAAAAGCCTTGCTTCTCTCAGAAACAATATCTTTCAAAGTTCTGTTTCTCTCAGAAACGACATATTTCAAACTTCTATTTCTCTCAAAAACAACAACTCTTAAAGTTCTGCTTCTGTCAAAAACCACATCTCCAAAAGCCTTACTTCTGTCACAAACAACACCTCTCACAGCTCTGCTTCACTCAGAAACGACATATCTTAAAACTTTAATTCTTTCAGAAACGACATCTCTAAAAAAATATGTTGCTCTTAGAAACAACATCTTTCAAACACAGATAATATAATGGAGATACACAATCAATACTTTATATTGTTTATAGTTACGGCATTAACGTTGTGGGGGTTTAAAGACATTGTAATTTGTTTTTATCAAACACTGTTTATTGCACTTTTTGTAACGGTATAACCCTTCAGAGGAGCACAAACAAGACTTGTTTGTGCTCCTCTGAAGATGAGGTGAAAGCCTTGAAACCGGTAGGGTTATACCGTTACAAAAAGTGGAATAAACAGTGTTTGATAAAACAAATTACAAATCAATACTTTAGTTGCGGCATCTATAAAGCTATATTGGTGTTATTACAAATGTATAAAATATTATATATGGATGTTTTTGTAAAAACAATAACAACAGAATTAAGAAGAAAGCAATATAACTGACACAATATTAGACTTGATGAAATCTTAAATCACCTCTGAATCAGCAAAACACCTGTAGAACTTGTGAAAAGGCATTAATGTACGTGGTTGTAATGTAAAATACATTAATGTACGTGGTTGTAATGTAAAGTACATGTAAAATAGTTTATATGATTAAAGATAACCTTGTTGCATAATGTTATTAAAAAATCACTTTATAGATAAAATAAAAGTATATAAATACTTACACCACTTCCTGAGGAATGTGCTGGTCAGCTTAGCGCAAAGCTTGTCCCTCCCCTGCATCTTGTCGTATATTGTTATTTATTTATTAATAAATAACAGCACTTTTTAATATAAATTGAATTTATTATAAACTTGGTGTCACCCACTATCCGTTGTTACTTATATTATATAATATTTGGTTCAACTGATATCTCCTGTTTGCACTTCACTCTGATATTATTTATAACGGAATTTATTGGTTATTCTATAGAAACAAACAAAAACCACTTTGAGTTAAGTTACGTAATACGAATTGTTAGGTTTAGTAAATTAACAAATCTTAGTAGAATAAGGTTAACTTAGTTAAAACTGCTGGAAATGTAGGTTAGTCATAAAACATTTTTTAACTGTACTTCGAGTATATCGTTTTAAGATTAAGTTACGTCTTAATTTTTTCCGTATTGGACCGAATTGTCGTCATTGCTGGACCTCGTAGTTCAGGATCCCTTCGCCATTCCAACGGCAATTTAGTTGAAAATAACTTAATTTTAATACCTATGCCTGTAATTTGTTTTATCAAATACTGTTTATTCCACTTGGCGTAACGGTATAACCCTACCGGTTTCAAGGTGCACACCTCATCTTCAGGGGAGCACAAACAAGACTAAATTATGTTCGAACTGGTACCGATATACACGCTTTTAATGGTTGGGGACATTTGGTTTGGGGACTGAGAGCTGAGGGAGGCATGGGACGATCTCGGCCAGCAGCGGTGAGATTTTTGAAATATATGTGTTTACCAGATGTTCGCCTCGATGTACTGACTTAGAAATTTCAAGGGACTCTAATCTGTCCAATTTATTTTCGTTACTACTGATATGTAAGAATTTTGCATCCCACTGCTGGCCGAGATCGTCCCATGCATCCCTGAGCCCTCAGTTCCCAACCCAAATGTCCTCAATTGTTAAAAACGTGTATATCGGTATCAGTTCGAACATAATTCAGTCTTGTTTGTGCTCCCTTGAAGATGAGGTGTGGACCTTGAAACCGGTAGAGTTATACCGTTACAAAAAATGGAATAAAGAGTGTTTAATAAAACAAATTACAATGTTTTTTGTTCTCTTTAGTGAGTGAACCGTTGCACACAAGCAAACTCACCGGCCACACAGCTGTACTGGATCCGGTGGTACACCTGAAGTGAGATTATCAGAGCACAGCGAAACGTTTTTTCCCCACTTTTTTGAAATAATAGATAAGACCGAAGTAATAGGTATTCATATAACCCCGAATACTAAACAGAAAAAATGCCTGTGTCGTACAAGGAGGGTATCACAGCGCGGGGACTGAACCGGCGACCTTCCACGCGGAAGCCCTGTGCGTTACCATGCGGTCATACACAACTCTTATTGGGAGGAATAATTAATATATAACTACCTAAGGTTAAAATTAATTTAAAATAGGGGGAAATTGGATCTAACTGGACACTTCTTAAGAACTAACTCAAGTAAAATCTTACATCAGCTGGTGGCTAGCTCAAAAGTCTACCGGCATGTACAGTAAACTGATAGACAGTTGACAGTAAGCAAATATGTTGTTTATAGTTAACGTTGTGGAGGTTTAAAGACATTGTAATTTATTTTTATCAAACACTGTTTATTCCACTTGTCTTGTTTGCGCTCCCCTGATGATGAGGTGAAAGCCTTGAAACCGGTAGGGTTATACCGTCACAAAAAAGTGGAATAAACAGTGTTTGATAAAAATAAATTACAAAGTAAGCAAACATCATAATTTTTTATTTTTTTTAAATTTTATACATGACAAGAAATATTCAAAATTTGCGAAAAAAAACAACAGGTAATTTAATTCCACACACAATTTTAATGGATCTGGGTTTGTTGCCTTTCATTTGTCGTGTCCCTAGAAAACTAGGCTTTTGCCTGTATATCACTGAGGACAATTGAACATGAGTGATTGCCTATTCAAAAAATTAACCGACAACCTCCGTGGTCTAGCTGGTGAGATTCTTACGAGGTGCATAACACAGTGGATTTCCGTGCGGAAGGTCGATGAGTCGAATCCCGCGTTGTGCTACTTTACTCAAATTACACAGGCATGTTTTTCGTCTAGTTTTCGAGGGTATACGAATACTTCGGTCATATAAATTCTTAAAACATGCTGTTTTGGTGTTCTTTTTATTATTATAAAATCCCGAAATGCTATTTTGGAAAACTGGCAACCTTGATTATCACATTAGATCATATTGTTTTCAGCAACTGTCCGTTTTCAGCAACCGACACTGTCAGAACCAAAAATCTCCTTTGAACCAGCGAAATGAAGGTACTCAGGAGTATCGCTGGCAAAACCCTTCGTGATAGAGTACGTAACACAGAAATCCGAAGGACGTGCGAAGTTGAAGATATTGTCAGATGGGGACGACAGAGAAGAAGGTTCTGGAACGAACACGTATCCAGAATGGCGGAACCAAGAGCCGTAAGAACGGCCAGGGACAGTATCCCTCAAGCAAGTAGACCTCCAGGACGACCTCCCAAAAGATGGAAAGACAGCTGGCAATCGAAATCGCAAGAAGTAAACAATGATGCAGGACCATAACAGACCAACATCCCTAAAATAAGTTAAAGAAGAAGAAGTATTCAGCAATATTAGTTGAGTCTTCGAAATTGCTTACAAGCAATACTACCTAGCAAATGAAGAGGCTACAACACTCACATACATCTATCGTGCGAGAGTATTGATTTCAGATTAATTATTTTACCTCATTGCTACTAATATAGCCTATGGAGGTCAATTTTATGTGTATATCGTTTCTATCAAAAGAAAGTCGTACTGGTTTCATCATAAAGTGTTACATCATCTGTGTTGATATTATATTGTATTTCGATACGAACAGTCGTGTAACATCTGCCGGAGCCGTGCGAATATCGTACTTTCCTTTTCATATTATTGTCTGACAGCAATACTGTATATTGCAGCCGAGTTACATTATTCGACCAATCTGTTGATGTGTGATTTATTAATTTACACTTTCGTTGAATATGAAACCTCATACAAATATTTTGAATTCCTTGAAGTTGACTTAACTGAGGAACCGTGACATTCAAATGAAGCCTATTCACGTAGTCAATATTTGGTAAAAACAGAGATATAATTATACACCTTCACGCCGACTATCTGACGGGGTAGACAGAAGCTATAGAAGTTTAGTTAAAAATATAACGTGACTTCATAAAACGAGATTTAAGGGACTGTCAAAAAGTGATTATAATATGGATAGAGGAAGTTATAATTTTAAACCAGAAATTCTGAACAATTTATGCAAAACATACTATGGTTAATGTCGATGTTTTAATTTGATCATAACCGATTTTTGTGATCTAACATATCTGAGTACACATGGTTATATACAGAATACACATGGTGGTGATCTATCTGAAAACGCATGGTTAAATACTGAATACAAATGGTTGTGATTTATCCGAATAAGCATGGTTAATTACTGAATACACGTGGTTGTGATCTATCTGAATACACATGGTTGTGAGCTATCTGAATACACATTGTTAAATACTGAATACACATGGTTGTGATCTATCTGAATACACATGGTTGTGAGCTTTCTGAATACACATTGTTAAATACTGAATACACGTGGTTGTGATCTATCTGAATACGCATGGTTAAATACTGGATACACATGGTTGTGATCTATCTGAATACACATGGTTAAATACTGAATACACGTGGTTGTGATCTATCTGAATACACATGGTTAAATACTGAATACACGTGGTTGTGATCTATCTGAATACACATGGTTAAATACTGAATACACATGGTTGTGATCTATCTGTATACACATAGTTAAATACTGAATACACATGGTTGTGATCTATCTGAATACACATGGTTGTGAGCTTTCTGAATACACATTGTTAAATACTGAATACACGTGGTTGTGATCTATCTGAATACACATGGTTGTGAGCTATCTGAATACACATTGTTAAATACTGAATACACATGTTTGTGATCTATCTGTATACACATAGTTAAATACTGAATACACATGGTTGTGATCTATCTGAATACACATGGTTGTGAGCTATCTGAATACACATTGTTAAATACTGAATACACATGGTTATGATCTATCTGAATACACATGGTTGTGAGCTTTCTGAATACACATTGTTAAATACTGAATACACGTGGTTGTGATCTATCTGAATACGCATGGTTAAATACTGGATACACATGGTTGTGATCTATCTGAATACATATGGTTAAATACTGGATAGACATGGTTGTGATCTATCTGAATACACATGGTTAAATACTGAATACACATGGTTGTGATCTATCTGAATACACATGGTTAAATACTGAATACACATGGTTGTGATCTATCTGAATACACATGGTTAAATACTGAATACACATGGTTGTGATCTATCTGAATACACATGGTTAAATACTGAATACATATGGTTGTGATCTATCTGAATACACATGGTTAAATACAGAATACACATGGTTGTGATCTATCTGAATACACATGGTTAAATACTGAATACACATGGTTGTGATCTATCTGAATACACATGGTTAAATACTGAATACACATGGTTGTGATCTATCTGAATACACATGGTTAAATACTGAATACATATGGTTGTGATCTATCTGAATACACATGGTGGCGATTTATCTGAATACACATTGTTAAATTAAATTGATGTGTTAGAGTGGCGTCAATAAAGGATGTGTTAGAATAGCATCAGTACTGGATATGAAGTGTTTGAGTAGAGTAAATTTTACATATGATGTGTTTTAGTGGGGTCAGTTTTAAAGATGTTGTGTCGTATTGTGGTCAGTGGTGACTACCGCAGTAGGGGCAATCCTGCTGAATAGTCAACTGGTATGACTAACTACCAATGAATGTAGGGTGGTGGTAATACATATGGTATATTTGCTGATGTGGTGACGGATATACTTAACATACGTTATGCGCGTTATGAATATCAAAACATCAGAAAGGAATTTCATTACTCACTTATATTGTGCATAAATAAAACAATTTAATTTCTATAATAGTGTACAAATTGAACGGATAAGTAAAAAAGTAAGTTTTGTCAAAATAAATACCAAAACATTTAAAAGAATTGTCAGAAAAGCTGTATTTACGTTCTAGAATGGACATTTTTGGACAAAAAAGTTTTTCTTTGTCAAAAACAAAACTTTGCCACAAATAAATATTTTTTGACAAAATCGTTAAATTTTTACAAATTTTAAGATAAAGGTACTAACGATTAAGTACACTTTCATCGTGATTTTGGGAAACGAATCATTATTTAAGGTCGAAAATGCATTTTTCTTTGGTCGAAAAAAAAAAGGAAAATTTTGCTAAAAACATAATGATGTTTCCGTCACTAATAACTATTTTTTTGACAAAATGATGCGTATATATTAAAAGTAACGATAAAACATTATAAATGTTTATTTTTAATACGTTACCTAACTATGTAGTATGTACTTAGTTAGGTAAGGCTAGGTTAGATTAGTTTTAATAAACGATTGTCAAAATCAAAGATAAAACATTACTTAAGTTGACTAGTAATAGGTACTTGTTAAGGTAAGGTTAGGTTAAGTTAGATTAAACTAACAATTATTGCAACAAACAATAAAACGTTAATTAATTACACTTTTAATACCTCCTTAGTTAGGTAAGGCTAGGTTAGATTAGTTTTAATAAACGATTGTCAAATCAAATATAAAACATTATTAAAGTTGACATTAAATAGGTACACTTTTAATACGCACTTGGTTCGGTAAGGCTAGGTTAGATTAGTTTTAATAAACGATTGTCAAAATCAAAGATAACACATTACTAAAGTTGACTTGTAATAGGTACTTGGTAAGGCAAGGTTAGGTTAAGTTAGATTAAACTTACAATTATCACAACAAACAATAAAACGTTAATTAATTACACTTTTAATACGCACTTGGTTCGGTAAGGGTAGATTAGATTAGTTTTAATAAACGATTGTCAAATCAAATATAAAACATTATTAAAGTTGACATTAAATAGGTACACTTTTAAAACGCACTTGGTTCGGTAAGGCTAGGTTAGATTAGTTTTAATAAACGATTGTCAAAATCAAAGATAACACATTACTAAAGTTGACTTGTAATAGGTACTTGGTAAGGCAAGGTTAAGTTAAGTTAGATTAAACTTACAATTATCACAACAAACAATAAAACGTTAATTAATTACATTTTAAATACGTACTTGGTTCAGTAAGACTAGCTTAGATTAGTTTTAATAAACGATTGTCAAAATCAAAGATAAAACATTACTAAAGTTGACTTGTAATAGGTACTTGGTAAGGCAAGGTTAGGTTAAGTTAGATTAAACTAACAATTATTGCAACAAACAATAAAACGTTAATTAATTACACTTTTAATACCTCCTTAGTTAGGTTAGATTAGTTTAAATAAACGATTGTCAAATCAAATATAAAACATTATTAAAGTTGACATACAATAGGTACTTGGTAAGGCAAGGTTAGGTTAAGTTATAATTAACTGACAATTATCACAACAAAAAATGAAACGTTATTAAATTACACTTTTAATAAGTACTAGGTTAGTCTAAGTTAGAGTTTTTTATAGGACGTAAATAGAGAGTTAAGGTCAATCAGGAATGGCGTACTACGTATGTACAATATCCTTCGATGCCTTTTGCCTATTATCTTAAAAAATAACACGCGCGACAAGATCTAAACAGGCCGCAACAAGCTCCGAATGAAACTGATCAAAACTTGTCAAAAAATATACTCTTATATCGTGAATATACTTGTCATCTTTCCGTCAAGGAAGAAAAGTGATTTTGCTGTCCCATCAATACGTGACGATCGAGTCAACGGCTCGTCTCTTGCAGACGGATGTTGGGCGAATATGTCTTGAAGAATTGATTCCATCAGCGTTTCAGACAAACTAGAGGTGTGATATTTTGATATGAGGATATATAAAATATTTCTGTGAAGTCAGCAGAGCAAAGGTGGCCGTTTATTAAAATGATCGTTCGCAATACTGATTTAAGCTGATTTGCATAATTAAAAACTCGAACTGTTGCAATTATATGCAAATTGTTGTTGCATTTAAGCGAAATGTTTATTTAATGAATAAAAAAAATTATAAATATTTTATATTTACGTAGATAATGAGTTGTAATCTAGGAAATATGTTTACGGGTAATGGGCGAGGATATTGAAATAAGGGTAGCAACATGAAACAATGTAAACGGAGCATACAAACATACCATCACGCCATTTCCCTGTCGGGGTAGGTAGAGAGGGTAGATCGCAAAGCTTTATTATATCGACACACATCCGTCGCCCCTTCCACACTCTCTCATACCACTTTTCCAACTTTCTTTCTTTCGAAATGGCGTTCATTTGATCCAACCATACCTTCGTCTTGTTCTTATGAGATATCAACTCACATTTGCATTGTACATGTGTTTTGTTAGTCTTTCTTTATTCATTCCTTCTACATGCCCAAATCATCTCAGCTTGCTCTTCATCACCTTACTTAACCTTTCCCTTCCTGTGCTAAAAAAAACCGCGCGTTCCATTGCTGTATATTCAACACACATGTAAAAATGAGCGATTTAAAATCGGTAAAATAAGAATATTCATAGCCAATCGCTTAAATTAATTAAATTTGAAGTTAAAAGTGATAATAATTGAAATTTAATTGCTGAAAACATGAAAAAAACATCGGCCGACGTTCATAAAACGGGCGAAGCGATCACCTCAAATGGATGCACGAAAGCTACTGAAGCGAGACAAGCGAGCGAACTGAGATTCAATTTCTTGCGTTCCCATATACCGAAGTAGAGTGAGAGTAAGATGTGAATAGCGTCGCTTCCTCACCCATAGCGGTTTTTTAGAATGAATATACCTACGTCACACACTGACACACGTTTGATTATATTAGTGAATTTATTCCCGATTTTCACAAAATATCTCTGATGTGGCCGATAAGTGCTAATTATTATTAATATTATTTTTTCATTCAATGCGTAAATGTATTACGAAGGAATACCTAAAATCTGAACCCAGTATTTATTATATTTATAGAGATATCAAAGTGTTTAGAAGCAATGTGTACTAGTTACACATCTAAGGGAAGGAAGGGTTAATAAATCATCTTTAAGTTTAAATTCATATTTAAAAAAAATCTGTTTACAACATTTTAAATCTGTCAATAATAGCTTATTCGAATCTCGAAAAAAAGCGCCCTTAAGCGAACTTTTATTATTTTTCTGTTAACAATAGATGATTTGCAAGTTAGAGCGCTCTTGGGAAAGTTATTTTTCTAAAGAGCGTTATATACATTGTCTTTATTATTATACGCTCAGTAATAGGGATTTATAGTGGATTCTCGAAGGTAGAGCGCCCTTGAGTAAAGTTTACTCTCTAAATGGCGCTTTATAATTGAAGTCTTTGTGGGGTTCGTGGGCATGTGCTCACGTATATGTTTATGGATTTCGTAGGGATGGATAGTCATTTGAATGATTTATGCGACCACGTAACTTGCTTCATTTTCTTTTGTCTGGTTGGTTGGAAGAGATTACCGCCTGGCAATAAGATTTTGTTTGCAATAAAAGTGTTAAATGAATAAAAACTAAATAAGAGTAAAACTCATAAATCACTCAAGAGCCAACAAATACGTAAAGAGTTATAAGAAAAAAAACTACACATTTTCTACAAATAGTTTTATTTGTGAAAAATAAAAAACACACAAATTATATAAAGCTATTTTGATAGTTTGAATTCACATATATGCCATTTATAGGTATATTGTCGCTTGTTGATAAACTGTTTTTCCATAAAAAAAATGAAAAATCAAAAACATGGTTGTTATGTGGTTTATGACTCTTCAATTATCTTTTTAAAAGTCAACAATAGTGGATTAAAGTGAGTAATGGCGATAAATTTAATATTAAAAGCATTTCAACCATTGTTACAATAGCTACGGGTATAAAGTGCTGTGCTAAGACATTACGCTACCATAGACAAATTAAACAGTAAAATATCAATTCATTTAATTAATTTCCAATTTCCTTATTTATATTTTATGATAATGTTATATATGTTATTGATGTATTGTAATGTTAATTGCTGAAAAATATTATAACAATAAATAATTATTTGTTCGGTAATAATCGCTAATTATGAGATATTAATTATTGCGTTTCCATTTTTCAGTTTATCATAAATAATTGAAAAAAGGTTAAAACTAAAGTGTTATATTATTGGTGCAAAGTCCCCTACGAAACCTGATGCTTCCGTGACGGTTGAGATTACATCCAGTTGTTGAGTATTTTAATGGTGCGTGTAACGTTAGTAATTTGCATCTGAACAAGATGTCAGTCATTATCGGGAAATTGTTGTTTTTCATTATACCAGTTGGATAATAACATTAAATTAAATACACTATTACTATGCCCGTCATCATACAACGATGGCCTCCGTCATTTAGTCGGTAAGGCGTTTGACTTGTATTTGGGAGACTGAATTTGTACATCTAAAAGTTTACTAATTAACATTGCTTATCTCTTCTGCCTCTGGTGATCAAGGTATGGATGGCGTATGCAGCTTTAAGAAGTACTTAAAGACAACCTTTTTTGGAAGTTTTTACAAAAAGTATGATTATATATAAACACTACACAGATACGAGTACACTCAACCTAAACATGTATGATTATATACGAACATTACACACATACTAGTACACTCAACAAAAAAATGTATGATTATATTGTATATGTATGAACACTACACATATACGAGTATACTCAACCTAAAAATGTATGATCATATATGAACACTACACACGTACTAGTATACTCAACCTAAAAATGTATGATTATATATGAACACTACACAGATACGAGTACACTCAACCTAAAAATGTATGATTATATACGAACATTACAAACGTACTAGTACACTCAACCAAAAAATGTATGATTATATTGTATATGTATGAACACTATACACATACGAGTATACTCAACCTAAAAATGTGAGATCATATATGAACACTACACACATATTAGTATACTCAACCTAAAAATGTATGATTATATATGAACACTACACAGATACGAGTACACTCAACCTAAAAATGTATGATTATATATGAACATTACACACATACTAGTACACTCAACCAAAAAATATATGATTATATATGTATGAACACTACACACATACGAGTATACTCAACCTAAAAATGTATATATTCGCTCAGCGTCTATATATTTCATATTTGCTCAGCGTCTCGAAGTGCGTTGGTGCTCAGTGCACCAGCGCACCTCGGGACCAGCCGCCGCTGGTTACGACATGTACCTTGATCACCCACTTTGTAATGTTTCTTTTAGTATACTCGTCAAGGATAATTGCCATTTATTAATTCATTGTTAAAAATATACATTTAGTTTGACTACACAAAATATACATTTAGTGTGACTACACAAAATAATAAACGAAATTCTTTATCATAAATTCATAAATAAACAAAAACAAAATTCCTCAATTAACGGAAAACGAAACCAATCAAGTTTAATTACGCAGTCCACAAAAACATACAAGAGACCTCAAACACACCGCCAATAAATCGTCCAAGAAGCCAAGGTGAGGCGAAGCGAGGCAGTACAAGAAGGGGTCTTAGTAACAGTGGCGGACTGGCCTTTCAAGTAGGTATACCTGGGAAATTAGTATTCTAAAATAATCCAAGGAAACATTGGTTGACCGAGTTGTTGAATCTTGGAATAAACATAAACAATGCGTGAGACGTCTGGACAAATTCTTAAACACAAATCAAACAAGTGTTTTGTTTTCTTTGATTTTTTATGCTGTCTTTCCATGAACATAATATAACAGGTAAATTTGTCAGGCAGCATTCATGCTGCCTGACTATAATAATAATACTACCCAATAGTGTAGTGAGTGTTGTGGCATTGAACAAATGTATGGGATGTCTGGACAAGTTCCTATATACAAACCCAAGAGGGTTGTTTTATTTCGTTTGCAGTTCCCTTGCTGTTTCTGCTTTAACATATGACAAGTAAACTTTTTATAGATATTAACTGCATTCATGCTGCCTGGCTAAATTGATAATACTGCCCAAAAGTGTAGTGAGCGCTTTGACACTGAACCAGTGTATGAGATGTCTGGACAAGTTCTTACATACAAACCCAAGAGGGTTGTTGTAATTTATTTTTATCAAACACTGTTTATTCCACTTTTTTATGACGGTAAAACCCTACCGGTTTCAAGGCTTTCACCTCATCTCCAGGGGAGCGCAAACAAGACAGTCTTGTTTGCGCTCCCCTGAAGATGAGGTGAAAGCCTTGAAACCGGTAGGGTTATACCGTCATAAAAAAGTGGAATAAACAGTGTTTGATAAAAATAAATTACAATGTCTTTAAACCCTCACAATGTTAATGCCTTAACTATAAACAACAAGAGGGTTGTTTTATTTCGTTTGCAGTTCCCTTGCTGTTTCTGCATGAACATATGACATGTAAACTTTATATAGATATTAACTGCATTCATGCTGCCTGGCTATAATGATAATACTGCCCAAATGTGTAGTGAGCGCTTTGACACTGAACCAGTGTATGAGATGTCTGGACAAGTTCCTACACACTAAACCAGGAGTGTTGTTTTGTTTCCTTTGCGTGTCCCTTGCTGTCTATCTATGAACATATGTATGACAGGTAAACTGCATATATAGTACTCGTAGATATTAACAGCATCCATGCGGCCTGGCTGTAATGAAAACACTGTCGAATAGTGTAGTGAGTGATGTGACATTGAACCAGTGTATGAAACGTCTGGACAAGTTCCTACACACAAACCCAGGAGAGCTGTTTTGTTTCCTTTACTTTTCTCTTGCTGTCTCTCCATAAACACATGACAGGTAAACTTTATATATATAAACAGTATTCAAGCTTCCTGACGATGGTGTGCTGTTTTATATGTTTTAAACGATTCTAGATTCCGCATTATCTTAATTATTCACAATGTAAGAATGAATTTCGTCCTCAACTGTAGAACTTATAACATAGCACCCCATTTTTTATTACGTTCCAACACCCCACAACACCAATTTAACAATAAAACGAAAACGATAACAAATTAAATAATTCATCGCATCTGTATTCAGCCTACTTTTATAGTTCAACAGACTGGAAAAACATATTGAAAATTTCAGAAAATTAATTTCCCAAAAAATGCATTTTATGTAGATCGTGAATTTTGCCGGTGAGAAGATTTTTACTTATTTATTAATTAACGTACAGTATCCGGTGTTAAGTAATACACATCGGGCTTAATAAAGAGACTGTCGGCCATAATCGGCTAAATTCGACATTGTAGAGCGTCGTCTCTGTCATTCATACACGTGTTCCTTCGCGATTTGTCAGTCGTTGTCAAGCGTTCTAGGGTTTATGAATGACAGACGACGCTCTACAAAGCCGAAGTTAGCCGATTATGGCCGACCATCTCTTTCTTAAGCCCGATGTGTATTACTTACCGCTGGGTACTGTACATTGTAACGTTTATTGATAAGTCAATAAATAAATTCCCGTTTTTATAATCTTTCAAATTAAATGGTTTTTTTTTTAAATTTGAAACTGTATAGATACTAATTATTTCGACACACCGGCCATCAGGAAATTTCCTCTAGCACGCAACCCCAGTCCGTCGCTGGTGGGGAGAGCTGATTAGAATTTGAGATTTAAGCAAGAATTTAAATTAGTGTTTGCTGAAGACGATGGCAACGGATATTCCGGCAGCCAGCAAGGACGAAGAGTGGTTTCGCTTGATCAATATGCCAACATGGTCTGCTTCTTGCGAGTGCCGAAGGAGCAAGCCGGACTAGCGATGGTCATTGAGGGTTTTAGCCGTTAAGAATTGTCACGATCTCACGCGTGGTCATGGATCATTTGGCAGGAGAAGCAGGTAGTTTTTTGCACTAAGAATTTGGAATGCATTCCTGACGGAGAATGGTGATAATAATCAAATTGGCTAGTCACGTTTACAGAATTGGTATTGTGTAGAATCTTGACTACGAGTGTGGTCTTGATGATGAAACTATAGACCATGTATTTTTCGGTTTCGTCCTTTGCGAGGCATATTTGATTTACTTAAAGCCATATCTTTAACGCGTTCAATGAATGTTGCGTTTCTTCTTTCATTGTAGAACTTTTTTAAGCTCTAGTCGAATTTTTTAATTGTCTAGAATTGTCATTTTCTTTAAATTAGTTTTATTTATTTAACACTTTTATTGCAAATATAATCTGGCGGGTTTATTGTCAGGCGGCAATCTCTTCCAGCCAACCAGACAAAAGTAAATGAAGGCAGTTACGTGGTCGCACAAATCATTCCAATTACTATCCATCCCCACGAAATCCATAAACACATACGTGAGCATTTACCCACGAACCCCACAGGACGGACAATCACCCGAACATTATTTTTCATATAAAATGATATATCATAAATCAAAATGAAAGGAAGGGATGGTGGAAAGGAAAGGAAAAATCGGAGGTGAAACACGTTATCTTACTGACTAGAAATTAAGAGTTTTTTCAGTCCCTTCTTAAAGCATGCCAAGGACAGAGCGAGTCTTATATTGGTTTGTAACTGATTCCAGAGTCTCACTGCATGAACAGTAAAGGACGACGTAAAAAAAGAGTAGTGGTGAACTGGAAAGACCAATAAACAATCTCTGTTTAAGCGTATCGCTAATCCATGATTGGAAAGACGCTGAAAATTTTCGGCGAGATAAGAGGGGGGCGGCGGGACAGTTAAGGATATTATACAATAGAGACAATATGTGAATTTGGTGTCTATTTCTAACATTCAACCAATTCAATGCCTCCTGGTATGAAGTTATATGATCGTACTTTCGTAGGTTGAAAATAAATCTTAGACAAATATTTTGAAGACGCTGTAATTAGTCCAGCTGTTCCTCTGTAACATCCAAATAACATACGTCCGCATAGTTCAGAATCGGAAAGAGCAGAGATTGTACTAGTAAAATTTTGGTTTATTATATTGACTCGTATAATTGCACAGTGACTCAAATTTGGTGGCACAAATCATTCTAGTTTGGGTGAATTACCTATTATAAAAAAAGGACAATTTATATAACGCCGTTTAGAGAGCAGACTCCTCAACAAGGCTCCAACTCGGGATTAAAAAACAACAGCTATTGACAGATTTCCAAAACCACTAAGTTATCTGCAAGGATAGGAAGGTGGTGGCTTCTGTGATGTTCACCCTTCAAGTGTAATAATAATAATAATAAAACAGTAATTTATAAAGTGCCGTTTAGAGAACCATAACAAATAACTTATGTCATTCTTATATATTTCTTCATCGTGTAAAAACATAACGATAACAGCCTTTTTTTTTCAAATTCCACCGAGAATCGAATCTGAAACCCCGATTTCGAGTCATGCGTTCTACCAATAATACCATCAGGATAGTCATTGTTTCATCATCATCATCTTTACTATTACGTCATATCCCTATTGAAGTAGAACTAGGCAGGCAGCGAGAACAGATCTCCACTGCATTTAATCCCGGCACAAACCTTATATAAGACAGTTACAAACCAATATAAGACTCGCTCCGTCCATGGCATGCTTTAAGAAGCGACTGAAAAAACTCTTAATTTCTAGTCAGCAAAATAACGTGTTTCATTCCTGATTTTTCTTTTCCTTTCCTCTCCACCATCCCTTTCTTTCTTTTTGATTGATGATATCTCACTTTATATGAAAAATAATGTTCGGGTGACTGTCCGTCTTTGTGGGGTTCGTGGGCATATGCTCACGTATGTGTTTATGGATTTCGTCGGGATGGATAGTCATCTTAATTATTTATGCGACCACGTAAATTGCTTCATTTAATTTTGTCTCGTTGGTTGGAAGAGATTGCCGCCTGGCAATAAGCCCCCAGATTATATTTGTAATAAAAGTGTTAAATAAATAAACCTTTTACATCAATAATTATAAATTAATTTTAATTTTAAATACACTTCACCTGTATTGATTTAATGACATTTACAAAGTGACTTGAAATTAAAAAAAACTTAACACATTTAAAAAGGTGACATTTTACTTTTAAAAACAAACTATCAATGCATTTGTTCTTATTTTTATTCTAACAACTATTTTTTTTTAACTAGATGAACCACGAATCAAACCGCAAACCCGTCTGTGCCGCGGTTGCCTTTCTTCCACATCGACCTTGTGGACAAGCAGTAACTAGTTTGGGAACAACCTTGCTTTATTTTTTAACTGTTTATTGTATTGTATTGTATTGTATCGCATTGTATTCAATTATATTTTATTATAACACTCGTAAAGATCCCACAGTGTAAACTGTTTTGAAACGGTTCAAAAGATCGGTAGAGAATTCGCGACTTACTGTTTCAAATATTAACTTTAATTCACTAATACCATATAACTGCTACGTTACTATCGGGGTTAGTAAAGAGAACAGATATCTACTACATTCTATCCAGGCGTACTTGTTTCTTCTACCGCTTCAACAACGTTGGCGTATTGCAAACAGTGTATCAATAACAATGATAGTTAAAAATGACAATTGATATATCACCATCCCAAGAGTTAAAACCTCTTTTGCCCAAAGGCAATATGCCAATTTAGCTCCCATGACAAACGATGGGGTGCCGAATTCAATAAAGGTAAAGGGAGGAAAACCATTTAGGCAATCGATCGGATCATGGTTGTTATTGCGACAGGAGTTTGAGTACTTGGGCTTGCAAGAGGAATGACATGTGGAAAAGGTTTTTGTGGGCTCTTGAGTGTGGTTTTATTTTGTTGTTTTCATATTTGTATATTTGAATATTTTTGTTTATATTTTTATGATTGTATGCAGTATATTGTGAGATGAAGGTTTTTGGTCTTTCTGGAGTGATGATGTGTAAGAGTTCGATTTCGCATGATGTTTCCAGTTGTAATTGAGTGTCATTGTTTGTCAGGTGAGAATGTGCAATGGGGTTTTATAAATTCAAAAATTGGAAAGAAATATCAATTTAGTTTTTCATGCTTAATATCCTCAGTGAGATACAGGCAAACGCCTAGTTTACTGGGGACACATCAAATTAAAGGCAACAAACCCAGATCCATTAAAATTGTATGTCTAAATAAAATTACCTGTTGTTTTTTTCGCAAATTGTGTATATTTCTTATCATGTGTAAATAAATGAAAATAAAAAATTAATAAATAAATAAATATAGCACCGGCTAGAAAACAAACTCTCATTAATGGCACTCTAATTTAAGACTCAAACCCATTATTATAGATAGATGAAAAATATTACAAAATAAATGTATAGTATTGTATTATTGCATTACACTTTCGTTGTATACAGTACAACCTGGCGGGCTTATTGCCACGGAACAATATCTTCTAATCAATCAGAAGTATGGTCTTAAATAAAAATGAAACTGGAATATTTTTCAAATAATTCTGGGTTACAACGGTAGTCAAACATGTAAAGGCTGGAAGACAAGCGTCTTACCAATTTTTACGATTCAAAGCACAATCATGGATTAGCGCTACGCTCAAACAGAGATTGTTTATTGGCCTTTCCAGTTCATCGCTCTTCTTTCTTTACGTCGTCCTTTACTGTCCATACAGTGAGACTCTGGAATAAGTTACAAACCAATATAAGACTCGCTCCGTCCTTGGCATGCTTTAAGACGCGATTGAAAAAACTCTTAATTTCTAGTCAGTAAAATAACGTGTTTCATTCCTGATTTTTCTTTTCCTTTCCTCTCCACCATCCTTTCCTTTCCTTTTGATTGATGATATCTCACTTTATATGAAAAATAATGTTCGGGTGATTGTCCGTCTTTGTGGGATTCGTGGGCATGTTCTCGCGTATATGTTTATGGATTTCGTGGGGATGGATAGTCATTTGAATGATTTATGCGACCACGTAACTTGCTTCATTTACTTTTGTCTAGTTGGTTGGAAGAGATTGCCACCTGGCAATTAGTCCGCCAGATTGTATTGCAATAAAAGTGTTAAATAAATAAATAAATTTTGTATAGCGGCATTACGAGAGTAAACTCTCCTTGAGAGCACTCTAACTCACATTTTTAAACGAATCGAGTCTGGCAACTACAGCAGCGCCCGAGCGATTATTTTAAGACACTTACTTTATGTAAAGTGTAACTTATGAGATTATTGCTATGTGCCAATCTCCCCCAATCAACCAGAAAGAGATGTATGAGATCTTAACTGAACCACACTGATTTAAAAAAAATCCAGTTCAGAGTTCCAGCGGGAATCGAACCCGTCTTATCAACTAGCCAAGGAGGCCGTCAAACCAACTAGAGGTCGAGGTCGTCTATATAAGTTGAGTATAAGGATAAGAAAGTAGTGGCTGCGGCTACTAGATTCGATACTACCCCACATTTGTAAATGTTCAATAAAACATATTTGATAAGGAAACCACAGAAAACTAGCCAGCGGAAGACGTACTGCAAAGAACCCTTTGTTAATCTTACGATATATTCATTTATTTTTTTAGGAACACTTCATTGTAAAAAGACAATATGGCGGGCTTATTGTCAGACGGCGATCTCTTTCAACCAACCAGACAAAAGTAAATAAAGCAAGTTATTGTTCATCTTTATAAAATGTATAAACAAACATAATAAAGTAAAAGTTTGATATCGTTAATAAAAGGAAAAGGAAGGGATCGTGCAGAGGAAAGAAAAATCAGGAATGAAACACGTTATATTACTATCTAAAAATTAAGTTTTTTCAGTCGTTTCTTAAAATATATGATAGTTACATATTCGGCTTTAGGTGTGGTGTAATGAATATGTATGTATATATCGCCTGTTGAGAATCATAGTGGCGAAACTACAAAAAAATAAATTTTCGAGTTAAGTCTTCCAAATGGCACTAAAATGACTCCTTTTTTACGTGCGTAAGTGGCGAAAGTATATTTCAACTCCTTGACGCTTCAAAGAGTTCTGACTCTTTGAAGCGTCAAGGAGTTGAAACATACTTTCGCCACTTACGCACGTAAAAAAAGAGTCATTTTAGTGCCATTTGGAAGACTTAACTCGAAAATTTATTTTTTGGAGTTTCGCCACAATGATTCTCAACAGGCAATATGTAATGTTCATATTTAATAACATATTTTTTGCTTATTGGCAGTAAATCCACAACATGCGCCTCCCGGTCACGCTATTCAAAATCTCTGAATCAACAATCCGGATAAGTTACAGGGCACCATACGAATTAATAACCCTGATATCCGCTTGTTTTAAGTATTTGGAGAAAAGTAAAAAATGTTTGATTTTAACGCGTAACTTTTTGCATTCTCCAGTTTTCTCCAAATATCTACAGAGTTAAGAAAACTAAAAATGACCCGCAAAAAGCGTACAACTTACTAACTGCCTAGCGCCATAAAAGTCGAGCCTCTTAACCCATTAACGTCCGAATCGAAGATCATTTCGAGTTACATTATTTTAAGTTGACTCGTTCTCACGGTTTGTGATTTAAAATAAAAATACCAATATTATATTTATTGATTTAAAATTTCATTGTAAACAATCTGGTGGGTTTATTACCAGGTGGCAAACTCTTCCAACCAACCAGACAAAAGTAAATAAAGAAAGTTACACAGTCGCAAAAAATATTCAAATGATTACTGTATTGTATTACACTTTCGTTGTATACTATATAACCCGGTGGACTTATTACCATGTGGCAATCTTTTCCAGCCAATCAAAAATATGTTCAAGAGACCTTAGTTGAAAACCAGACTTTGAATCTTTTTTTTTTAAAAGAGTGGGTTTCAGCGGGATTAGAACGCACAACCTCTCGGTTGAAATATATGCGTCTTACCAACTAGGCCACGGAGGTTGTTGAATTATTCCCCTTTAAGTTAATTTATAAATAATAAAAATAAAAGTGAGATACCATCAATCAAAGGAAAAGGAAGGGATGGGGGAGAGGGAAGGAAAATCAGGAATTAAACAAGTTATATTAATGACTTGCAATTCAGAATTTTTCAGTCGCTTTTTAAAATATGCCAATGATATAACCGAAGACATGGGTGTATTTATACTCCTTCGGTTATATCAGAGGTCTCCTAAGTTTTTAGCCTAAGGGCCACACTGACTCCTCCACTAAGTCCCAATGGCCAAGGCCTAGCTAGCTCATCATACCAACATACTGTAGTTTTGAATTACGCGCAAATTTTCATATTGGAACTAGCCGGCGAGTGAGATATCTATGGCGCAGGGAGTGCGGGTGGACTCCGCTCCGTTCGCAAATTGTCAATGAAAAGTTACAGCTACATAAATCTCATGTATCATAATTATAATGTTTAATTTCATTATGTGAATTACATATGTATGTCACTTATTGTAAGTTTTCAGGATAAATCTCATATCATTAATTACATTTAAAATGTTCAATTTCATTATGTACTACTGGCTCCCTGCGACTTTTTCCTGTTCAACCGACTTAAAAAACCGCTTCGCGGAAAGTGTTACAGCACCCGAGAGGATGTCATGAAAAAATCGAAGACGGCTCTGATGGACATACCGAAAATTGAGTACCAGCGGTGTTTCGAGGATTGGACCAAGCGCTGGCGTAAGTGCGTTGCAGACGATGGGGAGTACTTTGAAGGGGACCATATCGATTTTGATGAATAAACTTGTATTTTTGATTTTATGAATAAAGTCCTAAAACTTTTTGATCAAGGTAGTATGTCAGTTATTGTGTTTCTTAATTGGTCGTTAAATAAAAACATCTGATAATTATTAAATAAACTATGACGGGCCGGATACCGGGTATATCCGGCCAGATTGGTGGTGCTCGCGGGCTGGTGTTGGCCCGCGGGCCGTAGTTTGGAGACCCCTGGGTTATATAATTCGTTAGAGTCATTCGAGGGGACTAACACAACGTGGTGTTCGAATCGACGACCTTCCGCACGGAAGTTAATTGCGTTACCACGCAACCATGCGGCGCATACATAAATTAATCTACAGCTAGTCCCGCAAGAATCGAGGTATTCTCCAAACAGCGGAGTAAGGAGACAAGCAGCAAACTTAAACACTTTAAATGCATATTAAATGTCAGACAAAAAATCATAAATATTTGAAAAACGTTATTATTTCACACATAAAATCGATAGTTTATGGGTTAAACACAACTAAGTCAGCTATGAGCATTACTTGCTGTGTACTTTCTCTCTGCCACAGAATGTTATGGCCGATGGACGAAGCGAATCCACTCCGCTGTCGACTCAATCAGCGATTATGCCCGAATTCTATCTGTTTTCACTGCTTGTACGACTAGTTTATAACTGTTACATTTCCCAATAACAGTTTTGTGGAATTTCAGATATTTACTGTCGCAATATTGTGAATGCGTTATATTCGTAGATAGGGCAGATCTCTCTTTTTCTAAAATAGGAGACGCCCATTTAACAATGCAACAATTAACGCCCATTTAACAACCAACAATGAAAGGACATATTTAATTTACTGTATTTTTTTATCTATGAAGTACACATTTTTACTTACAAAAATCAACTTAAAAATAGGGGTTGTATATTATACTCTAAAAATAGGTTGTACGTTGTAAGAAATACCTGCAGAAAATAATTTATACTATCGAAAGAAACACGCATTATACCTAAGCCTGTATTTAATTTTAATACCTATTCCTGTATTTAATTTTTATACTTCTGCCTGTATTTAATTTTAATACCTATGCCTGTATTTATTGTAATTTTTATACATATGCCTGTATTTAATTTTAATACCTATGCATGTATTTAATTTTTATACCTATGCCTGTATTTAATTTTTATACCTATGCCTGTATTTAATTTTTATACGTATACCTGTATTTATTTTTTATACCTATACCTGTAGTATTTCAATGTCAATTCAGTTGGAAAACGAAGGTGTGCCGTGGAGTTCATTTTAAGACAGTGATCTGCTGCACACCAGCAAATTCACCAGCTGCACCGCTGTACTGGATCCGATGGCACACCGAAGTGAGACGATCGGTTTTTTTCCTTTCTTTATAGATATGACTGAAGTCATGGGTAGCCATTTTAACCCTTTAGGTAGAAAAAATGCTTGTGTTTTTCCTTTTTTTTTTCGACGTTCATGACCGCGCGGTTACGCACTGGACTTCCGTGTTGAAAGTCGTCGGTTCAAATCCCGCTTTGTGCTAGTTTCTCGTATGACATATACATATTTTCCGCCTAGTATTCGGGGGTATAAGGATACCTATGATTTCGGTCATATATATTATTTAAAAAAATAACAAATTTAAGTGTAAAACACGTTTGTCTTCAGTAAGATAAGCTTTGTTTACTGGGGATACGAAATGAAAGGCAAAAAACCCAGATCCATTAAAATTGTGTGTCCACATTTAATTCCTTGTTGTTTTTTCACAAGTATTTATTTATTTATTTAACACTTTTATTGCAAATACAATTATTTCCAGGCGGCAATCTCTTCCAACCAACCGAAGAGTTTTTTCAGTCGCTTCTTAAAGCATGCCTAGGACGGGGCGAGTCTTATATTGGTTTGTAACTGATTCCAGAGTCTCACTGCATGGACAGTAAAGGACGACGTAAAGAAAGAGGAGCGGTGAACTGGAAAGGCCAATAAACAATTTCTGTTTGAGCGTAGCGCTAGTCCATGATTGGAAAGACGCTGGAAATTTTCGGCGAGATAAGAGGAGGTGGCGGGACAGTTAAGGATATTATACATTAGATACAGTATGGGAATTTGGCGTCTATTTCTAGCATTCAACCAGTTCAATGCCTCCTGGTATGAAGTTATATGATCGTACTTACGTAGGTTGAAAATGAATCTTAGACAAACCTTTTGAAGACGCTGTAATTTGTCCAGCTGTTCCTCTGTAACATCCACATAACATACGTCCGCATAGTCCAGAATCGGAAAGAGCAGATATTGTACGAGTAACATTTTGGTTTTAGTTGGTAGGAATCTTTGCAACACTTTAAGGGAATGAAGGCTGAAGAAGATCCTTCGGCTTACCTCATTTATTTGATCTCGCCATGAGAGAGTGTTATCTATTAGCACTCCTAAGTAATGTATTATTAAGATCTCTTGTCATATATACAAAAAAATAATAAAAATAAAATGCAACAAGACAATACCTCTGGACCGGGAGAGAGGCATCTTATCGATTAAGTCACATTAAAAGAGAAAAAATCAATGACATAATCGGTCGACGCGAGAAATGTATGTTTCCATTAAATGATTATTCTGCGATGCCAATCTTCAAAATTATTTCCTCGCAAATTGATTACGTAAATAAGTTAACTCGCCTCGCCATATTTTGATTATTTTATAGCAAGTGATAAAATTGTTAATAATTTTGCGCAATTCCTGGTTATTAATGATGAATGCGGATGTTGAGAGTATAGTGATGAGTCGTTTGGACATGATGACATATACTATGCGTATCCAGAAAGTAAGTGTACTGAGGCTCTCACGATCGGATGGATTTTATTTTCGACATGTTGGCTACACTTCCGTGTAGCCTGACCCTTCCCCTCCGCAACGAGACCGGTTTGAGGTCAGTACGTTGAGAAGTGTCGACGCGACAACACGTTTCGTGAAAAATGTCAATCCGATCTCCCGCCAAGTGCGAAATACGCGGCGTCATCCGTTATCTCGTTTGGAAGGGAAAACCTCCGGTTGAGGTTTATAATGAGGTGAAAACTGCATATGGTGATATAGCTATGAATCGTACGAGTGTGTACAAGTGGTGTCGCGAGTTTAAAAACGGTCACACCTTTTCACCCTCCGCCAAAAAGTTCAAAACCACAATTTCAGCCAAGAAAATCATGGCATCCGTATTTTGGGACTGTCAAGGCATAATTTTAATTGAATATATGCCTCAAGGGGAGTCCATCAACTCTGCAAGATACTGTGAGACCCTAAAAAATTGCGGAGGGCGATTCAGAACAAGAGGAGAGGCATGCTGACAAAGGGAGTCTGCCTGCTGCATGACAATGCCAGACCACACACGGCCAACGCCACGAAGGAACTGCTCGCCTCGTTTAAATGGGATGTCCTGAACCATCCCGCGCATTCCCCTGACCTAGCACCTTCAGATTACTATCTCTTTACCTCCCTGAAGCTGCACATGGGTGGAAAAAGGTTTTCAACCGACGAGGAGGTAAAGGAGGAGGTGGAGAAGTGGACGGAGGGGTTAGCGGGAAACTACTTCAAGGAAGGCATCAAAAAGTTGATACCCCGCTTCACCACCTGCATTGAGAGGAATGCGACTATGTCGAAAAATAGCTTACATATGTATTACGGTAACCACGTAATTTTTTTGTTTAAATAAAAAAAATTGTAACCTACAAAAATTCAGTACACTTTCTTTCTGGATATGCCTCGTAATATTCTACAGAAGTTTGGACTCCCCATTAGCTTTAATATAAAAATATGCTGGAACAAATACAAAGATTGTTTGGACATGTGGAAAGAATGAATAATTAAAGAATTACTTAGCGAGTATGCAAGTTAGAAGCGCGTGGAAGAGATAGACCGAGGAAAACGTGGCTGAGCCAAATGGAATACACTGCACTACACCTAAATCCTAATGTGTTTTTCTAATAATATTATAAGGACAATTTATGTAGCACCGCTTTGAGAGCAAACACTCTTCAAGTTCGTTTCAGGATTCGAACCCGTTATTGACAGATTAAGATTTGAAACAACCAATTTACTAGGTGAAGAAGAAATCGATCTAAAAGTTTCACTTGTTTTTTTTTTATCTAATTATTTTCCAAAATACGATTTTCTAAAAAATATGTTGAAATGTCGATATGTGTATTGAGTGGATGCATTCTTTGATATGTGTATTGAGTAGATGAATTCTTCAATATGTGTATTGAGTGGATGAATTATTCGATATGTGTATTGAGTGGATGCATTATTCGATATGTGTATGGAGTGGATGAATTATTCGATATGTGTATTGAGTGGATGAGTTATTCGACATGTGCATTGAGTGGATGCATTATTCGATATGTGTGTTGAGTGGATGAATATGTGTATTGAGTGGATGAATTATTCTATATGTGTATTAAGTGGATGAATTAATCGATATATGTATGAAGTGGATGAATTATTCAATATGTGTATTGAGTGGATGAATTATTCGGTGTGTTTATTGGATGGATGAATTATTCGATATGAGTATTGAGTAGATGAATTATTCGATATGTGTATTGAGTGGATGAATGATTTGATATGTGTATTGAGTGGATGAATTATTCGATATGTGTGTTGAGTGGATGGATATGTGTATTGTGTGGATGAATTATTCTATATGTGTATTGAGTGGATGAATGATTTAATATGTGTATTAAGTGGATGAATTATTCGATATGTTTATTGAGTGGATGCATTATTCGATATATTTGTTGAGTGGATGCATATGTGTATTGAGTGGATGAATTATTATATATGTGTATTGAGTGGATGAATTATTCGATATGTGTATTGAGTGGATGAATTATTCGATATGTGTATTGGATGGATTAATTATTCGATATGTGTATTGAGTGGATGAATTATTCGATATGTGTATTGAGTGGATGAATATTCGATATGTGTATTGAGTGGATGAATTATTCGAATATATTTTTGTTTTAAATCGCTCATTTTTACATATGTACGAGTATTTATGTGTATTGAATACACATCACCGGAACGGACGGATTTTTTTAGCACGGGAAGGTAAAGGTTTAATAAGATGAAGAAAAACAAAAACACTAAGAAGGTTTGGTCATATGAAACGAATGGATAAAGAAAGACAGACGTCTTACCAACAAGGCAACGGAGGTCATCATTATCAAAATAATAAAAGTGTTTCAATGAGAATTTCTTATCATATTTCTTTACTTTTTTTTTGTAATTTTAATTATAAATTTCGATTTGTATTGAAAACGTCTTATCGAAAAGATCTACTCTCGTATTGTATTGTGATATTTAATTTAATTTAAAACGCACGAACATTTTTATAAAATGATTAACAAACCAGCGCGAAAGAATAAGTAAATACGATATATGGGTGAGTTATGAAAGATTGGAGTAAGTTGAGGAATTCTGTTATCTGGGTAGTATTTTCTCAGATGAAGAGATGTATAAATGTGGGCGAGGTAACAGCTGTGATCGAGGAGAGAAACAAAATGGAGAAATTACTTATCTGTCTTCCAGAAGGGATATGGCGTGATAGTGTGTATTGAATTGTATTAAATCACTTTTGTCGTACACAGTACAACCTAGCAAGCTTATGGCCATTTGGCAATCTCTTCCAACGAATCGGAAATATGTTATAGAAGCCTTAAGTGAAAACCAAACCTTTTTAAAAATAAATGGATACCAAAAATAATCGAGCCCGCAACTCTCGGGTTGGTAGACAGGTGTCTTACTAACAAGGTAAATTGGTAGACAGGTGTCTTACTAACAAGGTAAATTGAGTTATCGGTTTATGTTAAATCCAAGGAGGTAATATTGTATTGTATTATATAACACCTTTATTGTAAACAGTACAACCTGGCAGGCTTATTGTCATGTGTAATATCTTGTAACCAACCAAAAAGATGTTAAAAGAGGTGTTAAGGAAAAACCAGACTGGAATTATTTTTAAAAAATCTGGGTTTTAACGGGAATCGAGCAATCTCCGACTAGGAGACAAGTGTCTTTCTAACTAGGCCACGAAAGTCGGAGAAAACAATAACAATTCAAAACAGAAGAGAAAGAGTTACGAGAGATGTTAAAGAATATGGAAAAGTTAGGAAATAAATTTAATGTTGGACTAAAATATATTTTATCGAACCGGACAGTATCAAAATATGTCAAGATGATAGTATAAATCATTATTTTAGTACCAACTTTGATGTGTGGGAGTGAAACGTGGACGTGGAAAATATTGAAACTGAAAATAATATATGGATTTTCAACTTAAGATAATTCTTAATGAGTGATTGTATACATTCCTGTGTTTCATTGCCGATTTATCTTTCCTCTTCACCATCCCTCCATTTTCCTTTGATTGATGATATCTCACTTTTACTTTAATATGTTAACGTCCATAAATTTAATAAATATGAATAATCTTTTGAATATTTTTATGTGACCATGTAACTTGTTTTATTTGCTTTTGTCTGGTTTGTTGGAAGAGATTGCCGCCTGGCTATAAATCCCCAGATTGTATTTGCAATGAAGTGTTAAAATACATCAACAAATACAAGCTCATACATAGCATTACCATGTTTTCTTGATTATATTAAAACAGATAAAATAAAATGGAATTGTACGCTGTTGGAAATTTGAATATATTATCTTTGTTCTGCGAAAAGCGTTTAAGTCCAAATATTGAGTTTTGATATAAATGCAATATAAGTTTCGGAAGGCGATGAAAAATCAAGTTTTTAATAAAATAAAATACAAACAGATGTTATTTAAAGATAGTTTATTTATTTATAAGAATTACTACAAAAAAAATGCGTAACTTAAAAACATATTACTCACCTAAAAATTAAAAATAGGGACACCTGTTTTGGACTTAATCCATTTTTGGTGGAAATTTTCATAACAGCGAAACGATATAACTTTTGGACCTAAATGCTTTTTTCCATCATGTGCATGTATGATATTTGTATTTTAAGAAAAATGGCATAAAAAAGTTTTTTCGCAGAACAACGACGATATGACATCTTCACTACTTCCTTATTCTGCCATCAAACAAACTGAAAACTTTCTCAATAACGCAATTTTCTTACTAAACATGATATTTTATTTGCACGATTCTCGGCACGAAAAAAAAAAACGAGAAAATTTAAATACATATTACTAAATCAATACATTACAACTCGTTTCTATTTTTCAATATTTGTAATGTACGTTTTTATGCGTAGTAAAAAAATACTTTAAAAAAATATTATAAAGATCAGTGGTGGCAAACATTATAAAGATCAGTGGTGGCAAACATTTTAAAGATCAGTGGTGGCAAACATTATAAAGATCAGTGGTGGCAAACATTTTTGAGCCGCGTGTCAAAACCGGTATTTGATTAAAACTCGCGGGACACACGTATATTTTTTTGAATATTATTACATACTTGTTCATGCTATGACGCTCTCTCCTGTTTGGGATATGCAAAAAAGAAGAGAGACTTTTCCATAATCTGAGAACATACTACCCAAACTGCTATACTGCTCTTTAGTACGTAGTCGCCTTGACTACAACTCACCAATATGGTCTCCTCATTACGCCGCCCATGCACTAACTTTAGAACGTGTACAAAACAAATTTCTAAGATTCATAAATTTTAATTTTGGAATACCGTATGAAGAAAGAAATTATCACAACTTATTAAATGCAGTGAAACTCTTGAAGCTGTGTGACAGAAGAAAAACAGCCGATATAGTACTGCTATACAAAATCATTCACTCAGTGATTGATGCACCTCACTTACTCGCAAGTATTTCATTTCGTATTCTCACTAGATCCACAAGACAGATCAATCCCTTTTATACCGAAAATTGTTATACTAACTATAAAATCAACTCCTCTATAATTCGTATGCAAAGACTTGGAAACGAGTTTTGCAACAATTTAGATATTTTTAATATAAGTATATATAGTATTCGCCAGAATATTACAACAATATTTAGAAATAGCTACTACCTTTGTGCTCTCCTTTATTCATATAAATAACGTAATATAAACCAAATATTTAGGACAATATTTTGCCTCTGGAGTTGAGTAACCCTGCATCAACATGTGTGAAGCTTTTAATTCTGCAAAGCAACTTGCATCTCGTTCCACTAATGAGGCCATGTGTTTTCTATATCTCAATATATATCCATAAAATTCCCACAAAATTCTCAAAGATTATTAAATAATTTTAAACAATGTCTGTAATCTATTATTACTACTGCTTTTTGTATCTTCATGTTAGTTTAAGATAAAGTTTTGTATTATTTGTCAATAATTTTAAGTACTTGTATAACCTGTCACATGTTCATTTGTATATAAAGACACTTTTGTGTCGTTAATTAAATAAATAAATAAATAGCGAATTTCCTCAACTTGCTCAAATGTTTCATTGTCAACCTCGTAGATACCTTAAGAATGTTCGGGTAACTGTCCGTCTTTGTGGGGTTCGTGGGCATGTGCTTACGTATATGTTTATGGATTTCGTGGGGATGGATAGTCATTTGAATGATTAATGTGACCATGTAACTTGCTTAATTTACTTTTGTCTGGTTGGTTGGAAGAGATTGCCGCCTGGCAATGATCCTGCCAGATTGTAGTTGCAATAAAAGTGTAAAATAAATAAATACCTAGTACCACCTAATACATCGAACTTAATTTACCTTTCACACTTTCTATCACCATACTTTAGATTTTCAACATTCACTTCAAGATCCTTCTCTTCACACCTTTCACACATACAATTTACTGATCAACTACATACAATTTACTGATCAACAAGCACTAGACGAGTGCGAGTGTTGTTGCCTATTTACTTCGAGGGTAGTATAACCAATACGTGCGATGACTATTATACTCAAGAAAATGTAGCATAGTCCCTGTGACGTTTGAAATGTAATGTCTCAAAGGGATGGGGTAAAATCGTTTTTTTATAAATCGAATAGTTTTTTTATAAATCGAAAAATTCTTTTTCTTAAAACTGACGTTTTAATTCCTAATTTTCATTATACTGACTTTCTAATGTATTGTATGATTTGTAGCTATATTTAAATAGGCCAAGATCCAATATGAATTAATACTAATTACGATAATTTAATTTTAGGTAAAAAAAAATCGAAAATCTAATTATCGTATACCCCGTCCCTAGCCAATGCGGACTAACGTAGCGACTTTTGACGAACGTCGCCAAATATTATTTGATTTTAACAAACTGACATATTTTTGCTAATTTGTAACAAGATGTATTAATTTGTCATTATTGTTAGTTTTATGTAATGTATTTACCTAAATAACTTGATATTTATTAGAATCGAGGCTTATATTAAAGTTGATAAAATAATTAAAATTACTGAACGTCGTTACAAGGTTGTATCGGGGCAAATTTGTGAAACGTCACTGGGACCATGCTACATTTTTTTAGTATAGTTATAAACCCGAAGACTCGATTTGAATGCTATCTTTTCAATATGTCCAAATACCCAGTTTAGATATGTTCAAGTACTCCAGAACGATATAAAAAAATACTGTCGATGATGATGATTTAAAATAAAACATTTTTTAATCAACCGTTTAGTAAACATATGACGTGTTGTGTTTTCGATTGGTCGGATTAAAATTTTGCATGCGTAGCAACACGCCAAATCGATGCAGTATAGAAACGCACAGAATGGTTACAGACTAAAAGGAAAAGTTTTACGAAGGTACATCCTTAAAAATATTTAAACATAATATGTCTTTAGTTTTGTACAAGAGGTTTTAAAATAACACAAGTTTTGTACAAGAGGTTTTAAAATAACACAAATTTTGTACAAGAGGTTTTAAAATAATACAAGTTTTGTACAAGAGGTTTTACAATAAAAACAAAGGGATGATTTGGTTGTATGTGATAAGAGTCGAATTAATGTGGTAGAAATGCGTGCACTAACCAGAACTTGCGGTATGTCCGTGTATGATTGAATAAGAAATAACAAAATTAAAAGCACAGTTTATATAGCGTTGTTTAGACAGTAGGTTAGTAATAACATGAATTGTATTGACAGATACCACGTCGGGTACGTCCATACATGGACAGGCAAAATTTGACTCTTTCTTTCTTCACAACTCTTTCTTCATTAACACATTCACTGCGATATGTATTTATAGAATAGTGTAGAGGTACTGAAAAAAAATCATATTTTCGAAACCTTAAAATCTTACGGAAACCTTAAAATCTTAAAATATTTGGTACCATACAAACAAAGAGAATCGAATGACGCGCAACGGGCGTCATCAGCGTCTCTACAAAAAATGTGTTGACGCCCCAGGGGCGTTTTTAGCAGCGAACGTGTTAATCAGCTAGCAAGAGCCGATATAAGACGTGTTGTTTCGTTATGTTCTGAAATGTTAAAATAAACAAAAAGCTTTCTTCTTCTTCCTCTTCCTATAGATCATGATCTGTTTGTTCCGCTTGTTCCCCTTCTTGTGACGTGGATTGCTAGCTGTCACCCCATCTCTTCGGAGGTCTAACCGATAATCATCTTCCGGAAGAAAAATATTTAATTTATTTTATTATTCAATTGTGCAAAGTACAACTTGGCTCGTTTTTGTTATGGGGCAAACTCTTACAACGAACCAGAAAATGTTTTACAGTTTTTAACAATGTTTGATGAAATATTAAAATGATTGTATTGTATTGTACTTTCATTGTATACATTATGACTTAGTGGGCTAATTACCATATAAATCCCGTTTAATATGGCGGACTTTCGCGCGCTTTTAAACGTCAAAATAACAAATTCACTGTATTTGGAATTTCGTTTTGAGTGTTCCACACAAAATGTCCGTGTTTTATTTTTTTCACGATTTAAATGTGTTTGTTATTTTGTTTGTACCGATACTGTGGAGATGGAGATACGCGCTCGGCCCTCACTCGGCGAGGTGCAAATCGAAACTAACCGACTCGACGGGCCGGATTTTCTCAGCATCGAAGTGCTGCTTGGTAGAAGCAGGCAATATATTGCTTCATTCGTGAGTCTGATTTATCGTGGAAGAGGTGTCACCCAATATTTATATTAGACGTTGTTATTTTATTTTATTGAATTAATGTTGCGAAGTCTAAAGGCATAATAATAACATAGAAAAGTGTGAAAGGAAAAGTGCGATTTATGGATATATCAGGTCTGTAAATATGAAACCGGACTTTGACTTTGTGACTGTCAAACCGCGTCATTGGCCCCTTTTTCTTGTGTTAACATTTGTTAAAGACTTTTAACTAACAACACTACAAGATTAATACAACTACATATGTTTTCATAGCGTTGAACATGTCTGTTTTTGTGCCTGAAAACTACGATTTCCGGACAGCATTGATTTTCTGCCACCATTTGAAGAAAACTGCTGCAGAATCGCATCGAATGCTTGTTGAAGCTAACGGTGAGCATCTCTTCCCACTAACCAGAAAAGTATTAAAGAGTCCTTAAGCAAAATTTATTTATTTTTATTCACAGAATAGACATGGCTCAATTATTATTTTTTTCTTTTTTTTTAAAGAGAGGATATGACCGAAGTCATAGGTATCCTTATACCCTCGAATTCGAGGCGAAAAAAGTGCCTGTGTCATTCGAGGGGAGTAGCACAGCGTGGGGTTCGATCCGACGACCTTCCGGATGGAAGTACAGTGCGTTACTGCACGACCATGCACCTCATTACAAAAAAAAGATTTGAATATTCTAAACACAAAACAAAGGCTTTCAACCAAAAATCGAACTCGCAACACTCAGCTTGAAAGACAAACGTTTTGCCAACTAGTTAGATTTTTATAAAAAAAATAATGATAAAAGATATAATTGTAGGATAAAAATACCATGAATAATTTGAAATGCTGAAGAAATACGTGCACTGAGAAGAACCCATGGGGTGACAATGTATAACAGAATTAAGGGATAAAGGATGAATGTAAACATGACGCTGATGTGTTGATTAAAAAATTAAGAAGAGCACTCTGAGATGGTTTAGACATGTAGAACGAATGTATGAAGAAAGGCTAACAAAACGAATATTTAGTGCAAAGGCATGGCAAAAAAAGACCAAGTGAGTATAGTTTGATTAAGTTAATGCTGTTTTGTTGGTGTTGTATGAATGAGAAATTTTATGAGTGTAGAAGAGGCGAAGAATGTATGTCAAGATAGTAAAGTTTAGCGATCTGTCCTCTCTGCCTTCGCTGAAAGGAAAACGTAGTGATGGTATGTACGTTTGTATGTTAAATAATAATTTTATCCGCAATTATTTGATAGAAGGGAATATTAAAGGAACCAGGAAATACGCTAAGTCACTGAAGAGAAATATAATGCTTTTTGAGTCGCTGTTTGAAACACGGCAACGACGGAGCGGATCAGCTTTTCACAACGTCTTACGTACAAAACTTTAGTGATACTATGAAAATAAATATGTCAATAAAATAAATATATTTGTTAGATTATATAAATAAATATTAAATTGAAAATAATCAATATATATATAAAAGTATTTATCACTGATTAAAGACCATAGAGAAACACGCACAAAATGGCCACAGATAATAATTAGGTGAAAAGTCCAACCTTTTACGATCGAGAATTTCAAATTCAAAAATCCCGTTAAATATGGCGGACTTTCGCGCGCTTTTAAACGTCAAAATAACAAATTCACTGTATTTGGAATTTCGTTTTGAGTGTTCCACACAAAATGTCCGTGTTTTATTTTTTTTCACGATTTAAATGTGTTTGTTATTTTGTTTGTACCGATACTGTGGAGATGGAGATACGCGCTCGGCCCTCACTCGGCGAGGTGCAAATCGAAACTAACCGACTCGACGGGCCGGATTTTCTCAGCATCGAAGTGCTGCTTGGTAGAAGCAGGCAATATATTGCTTCATTCGTGAGTCTGATTTATCGTGGAAGAGGTGTCACCCAATATTTATATTAGACGTTGTTATTTTATTTTATTGAATTAATGTTGCGAAGTCTAAAGGCATAATAATAACATAGAAAAGTGTGAAAGGAAAAGTGCGATTTATGGATATATCAGGTCTGTAAATATGAAACCGGACTTTGACTTTGTGACTGTCAAACCGCGTCATTGGCCCCTTTTTCTTGTGTTAACATTTGTTAAAGACTTTTAACTAACAACACTACAAGATTAATACAACTACATATGTTTTCATAGCGTTGAACATGTCTGTTTTTGTGCCTGAAAACTACGATTTCCGGACAGCATTGATTTTCTGCCACCATTTGAAGAAAACTGCTGCAGAATCGCATCGAATGCTTGTTGAAGCTAACGGTGAGCATGCTATTGGTAAATTAAAGCGCTTCACTTCTTACGAAAATGTACGAAAATTGCTCGATGATTGGTTTGCCTCAAAAGAGCAACAGTTTTTTTTTGACTTGTCATCCACAAATTGCCAGAGAGATGGAAAAAATGTGTAGTTAGCGATGGGCAATACTTTGAATAAAATATTTTTTACCATTTTCATACAATAAATGTGTATTTTCTATAAAAAAATCGGTTTCATATTTACAGACCTATGTAGTATTATAACAAGTTTAAGACTTGAGCTGTTTAGATAGTTTTCTATCAGAACTAATGAGGAATATCGAACCGCGTGTAACAATGAAAATAATCCGTACACCCTGTCGTGTAACTCATGACAGCATCGTGACTCCTGTGATAGCCTCTGGCGACTTCTCTACATCTATCCCTGCACTGCGCGTCTCCAAGAGCCTTTGTTAAGGGTAGTCCAGTTGCGTCTCTCACTTGGTCAGTCCTACGTATTGGGATTCTTTATCTTTTGTGTCGTCCTTCCACGCCTCCAGTAACCACAAACCTCTCCAAACTGTATTTTTGGCCACGAGCAATGTTCCCATACAAAAATAATAATAATAGTTATACAGAGATAATTTATACAGCACCGTTTAGTGTTATAAGTCACGTATATCTCAATAATGACATTCGTTACTACTTTCGTTCAAGAAACCCCATCTCTGCATAATCACCTTAAATCTAGCTACCCCTACTCGGAGTATATTCGGTGTTCTCCAAGTAGACCAAGACAGCTTGTCTCCAGACGCCATATTTTCTGAGAGCTGCAAGATATTTGGAAGTGGAGGACGAGAAAGTGGTGTTTTTGGATGAAAAATGTTTGTAGATCTATTATCTCTGCTTACCCAACAATGAATAGGGCTTGATAATATATATGTATATCGTATCATCAAGCACTGTTGATATAAGTTATTTTGGTTTTTTCATTAAATAAATAACATTTATCTGAGGACTACAACAATTGGTCTGCAATTTATGAAGATTCGTTGTTCGTCAGTAATGCGAATGCAATATCATGAATGCAATACCATAAATGCATATATTAAATTATTTCATAATTATATTGTTAATGCAATTGAATAACTTTGTTGCATTGAACAATACTAATTTAATGCAAGTTGTAAAGTAAATGAAAATGTATTCGTTAATTAAAGTGATGAATTTTAATTTATGTCTGGCCGAAATCTTGGACGAATTCATTGAAAACAGTGATTGATGTTACACCACTGTAATTGGGCTACAGTCAGGACTAGCGCATCTATTACGCTAACTAGACAGCTGCCAAGGGCGCAGCCTTTAGAGAGACGCAGTAATGAGATTTATGGGTTTATAGTGTTATCTCATATATTTTGATTTCTAGTGAAATATGACTGATAAAATCTGTTCAATCTGCCTTTCCCTTCAGGGAAATGGCGTGATGGTATACATATATGTTAGTTTAAAATTAAAATCAACAGTAAATAAAAATGATATGGAACTTTATTTACGGTATAATGTCAAAAATTGTTTTTGAGATTAATCTTTATTTATTCATGATTACACTGTTAATAGATTAGACATGTTGATTGAAAGAATGTGTGCTAAGAGTTTAGAGAAAGATTTGAGAATGAATGTTGATATTTCAAAAGTAGTGGTTATTGAAAAGGATGATTCTTTTAATAAATACAATGAGTGTTCACTCGAAGATAAGGAGGGTTGAATTTTGCTATCTCTTCCATATTTTCCAGGGATAGTAAAATACAGAAATAAATTGAAAGGCATGTTGCTGCAGGAAAAAAGTTCAACGCTGTACTTATTACTGTTTGCTGATAATAATAATAATTAAACGACAATTTATATTATGCCGTTATAAGAGTAGTTTCTTTCCATGAGTGTTCTAACTTGGGATCCAGACTGAGTGTTATTGGCGGATTGAAATATTATATAGAAACACGTTGAATGTTGACAAAAAAATAAAACAATTTGAGTGTAAAGATAGAAAGGTAGTAGCTGCCTTTAAGAGTAAATACTTTCCGCATCTTCATACATTTAGAAAAACATTTTTGTTAAGAAACCCGCAAATATCTTATCACGTGAAGATAAATTATAAAGATAGAGTCCACGCGGCGTAAGGAAAGAACTGTGACTGTATTGTACTATATCGTATGGTAGGTACACAGAGCATGTGATTGTGTTAGTCAACTCCTGTGTGCTGATTGGTCAGTTACTAGTATTAGTGTGTCATCGTATCAAAAAAATAGTATCACCATGATTTCTAGTAATAATTCAAACTCTTGTGACATTACAAAGCTAGGAAAAGGACAAATATTTGTTCTAAAAAATCAACTTCTGTTTTTTTAAATGAATAATAAATAAATAATCTGAATAACATATATAATAAATAAAAAAATCATGGCCACCCTTCTACACTATTCTTTCCTTACGGCACATGGACTCTACCTTTGTAGATCTTCCGATATGTAATAGTAACGCATTTGGCTTAAGGTGTAGTGAAATGCATGTATGTAGTGTCCATGCATAATCGTACATTTTGATTTTCTCCTAAAGAGAGTTCCTTCCAAATGTTTCCTAATGTTACATACGCCACCCATATCTCCAATACCAAGATACAGACCATTCCACGCTGAAGGAAACAGCAAAAACCTTTTCATAATATCCCGCTGTATTGGGTCGAATTGGATCAGTCAATTTATTCAGTGACGACAAAATCTACCTCAAAGTCTACTCTCCTCCGAAGAAACATTTCTACTTAATTGTTATATTCTTTTCACATCTGTTTTTATTCTTCTTCTAGTTCGTGTTGTTCATGGTTGAGTGTCGTAATTCCCTGATGGTCTGGAACTGAGCGGATGATTAGACTCAACTCCTCCCTAAACTCTGAGCCATGATTAATGCAGCATCCAAAAGGAGTTAATTATCTGTTTATTTATACTCAACGCTTCGCCTCCATTAAAACTATTAAGTCTCGTATTATCAATAATAAATTAAGTTTACTTGGCAACAAAACTAGAGTTGAGCGATGAAGTTATTCGGTATTGCGTCGAATTATGTTATTCCATTCGAGTATATCATCATTCCGTTTCACTAGCGCGATAGCCTGAGAGAACAATTACTAAATATACAAAATCAGTCCAAATTGTTTGGCGATACAATCTAATATCATTATAATAACAGTAATTTTCAAAAATGTTTCAATTCATAAATTGTAAATTATTTTATCATCTCATTTATTTATGTAACTAATTTATTTTTTCCTTCAAATATATTATAACAATAGTCTGTATCAGCTTTATATAGTTTCAGCCATACTTCTTGATTGTTTGGAACGATTGTTTTCAGTGTTAGATGAATAATTGAAATTAGAACGTTAGGAAATTAAAATTAAATAATGAAAGACGTATTTTTTTTTATAAATATGCAATTCACCTAAACTAGAATGTTTTTTTTTATAAATAGGCAATTCACACAAACTAGAATGATTTTTTTATAAATAGGCAATACACACAAACTAGAATGATTTTTTTATAAATAGGCAATTCACACAAACTAGAATGATTTTTTTTAAATAGGCTATTCACACAAACTAGAATGATTTTTTTTATAAATAGGCAATTCACACAAACAAGAAGGATTTTTATTATAAATAGGCAATTCACACAAACTAGAATGATTTTTTTTAAATAAGCAATTCACACAAACTAGAATGATTTTTTTTATAAATAGGCAATTCACACAAACTAGAATGATTTTTTTTATAAATGGGCAATTCACACTAACTAGAAGGATTTTTTTTTATAAATAGACAATTCACACATCACCCAAACTATCATAGAATGATTTGTACCACCAAATTCAAGTCATTATGCAATTAAATGAGTCAATTTAAGAAAACCATTTTTTTTAAACAATGACAATTCTAGACAATTTAAAGTTTCTACTGATTAAGTTTCTAAAATTTAATAATCGATTTATAAGTACAAAAGTTCTACGAAGAAAGAAGAAACACAACATTCATTGGACGCGGTCAAGATAAGGCGTTTAGTAAATCAAACCTGTCTCGTAAAGGACAACCGAAAAATACTTAATCTATAGTTTCATCATCCAGACCATACTCGCAGCAGGGATTCTCCACAAATCCCATTATGTAACGTTGACTAACATTTAGATGAAAATTATATATAGATAGTTTCTAACTGTCA
This sequence comes from Odontocerum albicorne, assembly GCA_949825065.1. Taxonomy (NCBI): domain Eukaryota; kingdom Metazoa; phylum Arthropoda; class Insecta; order Trichoptera; family Odontoceridae; genus Odontocerum; species Odontocerum albicorne. The sequence goes on along the minus strand of OX463866.1, from coordinate 20,260,347 downwards.
TTTAATTTCTGCTAGGCTTTTCCTGTCTTTTAAAAGAAACTTGATATTAAATTTTTAACATTTAAGAATGTAACAAAAAAACGCCTTCTATCAGCTCTAGTTGATATACTACTGAAGCAGAGGTATCAAAACACTTTGACTGTAACATTGTCTGACCATACATTGGGCGTGGCCGGCATGGATTTATCCATAAACGCTCTTACTCGTTCAGACCGAAAACTTGAGAATTTTGAGGTTTAATATTGTATTACTGTTTTTTTCGTACACAATGCAACCTGGTGGATTTATTGCCATATGGCAAACTCTTCCAACTAACCAAAAATATATTAACCTCTTCACACCTAAATTAATTCTAAGCTTTTTACATAATATTTTGCACACAGAATGCAACGTTATGTCGTATTAATTAAGATAGATGGCGCCCAAAACGTTCAAAGTCGATAATACAGTATCCTATACTTATTTTTTTATCATTGAAAACAAAAATATTCCATAAAGTGTGTATGAACTCTGTGTTATATTATAATGGACGCCGAATTTGATGATGTTAGAGGATTTGAGTAAAAACCAGAGAAGAATCGTTTTTTAAAAAAAAAACAGTTTACAAACGGGAATCGAACCCGTAATTCTCGGGTTGAGAGACAAACGTCTTACCAATTAGGCCACATATTTTTTTATGTTAGTATTAATGACACCAAATTAAGCATTTTTTTAAAATTAAATCTTGATTATTTTATTTCCCAAGTATTCAAGGCTTTATTTAATAAATTCTCAAGTGCCACGCTAAATGGCTCGTGCGCTAGCCTTGCAGAACCGGTTCCTCCGCAAGATCGAAGTCTTGCCTTGCTCCGAGTTTAAATACATATTATGAACCTTCATTTTGCATACATATCACAACGCAACTCTGCCTGGTTGAGATATTATAACAGTCTGTCTGCAAAACACACAGAGACAATAACGAACTAAAAAAAAAACCGTACGCAGCGAAGTTTATATAATTCACTTATAGATAGATTCTAACAATTTTATTTCAAAGTCCACTCTAATAATTTTATTTCATTTTTCACCAACAGTAAAATGTTGCAACAAAAATCATTAAAAAAATTTATATTTTGTGCCTCATTTGCAATATTTACCGAGGGTTATAACCGCGGGGTAATGCACAGGACTTCCATAAAGAAGGTCGCCGGTTCAAATCCCGCGCTGTGCTACTCTCCTCGAATGACACAGGCATTTTTTTCAACTAGTATTCGGGAGTTTAAGGATACCCATGACTTCGGTCATATATATTTTTTCAAAAATAGAAATAAAAAAAAACGATCGTCTCAATTCGGTGTGTCGTTGGATGTAGTACAGCGACGTGGCCGGTGAGTTTGTTGGTGCGCAACAGCTCACTCATTAAAAAAAAACAGATGCGTGAGACTCTCGCGCGGTAGAAGTGAAACTTCTTAGCTCCTAGGAAAAGTTGATTTTATGCATTGCTTTTTTTCCATTTTTTTTTAGTATTAGGAAATGGTTACGTGGAATTTAATTCAAGAAAATCTCTCTTAATGAAATAAAAAAATGTTATTTTTTTTATTTATAATAATAAATAATAATAATTTTAATAATAATAAATAATTTCAATAATAATATAATGCACTTAATAATATTAAATAAATATTTTTTAATATTAATAATATTACAATAATATTTTTATGTTATTATTAATTATTTTAAATAATTACTTATTTATTATTATATTATTATTAATATTTTTATATTATTTTATTAATTAATTATATTATAATTAATTATAATGTTATAATAATATAATTATTAATATTATAATCACATATATAATATATTATTATAATTATATATCAAATATAAATTACATATTAAATAAATATTAAAATAAATATTTAATAAAATAAAATAATTAAATATAAAATAAAATTAATAAATGTTAAATATATTAATATAAAAATTATATATAACATATTTTTTTTTATTTTTAATAATAAATTATAATAATTTTAAAAATAAATTTAATAATAGTTGATAATTTAATTAATAATATACCTAATAGACTGAATAATATTAAAATAATATTTAATTATTATTAATAATAAATAATTGTTAATATTAAAATAATTAATAATAATTTATTAATAAATAAAATATTTAATAATAATAAATGATACTTGAATAGTAATAAAATAATAATATAATACACCGTTTCACTTTTCGTGACGTTCAGGCCAATTTGCCCTACCGCGCCTATACAAGTTTCACTTCAAAAACTCCACGGAAATTGAATAGAAAGGCACAGAGATATCTCCTTTCTGCCTATCTCAAAATGAATAAAACTTAATAGTATGTATACAAATGAAATTTATGAATATCATCACGTTCTTTATTTTAAGCGTATTTTATTGATAGTTAAAAATATGACTGTCTGACTCAGTCAAAAACACTGTGACTAATGGAACAAAAACTTGATAGTGGAAAAAAAGCCTTCACTAATTCCAAGAAAATCTCTAATACTAGTGTATACAAAGCCTTAATAGTACAAATGCTAACAAATTCTTCAGTGACACACTATTTCATCTAACGTATCGTAAGATAAAATAATGTGTCACTGAAGAATTTCTAAGTTAAGTTGCTAAAATGCTTGTAAACTATCCCGACCGTTTTGGATTCGTTTTCAAAATTAATCATACGCCATTGTAGCTGTCAGACGTGGTTCCTAATTCGTTTTTACAGTTTTTAACCTTTCCCTTCGTGTGCTAAAAAAATCCTTGCGTTCCGGTGCTGTGTATTCAATACACATGTAAAAATGAGTGATTTAAAATTGGAAAAATGAGAATATTCATAGCCAATCGCTTAAATTAATTAAATTTGAAGTCAAAAGTGATAATAATTGAAATTTAATTGCTGAAAACATGAAAAAAAAAAACATCGGATGACGTTCACAAAACGGGTAAAGAGACCACCTCAAATGGATGCCCGCGAGCTACTGAGCGAGAGAAGCAACACCCACAATTTCTCTGACTTTCTTTGTTTCCTTATTTCAACTTTTCATTTACTTGATCCAATCATACTTTTTTAGTCTTCCTCTACCACACCTTACACTCATATTTGTTTTGTTAGTATTTCTTAATTTATTCGTTTTACATGTCCAAACCATTCCATAGTACTATTTCTTCTTCATGAGATGCATGACTGCGCAAACAAGACAAGAATGTTGAGGTGAAAGACTTGACACCGGTAGAGTTATACCGTTACAAAAAGTGGAATAAACAGTGTTTGATAAAATAAATTACAATATCTTTAAACCTCCACAACGTTAATGCCTTAACTATAAACAATATGTAATACAATACAATAGGAAAGTTCGGCACTTCATCCTGTGTGCCTACTCTGACTATGGTTTAGTGATATGTATGTATTTATTATGTTTATTGTTTATTTATTATTTATATTTATTACGTTGTGGAGGTTTAAAGACATTGTAATTTATTTTTAACAAACACTGTTTATTCCACTTTAAAAAAGTGGAATAAACAGTGTTTGTTAAAAATAAATTATATGTATTTATTTATATAAAGTTTTTGCAGTCACTTGACACCGTTATCCACAAAGCAGTCATCATCATTTAGTGAGCTTCTTGACCTGACAGAAATTTAGTGAGCTTCTTGAACTGACAGAATTTTCGATATTGATGATAATTACTGATTGGTTAATCGGTTAATCGGTTAACCTGCCTAAGATAGCCAGTACACGCGTCCACAAAGCAGTCATCATCATTTAGTGAGCTTCTTGACCTGACAGAAATTTAGTGAGCTTCTTGACCTGACAGAATTTTCGATATTGATGATAATTACTGATTGGTTAATCGGTTAATCAGTTAACCTGCCTAAGATAGTCAGTACACGCGTCCACAAAGCAGTCATCATCATTTAGTGAGCTTCTTGACCTGACAGAAATTTAGGGCACGGTGCAAATTGAACAGCCAGACCATGAGGATGGAGGATATTAGAAGTTGGTTGATCGACAAGGAGACCTCAGAAGCCATTCAATGCTACATTAAGACGGCGATCAATGTCATGGTAAGAATGAATGAAAGGGATAGAATGAACACAACGGACACTGACACAGGGAATAATGCCGAGGACTAAAGGTCACATCGGAAGGCCAGAGAGCCGGCCATCCCGACTGAGTTTACTGCGATTCCTCAGTCGTAAGGCAAATGCCGGGATAGGTTCCATAAAAGACGTGCGCAGACGCATTCCTATCTATCCCATACACTGCAACACAGGGACAAAAGCACAAAATGTAGAGTAAACACAAGGAAAAAAATAAAATAAATATGACAGAATTTTCGATATTGATGATAATTACTGATTGGTTAATCGGTTAATCGGTTAACCTGCCTAAGATAGCCGCCAGCACACGTGTAACGGAAGACAAGACTTCGGTCTGCACGTAAATGTTCCATCTTTTAGGTAAAAACTTTTTGTCAAGAAGTCTCGGCGAGCAGTCGACATTTTATTGAATGCCCACATGTGGCCCTCGGGCCTCGTGTTTGACATGTATGTCCTAGGCCACGGATGATTTGGGCGTGTAGCAAGTGTGGACGGTCCGCATTGCACAACTCATCGGGCCTATAGCGAGAGCTGCACATCGACACTCAAGTGTTACATACATACATGCGACGCACTTTCTCTGCAATATTTTTGCTAGGATTAGCACATGTCTCAATCAATAGACACGCTTATCCGATATCGCTGCATTAGGTTTCCTCATTCACATCTTTTTTCAATTTATTGATTGTGCTATTTTTAATACAAACCCTTCTTTGTGTGCGATGGGTTAAAACAGTAAGAGGTTGATGAGTTATGTTATTTGGGCAGTATGTGTACACATGGTAGGTGATTGAAAAGGGCATAGAAAGTAGTGTGATATAGATGTTCACGATTCACATACTATCTCTATTGTATAATATCCTTAACTGTCCAGTCGCCCCTTCATATCTCGCCGAAAATTTTCAGCGTCTTTCCAATTATGGACTATACTCAAGAAAACGTAGCACGGTCCCTGTGACGTTTGAAATGTCATATCTCAAAGGGATGGGTTAAAATCGTTTTTTTACAAATCGAATAGTTTTTTTTATAAATCGAAAAGTTGTTTTTCTCTAAATTGACGTTTTCATTCCTAATTTTCATTATACTGACTTTCTAATGTATCTATCGTTCTATCTATCTTTAAATATCATAGGCCAAGGTTCACTATGAATTAATACTAAATACGAACATTTAATTTTATGTATAAAAAATTGAAAATCCAATTATCTTATACCCCATCCCTAGCCAATGCAGACTAACGTAGTGACTTTTGACGAACGTCACCAAATATTATTTGATTTTAACAAACTGACACATTTTTGCTAATTTGTAACAAGATGTATTAATTTGTCATTATTGTTAGTTTTATGTAATGTATTTACCTAAATAACTTGCTATTTATTATAATTGAGGCTTATATTAAAGTTGATAAAATAATTTAAATTACTGAACGTCGTTACAAGGTTGTATTGGGGAAATTTGTTAACAGTCACAGGGATCATGCTACATTTTCTCTAGTATAGTTGGTTGGTATATATTGCCGCCTGGTAATAAACCCACCAGATTGTTTTTTTTTTGCAATAAATTGTTAAATTAATAAAGAAGGGTAGCGACAGGGAACAAGGTAAATGGTGCACTTCATATAATATACAACGACACGTAGTATCAATAGTAGCGAAAATGATAATACATATATTATGGTGTGTTAGTGCCCACTTTAATGTGTAGAAGTGAAACGTGGACTTAGAAAAATAAGGATAAAAGTAAGACTAATCCTGTGGAGACGAGTGCTCTAAGGAAAATTCGTGGAGTGTCAATGTTTGAAAGAAGACGGAATGAAGACATCAGAGATAATTTTTTTAAATTTATTATTATTATTACACATGACAAGAAATATACACAATTTGCGAAAAAACAACAGGTAATTTAATTTGGACATACAATTTTAATGGATCTGGGTTTGTTGCCTTTCCAGAGTTTTTCTTGATTATTAAAATAAAAATAATTGTAATATAGGGTCTTTCAAATTGAGCGGTTTTTAAATTCTTGTATAAAACACAGATGGCGTCGCAAACTTGCCTGGGTCTTGTGACATTTGAGAAGTATAATGTATGACATTTATAAAAATGGAGTCGTATACAATACAACAACGCAAAGACCCTTTATGAAATAAATCAATAAATATATGTATTTTTTTTTTACAAAATCCACTGTCATAATCAGCGGCATAATTCCCTTAATCTTTTTACTTAATCCACTGTCATAATCAGCGGCATAATTCCCTTAATGTTTTTACTTAATCCACTGTCATAATCAGCGGGATAATTCCCTTAATCTTTTTACATAATTTCCTTAATCTTTTTACATAATCCACTGTCATAATTAGCGGCATAATTCCCTTAATCTTTTTACTTAATCCACTGTCATAATCAGAGGCATAATTCCCCTAATCTTTTCACTTAATCCACTGTCATAATGAGCGGCATAATTCCCTTAATGTTTTTACTTAATCCACTGTCATAATCAGCGGCATAATTCCCTTATTGTTTTTACTTAATCCACTGTCATAATCAGCGGCATAATTCCCTTAATCTTTTTACTTAATCCACTGTCATAATCAGCGTCATATTTCCCTTAATCTTTTTACTTAATCCACTGTCATAATCAGCGGCATAATTCCCTTAATCTTTTTACATAATCCACTGTCATTATTAGCGGCATAATTCCCTTAATCTTTTTACGTAATCCACTGTCATAATTAGCGGCATAATTCCTTTAATCTTTTTACTTAATCCACTGTCATAATCAGCGGCATAATTCCCTTAATCTTTTTACTTAATCCACTGTCATAATCAGCGGCATAATTCCCTTAATCTTTTTACTTAATCCACTGTCATAATCAGCGGCATAATTCCCGTAATCTTTTTACTTAATCCACTGTCATAATCAGCGGCATAATTCCCGTAATCTTTTTACTTAATCCACTGTCATAATCAGCGGCATAATTCCCTTAATCTTTTTACTTAATCCACTGTCATAATTAGCGGCATAATTCCCTTAATCTTTTTACTTAATCCACTGTCATAATCAGAGGCATAATTCCCCTAATCTTTTCACTTAATCCACTGTCATAATGAGCGGCATAATTCCCTTAATGTTTTTACTTAATCCACTGTCATAATCAGCGGCATAATTCCCTTAATGTTTTTACTTAATCCACTGTCATAATCAGCGGCATAATTCCCTTAATCTTTTTACTTAATCCACTGTCATAATCAGCGTCATATTTCCCTTAATCTTTTTACTTAATCCACTGTCATAATTAGCGGCATAATTCCCTTAATCTTTTTACATAATCCACTGTCATTATTAGCGGCATAATTCCCTTAATCTTTTTACATAATCCACTGTCATTATTAGCGGCATAATTCCCTTAATCTTTTTACGTAATCAACTGTCATAATTAGCGGCATAATTCCTTTAATCTTTTTACTTAATCCACTGTCATAATCAGCGGCATAATTCCCTTAATCTTTTTACTTAATCCACTGTCATAATCAGCGGCATAATTCCCGTAATCTTTTTACTTAATCCACTGTCATAATCAGCGGCATAACTCCCTTAATTTTTTTTTGAAATCTTTAGTGAATTTAAACGGTCGAATTGACTTTAAAATATTCCAAATAAATAAAACAGATGAAACATTTTATACGTAGTGTTCAGTATAACATATGTATTGTCAATTTCGCCATCAACTCAACGTAAAAATAATTTCACATGTTTGACCTTTGTCAACTTTTGTAATTGTATAAGTAACGTGTTACACACAAAATGGGATATATCCGATTTTAATGACCCTCACGATTCGGCAACACCACGGCGGCGGGCGGCGGCGGGCGGCGGCGGGCGGCGGCTACTCTCAAAGCACCGGCAATAAACGAGACCCAACCGGCCGTCATGTGATGACCACTGTCAGCTGATACTGTCAATCGATATATGGAACTCGTACCAGCTGATAACGGAACGGAGATTTTACATACATTCAGGGACGCATATTTTACATCCATTATATACCATCACAGCTATTTCTCTGTCAGGGTAGGCAGGGAGGTCAGAGCTCCAAACTTTCTTTATTTCGATTTACAGATCCATCGCCTACCTTCTCATAAAACTCTTACGATATCTGACTTGTGATTTGTGAAGTGAAACTTATATAAGCGCGGTAGGGCAAATTGGCCTGAACGTCACGAAAAGTGAAACGGTGCATTATAATATTATTTTATTATCATTAAATTATTATTTATTATTATTAAGCATTTAATTACTTCTTCTTTTCCTCTTGGTCTAGGTTGTACGACCTGTTTGTGACGGTGGGATGATGACGTCCAGCTGCCCTTCCACCTTTTCGGCAGCCTTCCTGGGAATCTTCTGCTGTTAGGGTTTTCAGTCTTGCCAGTCTTATATCCTCCATGCGGTCCACATGATCCCTCCAGAAGCGCCTTCTGCTTCTTCCCCACCTCACTATGTCTTCAACACCACAGAGAGACCTTATCGTCTCATTTCTGATCCGATCTCTAAGAGTTCTGCCTGCGATGGAGCGTAGGGTTCTCATTTCTGCCACTCTGAGAAGGTTTTTTGTCCTGTTGGTATCGGCTCTCACTTCTATCCTATATGCCATGATGGGGCGGACGCGTGTCTTATATATCCTGACCTTACTTTCGGTTAGCATGTGTCTGTTTCTCCATATAGTGTCCCGCAGGCAGCCAGCCAAAGCTGTCATTTTATTAGTTTGTGCTCGTACTTCACTATATAGGTCACTGTTGCTGGAGATCTCTACACCTAGGTAAGTAAATCGCATGACTTATATAAGACTCGCTCCGTCCTTGGCATGCTTTAAGAAGCGACTGAAAAAACTCTTAATTTCTAGTCAGTAAAATAACGTGTTTCATTCCTGATTTTTCTTTTCCTTTCCTCTCCACCATCCCTTCCTTTCCGTTTGATTGATGATATCTCAGTTTATATGAAAATAATGTTCGGGTGATTGTCCGTGTTTCCGTGTTTATGGATTTCGTGGGGATGGATAGTCATTTGAATGATTTATGCGACCACGTAACTTGCTTCATTTAATTTTGTCTGGTTGGTTGGAAGAGATTGCCACCTAGCAATAAGCCCGCCAGATTGTATTGCAATAAAAGTGTTAAATAAATAAATAAAAATAAATAAGTGAATCGCATGACTTGCTCGATGGGTACGTTAATAAATTATTATCAATTATTTTAGTATTAATAATGATTTATTATTAATAATAATCAATATTATTTTAATATTATTAAGTGTATTTAAGGTGTGGTAGAATAAGGTCAAATAAAGTATCGTTGGATCTAGAGAATTGCATTTTTAAAGGAAGGAAGCGTTGAAAGGGAAAGAAATCGTAGGAATGTAAAAGAGGTGAAATGCCCGAGAAGTGTCGAGAGTGTGTCGAGAAGAGTCTATATATGAAAGGGGAGGAGGTCATGACGAGACTCGGACTATCCCCTAGTGATTGGCGAGATCGAGAGAGATGGAGGTAAAAGGTACAAACAGCCGAATCCAAATGAATGGGATAAAGTGAAGTAAAAGGAGAAGAAACTTATTTGTAATTAAATCACTTTTTTATCTCCCTAATACACTTATTCCCACTTACATATTTCTACCTTCTGATACCTGATAATTTCTTACATATTTTTGGCGCATCTTCTATCCCGAGGGTTCCTTCAGGCGGAATGATCCTGGTTTGTAACGAGATCGGTGCTTAGGTCAGACTGAAGTCATGTTACATTGGAAGTGTGTGTAGTCTATTGACCCGAAGGAAAAAAGGTTTAAGAGGAATGAAACCTAATATCATAGAGAGTGATTGGCGAGATCGAGAGGACTATCCCCGAGTGATTGGCAAGATCGAGAGGACTATTCCCAAGTGATTGCCGAGATCGAGAAGACTATCCCCAAGTGATTATCGAGATCGAGAGGACTATTCCCAAGTAATTAGAGAGATCAAGAGGACTATCCCAAAGTGATTGGCGAGATCGAGAAGACTATCATCAAGTGATTGGCGAGATCGAGAGGACTATCTTCAAGTGAATGGCGAGATCGAGAGGACTATCCTCAAGCAATTGGCGAGATCGAGAGGACTATCACCAAGTGATTAGCGAGATCCAGACGATTATCCGCGAGTGATTGGCGAGATAGAGAGGACTATCCCCAAGTGATTATCGAGATCGAGAGGACTATTCCCAAGTGATTATCGAGATCGAGAGGTCTATCCCCAAGTAATTGGCGAGATCGAGACGACTATCCGCGAGTGATTGGCGAGATCGAGACGATTATCCGCGGGTGATTGGCGAGATCTAGATGACGATCCCCAAGTGATTATCGAGATCAAGAGGACTATCCCCTAGTGATTATCGAGAGGACTATCCCCAAGTAATTAAGTAATTGGCGAGATTGAGATGACTATCTGCGAGTGATTAGCAAGATCGAGAGGACTTTCTCCAAGTGATTAGAGATATCAAGAGGACTATCCCAAAGTGATTGGCGAGATCGAGAAGACTATCCCCGAGTGATTGGCGAGATCGATAGGATTATACCCGAGTGATTGGCGAGATCGAGATACATGGAGGGAAAAGGTCTTGGCAACCGACCCCTAATGGATGGGATAAGGTAAGGCAAAATAATATACATATATATGTAACGGTCTATTATTCTAGAAATTAACCATACGAAATAAGAAGAAAGAATGACTTCTTTTTACTCTATACAGCGACAATATTATGTTAGGAAAGTAATTTATAAATTCTAGATCTCAGTTTAGAAGCGAAATTTTTGTCCAAGTAGCAAGGCCAATGTATTTTTCTCCAAACTACAGGTAAATGAGCAAATAACCTCTGCATGATATGACAGCAACGCAAAATGTTGGAGACATGAGCATTTGACGCTTTTTTTAGGCAGAAAGTTCAATTTTTAGAATTTGACCCGACTGTAGAATTATTTTACATTTGTGGATATTGTGAGTAATGTAACTGGGCCGTGGTAAGGTTAGTGACGCCTTAATCAGAAGGTATTTTTTCAAAAGGGGTGTAAATAAATATAGAAATAGCAATGAAAGCACGGCTGGACCAAGTAAATACCATTTTAAAAAAAGAGAAAAATATGTTAAGGTGTAATACGAGTAATACTAATAATAAAAGGACTATTTTAACAGCGCTGTTTAGATAGCATATTCACTTCAAGAGCACTGTTACTCAGGATTCGAATCCATTGATATATACTCGTATTACGAAACTAAAAAAAACGAGTTTAAAGACAGGAAGGAAGATGGTGGCTGTAGCCATTAGATTAGAAACTTCGTTTCGTTAAAAAAAGTTTGGTAAGAAAACCGCAGATAGACAAACTACAAAGAAACCTTTGTAGATCTTTCGATATTTGATAAATGTTTGTGTAAGATTTATTTTAAACCTGAGAAAGTACGAAACAACGCGCTGAACTGATTGAACGTTAGAAATAGACGACAAATTCACATACTATATCTATTGTATAACATCCTTAACTGTTCCGCCACCCCGTTCTATCTCGTCTAAAACTTTTTGCGTCAAATATAGATTGTTTATTGACCTTCCTAGTTCAGCGCTATTATTTTTTTACGTCCGCCTTTACTGTCCATGCAGTGAGACTCTGGAACCAGTTATAAACCAATGTAAGACTCGTTCCATCCTTGGCATACTTTAAGAAGCGATTGAAAAAACTCTTAATTTGAAGTCAATAATATTATATAACGTGTTTCATTCCTGATTTTCCTGCCCTCTCCACCATCCCTTCCTTTTTCTTTGATTGATGATATTTCACTTTTACTTTAATATGTTTATGTCCATAAATTGCATAAATATTAATTATCTTCTGAATATTTTTGCGTCCATGTAACTCGCTTTATTTATTATTTATAGTTAAGGCATTAACATTGTGGAGGTTTAAAGACATTGTAATTTGTTTTATCAAACACTGTTTATTCCACTTTTTATAACGGCATAACCCTACCGGTTTCAAGGCTTTCACCGCATCATCAGGGGAGCGCAAACAAGACAAGAATGTTGAGGTGAAAGCCTTGAAACCGGTAGGGTTATATCGTTACAAAAAAAGGAATAAACAGTGTTTGTTAAAACAAATTATAATTGCTTTATTTATTTTTGCCTGATTGGTTAGAAGATTGCCGCTTGGCAATAAGTCCGCCAGATTGTATTTACAATGAAGTATTAAATAAATAAATAGTGACAAACTCGGATTTAAGTTTAGTAGAGTGTGTGGATATAGTATTCCTATATAATCATAAATTTTGATGAGACTTAAAGACCCAAAAAGCGTTGTCTTCAAATGCTTCCTAAAGCTGCCCACATCCTCGATATTTCTTCTAACATTTGAAAAACAGACAAAGATTGATCAAATTTAAATATCACTCGAAAAAACTAACGCTAACCAAAAACAGAGATCATTAATTCGTTAAAAATAATGCCATTTCAATATATCTATCGCAATAACAAAATATACTCATTAAAATAACAAAAAATCTACTGTTATCGAGTAGAACCAATCAAGAAATAAATTATAAATATATTGGAATACTGTACACAGCTTCAGGTATAGCCAAAAAATCTATCTCTATTTGAGTGTAGCGCTAATCCATGATTCGACAGACGCTGAAAACTCTAGGCGAGATAGGAGAAGGCGCCGTGACAGTTAAGGATATTATACGAGTACATCAGAGATAGTATAGGAATTTGGCGTATATTTCTCACATTTACAGAAGAACTCGTCAAAGAACGTTCATTGTCCCTAGCACCTCCCCTGGCAAACGAAACTGGTTTCGCCAGTCGTGTCCCGTCCATTATCCGATTCGCTGGCAATAATACGAGGTCTGAGCGGAGAATTTTGCAAAACGGCAAACCCGTTTTTTCGAGGCTGTGCACCGCACCCCCCGCTGCTGAGGACCGGCCCCGAAAGACATTACGTGACAGCACCGTTCTAATGAGCTTGTTTTATCTATCTGTATTTATACAAATCGACTATTTTAATTAACAGAAATGTATTACCATCACGCCATTTTCTAAGACCAGACTTTCCTATCTCCACACACGTCCTTCACCTCTTCAACATCCATACAAATACGACCTTCGTGGCCTGGTTGGTTAGACCCTTGTCTTCCAGCCCGGAAGTTGCAGGTTTAAATCCACTGGGACCCATATTTATGTAAAAAGGAATTTAGCATGGTTTTCACTTAAGAACCTTTTAACATATTTCTGATTGGTTGGAAGAGATTACCCCATGCCAACAAGCCTACCAGGTACAATATAAATTTCTCTGACTTTCTACGTTTCCTACTTGTATCTTTTCTACGTCTTCTTTCTCCATTACGTACCTGACAACGATAGTTCGGAAAATCTATGATGAACCGTATGACAGCTCACAAATTTGCCCCAATACAACCTTGTAACGATGTTCAGTAATTTTAATTATTTTATCAACTTTAATATAAGCCTCGATTCTAATAAATAGCAAGTTATTTAGGTAAATACATTACATAAAACTAACAATAATGACAAATTAATACATCTTGTCACAAATTAGCAAAAATGTGGCAGTTTGTTAAAATCAAATAATATTTGGTGACGTTTGTCAAAAGTCACTACGTTAGTCTGCATTGAAAATCGATTTCAATTAAATGTTCGTAATTAGTATTAATTCATAGTGGATCTTGGTCTATTTAAAGATACATAATCATACAATACATTAGAAAGTCAGTATAATGAAAATTAGGAATTAAAACGTCAGTTTAGAGAAAAACAATTGTTCGATTTATAAAAAAAACTATTCGATTTGTAAAAAAAAAAAACGATTTTACCCCATCCCTTTGTGATAAACGTCGCATGGTTCATCCTAGACTTTCTGAAGTATAGCAACAGTTCTACGCCATTTGGCTCTATCTGCTGCTGTTGCATTAAGGTTTTTTAGCGTTTCATCCAGTACTCCATTATATCTCTTGGACAGCCCACTGTGCTTTCTTCTGCTTTCCATCAACTCATCAAAAAGGATATGTTATTTATTGATTGTCTGTGTTCAGGTATGTTAGCTTCGTGTCTTAAGCAACGCATGCGATACCAGAATCTCGATGCTTCAACAAATGGCTCTTGACAAAATTTGAGACTCTATGATACTATTAAATCCTCATTATTTGCCTGAAGTCCCTCTGCTGTGTGCATTTTTCGAGTGCCCTAGAGTGTGATCTGTAAATTACCCACGAAACCACGTGCTTTAACATGTCCCCATTAACCTTTCCCTTCCTGTGTTAAAAAAATCCGCGCTTTCCGGTGCTGTGTATTCAATACGCATCAATACACATGTAAAAATGAGCGATTTTAAATCGGAAAAATAAGAATATTCATAGCCAATCGCTTAAATTAATTAAATTTGAAGTCAAAAGTGATAATATTTGAAATTTTATTGTTGAAAACATGAAAAAAAAAACATCGGCCGACGTTCACAAAACGGGCGAAGCGACCACCTCAAACGAAAACCCGCGAGCTACTAAAGCGAGAGAAGCGAGAGAACTGAGATTATATTTCTTGCGTTCCCATATACCGAAGTAGAGTGAGACGTGAATAGCGTCACTTCCTCCCCCATAGCGGGTTTTTAGAATGAATATACCTACGTCACACACTGGCACACGTTTGATTGAATTGGTGAATTTATTCCCGATTTTTACAAAATATATCTGATGGGGCCGATAAGTGCTCATTATTATTAATATTATTTTTCCATTCAATGCATAAATGTATAACGGAGGAATACCTAAAATCTGAACCCAGTATTTATTATATTTATAGAGATATTAAAAATTTTTAGAAACAATGTGTACTAGTTACACATCACAGGACAGGAACGGTTAATCGAGCCTTCAAGATAAGAACTACAAACCCGAAAACTCCAAGTTGAAGACGAGCGTCTTACCAACTAAGCCAAAAAGCGCTATTTTGAGTTGGTTATAAGCGCTATAAGAATTTATAAGTAACCCATAAATTAGAGAAAAACGTTATTTCTGATATTGTTATGGTCTATGCGTGATCGGGATGAGAGCGATTTGTTGAGGGCAGTGCTTAGAAATAACCAAAAATAATAAATAACCTAAGAATGCAAAAGGTTGCACACCTCTGAAATATTTTTCTTTTGCATTATTATTCTCCGGCACCGGTACAAAGGACTGTAGCAATAGGTGGATGGCTGTTGCTCAATGCTCGGAGATTTCGGGTCACGGTGAAAAGTAGCAGGGTGAAGAGATTCCTCTTTAGCGGGTAGTAGATGGTCACAAGTAAAAGGCAGTAAACTGGAGTGAACTGAGAATATATATTTTACTTTTGGCGCTCCTTATGTGCGGCCAATCGCTCATCGCAAGCGCCTGTTTTCGCCCGTGCATGCCGTAATTACTTGCCAAATATCACAATTCTCGCAAGTTTTCGCATGCATGGGCCGACCGACTTTTGATAATATCTCGCGATGGCCGCGCATAAGGACATTTTAGTTACGGTCGTGACACAGCACGGATCTTAACAAACATTAAAATACCAAATAACAACCATGAAAACAAATATATCATATGTTTTGGGTAACGCATACGTCCGATACAATTATTATCAACTACAAAATATTTCCATTAATTTATAAAATTGGAAATCTTTGTGTTAATACATCACACTCTTTTGAAGTGGGTGGTTCACAGTAGTGACACCAGTCTAACCTAAGCACTGCTCTCATAACAAACCGGAATCATTTTGCCTGAAGAGAGTCTCGAGATTAAAGGTAAAAACACGAACTGCGTGACCTAGTTAGTAAGACGCCTGTCTCCCATTCCAAAGGTTGCGGTTTAAATCCCGCCGGAACCCAATTTTTTTAAAGGATTCCACTCTGATGTTCACTTTAGACCTCTTTAACATGTTTCTGGTTGGTTGGAAGAGATTGTTACATACTGTAATACAACGAAATTTTAATACAAAACAATAAAAACACGTATAACAGGGATTAATGTAATTAGTGGAAAAATATAGTACTTAATTTATTGTTCAAAATTCTAAAATTGCGTTCCACAAAGGTAAGGCTGAAGCCTTTGATAAGTTATAAAGTAAATTATTTTATGAGTAATATTAATTATTCAAAAATATTCTTTGTGTGTCAGATGTTGTTGTTTTTAATCTCTTTTCACTTTCTTTAAAATTAGTTAAACTCTTAAAAACGATTTAATAATATCACTGATTATCCATTTAAAAGATTATCTAACTTAATAAAAACAAAAAAAAAACTTTCCCAAACAAATAAATCTATCACTATTCAGAAGAGAACGAAAGCATGAAATCTAATGTTCCGATTTAAAACGATCAAATCGTTTGGCTGCAAATTATTCGTATGGATATTATGTGATTTATTTTCACTTAAATAACACAAATATCCGTAAGTATTCTTAACTGCCATCTACCGAAACAATCGCGTAGCTTTAACTTCAATGCGATCTACAGCGTTGTTAAGAAAGTTTGTGTTTTCTTCAATAGATGGCTTAATATATTTTTTTTATTATATTTTATTATGTTTTTTTTTTGTATATAGCGGATTTATCATGTTCTCTCCAATCAAACAGAAATACGAGTATGTCAAAGAAGGCTTTATTAAAAACGACATTACAGTACATTTTTCAAAAATTCAGGGTACTAATACGTCCAAAACAATAATCGATAAAATTGAAAGGGTGCAAAGAGTAACATTATTATTAAGGTTATATTTAAAAGCCCTTAAGTCAGGCATGGCAAAACAGCGGACCTTCAGGGTGTTTTATGTTACCCGCGAGCTTTTTTTTATAATTCATGAAGAAAATAACTTAACGCTCAAAAAATTTACGTAAAAAAAATACATGTACAGTAGAGCATCGAATATCCGAAACACTGATCAACCGAAAGCGTTCCAGTCAGCAAATTCCGTCCAATTGTTGTCTTTAAAACGTGTGCGAGATTTAGCGGAAAAAAATCTAGTCTCAGCTCTGAAGCAAAAGACAATTTTGGACTTCTTTTCCTAAACTGTAGGTCTACTTTAATGTACTACTTTATGTAAGGTATGTATTTGTAAGACGTATGATACAAAATATATACAGTTTTGTGTTAAATAGGTTATCCGAAAAATCAGTTATCCGAACATCCCCAGTCCCGAATTGTTTCGGATAATCGATGCTCTACTGTATTATAAATTGTATGATTGATAAACATAATGATTTTACACACAAATGTGAAAAAAAATCTATACAGTATCATAAATTAAAGTCATTGCCGTCCTTTTGTAAAGCGAAACAAAGTTTATAATGTATGATACATTTTTTTATATTAAAAGTGTTAAATAATTGTGTTTAAAAATGAAATTCTGCAATATGAATACCAAATCAATTAATAAATGTAAGATTTGACTTTTTGTAGGATATTAATACGTTTTGTATTGAGTTACGTTTTTCTGTGTTGTGTAAAAAAACATTTAACTTTTCCTAGTACCCGGATCGTTTTTTTTCATTCTGAATATTGCGATTTACTAAAATTGCTTTATCTCAGTAAGTATCAGGCGCATTATAATGAGACTTTGTAAATTTGTTTAAAATACATGAATAATTTAGATAAGTATTATAATTCTGGCAAAATTCTCCTTTGTGCAGAGCCACATCACATTCCTTGCACATGTAATGAATCTCACTTCTCTTCTTGTGTGCAGCACCTTACAAGTTCTGCAGAGTTTTTCTTTATTGTCCATTGATGAAATACATATCAACACATATTTAAATACTTTTTTGACAACCTGTTTGGAGGATTCTGCAAATTTCTAGTTCTATTTGGACTCAGAGACTGTAGTTAGTCTACTATACTAGAGAAAATGTAGCATGGTCCCTGTGACGTTTCACAAATTTGCCCCAATACAACCTCGTAATGACGTTTAGAAATTTTAATTATTTAATCAACTTTAATATAAGCCTCGATTCTAATAAATAGCAAGTTATTTAGGTAAATACATTACATAAAACTAACAATAATGATAAATTAATACATCTTGTTACAAATTAGCAAAAATATGGCAGCTTGTTAAAATCAAATAATATTTAGCGACGTTCGTCAAGTCACTACGTTACTCTGCATTGGCTAGGGATGGGGTATACGATAATTGGATTTTCGATTTTTTTATACATGAAACTAAATGTTCCTTCGTTATAAGTATTAATTCATAGTGGATCTTGGCCTATTTAAAGATATATACAAATCATACAATATATTAGAAATTCAGTATAGTGAAAAGTAGGAATTTAAACGTCAGTTTAGAGAGAAACAATTTTCGATTTATAAAAAAACGATTCGATTTGTAAAAAAAACGATTTTATCCCATCCCTTTGAGACATGACATTTTAAACGTCACAGGGACCATGCTACCCTACACTACTTTTCTTGAGTATAGATGTTAGTAAAATGAACTTATTACAAAGAGCTATCGATATGTGAAAACACGGGACCGGAATACAAAGTGTTGTGTCGTTAATTGTGCTAATAAATAAATATATATTGTATACATATACAGGAAAAGTATGAATAAACAAGACAAATGTTTACCAAGGTGTATTTTTTAAAGTGCAAATAAAAGACTATAATTTAAAATTAACATTCAGTACTTTGCATTTTGCCTGACAAATAAATTTATCACAATATTGCGAAAGAAAAAAAACACGGTATAAAGATCGACCATAAATTTTTCGAAAAACCGGTTTTTGAATATCTTATGAAGGTCAATTATATATTGAAAAAAATCATTTCATTGAAAGAAAATTATTCTGTAAAACAAAATACAGTACCCGACGGTATGTAATATAGTACACATCGGGCTTAAGAAAGAGACTGTCGGCCATAATCTGCTAATTTTAGCTTTGTAGAGCGTCGTCTCTGTCATTCATACACGTGTTCCGTCGCGATTTGTCAGTCATTATGACCATCATCGTGTGACAGAGACGATGCTTTACAAAGTCGAAGTTAGCCGATTATGGCCGACAGTCTCATTTTTAAGCCCGATGTGTATTAATTACCGCCGGGTACTTGTACATCCATGATTCAGACATACTTATCATAACACCGTGTCCCTTGAGGGGAAAGCAGAGAGAACAGATCTCCAAATGTTTCTATCCAACGCACACCTTTCGCCTCTTCCACATTAATACATTTCGTCACAATATTCGTTTTTTTTTATTTCTTAATTAACTTTTTTTTTAGTCTGAGCCATTTGCTCAAGTCAGGTTTTACTCAGTTTGGACTTTTGACTTGAATAACCGCTTAATCATTCATTCTCTCTGCATGTCCAAACCATCTAAGGGTCTTTTCTTAATTTTACTTAAAATATCCATATTTCCCATGAATTCATTTCTGATGTCATCATTCCGTTTTCTTTCATACATTGACACTACACAATTTTTTCTCCGCTTGTATTAACTTATATACTCATTTAGTCGTTCTTTCGTCATTCATTCTTTCCCCATGTCCAAACCAACTAAAAGCTACATTTTTCATCTTATTTTAACCTTTCCCTTCCTGTGCTAAAAAAATCCGCGCGTCCGGTGCTGTGTATTCAATACACATTAATACACATGTAAAAATGAGCGATTTAAAATATGAATATTCATAGCCAATCGCTTAAATTAATTAAATTTGAAGTCAAAAGTGATAATAATTGAAATTTAATCGCTGAAAACATGAAAAAAACATCGACCGACGTTCACAAAACGGGCGAAGGGACCACCTCAAACGGATGTCCGAAAGCTACTAAAGCGAGACGAGCGAGCGAACTGAGATTCTATTTCTTGCGTTCCCATATACCGAAGAAGAGTGAGAGTGAGACCTGATTAGCATCGCTTCTTCACCCATAGCGATTTTTTAGAATGAAAATACCTACGTGACACAGTGGCACACGTTTGATCGTATTGGTGAATTTATTCCCGATTATCACAAAATATCTCTGTTGTGGCCGATAAGTGCTAATTATTATTAATATTATTTTTTTCATTCAATGCGTAAATGTATTACGGAGGAATACCTAAAATCTGAACCCAGTATTTATTATATTTATAGAGATATTAAAGTGTTTAGAAGCAATGTGTACTAGTTACACATCACAGGGAAGGAAGGGTTAAGCATTCACTTGCACGCATATCAGCACCATTAATTGGTAATAAAACGATTGGCGTTTGGTTATAAACTCACTTTTTTTATATATTTTCCAGTTAAGTGTCTTATAAATTAAGAAATAAGTGAAAACTAGACTGGAGCATTTTTTTTGTATAAATCGTGCACAAAAAGAAATCATCTGTTTGGAAGTCAAGCAACAGAGGTCGTTGTTATCGAGTTACTGAGACAAAAGAGCATCCTTGAAAGGTCAGAACGAGTGATACACAAATTATTGTATTCCCTCGTTATTCGCGGGGGATTATTTTCGAAGTCCCTCTCTTTGCGAATCGCGAAATCTTCAGAAAATAGCGAGCCAAGTTCTTTTCGAGTACCATTTGTGTAACTTTTACAGTTTGAGGTGCAACAGGAAAACTAACGCTATACTAAAGAAAATGTAGCATGGTCCCTGTGACGTTTAACAAATTTGCCCCAATACAACCTTGTAAAGACGTTCAGTTATTTTATTTATTTTATCCATTTTTATATAAGTCACGATTCTAATAAATAGCAAGTTATTTAGGTAAATACATTACATAAAACTAACAATAATGACAAATTAATACATCTTGTTACAAATCAGCAAAAATATGTCAGTTTGTTAAAATCATATAATATTTGGCGACGTTCGTCAAAAGTCAATACGTTAGTTTGCATTGGCTAGGGATGGGGTATACGATAGTTGGATTTTCGATTTTTTTATACATAAAATGAAATGTTCGTAATAAGTATTTATTCATAGTGAATCTTGGCCTTTTTAAAGATAAATGCAAGTAATATAATACATTAGAAAGTCAGTATAATTAAAATTAGGAATTAAAACGTCAGTTTAGAGAAAAACAATTTTTCGATTTATAAAAAAAACGATTCGATTTGTAAAAAAAAATGACTTTACCCCATCCCTTTGACACATTACATTTCAAACGTCACAGGGACCATGCAACATTTTCTTGAGTATAGTTCTTTCTCTTTTTGAGCACTTCACATATATAAGTTTCGATACGTTCTGATATTCTAGCAACAGCAACAGTTATTTTCTTTTCATTTCTTACTGAGTCAAGAATTTTGGACTTTTTATTTATTTTAAGCACTTTACAAGGTCTCTTGGAAAGTTTCTGAGCCACCGGCATCACTAGCCTTACGTTTTGAAGGCTTTATTACAGTAAATAAGGGATGTTTGAATACAAACACTGAAGTCTTAGAGATTTATTTATTTTATACAGAATAAGCTGAACTGGTTGAATGTGAGAAATAAATGTAAAATTCACATTCAGTCTTATATAATATCCTTAGATGTACTGTCGCCTCCTTTTATCTCACCGATAATATTCAGTGTCTTTCAGATAGTGGACCTGCGCTACAATCAAACGGAGATTGCTTTAATGGCTTTCTCAAATCATCGTCTTTCTGTTTTTACGTCGTCCTTTATTATCCATGCAGTGAAACTGTAAACATTTACAAACTAATGTTAGACTCGCTCCGTCTATGGCATGTTTTAAGAAACTTCTTATAAATATCTTAATTTCTAGTCAGTAATATAACTGACTGGAAGCATTCGAAATGTGTATGCACCGGAGAATGCTACGGATACCCTGGACGGGTATGGTCAGCAACACAAGGGTTCTTCAAAGAGCCAAAGTTGATAGAGAGTTGCTGACTAATATTAAAATCCGAAAGGTGTCCTATTTGGGTCATGTACTTAGAGGAGCAAAGTACAAATTACTGCACCTGATCATCCAAGGCAAAACAGAGGGTCGAAGAGGTGTTGGCAGGAGGCAAATCTCCTGGCTCCGCAATATACGTGATTGGACTGGCATAAGGGGCGTTGGAGATCTTTTTCGGGCTGCCGGGGATAAAGATGTCTACTCTCAACTGATATTCAACGTTGGGGAGACCTGACATGACACTGGGAAGAAGAAGAATATAACGTGGTTCATTCCTTATTTTTTTTGCTTTCCTCTCCATCATGCTTTCATATTCCTTTGATTGATGATATCTCTTTTATTTTTACTATGTATGTATATTGTTAAAAAAATTGTAAAGGTGAAATTTTTTTAATTGGTATTTTGCTACCATGTAACTTTCTTTGTCTACTTTTGTCTGGTTGGTTGGAAGAGATTGCCACCTAGCAATAAGTCCGTCTGATTGTTTTACAATGAAGTGTTAAATAAATAAAACTTACATTTACAGCTTAAACCCAATTATATACAAAGCTTACAATAAATATATACATTAAAAATAAATCAAAATGAATTAATCAGAAATATTTCACATTACTTAGAACTCCCATTATTTAAAGCGTTCAAAATACTTTTAATAAAATAATTTACCGAAATGTTGAAAATGTCAATATCCGAGGTCCTATTCAAAAAGGACAACCCGTGAAACATAGTAAGAGCATAGTTGTATAATACTTTTTGTCAGTCTAAATAGATTAATATTTCTGTACCTTAAATTCTCGTAGTTATAAAGAACATGAAGTCATATATTTTCCACCATAGTTGTATTCAATATATTTCCCGTCAGCAACTTAAAGATATAACAAGGGACCCTCATATCCCTCCTCACGCTAAGAAGGTAGTATCCCAACATGCCTAGAAGAAACCTTGTAGGGTAGAAACCGAACAAGAGATATCTCAAAATATTCTATTCGACTTTCTCCACCATTTGAGAGATGTTGCGATCATAACAAGAGATGAAACTCGAATTATCATATGGGTGAAATGGGATGAATCTTTAGATCTTTGATATGCCTGCCTTTATCGTTTTTTATTTGACATTTTACGTCTATAATGGATAAGTAAAACCGTAAATACAGATGCCGCGGATAATGGGGGAATAACTATACTCCAAAAAAAATGAGAATTAAATTATGAAGACATCGTAAAAAAAAAACATAAAAACTAGGTCTGTGGTTGATGACCGACCCAGAAACCCATTAGCAATAAAAATAACAAAAAATGGAAGAAGCGGCCAGCAGCTGCAGGCTCACACAGCTGAGTGGCCACCTAGTCCCGCAAGGTAATGGCCCAAGAGGTCTGCTTGAGCCCACTCAATACCGCTAATGAGATGCGCTTCTATTCAGCATCGGCTTGTTAACTTCTGTAATGGCGACTTGATCGCAGGGCCGTTACTGAAATGCAAACTTCAAACTTTTAACTGAAAAATTACTTCTTGCTGAGTCTTTTCCGTTATGATTTTGATAACAGCTGATTGAAGATGTCCTGTTTGAAACATTATTCTTTCATCCCTCATAATTTTCTTTGAGTCACGTTGTTTGATATATTACTAAATTTTAGCGTGAAGTCACGATATTTGTACAGGACGGGTACAAAGACTGTAGATAGGCACATTGGTTGCCGCGTAGCGCTCAGAGAATCGAGGTAGCGAATTCCGTAGCGAAGATCCAGTAGAAGAAGAGCAGGGAGAGATTCCTCTCAGGCAGTCGAAGTAGGGTAGCGGGTCTCAAGTAAAACGCAGTATAGTCGGTTGTTACTGAGAAGTATTATATTTAAAAAATCAGGGGGCCCTCTATATTAATGGTCAGTCGGCCGTCACAAGCGCCCATTGCCCGCGAAATACAACAACTTTCGGGGTTCGGGCCCTGCTTACGCCGACTGGGCCCCGACCTACTCCGATCGCCCCGCCTCGCAAGTCACTTATTTCCAGTGCGGTCGCGAACGCGATCGGAGTCAAACAAACATACATTTTACATATAAACATTCTACATATTATTATAACAAAATAGCATAGAATTACATGACAGTTATACATATAAAAGGTTCATACACAGATGAAATAGACAAATACAAGTTTACATCAATTTTATATATATACAGATCTACACATAAATGTCCTTTTCCCTTATACCACATACACACACACACACACAAGGGTGACGGCACACGTCCGATACAATATTTATTTATTTAATTTACGATACAACAGTATCCTTTACAAACGAATGCATACAATACAAGTTAATACAAATACTTTATATAATATTTATAGTTAAGACATTAACGCTGCGGAGGTTTAAAGACATTGTGATTTGTTTAATCCAATACTTTTATTCAATCACATTTTATCAGGGAAGCACAAATAACACAGGAGAGCACAAACAAATTATATAAAGTGACATCCCATCGGCACAGATTCGAAAGAAACAATTCAGACACCTCAAATCTTTGTTTTCTCTCCAGCAATAGCCATATAAAAGCCTACCTAAGACCGCCTCTGCAATTCGTAGTGTTTGCACAGTGAATTATGATTTTTTGGCAGCCAGAATGCCGGTCTCGGATGGACGCTCCACCATCGTCTACTTGTGAAGCACCACGCAGCGTGGAGCACTAGAGCGGTGGTCACCACGCCCCAGATTCTCGAGTAATTCTTCTCTCTAGTGTCAAGGCAATTATATAAAAAAACAAACAAGAAGTCTTCGATTTTAAGATACTATGGACATCAAGTGCAATGGAAGATATACAACCTTCAGAGCTCGACAGTGAAAATATCCTGAGAGTACTGCACTATACACCCCTCAAATGACACTGCCAATGTTTTACCTACTATTCGGGGGTAGAAGGATACTCGTATCTATTATTCGGGGGTACAAGGATACTCGTATCTATTATTCGGGGGTACAAGGATACTCGTATCTATTATTCGGGGGTACAAGGATACTCGTATCTATTATTCGGGGGTACAAGGATACTCGTATCTATTATTCGGGGGTACAAGGATACTCGTATCTATTATTCGGGGGTACAAGGATACTCGTATCTATTATTCGGGGGTACAAGGATACTCGTATCTATTATTAAAAAAAAAAACCTGCCGGCTTAATCCGATCGTCTCACGTTGGTGTACTATCGGATCCAGTACGGCGGTGTAGCCGGTAAGTTTGCTGGTGTGCAACGCCTAACTTACTTAAATTAGAGTAAAACTTCACGACACACCTTCGCTTTATAACTGAATTGAGATTAGAATGGCGGGGGGAATCCTCAACTATGAGACTTGGCCCAGCAATGAAGATTTATGTTCTGTAAGTTCTTCATTATGAAAACACCTAAAACATATTTAAGGTAATAGAACCTGACAAAATATTATCAATAGAACCTGACATAATATTGTTAATAGAACCTGACATAATATTATCAATAGAACCAGACAAAATATTATCAATAGAACCTGACATAATATTGTCAATAGAACCTGACATAATATTATCAATAGAACCTGACAAAATATAATCAATAGAACCTGACATAATATTGTCAATAGAACCTGACATAATATTATCAATAGAACCTGACATAATATTGTCAATAGAACCTGACAAAATATTATCAATAGAACCTGACAAAATATTATCAATAGAACCTGACATAATATTGTTAATAGAACCTGACATAATATTATCAATAGAACCAAACAAAATATTATCAATAGAACCTGACATAATATTGTCAATAGAACCTGACATAATATTATCAATAGAACCTGACAAAATATAATCAATAGAACCTGACATAATATTGTCAATAGAACCTGACATAATATTATCAATAGAACCTGACATAATATTGTCAATAGAACCTGACAAAATATTATCAATAGAACCTGACAAAATATTATCAATAGAACCTGACATAATATTATCAATAGAACCTGAAATAATATTGTCAATAGAACCTGACATAATATTATCAATAGAACCTGACAAAATATTATCAATAGAACCTGACATAATATTATCAATAGAACCTGACATAATATTATCAATAGAACCTGACATAATATTATCAATAGAACCTGACAAAATATTATCAATAGAACCTGACATAATATTGTCAATAGAACCTGACATAATATTATCAATAGAACCTGACAAAATATTATCAATAGAACCTGACATAATATTATCAATAGAACCTGAAATAATAATGTCAATAGAACCTGACATAATATTATCAATAGAACCTGACAAAATATTATCACTAGAACCTGACATAATATTATCAATAGAACCTGACATAATATTATCAATAGAACCTGACATAATATAATCAATAGAACCTGACATAATATTATCAATAGAACCTGACATAATATTATCAATAGAACCTGACGTAATAGTGAATATGGACTTAAATTACATCGTAAATGCATTTATGGAGAATAAAGCAATACGTTAACTGTAATATTTTGCTGTGTGAAGTAAAATACATCATCAGCCATGGCCATCACCTGAGACGGTAGGGATCAACATTATTGTAATTACGTATTGAGGGATGGAGGCGCAACTGCTTAGGGGCGTCATCTATACAAATGCGGCACTGGTCAGATCACCAAAGAGGGTGCATAGACGAAGCATAGTAATATACTAGTTGCAACCCGTTAAATATTCACGGAAGTAAAACAAATTCTACATTTATGAAAATATATATTCATAAATGTAAAATTTGTTTATATATATATATATACATCATCCCCTTTTACACCGGTTCAAAAATTGTTAACTACGTATTTAAAATTCGTTCAGTATCACGGACCCACCGAGATTCAAATTTCGAATAACTTTAGAAGAGAATCCAAGTACTCCTCTCTCGCTCTCTTGTATTCAAAATTCAATTCTCGTATTCTTTCTTCGGTGACAACCGTCGTACGGGCTTTGGCCTATTTATATTATGATAACATCCTTAACTGTCCCACCCACCCCTCTTATCTTTCTGAAAATTTTCAACGTATTTCTGATCATGGACTTGCGCTGTGCTCAGACAGAGATTGTTTATTGGCATTTCTAGTTCACCGCTCTTCTTTTTTTTACGTCGTCCTTTACTGTCCATGCAATGAGACTCTGGAACCAGTTACAAACCAATGTTAGACTCGCTCCGTCCTTAACATGCTTGAAGAAGTGACTGTAAAAACTCTTATTTTCAAGTCAGTAATATAACGTGTTTCATTCCTGATATTTCTTTCCTCTCCACCATCCCTTCCTTTTCCTTTGATTGATGATATCTCATTTTTACTTTAATATGTTAATGTCCATAAATTTCAAACATATGAATAATCTTTGGAATATCGTTTGTGACCATGTAACTTGCTTTATTTACTTTTGTCTGTTTGGTTGGAAGGGATTACCACCTGGCAATAAACCCGCCAGATTGTATTTGCAATGAAGTGATAAATAACGTGGCCTAGTTAGAAAGATTGCCTCCGTGGCCTAGTTGGTAAGACGCTTGTCTCCAAGCCCGGAGATTGCAGGTTCAAATCCCGACAGAACCCAGATTAAAAAAAAAAAAGTTCTCCGTTTAGTTTTCCCTTAAGGCATTTTTATTTATTTGTTTCTTTGACACTTTTTGACGGGCTTATTGCCAGGCGGCAATCTCTTGCAACCGACCAAAAAAAAGTAAATGAAGCAAGTTCCGATTTGAATGATTTATGAAACAAAAGTAAATGAAGCAAAATCCATCCCCACGAAAGCTATAAACACATACGTGAGCATATGCCTACAAAGATGGACAATCACCCGAACATTATTTTTCATATAAAGTGAGATATCATCAATCAAAAGAAAAGGAAGGGATAGCGGAGAGGAAAGGAAAAGAAAAATCGGGAATGAAACACGTTATTTTACTGACTAGAAATTAAAAACTTTTTTCAGTCGCTTCTTAAAGCATGCCAAAGACGGAACGAGTTGGTAGGAAGATACTCGTATTGTCACATAGCAATACGCCCACCAGGTTGTACTCTTTACAACGGAAGTGTAATACAATACAAATAATTAAACGGTAAAGAAAAATAATGATCATATCGCTTCAGACCCTGAGGCACTCCCGCACAGTGATATAACCGCGAAAGTCTGGAGGCCGAAGCCCCTGATCGCTGAAGCCCATTCAGCTTCTGCGCGCGGAACCACTGACCGTGGATAATCGGTCAGATGGGTAATTTGATGTGTTTTCGGCCAATTTCGCAACAGTCACGGTTTCGAGTTATTACATATTTAAGTTGTTTCCACGCAGATTCTTGTAGATAATCTTTCTGAATAATTTCTTTAATAATTCACGTCGGATAAAGCGCAAACTCAGTTCGATCCCACCACCACCCAAGCTATTAAGGGGGACAAAATAAGTCGCCATCCAGCGCGATCTACATTAGAAGATCGAAATCTTCTTATTTTTTGTTTATGAACGTGACGTCACGTATTGACGAAAAAGTAACTGCCCAAAAGGACTTCTTCTGCGGTGGCGATATATGTGAGTGCGAAAATAATAGTAGCGACGACAGATTTAAGATCCACGGAATCCAAGGAAAATTACTCGCAGCACAGTATTTTGTTTCTTATAAAGAGGCTTACAGCCTGGAGTTCAAACAGTCCTGCAAGTTGACAGTAGAGTGGGTTTCACGAGAGTTTGCACTGCTGGTCTAGGGTGACCATATTTTGATATATATTTTTTTTTTATTTTTTATTCACTTTGCACAGATTTCTCCTGTTACACAAAGAGGGTCTGCTTCTAGCGTTAGCTTATTCTTTAGGAATAATATCAGCCAGCATTCTTCTCATACTGCTAGACGGTACCGAGAATATATCAACCGTGTCATTCAGTTGGTTCAATATCTCTATACCACGCGTGACTGAGTGTTTAGCCATGATATTCGTCCTGTAAGTTGGTATGTAGAACAGAGGGTGATTCCTTGCACGGATATATTTATTGGGTACATATAAACTTAGTGCTTCTAGAATCGCGGGACAGTTAAAGGAACCTTGGAAAACCTTTATTAGGAATATCGCAATGGATTCTTGCCTTCTTGTTTCGAGGCTTCTATAGTTACACACCGTGAGAAGTTCGCCATGGTGAGCATATTTTGGGTGATCGCCCTTTGTTCTGTACCATATATATCTGAGGATATTTTTTGTATTTGTTCTATATTGTTTTTATATTTGAGCTGATGAGGAGCCCAAACCGTAGATGCATATTCTAATTTGGTTCTAATTAGATAATTATATAAGTTTCGGAGGATATCGGTGCTGTTAAATTCTTTTGATATTCTCATTACAAAACCGAGTAGTTTGTAACAGTCCGATATCAAACGTGAGACATGGTTAACGAACGTGAGTCCGACATCGAAGGTTACGCCCAAATCCTTGAATTCGGAAACTCTGTTTAGTGCCACTCCCTGTATAGTATACTGATGGTGGATTGGTGAAAACGATCGACTATAAGATACACAGACACATTTATTAATGTTGAACAGAAGATGATTTTACTCACTCCAGGAGACTAGGGAGTCTAGGTCCTGTTGTAACTGTGCACAGTCGTGAGGTGAATTGTTTTGTACTATATTATTATATATTTTTAAATATTGTCTATCTAATACTTTCTATACCAATAAAATACTTACCACAATAATAATATAATATCAGATTATGGTATGTACCTTAAGAAAATTATGAAATCAATGGTCAATATAAAATCTAATTATTTATTCAATAGGCAAAGAAAACACAATTAACACTAATAAATTCTAAGACAAATTAAAAATTATTTATAACTAGGTATGTATGTATTGTAAAAATAAATAAATGACCTTAACACTGATTAAAAAAAAAAATTATTATTATATTCTTCCTCACTAAGTGTTTACATAGATATGCAATGCAAAAGTGGATAGTTTACCACTTTTTTATTATGCCCACACAATGCTCTTCCTTTTCCTAACTTCAGGCATTATGGTCACCGTATTTTTCGTCAAATAAACGGATCACATCAACCAATCACGGCAAAGTTGAATACTAACGGATCACATCAACCAATCACGGCAAAGATACTTACTAATACATTGATACATTTTGTATATTACGCACTAAGCTTCTCAATGTATTAAAACGTGCAAACTCTCATGAAACCCACTCTACCTTCACAGAAAGTTTTAAATGCAACAAAACTACCTTTTGACGCCACTAGATCGGAGAAATTAATCGGTCCGAAGATGGACCGATGTAAGGCTGAGTGGGGAGTTTCCATAGGAAATTACTGACAAGGGGTGAAAGCTGACGTCACCTATATTTGCTGGCCTTTGTCGAAAGGGTTAAAGCGCAAACTATTAATATAAATTAACTATACACACTCATAGATTATTCTATCGACCTATAAGTCAAAACAACCTGCTTTTGGAGATGGCGGTAGGTAGAGCAATCACACTTCTTAACCGTGTGTGTCCTCATATAGACGTGTTTCATGTGTTGTTCAGCTCCTTTCAGGAAATTCTCTTAAATTTAGTGTAATACTTAACTCTACAATGCGCGTTTTTTTTATTTCCAAAATAAAAATATATTTATGCATTAAATATGTACTGGAACATGAAAAATACAATAAAACATTTGTTTTTGTTTTTATATATTTATATTTAAAAAAAAAGAGTAAGGTTCATATATGAATCACTGCGCATTTGTAAGTTAATTATATGATATAATTTTATATATGAAATGATATATTTAACTTCACTTATTTTACACATATGTACTAAAGAATAAAAGAGAAAAAATAAGATTACCTTGATCACCAATAATAAAGTAATTTGATTTCAAACTGGAACAAATCACAAAAAGTCATCTACGCGCAACAAGTCAAACTTCAACTGCCAAATTGACCGGTAAAACAGTTTTCTATTAAACCTATGTGGTTTTAAAGCATGGAGATTATTGTATCACATTAGTAACAGCGCGTGAGTCGTTGTTTATACCACTCAACACAAAAATATTTAGAAAAACTTAGGTTGATTCATATGTGCATCATTGCGCACTGTAGGGTTAAGATAATTTAGTATTTTATATTATTTAACATACCATATTTTGTCATAATATCTTAGAGTAACATACCAAATTTTGTCATAATATCTTAGTGTAACATACCATATTTTGTCATAATATCTTAATGTAACATACCATATTTTGTCATAATATCTTAGTGTAACATACCATATTTTGTCATAATATCTTAGTGTAACATACCATATTTTGTCATAATATCTTAGTGTAACATACCATATTTTGTCATAATATCTTATTGTAACATACCATATACATTTTTACTATTGTTTTATAAAATAAGTCTTACAATTTTAAACTGTTTTATACATTTTTTCTTGAATCTTCGAAAAGACTAGTTTCACTTTGTGGTGCCGTGTTTTATGTAAAAAGAAATAAAATAAATGAATGAAACAGTTATTTTATATTTTTTGTGCTCACCACTGGTTTATTTGAGTTCACTGCCGGTTTCAAAGACCTCCGTCTTCATCGTCAGGTGAAGATAAACTAAATTTTATTTATTTATTTATTTATTATTACACATGACAAGAAATATACACAATTTGAGAAAAAACAACAGGTAATTTGATTTGGACATATAATTTTAATGGATCTGGGTTTGTTGCCTTTCATTTGTCGTATCCCCAGTAAACTAGGCTTTTGCCTGTATCTCACTCAGGATATTTAGCATGAAAAAATTAATCGATACTTCTTTCCGATTTTTGATAACACAAAAAACCCCGTTGCACGCTCTCATCAACCTGACAAATAGTGACACTCAACTACAACTGGAAACATCTTGCGAAACTCAACTCCTCACACATTATCACTCCAGAAATACCAAAAATATTCATCCCACAATATACCGCACACAATCATAAGAATAAAAATCAAAACAAATCCAAAACAAAAAAAAGAAGAAAAAAAGGAAAACACACAGAAACACAAATACAAAAACAACCAAAATTAAAACAACAAGAAGAGACCCACACTCACGAGCTCACATAAATCCTTTCCACTCGTCATTCATCCTGAAAGCCCAAGTACTCAAAATCCTGTCGCAATAACAACCACGCTCCGATCGACTGTCTAAATGGTTTTCCTACCTTTACTTTTATTGAAGTCGGCACGCCATTGTATGTAATGGGAGCCAAATAAGCATATTGCCTTTGGGCAAAAGAGGTTTTAACTCTAGGGATGGTGAACATTCCATTAGTTGCCATGCGTGTCATGTGTGTCTGCTGAGTTTGCATCTTCCCCTCCTCTCGATGGTAGTGCCAGAGAATGGATTTGAGATGTAAATTGGCTATGTTCAGGACCTGATACTCTCTGAAAAGCTCCGCCGTGGGATACCGAGCAGGAAGTTTATTGATTATTTTCACAATCAATTTTTGGGAAACCTGTAATATGTGTTTTTGGGTTAAGGTGCATCCCCCCCAAACTGCTCTCAATATATTTCCTCTGCAAGTGTACATAGTATTAGAGTCAAAAAAGATGTCAAAACCTGTCGATTGAGGCTAGACGTAGAATAATCGACGCGCTCATTATCTCAATAGTCCAGTATGGTGATTGCATCTATGTTATGGACCGTGCCTTTTAAGGAAAACCGAAAAAAAGTGTCAAAGATTACAAAATGCTTGCTGTAGGTATTGTTTCAACATTCCCCCTAGAGGACGCATCACCCCTTTTTTGAGAGCTTTTAAAATTATTGACATGAAACAATGACGGTTTCTTCACTTAAGCGTACTCATGCATAAAATTACAAGTAAATAAATGCCACATTATCTCTTCGAAAAACTGAATTGGGATAGAAACTTTCACGGCTACGAAACTAGAAGCAGAGAGACTCTTTTACTTATCGCAAACCATAATCTAACACTATTCAAAGGATCTTTCTCAAACTCAGCCAGCAAATGCTGGAATGAGTTGCCCCAGGCCTTGAAGGAGCGGGTGAATAGTTGTACCTTCAGAGATGCTCTAAAGTGTTATCTTCTGGGTGGTTAGTAGTTTTCTCAGTGGTTAATGGGTCTCTTATTTGCTTTTTTTTTCTTTTTTTTCTTTCTTTTCGCTGGTGGTGAATTGGGGATTGTGCGTACGTGTTTGTGCGTTATCTCCTCATTCGTTCTTTTAAAACTGCTTAACTATTTCAATGT
The DNA here is from genome assembly GCA_949825065.1 of Odontocerum albicorne. NCBI lineage: Eukaryota > Metazoa > Arthropoda > Insecta > Trichoptera > Odontoceridae > Odontocerum > Odontocerum albicorne. The sequence continues at coordinate 20,226,983 of OX463866.1, read as the reverse complement.
ATTACTGCCTAACTATTTCAATGTTCTTTCAACTATTTCATTTCCCATTTGTCATTTTGTAAAATTTGGACTCCTTTGAGGCTTTTCTTTTTTTCGTTCTTGCTGACAATTTTTTTGTTTTTTTTTAATCTCGATATGCGGGGGTGTGGGCTGGAAGCCCCCCGATGCCCTTGCGGTCGGGCTCGCCCTACATTGGTGGGGCGTATCTCGGCCGGGGGAATGTTTGTGAGATGAGCTCGGACCTTTTAATGTATTCTCTCTTGAATGCATTTTTTTTGTCATCTGTTTATTTTCTGTGTTTTTTTTAATCTTCTTGTTCTACGTGTTCAAGAGTGTGGGCTGAAAAACATCTGGTGTTCCCGTGGCTGGGCTCGCCCTATATTGGTGGGGTGTATCATGGCCGGGGGGATATTATTAGATGAGCCCAGACCTTTTGATAGCTTCTGTTTTTTAATGTATTATCTTTTTAATGTGTTCTTGAAATGTGTCATGTAAATGTATTATGTACATACTATGTTGCTATCAATAAACCTGTATTTATTTATTTATTTAAAAGATGAATGAAGTAGGGGGAGAGAAGTGGGGAGAGTTGTGATTTAATGGTAAATGGGGCGGGATAAAAATAATCTTACGGCAGGCCAGGGTCTGGATATCCAAGGGGATGGATTTTAAATGGGAAACATATTTAGCAGAGGGCTATTATTAAAATTGGTTTGATTGTTTGAAAACAATCAAACCAATTTTAATAATAGCTCTCTGCTAAATATGTTTCCCATTTAAACCCCCCCCCCCCTTGGATATCCAGACCCTGGCCTGCCCGTAAGATTATTTTTTCCCCGCCCCATTTACCATTGAATCACAACTCTCCCCACTTCTCTCCCCCTACCTCATTCCTCTTATACTATTTACACTTGCAGAGGAAATATATTGCTTACAATTTAGTTTATCTTAACCTGACGATGAAGAGGAAGGGAGATGAAACCGGAAGTAAACTCAAAATAAACCAGTGGTGAACACAACACATGTAAAATAAATGTTTTATTTATTTATTTTATTTCTTCTTACAGGTTAGTTCTGTACCTTGAATAGTTGTTATTCCAGTGTGTAAAGGACACTTGACTGTCATATATCTTAATAAATCAATGGTTAAAATGTTCACATTATTCAGAAGAAAAAAAGACATTAGTTAGTATTCAAGAAGCAGAGATTTCGACTGCCAAGTTAATCTGAAGGCCAATTTACTTCTCGTAAAAGTACTTGTGTACCCGATGTTATAAAAAAAAACTGACAAAGACAAAAACCTTTAGAAAACGTTGCGGAACTTGTCCTACAATACCGTGGTCAGCCAATACAACGTATTCTGTATGCGTCATCTACTCGGATGCGACAAAAAACGGCAACCAAGAAAGGTATATTGTTTCAACAATCGGCAAACGTGATTTTTACAAATATTTACGTACCGACGACCTCCGTGGCCTCGTTGATAAGACACCTGACTCCTAGTCCAGAGGTTGCGGGTTCAAATCATGCTGGTATCCAGATTTTAAAAAAATACGGAGGTCGTAATAACAGCCTTCCAATCGAGATATACCCTCACCAATAAGATGAGCCAGCCAGCCTAAAAAAGGTGTCAATTTTACTTACGACTTGCTTAAATATTAGGTGTTAACATAAGTTGAATCCGTTTTTTTTTTCAAATTTAAAAATGAGCACAAAAAGTAAAACAAAATGGTAAAGGTTATACGTCATTCGAAAGAAAATTTTCTGTTCTACAAGATATTGTGTTTGCTTTTACTTTACATATATTATTTTATTTGATTACAAGCCTTCAACATGGAATGTCAAGTAGACGAAAGTGAGCATTTTCGACACCTCCTTCTGTTCGTGTTCAATCGAGGGAATAAAGCTGCTCGCGATATTTACGAAGTGTACGGTGAAGATGCTATAAATGAAAGGACAGTTCATCGATGGCTTTTGCGTTTCAAAGACGGTAATTTCGACCTGAAAGACATGGAGCGTTCCAGACGGCCAGTGAACTTCGATGAGGGCCGCTTAAAAAATATTATTCATGAAGATCCCCTTCAAACCACCGTAGTTATGGCTGAGCAGATGAATTGTAGTCACATGACTGTACACCGCCATCTTAAATCAATGGGAAAAGTCTAGAAGTTCGGCGCTTGGGTTCCACATGTTTTAAATGAAAACAACAAATAGTTGTTGATTAATTGGAAGACATTGTCACGTGGCAGTTAACCCGCCAGGTGTAGAGACATTGAAAGAAGGGTGGTGGCAGAAAAAAAAGTAAACGGAGCACTTAATATTATGTACAAAAACCGCGCAATATCAACAGTAGTAAAAATTAATATACGTGATAGTGAGCTGGTGCTCGCGTTGATGTATGGAAGTGAAAATTGAACATTAAAGAAGAAGGATAAGATAAATTTGAATGCTATGAAGATGGAAGCTGTGAAGATGGGCGCTGTGAAGATGGGCGCTGTGAAGATGGGCGCTGTGAAGATGCGCGCTGTGAATATGGGTGCTGTGAAGATGGGCGCTGTGAAGATGGGCGCTGTGAAGATGGGCGCTGTGAAGATGGGCGCTGTGAAGATGGGCGCTGTGAAGATGGGCGCTGTGAAGATGCGCGCTGTGAATATGGGTGCTGTGAAGATGGGTGCTGTGAAGATGGGCGCTGTGAAGATGGGCGCTGTGAAGATGACCGCTGTGAATATGGGTGCTGTGAAGATGGGTCCTGTGAAGATGGGCGCTGTGAAGATGGGCGCTGTGAAGATGGGCACTGTGAAGATGGGCGCTGTGAATATGGGTGCTGTGAAGATGGATGCTGTGAAGATGGGTGCTGTGAAGACGGGCACTGTAAAGACGGGCACTGTGAAGATGGGCGCTGTGAAGATGGGCGCTGTGAAGATGACCGCTGTGAAGATGGGCGCTGTGAAGATGGGTTCTATGTAGATATGTAAGATCGTTTTATTGTAGTAGATGAGAAGATATTCTAACAATAGAAAAATTAAATCTCATTTCAACAGGGTACTCAGGCATATAAGCCACGTATCCAGACCAACGCACGCGTACACGTGACACCAGAATCTCTATGCTACAACAGTTTATTCTTCTCAAAACTTCATCATTTGATGCTCCATGATACCATTTAATCTTCATTTACCCGAGGTGTCTCTGCTGACATTTTTCGAGTACTCAGGCATACGAGCCACGTATTTAGACCAACGCACGCGTACACGTGACACCAGAATCTCTATGCTACAACAGTTTATTATTCTCAAAACTTCATAATTTGATGCTCCATTTAATCTTTATTTACCTGAAGTGTCTCTGCTGACATTTTATTTTTTGAGTCCCCTAATATGTCTTCTGTAGGTAACCCATGATTCACATCTACACATCAAATATGGTATAATTACAGCTTTATAGAATAGACTGCTGATTTACGTTTTAGTATTAGATCGTGATTATCAAAGACTCACCCGTGAAAAGTCCAAAACTATTCTGAATCTCGTCATCTATGAGTGTGTTTGCTTGTTTTAAGCAAACTCATTTTTGCAGCATCACCTTTGCACATCAGTGTAAATAAATTTACATACATACGTTAACAAGTAAACTATAGAATACATTAAGATGCACGCCCAAAAAAACCACATAAATAATTATGCAGATACATCATTTCTGACAGTGCTCAAAAGCAAAAACAGAAAATAAGCAAAACAGGTAAAGAAAAAATTAGGAGACGCTCGGAGAGCGAGGCCACTCAAACGATCTTTGATGATCAAAAAAAATTGTCAAATTAATAAATGTAAAGTGTGTTGATACCCTCATTGATGTATGGAAGTGAAACATGGACTTAGCAGAAGAAGGATAATAGTAAGATTAATGCTGTGGGGACGGGTACACTTAGGAACATTTGTGGAGTGTCAATGTATGAAAGAAGGCGGAATGAAGACATCAGAAATGAATGCATGGATAAAATTAATATTTTAAGTAAGACGAAGAATTTTTTAGAAAGAAATTTTCAACTTACGAAAGTACAGTACCCGGCGGTAAGTAATATACATGGCTTTGTAGAGCGTCGTCTCTGTCACACGATGGCCCGATGTGTATTAGGGTACCAGTACCCGGCGGTAAGTAATACACATGGCTTTGTAGAGCGTCGTCTCTGTCACACGATGACCCGATGTGTATTAGGGTACCAGTACCCGGCGGTAAGTAATACACATGGCTTTGTAGAGCGTCGTCCCTGTCACACGATGACCCGATGTGTATTAGGGTACCAGTACCCGGAGGTAAGTAATACACATGGCTTTGTAGAGCGTCGTCCCTGTCACACGATGACCCGATGTGTATTAGGGTACCAGTACCCGGAGGTAAGTAATACACATGGCTTTGTAGAGCGTCGTTTCTGTCACACGATAGCCCGATGTGTATTAGGGTACCAGTACCCGGCGGTAAGTAATACATATGGCTTGGTAGAGCGTCGTCTCTGTCACACGACGGCCCGATGTGTATTAGGGTACCAGTACCCGGCGGTAAGTAATACACATGGCTTTGTAGAGCGTCGTTTCTGTCACACGATAGCCCGATGTGTATTAGGGTACCAGTACCCGGCGGTAAGTAATACATATGGCTTGGTAGAGCGTCGTCTCTGTCACACGACGGCCCGATGTGTATTAGGGTACCAGTACCCGGAGGTAAGTAATACACATGGCTTTGTAGAGCGTCGTCTCTGTCACACGATGGCCCGATGTGTATTAGGGTACCAGTACCCGGAGGTAAGTAATACACATGGCTTTGTAGAGCGTCGTTTCTGTCACACGATAGCCCGATGTGTATTAGGGTACCAGTACCCGGCGGTAAGTAATACATATGGCTTTGTAGAGCGTCGTCCCTGTCACACGATGACCCGATGTGTATTAGGGTACCAGTACCCGGAGGTAAGTAATACACATGGCTTTGTAGAGCGTCGTCCCTGTCACACGATGACCCGATGTGTATTAGGGTACCAGTACCCGGAGGTAAGTAATACACATGGCTTTGTAGAGCGTCGTCCCTGTCACACGATGACCCGATGTGTATTAGGGTACCAGTACCCGGCGGTAAGTAATACATATGGCTTTGTAGAGCGTCGTCTCTGTCACACGATAGCCCGATGTGTATTAGGGTACCAGTACCCGGCGGTAAGTAATACATATGGCTTGGTAGAGCGTCGTCTCTGTCACACGACGGCCCGATGTGTATTAGGGTACCAGTACCCGGCGGTAAGTAATACACATGGCTTTGTAGAGCGTCGTTTCTGTCACACGATAGCCCGATGTGTATTAGGGTACCAGTACCCGGCGGTAAGTAATACATATGGCTTGGTAGAGCGTCGTCTCTGTCACACGACGGCCCGATGTGTATTAGGGTACCAGTACCCGGAGGTAAGTAATACACATGGCTTTGTAGAGCGTCGTCCCTGTCACACGATGACCCGATGTGTATTAGGGTACCAGTACCCGGCGGTAAGTAATACATATGGCTTTGTAGAGCGTCGTCTCTGTCACACGATGGCCCGATGTGTATTAGGGTACCAGTACCCGGAGGTAAGTAATACACATGGCTTTGTAGAGCGTCGTTTCTGTCACACGATAGCCCGATGTGTATTAGGGTACCAGTACCCGGCGGTAAGTAATACATATGGCTTTGTAGAGCGTCGTCCCTGTCACACGATGACCCGATGTGTATTAGGGTACCAGTACCCGGAGGTAAGTAATACACATGGCTTTGTAGAGCGTCGTTCCTGTCACACGATGACCCGATGTGTATTAGGGTACCAGTACCCGGAGGTAAGTAATACACATGGCTTTGTAGAGCGTCGTCCCTGTCACACGATGACCCGATGTGTATTAGGGTACCAGTACCCGGAGGTAAGTAATACACATGGCTTTGCAGAGCATCGTCTCTGTCACACGATGGCCCGATGTGTATTAGGGTACCAGCACCCGGCGGTAAGTAATACATATTTTATTTATTTATTTATTATTACACATGACAAGAAATATACACAATTTGAGAAAAAACAACAGGTAATTTGATTTTGACATATAATTTTTATGGATCTGGGTTTGTTGCCTTTCATTTGTCGTATCCCCAGTAAACTAGGCTTTTGCCTGTATCTCACTGAGGATATTTAGCATGAAAAAATAAATTGATACTTCTTGATTTTTGATAACACAAAAAAACCCGTTGCACGCTCTCATCAACCTGACAAACAGTGACACTCAACTACAACTGGAAAGATCTTGCGAAACTCAACTCCTCACACATTATCACTCCAGAAAGACCAAAAATATTCATCCCACAATATACCGCACACAATCATAAGAATAAAAATCAAAACAAATTCAAAACAAAAAAAAAGAAGAAAAAAAGAAAAACACACAGAAACATAAATACAAAAACAACCAAAATGAAAACAACAAGAAGAGACCCACACTCACGAACTCACATAAATCCTTTCCACTCGTCATTCATCCTGAAAGCCCAAATACTCAAAATCCTGTCGCAATAACAAGCACGCTCCGATCGACTGTCCAAATGGTTTTCCTACCTTTACTTTTATTGAAGTCGGCACGCCATTGTATGTAATGGGAGCCAAATAAGCATATGGCTTGGTAGAGCGTCGTCTCTGTCACACGACGGCCCGATGTGTATTAGGGTACCAGTAACCGGCGGTAAGTAATACACATGGCTTTGTAGAGCGTCGTTCCTGTCACACGATGACCCGATGTGTATTAGGGTACCAGTACCCGGCGGTAAGTAATACACATGGCTTTGTAGAGCGTCGTCTCTGTCGCACGATGGCCCGATGTGTATTAGGGTACCAGTAACCGGCGGTAAGTAATACACATGGCTTTGTAGAGCGTCGTCTCTGTCACACGATGGCCCGATATGTATTAGGGTACCAGTACCCGGCGGTAAGTAATACACATGGCTTTATAGAGCGTCGTTTCTGTCACACGACGGCCCGATATGTATTAGGGTACCAGTACCCGGCGGTAAGTAATACACATGGCTTTGTAGAGCGTCGTCTCTGTCACACGATGGCCCGATGTGTATTAGGGTACCAGTACCCGGCGGTAAGTAATACACATGGCTTTGTAGAGCGTCGTCTCTGTCGCACGATGGCCCGATGTGTATTAGGGTACCAGTAACCGGCGGTAAGTAATACACATGGCTTTGTAGAGCGTCGTCTCTGTCACACGATAGCCCGATATGTATTAGGGTACCAGTACCCGGCGGTAAGTAATACACATGGCTTTGTAGAGCGTCGTTTCTGTCACACGACGGTCCGATATGTATTAGGGTACCAGTACCCGGCGGTAAGTAATACACATGGCTTTGTAGAGCGTCGTCTCTGTCACACGATGGCCCGATGTGTATTAGGGTACCAGTACCCGGAGGTAAGTAATACATATGGCTTTGTAGAGCATCGTCTCTGTCGCACTGTTACGTTCCTAATTATTCAAAAGAATAAAAGAACGGTTTGAAGATCAATCAATACGAAGTAATTTGGTGGGTGGACGTCTCCTACACGCAGTTCCTTTCGGAGAATTATCTTGCAGAAGGCTATCGGCAGATAGGACTCTGGTATGAATAACTCGTCAGGTAGTTATTCGATTTAAGGGATGCAGGGATGACCAAAGGGTAGCGATGATACTTGGTTTAGATTGAAAGAGTCAAAGATTTAATGTAACATGTTTTATTGATTCAAATACGAACACACAGTTGTACAATGTTATCAATAGTAAAGACAGAATTGTTACACAAGGAGATGAGCAATAGCGAGTCTTATATACCCAAAAGTAATGTCGTCATAGCATGTAACATTTAATTTATTTGAGGTTTTCCTGGAATAATTGCGGTTAGGTATTTCTATGCGTTTGATTTATAAGCGATTGACTCAAGGTTTAAGAATTTGCATGACACTTGTTTAGATGTCAAATATCAAGAATGTTATTAATAATAGATAGTTAATTCAGTGGCGTAACATTACGATGACCCGATGTGTATGACTTACCGCCGGGTACTGTACGATCATATAACTTCATACCAGAAGGCATTGATCTGGTTGAATGTTAGAAATAGACACCAAATTCACATACTGTCTCTATTGTATAATATCATTAAACTGTCCCGCCGCCCCCTCTTATCTCGCCGAGAATTTTCAGCGTCTTTCCAATCATGGATTAGCGCTACGCTCAAACAGAGATTGTCTATTAGTCTTTCCAGTTCACCGCTCCTCTTTCTTTACGTCGTCATTTACTGTCCATGCATTGAGACTCTGGAATCAGTTACAAACCAATGTAAGACTCGCTCCGTCCTTGGCATGCTTTAAGAAGCGACTGAAAAAATTCTTAATTTCTAGTCAGTAAAATAACGTGTTTCATTCCTGATTTTTCTTTTCCTTTCCTCTCCACCATTCCTTCCTTTTTCTTTTGATTGATGATATCTCACTTTATATGAAAAAGAATGTTCGGGTGATTGTCCGTCTTTGTGGGGTTCGTGGCAATATGCTCACGTATGTGTTTATGGATTTCGTGGGGATGGATAATCATTTGAATGATTTATGCGACCACGTAACTTGCTTCATTTACTTTTGTCTGGTTGGTTGGAAGAGATTGCCACCTGGCAATACGCCCGCCAGATTGTATTTGCAATAAAATTGTTAAATAAATAAATAAAAAATAGAAAGGAGGTTTAATATAGTTTGGGCATGTGGAGAGAATCAATAGCGAAATAATGACTTAGCAATTATACAAGTGAGAAATGCAAGGTGTGTGTAAAAGAGGTAGACCGAGGAAAACATGGCAGGACTAAGCTGACCGGATTTTAAAAGAGGGTAAAGTGAGAAGGAAGAACAATAGATGATTGTGCATGTTAAGATGTATTAATGTGGATGAGTCGAAAGTATATACTTGTAATAACGTCTCACAAATAATCAAGTTGATAAGAATTGATTGTGTGTGTAAATAATACAATAATTAATCAAAATTAGTAAAAAACATTTTTTTTTATGTTTAAATATCTTCAGTACGTCAAGGCTGTGTACTGTCACCACGTTTATTCAATAAACACGTATATACAGAGTTTATTTAAAAACTATATTAGACGGATGGGAACGTGTTTTTGTTGTATTTTTTTTCTTTTTTTATTTATTTTATACATGACAAGAAATATACATAATTTGCGAAAAAACAACAGGTTATTTATGGTTATTTAGACACATCGTTTTATCATCGCAGTACCACAGAATATGATCTGTGGACTAATCCAGATGGCCGTGAAAATTACAACAGGGCGAAGGGACAATATTGAAACTAAAGAGTTTGTTATTAAAGCTCCCATGGCCAGAGACAACACCTGTCACAGTCAAGGGAAGTACAATAGAGAAGGTTTGTTTTTATGTATATCTGGGACATACAACAGGACTAGGTAAGGAGAATCAAGATGCTGAAGTTGAGAGAAGACGAGGCCAAGTCTGGGCTGCATTTGGAAAGCTGTACTTTGTTCTAAAATCTCCAAAAAACGCGAGACATCTTAAAAAATCCGTATTCGACTCCTGTGTCCTTCCTGTGCTAACATATGGGCTGGAAACATCGGTGCTGAATAAACAGATTATGCACAAGCTCATGGTGACACAGAGGGCCATGGAGAGAAGAATGTTAAATATATCTCTGAGGGATAGGAGAACCAATGGATGGATAAGGCAGCAGACCAAAGTAGCTGATGTCGCCGAAAGAGTCGCCATTCAGAAGTTGAACTGGGCGATATATACAACCATATTAACACATTGTTTGCGGGTACTTTTCGCGACAAGTGATGACGACTTTTAGACTTAGACTTTTAGACTTTTTTGCGCCAAAATTAGACTTTCGTAAAAAAACCATATCTCTCAAACTAATTAGTATTTTTTCGAAAAACTTTTTGTATCTTACTAAGAATAGAACTATCTATATCTTTATTATGCAAAATATGGGTTGCTCTATTTTTTACTCACACAAAATTACTACATTCTAGGTAAACATAGAAAAAAATACTCTCACCATCAAAATTATTTTATTCACATAAAATTACAATATAATTACGAAATTTTGAATAGAACTATCTATATCTTTATGATGCAAAATATGGGTTGCTCTATTTTTTACTCACACAAAATAACTACATTCTAGGTAAACATAGAAAAAAATACTCTTTCACCATCAAAATTATTTTATTCACATAAAATTACAATATAATTACGAAATTTTCAATAGATCTTATAAGAATCTTATAAGATCTTATAAGATCTTATAAGAATCTTATAATAGATAACGCGCAGTTTCCACCTCATTTGGCGACCGTTTTTACAAGTTTCCCGCATACCACCGCTTGGCAAACCAAAACGAGTAAACTCGTCTCCCGCTCTCTACCATAAGACGGGATAGAACGAGTTTTATCGTTTCCCGCATACAATGTGTTAATAAATAAATAATAGTATTTTTACGAAGAAATAGCGTAATTCGCCAGATAGAGTTATGTAACAATATGGAAAATTAACAAAAAGAACAAATAACGAAAAAGAACTGAAAAAATATTTACTCAAAACAAAAGAAACAATTGGGTTATAGAATAAATACAAAATAATAAAAAAAAATATTTATTAAAATGTTGGTACTTACTGCACGCCTTAATTCTCGCCATATCAGCTGTTTTCTCTTTCACAAAAAAAAAAAAAAACGAAACAGAAAAAATCCAAAAAACAAAAACTTCACAAAAAAAACAAGTATTTTTGTTTGATTATTATTAATTATTATTTAATCAAGTAAAACAAAACACTACGATACAATTTTTACTTAAACACAAAAAAAAAACACTTGACTTTCACTGTTTGTATTTATATATATTTACTTGGACGGAAATAACTGCCAGTATCTAGTTAAAAATAGATAAATTAGGTTTAAATCGAACAGTTAAATTGAAAATATATCGAATTTAAAGAACCGAATTGAATTGCTCGACTGTCCAGTGGCGCGGCGCACTACTTAGTGCCAATCGCGCTTTTTTCTAATAATGTTTGTTGAACCTTGGAAGTTTGCGTAAATAAATAAACGCTCGTTTGTGTTTCTTTTCTTTATGTTTAATTTTCGCGGTGCGATAGAGTAGATTGGGCTATAATCGTGATATCGATTTTTTAAATATTTTTTTTATACTATTTTTATTCTAATTATTTTCATCCCCCTTAACTATGTTACGAGGGTCATCCAGAAACTAAAGTTACAAGGGCTCCTGAGGCCGGGGGAAATTTTTTGTTTCAAAGTTGGTGCACCTAGCGTGTAGGGGGGATCCCAACGGTCAGTTTGTTTGAACTCGCGTGTTTGTCGGCCATTTTGTTCAGTCACAGTAAATTCTTCCGATGGAGAGGTCGTCGCGCGCTCCCGCCAACTCTCGTCCGTGCGAGACCCGCGCGGTCATCAGTTTTTTTACTTTGCAGAACAATACCGCCGCAAATATCCATCGGAAGCTCGTGGAAGTTTATGGTAGTGATGTGATGAGTAAACAACATGTCACGAAGTGGGTTAGGTTGTTCAGAGAAGGCCGTACTGATACTCACGACGAGGCAAGGCAGTGATTTCTGACGAATTTGTACAAAAAATTGAAGAACAAATACGAAATGACTGCCGTGTGATGCTTGACGACCTTCACGAAGAATTTCCTGACATTTCTCGAAGTCTCCTTGGTAATATTGTGTCGGAAAAACTTGGTTACAAGAAGTTGTGTGCGAGTTGGGTGCCCAGAATGCTCACACCGGAGCACCGTCAAAATCGCGTGACCGCCGCGCGTGAATTTTTGGATCGTTTTGCACAAGAGGCAGAAGCTTTTCTGGATTCTATCGTGACAGGGGATGAGACGTGGGTGTGTCACTACACCCCAACAATTTTTCAACGATCAGGAAGTCGATGAAGCTGTGAAGAAGTGGCTGAAAGAGCTGGCGGCAGAGGTCTATGACACTGGCATACAAAAGCTGGTGACCCGACTACAGAAATGTCTCGATCTCGACGGCAATTACGTTGAAAAATAGTTTAATATATTTTTGAAGTATCCTGTGAATTTCAATTAAATACAATCATTTTTCGATCCTACATAAATGTTGTAACTTTACTTTCTGGATGACCCTCGTATGCTGTAGAACCTCGTTTTGTACATTGTATATTCTTAAAGTTTAGACCTTTAAGAATATTGTAATTTATTTTTACAACCTTTAAGAATATATTCTCAAAAGGAAATTTTAAAATTCTCAATATTTACGAAGTTATAGCTATAAATGAAGCGGCAATTACGCCGCGCCGGAATAACTCAGACAATAATCTGAAACCTTTAACCTCTAAGCGAGTGAGATTTTGTTAGCAAAAGAAAAAAAACTATTTTGTAAGTAATGTAAAAAACGTAATTGCGGCCACAAAATAATTGAATAGATAAAAACATTTGTCCGTTTTATGGATAAATTCATGTATTCGGGGAAAAAACATCGGACGTACCATGTACGTCTATACTCTCTTGAGGTAAAAATTCACTCGCCGTACACCGTACGGCTATACTCCTTTCGAGTACTCCCATACTCTATACGCGTTTTTCTCGAAACTACTTTTTTCAACTTGGTCGACATAAAATCTCAAGTTTTATACAATTGATTGCCTTCAAATTTAGTATAAAACTTTAATTAATTTATTTTCCATCGTCCATACCTTGGAAAATTTAAAATTATGTATTTTACTATTTTTTAAAAATTAAAAAAAATTGAATAAAGAGTAAAAAAAATTTTCAGTCAGCCGCCATTTTACGATTTTTTAAAATATATTTTGTTTGGTACCAACTATAACGGCATTATTTTTTATTATGAAACTGTGTATGATTTTTGTTTTAAATTTATGGAAAAGCTCTTATCATGTCGACTAACTAGCTTACCCCCTTTTTTTACAAGATATAACAGCTAATAACATCTTAAATTTTCAATTTTTTTTTCAAAAATCATCAATAAACAAGCTGTAAAAAAACGTATACGAACAATGTTTTTAGTTTTTTTTATTTAGTCTAAAAAAACGGCCGAAATTTTTTTAGACTAAATAAAAAAATAATATCCCCTTAAGAGTAGAATATCCCCTTAATTATTTCCTTGATATATTATATATCAACCAAACCTTTTAATCACATTTGCACTATAATATTTGTAATGTTTGTATTTATTCATCCACTCGTTCCACGTGCCCAAACTATCTCAGAGTGCAGTTTTTCATCTTACTTAATACGTCAGCTATAATTTAACATTCATCGCTAATCCCTTCATTTCTTATTTTACAAATTGTCTCCTTCGTGTGTTCTTCTAAGTGCACGCATTTCAATAACATTTATCTGGCTTTTTTCAGTCGTGGTTCCACATTTCCAGATTTCGACGACTTCCAAACATTTCTCTTCACATCTCTCATACAATTTACTTATCAGACTTAATTTATTCCTCTTCATTCTCCACCAACACTACCATGTCATCAGCACACAGCAATCCGCACAGATTCCCTTTCGACATCATTATGACACCCATCGACCTCTGCAGTTCCTTCACACACAAATCTTTGTAAATATTTAACACCCAGGATGAGATAACACATCCTTGCTTTACCCTTTTAGATATATTGAACCACTCAGTTAATGTACCGTTCACTCTAAAACATGCTTTATTTTCAGCATATAATGACGCAATAACACGTATAAATTTATATGTGCAATTTATATAATCACAAATAAATAAATAAAGGTGACTTGAGGGATATGATAAGTTAGCTATATGAAAGATTTATTGTAAAAGGTTTGAAAATAGATTAGGCAAAATCGAAGGTAATGGTTATAGAAAGAAGTGTGGTAAAAAGTGAGTGAGAATTTTGGGTTAACTCAGAGAATCTTGAGCAGGTTAATAAGATCTGTTATCTGGGGAATATGTTTACGTGTGATAGGTGAGTTGAAAGCGGCATTGAAAATAAGGTAGCGACAGGGAACAAGCTAAACGGAGTACCGAATGTAATATAAAACAACCACGCAAAATGACAGTAGCATTAATGACAATACATAATAGTGTGTTGGTGGCTACCTTGATGTATGGAAGGGAAACTTGGCTTCACAGAAGATGAATAACAGTTACATTAACTTTGTAGAGATGGGTGCACTTAGGATAGTTTGTGCAAAATTAATGTATGAAAGGAGGAGAAATGGAGATAGTTGAGAGACTGAATTTCGAAAGAATGGTTAAGCGAGTATAAAAGTCAGAAGTGTAAGGTGTGCATGGAAAAGACAGATCGAAGAAAATGTGACTAGACTCAATGAATTATGAAAGAATAATGGCTAAGCGAGTATGCAAGTTAGAAGTGTAAGGTGTGCATGGAAGATATATATCGAGGAAAACGTGACTGGACTTAATGAATTATGGAAGAATGGTTAAGCGAATATGCAAGTCAGAAGTGTAAGGTGTGCATGGAAGAGATAGATCGAGGAAAACGTGACTGGACTAAATGAATTATGAAAGAATGGTTAAGCGAGTATGCAAGTCAGAAGTGTAAGGTGTGCATGGAAGAGATAGATCGAGGAAAACGTGACTGGACTAAATGAATTATGAAAGAATGGTTAAGCGAGTATGCAAGTCAGAAGTGTAAGGTGTGCATGGAAGAGATAGATCGAGGAAAACGTGACTGGACTTAATGAATTATGAAAGAATGGTTAAGCGAGTATGCAAGTCAGAAGTGTAAGGTGTGCATGGAAGAGATAGATCGAGGAAAACGTGACTGGACTTAATGAATTATGAAAGAATGGTTAAGCGAGTATGCAAGTCAGAAGTGTAAGGTGTGCATGGAAGAGATAGATCGAGGAAAACGTGACTGGGCTAAATGAATTATGAAAGAATGGTTAAGCGAGTGAAGCAAGTCAGAAGTGTAAGGTGTGCATGGAAGAGATAGATCGAGGAAAATGTGACTGGACTTAATGAATTATGAAAGAATGGTTAAGCGAGTGAAGCAAGTCAGAAGTGTAAGGTGTACATGGAAGATATAGATCGAGGAAAACGTGACTGGACTAAATGAATTATGAAAGAATGGTTAAGCGAATATGCATGTCAGAAGTGTAAGGTGTGCATGAAAGAAATAGATCGAGGAAAACGTGACTGAACTAAATGGGCTAGATTTTAAATGCAGGCAAAGTGAGAAGTATGTATGAATCATAGAAGATTGTTTTGCATAACGAGAAATCCGACTGTGATGCAGGCGAAAGTTGTGTGTTTGGAAAAAAAAATTGGATACCTCCTCTGTCTAACTTGCAGGGGGATACGGCGTAATGATATACTCGTGTATGTACAAATTCAAAATAAGGTGTATTTGTTTTTCCGCTATCACGAATTAGCCCAATCAACCCTACGGTTTATTTTTCCTCATACCTGTGCAAATTTCATATGCAAAATAAAATAATTATTTTCGTACTTTCAAATTAACTGTTAAATTACCGGTTAAGCGCACAGTTTATTCAAAATATTTAAATTTCTATAAAACCAATAAATCTATGTCAAGTTTAACTAATCATTTATAATTTATTCGATCAACATTTATAGTTTTAAGTTTACGTTTTGATTAAGCAAAGTTATTTTCAGCGGAATGTTTTTTTCAATCTTTCTCTCTCTGTAGACCTGAGCGCGTTGAAGATTTGCCTGAAACAAAGAGAAAATAACAAATTAGTCAAGAATTTGTTTACAAGATGGAAATATAAACTAATAAGACATGCATAAAAATAAACGGATAAGTTCCATCCAAAAGGAAAAATAAGTAAATAAAACACTTATTTTATATAATTGTGTTCACCACTGGTTTATTTTTGTGTTTACTACCGGTTTCGAAGACAACCGTCTTCATCGTCAGGTGAAGATAAACTAAATTACTAAAAATACATTTCTTGTACAAGTGTTTATAATATAAGAGGAATGAGGTAGGGAAAGAGAAGTTGGGAGAGATGTGATTCAATTGTAAATGGGTTGGGGAAAAAATTTAAATGAAAATGAATCTTTCGGGCAGGCCAGGGTCTGGATATCCAAGGGGGGTGGATTTTAAATAGGAAACATGTTAAGCAGATGGCTATTATTAAAATTTGTTCGTTGTTGATGATATGTAGACTTAGATTCAATTTTATACATTTTTAGATAAGTTCCAGCTTAGTTAAGGAGGATGCTAGGCTGAGGTAAAAAATGACTGGAATTGCAAAAAATATGATGTCAAAGCTGGAAAAGATAAGTAAGAGCTGAACTATCACCATCACGATGAAACTGCGCCTTGTTAAGTCTCTCGTCTTCGCAATATTCATGTATTTTATTTATTTTACACATGACAAGAAATACGAGTATACATCATTTGCGAAAAAACAACAGGTAATTTAATTTGGACACACAATTTGAATGTATCTGGGTTTGTTGCCTTTCATTTGTCTTGTCCCCATCAAACTACGATTTTGCCTGTATCTCACTGAGGGCATATAGTCTGAAGAAAAAAATCGATTCTTCTTTCCGATTTTTGATTACATAAAATCCCGTTGCACATTCTCATCAACCTGACAAACAGTGACACTCAATTACATATGTATACATCACGCGAATCAAACTCCTCACACTTCATCACTCCAGACAGACCAAAACGTTCATTCCAAAATATACCGCACATAATCATAATAAAAAACACCACACTCAAGAGCTCATACAAACCTTTACTACAAGGCATCCCTCTTGCAAGCGCAAGTATTCAAATTCCTGTCGCAATAACAACCACGCTTCGATTGACTGCCTAAATTTTTTTCTTCCTTTTGCCTTTATTGAATTCGGCACCCCAGTGTATGTCACGGGAGCAAAATAGGCATATTGGCTTTGGGCAAAATATGTTTTAACTCTGGGGATGGTGAACATTTGATCAGTTGCCATGCGTGTCATGTGTCTCTGCTAAGTCTGCATCTTCCCCTCCTCCCGATGATAGTGCCAGATAATGGATTTGAGATGTAAATTGGCTATGTTGAGGACCGGATACTCCCTGAAAAGCTCCGCTGGACAGACTTGGAATCTGAGAGCAAGCGAGAGACGTGGAATAGATGCATTTGAAATGTGGTGCTGGAGATGGATATTACGAATACTATGGACAGCAAGGCGAACTAACGCCTCCATTCTCGAAGAACTGAGAAGCATCGACAGATTGTCGACAATATTTCTTCGACGAGTCTGCAAATTCTTTGGGTTTTTTGCGCGTGGCCAAGGAGACAGTTTGGAGAGGTTTGTGGTTACTGGAGGGCGTGGAAGGACGACGCTCAAGAGGAAGAATCCCAATGCGTTGGACTGGTCTTCATTTATTTCAAAATTTGCATTTAATGGGTATTGTTCAATGCAATTAAGTTATTTAATTGCATTGACAATAGTTATTCTTACAATGAAATAACATAAATTTCATATTAATACAAACTTCATAAATTTAAGACCAGTTGTTGTTATCCTCAAATACATATTTATTCAATGAAAAAAACCGAAGTAATTTACATAAATGCATATCATCAAGACCCTTACTGGGTGGACCGAGAGAGCCGATCTCCAAGCTTTTTTTAATCAAAAACACCACTTTCTCCTTCTTCACATTCTTAAGTCTCATGGCTCTCTGAAAATATGGCGTCTGGAGACAAACTGTCTTGGCCTACTTGGAGATTATTGAATAGTCTCCGAGTAAGGGTGACTATACTTGAGAAAATGTATCATGGTCCCTGTGACAGTTCACAAATTTGCCCGAATACAACCTTGTAACGACGTTCAGTAATTTTAATTATTTTATCAACTTTAATATAAGCCTCGATTCTAATAAATAGCAAGTTATTTAGGTAAATACATTACATAAAACTAACAATAATGACAAATTAATACTCGTACATCTTGTTACAAATTAGCAAAAATATGTCAGTTTGTTAAAAACAAATAATATTTGGTGACGTTTGTCAAAAGTCACTACGTTAGTCTGCATTGGCTAGGGATGGGGTATACGACAATTGGATTATCGATTTTTTTATACATAAAATTAAATTTTCGTAATAAGTATTAATTCGTAGTGGATCTTGGCCTATTTAAAGATAGACACAAATCATACAATACATTAGAAAGTCAGTATAATGAAAATTAGGAATTAAAACGTCAGTTTAGAGAAAAACAAATTTTTCGATTTATATAAAAACGATTTGATTTGTAAAAAAAACGATTTTACCTCATCCCTTTGAGACATTTCAAACGTTGCAGGGACCATCCTACATTTTCTCAAGTATAGATGCAATGTGAATACGCAGAGATGGGGTTCCTTGAACGAGAGTAGTAACGGGTGACATTATAGAGGTATACGGGACTCACAACACTATAAAAGGCACTACATAAATTGTCTCTTTATTACAATTATTATTATTCCTATTTGGGCACATTGCTCGTGACCAAGGAGACAGTTAAGAGAGGTTTATGGTTACTGGAGGCGTAACAGGGTGACGCACAAGAGGAGACTACTGACCAAGTGGGAGACGCAACTGGACTACCCTTAACAACTACCCTTCGAGCCGCGGAGTGCAGGGAAGGATGAAGAGAAGTTGTCAAAGGCTAACATGGGAATCATGACGCTCAGCCATGAGCTAGATGACAAATGATGCCAGTTTAATTGAAAAGTCAATTTTAATTTTTGTTTACCAGAAGAAACTGTGTTAGAGGATATGTGGATGTGTTATAGATGAAGGAAGCCTTCTTTTGCGTTTGACCTTCACACGTATTGCGTCTTCTCCAACCAGGTCACAGCGTCCGGTGTTATGTTGTATAGCTCCTGCACTCCTTCAGAGAACGCATATAGTGCGCAGCTGTGAGATCTTACACCGTGCCGTTTACTTGAACTTGTTGCAGACATTTGTCATACCACGCTTTTGTGAGTTTGAGGATACGAAAGACTTTTATTTCCATCAAGATGGTGCACCTCCCCCATTACCATGTGATGTGAGACACAACCGGCAAATGTTAATGAATTGAGAACAACCATTGAAAGAGGATGCGCCTAAATACCAATGTTATCAGCAGTGCATTGACCAGAACGGCCATCAATTTGAACACAAATTAAAAAAAATCTACTTATGTCTTCTTTAATTTGAAGGTTTGATTTATAATCATTCAAATGATTATTTATACCGTATTAGCCCGACTATAAGGCGAGGTTTTTATTTAAAAAGGTGACACGTAAATATGGGGGGGGGGTCGCCTTATATTCGAGTCACAAACATAGTGGGTAACAATAAATTCACTACTCGCGATTAGCGAAATGACAACATTGTAATGAGAGCATTCAAAAGGCGTCATTGTTTACACGTATGTTATCCTGTGCGTAGTCATTTCTGACAGTTTTTAAGGGGTTTTTATTTGAATTTTGCTTCGTTTTGCATCTTTGCTACCTAAAAAAATATTATGACTGACCATATTAAAAGACGAGGAGCTCGAAAATCAAGTGAATCAAGGAATACGCAGAAGCTATGATTACATTTTTAAGGTTATGATGATGCAACCAACAACTGTGCGGCTGCCAGACAATTCGGTATCACGGAAAATAATGTTAACTGTACTTTGTTTTCGTAAATATTTTTCGTTAAACATTTTGCATTTTATTTGTCATAATATTATAATGATGAGAAAAATGTTTTATTTTTCCAAGAAGCAGTTTAAAAAATAGGGGTCGCCTTATAATCAGGGTCGCCCTATAGTCGGGTCAATACGGTAGTAAAGGCATTAAATACATTGCAATTTGTTTAGTCAAACAATGTTTATTCGACTTTACTTATCGTAATATAAAGTGGAATACGCAGTGTTTGAAGAAACATATAACTATGTCGGTACTTAAATACTGTTGTGGACTATCATCTTAGCATATTTAGATACTATCCGGTTCGAGTATAAATATTTTAGTCTCTCAACAACTTCGATATCTCTCACTACTCTTCCATCATATGGCAAAATACAAAATAAATTAGCAGAACTCCTTAAATTGCACAAACTTCTAATTGTTCACTCATATATCTATTTTATTATTATTATTTATTTATTATTACACATGACAAGAAATATACACAATTTGAGAAAAAACAACAGGTAATTTGATTTGGACATATAATTTTAATGGATCTGGGTTTGTTGCCTTTCATTTGTCGTATCCCCAGTAAACTAAGCTTTTGCCTGTATCTCACTGAGGATATTTAGCATGAAAAAATAAATCGATACTTCTTTCCGATTTTTGATAACACAAAAAAACCCCGTTGCACGCTCTCATCAACCTGACAAACAGTGACACTCAACTACAACTGGAAACATCTTGCGAAACTCAACTCCTCACACATTATCACTCCAGAAAGACCAAAAATATTCATCCCACAATATACCGCACACAATCATAAAAATAAAAATCAAAACAAATTCAAAAAAAAAAAAAAAGAAGAAAAAAAGAAAAACACACAGAAACACAAATACAAAAACATCCAAAATTAAAACAACAAGAAGAGACCCACACTCACGAGCTCACATAAATCCTTTCTACTCGTCATTCATCCTGAAAGCCCAAGTACTCAAAATCCTGTCGCAATAACAACCACGCTCCGATCGACTGTCTAAATGGTTTTCCTACCTTTACTTTTATTGAAGTCGGCACGCCATTGTATGTAATGGGAGCCAAATAAGCATATTGCCTTTGGGCAAAAGAGGTTTTAACTCTAGGGATGGTGAACATTTCATTAGTTGCCATGCGTGTCATGTGTGTCTGCTGAGTTTGCATCTTCCCCTTCTCTCGATGGTAGTGCCAGAGAATGGATTTGAGATGTAAATTGGCTATGTTCAGGACCTGATACTCTCTAAAAAGCTCCGCCGTGGGATATTAACTTTTCCTTTTACATTTTTCTATCACCATAATTTAGAATTTCGCTTCATTCATTCTCAGATCTTTTTCTCAACATCTCTCATACAGTTTACTTATCAGACTCGGCAATTCATATTCGTTCTTCGTCAATTCTTCCATGTCATCAGCATACATTAATCCGCACACATTCGACATTTATATTCCTTCCATGAACCTTTCTTAACATGCCCTTACATTCTCAGTCAACTCTCTCTCTCCTTCGAAGTATATCAGCTTCTCTGTGCTGAAGATATCATATTTCCCAGAAAACTTTTCCTAATTTCCATAGCCGATGTACGATGCGCGTCTTGGCCGCATATTGACTCAACTTGGCTTACCGCTTGGCGAAGCGCGGGCATCGAACCGCGCCACACCGCTCTCGTTACGTCAAGGCTTAATCACTCAGCCACCTAGTTGATTCAGCCAATGGACACAATGTTTTATTCTTGTTTTGGTCAGTGCACGGATTGGCTTAGTGACTTTTATATCTCACAATCTCGTTTATCTATTTCCGTGTCCAAACCGTCAATGATCAATTAAACCACGTATTACCAGGAGGAGGTAACAATGGTCATTACCCATTAAATCCCTAAGATTGACGGAAATGTCGAAGAAGGACCCTCCTACACTCAACATCACCTGCATTGAAAATATCCACCAAATCAGACAAGGAGTAATCCAATTGTTGTATTATAACGAGATGAATTACAACGTATAATTATTGTTAGCAAAACTGCTCTTGACACAATTTTAATTGTAAAAGGTTCCTTGTGTTTCTAGCAGGAGTGTGGAAACCAATTTTAGCCAATATTTTTTTTTATCCATTTTGCACGGGCTGAGAGACAGGCGGCGTCTTACTAGCTAGGCCACGGAGGTCGTCTTTGACTTTCTGCGTTTCCTTCTTTCAAAATATCATTAAATTGATCCAACCATACTTTCCTTGGTCTTCCTCTCACGCGCCTTTAACTCATATTTGCACTATATATATTTTATTGGTAGTCTTTATTCTTTCATTTGTTATGGAGTTATCACATTTATTTGTTATGGAGTTATCACGTTTTTTGCATCATCACGATTATGAATGTGTAATTAATTGTCTTTAGTAAATAGCTATGGACACATTTGAGTTGTAAAAGGTTTCTAATATACCTAACAAGAATGTGGATACCAACTTTTTTAATCCACTTTGCACGGATTTCTCCTGTTACACAAAGAGGGTCTGCTTCTAGCGTTAGCTTATTCGTTAGGAAGAATATCAGCCAGGATTCTTCTCATACTGCTAGACGGTGCCGAGACTATATCCACAGTGTCACTCAGTTGGTTCAATATCTCTATACCACGCGTGACTGAGTGTTTAGCCATGATATTCCTCCTGTAAGTTGGTATGTAGAACAGAGGGTGATTCCTTGCTCGGCTATATTTATTAGGTACATATATAGTAAGCTAAGTACTTCTATAATCGCGGGACAGTTAAAGCAACCTTGTAAAACCTTAAGTAGGAATATCGCAATGGATTATTGTTTCGAAGCTTCTATATATTTTCTATATATCTATTATATAATCTCCTTAACTGTCCCACCTCCCCCTCTTATCTCGCCGAAAATTTTCAGCGATTTCCAATCGTGGATTAGCGCTACGTTCAAACAGAGATTGTTTATTGGCCTTTCCTGTTCGCCGCTCCTGTTTTTTACGTCGTCCTTTACTGTCCATGCAGTGAGACTCTGGAATCAGTTACAATCCAATATAAGACTCGCTCCGTCCTTGGCATGTTTTAAGAAGCGACTGAAAAAACTTAATTTCTAGTCAGTAAAACAACGTGTTTCATTCCGATTTTTCTTTTCCTTTCCTCTCCACCATCCCTTCCTTTTCTTTTGATTGATGATATCTCACTTTATATGAAAAAGAATGTTCGGGTGATTGTCCATCTTTGTGGGGTTCGTGGGCTTATGCTCACGTATGTGTTTATGGACTTCGTGGGGATGGAAAGGAAATTTGAATGATTTATGCGACCATATAACTCGCTTCATTTAATTTTGTCTTGTTTGTTGGAAGAAATTGCCGCCTGGCAATAAGCTCGCTAGATTGTATTTGCAATAATATAATAAGTGTTAAATAAATATTGGGATTATCAACAATATTGCTAATAACTTTATAAAAAAAACTTCAAATCGAATATATTACTACTTTTAAAGAAATAAGATAAATTCAATAAAACGCATTGCCGTATTCAGAATATCAATTATGCGCTTTCAGGAGGAAGCCACAGGGATTACCCTAACATTTGCACGAATCAGGTCCTGCCCAGCGCATTAACTCCCGATATTTGGACAAACCAGCATGTGTTGTGTGTCCTGTATGTCCCCCACAATCACAGGGATTACCCTAACATTTGCACGAATCAGGTCCTGCCCAGCGTATTAACTCCCGATATTTGGACAAACCAGCATGTGCTGTGTGTCCTGTATGTCCCCCACAATCACAGGGATTACCCTAACATTTGCACGAATCAGGTCCTGCCCAGCGCATTAACTCCCGATATTTGGACAAACCAGCATGTGTTGTGTGTCCTGTATGTCCCCCACAATCACAGGGATTACCCTAACATTTGCACGAATCAGGTCCTGCCCAGCGTATTAACTCCCGATATTTGGACAAACCAGCATGTGTTGTGTGTCCTGTATGTCCCCCACAATCACAGGGATTATCCTAACATTTGCACGAATCAGGTCCTGCCCAGCGCATTAACTCCCGATATTTGGACAAACCAGCATGTGTTGTGTGTCCTGTATGTCCCCCACAATTACAGGGATTACCGTAACATTTGCACGAATCAGGTCCTGCCTAGCGCATGTACTCCCGATATTTGGACAAACCAGCATGTGTTGTGTGTCCTGTATGTCCCCCACAATCACATTTAGTTCATTTAAGGAAGCCCATCCCTGCAAATCCACCTTGGATCTATCCACCCCTACTCGGAGGCTGTTCAGTGCTCCCCAATACTATTAATAATAAAAATACTATTATATTTAAATAACACCTTTCAGAAAGCAAACTCTCCTTAAGGGCTCTCTGACTCGGTACTCAAACCTATATTTATTGACATATTACATAATAAATAGATATAAGCCTAAAATATGAGGATAGGAAGGTGTCCCAAATATTTTAAACAATATTAAAAATATTGTTATTTGTTTTATCAAACACTGTTCATTCCACTTTTTGTAACGGTATAACCCTACCGGATTCAAGGTGCACACCTCATTATGAGGGGAGCACAAAGAAGACCCTTGATGATGAGGTGTGCACCTTGAAACCGGTAGGGTTATACCGTTACAAAAAATGGAATAAACAGTGTTTGATAAAATAAATTACAATGTCTTTAAACCTCCACAATGTTAATGCCTTAACTCTCTCTCCGTGGTTGCAGTCCTAAGACTGGTTCGCAGCAATTTCAACTCTTCTCCTCCATTCCCCCCTGTCCTGTGCGGCTCTTTTTAAATCTGTATATGTTGAGCAGCGCACGTCCACCAACAGGTCCTCCAGGTACTCTCGGCGTGGGCGTCCCCTAGAGTTTGTCCCCTCGGTCATACCCTCCATTATGGCATGCAAGAGGCCCTCTTGTCGTATTATATGACCGATCCATCTTGCACGCCTTTCGGACAGGATCCTGAGCAGGTGCCTTCCTCCTTCGATTCGTTGGAGAACCTCTTCATTTGTGATGCGGTCTCTCCAGGAAATTCCTAATAGTCTTCTATAGGACCACATCTCAAAAGCCTCTAGTCTTCGTCTATCTCTTTCGGATAGGCACCATGTCTCACAGCCGTACATCAAGATACTCCATACATAGGTCTTAACTTTAAATAATATAATTTATATAACACCATTTAGAGAGCAGACTTTCCCCAATGGCGCTCTTACTCGGAAATCCACGTAGACGGAACAAAACATTTTGCCGAGTGGGCCTACAAGGAACGTGTAACATGACAAGCTGAGTTTGTTTAAATACGATATCGTGAGGTCAAACATCTTTCTTCTATCTGACAAGGTTGTAAGCCTCATCACTTTCTACAACATATAGTCCAAACTCAGTTATTGTAATCTATAGTTAGAAGTTTACAAATTGTAAAAACCTTGGCTGTATGTATTAAAAAAATGTAATATTAACATTTTAGTGGGATGACCATAATATCGAATTGTAATCCAAAATTGTTCCTACAGAGACATATACAGTATAAAATTCAAATGATTCTATATTAGTAAAATCATAATTTAGTCTGAATATAAAACCCAGACTCCGAGCTCCAACAAAATTAAAAATTAAGTAATACCAAAATTTAGTACCAAAATTGTTCTATAGTTATACCAAAATTTAGAGCAAAAGAATGTTCTACAGTTATACCAAAATTTAGAGCCAAAAATGTTCTATAAATTGATCTCTATCAATTTATATCATCAAATTTCTGAAGCTATGTGGGTTGTTCCATACTGCATAGAAGAGATGCTCTTATGTTAACTGTCTGCACGGAGATAGAAATGCTGACGCAGCAGCTATGATCAGATCAGCCATCCACAGTTCGTGGAGTAATTTGGTTCACGTCAACCACTGGCACACATTCTTAAAATTCATACATCAATTGCGCTAACAGGGTTGCCCCAAATATAACGTTATTATTTACCCAAATTAAGAAAATGATCGGCCTCAACATTATATAAGATTGGTAGCTCGTTTTTAAACTGTCTGGAACTAATTCAACTTGTCATGTTACACGTTTTTTATAGGCCCAATAAGCTAAATATTTTGTAGGCCCACTTGCTTTAAGAAGCGACTGAAAAAAACTCTTAATTTCTAGTCAGTAAAATAACGTGTTTCATTCCTGATTTTTCTTTTCCTTTCCTCTCCACCATTCCTTCCTTTCCTTTTGATTGATGATATCTCACTTTATATGAAAAAGAATGTTCGGGTGATTGTCCGTCTTTGTGGGGTTCGTGGGCATGTGCTCACGTATATGTTTATGGATTTCGTAGGGATGGATAGTCATTTGAATGATTTATGCGACCACGTAACTTGCTTAATTTACTTTTGTCTAGTTGGTTGGAAGAGATTGCCGCCTGGCAATATGCCCGCCAGATTGTATTTCCAATAAAAGTGTTTAATAAATAAGGAACAAAATTGAAACTAAAAACATTATAATTAAAAGTCTTATGGCTAGTGCAATAGCTTAGACACACCCATTCTGATTGAAAGAGATTGCCATTATTGGCTATTAGTTCTCCAGGTATATAACGGAAGTATAACATAAGCGCCGTTTAGAAAACAGATTCACCTCAAGGGTGTTCTCACTTGGGGTTCGAACCTACTTTTATTGATAAATATATACAGTACCCGGTGGTAAGTAATAAACATCGGGCTTAAAAAAGAGACTGTCGGCCATAATCGGCTAACTACGGCTTTGTAGAGCGTCGTCTCTGTCATTCATACACGTGTTCCGTCGCGATTTGTCAAGCGTTCTAGGGACAGAGACGACGCTCTATAATGCCGAAGTTAGCCGATTATGGCCGACAGCCTCATTCTTAAGCCCGATGTTTATTACTTACCACCGGGTACTGTACTAGTGTGTAGAGATAAGAAGGTTGTGGCTTCGGACATAAGATTATGTATGTCCCCGCATCTGTAAATGTTTATAAAAACATATTTGGTAAGAAAACAGCAGAAAACTTAAAAAAGGTAGATGAACTACAAAGAAACCTTTGTTGATCTTCCAATATGTGATTGTAACACATTCGGCTTTAGTTGTAGTGTAGTGTACGAGTAAGTATATAATTTTCAAATACGATAATTTATTTTGATTAAATGTTCCAAAGAAGATTATTTTCAAGCGCTTCCTAAAGCTGAACAGATTAACACTAAAAGATAGCCGATTTCACCACATAGGACCAGCAACGGCAAAGCTCTATCCCAACACGCCACCCTATTGGATTGATTTAGGACAGTCAATTTATTATATGAAGAAATCGACCTTTAAGTTGTGCTTCTCTCCGAAGGAAGATCTTTCAAAAACAAATAGAAATGATACAATGGAGACATCATATTAAGGGACTTGAAGACAAAGAGACAATGTTTGAAATCAGGCGTGCGATACAAGCAAAAGCCTAGTTTACTGGTGACACGACAAATGAAAGGCAACAAACCCAGCTCCATTAAAACTGTGTGCTCCAATTAAATGCACAGTTGTTTTTTTCACCAATGATGTATACTAGTTGCAGGCCGTGAAATATTCACGGAAGTAAAACAAAACAAAGGCGATGAAAAATGGATATATTTCGAGAATCCTAAGCGTAAATATGCATACGTGTATGTGAAAACCCTGTTTTGCGTGCACAATACTCGCAGAAGCGTGTCCAATTATATTTTTGTAAAGCAAATAGCCTGTCTGCCTGGCAGCTCGCTGCCTATACCATACATTGTATACTATTAGACACATCCATTGCTTGTTCCGGCTACTCTTCAGTTATAACGACAATACGACATGTATAGCGCTCTTTTCTGACTGACTATATCACTATTTTCTAAGAGAAGTAAAACTTTGAAATCGATTTTGTCTTCATCAAACAAATTGATCGTTCCGGATCGATCTAACAGGGCGATAAAGTTTTTGCCTTTAATGGTCTTAAATACATAATACCATCGGGTCATTTCCCTGTCGGAGTAGGCAGATGACACATGCGTCTTTCCCATCTTCACGTACATCCTTAGCGTCGTCTATATTAATAGAACTTCTAAGATTTCTCTGACTTAGCGTCGTCTTCATTAATACAACTTCTACGATTTCTCTGACTCAGCATCATCTACATTAATACAACGTCTACGATTTCTCTGACTTAGCGTCGTCTACATTAATACAACTTCTAATATTTCTCTGACTTAGCGTCGTCTACATTAATACAACTTCTAAGATTTCTCTGACTTAGCGTCGTCTAAATTAATACAACATCTACGATTTATCTGACTTAGCGTCGTCTACATTAATACAACTTCTACGATTTCTCTGACTTAGCGTCGTCTACATCAATACAACTTCTACGATTTCTCTGACTTAGTGTCGTCTACATTAATACAACTTCTACGATTTCTCTGACTTAGCGTCGTCTACATTAATACAACATCTACGATTTCTCTGACTTTCTATATTTTTTTTATATTATTTATAGTTAAGGCGTTGACACTGTGTAGGTTTAAAGACACTGTAATTTGTTTAAGCAAACACTGTTAATTTCACTTTATATAACGGTATAATCCTATCAGTTTCAAAGCTTTCACCTCATCATCAGGGGAGCACAAATAAGACAGAATTATGTTCGAAATGGTACCGAAATTTATTTATTTAATTTACGACACAACAGTGTTTCTTTATTTACAAATATACATATGACACGTTATACAAAGTCATTGTTTAAAATTATTTAACAATAATATATTTATTCAAATTCAATACATGTATGTAAACACATATTAAAAAATATTACCAAATTTAGCCAAAAATAGAATTACGTAATTGTCGGAGACTTTTATTTTATAGTGGTAAAAAACTTATATTTGTTTTTAATAGAACAACGCTTACATAGAACAAGAAATGATTTTTTTGTGAATTATATCGATAGATCTTGAGATATAGAAAACACATGGACTCACTTGTAGCACGAGATGCAAGTTGCTTTGCAGAATCGAAACCTTCCACATGTTGATGCAGGGTTACTCAACTCCAGAGGCAAATTATTGTCCTTAATGTTTCGTTTATACCAAGTTATGTATATTAATAAAGGAGAGTACAAATACACTACACTTCACGTAAATCCGAATATTTTCGACGCCACTGAACCAGCAATGTAAAAAAAATCTTTATCTAAGGCAAGAGTTCCAAAAGTGGTTGATATCGACCCCCTGGGGTCGATTTGATTTTTCTAGGGGTCGATAGTTTCAATAAAAAATTTGGGGGTCGACGACAGCAAAAATAGACCCCCTTACTACTGCTATTTGTTTGTTACTTCAAAATATCTATGATTCCAATAGGTACCTTATTAAGAATATTTGTCAATATTTGTACTTATTTTGAATTTACATATTTTTTTCATAAATGTCAAAAATTAAAAAAAACTCCGCTCGTATTTTTTTATACGAGTAGACCCCCTTACTACTGCTACTTCAAACTATCTATGATTTCAATAGGTTCCTAATTCAGAATATTTGTACTTATTTTGAATTTACATATTTAATTCATAAATGTCAAAAATTAAAAAAAACTCCGCTCATATTTTTTTGCTTTAATTTTCGTCAGCGCAGATTTCAATATTAAATGTTGCACAAGATAATGCAATGCACATTCCGTAGTCCTTTTATATTTTTCAATCCTTAATTACAAGTGATTAAAATGAAAAGTTTGATATCTAGTGAAATATTTAATATCGAGTACTGTACAAACTTATTGATTTGAGTAAGTAACATAATATGCTAAAGTAAATGACTAGGGGGTCAATTGTTTTAAAAGTTTTTAGTAAAGGGGTCTGCGGCCGAAAACAGTTTAGGAACTCTTGATCTAAGGGATTGATTGAATGTTTTTGAATAAATACACCATAATGTGAAGAATAGTCTATGATAGGAGTGGTTTTTGCACCATTGATTGAACTGTACCTCGATCGAGGAAGTCTGCAGTGGGATCGGCCACGATGGCATTGTCAGTGACCCAGGGCAACAATGCATTGTTCTGTTATTTGACTAAACATTGTTTTCATGTTCCAAGGTTACTTGTTTTATGTTTATATTATAATACCTGTAACTTGGTGCAAAATTGGAATCGGTCAATAAAAAAAAAAGGATTTGATGGCCTAGTGGATACGCTAGACAAACTTCCGATTTTACTGAATAGAATAAACACATTAAGTGTCGAGTGACTATTATTTGACTCTTTTCGTTATTTTTCCACGTCGACGTTTGTCTTCCATAAATCCAAGATTAATATTTTGTATCAAAAAGGTCACTAGACCGTTGAAATAAAATAAAATAAAAAAATCGATTAATTAAAAAATATTACCACGAACTAACTGTTGGATCGATTCTTAAATAATTCATTAATTATTTTAAAATATAGTGTTATGAAAAATATTTAAATAAACCTGTTTAAAAGGACACAGTTATTTTTTTAAACCATTGTCTTGTCACTTAATGTTATACTTTAAACCATTGTCTTGTCACTTTATGTTATACTTTAAACCATTGTCTTGTCACTTTATGTTATACTTTAAACCATTGTCTTGTCACTTGATGTTATACTTTAAACCATTGTCTTGTCACTTTATGTTATACTTTAAGACTCGATTAAAATTATGAAATTTCCCAGTGTCCGACTTATTTTTGAGGAATTCTAATTTTGGTGAAGGGCTTACCGTATTGGCCCGAATATAACACGATATTTTTTACTCAAAATATTTTTCCAAAAATAACATTCGCGTTATATTCGGGGTTTAGGCCGTGTCCAATGAGCGCAGAGCATACAGCAATTGGCTCTTAGCTGGATCTGGAATCATCCTCTGACTTACTTCTCCCTGGCTCCATCCCAACACACTGTCTGCGAAGACTTTTGGGGTCAGCTCTCTTCGTCCTCATGTTGTATGCTCTTCTGTCCCGGACTACGTCCCCCAGGCCGTGCCTCTGCATCAGGTTATATTTTTGCACCACCCATGAATTCTTTGGTCTTCCTCTGGTTGTTATTCGAGGAAGATCCATGGAGATTGCCTGGTTCACAATGTGATCGGGTGCTCTGCGTCCAACGTGCCCATACCATCTCAATCGCCTTTCCTCCATCTTGCTGTTGATGTCTGTAACACATAGGATTCCACGAATGCGTGAACTTTTTATTTTGTCTCTTAGGGACACACCAGCTGACCATCTTAGTGTACGCATTTCAGCAGTTTCTAGTTGCCTAGTTTCTAGTGGAATCATTCTCTGACCCTTGCAGGGAAAATAAAAAAACATCAATTTCAGTATTAGGGGAATGGATCATGACCGCCTGGCAGAAGATTAGTGACACGTCTATTGAAAAAGGTTTTAAGGAATGTTGCATTTCCAACATTCTGGATGGGAGTGAGGATGACATTTTATGGAAAGAGGAAGATGCTATAAATGATGCATCGAGTAGTAATCATTCAAGCGACACTGATGATCATTCAAACATGTCTGAATAAAAAAATCATATTTTTTATAATAAAATTTACCTACTTAATTAATTTTTGTTTTATATTTGAAATTTTCCTTTAATTCCTGCTCCAAATATACCATGTAGGTCGCGTTATATTCGAGGCCGCGTTATATTCGGGCTAATACGGTACTTAAATCGTTATATGTTCAATGATCAATTCACCTCATGACTGTGCACAGTTACAACAGGACCTAGACTCCCTAGTCTCCTGGAGTGAGCAAAATCATCTTCTGTTCAACATTAATAAATGTGTCTGTGTATCTTATAGTCGATCGTCTTCACCAATCCACCATCAGTATACTATACAGGGAGTGGCACTAAACAGAGTTTCTGAATTCAAAGATTTGGGCGTAACCTTTGATGTCGGACTCACGTTCGTTAACCATGTCTCACGTTTGATATCGGACTGTTACAAACTACTCGGTTTTATAATGAGAATATCAAGAGAATTTAATAGTACCGATATCCTCCGAAACTTATATAATTCGAACCAAATTAGAATATGCATCTACGGTTTGGGCTCCTCATCAGCTCAAATATAAAAAAAATATAGAACAAATACAAAAAAAATCCCTCAGATATCTATGGTACAGAACAAAGGGCGATTACCCAAAATATGCTCACCATGTCGAACTTCTCACGGCGTGTAACTATAGAAACCTCGAAACAAGAAGGCAAGAATCCATAGCGATATTCCTAATAAAGGTTTTGTAAGGTTGCTTTAACTGTCCTGCGATTCTTGAAGCACTAAGTTTATATGTACCCAATAAATATATCCGTGCAAGGAATCACCCTCTGTTCTACATACCAACTTACAGGACGAATATCATGGCTAAACACTCAGTCACGCGTGGTATAGAGATATTGAAACAACTGAATGACACTGTTGATATAGTCTCGACACCGTCTAGCAGTATGAGAAGAATCCTGGCTGATATTCTTCCTAACGAATAAGCTAACGCTAGAAGCAAACCCTCTTTGTGTAACAGGAGAAATCCGTGCAAAGTGGATAAAAAAAAAAAAAAAAAAAAATATATATATATATATATATATATATATATATATATATATATATATATATATATATATATATATATATATATATATATATATATATATATATATATATATATATATATATATATATATATATATATATATATATATATATATATATATATATATATATATATATATATATATATATATATATATATATATATATATATATATATATATCAGACTGTTACAAACTACTCGGTTTTATAATGAGAATATCAAGAGAATTTAACAGCACCGATATCCTCCGAAACTTATATAATTATCTAATAAGAACCAAATTAGAATATGCATCTACGGTTTGGGCTCCTCATCAGCTCAAATATAAAAACAATATAGAACAAATATAAAAAACAATTCTCAGATATCTATGGTACAGAACAAAGGGGGATTACCCAAAATATGTTCACCATGCCGAACTTCTCACGGTGTGTAACTATAGAAGCATCGAAACAAGAAGGCAAGAATCCATTGCGATATTCCTAATAAAGGTTTTCTAAGGTTGCTTTAACTGTACCGCGATTCTTGAAGCACTAAGTTTATATGTACCCAATAAATATAGCCGTGCAAGGATTCACCCTGTGTTCTACATACCAACTTACAGAAGGAATATCATGGCTAAACACTCAGTCACGCGTGGTATAGAGATATTGAACCAACTGAGTGACACTGTGGATATAGTCTCGGCACCGCCTAGCAGTATGAGAAGAATCCTGGCTGATATTCTTCCTTACGAATAAGCTAACGCTAGAAGCAGACCCTCTTTGTGTAACAGGAGAAATCCGTGCAAAGTGGATAAAAAAAATATATCTCAATGAACATTAAGAATTTTATAATGAAACTTTGTAATTTTGTTGGCAATATTTTTATAATTTTGTTTGACATCCTTATTAGTAACCAGCTTCTTTTTATTCGCTGTAGTGAACTGAAATAAAGCAGTGGCGAATAAAAAAATTTAAATATGTGTTTTATTTGTTTTACTAAAAAAATATAAATTAAAATGTAACATAGTTAATGGCTTATCTATTAATAATATATAAAATATTAACTGTTTACCATATAACAGGCTGGATTCAGGAAGGGTTTCAGTACCATGGATCATATTCAGGTGCTGCGAGAAATAATGGAACGATGTGAGGAATACGAACTCCCTCTGTACCTAGCCTTTGTGGACTACGAAAAGGTATTTGACTCAGTCAAAAAAGCTGCCATACTAGAAGCTCTAAAGACACAAGGTATTGATAGAGCATACATTCAGTTGTTCAATAACATTTATAAGGATGCAACAGCAAAAATACATCTCCACAAATCCTCGGAAACCTTCCGAATCGGTAAGGGAGTTCGTCAAGGAGACACTATTTCCCCAAAATTATTCACAGCTACACTGGAATACATATTTAAAAAACTAGAATGGGAAAATAAAGGGCTGGCGATTGATGGAAAATACCTGAGCCATTTGAGATTTGCAGACGATATCGTTATATTCTCACAAAACCCGAATGATCTTCAGCACCAACTGCAAGAATTGGCGGAGGTCAGCAGGGAAGTTGGTTTAAAAATGAATATTTCAAAAACCAAATATATGATGAACGACTTTGCTACCCCAAAACCAATAAACGTAGATGGAAAGCCGCTAGAACTTGTCCAGGAATATGTGTATCTGGGCCAACTTATTTCCTTTGTAGGTGGCATATCGGAGGAAATAGCACGAAGGACAAAACTGGCGTGGAGCTCATTTGGACGTTTGAACAACATCTTCAAAAGTAATCTCCCAATATCCTTGAAGCGAAGGGTCTACAACCAGTGCATTCTTCCAGTACTTACGTATGACTGCGAGACATTGACGCTCACAGTAAAGAACACGCAAAAGCTCCAGACCGCACAAAGAGGCATGGAGAGATGCATGTTAGGATATACTAAAAGAGACCGTAAACGAAACACCTGGATTCGCAATATAACAAAGGTAGAAGACGCTATAAAGGCGTGCAAAAGAATGAAGTGGCAATGGGCCGGACATGTAGCCAGAATGTCAGACTCTCGATGGACATCCGAAATAATCCAATGGTACCCAAGAGGCATAAAGAGGCCTAGAAGAAGACCGAAGGTACGCTGGATGGACGAAATCAGGAAGCATGGCAGCATCACGTGGCATCGGCGAGCAAAGGACCGAACTGTTTGGAGTCAACTTGGGGAGACCTTCATCCAGCAGTGGATCGACCCTGGTTGACAATGATGATGATGATGATGATGATATAACAGTTGAGTGAACAACTAACAACTGTACCCTTGAACACGTGGCCATTTCGCAATACAACAGGCGACAGACGTAATTAATCTCTGCCAAATTACAATAGTTGCGTGCCAAACGATCCTTGCAGATTGTGGCACGCTTATTAAGTACTATTTCTTATGCAACACAATAACAATTTCTCCCCAAGGTAAAAAAAACTCTATGATTTTGTTGCGTTTCCTCCAAAACAGTCAATTTGTAAGTGATATACTCGTACAATTGTACCTCTCTTTACGATGCCACATTTACCGAAGTTCGCATGAAATATTATCTTTTGGCATTTCCAGTTTATAATTTTTAATTTTTCTCGATGTCCTTTTGTGTATACTTACTTATGAGTGCATTGCCGCGTGGTAGCACACTAGACTTCCATGCGAAAGGTCACTGGTTCAAACTCTGCACTGTGTTACTCCCCTTGAATGACACATTATTTTTTTCGGTCTAGTATTCGGGATTATAAGGATACCTATGACGTCGGTCATATATATATTCTTAAAAAAAAAAAAATAATAATCTGTACCAGGAGACAGGCTTGTTATCAAAAAGATCGCATAAAAAGAGAAAAATCAATGACAAAATTCGTTGACGAGAGAAATGTACGGACCAAACACAATAACAAAGTACAGTACTCGGCGGTAAGTAATACACATCGGGCTTGAGAAAGAGACTGTCGGCTATAATCGGCTAACTTCGGCTTGTAGAGCGTCGTCTCTGTCATTCATACACGTGTTCCGTCACAATTTGTCAGTCGTTGTCAAGCGGACCGGGCTGTTAGCGCATCGTGCGACAGATACGACGCTCTACAAAGCCGAAGTTAGCCGATTATGGCAGACAGTCTCTTTCTTAACACTTGCCATCCTGTAATGGATAACGAGTGACCAGGACTTATATTTTATTTGATTATTCGACGTTTTAATACATAATAAAATGATGTTTATAGCTAATTACAAAAAATAACCTGGCAGACTGCATAATTTTAATTTAAAACATACATTTTTCACTGGACGCATAGCGTCCAGCTCCGTGGCTGGCGGATTTTTTTAGCACAGTAAGGCAAGTGTTAAGCCCGATGTACATTACTTACCGCCGGATACTGTAAACTTTATTCACCACAGCTTAGAAACTGTTTCTTAGTTTATTCCTATCGATTGTGTATTCACATACGAGTCACTCAACTCAAACAAATTTCTTCTTTTTTCTCCTACGATAAGTCAAAGTCATATGAATGTCCATATAATGGCCATATTGGTTGCCCTATATTTGAAGTCTTATTTTCCAAGAGTCGTATAAATAATATTTTGCAAACATTTCACTACGGAATAAAACATTTTGCTAAGTGCATGTATTAAAGCATGAATTACTTAAGTCAAAAAAAGTGATATGATCCTTTTTTTGATTAAATAAAAATTACAATTTATACAGCGCTGTTTAGGGAGTTAACTCTCCTCATGGCAGCACGACAACGTGCTGGACTTCTTATAAATACATACTTTGGGGAAAAACAACAGGCAATTTAATGAGTACACACATATTGTTTCAACTATTTCATTTCCCATTTGTCATTCTATAAAATTTGGACTCCTTTGAGGCTTTTGTTTTCCTCGTTCTTGCTGACAGTTAACCTGAGGTGGTATATGTGGGTTTACTTTTTATTTTGTTTTCTGCCATACGTCTTTTTGTTTTTTTTAATCTAGATATGCGGGGGTGTGGGCTGGAAGCCCCCCGATGCCCTTGCGGTTGGACTCACCCTACATTGGTGGGGTGTATCTCGGCCGGGGGAATGTTTGTGGGATGAGTCCGGACCTTTTAATGTCTTCTCTCTTGAATGTATTTTTTTTTGTCATCTATTTATTTTCTGTGTTTTTTTCTTATCTTCTTGTTCTACGTGTTCAAGGGTGTGGGCTGAAAAACATCTGGTGTCCCCGTGGCTGGGCTCGCCCTATATTGGTGGGGTGTATCTTGTCCAGGGGAATATTATTAGATGGACCCAGACCTTTTGATAGCTTCTGTTTTTTAATGTATTATCTTTTTAATGTGTTCTTTGAAATGTGTCTAAATGTATTATGTACATACTATGTTATGTTGCTATCAATAAACCTGTATTTATTTATTTAATTTTAATAGATCTGGGTTTTATGTCTTGCATTCGTTGTGCCCTCAGTATATTAGGAACCTGTAGGTATATTACGTATATTTATGTAAAAGCAAAATATTCCGAATTTCGAGTTACGGAGATCTTTATATAATAGTTTCGCACGAAACGTGGATAAGATTTCACAAGAAAATCTAATCGAAGGTTAACAGATAACAGCTGAGCTGGCATAGGAGATATTTGGACATTGCCGAGCCGCTGCGAGTTACGTAATATGCTTGAGACTGTCGTTAAATGCTGTTGCACTTGAGCAATGGAGACAAAACGGTATATTACTTTTAAAAAACTGCAAATTCATTCAAGACGAAAATTGTTCGGTTTCCTTAACCCTTCCTTCCCTGTGATGTGTAACTATGTTAGTACACATTGCTTCTAAACACTTTAATATCTCTATAAATATAATAAATACTGGGTTCAGATTTTAGGTATTAGATAGGAAAGTCTGGCGCTCTGTCCTCCCTGCTTACCGCGATAGGGGAATGGCGTGAAGTTCTTCCCTTTATATTAATGTCGTAAATAAAATGTTAAGTAATAGAAATCGTAGCTGATTGAAATTGTGTAAAAATGTAGAAGCGAAGGATGTGTGTCGAGATAGGAAAGACTGTGGCTATGTCCTCTCTGCCTACCCCGATAGGAAAATAGCATTAACATTCACTCTCCATTGACAATGTCAGCACTACTACCTGAATAGATAATAAAAATACTCGTATTTTTTAATAATTGACAGGAAATGTCCAAATAATGGGTAATGATCGCGTGTCATGGAAGTGCGTATGGTTTTGAAAAAAAAGGAAACAGGTTTTCTGCATTATTTTAGCCATCGAATGATGTGCAAGATTGCAGCAGTATTTCCTCGGTATTGTAGGCAAATCGCAAGCAATAATTGCAAGGCTCCGCTGGCGCGTTGTGAAACGTTGTGGATTTCTTAGTTTTACTAAAACAGCAGGTTCTTAGACAGAGGCGGGTTAAGGAATGGTCTAACAGTGCTGTAAAATGAGATTAAACAGTTTTCTAAAATGAGGTTAAAAAATGTTCTAAAAGTACTTAAGTACTTGGTTTCGTGAACCCGTTTTAACGTGATAAATAAATAAAAGTTTTTTTATAGCAACGCAATATGTACATATTTAAATACGTTCCAAAATCACATATCATATATATCTTAAAATAAATAGCAGAAAAAATACATAAAAGAGAAGCTTTCAAAAGGTAGCTATCAGAAAATACACATAAAAGAGAAGCTATCAAAAGGTAGCTATCAGAAAATACACATAATAGAGAAGCTATCAAAAGGTTGCTATCAGAAAATACACATAATAGAGAAGCTATCAAAAGGTAGCTATCAGAAAATACACATAACAGAGAAGCTATCATCAAAAGGTAGCTATCAGAAAATACACATCAAAGAGAAGCTATCAAAAGGTAGCTATCAGAAAATACACATAATAGAGAAGCTATCAAAAGGTAGCTATCAGAAAATACACATAACAGAGAAGCTATCAAAAGGTAGCTATCAGAAAATACACATAACAGAGAAGCTATCAAAAGGTAGCTATCAGAAAATACACATAAAAGAGAAGCTATCAAAAGGTAGCTATCAGAAAATACACATAACAGAGAAGCTATCAGAAAATACACATCAAAGAGAAGCTATCAAAAGGTAGCTATCAGAAAATACACATAACAGAGAAGCTATCAAAAGGTAGCTATCAGAAAATTCACATAACAGAGAAGCTATCAAAAGGTAGCTATCAGAAAATACACATAACAGAGAAGCTATCATCAAAAGGTAGCTATCAGGAAATACACATAAAAGAGAAGTTATCTCATAACACCCCCCGGATGATATAAACCCCGCCAATATAGGGTGAGCACAGCTGAGGGGATACCAAATGTTTTTCAGCTCACAGATTATGAAAAAAAAAACAGAAAATAAATAAATGGCAGAAGAAAAATAAAAAAGTAAACCCACAAACAATACTTCAAATTAACTCCCAAAATATAGGTTTGTTGATAGCAACATAGTATGTACATATATAAATATACTCCGAAATCGCACATACGAGTTTATCTCAAAACAAACTGCAGAAAATACATTTAACCTCATTATAAACTGAATATGCCGTGTTTTCGTGTGAGATCCGATACCAACAGGGCAAAAAACCTTCTCAGAGTGACGGAAATGAGAACCCTACGCTCCATCGCAGGAAGAACTCTTAGAGATCGGATCAGAAATGAGACGATAAGGTCTGTCTGTGGTGTTGAAGACATAGTGAGGTGGGGAAGAAGCAGAAGGCGCTTCTGGAGGGATCATGTGGACCGCATGGAGGATACGAGACTTGCGAAAATTGCTAAGACTGAAAACCCTAACAGCAGGAGATTACCAGGAAGGCCGCCGAAAAGATGGAAGAACAGCTGGACGTCATCATCCCAGGACAGCCCACCGTCACAAACAGATCATACGACCTAGACCAAGAGGAGGAAGAAGAAGAAGAAGATGCCGTGTTTACATGAGATCGATACTTCTAAAAAAAGACATTTACGAGTATCATAAGTGGCATCTAGGAAATATTTTTCTTTAAATCTTTTCAATATTTAAACAAAAGTCTTTTGATTTGTGAATTCTAAATATGGGCAATACCCTAGAGAATGAAAATATCATTTAATATCATTAAAATTAAATTTCATTTAATGGCATTAATATTGTTAAAAAATAAGGCATTTATAAGATACTCCAAACAGGTCAAAAACGATGTCTTAACATGTGTTGATATGTATTCCGTCAAGGGGTTAAATCTGAGGAATATGGTGGATAAATAACCAATTCAAAACTCAATTCATGCAATTTTGCCGCGCACAGTGCCTCGAGTCAGCCCTGTCCAACAATCCGGTTACCACACAGCTGGTATAATTGCAGTGATGCAACTGGTTGTGTGCGCTAACATCTACCGGCCCGCTCGGTTAGAGAATGCCACTCTGTACACCGTCCTGACTGCAAGTGCTCTCTTGGTAGACGGAGCGTTAGGAGATATAGTACACGGGCTGAAGAGTAGATAACAAGGCCCAGTTGCTTGACTAAAGAAGTGCTTGTAACTTTTAAGTTTGCTGCAGAGAATGTTGACATGAAGATTAATGACAGTGGAAAAAGAGTTATAAACCAAAACAGACACTCCAGTAAGGCATCACAAATGCAGTCCATATTCGCACGATAACTTCCGTGCGGAAAATCGCCGGTTCAGACCGCATGATATGCTACTTTCCTCGAATGACAAAGGTATTTTTTCCTACTTGAATATTAAGGTATAAGCGTACCTATAACTTCGGTCATATCTATTCTTTCAAACAAAGGGAGGGAAACATGACGGTA
Source organism: Odontocerum albicorne (assembly GCA_949825065.1). Classification (NCBI taxonomy): domain Eukaryota; kingdom Metazoa; phylum Arthropoda; class Insecta; order Trichoptera; family Odontoceridae; genus Odontocerum; species Odontocerum albicorne. The sequence continues at coordinate 20,186,821 of OX463866.1, read as the reverse complement.
TGCTCCGATTGTTTTACTTCAAGTGCGCAATCGGATACAGTACAATGATTTGACCAGAGAGTTTGTTAACATTTCCCTTCCTGTGCTAAAAAAAATCCGCGCGTTCCGGTGCTGCGTATTCAATACACATCAATACACGTGTAAAAATGAGCTATTCAAAATCGGAAAAATAAGAATATTCATAGCCAATCGTTTAAATTAATTAAATTTGAAGTCAAAAGTGATAATAATTGAAATTTTATTGCTGAAAACATGAAAAAACATCGGCCGACGTTCACGAAACGGGCGAAGAGACCACTTCAAATGGATACCCGAGAGCTACTGAAGCGAGCGAACTGAGATTCTATTTCTTGCGTTCCTATATACCGAAGTAGAGTGAGAGTGAGACGTGAATAACAATGCTTCCTCACCCATAGCGATTTTTTAGAATGAATATACATACGTCACACACTGGCACACGTTTGATTGTATTAGTGAATTTATTCCCGATTTTCACAAAATATCTCTGATGTGGCCGATAAGTGTTAATTATATAAATATTATTTTTTCATTCAATGCGTAAATGTATTACGGAGGAATACCTAAAATCTGAACCAGTATTTATTATATTTATAGAGATATTAAAGTTTTTTAAATCAATGTGTACTAGTTACACATCACAGGGAAGTAAGGGTTAAAAAGGAGAAAAATGAAAAAAGAATAGAAAACTGCACGGCACAACTTCCCTTTACAACTGAATTGATGGTGAAATGGCGAAGTGATTCTCAACTACGAGGTCCAGCAACGACGATGACAAATGCAGTAATTCAGTCACCCGAACATTATTTTTCATATAAAGTGAGATATCATCAATCGTAAGAAAAGGAAGGGATGGTGGAGAGGGAAGGAAAAGAAAAATCAGGAATGAAACACGTTATTTTACTGACTAGAAATTCCGAGTTTTTTTCAGTCGCTTCTTAAAGCATGCCAAGGACGGAGCGAGTCTTATATGGGTTTGTAACTGATTCCAGAGTCTCACTGCATAGACAGTAAAGGACGACGTAAAAAAGAGCACTTGAATGCTAGAGTTTAAACCGAATACACGCCGTCCTCGTTATGTTATATATAGTACGAGTATAATCAACAGGGCGTATCACCATGTGGCAATCTCTTGGAACCGATCTTAAGTAACACCTTCAATATTGTCAGGGTTGGTCCTGATGTCCGCCATGGGATCTTTTGACGTTGCATATTTTACCGTTGAGAACATCCTTTGGCAACCCATAATAATCCATTTGATATACGAGTAGATGTCCAAACTAGCGTAGTAGTTTTTCTTTAAGCAAACGATAGACTATGCTATTGCTGGTGATCGAGTAAAATTATGAGCCTATGCGTATATTGGTTTATTATGTGCAAGACATTGCACTTCAGCAAGCATATGTAAAGCCCTCGCACGATTTTCGATGACAGAAAGTAGTGTTTTACTTGTGTTTGGTATGAGAGATATGGTCCTGCTGATATTTGGTATGAGAGATATAATCCTGCTGATAAAAGACTTCCACACAGCTTGGAAATTGATTACAAATCCACGTCTTTAGTCTTCATATCTCACTGAGGATATTAAGCATGAAAAAATAAATCGATACTTCTTTCCGATTTTCGATTACACAAAAACCCCGTTGCACGCTCTCATCAACCTGACAAACAGTGACACTCAATTATAACTGGAAACATCATGCGAAACCAAACTCCTCAAACATCATCACTCCAGAAAGACCAAAAATGTTCATCCCATAATATACCGCACACAATAAAATATACAGAAATACAAATATAAAACAACAAAACGAAACCCACACTCAAGAGCCCACACAAACATTTTCTACGCGTCATTCATCCTGAAAGCCCAAGCACTCAAACTCCTGTCGCAATAACAACCACGCTCCGATCGACTGTCTAAATGGTTTTCCTCCCTTTACCTTTATTGAATTCGGTACATAACACATCGATCAATAAGTGCCGGGACTAACTACTAAAACAACATTTATTTGCCAAAATTCTTTTTTATTCACCAACATAGTCTTCTTCAAGAGCAATACATTCATTCCAACGCTTTCCTAACTTTTCTATGCCAGCCGTGTAGAACGATTTATCTTTGGTTTCAAAATAGGCGTTAGTTTCGGCAATCACTTCTTCATTGGAGCCAAATCTCTTTTCCTGGAGCATCTTTTTGAGGTCTGCGAACAGCCAATAGTCGCTGGGGGGCAAATCTGGAGAATACGGGGGGTGCGGAAGCAATTCGAAGTTCAACTCATGCAATTTGGCCATCGTTACCATCGACTTGTGACACGGTGCATTGTCTTGACGAAAGAGAACTTTTTTCTTCGTTATGTGATAGTAAAACATTCGGCTTTAAGTGGAGAGTAATATATGTTTATGGTGTTTATATATATAGTCGTAAATTTTGATATGATCTCCCAAAAAGAGTTGTCTTTAAGTGCTTCCGAAAGCTATGCATGCCACCTATATCTATAATACTTTGAGGAAAACAATGATCGATTCAATTGAAATAGCAGCCGAAAAAACTATTAAAAAAAAAAGCTTGGAATTACTAAAATTTAACAACTATCCATAAGTATCGTATCGTATCATCAATCTCTCTAGCTCTATTAATATATCAATGAATAGAGTTAGAGAGATGATGATACGATGTAACTTTTAATAATGCGTTGTGCAGAACTCGACATATACCCGTTGATATACATTCAGCAATTAAACGTAATGTTTTTCACACGTGATCTAATAATACCCGAAGACTTGTATTTATTTAACACAATACAAACACCAAAACACCTGCTATTTGATATACTGTACTATGCACAGTCTGGCATGTGGGTGATGTACGATATTTAACTAGCAGCGGGCAATCCGCATTAGTTATTCAAAGAACCAATAAAAAAAGTAAACACATGTTCTTGTAAATACCGCAGAAATTCAAGTGAATGGCAAATAAATTGGAACTAGCCCAACACTACGTGCTGATATACTCAGACCCACTTTTACCGTTAAAATACTACAGAACAGAAAAGATACGAAGAAAAACCGAGTTAGATTTTTAACAGTTATGATTTCGGAACAAATTATAAATCATTTGCGTCACAAATACATTCGGACGCTGCCTAATTTAAAACTAGCAATTTTAAATTATTTATATAATTTTAATTACATATCACGCCGTTTCCTGTAGGGATAGGCAGAGAGGGAAGAGCGTCCGACTTGCCTCTCTCAAATACACATATTTCACCTTTTCTACATCAGTACACTTTTTCAAACAGCTTCCTTTGATTTCTCTATCTTTTTGCATTTCTTTCTTCTTCAAAGGAATATTTTATATTTATTTATTATATAATTTTAAACTTTTATTGCAAATACAATCTGGTTGGCTTGTTGCCAGGTGGCAATTTCTTCCAACCGACCAGACAACCGTAAATGGAGCAAGTTACATGGTTGCATAAATCATTCAAATGACTGTCCATCCCCACGAAATCCATAAACACATACGTGAGCGAACCCCACAAAGACGGACAATCACCTGAACATTATTTTTCATATAAAGTGAGATGTCATCAATCAAAATAAAAGGAAGGGATGGTAGAGAAGAAAGGAAAAGAAAAATCGGGAATGTAACACGTTATTTTACTGACTAGTAATGAAGAGTTTTTTCAGTCGCTTCTTAAAGCATGCCAAGGACGGAGCGAGTCTTATATTGGTTTGTAACTGATTCCAAAGTCTCACTGCATGGACAGTAAAGGACGACGTAAAGAAAGAGGAGCGGTGAACTGCAAAGACCAAAATACAATTACTGTTTGAGCGTAGCGCTAATCCATGATTGGAAAGACGCTGAAAATATTCGGAGAGGTAAGAAGGGGTGGCGGGACAGTTAAGGATATTATACAATATAGACCCTATGTAAATTTGGTGTCCATTTCTAACATTCAACCAGTTCAATGTCTTCTGGTATGAAGTTATATGATCGTACTTTCGTAGGTTGAAATTTAATCTTGGACAAACGTACAAGACGCTGTAATTTGTCTAGCTGTTCCTCTGTAACATTTAAAACATAACACTGTCTGTATCAGTCTGCACAATTCACGTCTGACAGCTATAACAGCGCCCGAGGGAATTATGTATAACAAAATATTTTTATACAGTACACGTAGAAAACAATAATGAAAACCTTTTTTTTTTAGTTGGGTTCCAGCGGGAACGGAACCCGCAACCATCGAATCGGAAGATAAGCGTCTTACCAACAAGGCCACGAAGGTTTTCATCATCGTCGTCACTTTCTTTTAAAATATCATTCAACCAAAAGTTCCCAAACTTTTTTCGTCCGCCCTTTCCCCTTTACCAAAAACTTTTGAAACCGTCTCCCCCCTAGTCATTTACTTTACTTACTCAAATTAATAAGTTTGTACAATACTCGATATTAAATATTTCACTAGGTACCAAACTTTTCATTTTAATCACTTGTAATTAAGGATTGAAAAATATAAAAGGACTACGGATTGTGCATTGCATTATCTTGTGCGACATTTAATATTGAAATATGCGCTGACGAAAATTAAAGCAAAAAAATACGAGCAAAGTTTTTTAAATTTGACATTTATGAAATAAATATGTAAATTCAAAATAAGTACAAATATTCTTAATAAGGTACCTAATGGAATCGTAGATATTTTGAAGTAACAAACAAATATCAGTAGTAAGGGGGGTCTATTTTTGCTGTCGTCGACCCCCAAATTTTTATGTTGAAACTATCGACCCCTAGAAAAATCAAATCGACCCCAGGGGGTCGATATCAACCTCTTTGGGAACTCTTCATTTAAACCAACCATTCATGTTATCAAAATGTATTATTGAATATGAACACTACACACACGCTACACTCTACCTAAAGCCGAATGTGTTACTATCATATAATCGAAAGATCTACAAAGGTTAATTTAAAATCCGTTTTCTCTTGGTAAATTTTCTGCGTTTTTTTTACCATATATGTTTTTCTAAACGTATGTATTAATTACATTACACTTTCGTTATATACAGTACAACCTGGTGGGACTATAGCCATGTGGCAATCTCTTCCAACTAACCAGAAATATGTTAAAGATGCCTTAAATGAAAACTAGACTGAAATCCTTTTTAAAAAATTCTGGGTTGCAGCGGGATTTGAACTCGCATCCTCCAGGCTGGGAGAAAGGCGTTTTGCCAACTAAACCACGGAGATCGTCGTTATATAGATTCGACCAAGAGCCCAATTTAACGGCCGCAGCAAATCCTACATTCCACTTATGTAAATATTTATTTTGTAATATTTTTAATCTGTCAATAATAGTGGATTCGAATTCCGAATTAGAGCGCCCTTGAGGAGAGTCTGATCTCTAAATGTCGCTATATAAAGCTTATTTTTATTATTATTATCCAAAACTACCCCCATTATAAAGGGACATATTTTTTAACATTTTTTTCTGTACCTCGAAGTGTAAGATAATTGTATATGGGTAGCATAACATATACAGCTTTAGAAAGCTCTTGAAGGTAATCTTTTTTGGGGATGTCTTATGAAGATTGTACAATACATAAACACTACACATATTTATTACCCTACACCTAAAGCCGAATGGGTTTGAGTCGTCATAGAGATTAGGATAAATTGTCATTTTGTAATTATCATTAAATCAAACTATACTTCCCTTGGTTTTCCTCTCCCATGCCTTATATAAATAAATAATAAATAAATAATAGGTTTATTGATAGCAACATAGTATGTACAGATTATATTTGAATAACACTTCTAAAAACACATAAATTGCAGATAATACATTAAATACAGAAGCTATCAAAAGGTCTAGGCTCATCTAATAGCATCCCCTCGACCAAGATACACCCCACCAATAAAGGGCGAACCCAGCCACGGGGACACCGGATGTTTTTCAGCCCACACCCTTGAACACGTAGAACAAGAATATATATAAAAAAATAAACACAGAAAATAAATAGATGACAAAAAAAAGATACATTCAAGAGAGAAGACACTAAAAGGTCCGGGCTCATCCCACAAACATTCCCCCGGCCGAGATACATCCCACCAATGTAGGGCGAGCCCGACCGCAAGGGCATCAGGGGGCTTCCATCCCACACCCCCGCATATCTAGATTAAAAAATAAATAGAAAAAAAAGAAGAAAACAAAAACGTATGGCAGTAGAACTTATGTAGAACTTCCAACTTTTGTTAGTAAACGCTAGATACAAAGTCTATTCGTTTTTTTATAGTTCAAGAGACAGGAAATTGGAATATCAGCAGAGGTATGCTTTTTGGTTGTATTATTGTATTGAAAGACACAATCAGACCTTTCACATATTTCCGCGGAGTCGGTTGGCTTTACTTATACAGCTATACAGAATGAGGTCGGCAGCAGGCGGCACTGTCCACCTTCAATCTCTCGGTTCAGGTACTGCGTAAGTCACTATTTTGTTAGTTGCTAGTTCTTTCTTTGCATCAGTGTATACACCCAAACTATTTCATATTTTGCGCAAAAGCAATATGACTATTTGGATCCCATAACATACAATGAGGTTCTGAATTCAATAAAGGCAAAAGGGTGTGAAAATTAGGCAGTCGATCGGAGCGTGGTTGTTATTGCGACAGGAGTTTAAATACTTGAACATGCAAGAGGAATGACTTGTAGCAAAGGTTTGTGTAAACTCTTGAATGTGGTGTTTTTTTTTATGATTACTATATATGCGGTACATTGCAGGATGGACTTTTTGGTCTGTCTGGAGTGATGAAGTGTGAGGGGTTTGATTCGCGTGATACGTACATATGTAATCGAGTGTCACTGTTTGTCAGGTTGATGAGAATGTGCAACAGGGTTTTATGTTATCAAAAATCGGAAAGAAATATCGGTTTACTTTTTCATGCTGTATATTCTCAATGAGATACAGGCAAAAGTCTAGTTTACTGGGAACACGATAAATGAAAGGCAACAAAACCAGATTCATTAAATTTGTTTGTCCTAATTGAATTACTTGTTGTTTTTTTTTTTGCAAATTGTGTATTTATAGAATCTCTTTTATTGCATAAATAAAAAATAAAAAAAGATAAGACAACCCGATTTCTCTCTAGCCATGGGAGCTTTGATGGCAAACTTTTGAGCTTCAATCTTGTCCCTTCGCCTTGTTGCAATTTTGGATTAATTCGCAGAGCACGTTCTGTGGTATGTGATCCGAAAATGCCAGTAAAGTTAAAAGGAAAAGTATACCAAATGATTGTTAGACCCGCACTCCTCTATGGCTCCGAATGCTGGACGATGTATACCTCTTACTCTAGGCAACTAGAAACTGCTGAAATGCGCATGCTAAGATGGTCAGCAGGTGTGTCCCCAAGAGACAAAATAAGAAGCTCACGCATTCGTGGAAGCCTGGGTGTTACAGACATCAACAGCAAGATGGAGGAGAGGCAATTGAGATGGTATGGACACGTTGGACGCAGAGCACCCGATCACATTGTGAACCAGGAAATCTCCATGGATCTTCCTCGAATAACAACCAGAGGAAGACCAAAGAATTCATGGGTGGTGCAAAAAGATAACCTGATGCAGAGGCACGACCTGGGGAACGTAGTCCGGGACAGAAGAGCATACAACCTGAGGACGAGGAGAGCTGACCCCAACAGTCTTCGCAGACAATGAGTTGGGATGGAGCCAGGGAGAGAGAGAGAGAGTTCTGTGGTACTGCGATGATAATCGAGTCAATAGTTTCTGAAGGCATCTCCACTCAGCCTTATATCGGTTCATCTTCGGACCGATTGGCTACTCCGGTCTAGTGGCGTCAAAGGATAGTTTTATTACATATGATTTTTTTGTGAAAGTACTGGTCACTTGCTGGGCTGTTTGATCTCCAAGCCTTACTGCGCTGTGAGTCATTTTCCTTCTTCCGTGATGTCGGACTTTAAGTCCGTCATCAATATTAATTTTTCCACTTTCAGGAGTCACCACCATAGAAAAAATATTTTCGCCATGACGTGATGTCGCGTTCATGTAAAAAAAGATTTCGATCTTCTTGTCTAGATCGCGCTGGATGGGAACTTAGTTTTTTTTCCATAACAGCGGGGGTGGTGGGGAGATCGAACTGAATTATTAATTAGACTTTCATAGCGTCTACTAATATTTATTAATTGATTTATAAAGTTAAGTAAGACGAAGACGAGAGTTCGTCGTCATTGCTGGGCCTCGTAGTCGAAGATACCCTCGCCATTCCATCGTCAATTCAGTTGTGAAGCCAAGCTAGTTTATTCTTTTAAGTGATTGAGCCGTTGGGCACCAGCAAACTCACCGACTACACCGCTGTATTAGGTATGATAGCAGACAGAAGTGAGGCGATCAGACCACACAAGCAAGATTAAAAATAATAGATGTGACAAAAGTCATAGGTAACCTTATATCATAGGTATTATTATTACATTTTATGTAGTAAAAATGCCTGTGTCATTCGAGGGAAGCAGTCCAGTGCAAGGTTTGAACCGACGATCTTCTGCACGGAAGTTCAGTGCGTTACAGCACAACCATGCATCTCATGAAGAAGAGTACTATGAAACGGTTTGGGCATGTAGAACGAATAAATTAAGAAAGACTAACAAAACAAATAAACATTGCAAATATGAGTGTAAGGTGTGGTAGAGGAAGATTTAGAAAAGTATCGTTGGATCAAGTAAATGGAATTTTGATATAAGGAAGCATACTCGTAGAAAGTTAGAGAAATTGTGAGAGTTGTATAAAAAATGCTTGTGGATGTAGAAGAGCGGTATATGGATGTAGTCAACCTCTTAGTGTTTAAGATATAGGAGATGTTTGCAGCTTTAGGAAACCTTTGAAGACAATCCTTTTGCGGAGGTATTTCCGAAATTTATGATGAATTATGAATGTTTCACACACACACTACATTCCACCTAAAACCAAATGTGTTGCTATCTCATATTGGAAGATCTTCAAAGATTCCTTTGTAGTTCCTATTCGCTTGGTAAATTTTCTGCGTTTTTCTTACCAAATATGTTTTCTGAACATGTGCGAATGTGAGAAAGTAGCTAATCTAATGGCCGCAGTCACTACTTTCTTAGCTTTAAACTAAACTATTATATTGTTATTTGTTTTATCAAACACCGTTTATTTCCCTTTTTGTAATGGTATAACCCCACCAGTTTCAAAACTTTCACTTCATCATCAGGGGAGCACAAACAAGAAGTCCTGTTACAAAATGTTGCCGTTACAAAAAGTGGAATAATAAACACACAATTTGCTTTGATTTCAAAAAACTTTTTATTGGTCATTGAAGTATAATGTATGACATTTAAACACAAAAAACAATATCCACCAAACGTCCACCTTTTGCAGCTCCACAGATGTCCACTCTTTTGTCAAAATTTTCTATGACATTTTGGCATAATTGCGGTTCTAACTTACCAATAACGCGAATAATTTCGTCCTTCAGCTCAGGAATTGATCGGGGGTCATTCTTACGAGTATATACCTGTCTTTTCACGTAACCCCAGAGAAAATAATCCAACGGTGTCAGATCACATGATCTTGATGGACAATTAACATCACCGTTTCCGGAGATTACAATACATAAAATAATTCAACAATTTGAACGCGTTGTTGTATTGTATACGACTCCATTTTTATAAATGTCATACATTACACTTCTCAAATGTCACAAGACCCAGGCAAGTTCGAGACGCCATCTGTGTTTTATCCAAGAATTTAAAAAAAATGCTCAATTTGAAAGACCCTTTACAACTTCTACCTTATATTCTACCCTTTATATATTCCCTTTAACTTCTACCCTTTATATATTCATTTTGTCACATTTTAAATATATAATATCAATGATAGTGGGTTGGAGTCCTCAGTTAGATTGCCCTTGAGGAGAGTTGGCTGTCTAAACGGCGCTATTCAAATTGTCCTATTAATATTTTTACTAAGAGGCAAAGGGTGTGTGTAGAGATAGTAAAGTCTGCCGCTCTGTATTCGTGATGGGTATGTCCAGTACCCGGCGGTAAGTAATACACATCGGGCTTAAGAAAGAGACTGTCTGCCATAATCGGCAAACTTCGGCTTTGTAGAGCGTCGTCTCTGTCATTCATACAGATGTTCCGTCGCGATTTGTCAGTCGTTGTCAAGCGTTCTAGGGACAGAGACGACGCTCTACAAAGCCGAAGTTAGCCGATTATGGCCGACAGTCTCTTTCTTACGCCCGATGTGTATTACTTACCGCCGGGTACTATGTTTGTATTCTGATATTTGGCAGTATGAGCAAAGATATTCATCGTATCATGTGCTCACGACAGAGCATCGTGACTTTCACGATACCCTCTGAATACTTCTCTCCATTCATCTTTTTACTCCCGAGTTCGAAGGGCAGTTGTTAAGGATAGTCTTCTTACGTCTGCAACTTAATCAATCCAACGCATTGGGACTCTTCCTCTTGTGTGTCATCCTTCCATGCCTACAGTAACAACGAACCTCTCCAAACTGTCTCCATGGCCACGAGCAATGTGCCTGAAGAATGGGAGGACTCGTCGAAGGTATATGGTCGAAAATCTGGTCGGTGATTCTTAACTCCTGTTAGTTCCTCGCCTTAGGTGTTAGTTCACCTTGTTGTCCATGTAATATTTAATATCGTTCTCCAGCACTACATTTCAAATGCATCTATTCTACGTGTCTCGCTTACTTTCTGAGTTCTAGTCTCTGCGTTAAACACAAATAGTACGAAGACGAAAGACATCACTATACTTGAGAAAATGTAGAATGGTTCATATAACATTTGAAATGTCATGTCTCAAAGGGGTGAGGTAAAATAGTTTTTGTTTACAAATCGAATAGTTTTATATAAATTGAAAAATTGTTTTTCTCTAATCCGACGTTTTGATTCCTAATTTTCATTATACTGACTTTCTAATGTATTCTATGATAAGTATCTATCTTTAAATAGGCCAAGATCCACTATGAATATTATAATACTAATTACGAACATTTAATTTTAGGTATGAAAAAATCGAAAATCCAATTATCGTATACCCTATCCCTAACGTAGTGTCTTTTGACAAACGTCACCAAATATTATTTGATTTTAACAAACTGCCACATTTTCGCTTATTTGTAACAAGATGTATTAATTTGTCATTATTGTTAGTTTTATGTAATGTATTTACCTAAATAATTTGCTATTTATTAGAATCGAGGCTTATATTAAAGTTGATAAAATAATTAAAATTACCGAACGTCGTTACAAGGTTGTATTGGGGCAAATTTGTGAACCGTCACAGGGACCATGCTACAATTTCTCAAGTATAGGCGCATTTTTCTTATGATGATGATGAGTTCTGCTCTTCCATACATTTTCCAGATTTTATATGGTATTTTTTACCATGACTAAAACCAATGAATGTATAAATTGAGACTGATTTGGCGTTTGAAACGAGCGCTCGAATAGCTAACGATATTGAGAGCATTTGAGAGTTACACTAGTATTTCAGTAATATGAAGTGAATAATATCGAATGGAAAGTGATTATGTAACAGTTTAGTGGCTTATGCTGTGGTTTTAGTTTCGAACAATTTACAGACAAAGAACACTTTGCAGCGCCCAACTCCAATTGCTGAAACAATTCTGTAAAATAATTGTATTCATATGACTTTGTTTATGACAGGCTGAACTCCAAACTATCATATGTAGTGGTAGAAGCCTCAATCGTAAAACCTCATCCCTGTTGGAAGAATTTGTCTGATTAAAGGGTTTTTATTTGATGATTTTTTCTTCTTCTTCCTCTTTGTATAGATCATGATCTGTTTGTTCCCCTTCTTGTGACGTGGATTGCCAGCTATCACGCCATCTCTTCGGAGGTCTTCCCGGCAATCTTCTTCCGGCTGGGCTCCCTTGAAGGGCGACACGTGGAAGTCTGTCGTCTTGCATTCTGTTTACATGTTCGTTCCAGTATCGCCTTCGTTGTCTTCCCCACCTGACGATGTCTTCTACACTTCTTACACTTTCTCCTTATTTCGGTGTTTCTGATTCTATATCTTAGTGTGTTTCCGGTTATACATCTCAGTGTTTTCATTTCCGAGGTTCTCAGGAGAGATTTTGTTCTAGATGTGTCTGCTGTGGTCTCTATTCCGTAGGTGGCTATCGGCTATTGGTCTCACACATGTCTTGTATATTGTGACTTTACTTTCTATTCTCATGTGTTTGTTATTCCACACCGGTGATGATTTTTTAATTTTATTTATTAATAACAATTGAGAGACCTTGGGATCGTCGAAAAAATGACGAATCGATACCTTTGAAATGATGTGTGGGCGCAGAATGCTCCGGATATCATGGACAGCCATGAGAAAAAATGTGTCCCTCTTAGATGAGCTCAAAATAACGGAACGCTTCTCGTCATTGTGTATGAGACGTGTCCTGCAGTATTTCGGCCACATCATCAGAAGCGTTGAAGGAACGAGATATCGAGGAAGATCTTCAATCAGATGGAGTGACCTGATCAGGACTGCAACGGGATCTTCAAAATATATTCTTCAATCGACCAGGGACATATCCAAATAGAAGGATACCATTAAAAGGGTCATCGACGGCTGCCGCCATCTTCAGACATGAGAGACAGGACAACGAAGAGATTAATAACAATGAATGGCATGGGCATTCGAAGCATTCGAAATGTGGATACACCAGAGAATGCTATGAATACTCTAGACGGATATGGTCAGCAACACGAGGGTTCTTCAAAGAGCCAAAGTTGATAGAGAGTTGCTGACTAATAAAAAATCCAAAAGGTGTCCTACTTGGCGCATGTACTTAGAGGAGTAAAGTACAAATTACTGCACCTGATCATCCAATGCAAAATAGAGGGTCTAAGAGGTGTTGGCAGCAGGCAAATCTCCTGGCTCCGCAATACACGTGATTGGACTGGTATAAGGAGCGTTGGGGATCTTTACGGGCTGCCAGGGACAAAGATGCTTACTCTCAGGTGATAGTCAACGTTGGGGGAACCTGACATGACACTGTGAAGAAGAAAAATAATGGCATGGGCATACAATTCTTATTGCCCGATTCATACATTTCTCCCATTAAGGAAAATTTATTTCTTTCTTTCGGCTGGCGATGACAAATCTCAACTTCTAAACAACAATTTAAAAAATCCTTGCTCGTCGCACTAGATAACTTCTTCCTGTTTCAACAATAACACCTTCTAGGGAGAGGACAGATACGGTGGCTCTGTAAAAACAAAACTCAACCATCCAATATGATAAAAAAGATTCTTCAAAGCTCCAGTGAAAATGTTATCCTGTCCCATCGATAGGCGCCTCAATACTCTTTAAGTTGAATCCATAATTTTATTGCCCTAGGCGGAATAGATATCTACTCTCAAGTGATATTCAACGTTGGGGGGACCTGACATGACACTGGGAAGAAGAAGGCGGAATGAATAGGCACCTTAATACTCTAAGTTGAATCCATGATTATATTGCCCTAGGCGGAATGAATACGCACCTCAATACTCTCTAAGTTGAATTCATGATTATATTGCCCTAGGCGGAATGAATAGGCTCCTCAACACTCTTTAAGCTGAATCTATAATTGTATTGCCCTATACGGAATGAATAGGCACCTCAATACTCTCTAAGCTGAATCCATAATTATATTGCCCTAGGTGGAATGAATAGACACCTCAATACTCTCTAAGCTGAATCCTTTATTATATTGCCCTAGGCGGAATGAATAGGCACCTCAATACTCTCTAAGCTGAATCCATAATTATATTGCCCTAGGCGGAATGAATAGGCACCTCAATACTCTCTAAGCTGAATCCATAATTATATTGCCCTAGGCGGAATGAATAGGCACCTCAATACTCTCTAAGCTGAATCCATAATTATATTGCCCTAGGCGGAATGAATAGGCACCTCAATACTCTCTAAGCTGAATTCATAATTATATTGCCCTAGGTGGAATGAATAGGCACCTCAATACTCTCTAAGTTGAATCCATAATTTTATTGCCCTAGGCGGAATAGATATCTACTCTCAAGTGATATTCAACGTTGGGGGGGACCTGACATGACACTGAGAAGAAGGCGGAATGAATACGCACCTCAATACTCTCTAAGCTGAATCCATAATTATATTACCCTAGGCGGAATGAATGGTGTACATTTTATTGTAAGAACGCCCATAAAGCGTGACGAGTATAAAAAAAGACACAATACAAACTAGGTGATCAGGCTACTAATTTGTTAGTCGTCATACACCCTTTGGTGTGCCATCGGATCCAGTACAGCGGTGTAGTCGGTGAATTTGCTGGTGTACAACGTCTCACTCACTTAAAAACAACCTCCACGGCACAGCTTCTCTTTCCAACTGAATTGACGGACTGTGCGAGGGGATCCTCGACTACGAGGCCAAACAACGACTATATACACATTTTGAAAGTATTCTGGAAAAAGTTCTGATATTTCTTTAGTTTCGTATCGATTTTTTTTCTCATAGAGTATTTGTTTAAAACTTTATTGTACAACGTAAAATATGGCGGATTAACTGCAAAATGGTACAATCGTTACACAAAGTTTTGAGTGAAAGGTGAGGAATTTATATTATTGGTGAAGAGAAATGCAAAACCGAAATAATGAAACAATGTCGATGTCCAGAAGAAGGGACATTGAAAAGAAGAATGAAAGAAAATTAAAAAAAAAAACACGCTATGTCACTGAAGGGAGATGTAATGTTTTTTAAATTGCTTTTTGAAGCAAGTCTACGATGGTGCGAGTCTTGGATTTTAAACTCTTGAAATTGGAGCTGTCAAAAATATAAATTTCGTGTAATTTATTGCATAGATTTTAACGAACGGTAAAGCAGGGAAATCGATATATGATAATGTTTTTAAAAAAAATCACAAACGTGAATCACGGCACATATTTCAAAACATTACGCAATTTAATAAATATTTGTTAAGACCTCAAGCCAGAATGAAATTAACACAGTTTCAAAATGCGCAGAAATATAATACAATTTCTGTTAAAAGAACGTGCAAAAGTATAATAAAAATGCAATTATTCTGACATGCACTTGCATTCCGGTTTCTTTATTTATTCAAGTAGGTATCATTAATACATGGTCGTCCTATATCACAGCTGACACTCATGATAAATAACATACATGGTCGTCCTATATCACCGCTGACACTCATGATAAATAACATACATGGTCGTCCTATATCATAGCTGACACTCATGATAAATATACATGGTCGTCCTATATCACATATTACACTCATGATAAATACATGGTCGTCCTATATCACAGCTGACACTCATGATTAATACATGGTCGTCCTGCATCACAGCTGATACTCATGATAAATACATGGTCGTCCTATATCACAGCTGATACTCATGATAAACACATGGTCGTCCTACATCACAGCTGATACTCATGATAAATACATGGTCGTCCTACATCACAGCTGATACTCATGATAAATACATGGTCGTCCTATATCACAGCTGATACTCATGATAAATACGTGGTCGTCCTATATCACAGCTGATACTCATGATAAATACATGGTCGTCCTACATGACAGCTGATACTCATGATAAATACATGGTACTCCTACATCACAGCTGATACTCATGATAAATACATGGTCGTCCTATATCACAGCTGATACTCATGATAAATACATGGTAGTCCTACATCACAGCTGATACTCATGATAAATACATGGTTGTCCTACATCACAGCTGATACTCATGATAAATATACATGGTCGTCCTATATCACATATGACACTCATGATAAATACATGGTCGTCCTACATCACAGCTGATACTCATGATAAATACATGGTCGTCCTATATCACAGCTGATACCCATGATAAATACATGGTCGTCCTACATGACAGCTGATACTCATGATAAATACATGGTCGTCCTACATCACAGCTGATACTCATGATAAATACATGGTCGTCCTATATCATAGCTGATACTCATGATAAATACATGGTCGTCCTACATCACAGCTGATACTCATGATAAATACATGGTCTTCCTATATCACAGCTGATACTCATGATAAATACGTGGTCGTCCTATATCACAGCTGATACTCATGATAAATAGATGGTCGTCCTACATGACAGCTGATACTCATGATAAATACATTGTCACCCTACAGCACAGCTGATACTCATGATAAATACATGGTCGTCCTATATCACAGCTGACACTCATGCTTTTAAGTTAATTTTATTAAATATATTGATTTTATTTATTTATTATTTTCTTCGTGTAGTGTAATATTTCGAAAGAGGTCAAGCAAGGAAGCGTTATGTCACCCTGGTTGTTCAATATTAGCGTGAAGGAACTACAAAGGTCAATTGGTGGCATACAAATGTTGAATGGGAACATATGCCGATTGCTTTATGCAGATGGCATGAAAGTGCTGGCGAAGAGTGAAGACGACGTCCGTCGCCTAGTTGGTAAGACCCAAAGGTTGCGAGTTCTCGTTGGAACCCAGATTTAAAAAAAAAAAACGTTGGAACCCAGATTAAAAAAAATCCGTTGGAATCAAGATTTTTTTTAAATAAATCTCGTTGGAACCCAGATTTTTTAAAAAAGAATCCCGTTGGAACCCAGATTCAAAAAAAATCCGTTAGAATCAAGATATTTTATAAAGGAATACCGGTGGAACCCAGTTTTTTAAAAAAATCCCGCTGGAACCCAGATTTTTTTTAAAGGTTTTCAGTCTGGTTTTCACTTACGGCATCTTCAACGTGTTTTTGATTGATTGGAAGATATTGCCACATGGCAATAAGCCCGCCAAGATGTACTGTATACAACAAAAGTAATAAAATACAAAGATGAATTGCTGGGTTTGATAAGTAATTTGTATGAGAGATGCGAATAGATTGAGATGAGAATGAATGTTGAAAAATCATAAGTAACGGTGATAGAAATGTGTGAAAGGAAAGGCAAATACGATATTTGGGTGAGTAATGAAAGATTGGAGCAATTTGAGGAATTCTGTTAATTAGATAGTATTTTCTTAAATGATGAAACAGTTATGAGTGATATCGAACGGTGGCCTGGTTTAGTCGTTTCCCAATTTTGAATTCAATTTCCTACTACCTACCAAAAAAGAGGTGTATTCTACCATTCGTACAGTAGGAATTCTTCAACATATACGAATTGAAGAGTTAAATATATTGAATAGCGTGACCGGAAGACAAAATTGTTTTCAATCCCAGTAAACAAGCCTTTGGACTTAAAACCAATAGAGTAGGCAAAGAACTCGTGACAAGAACACAAGTACGCGTTATAATATGTACTAAAGAAAATGTATGTTCGCATGGTCCCTGTGACGTTTCACAAATTTGCCCCAATACAACCTTGTAATACGACGTTCAGTAATTTTAATTATTTTATCAACTTTAATATAAGCTCGATTCTAATAAATAACAAGTTATTTAGGTAAATACATTACATAAAAAAACTAACAATAATGACAAATTAATACATCTCGTTACAAATTAGCAAAAATATGTCAGTTTGTTAAAATCAAATAATATTTGGTGACGTTTGTCAAAAGTCAATACGTTAGTCTGCATTGGCTAGGGATGGGGTTAACGATAATTGGATTTTCGATTTTTTTACATATAAAATTAAATGTTCGTAATTAGTATTAATTCATAGTGGATCTTGGCCTATTTAAAGATATACACAAATCATACAATACATAGAAAGTCAGAATAATGAAAATTAGGACTAAAACAAATTGAAAAACAATTTTTCGATTTATAAAAAAAACGATTCGATTTGTAAAAAAAAACGATTTTACCCCATCTCTTTGAGACATGACATTTCAAACGTCACAGGGATTATGCTACGTTTTCTTGAGTAGACAACAACATACATACAATAACGCCGTTTCCCAGCTGAAGTAGGCAGAAAGCATAAAGCACCAGACTTTACTTTCTCGACGTACACATTTTGCCTCAAACTCATCCATACATCTTCTCATTCAACAATTACGATTTAGTTTACTTCTGACATTTTCTTCCTTCAAACTATTGATTCAACTGCACTTTCCTTGGCCTTCCTATACCGCGTTTTCAACTCACGTTTCCACTGTATATTTGTGTTTTAAGCATTTCTTTATTGTTTTTTTCCACTTGCTCAAACCATCTCGGAGTTACCATCTTCATCGTACTCAACACACCAGCGTTAAGTTCACATTCATCCCTTATCACTTCATTCCGTATTCTATCACATATTATCCCCCCATTTTTTCTTCTTAGTAAACGCATTTCTACAGCATTTCATCGACTCTTTTCAGTTCTTTACTGTCTACGTTTCACTCCATACATCAACGTTGTTATTAAAATACTGTTGTGAACTATCTTGGCAGATTTTGATACTCTCCAGTTCGAGTACCATATATGGTATATGCTTTGTGCCCCAACGACTTTGTTTTCTATCGCTACACATCGTTCGATATATCCCTTGTAACTAACTATTCCATCACCTGAGAAAATACTACCCAAATATTGATTTATTTAATTATATATAACACTAAATTATATAACATGAAAAAAATAACTTTTATATCTGAATTTATTGTTTTTTTTTTCAGTAAACTAGGCTTTTGCCTGTATCTTATTGAGGGCATAGAAGAAATAGCAGAATTCCTTTTCTTGCTCTAATATTTTATTACTCACCTTTACGAGTATATTATATTTCTTTGCACACTTTTCTATCACTATAGTTCAGAAATTCTAGAATGAGTCCTGTGACAGTTCACAAATTTGTCCCAATACAACCTTATGTAATGTATTTACCTAAATAACTTGCTATTTATTAGAATTGAGGCTTATATTATTAAAGTTGATAAAATAATTAAAATTACTGAACATCGTTACAAGGTTGTATTGGGGCAAATTTGTGAGCTGTCACAGGACTCATCCTAGAATTTCCGAACTACAGATGCTTGTCTCCCAGCCCGGATGTTGCGGGTTCGTTACCCGTTAGAACACAGATATTAAAAAAAATATATATTCTAGTCTTTTTTCACTAAAGTCATTTTTTTGGTTGGTTGGAAGAGATTGCCACATGGCAGTAACCCTTCAAGGTTATGCTTGTTATACAAAACAATATTATTTAAAACTAAAATTAAAATTAAGAAAATTTCACATAACTTACGATATTATACCGTTCCAACGAAATCCCAAGTATCAGGAGCACATAAACTTGTACAGGTAACAAACGAAAAAAATTAACTGTTACATCCAATTAAAATGCGTAAAAGAAATTCTCATAATACAAATCCATACACGAAATACAAATACTAAAGAAAAACACATAAGAATTTCACGATACAATGCACACAATTCCTTTATAAAATCCACAATTTAATACGGCACATCGCAAATCTCCATGGGACGCGCTCGCGGTGCTGACTCGGCGGACTGTACGACTCGACTGTGGTATAATGGCCTCTCTATAGGCTAAATTCTCTATAATTCTTGACCGTTTTTTTTTGTCAATGTTTTCGCGTGAAAGAACAACTGCCGATGTGAATGCAACAAACAGGGTTGTCGGTATGAAATGCACTATTTTATTGCGATTATCTGTTGCGAAATAATTTTATTTCTTTGTAAGAAATTTGTAACAGAAACTGTCAAAATAATCCGACAAACGGAAGTCACTTTCCCACGTAAATTTTATTGGCGCTTTAGAAATGGGAACAATTTTTTTTTCTAGTTCATATAAATCCACTAGTTCATTTGCATATTAAAGATATTTTTATGTACTTAAAACTGAATTTAGGTAATAAAAACTGATGTAAAAGATTTTTTATTTCGAAAATACTTGAACCAGTAAATTTTATGAAAGATATGAAGCGACATCTGAAAATGTATCTCGTCAAACAGCACGCTGAGATGGTTTAGACATCTAGAAATCGAGTTTCAGACCTAGTTTAGTGGTTCTAAAATCCTAACGCCTGTTGAGACACATAAGACAATATGGTTTCCTAGCCACACTGTTCAAGATACACACATCACCAATGAGGATAAGTTGAGAAGTAAGTAACAAACGAATTAATTAATCATTCTTTTTCGTCGTGACTTCACTGCTGAGGAACATTATCAATAAATTGTTAAGCATTTCGTGTGGTTTTCTTGGAAAAAAATAGTGCGGTGGTTTCCCATTGCCTTTCACATCGCAGTATGTGCTATAGGAATTGTATGCATGTTTAATATATTGTGAGCCCTGCTTCCAAAATACTGTATTTTGGGGTGTAGTACTAGGTACCAGAAGAAATGTACACTTGTTGATGTTAAATGGTAGCAGGAGTGTTGTAAAAATATTTTGGGATATACAAATGTTGATAAGAGTTGGGAAGATTAAGAGAGAGGATTGGGAAAATACAGAAGCAGAAGTTACCAGACTTTGTGTCCCTCTACCAACTTAAGCTTACACGGTTTCCGGAGTGTGGCTGCAGTCCGTGCATTGTCAGCTATTTGGTGTCAAAGGCGAAGAGTTCAATATGTTAGCAGACCAGGGACTGAATACTTTCAAGGCGACCCTAAGTTTCGATTACCGTTAAATCCAGATTTTTTTTAAAAGGTTTTCAGTATAGTGTTCAGTAAAGGTTTATTTAACATATTTCTGGCTGGCTAGAAGATATTGACACGTGGTAATAAGCTCGCCAGATTGTGCTGTATACAACGAAAGTATAATACAAAACAATCGCTGGAGATACTTGGAAGAAATGTCCACTGAAGGAATGGTGAGAAATGTGAACAGTAAAAGAGGACGTAGATATTTTAGTTTACATTAAACTAGCATTTCATCGAATTGGGTAATGAGAGATAAATGTGAACTTAAGGCTGTTGAGTAAGGTGGAGAAGGGCACGCTGAGATGGTTTGGGCACGTGGAACAACTGAATAAAGAAATACTAACAAAATAAATATACAGTGCAAATGTAAGTGGAAGGTGTGGTAGAGGAAGACCATCGAAATTATGGTCGGATCAAGTGTATGATACTCTGAAACAAAGAAATGTCAGAAGTAAGAAAAATCGTGCTTGTTTGAGAAGGATGTTGAAATGCGAAATATGTGTGTATCGGACGTATGCGTCACCTAAAATATGGTTAATATATATTTTCTTGTTTATTTTATATTTTAAAGATGTTTTATAATAAAATGTTCCTTATGCGTGGCCTTCACGAGAGCCACTATCAAAAGTCGGCCGGCCCATGCATGCGAAAACGTGCGAAATACGTAATATCTCGCAAGCCATGACGGCATGCACGGGCCAAAATAGGAGTTTACGATGAGCGATTGGCCGCACATAAGGATCGCAAAATACTAGAAATATATTCTCAGTTTCTCGTACGTAAACTGTATTTAACTTACGACCAACTTCCAACTGCTAAAGAGGAATCTCTTCAGCCTGCTGCTTTTCACCGGAAAGGCATAAAAGGGGCCGAATCTCCGAGTATCGAGCGGCTGCCATTCGCCTATTTTACAGTCTTTGTACGGTGCTGTATGGCAGTGCTCCGCAACCGGTGTGCCGTGGCACACTGGTGTGCCGTGAGCCGGATACAGGTGTGCCGCGGTCAAATTCAATGTACGAGTATTTGACATTTTACAATTTTTCATTATGTATTTAATACACAATAACTGGTGCCAACTGTTGAAAACTGCGTAGTGTGCTTTGTACACACCATGGCCGCACCAAATTAGTCATAGACAAAGAAAAATTACCCTTATGCGCGTCGCTGAAGACTCATGCCTAATTTAATACCTATATATTTTAGCTTTTAGTGTGCCGCGGAATTCTAGGAAGAATTTTGGTGTGTCGTAGGTGAGAAAAGGCTGCAGAGCACTGCTGTATGGTATAATGTGTGTTGATATTGGAAGGTTAGGTACTCTGTCTACTTCAACAGGGAAACGACGTGATAGCATGTATGCAGTTGTAGTAATGTATGCATGTGTTGTTGCTTCTTCACTAACGCTCGTGATGCAATGGTAAACCGCGAGTTTTGTATCTAGTCCAGTAGTTTTTGTATGTAGGCCCGATTACTGGGATCAAAAACAACCTTATCTCCCTATCACATTATTTAATATATATGTCTTCTTCTTTAACGTGTTCCCCGCGGGGAGCACAAACGCCTGTGATCTGACGACAATCCAAGTTTCAAATCACAAATACTTTAAAAAAATGACACAAAACCGGAATAAAAATTAAACTAAAATTTAAAATAACCTTTATTCTAGCGACATCTCTGAAAACCTTGTCAAATAATATCTAAGTTTATGAGATATTGTTGAATAAACAGAGCGCCGAATTTTTTTGGTTTCTCAATATTTCCAGCATTAACGACCTGTCGCGCGGATCGAGTCCTGCGATGAGTCTCTCTTACGTAAATAAACATTACTAAGTCTCTCTTACGTAAATAAACATTACTAGTGCTATATGCATTTGATTGGGTGAGTGTCATGAAGCATTGATTTGATCGTAGCATTCCTTTGTTTATTTTACGTAATGTTAAGTTTATCTCCTTTATTTAATGAGTCTCCTTAAGAGTAATGACTATTATTTACTATCATAAAATTACTTAAGTGTCGTGTTTACTTGGTGTTGTAATCAAATATCAGTGGTTCTAAACAAAATATGTGTTTAAACTTAGAAATTAAAAAACGCTGAAATTGTGCCGCGCACAGGATTCGTGGAATTTGATTTTTAACGCGGTGAACAGGTTAAGACATGTTGGCCTGTTATGGTCCTGCATCATTGTTTTCCTCTTGTGACGTCGACTGCCAGCTGTCTCCATCTTTTGGGAGGTCGTCCTGGAGGTCTGCTTGCTTGGGTATACTGTCCCTGGCCATTCTTACGGCTCTTGGTTCCGCCATTCTGGATACATGTTCGTTCCAGAACCTTCTTCTCTGTCATCCCCATCTGACAATATCTTCAACTTCGCACATACTTCGGATTTCTGTGTTTCGTACTCTATCACGAAGGGTTTTGCCAGCGATACTCTTGAGTACCTTCATTTCGCTGGTTCGAAAAAGATTTTTGGTTCTGACAGTATCGGCTCTGGACTCTGTTGTATGTCATTATGGAGCGGACACAGGTCTTGTATATCCTCACCTTGCTTTGGATATTCATATACATGTTTTTCCAGATAGTGTTCTTTAGACATCCGGAAATAATATGTCTATTCAATTATTTATTGCAAAATCAATCTAGGTCAGGAAGTGTGTCCAGTCTTGGTCCAGTGATCCCCGGAGGTTTGTTCACCTTGACATTGATTTGTAGTCTGAAAGAGAAACAGATTGAACAATAGATTTATTTTCTACTTAAATACCTCAGCAGAGTAAATGGAGCTTTCAACTTGATATTTTATATAATAAGTATATATTTTTCATGACTGAATGGTTAAATATTTCAAAAGGGGTAAAGCAAGGATGTGTTATCTCACCCTGGCTGTTCAATATTTATACAGATACACGTGTGAAGAAACTACAGAGGGAAATTAGTGGCAATCAAATATTTATTTATTTAACACTTTTATTGCAAATGCAATCTGGCGGGCTTGTTGTCAGGCGACAAGCTCTTCCAACAAACCAAACAAAAGTAAATGAAGCAAGGTACAGTCACAAAAAAACATTTAAATGACTATCCATCTCTACGAAATTCATGTATTTACAAATATACGTGAGCATATGCCCATAAACTCCACAAAGACGAACAATCACCCGAACATTTCTTTTCATATAAAGTGAGATAGCATTCATCAAAGGAAAAGGAAGGGGTGGTGGAAAGCAAAGAAAAAGCAGGAATGAAACACGTTATATTACTGACGAGATATTAAGATTTTTTCAGTCGCTTCTTAATGCATGCCAAGGACGGAGCGAGTCTAACATTGGTTTGTAAAAAAAGAAGAGCGGTGAACTGCGAAGACAAATATACAATCTCTGTCTGAATGCAGCACAAATCCATGATCAGAAATACAGGACAGTTAAGGATATTATACAATACATTATCTTAAGAATTTCTACCTTACGAATTATAGAATGAAGCTATTTTTTCAAAAGATGAATGATGTGTTTCGCGATGTGAAAGTCTGACATAATGTCGTATCTGCTTACACTGACAGAGAAATATTAGATGTTATACATAGGTTGTGTCCGTTTTATTATAAATTTAAAAATGAGCACCTAAAGTAAAATAAAATGGTAAAGGTTATATACGTCATTCGAAAGAAAATTTTCTGCTCTACAATATATTGTGTTTGCTTTTACGTTACATAAATTATTTTATTTGATTACAAACCTTCAAAATGGAATGTCAAGTAGACGAAAGTGAGCATTTTCGTCACCTCCTTCTGTTCGCGTTCAATCGAGGGAGTAAAGCTGCGAAAGCTGCTTGCGATATTTGCGAAGTGTACGGTGAAGATGCTATGAATTAAAGGACAGCTCGTCGATGGTTTTTGCGTTTCAAAGACGGTTATTTTGACCTGAAATACATGGAGCGTTCCGGACGACCAGTGGACTTCGATAAGGACCGCTTAAACTATATTATTCATGAAGATCCCCTTCAAACATTTTTTAACACCATTTTTCATCACCAGTAATGATGCGGTAAAGGAACCTTTGCTTGTGGCCATGCGTAACGTGACCAGACGTCCCGTTTTGAACGGGACTGTCCCATTTTATAATTACGAGTCCCGGTGTCCCCGAAATAAATTCTCGGACGCAAAATTGTCCCGTTTTCGGAATCCGCGCGAAAATTGAGGAACCAAAGCTTACCGTACGGTCGGCTGGACGCGAGCAGTGTGCGAGAGCAAGACCGACCGCGTCGTCCGTTGACGCGACGATAACCGAGAGTAGCCGAGGATGCCAACGTTCGCGCGCGCTTTGGCTTATTATTGTTATTTGACAGAGTTTTCGTTCGCTCACTTCTCGCTCATTGTTTTGTTGTTTGATGCTCGATTAGTAATTTTCTTTAACTTCTTTTGTTTTGGAATCCTAAGTTAATATGCCAAAACGTAAGTGTTCGTTTAATGTTAGCTTACAAGCAAAATATCCTTTTATTAGGCAAATAAATACTCCCTCAGATGTCAGATGCGAAAAGTGTCGTACAGAATTTAGTGTTTCTCATAGTGGTGCAGGTGATATTGAACAACATTTAAAATCTGAAAAGCATAAAAATGCCGACCGTGCCGCCGCTTCGAGTTCTTCGATGTTAAATTTTTTTAAGAAATCAGACGCGCCAACGACAAAGGATTTGGATATCGCTGCGGCAGAAGGCGTCTGGGCTTATCACACGATACAAGAAAATCACAGTTTTCGCTCCAATGATTGTGCTTCGAAAATAATTCAATCATGTTTTGATTTGAAATTTACATGCGCGCGTACGAAATCAGAAGCTATTGCAGTAAATGTTTTGGCGCGTACAGCGATGAAAGAATTAAAAGATGATCTTGATACGGCGAATTGTATTACAATTTTGACTGACGCTTCAAACCATGGTAGTAAGAAAATATACCCTATTGTAGTGCGCTTTTTTCTATCCTACGTAGGTGTACAAGTGAAAATTTTAGACCTACAAGAACAGCCAGGTGAGACTTCAGATATTATTGTCAATTATTTAAACCAAGTGTTGACAGATTACAATTTAACAGAAAAAGTCGTGGCATTTTGTGGGGACAATGCCAACGTCAATTTCGGGGGCGCAGCTAGGCGAGGAACTAACAATGTCTTGACAAAATTACAAACATTTATGAAAAAGCCATTAATAGGTATTGGATGTGGAGCCCATGTAATTCATAATGCTGTAAAATCTGCTGCAGATGGGCTACCCTTAGATTATGAAAGTATAATTGTGAAGATATATTCATTTTTTTATATTTACACGATTCGAGTTGAAGCTCTAAAGGAGTTTTGCGCCGAAACTGAAACGGAATATCAACAAATGCTCGGCTATAGCAAAACCAGATGGCTTGCTCTTATGCCTGCATTAGAAAGGGTTTTAAAAATGTATCAGCCATTAAAAAACTACTTTTTGAGTATTGAAAAATGTCCCATTTTACTAAAAAACTTTTTTGAAGATCCCACATCAGAATTGTGGCTTTATTTTTTACACGCTCAGTCAGCAAGTTTTCATCAAGCTGTATTGAAACTTGAAGGTCAGACTGTATCAGCAATTGAAGCTGCAAAAGAAATCAATCAACTAAAAGATAATTTCACTCAGAAACAGACCAATCAGTTTCTCCCATTTTCAGTCCGTCAATTTATGGTGAAATTGAAAGATAATGGTACTGGTATCGATGAAGAGTTTGTGAAAAGGACGGCTACAGAATTTTATAAAACAAGCCGTGAATATCTGGAGCAGTGGACTTGCTTTCTAACCAAAGAAATGGAGATATTTTTTTGGGCAGATTTAAAAAACGTCCCCGCATGGGAAGACATTCAAAAAGCTCTGGATGTCCTAATTGAAAAGGAATATATTGATAGTAATAAAGATACAGAAGTTTTTGACGAATTTTCATTAATTTCTAACTACATTACATCGCAAAAGGTAACAGAATGGAATAATCAAAATGTTTCCACGGAAACTCGTTGGGTGGAAGTATTCAAACATTTTCACGCCAACAATCTGCAGCATGAAAATTTTTCTGTTTTAATTGAATATATTTTATGTTTGCCTGCTACAAATGCTCCAGTAGAAAGAGTATTTTCTATGATGAACAAATTATGGACATCTGAGAAAACTCAGTTACAAATTCCAGTTTTAAAGGCGATGTTGATTACCAAGGTCAATATAAAAAAAACGTGCCAAGAGTTTCATTCCTACTTAAAATCATCACCAAATGTTTTAAAACAAATTTGTTCCTCTGAAAAATATAAATATAACTAAACATTTTGGATTTCAATTAGTAACTTTAATGTTATCTTAATTTTTCTAAATACATCAATATAACTTTAAAAAGTTTTTTTTTTTCAATGACTACCTATGGTTATTTGACTTAAATAAACAAATGTCCCGTTTTGAGTCAAAAAATAAATGGTCACGTTAGCCATGCGCAGCTCTATGACGCGCGAGCAAACCAGCAGAAATCGTCGAACGTTGATTTTTGTTGTTTTCACTCAAAACATTTGAAACCCAAGCGCCGAACTTCTGGACTTTTTCCAATGATTTAAGATGGCGTATACAGTCATGTGACTACAATTCATCTGCTCAGACAATTCTACGGTGGTTTGAAGGGGATCTTCATGAATAATATGGGTTAAGCGGTCCTCATCGAAGTCCACTGGAGGTGTCGAAAATGCTCACTTTAGTCTGCTTGACATTTCATTTTGAAGGCTTGTAATCAAATAAAATAATATATGTAACGTAAAAGCAAACACAATATCTTGTGGAGCAGAAAACTTTCTTTCGAATGACGTATAACCTTTACTATTTTGTTTTACTTTTGGTGCTCATTTTGAAATTGGAAAAAACGGACACAACTTATGTTAACACCTAATAGTTTGATGTGGTGTATGGTATGTATATTTTAAAATAGGAAAACTATCGTTAAAAATTTAGATTTTGTAATTTAAAAAAATGTATATTAATGTAAATATGTATTTTAGTATCAACTTTGGTTGGCATATGGGAGTGCAACGTGGACGTGAAAAAATAATAAATGAGCACACATGAGGTGCATGGCCGCGCGGTAACGCACTGGACTTCTGTGCGGAAGGTCGTCGGTTCGAACCCCGCGCTATGCTTTCCCCTCGAATGACACAAGCACCTTTTCCGACTAGTAATCGAGGGTATTAAGGGTACCTATGAATTTGGTCATGTCTATTCTTTAAAAAAAAAACGAATAAAGCGCAGTAGAAATTCGTGCACTGAGAAAAATATGTACGTTGTATAACGATGCAGGGCAGAATAAGGAATGAATATAAACTTAAGACAAAAGTATTGAATACAATAAAAAAGAGAACCTTCCGATGGTTTGGACACACGGGACGAATGAATGAAGATAAACTAACAGAAAAAATACGCTCTGTCGTTTCTGCCTAAACTAATAAATGTTTCGATGCTATTTACTCGGACGTATAGTTTAAAAATAAAACTTCTACTATGAATTTTGACTGTGTCATTTTAAAACTTTTAATTTTAATTTACAGATCGGAATATATTTAAAAAATCAATTCTTCTCATCCTTACCAGGGTGGTAGTGTCCTTTACTGTCCATGCAGAGACTCTGGAACCAGTTACAAACTCTATCAAGACTCGCTCCGTCCTTGGTATTCATTAAAAAGCGACTGAAAAACTCTTAATTCCTAGTCAGTAATGTAATGCGTTTCATTTCTGATTTTTATTTCCTCTCCACCATCCCTTCCTTTTCCTTTGATTTATGATATCTCACTTTACTTGAATATAAAGGGCTTTCAAACTGAGCGGGTTTTTTTTAAATTCTTGAATAAAACACACGATTTGCTTTGATTTCAAAATACTTTTAATTTTTCATTAAAGTATAAAATTTAAACACAAAAAACAATATCCGCCAAATGTCCATATTTTGCAGCTCCTCAGATGTCCACTCTTTTGTCAAAATTTTCGATGACATTGTGGCATAATTGCGGTTCTAACTCACCGATAACGCGAATAATTTCGTCCTTCAGCTCAGGAATTAATCGGGGGTCATTCTTATGGACCTGGCTTTTCACGTAACCCCAGAGAAAATAGTCCAACGGTGTCAGATCACATGATCTTGGTGGCTAATTAACATCACCGTTTCCGTAGATTACAATACATAAAATAATTCGACAACTTGAACGCGTTGTTATACTGTACACGACTACATTTTTATAAATGTCATACATTATTACACTTCTCAAATGTCACAAGACCCAGGCAAGTTCGCGATGCCATCTGTGTTTTATCCACGAATTAAAAAAAACCGCTCAATTTGAAAGATCCTTTATTTATGTCCATAAATATGAATAATCTTTCAATTATTTCTTGCTACCATGTAACTTTATTCACTGATATCTGGTTGGTTGAAAGAGATTGCCGACAGGTAATAAACCAGCCAAATTGTATTTACAATGAAGTGTTAAATAAATAAATAAAAAGTGGCGTTGATGAATCATCTTCAAGGAGAATAGATATTGTTAAATGTATGTTTTGTGCAACCATGTTTCAGTGCAGTTTTTGCAGAGTTTTTGCACTGGCGGTAAACACCTTGCCTGCCGCAGCCGCGATGTTCCTCACGCCGGAACGTCAGGTTTCTCCTAGTCTTCCTTCTATTCTACTACTGTCCCGGCTTTCCTCGCATCCAGGTAGAGAAACACACGCATAGGCATCTTCCCTCCACAGGATACACTGGTAGTTCAGATCGATTCCACCAGCAGCAAGGTTGTTTTGGAAGACAAAATAAGTCATCATCTAGGGCGATCTACTCTAGAAGATCCAAATCTTTGTTTATTAAAAGCACAACGTCACGTAGTGAAGAAGAAACTGTCCAAAAGGACTCCTTCTCCGGTGGTGACACACCTGAGTGGGAAAAGAATAGTGGTGATACCGATGTAAGGCTAAGAATAGTGGTGATACCGATGTAAGGCTAAGAATAGTGGTGATACCGATGTAAGGCTAAGAATAGTGGTGATACCGATGTAAGGCTAAGAATAGTGGTGATACCGATGTAAGGCTAAGAATAGTGGTGATACCGATGTAAGGCTAAGAATAGTGGTGATACCGATATAAGGCTAAGAATAGTGGTGATACCGATGTAAGGCTAAAAATATTGGTGATACCGATGTAAGGTTAAGATCCTTTCAAAAATTACTGACTCGATTATCACCGAAATACCACAAAATGTGATCTGCGAATTGATCCGGATGGCCGCAAAAGAAACAACATGATATACTTACAATCCTACTCTACATAGAGGGCTTGCCTGTATGTATGTAGCACTGCACAGCTGTTGATATGCCTGCTGGTGTGTGCTTGCTGTAGTGCTGTGTGCATGCACACAATAGTACAATGCACGCACAGGCGTCATCTATCCACAGGATGGACTGACAATCTTATTCTATAGCGAGGGATTGCCTGTATGTACGAGTACATAGCACTGCACAGCTGTTGATCTGCTTGCTGGCGTGTGCTTGCTGTAGTGCTGTGTGCATGCACACAATAGTACAATACACGCACAGGCGTCATCTATCCACAGGATGAACTGACAATCTTATTCTATAGCGAGGGATTGCCTGTATACATGTAGCACTGCTCAGATGTTAAACTGCCTGCTGGTGTGTGCTTGCTGTAGTGCTGTGTGCATGCACACAATAAAGCAATACACGCACAGGCGTCATCCATCCACATGCTGGACTTACAATCCTACTCTATAGCGAGAGATTGCCTGTATGTATGTAGCACTGCTCAGGTGGTGATCTGCCTGCTGGTGTGTGCTTGCTGTAGGGCTGTGTGCATGCACACAATAGTACAATACACGCACAGGCGTCATCTATCCACAAGATAGACTGCCAATCTTATTCTATAGCGAGGGATTGCCTGTATGTATGTAGCACTGCTCAGGTGTTGATCTGCCTGCTTGTGTGTGCTTGCTGTAGTGCTGTGTACATGCTCACAATAGAGCTATACACGCACAGGCGCCATCCATCCACAGAATAGATTGACAATCCTACTCTATAGCGAGGGATTGCCTGTATGCATGTAGCACTGCTCAGGTATTGATCTGCCTGCTGGTGTGTGCTTGCTGTAGTGCTGTGTGCATGCATACAATAGAGCAATACACGCACAGGCGCCATCCATCCACAGAATAGATTGACAATCCTACTCTATAGCGAGGGATTGCCTGTATGTATGTAGCACTGCTCAGGTGTTTATCTGTCTGCTGGTGTGTGCTTGTCGTAGTGATATGTACATACACACAATTGTACAATACAGGCACAGGCGCAATCCATCCACAGAACGGTCTGACAATCTCACTCTATAGCAAGGTGTTCACGCCAGAACGTGACGTTAAATCATCTCAGATCCACGCGGACAGAACGTGACCGTCAAGTGAGGTGGGGGTAGACCAGATGGCCATCCACGCGGAAGGCGAGTGCGATTCCCGAGACGGTCAGTCGCCATCCACGCATGTCGGGAACGTCATCGACTCGGACGAGTGTACAGTGCAATTAAAGGGTGACGATTTCTCACGTAACTCGAGGGTGTATATTATAAGAACTCATTTAAACCCGTTAAACATTATAATAAATGAAGTGTGCAGTATAATAAATTAAGTGTGGTGGACATACGTCATCCCTTCAGCCCGAAACGACTTCCGCCCTCACCAAAGAAACCTGTAAGTACCATTCCATTTGTTCCTTTATCTCTATCTAGGGTTTGGCTTTCGCCAAACCATTTGGTCCTTCGATCCACTTCCAGTCCAGGTATACAGTCCATTAAAAAATCTTTAGAATATAGTCTCGAATCTCGTATAGCCCGCTTCGTCATAAACATTTTTCTTTTTTTCTTCAAAAAAAAAAAAAATCCTCAATAAAGTTTATTTTTTCGTCAAGTCCTCAAAAGCAATTTATGTCTATATAATTTCTTTCCAATTCATTCACAATGTTTTATTATACCTACAATAATATATTTATTGTTTGAATTGAATAGTGAGTTTGCGATTATTTGATAGACAATAGATATTTTGATTCAAAAAGAGTTTGGAATTAAGGGAAGTTTGCACAGAGTGAATAAAGATTTTATAATTTGTAATATAATTTTTAAAGTTTCTTTTTCGCTTATTTTTTTTCAATTCAAGTCTCATTGTGCCCATAAATCTGTTTGCATTTTTCTTCTTCTTTTTGTTTTTTCTCTTTGCTTGTTTTTCCCCTTTTATTACAAAAACAAAAATGCCTTCAAAATCACAAGCCGCAAAATTTCGTGAGAGCCACAGAGCAATAGCACAGTTAAGAGACATTGCGTCTGCCATCGCTTCAGGTGACTTCTCGAAGTACGCCGTTGCTGACTTTGAGGGGCGCTTCGCAAAATTAGATGAGGTCAAGAGTAAGCTGGATGACGTTTATTACGAGATATTGGATTCCACCGATCTCGATGA
This sequence comes from Odontocerum albicorne, assembly GCA_949825065.1. Taxonomy (NCBI): domain Eukaryota; kingdom Metazoa; phylum Arthropoda; class Insecta; order Trichoptera; family Odontoceridae; genus Odontocerum; species Odontocerum albicorne. The sequence goes on along the minus strand of OX463866.1, from coordinate 20,154,589 downwards.
TAAGACGGAGACCCAATATAACGACAATTATCGTGCAGCATGCGATGCTTACACAGATATGCTTGTCGCAAACGCAAGTTTCAGCTCACGACCGACTGCATCGACTTCTCAGCCCTCGACATCATCTGTACCCGCTTCCGTTCTGCCCAAAATTGAGCTTCCCAAATTTTCTTCAAAATTGGAAGATTGGCCGTCATTCATTGCCATTTTTAAGAGCTTGACGGACCAAATCAGCAATCTTACTGATGCAGTGAAGCTCCATTACCTGTTTTCAAGTCTTAGTGGGGAGGCTCTTAGTATGATATCCCACTTAAAGATCACCAATGAGAGCTATGCGGTGGCCTTAGCCATTCTGACTAAGCGCTTCGAAAACCGCAGGGTTCTCATTGACCGGTTTGTGGATGTCATATTGGAGCTTCCCACTATCACATCCCGCTCAGATATCCGTCAGCTATTCTTAACTCCTCTCGTTTCAGCTCAATCAGCTCTATTAAATTTAAATCTGCCCATTAAGGATTGCGATTACGTTTTCGTATCCATAGTGGTACGAAAACTGAAAGGTGAACTCCGCTCGTTATTCGAACGTAGGCACGGGTCGGATGAGTGTTTGCCTACTCTTCAAGATTTGGTCACATTTCTTGAAGAACATGCACGTTGTGTTGAAACTGAGAGAGCCAGCACATCTAATCAGCCCATTCTTCTGCCCTCACCACACTTTTATGGCTCAGGCAGACAGTCATCCATCCCGCAGCGTGCTCGTACTCCACATCCGGGTGTCAACATGAGACAGCAGTTTCGGTCCATTCAGTCTCCACAACCTCAACCAGCTTACTCAGCCCATACATCCACCACAACCTCAACGGCCGACCAATTTTATTGCCCTTGGTGCGACACTAGGGGCCACAGATTAATAGCGTGCCAAGAATACAATAATCAGCCCGTTCAAGGTCGTTGGGATTTTATCACAGCATGCCAGCGTTGTCGACGCTGTCTCGGACCTCATTGTGAAAATAAGTGCAAAACTACGAAATCTTGCAAGGAGTGTAACAGTAGCAAGCATCACACTTCCCTTCACCATTCTGGTGCGTCATCTCCGACGCAATCATCAGCCCATCTTCTGCCTCTATCACTCCGAGAGCAGCCTCGACAGCGACCAGCCCATGAATCTCCACAACGCTCTTCACACTCAGGCTATGGGTCTCCACCGCCACCCCGAAGAAATAATCAGCCCCACCCACAACTATGACTACCAACAATCACAGAACACTATGAACATGAACACATTCAGCCCACACACACTGATACACTCAACACACAAATCCCACACATCCGACTCCCGCCTTCACCCATAGAATTAGCTCAAATTTCTCCCGCTGTTAATCATAACAGCTCAGCTCAGCCTGAGCCTGAGACACCAAATAGCTCTCCAGTTTTATTACCAACGGTGTCACTAGAAATTGCAGATGTTAATGGACATTTTCACAGAGCAAGAGCACTTCTGGATTGCGGATCCATGGTGACGCTCATAACTCGGCACATGGCTCAAATTCTGCACCTGCCCTTTCAGCGCACATCACTTAAAATTGCGGGAGTTGGAAATCAGCACACACAAAACTCAAAAGCCTCAATCAAAATCGTTTTTAAGCCTACACACAATGACACACCTACGATTACGGCTACAGCTCATATTTTGAAGAATGTTACTGGTTATTTGCCATTAAGCAAAGTTCCACATATAAGTCACATGATGGACAAACCTCAGATCCCCCTAGCTGATGAGAAGTTTAATATACCAGCTCAAGTCGACCTTCTACTCGGCTCTGATGTTCTTGGCCGAGTTTTGGATGGTACTAAGGTCTCTTTGGGGCCCGGCAGGCCTATAGCCTTCGGCACGATCTTTGACTTTGCATTACTGGGACCTATTCAAGACCAAAATACTGCACCGGCATCACACTCAAACCCAACTCAAACTCAACTCAGCCCAAACTCAGCCTATACTCTCGGCTCTCTCAGCTCATGCGCTGAAACCCATACTCTCAGCGCTCTCAGCTCATGCGCCTCAACTCAAGCTCAACTCAGCCCAAAATCGGCCCGTACTCTCGGCTCACAATCAGAAGCATCATCCCAAAATATTCAAAAGGCACTGGAGAAGTTCTGGGAATCAGAAGAACTCGTGCCCCAAAACAATGTCAACTCGCTACCAGATCAGTGTGAAGAAATCTTCCGCACTACCACTACTCGCGATCCCTCAGGGCAATATATTGTCACATTGCCTTTTCTCAATAACGCACCCGAGCTAGGCAACACAAATGCTATTGCCTTACGCAGATTCCTCAACCTGGAGAAGAAACTCCAACAAAACCCATCCCTCCGCTCAAAATACATTGACTTTATGACGGAGTATATTAAATTAGGTCACATGTCACCCTGTCATCCAAGTACCTTTAATCATAAGGCTCACTTTTACATCCCTCACCATGGCATATTCAAGTCTGGTTCAGAAAAGCTCCGCACAGTCTTTGATGGCAGCTGTAAGAGTTCCAATGGTGTCAGTATTAATGACTGCCTTCACACAGGTCCACCTCTGCAGCAAGACATCATTGATATTATCATGACCTTCCGAACTCATGCTGTGGTATTCAGCACTGATATCCGAATGATGTTTAGAAACATTCTTGTTCACCCAGATCACAGACGGTATCAGCTCATACTTTGGAGGTCGTCACCAGATCAGCCCTTACTCACTTATGCCCTTTCCACCGTCACTTATGGTCTCCGGTCTAGCCCCTACCACGCAATCCGCACTCTTCTCCAACTCGCGGAGGATGAAGGTCATAAATACCCAAGAGCAGCTAAGGTCCTTACTAAGTCCATCTTCGTGGATGACATCCTAACTGGTGATGACTCTGTCGTAGAGGCTCAAGCGCTGCAGAGAGAACTGATTGAGTTACTTACCCTAGGAGGTTTTCAGCTCAGCAAGTGGACATCAAACACACCAAAACTTCTTGATGGTTTCCCAGATGATCAGTGTGATCTACCTAAGGACTTTGACATCAGCCCAGATTCTCCCACCATTAAGGTCTTAGGGATACAGTGGATTCCTCAAACTGACGAGTTCACTTACCGCATCACTTTGCCCCCTATGGAAAAGGTCACAAAACGATCTATCCTCAGCACAATAGCCTCACTTTATGACCCAAATGGATGGGTTACCCCTGTCATATTCCGCTCAAAACTCCTTCTCCAGAAATTGTGGACCCTGAACCTTGAATGGGATGAACCCACTCCCAAAGAAGTTCAGATGGAGTGGCAAGACATCTCAAATGATCTTCCTCAGCTCTCAGCTCTACGCCTCCCAAGACATATTTGTCAACACAAGCCCAATTCCGTTTACTCACTGCACGGCTTCGCAGACGCTTCAGAAGCTGGTTATGCTGCCGTCGTTTATCTTCATGAAACCAATGTCGATGGTCATGTAAATGTCCGCCTCATTGCTGCAAGGTCCAAGGTCGCCCCGATTAAGAACCGTCTCACTATACCAAAACTTGAACTCTCAGCAGCCCTCCTCTTATCTCAGCTCATGACTAGAGTCTCAACTCAGCTATCAGCCCACATCCAATTAAAGCATCACATATGCTGGTCAGATAGTACCATAGTACTGGCTTGGCTCAGCACACCACCACATCGCCTACAAGTATTTGAGGCTAACCGAGTCACAAACATCACCTCCAATTCATGCAACCTGGTGTGGAAGCATGTCCCTTCAGCCCTTAACCCTGCAGATTGTGCTAGCAGAGGAATGTCAGCTCAATCCCTATCTGTACACGATTTATGGTGGTCCACCAGCTGGCTCAAAGAACCGCCAAATACATGGCCCACTATGCCTCCAGCCCTAGGACGCCATGCCTTACCCGGACTTAAGGCCAGGAAGGTAACAGCTCACATAGCAGTGCCGGACCTGAATACTGATCTGCTCACACGTTTCAGCTCATTAGATAAGCTTGTGGGAGTGACAGGCTACATTAAACGTTTCATCGACAACTATCGGAAAACCAAGACTGCACGATGCATTGGTCCCTTGACAGTCTGTGAACGCAAGGAAGCTCTTCTATTTTGGGTCCGTTCTGTACAACAGAATGTATTCGCCCAAGACATCCACCGACTCCAAACTAAGGGGGATTGCACGATCAGACTAAAGCGACTCTCACCATTCTTGAAAGAGAATCTTTTGAGAGTCGGTGGTCGTCTCTCTCACGCTCCCCTCAGATACGACGCTCAACACCCGCTCATTCTCCCGAGCTCTAGCCCACTCGTAGATCTCATAATTGATCACTACCACAAAATACACTGCCATCCTGGTGCCGACACACTACATGCACTCTTACGCCAGCAATATTGGATACTATCAGCACGCCGTGTCATCAGGCATCGTGTATACAAATGTATCCGATGTTTTCGTTGTCGCGCTCAGCCCAAGGCTCCATATATGGCCGACCTTCCCACAGATCGAGTTACACCACAGCCGGTGTTCTCTCAAGTCTCTACGGATTTTGCTGGCCCTTTTCTTATTAAATCCAGCACTTTGAGAAGCGCAAGGCTTTTGAAGGCGTACTTTTGTATCTTTGTGTGCCTCTCCACAAAGGCGGTTCACCTGGAGCCAGTCTCCTCACTCAGCACGGACGCGTTTTTTGCAGCACTACAACGGTTTGTCTCCCGTCGCGGTGTGCCTGTTCTCATCCGTTCCGATTGTGGCACAAATTATGTAGGTGCTAGGAATCAGCTCATTGAAGTGCAAAGGTTTCTTTCTTCCAATGATGATAAAATCACCCACAAACTCACTACTCGGCACATCACGTGGTTACTCAACCCACCTTCAGCTCCATCATTTGGCGGTCTCCATGAAACCGCGGTAAAATCCACCAAACAGTTACTTTACCGAATCATAGGTGATCAGCACTTAACATTTGAGGAATTTGCTACACTTTTAACGCGAATCGAGGCTGTCCTTAACTCCAGACCCCTCTGCCCTCTCTCCTCTGATCCCTCAGACTTTGAACCCCTTACAGCTGGCCACTTCCTCACGGGCCGCCCACTAACTGCCTTGCCCGAAACATCCTTCGATGATAGGCCCTTGACTACCCTCAGACGATTTCGGCTCATACAAGCCATCTCTCAGCGATTTTGGTCCCTGTGGACTCAATCCTATCTCCACACCCTTCAAACCCGCTCTAAATGGCTTTCACCATCCTCCCCTCCTCAAATCGGAGAGCTCGTCCTAATAAAGGAGGACAACTTGCCGGCACTGAAATGGCGACTTGGACGCATCACCCGCACCATACCCGGCAAAGATGGAGTGCCACGTGTTGTGGATCTGGATACAACCAGTGGACACTTGAGAAGGCCGGTTTCAAAGCTAGCCCGGTTCCCGTTGGAGGTCCTCCCGGCCCCCCAGGATGTTCACGCCAGAACGTGACGTTAAATCATCTCAGATCCACGCGGACAGAACGTGACCGTCAAGTGAGGTGGGGGTAGACCAGATGGCCATCCACGCGGAAGGCGAGTGCGATTCCCGAGACGGTCAGTCGCCATCCACGCATGTCGGGAACGTCATCGACTCGGACGAGTGTACAGTGCAATTAAAGGGTGACGATTTCTCACGTAACTCGAGGGTGTATATTATAAGAACTCATTTAAACCCGTTAAACATTATAATAAATGAAGTGTGCAGTATAATAAATTAAGTGTGGTGGACATACGTCATCCCTTCAGCCCGAAACGACTTCCGCCCTCACCAAAGAAACCTGTAAGTACCATTCCATTTGTTCCTTTATCTCTATCTAGGGTTTGGCTTTCGCCAAACCACAAGGAATTGCTCGTAACATACAAGTATGTATGTGTATATAGCACTGCATACAGCGGAGGTTTTTTTTATTTGTTGAAATGATCTATGATCTATTATTGGAAGTGATGAGGCTTAAAACCTTAGCAGACAGAAGAAAAATGTTAGACTTCACGATATTATTCAACAGTCTAGAACTAACTCAGCTTGTCATGCTACACGTTCCTTGTAGGCCCACTCGGCCAAATATTTTATTCCATAGTTAAGTGGTTGCAACTAATTATTTTACAACTCTTGCATAACAAGACTGCACAGATTGAGCAATCAATATGGGCATTGTATGGATTTTCATGTGACTTGAACTACTTACGGAAGTGTAGGGAAGACGTTGTATGGTTTTGCTTTTTTGTGTTGTTCTTCGTGTGCTGGTTTCTTTTCTTTTGTACAACACACCTCAATGTCAATATTACATATTATTTAATAATGTTTTTTTTCATATTTTGTATTAAAAAGGTCATTTGGCCAGGGGTTTAAAATAAAATAAATAAAAATTAACCCGTGCCACGCAGACTTCAGAGTTTTTTTAATGTTTCTGAACAGTTATAAAATGGTGCTTAAGGACAAACAAACGACAAACGCGTGTATGTATTCTCAAAATAAATCAGACTACCTGCGAAATACCGCATTAAACACAACAATACCACCCAGCGCATCAACTGACAGCTGAATGTCAAAAGTGTAAAATCTTCACTCGCGACTATTATATATTTAAAACTACATTAGGACGTGGATAAAAAGAAATTATTACACTTTTATTATTGAATTATAATAGAAAGCGTCTTATTTTAATAACAAAAATATACACGTATACCAGAGGTGGCCGACAAGTCGATCACGACCGTCTTCGTAACTCACAACACGGTGTGCGATGTTGCTAAATCTCATTACGCGCATACACTTGTCAACGCAGTCGACACCTGTCTGCTTTCAGGGTGTGTTGTCGTTTGGTCGACCCCCTGTCTTTCTCCCAGTAAGCATACAAATTTATATTAGAGTCTACCACTCAACGTGTCACACAATCGATATGAATAAACTAAAAAAAAAGTTTCTAAGCTGTGGTGAACAAAATGTACAGTACCCGGCGGTAAGTAATAGACATCGGGCTTAAGAAAGAGACTGCCTGCCATAATCGGCTAACTTCGGCTTTATAGAGCGTCGTCTCTGTCGCACGATGCGCTAACAGTCCGGTCCGCTCGACAATGACTTGATAAATCGTCACGGAACACGTGTATGAATGACAGAGACGACGCACTATAAAGCCGAAGTTAGCCGATTATGGCCGAAAGTCTCTTTCTTAAGCCCGATGTGCATTACTTACCGTCGGATACTGTTTTCTAAGTTTACTTCTTTCAATAAATCATTCACTTCATCCAACCATACTTTCCTTGGTCTTCTTCTACCACACCTCCCACTCACATTTGCACTCTATATTTTGTTAGTTTTTCTTTCGTTCTACATATCCAAACTATTTTAATGAGTTTCAAATTGAGTTTTTTATTAATTCTTGGATAAAACACAGATGGTGTTACGAACTTACCTGGGTTTTGTGACATTTAAGAAGTGTAATGTATGACATTTATAAAAATGGAGTCTTATACAATGCAACGTGTTCAAATTGTTGAATTATTTTATGTGTTGTAATCTCCGGAAACGGTGATGTTAATTGGCCACCAAGATCATGTGATCTGACACCGTTGGACTATTTTCTCTGGGGTTACGTGAAAAGCCAAGTCTATAAGAATGCCCCCCGATTAATTCCTGAGCTCAAGGACGATATTATTCGCGTTATTGGTGAGTTAAAACGGCAATTATGCCAAAGTGTCATCTAAAATTTTGACAAAAGAGTGGACATCTGTGGAGCTACAAGAGGTGGATATTTGGCAGGTATTGTTTTTTGTGTTTAAATGTCATACATTATACCTCAATGACCAATAAAAAGGTTTTTGAAATCAAAGCAAATTGTGTGTTGTATTCAAGAATAAAAAAAAACCGCTCAGTTTGAAAGACTCTTTATATTAACGTAAAGTGAGATCCCGACGGCCTGGATGACCCTCTCTCACGGTATACCGTTCCTATGACAAGGAAGTCAGAGCGTTAGGAATATCCTGGAGGGAGATTACCAGCATCGCCCAAAACCGCTCTGAATGGAGAAGACTGGTGGCCTCCCTATGCTCCCTTATGGAGCTTTAAAAGAAGGGTGAAATTGATTGATTTGCCCTTGTTACAGTCTGATGAACGGTTAAAAGGTTTGCTATAGACTACGGTATCTGGCACACATCTACTTATAGCGATGTTGATAACTTATTCATGTGTTCAATGCTGAGTATCGTGGTCTTCTGCTATATCTCAAATTCGGCACACAACCTGTCTTCGTCCCTCTCAGTTCTGGATCATGTTAAATGCACCACTTAAAAAAGATCACGTTAACTCCTTTATTTGATCCGTCCATCTCATAGGACAGCTTCCTCTTGTTCTCCTTCCCTCAACTGTCCCCGTGATCACTCTACAGCTTCTCCAAACTTTCATTCTCTAGAGCAAGAGTTCCCAAAAAAATTTTGGCCGCAGACCCCTTTACAAAAGATTTTTAAAACCGTCGACGCCTAGTCATTTGCTTTACTTACTCAAATTAATAAGTTTGTACAGTACTTGATATTAAATATTTCACTAGATATCAAACTTAACATTTTAATCACTTGTAATTAAGGATTGAAAAAGATAAAAGGACTACGGATTATGCATTGCATTATCTTGTGCAACATTTAATATTGACGCCTAGTCATTTGCTTTACTTACTCAAATTAATAAGTTTGTACAGTACTCGATATTAAATATTTCACTAGATATCAAACTTAACATTTTAATCACTTGTAATTAAGGATTGAAAAAGATAAAAGGACTACGGATTATGCATTGCATTATCTTGTGCAACATTTAATATTGACGCCTAGTCATTTGCTTTACTTACTCAAATTAATAAGTTTGTACAGTACTCGATATTAAATATTTCACTAGATATCAAACTTTTCATTTTAATCACTTGTTATTAAGGATTGAAAAAGATAAAAGGACTACGGATTTTGCATTGCATTATCTTGTGCAAAATTTAATATTTAAATCTGCGCTGACGAAAATTAAACCAAAAGTCGAGTTTTTTGTAATTTTTGACATTTATGAAATAAATTTGTTAATTCAAAATAAGTACCTATTGGAATCATAGATATTTTTGAAGTAACAAAAAATAGCAGTAGTAAGGGGGTCTATTTTTGCTGTCGTCGACCCCCAAATTTATTTATTGAAACTATCGACCCCTAGAAAAATCAAATCAATCCCAGAGGGTCGATATCGACCACTTTGGGAAGTTTTGCTTTAGAGCAGGGGTCTCCAAACTTTTCAGCCTAAGGGCCACACTGACTCCTCCAAGTCCCAAGGGCCAAGACCTACCTAGCTCATCATACCAACATACTGTAGTAGTTTTGAATTACGGGCATACTTTCATATTGGGACTAGCCGGCGAGTGGTGGTGGATTGGTGGTGCTCGCGGGCCGGTGTTGGCCCGTAGTTTGGAAAACCCTGCTCTAGAGTAACATGATCAAAGTGTTATGATTCTCTTTCTGTGTGCTGTTGAAAGTCTTTTGGTAATCTCCAATTCTTGAGTGATAGAGACGTTGGTTACAAACAAGCCCTAAAGATGAAAATTGTAATGTTTTTGAAACATCACATTCATAAGCCCAAGTTTACGGTACAACATCCTGAAAGATCCGTCGAACTGTGAAAGCTTGAAAACATATTATAATTTGTTTAGTCCAACAATGTTTATTCCACTTTATATAATGGTATAACCCTACCGGTTTCAAGGTTTTCGCCTCATCAACAGGAGAACACAAACAAGAGTAACGACACCTATAAGCGTACTTATAAATGGAACAAAGTTCCATTTATAAAAAAACATGTATGAAATCACAAAAAAATTCCAAGTCACATAAAGCCAGCTTTTTACATTTATTTCAATCTATGGAAACTCCTAATTAACGGGAAAGGCAAAAATGGAATACTTAGCAACAGTGGTGTGTCAAAACTTGTGCTGACTGTGATAATTTCTATATATAGTAGGAAAGACAGGAAGATCCTTTGAAAAGAGATTTTGTAAACACAAATCCGCCTTAACAAATCCTCTAATTTATTCGGAAATGGCTTATCATTGTCACCATGAAAATCACACATTTTCTTCGATGATGTCAAATTCTTGAATATCAGTAAGAACATCTGGCAAACACATACATTCCCAAGATCTCACCTCTGCTTGCTGAAGTTGTCTCCTGCCTCCCTCCCTCGCACAGTCCCCAACCCGAATTTTTACCGTTAGAAGCGTGTATATCGGTACAAGTTCGAACAAAATTCAGTCTTGTTTGTGCTCTCCTGATGATGAGGTGAAAACCTTGAAACCGGCAGGGTTATACTTTAACATTAAGTGGAATAATGCTGGAAGACTTTGCATGATCGTCTAAGGAACACTACAATCCGAGAGGTCTGTGAGGTCCAAGATGTGGTCAGACGGGGACGACAGCGTCGACGATACTGGTACCAACATGTACAGAGAATGAATTCCACAAGAATCCCATACATAGCTCTGCATGGGGTACCGGATGGACGGCGTCCACCAGGGAGACCCCCGAAACGATGGAGAGATAGCTGGAGCTGAGCATTACAATAGGATAATCCTGTAATAACAGACTCTTGAGTCTACAGAAAGTTGAAGAAGATAAAGTAGACTAAACAAATTACAATTTCTTTAAACGTCCACAGTATTAATGCCTTAACTATAAATAATAATACAACTATTATAAAACTAAAATAAAACAGGTAATTTTTCTTATAACTGTATTTGATAAAATATATTATTTATATGTATATATATATATATATTAATATGTCACAGAAAATAACAAATATTTGATTTGTATAATACTTATTGTATTTATCCTATCTACTATAGTTAAACTTAAAATATTACAAATGAGATCAAAATTAAAGCTTTGTATTGTACTTAAATTGTCTTTATATTGTACCTTAATATCAATGTTATAATTTTAAACCCTGGTAATATAAAAGGCGATATAAGCAAGTTAGTCTATATTCTATTTAATATATATTTTTATTATATTAATAGTAAAATAATATCATTTCATAATGTTAATAAGATTCGACAGTTAGCTGTGGTCTGTCTGTCGTCGTGTCACCATCTGTTTTGTGAATTCTTGATGTGTCAACATCTGAATTGTACAATATAAAAAAATATAAATAAAAATCCCTTATTTACGTCGGCAGAATTTATACTGAACGACGAATTCATACGTGTGACCCAAAAATGCCTATAAAACTGAAAGGAAAGGTATACCAGACTATCGTTAGACCCGCAATTATGTATGGCTCAGAATGCTGGACTATGTACAGCTCCTACTCTAGGCAACTTGAAACAGCAGAAATGCGAATGCTTAGGTGGTCGGCAGGAGTATCACTGAAAGATAAAATTAAGAGCTCACGCATTCGTGGTAGTCTGGGAGTCACTGACATAAATAGTAAGCGGGAAGAGCGACAGCTGAGATGGTACGGGCACATAAGACCACCGGACCATACTGTAAATCAGGCAATGTCTGTGGATCTTCCTCGACAGCCGTCCAGAGGAAGATCAAAGAACTCCTGGATGACTCAATGCTCAAAAATCCTGCAGAGAAACAGCCCAGATAAAAGCAACACCCAGAACCGAAGAGCATACAGCCTGAGAACGAGAAGAGCCGACCCCAACATCCTACCTAGGCAATGAGTTGGGACAGTGCCAGGAAGAAGAAGAGGGTATAAGGATGCCTATGGCTTTGGTTATATCTATTTTTCCAAAAAAAGAAATACCATGCCGGTATGCTCCGATCTTCTCCCTTTGCTGTACCAATGGATTCAGTACAGTGGTGCGGCCGGTGAGTTTGTTCGTGTGCTCCACGGCACATCTTTGCTTTTCAACTAAATTAACGTTGGAATGGTGAGGGAATCCTCGACTACGAGGCCTAACAACAATGACAGTTGAAACAACATAGTTGTATACTACACGGACAGAGTGATTATCGATGTCTCAGTTAAACGTCACTTTCTATAATTGTAACTGTGAATTCAATTAGGGCTCGGCCACATAGGTAGGAGCCTCGCTTGATGCTTAGAGCTACGCTGCGAGCTAGGTGACATATCTTAGCGAACCAACGCACCGCATACTATCGCAATGGCCACACTGCACACTTTGCGCCACGCTACGTGACTATTAGTCATCTAGTAAGTCTCATAGCGAACAGACGTGTTGGTTAATTTTATTGTGTCACTAAGAGATTTTACAAGATTGCGGAAGTTTTAACAGCAGCTGTGTATAAAAGGGAGCCTTTGTGGAGCCCATCGAGCAAATTATACAAAAATGTACCTGTAATAAAATCACTTTGGAATGAAGTTGCACAGGAAGTAAATCAAGATCATCAAGAGTGGCATCGTTTGTTGACTCAACCACTCCCAAATGTCAAATGAATTTGTGTGAAGCACTTTGGTATGGCCAAGCATGAAGTCGCCTAGTCTATTAGTCACGTAGCACCTAGCGAAGCACTTTGGTGTGGCCTCGGCCTTAAGATTGCCATGTATTAATTAAATTTTCAAATATCACGTGGCATTCCTGGGAACTAATTACACCTACTCAGGGCACTGAGGCACACACTTCGAAAACTTCTGAAAGACAACATATAAATGCTCGTGAATTATTTGAATCTCGTACAGAAGAATTCGGCTTTAATTATCTTGATGGTTCCAAAATTTAAATACTTGGGTGCTAACATAATGTTAATGACCTCTATGTTGAAGTGCTTGAACAATCACAAAAGGCCGCAGCTATTTCCGGATCTTTAAAGAACACTATCTGGAAAAACAAGTATATGAACATCTAAAGCAAGTTGAGGATATACAAGACCTGTGTCCGCCCCATAATGACATACAGCATAGAGTCCAGAGCCAACACTGTCAGAACCAAAAATCTCCTTCGAACCAGCGAAATGAAGGCACTCAGATGTATCGCTGGCAAAACCCTTCGTGATAGAGTATGAAACACAGAAATCCGAAAGATGTGCGAAGTTGAAGATATTGTCAGATGGGGACGACAGAGAAGAAGGTTCTGGAACGAATACGTATCCAGAATGGCGATACCAAGAGCCGTAAGAATGGCCAGGGACAGTATCCCCCAACCGAGCAGACCTCCAGGACGACCTCCCAAAAGATGGAAAGACAGCTGGCAGTCGACGTCACAAGAGGGGAACGATGATGCAAGACCATAACAGGGCAACAGGCCTAAAAGAAGAGACAGAAGAAGACGATGGTGAGCCAAACAATAGTGCGCTTTTGAAGACGAAGACAATTATGAAACGGAAGATGAACCCTCAAAAATATGTACTCGAAATTTTTAATTTTATAAAATATTTCATTCTTGAAAATATAAAGGAACTAATTATGGACACTGATCCCATCATTGAACGAAGCATGCAAGTTCGTCAAAACCTAGAAAAATACGTTAGCTGCTATAGATATATGGGTGGCGTGCGCAGGTTAAGGAAGCACTTGAAGACAAGCCTTTGAGGTCCAATCAAAATTTATAATCAAATAAGAACACTACAAATATGCACTATACTACATCTTAAGCCTAATGTGTTACTATCACACATTTGAAGATCAACAAAGGTTTCTTTGGCTGCAGCAACTACCTTCGTATTCTTTTAGTTAACTTATATTTATTTTATAATATTTTGTCAATAATGGTGTGTTTTGTATCCCAAGTCGGAGAGCTGTTTTTATATAGCACCATTTAAAGAGAGTTTACCCTTTAACCCTGAGAGATCGGCGCACTGCTATAGCAGTGGAAGATTTTTGTTCTACTGGTGCGGCGCACTGCTATAGCAGTACTTGACGTAAGCTTGACTTCACAACTAAATATTCGATAATTTTACTATGTCAGAGTATTTGCAAATAAGTTCATTGTATGTAGGAACCTTTTCTCAATGACTAAACAAAAGAACATATTTTTTGACTAGATAGTTTAATTTTTATAGATCTTTTTTTGCGACCTTAACTTTACAACAATATCCGCTATCGAGCGTTTTACCAATACAGTCTCATCCCGGCTTTTGCGACGTATGCACACCTGTTCATGCGTCACAGTCAGTACGATTTATTGAAGTTGTAGGGTGCACATAATTCTGTTGACAGAATAAAACGTTTTGATTATTTTACAAAATAATTACGTGTAATATTATTTCATTATTCTGCTGTTTATTTTGTTAACTGAATTGACGTCTATTTCTAAAACGTGCGTCATTTCTATTGGCTGAATTGAACATTTCAATTTTCATCAAGTTTTTCTGTTTTATTTTTTTTTATTTGTGACATTTATACGAGTACATAACTTAGGAATTAATTTTGTGCACATAATTTATAGTGACTAAATTGCGTTATTTTCCTTCATCATCCATTATTTTATATTATTGTGTTTTTTTGAGAAGTGTTGTTTTTTATTTCGGAAAATATCTACCTAAACATCGAAATGGGTGAAGAGCAACCAGACAACTTCATTTTGGATCCTGATTCTGATCGTTCGATAAATGACGACGAGGATTACATAATACAAGATTTGGATAAGGTAGAAACAGCGGTGCGCAACAATGATGAAATAGTCCATAGTGAAGAACTCCGTACAGAACCATCGGTAGAACCTGTCTTTGATAATTTCAATCCACAGTGGGAATATAATATAAATTTTCAGCCGCAAATTCATAATTTCAAAGAACAATCAGGATTGAGGAATTGTGAATTGACTGAAGAGAGTCGCGAAAGTGACTTTTTCGAATTATTTTTAAATCGGGCTGTAATGAGTCGTATTGTTGTGGAAACACAAATAGGTTTTATGAGAATGTGAAGAAACAAAAACAATTGGCACCGCATTCAAGACTGCATAAGTGGAAAGACGTAAACGCCGAAGAAATGTACACATTTTTTGCTCTTACTATGTTGATGGTTAGAACGAAAAAGTCCAAAATAAGCCAATATTGGATTACAAACAGAAGATCGATAATAGCACCTATTTTTAATGAAGTAATGCCGCGTGATAGATATCTATCAATATTAAGTATGTTGCATTTTTCAAATGACGACGCGAAAATTCCTGGTGACCGTGTTTACCAAATTAGGAATTTTATCGAATCTGTGTGCATTAACTTTAAATATTATTTTTATCCGTATGAAAATGTGACAATCGGCGAATCAATGCTCCTTAGGTGCTGTTCAAGGGGAGATTAATCTTCAAACAATATATGCCAGCCAAACGGCACAAATTTGGTATAAAGCTGTTTGTTTTATGTGACGCACATACTGGGTATATACTGGACTTTTTTATATATTGCGGTGCTAACTCAGAAGGTGCTTCAGTACATATAGCCTAACCATTATCAAAACAACTAGGAGTGTCAGGCAATGTGGTCACTTCATTGTTAAATTATTTTTTGGGTAAACGACACACCTTGTTTGTAGACAATTGGTATACAAGTCCCCTTTTATTTTCTTACTTGCATAGTAAAAAAGCAAACGCCTGTAGAACAGTTAAAAAGACTCGAAAATATATGCCGAAATTCCCCCCCGTAAAAAAAGGGTGAAGTCAATTTCAAAGCAGCTGACTGTGAACTTGTAGTAAAATGGCACGATAAACCCGAAGTTCACACGCTAACAACTGCACACGATGCAACAATGATGGCGACAAGTAAAACTGACTGGAAGACAAAAGAGCCCATCATAAAGCCAAAATGTGTGGTAGCCTATAATAAGTCCATGGGCACTGTTCAAGTACGCATTAACCACATTAATCGAGAGATTACTTTACTGTATTGTATTACATATACGACGAGCCAAGTTCGATAAGTGCGTAACTCTTCAAGTACGCATTAACCACATTAATCGAGAGATTACTTTACTGTATTGTATTACAGATACGATGAGCCAAGTTCGATAAATGCGTAACTCTTCAAGTACGCATTAACCACATTAATCGAGAGATTACTTTACTGTATTGTATTACAGATACGACGAGCCAAGTTCGATAAGTGCGTAACTTTTCAAGTACGCATTAACCACATTAATCGAGAGATTACTTTACTGTATTGTATTGTATTACAGATACGACGAGCCAAGTTCGATAAGTGCGTAACTCTTCAAGTACGCATTAACCACATTAATCGAGAGATTACTTTACTGTATTGTATTGTATTACAGATACGACGAGCCAAGTTCGATAAGTGCGTAACTCTTCAAGTACGCATTAACCACATTAATCGAGAGATTACTTTACTGTATTGTATTGTATTACAGATACGACGAGCCAAGTTCGATAAGTGCGTAACTCTTCAAGTACGCATTAACCACATTAATCGAGAGATTACTTTACTGTATTGTATTGTATTACAGATACGACGAGCCAAGTTCGATAAGTGCGTAACTCTTCAAGTACGCATTAACCACATTAATCGAGAGATTACTTTACTGTATTGTATTGTATTACAGATACGACGAGCCAAGTTCGATAAGTGCGTACCTCTTCAAGTACGCATTAACCACATTAATCGAGAGATTACTTTACTGTATTGTATTGTATTACATATACGACGAGCCAAGTTCGATAAGTGCATAACTTTTCAAGTACGCATTAACCACATTAATCGAGAGATCACTTTACTGTATTGTATTGTATTACAGATACGACGAGCCAAGTTCGATAAGTGCGTACCTCTTCAAGTACGCATTAACCACATTAATCGAGAGATTACTTTACTGTATTGTATTGTATTACATATACGACGAGCCAAGTTCGATAAGTGCATAACTTTTCAAGTACGCATTAACCACATTAATCGAGAGATCACTTTACTGTATTGTATTGTATTACAGATACGACGAGCCAAGTTCGATAAGTGCGTAACTCTTCAAGTACGCATTAACTACATTAATCGAGAGATCACTTTACTGTATTGTATTGTATTACAAATACGCCGAGCCAGGTTCGATAAGTGCGTAACTCTTCAAGTACGCATTAACCACATTAATCGAGAGATTACTTTACTATATTGTATTGTATTACAGATACGACGAGCCAAGTTCGATAAGTGCGTAACTCTTCAAGTACGCATTAACCACATTAATCGAGAGATTACTTTACTGTATTGTATTGTATTACATATACGACGAGTCAAGTTCGTTCTACACTCGTTGTCTCGGTAATAAAATTCCTTTGGTAACAATACTCATCAGCAGAGCTGCATTTACTAACAGGCAAACCTAGGCATTTGCCTAGGAGAACTTCGCTAAAAGGGTCAAAGCAAAACGTAAACTGTAGAGTTTGTTGTGTGGCGCGAAACACATCATCAATCAAGGTCATTATTCGAAACAGAAAGGGTAAGCCTTTTTTTAATAACATTAAAGGCGTGGTAGGTGACGCAAGTTGCAAACTGTCTATGGTTGCCACCTTACAAATGCGACCCTGCTCAGTTTTCGGGCGCCAAATATAACATCAATCAAGGTCATTATTCGAAACAGAAAGGGTAAGCATTTTTTTAATAACATAATGGACATGGTGGAGGGTGCAAGTTGCAAACTGCCTAGGGTCGCCATCTTACAAATGCGACCCTGCTCATAAGTACTAGACATATGCTAGTATGATGCTAAAGTTGGTAAAGCACCTGTCTTCCAAATTGAAATTTGCGGGTAAAAAAAAAAAATTCAGACTTGATTTTGACTTATCATTCATCGGTTGTTAGGAAAAGATTACTACATGGCAATAAGGCCAGCGAGGTTGTACTACATACAACAAAAATGTAAAACAATACAATACAAAAGAACACATAATAGGATAAATTTGAAATCTCCCAATCTTTAACATGATTACCATATTCCCATGTCGACTCTACGATTTCCGATTTCATAGTCGAGTATTACCAACTTGGTCTCCTCGACTCCATTCCTCGAGCCTGCGGCAGCGACCAGTCTAGTACGAGAAGCCCGCACCCTCCACACGACTCCACCGAAGCCTGACATGGGAAGACAGACTAAGTCCCTGATGAATAAGCCCGTCAACATGTCCCAGATCTTCACTTTACCATCATCCGAGGATGTGATGATGAACCGACCATGTAGTTGGGCACCCGTTATGGCTTGCTGATGCTTGTGTGGACCTGGAAAGATAAAATTATTTATTTCATTTTTATTTATTTAAACATTTCATTGTAAATACAATCCGGCGGGTTTATCGCCTGGCGGCAATCTTTTTCAACCGATCAGACAAAATTAAATAAAACAAAGTTACATGGTCGCAAAATATATTCAAATGTTTATTCATATTTATGAAATTTATGGACATAAACATATTAAAGTAAAAGTGAGATATCATTGATCAAAGGAAAAGGAAAGAATGGTGGAGAGGAAAGAAAAATCAGGAATGAAACATGTTACGTTACTGATTAGAAATTAAGTTTTTTTCAGTCGCTTCTTAAAGCATGCCAAGGACGGAGCGAGTCTAACATTGGTGCGTAACTGGTTCCAGAGTCTCACTGCATGGACAGTAAAGGATGATATAAAAAAAAAAAGAGCGGTGAACTGGGAAGGCCAATAAACAATCTCTGTCTGAGTGTAGCGCCAATTAACCCTTGCCGATCTGTGAACGGACAAGAGTGACCAAGACGTATATTTTATTTAATTTCTCGAAATATACTGCTTGCAGGGTCTTCATACTTTATGTATTCCTCATCGAAACCTCTATGATTTGAATGATGTCATTACGAAATAAAATCATTAATAAATATCAACAGAAATGAATGATAATAAATCGAGAATTGACGAAATGTCAAAACACTCCGTATGACTCATTCTTTTTTGACAGTTAATATTTTACGAGTACATTCGTTCCAGGGATTGGTTACCAGTTTTATCAAACACCTGTGTGTTTAGTACATAGAATAGAAACAAAAGTTATTTCGTGCCCCAATTGCGATAGACTTTCTCCACAGGATTAAATTTTGATTTTATGATATGTTTGTCCTATTTTCAAATTTTGACCTATTTTCAAAGTGTTTATATTTTCCAAATGGCATATTTTATTGATTTGAATTTCGTGTTTGTTTTTATATTATTATTTTTGAATGTATATATTCATTTTATATTTTGTTAATATGTTAATTATTGTCTTAATTCGAATTATATTTTTATTGCCAAAAAATACACGCTACATTTTATTGTATAATTTTATGATTTTTTTTTAAAAGGTTGGAGACTTCTTTTCAGTCATGCGCATTCTGAACGTTGCGCAGACCGAACGACGCAGTGGAAATATATTCCTATAGAAATGTCACCTCTCTGTTTGAACTCTTATTTTATCATTTCTTACACTTATTTTATATTATTCGACATTTTATTACATAATAAAATGATGTTTATAGCTAATTACAAAAAAAAACTAATAGATTTTGTATAATTTTAATTTAAAACATACATGTTTACTGTACCCTCAGTGTCCAACACCGTTACTGGCGTAATTTTTTAGCACAGTAAGGGAAGTGTTAAGGGCATCAATAGGGATAGTATGTGAATTTGGCGTCTATTTCTCACGTTCAACGAGTTCATCACATTCTGGTATGAAGTGATATGACCGTACTTTCTCAGATTAAAAATAAATCTTAGACAAACATTTTGAAGATGCCGTAATTTGTCCAGCCGTTCCTCCGCAATATCCAAATAACATACGTCCGCATAGTCACAAATCGGAAAGAGCAGAGATTCATCATCATCATCATCAATGGCGCTACAGCCCATTGTGGGCCCCGGCCTCCTCCAGCAGTCACTGCCATTCCCCCCTATCCTGGGATGCACTCCTCCAGCCCCTGATGCCAATCACGTTTGCATCATTCTGCACCCCATCCATCCACCTAAGCCTCGGTCTACCCACGCTACGTCTTCCTTGGGGCTTGGAAAAGAGTACTTTGTTAGGCATTTCCTCTTCTCCCATTCTTGCTACATGCCCCGCCCAACGTAGCCTCCCAATTTTGATGTATTTTATGATGTTGGGCTCTTTGTATATGCTGTATAACTCCTCATTATATCTCACTCTCCAAGATCCATTTTCCTGTATGGGTCCGAATATTTTTCTGAGTATTTTTCTTTCAAATATTAGAAGGGAAGATTCGTTCTTCTTACTCAATACCCAGCATTCAGACCCATATGTGAGGACAGGTCGTAGCAGTGTCTTGTAAATGGTAAGTTTTGTCCTTCTGGACAACAACCGAGATATAAGGTGTTTTCTCAGACCAAAGAAGCATCTATTTGCCATGAATATTCGACGTTTAATCTCGATAGATGCATCATTAACACTTGTCACTATGGATCCTAGGTAGGTGAAGGTGTTTACACGTTCTATTGTATGAGAACTTATATTAATCGTGGTAGGTGTCTGGTTATTACGGGGTGCTTTAGTGGCTATCATATATTTGGTCTTATCGGAGTTGATGCGAAGTCCCATTCTGTTTGCGGCCTTCTCCAACTGAACAAATGTCTCCATCATTGCTTGTGGGGATCTACCAATAATGTCAATATCATCCGCGTAGCCCAGTATTTGGCTTGATTTGTAGAAAATTGACCCATTTGTCTGTACTCCGGATTCTCTTACACACTTCTCTAGAGCCATATTAAAAAGTAGACAAGCTAGTGCGTCTCCTTGACGCAGTCCATTCATTGTGTAAAATGGTTCTGAGATATCATTCTGAATCCGGACTCTACATTGTGATTGGTTCATAGTGAGTCTAACCATCCTTATGAGCTTGTTAGGAATACCCAAGTCCTTCATGGCCGCATAGAGTTGAGAGCGGTTAATGCTGTCATATGCAGCTTTGAAATCGATAAAGAGGTGGTGTGTATCGACATTATACTCTAGGGTTTTTTCCAATATTTGACGGAGAGTGAACATCTGATCTGTAGTGGATCTCCCCGGACGAAATCCGCTTTGATATTGGCCTACCAGGTTTTCAGCGTACGGCAGCAATCTGGAGAACAGGACACCGGCAAAGACCTTATATGATGCATTCAGTAGGGTAATTCCTCGGTAGTTGGCACATTGCATTGTATCACCTTTTTTGTGGAGTGGGCATATGATTCCAGTCCTCCAATCGTCTGGTACAGTTTCTGAGTCCCATGTTTTCTCCACGATGGTATGGATCATAGTGGTTAGTTCAGTTCCTCCGTACTTAAGTAACTCACCAGGGATATCGTCAAGAGCAGAGATTGCACAAGTAAAATTTTGTTTTTAGTAGACAGGACTTTTTAACGGCACCACTTTAAGGGAAAGCCATTGAGTAATATTGGAGGGAGCAAGTCAGTATTTTTTTACACATGACAAGAAATATACGTAACTTGCAAGAAAACAACAGGTAATTTAATTTAGACACAAAACTTGAATGGATCTGGGTTTGTTGCCTTTCATTTGTCGTGTCCCCAGTAAACTAGGCTTTTGCCTGTATCTCACTGAGGACATACAGCATGAAAAAATAAATCGATACTTCTTTCCGATTTTTGATTACATAAAACCCCGTTGCACATTCTCATCAACCTGACAAACAGCGATACTCAATTACGTATGTATACATCACGCGAAATCAAACTCCTCACACTTCATCACTGCAGACAGACCAAAAACATTCACCCCACAATGTACCGCACATAATCATAAAAATAAAAAAATATAAATATAAACCAATAAAAAACACCACACTCAAGAGCTGACACAAACCTCTTCCACAAGTCATCCCTCTTGCAAAGCCCAAGTACTCAAACTCCTGTCGTAATAACAACCACGCTCCGATCGACTGCCTAAATGGTTTTCCTCCCTTTACCTTTGTTGAATTCGGCACCCCATTGCATGTCATGAGAGTTAAATAGGCATATTGCCTTTGGGCAAAAGATGTTTTAACTCTAGGGATGGTGAACATGTTATCAGTTGCCATGCGTGTATTGAATTGAATTTACTGAGAAGTTGAGGACTGCCAATTAGGATCGCTTGAGACTTCGTAGGATTATTAAGGCAAAAGCCTAGTTTATTGGGATACGACAAATGAAAGGCAACAAACCCAGATACATTTTAATTGTATGTCAAAATCAAATTACCTGTTGTTTTTTTCGCAAATTGTGTATATTTCTTGTCATGTGTAATAATAAATAAAATAAATAAATAAAATGAGTAAGCCATGTGATGGACAAGTTGAAAAAGACATTGAAAGGGTAGCGATAAACCTCTGTAGTTTCTTCACATATCATCATCATGTGTCAACCAGGGTCGATCCACTGCTGGATGAAGGTCTCCCCAAGTTTACTCCAAATAGTTCTGTTTTTTGCTCGTTGATGCCATGTGCTGATGCTGCTATGCTTCCTGATTTCATCTATCCAGCGTACCTTCGGTCTTCTTCTGGGCCTCTTTATGCCTCTTGGGTACCATTGGATTATTTCGGATATCCATCGGGAGTCTGACATTCTGGCTACGTGTCCTGTCCATTGCCACTTCATTCTTTTGCACACCTTTATAACGTCTTCTACCTTTGTTATATTGCGAATCCAGGTGTTTCGTTTACGGTCTCTTTTAGTATAACCAGGGTGACATAACATGTACTTGCTTCTTCACATATGAATCTATATAAATATGGAACAACCAGGGTGACATTACATGTACTTGCTTAATCAATAAATTCAACATACGAGGGTCATCTAGAAAGTAAGGTTACAAGGGCTCCTGAGGCCGGAGGAAAATTTTTGTTTCGAAGTTGGCGCACCTGACATGTAGGGTGATCCTAACGGTCAGTTTGTTTGGTCCCGCGTGTTTGTCGGTCATTTTGTTCAGTAACAGTAAATTCTTTCGATGGAGAGGTCGTCGCGCGCTCCCGCCACAAAATGTCCATGCGAGATCCGCGCAGTCATCCGTTTTTTGACTTTGCAGAACCATACCGCCGCGAATATCCATCGGAAGCTCTTTGAAGTTTATGGTAGTGATGTGATTTCTGACGAACTTGTGCAAAAAATTGAAGAACAAGTACGAAATGACCGCCGTGTGACGCTTGACGACCTTCACGAAGAATTTCCTGACATTTCTCAAAGTCTCCTCGGTGATATTGTGTCGGAAAAACTTGGTTACAAGAAGTTGTGTGCGAGATGGGTGCCCAGATGCTCACACCGGAGCACCGTCAAAATCGCGTGACCACCGAGCGTGAATATTTGGATCGTTTTGCACAGGAGGGAGAAGCTTTTCTGGACTCTATCGTGACGGGGGATGAGACGTGGGTGTGTCAGTACACCCCGACAATTTTCCAACGATCAGGAGGTCGAGTAAGAAGTGGCTGAAAGTGCTGGCAGCGGAGGTATATGACACTGGCACACAAAAGCTGGTGCCCCGACTACAGAAATGTCTTGATCTCGACGGCGATTATGTTGAAAAATAGTTTAATATATTTGTGAAGTATCCTGTGAATTTCAATTAAATACAAGTATTTTTCGATCTTACATAAATGTTATAACCTTACTTTCTGGATGACCCTTGTACAAATCAAACTCCTTCGGATAAAAGAGGACCCCGTATCTCTTCGCACAGCTTACAACAAGATACAGTATAAATAGTGCAGATCTAGTTTTCTTACCAGCCATCAGAACCAGGCAGCGGCCAGCATGGATATCCCAGAGGCGAGCGGTACAGTCCGCACTGCTCGAGAGCAGCAGCTGGCCCCTGGGGTGCAGCTGCAGCCCCGTCACCAGGGAGGTGTGCCCATTCAGGGTGAAGCGCAGCGTCCCGGTGACCACATCCCACACCTTGATCGTGGCGTCCAGGGACCCGCTTATTATAGACACACCGTCAAACTGAAACCATATCAAATTCTTTGATAATAATCTTCCTCGTACAGATATCTGAGAGACAAAATATTGTATTATATTTCGAGGATATTGTATTATAAATTGTAGGATGTTTTTTGGACGATATTGTATTATAAATTGTAGAATTTTTTTGGAGGATATTGTATCATAAATTTTAGGATCTTTTTTAGAGGATATTGTACGAGTATTATAAATTGTAGGATTTTTTTGAGGATATTGTATTATAAATTGTAAATTTTTTTGGAGGATATTGTATCATAAATTTTAGGATGTTTTTTGGAGATTATTGATACGTTATCTTTTCATTTTGTAAGCTTTACTGTGTTATGTAAAGAACACTTGAGTGTCACTTGAATAAATTAAAGAATAACCTGAAGAGTGTAGACTCTGTTAGAGTGGCCAATCAATGTGCGAATGCACTCTCCCGTGAAAGGATCCCAGATCTTGACCAAGGTATCGTAGGAGCCACTGACAATGAGGTTGCCATTGTAGCAGACGCAGCGCACTGCAGCCGAGTGCCCCAGCAGCACAGAGAGGCATTCTCCATCCGGCACTGACCAAAGGCGCAAAGTCGTGTCACGGGAACCAGATACCACCCTGGAATTTATTTCATTTTAATGATATTTTTTGTTGTTGGGTTGGGCATTATGTGCGGGATGTTCCTTCGGAGAAGCTGTAATTTGTTCAGCTGTACCTTTATATCTAAATAACAAATGTCCGCATAGTCCAAAATCAGAATGAGCAGAGAAGTCACAAGTAAAATTTAGATTTTAGTAGGCAGGAATCTTTGCAACACTTAAAGGGAATGAAGGGTGAAGAAGATCCTTTGGCTTACCTCATTTATTGAATTGTTCTTACCAGAGAAGTATACCAAATTTTTAATGACCCTAGCTAAGTAAAATCATTACCTTGCCTTATAGTACAGGTAAAATGCCAAATCTAGACAATGTTGCAGATTCTATTTTATCTATATTTAATTTATAATATGACAGTAGAGTACAGAACATACTTGTCTCCCACGAGATGCAAGCAGCGCACTGCGGACAGGTGTCCTTGCAGAATGGCAACGCAAGTGCCAGTGATTATATCCCAAACCCTGACGGTCCTGTCTGTGGAGCCGCTGACGATCATGTTGCCCTGCATTTCTGCCACCCATACTCCGCCTGTGTGCCCGATCAGGGTCTGGAGGCACTACAAAATAAAAGGTTTATATTATATTATTTATAGTTAAGGCATTAACATTGTGGATGTTTAAAGACATTGTAATTTGTTTTATCAAAGACTGTTTATTCCACTTTTTGTAACGGTATAACCCTACCGGTTTCAAGGCTTCCACCTCATCATCATCAGGGGAGCACAAACTTTGTGCTCCCCTGCTCTTTGCGAATTCTCCCATACCTAGACTGCACAGGATTGCAAATGATTACGCTGCGATCTCGGATGTTTTTGAGTAAGTTTGTTGACCTATAAGGAATCCTTGAAAAGGCACTTCCGAATATCTGAGTCTTGAAATGGAATCCCGCGTGTCTTTTGAGGATATTTGAAGAACTTTTTTGAACTGCTTTTTAATTGATTATTGTAGTTTATTTTTTTTATGTATTTTTTCCTCATGCTGAAGGAGGTTCGTAAAGTTACACGTGTTTAATTCCATAGTTTATATATTGTTTTCAATTTGTATTTTGTTTTCATGATTTGTCTTTTGTGTTTGTATTTTTTTGTGCAGTGCGGTCTGTGCGCCTGTAGACGACACCGAATTGTGTTAGTAATGTGTGATTTTGTACAATTTGACACATATTTATTTCTGATTATTTTTGTTGTGATTGTTTAAAATTATTTTTGTAATTTATATATTCTGTCAGTAGTGAGTGTGAAAAATCAAAGAGTCATTAGTGAGTGAAAATTCAAAAGTCAGTAGTGAGTGTGAAAAATCAAAGTCAGTAGTGAGTGTGAAAAATCAAAGAGTCAGTAGCGAGTGTGAAAAATCAAAGTCAGTAGTGAGTGTGAAAAATCAAAGAGTCAGTAGCGAGTGTGAAAAATCAAAGATTCAGGAGTGTGAAAAATCAAAGAGTAAGTAGTGAGTGTGTTTCAAAGAGTCAGTAGTGAGTGTGAAAAATCAGAGTCAGTAGTGAGTGTGCACTCACTACTGACTCTTTGATTTTTATTATTTTTGTTATACAGTACATTGTACCGTTTATTTATAAAAATAAACACAAATTTCTGTTGTAATTGTTTAAAATTATTTTTGTAATTTATATATTCTGTCAGTAGTGAGTGTGAAAAATCAAAGAGTCAGTAGTGAGTGAAAAATCAAAGAGTCAGTAGTGAGTGTGAAAAATCAAAGAGTCAGTAGTGAGTGTGAAAAATCAAAGAGTCAGGAGTGAGTGAAAAATCAAAGAGTCAGTAGTGAGTGTGCAAAATCAAAGAGTTAGGAGTGAGTGTGAAAAATCAAAGAGTCAGTAGTGAGTGTGAAAAATCAGAGTCAGTAGTGAGTGTGTTCTCACTACTGACTCTTTGATTTTTATTATTTTTGTTATACAGTACATTGTACCATTTATTTATAAAAATAAACACAAATGTATTTCTCACCGCTCCAGACTCAGCGCACCACACCTTCAGGGTAGCGTCGTCGGACCCACTGACAATCTTATCTTCGTGGAATAGCAGGCAAGTCACGTAGTGTCCCTCGTGAGCTGTTAGGGTGAAGGTCGAGCGCGGCTGTCTACTAGCCCAGCTCTGTTGCATCATGCTTTCATATAGGTACCACTGCTTCCAATAGTTGGTCGCGGGAGGCCAGCGAGGATCTTTTTGATTTTGCCTGGGCTCTGAACACAGGCCGAAGCGCTGGCAGTGCTCCCGCCATAGGACAACGTCGTCAGCAAGGGATCTGCACAAGTATTTGTCAAACATTATAAACATTTCTTTACAGGCAACAAATATTTGTTTTAGAGGTAACAAATATTTGTTAGATGTAACAAATATTTGTTAGAGGTAACAAATTCTTTGCTATAGGTTCCATTATTAGCTAGAAGTTAAAGTAAAAATTATTTGTTAGAGTTAACAAATATTTGTTAGAGGTAACAAATAGTGTCCTAAAAGTCGCCTAGGGATTTAAAAATCTTACAATTTCTACATTTTTTTTATTGTTTATAAACAGTTTTATACAAAGTTAAAAAATCCCACATATACCCATGGAAATTACGCAAGGAAAGTGTTTTCATTATGTATAAAACTATTTTTATTTATTGGAGATAAAAAAATATTTGTTAGAGATAACAAATATTTGTGAGTTAAAAATATTTATCAGAGATAACCAATAAAAATATTCGTTAAAGATAAAAAATATTTGTTAGAGGAAACAAATATTTGTAAGAGGTGACAAATAAAAATATTTGTTATAGATAAAAAAATATTTGTTAGAGGTAACAAATATTTGTTAGAGGTAACAAATATTTCTTAGAGGTGACAAATATTTCTGAGTTGAAAATATTTGTTAGAGGTAACAAATAAAAATATTTGTTAGAGGAAACAAATATTGGTTACAAGTGAAAGATATTTGTTAGAGGTAACAAATATTTCTTAGAAGTGACAAATATTTGTGAGTTAAAAATATTTGTTAGAGGTAATAAATAAAAATATTCATTAAAGATAAAAAAATATTTGTTAGAGGTAATAAATATTTCTTAGAGGTAATAAATATTTCTTAGAGGTAATAAAAAAATTGTAAGAGGCAATTAGTAAGTTCAATGATATTTTGTTAGAGGTAACAGGTAATTTTGGAAAGGCATGTGGTTACTAAACGCACAAAAGGAAGATCTTTGATGTAGTGTTTTTTTTTTAACCTGGCGAGTTTATTGCCATGTGGCAATCTCTTCCAACCAACCAGAAAGATCTTTTAATGGGAAAACCAGACTGGAATCCCATTAAAAAAATGTGAGTTCCAGCGGGGATCAACCCGCAACCTCCGGATCAGCAGACAAGCGTCTTACCACCAGGCCATGGAGGTCGTCGTGGTTTGACCAAGTAACCGATGCTCCAGGACTACATTTAATCGCTGATCTGAGAATTGCGGAGTGTAGAAGTGGATGGAAGTCACAATATCTTATACTTCACATATTTCTCCAATACGGGAGTTTCTCCATCTATCACTAAGTGCGACAGCCGCCACCTTCCTATCCATACACCATATTCGTTACAATTTACAAGGATTACAGTGATTTTGGGTCCATGGGAACAAATGTTGGGATTTGGGAACAAATGTTATTTTAGTAGTTAGTCTCGGGACTTATCGATCGATATGTTGCTGTCTGTAAACTCACTTCCACTGGCGGGAGACCTGTGCCGCCTTCAGAAGCGTTTCGGGATGCAGAAACCTCAGGATGTGGAGGGCCAGCTCCCGGGGCAGACAGGAGATGAAGTCCCTCTTGAGCAGTGGCTGCACCAGCTTCTCCAACTCGAGGATCTGAGGGGAGTCGCAACGCCACACCAGCTGATTGAGGGCCTCTCCACGCTCGCTCTCTGACCAGGTCAAGAAACTGGAAATGTTTTTTTTTTTAAATATTTATATCTTTTATACAGGTTTATCTAAGAATAAATGTTACAAAGTGATAAAAGGATTGGCAGAAATAAAATCTCATTTTGAAACGTTAATAAAAAAAAAGCATCCTACTATGGCAAAAAAATTTAATTAAATACAAATGTCTTTAATTATAATGTTAAACTTCATTAAACAATACAATCCTCAGATATCTATGGTACAGAAAAAAGGGTGATTACCCAAAATATGCTCACCATGTCGAACTTCTCACGGTGTGTAACTATAGAAGCCTCGAAACATGAAGGCAAGAATCCATTGCGATATTCCTACTTAAGGTTTTTCAAGGTTGTTTTAACTGTCCCGCGATACTAGAAGCACTAAATTTATATGTCCCAAATAAATATAGCCGTGCAAGGAATCACCCTCTGTTCTACATACCTACTAACAGAAGGAATATCACTCACTTCTAAACACTCAGTCACACGTGGTATAGAGATATGGAACCAACTGAGTGACACTTTGGATATCTTCACGGCACCGCCTAGCAGTATGAGAAGAATCCTGGCTGATATTCTTCCTTACGAATAAGCTAACTAGAAGCAAGCCCTCTGTGTCAATTAATTAGCTTCACAATATGAACACTGATATAACTGCGCTTAACCTGTACGGTACGACTTAATTATGCAGATACCGTTCATGACATTAACCTTTCCTTCTCTATGTTGGGTATCTTCTACACGTTGCTTCTAATAACCATCAATATCTCTATAAATATTATAAATACAAGGTTAACATTTTAGGTATTCCTCCATAATATATTTACGCATTGATTTAAAAAATAATATTAATAATAATCAGAATTTATCGACTACATCGAGGTGTTTTGTAAAGATCGAAAACAAATTCGCATTTAAACGCTGCGAGTGCCTCGTCTTGACGATAGGTGAATAGTATGCGGGAAGCACGACACTATATTCGCATCTCACTCTTGCATACTGCACTGAATTGCGAGGAGCTGAATTGTCTCAACGTCGCAAGCATAAGCGTAAGCGCCAGGGTATGCGACTGACGTTCCGCGCCACTAGTAGCTTCTAGGCTTGCAAATAGGTTAGACGTACGCCCGTTCCGTGAGCGTTGCCAGATAGTTTTTTAATGTTTTCAGCAAATAAATCTCAATTATTATAATTTTTAACTTCAATTATAATTAATTAAGGGGATTATCTATGAATGTTCTTATTTTTCCAATTTAAAATCGCTAATTTTTTATTGCGTACTCACTACCCAACACCGGAGCACGCGTATTATTTTTATCACCGTAAGGGAAGGGTTCAAAGGGTTTAAAAATATACATAAGGATAACTTACTTCTTAAGCCAATCTTTCACTCCTGGTACATGAACATCCCTCTTCTCAGCCACTTCTACCCGCATGTCCTTGGCATCACTGCTTTCACCTTCCTCCTCCTTCGGCTGAACTAAGGTGTCCTGCTGCTGGACTGAGGTGTTCATCAGTAAAGAGGAGCCACTGGGGCCAGGTTGCCCCTCGTCTTGCGCAGATGGCAAGGGGATTCCCTCTTGGGCTGGACTCTCTTGGAACAGTTTTTTCTTAGGGACTATGCCACTTGAACATGCTGAATTCATGTGACGTTTTCTCTGGAAATTTAAAAGAAAGAAAACTGTAATATTTATTGAGTGATTTGTATATTAACCACTTGACAGTTTGCCCGAGTGGGAATCGAGCATGAAGTTTCTTTTTATACTGACGAGCCCAAGCCTCGTTCGGGCAAATCTTTTTTCGACTTATGGGGAGTGTTGTCTTGACTTATGGGGAGTGGGAGTATCTTGTTTCAACTTGTTTTCTCCGAACGGAATATATTTTCGTATAGAATTTATTCGTTCACAGTTTGTCATTGTGTTACGTCGCGTGTTAAAAATCTGACTCTTTAAGTGGTTAATAAGTGGTTAACCTAGTATAAACTAAACATTAAGGACAATACTTTGCCTCTGGAGTTGAGTAACCCTGCATCAACATGTGGAAGGTTTCGATTCTGCAAAGCAACTTGCATCTCATTCTACAAGTGAGCCCGTGTGTTTTCTATATCTCAAGATCTATCCATAAAATCCAATTCTTGTTCTATGTAAGCGTTATTCCATTAAAAACAAATCTGAGTTCTTTACCTCTATAAAATAAGTCTCCGAAAATTACGTAAGCCTGCTTGGTGAAGTTTGGTAATATTTTGTGGTAAACATACATAAGATATATTGAACTTAAATATACATATAATTATTAAATAATTTTAAAACAATGACTGTAATTTATTATTACTACTGCTTTTTGTATCTTCATGTTAGTTTAAGATAAAGTTTTGTATTATTTGTCAATAATTTTAAGTACTTGTATAACCTGTCACATGTTCATTTGTAAATAAAGACACTGTTGTGTCGTTAATTAAATAAATACGTATGAATAATACGACCTATGTGACCTAGTTTGTAAGACACTTGTCATAAAACTTAGGGAGTTGTGAGTACGAATCCACCAGGTTGTAAATTTGTATTTTCCAAGTCTCAAGTGTATTTTTATTAGAAATAAATTAGTGAGTTTCTCATAGAATTTATATATCCTTTATATTTCATATTTATCAATACAAATAAATTATTTCACTACAGTATTTATATTTTTCATTTTATTCATAAATGAAGAATCCATTAGCCATTTTGTAATTTCAAGCTTTTTTTAAAAGATATATAAAGGATGTTTTTTTGGATGTGATAGGATTTTGAATTGTCCTCCAAGATCGTGAGATTTAACGCCTCTGGATTATTTTCTTTGGGGTTATGTTAAATCACAGGTTTACACCGACAAACCCAAGACTGTTGATGAACTTGAGACCAAAATTTGTCGTGTTATTGGCGCCATACAGCCGGAAATGCTTCACCGAGTCATCGAAAATTGTCGTGATCGAATTGGCCAGTGCAAAAGAAGCCGCGGAAGCTATTCGAACGATATCTTGTTTAAATCATAAACGGCATGAAATATTCTTTCAAATTACTCGTAAACCTTCAGATCCATTTTTGGTTTTTTAGTTGTTGTTTTATTTTATTTTAAAGTTCTATCGTTCTTTATGGGATGTATGATGTGTACATAAGAAGTACATAAGAGCCAGCCACGGTCAACATATTTATGAAATTATCTTCAAACAATAATGGTCATTAAACAACCTATCAATTTAATTCAAATACACGGCCATTTAAATAATTTATATGTGTTTTATTTTAAAAACAAATCCTACCACACCCAAAAAAACACCCTATGCATTCGACAAGTCTTCTGATACTGCGCTAGGACGACGCACAAGAGATAGAATCGCAATGTGTCGAACTGACCAAGTGAAAGATGCAACTGGACTACCCTTAACAACTACCCTTTTTCCGTTCCCGATTTTTCTGTCGTATCCACCATCCCTTCCTTTAATTGATGATATCTCACATTTATTTTTACTATGTACGAGTATATTGTTCATGAATTTTGTACAGATGAAAAATTATTTGAATATATTTTGCAATCATGTAACTTCCTTTATTTACTTTTGTCAGGTTGATCGGAAGAGATTACCACCTGGCAATAAGTTTGCCAGATTGTTATACAATGAAGCGTTAAATAAATACATCTCGTCATACATTGCATTCTGTTTATTTTGACTAATACTTGACAAACTCTGTGATCTCAAATAGATTTCTAGCTGTTTGAACTCCAGGCCTTAAATAACTTTATTATTGCATTGCGAGTTATTTCCTCCTCCCGTGATGTCAGATATTAAGTCCGTCGTCACTACTGTTCTGCTCACACTTAGGTGGTTCACCACTGGAGAAGGAGTCCTTTTGAGGACTTCCTTCTACATGATGTAGCTCTCATATAAAAAAGATGTGGATCTTTTAGTGTAGATCACACTGGATGGTGGTAGGATCCCACTGAACTGATCTTAAATAGATTTGGGTATTTATTATTATTATATATTTATTATTATTTTATTTACTAAGCATGAATTTACTTATTTATTTATTATTGCATACCATGTAATAGGTCACAATGCTGAAAAAAAGAATAGAATAAAATAAAAACTTACCTCATGACGACATTGAAGACCGCCGTGTCTTCGATGCATGCAGAAAGAACTGGCCTCATCGCTATCATCATCGCTCTCACTGCGCTCCCACATGCTCATGGTGGCTATTGACTTGCTCATGCAGACAGGACACCACTCATCAGACGAAGAGACCTTCAGTTGGCTTTGAAGCTCAAGCAAGTTCGACAATGGTGACTGTTTATATACAATACTTGTCGATGCCTTGAATGTAAAGAAATTGTTTTTTTAATTATGTACATATTGTTAATTTTTAATTGAGGTTGGGACGGGCGCACTTGAAGACTGGGACGGCGGGATTGCTAATGGTGGAAGGAAGCTCTCAAATCTGAGATATTCAGACACGATATTAATTGCCACATCAGGAGAACAAATGGCTATGCTGCTTAAAAAGATGGAACACAGAAGGGGCCAAGAAATCAGGTTAAAAACCAAGTTAATGATATAATAGACTACAGTAACAAACTGTTACCAAGTAATGTGAATCATGGTCTAGAAGTGGTTACTGACTTTGTGTACTTAGGCTCCAGTATTACCAATGGAGGTTGCGAGGCTGAAGTAAAAAGAAGAACTGGAATTGCAAAGAATGTGATGTCAAAGCTGGAAAGTATATGGAAAACAGGAACCATCAATATCACATCAGACCAAGAGAGAGACACAACATAACTGCCCATAACAACTGCCCTTCGAACCACGGAGTGTAGTTGGGGATGGAGAGAAGTCGTTTAGGGCTATCATGGTAGTCATGCGGTTCACTTACCTAGGTGTAGAGATCTCCAGCAACAGTGACCTATATAGTGAAGTACGAGAACAAACTAATAAAGCGAAGGCTTTGGCTGGCTGCCTGCGGGACACTATATGAAGAAACAAACACATGCTAACCGAATGTAAGGTCATGATATTAGGTCCCCACATACGAAACCGGCGTTTTGCCGTACTTGCAACTTTGATCGCAAATATCTTCTCTTTGGTTAGGAATTTCAAACTCAAATTTATACAGCTATTTACTCAAGTATTTGTGTTTCGAAAATTATAATTCATTTGTTTTTTCCTCAATTGTTTTTTTTCTTTGCGTCACTCAGTTTACAAAATGGAAAACTTGAAATATCGCGTTATTTACGAGTACGAGTTCCACCGTGGCACCAGTGCTGCAGAAACGGCTCGAAGGATTAATGATGTGTATGGCGACGGCGCCGCAAAAGAAAACACAGTGCGTTTTTGGTTCCAACGTTTTCGTTCTGGAAATTTTGACCTGCAGAACAAGCCTCGTGGAGAAAGTTGATAATGAAGAATTGAAGGCTATTGTGGAAGCAGATCCATCGCAAACCACGTCCGAGTTAGCTGCAGGCTGCGGTGTTAGTGATAAAACTGTTTTAATCCACTTGAAGCAAATTGGGAAGGTGAAAAAGCTTGAAAGGTGGTGACTCGGTGACCTCACTTGAAACCTCACGAATTGAGTGAAGCAAATCAACAAACGCGCGTTGACTGCTGCGTTGCATTACTCAACCGGCACAATAATGAAGGGATTTTGAATCGAATCATTACCTGTGATGAAAAGTGGATCCTGTATGATAATCGGAAGCGCTCATCGCAATGGCTGAACCCTGCCGAACCAGCCAAACCATGCCCCAAGCGAAAATTGACTCCAAAAAAGTTACTTGTGAGCGTTTGGTGGACTAGTGCTAGTGTCGTTCACTACAGCTTTCTTAAATCTGGCCAGACGATTACGGCAGATGTCTATTGTCAGCAACTGCAAACCATGATGGAAAAGCTAGCTGCTAAACAACCGAGGATGGTTAATCGCTCTAGGCCACTGCTGCTTCATGATAACGCTAGACCACACACTGCACAACAGACGGCTACCAAATTAGAAGAGCTTCAATTGGAATGTCAAAGACATCCACCGTACTCTCCGGACCTCGCCCCAACAGATTACTATTTTTTTCGAAATTTGGATAACTTCTTGCAAGGGAAAAAATTCAACTCCGATGGGGCAGTCCAAACCGACTTCAAAGATTTTATTGATTCCCGTCCGAATGGTTTTTTTAGTAAAGGGATCGATGAACTACCTATGAGATGGCAAAAGTGCATAGATAGCAATGGTACATACTTTGATTAAATAAATATATTATATTAAAAAAAAATCAACTTTATGTTCCTCCCAAACAAAACGCCAATTTCACATGTAAGGACCCAATATGTAAGACATACGTCCGCCCCATCATGACATATGGGATAGAAGTGAGAGCCGATACCAACAGGACAAAAAAACCTTCTCAGAGCGGCAGAAATGAGAACCCTACGCTCTATCGAAGGCAGAACTCTTAGAGATCGGATCAGAAATGAGACGATAAGGTCTGTCTGTGGTGTTGAAGACATAGTGAGATGGGGAAGAAGCAGAAGGCGCTTCTGGAGGGATCATGTGGACCGCATTGAGGATATAAGACTGGCAAGTATCACTAAGACTGAAAACCCTAACAGCAGGAGATTACCAGGTAGGCCGCCAAAAAGGTGGGACAGCTGGACGTCATCATCCCAGGACAGCCCACAGTCACAAACAGGCCATATGACCTAAACCAAGAAGAAAGAAAAAGAAGATGTTAGTCATGATGCTCAACCATGAGCTACATGACAGGATGATGATGGTTATGATATCATATAAAGTTGTAGTGAAATAGGAAAGAAAAGAAGACGGGATAAATATGGGTGAGAAATGAAAGTTTAACAATTCTATTCAGGCAGTGTTTTTTCTGATGATGGAAGAGGTAAGAGGAATATCAAATGGCGTGTAGCGAAAGAAAACAATGTCAATAGGATACTAAAACATACATATACTCGAAACGGACAGTATCGAAACTTGACATTGTAAGATGATACAACAGTATTCTAATTTTTTTAAATTTTTTTTTTATCCACTTTGCACGGATTTCTCCTGTTACACAAAGAGGGTTTGCTTCTAGCGTTAGCTTATTCGTTAGGAATAATATCAGCCAGGATTCTTCTCATACTGCTAGGCGGTACCGAGAATATATCAACCGTGTCATTCAGTTGGTTCAATATCTCTATACCACGCGTGACTGAGTGTTTAGCCATGATATTCGTCCTGTAAGTTGGTATGTAGAACAGAGGGTGATTCCTTGCACGGATATATTTATTGGGTACATATAAACTTAGTGCTTCTAGAATCGCGGGACAGTTAAAGGAACCTTTGAAAACCTTTATTAGGAATATCGCAATGGATTCTTGCCTTCTTGTTTCAAGGCTTCTATAGTTACACACCGTGAGAAGTTCGGCATGGTGAGCATATTTTGGGTAATCGCCCTTTGTTCTGTACCATAGATATCTGAGGAATTTTTTTTGTATTTGTTCTATATTGTTTTTATATTTGAGCTGGTGAGGAGCCCAAACCGTAGATGCATATTCTAATTTGGTTCTAATTAGATAATTATATAAGTTTTGGAGGATATCGGTGCTGTTAAATTCTCTTGATATTCTCATTACAAAACTGAGTAGTTTGTAACAGTCCGATATCAAACGTGAGACATGGTTAACGAACGTGAGTCCGACATCGAAGGTTACGCCCAAATCCTTGAATTCAGAAACTCTGTTTAGTGCCACTCCCTGTATAGTATACTGATGGTGGATTGGTGAAAACGATCGACTATAAGTAATACCAACATTGATCTATACCAACCAACCGTACCAACCATGTAATACCAACATTGATCTATGACAGTGAAACGTGAGCATGGAAAAAGAGCGAAAAGAGCCAGTTCATTCTGTAGAAATGCGTGCACTTTGAAGAATATATGGTGTGACAATGTATGACAGAATACGGAATGAAGTGCTTAGGGGTGAATGTGAATTTAAGACTGATGTGTCATGTAGAGTGAACGAATGAAGAAAGACCAACAAAACAAAGTGGAAGGAAGGATCAAGAAAAGGATGGTTGAATCAGATCAATGATATTTTGAAATACGGAAATGTAGAAAGTCATAGTGTCATTGTCTAAATTAACAGGACGCCCTGACCGGAGCTCATCATTAACACTGCTGTGTCCATCATTAACCTTTTACTTCCTGCGAAAAGATTAATGATGGACATATCAGTGTTAATGATAAGCTATGTATGGAATTCTTGTGGAATTCATTCTCTGTACATGTTGGTACCAGTATCGTCGACGCTGTCGTCCCCATCTGACCACATCTTGGACCTCACAGACATCTCGGATTGTGGTGTTCCTTACACGATCACGCAAAGTCTTCTCAGCAATAGCACGTAGAGTTCTCATTTCCGTTGTCCTTAGCATACTTTTTGTCCTAACAGTGTCCGCCCTCGCTTCGATGCCATATGTGAGAATAGGTCGCACACAGGTCTTATAAATGCGTACCTTGCTATCCGTTCTCATATCTTTATTCCTCCATATGACATCTCTCAGGCAGCCCGTCACAACTGCACCTTTATCTACCTGAGGCCTTACTTCTTTGGGGAGGTCATGAGAGCTGAGCAGTTCACTGCCAAGATATCTGAACTGGGTTGCTTGTTCAATTGGCTCGTCATGTACTGAAATTCTGCACTCTAGTGAGTCTTTGGAGAATGTCATACACAGAGTTTTGTTCCAAATGGTACTGACATACACGCTTCTATATACAGCAATGATGACAATGTAAGTATTATATTATATTTATCTTTTTAATTTGTAAATAATACTAGTGGAATCCAGCGACAGAGCACCCTTGAGGAGAGTTTGCTCTCTAAAAGCACTATAGAAATTGTCGTTTTGTTGTTATTATTTAATGGAAGACAATATGATGAAATGTATTGATTTGGAAGATGAAAAGGCTGTGAATAAAAACGCGTGGTGATCTGTCCTCTGTACCTATTCCAAATCTGACATGTTATATATTTATTGAGCTCTTAATAGAATTGTAAAACTTATCGAAACCCTTTATAAAACGAAAAATGGTATCAACAGAAATTGAACCCGGAACCCTCAGGTAAGAAAACAGATGTTTTACTAACAAGGCCACCGATTTTGTCATATTAGAAACATAAGAGCGTGTATAACTAGATATATGGATGTGAACAAGAGTTATATACATGAATAGAAAGGAGTGGAGATATATCCTCTTTGCCTACTCCAGAAATGGCATGGATTGATGGTACATATTATATTACACTTTGGTTGTATACAATACAACCTGGCAGACTTGTTGCTATATGGCAATATCTTCCAACCAATCAAAATTATGTTTGTGAGGTATTAATTGAAAAAAATCAGAGTAGAACCCTATTTGAATTTGAAGAAAAATGTTGTTAACGGGAATCGACGTACGAATCGTAATGTAACCTGATTGGTAAGACGTCTTGTCTTCCAATACGGAGTTGCGATTTCGAATCCTGTTAGTAGCAATTTTTTTTTAAAATGTTCCAGTCTGGTTTTCGGTAAAGGCTAATTCAACAATGCCTTTCCGGTTGGTTGAAATATATTACTACATATAAATAAACCCATTAGGTTGTGCTATTTACGACGAAAATGTAATAAATCGAACCCATAATCCACAGTTCGGAATACAGACATCTTTCAACTTAGCCATGTATATCATCGTATGTATGTATTAAAAAATGCTTGAAATGGCAAAATGGCAAATGGCGGATCCTTCACTTTTGAATAAAATGTAATACAAAAAATATTCTTACGTTTCGTTTCTATCGATAAATATATATATAAAATGAAATATTAATTAAATGAGAAACTTACCAATGTATTAATTATAAAAATACACTTAAGGCTTGAAAAACTCAAATGTCAATTTGAAATTGTCTCGATTTATATTACTTTACGACACTTGGACGTGTTTCAACTTGGTGCATCGAGATGTCAGGACGAACTTTAAAAGTCGAGAAAATATTTAAAACTAGGCCCCGCGGACCTATTAATTGTCTGATTAATGTAATTTGTCCTTAAAATTGAGTTATCTTAAGTTTTAATTCAGATTGCGGCGAATTTCTTACGACACGCGCTTTCTAAGCAACTTGCTCAAATTGTCAAGAGTTGAATCAGCATTTTGAAAACTTTGTGCGCGCCTTCATAGACATAACACATGTCACTTACGAAGTATAAGCAACAGAAGTGTAGGAGTCAAACCCCATATAGCGGTTGTGAGTGAACTTAGTGGCGCACTCAATAGTTTTACTGCTGAAATAAAACGGGATTACCTTCATAGACTCTCTCTCTCTCTTTGAATAATGGCCGTGAACTCCTATATATGAAGGAGTATACGCCAGTGTCCAGTGCCTTCATACACGTAACTCGTATTACAGTCTGTCAAGAAAGCGTAGAAATCATCACTTGACACTGGTGTATACTCCTTCATATATAGGAGTTCACGGCCATTATTCAAAGAGAGAGAGAAGCGTAGAAATTAATAAAATTGAAACTAAACAAAATTATAGCTTGGCAACACCAACATAAGCTATCATGTCACATTTATTTATTACGTTTATGCGCGAACTACTAGTACGTCTGGTATGTATTTATGTTTTTTAAATAATTATAAAAATCTTTAAAGTTTAGAAATCATTCACATATATTTCGAGTTGATTTTTGTTAAAAAGTTACCATTTCTGAGTTTATGTTTACGTTACATAGTTTGACAGCTGTTTGGGCAAATGGTATAACCCATATTTTTGAAAAGTTTTATGAGATTTATATTTTCATCATAAAAGTTACATTACGAACATGAAGGTTATGTTACCATAATATATCACGAATATGTCGTGTTATTTAATGGATCGTTTTGTAAATATTATTTAATACATCATTATTTATATTAGCAATGTTTTTTTTATTTACAGGTAAATAAAAAATCACGGCTAGACGATATATTAAAGAATACGAAAAAAATGGGGGAAAATTCACAACTCCAGGCAAAAAAAGGAAGGGTCGCCCTAAAAAAGAATTGGACGATTTCAATATCTGTGCTATTCACCAACAGATTTGAAACTTAAAACAACTTTCAAAATTTATTTCAAATTTTCCTTAATTAGCTTAAGCAAAATGATTTTGTTAACTCAGAAATTCAACGGAATATAGCGAAATACCATTTATACTCTTTTTATATTCATGAAAACGGCTAGTGTTTATTTTTTTCGACAATTTTTTTTGTGGGTTAGTGCATTTTTACAATCAGCTATACATAACTACGGTGTTGCCAATCAGGCGATCGTAGCGCCCTCGTTTATTTTCAACGCTTTTTTGACAGACTGTACTTGCGGAGTATAAACAACAGAAATATGTTGGGGTCAAACCCCATATAGCAGTTGAGAGTAAACTTAGTTGCGTATTCAATCGTTTTGCTGTAGAAATAAGATGCGATTACTTTCGTAGACATAACACATGTCACTTACGGAGTATAAACAAGAGATGTGTCGGAGTCAAACCCCACATAGCGGTTGTGAGTGAACTTAGTTGCGCACTCAATAGCTTTGCAGCGGAGATATGACGTGTTATCTTAATAGACGTAACACATGTAACTTACATGAACGTAAGTGGTAAATGGTTAAAAATGACATGTAGGAAAATAAGATTAAATCAGTTCATAAATTATAATATATAAATAAGATTAGTTAAATAATAAATTTGTATATAGGTATAGCCTTGACAAATATTTGTACCATGTATTACTTTGTTTAAATTAATTCTTTATGTACATGTTTTCAATAAAATTCTGATAATTAAAGTATTAGTTTTAAGATAACTCTAAGCGTATAATATTTATAAAGATTATATAATTTTACTAATGTAATATTTTAGTTCTCTAAGGTATTTATTTATCATTTAACTTCAGGTTTTTTGTTATACATTAATATTTTATCAAATTATTTTGGGATGAACATTCTAAATCGCAAAATACATGGCTGTAATATTTTACACGAATTTGATTTACTTAAGTAATCATATTTAGTATTTATAATTCTGAAATGGTCTACAAATTAATATTTTTGTATATTTTATTTAACTAATAGATATACATAGATGCTATTATCATTTACAAAGGGGAGCGCGAAGTGCCAATACGAGGTTGGGCCACGGAGTGACCAAGGTAAGGGTCTTTCATATTGTTATAACTGTTCTATTTTATTGTTAAATCTTCTTCTGAGTGTCACGGTCCTCTGTTATGATATACTTATATATAAATTATTTTTCTACCTATAATTAAAATTTGTTAATTTGTTTTTATTCTTATTTTATTACACTTTCGTTGTATACAGTACAACCTAGCGGGCTTATTGCCATGTGGTAATATCTTCCAACCAACCAGAAAGATGTTGAAGAGGCTTAAAGTGAAAATCAGACTAGGATCCTTTATAAAAAATCAAGGGTTACAACGGCAATCGAATCCACAACCTCCGGGCTGGGAGACGAGCGTCTTACCTACTAGGCCACGGAGGTATACGGTATACTAAATTAATCTGTAGTAATTCGCATGTTATACGTGAGTTTTACATGTCTGGAGACAATGCATATGCAGGTGTTCATTTTTACCAGCTGTAGTATTTTTTTTAAATAGGCAATCCACCTAAACTAGGATGATTTGTGCCACCAAATTAGAGGCATTATGCAATTATATGAGTCGATATAATAAACCCCATTTCAAAAAAATACAATTCTAGATAATTCAAAGTGTCAACTGAGTGAGCTTCAAAAAATAATTTAACAATCGATCTATCATACTCGTACATATGTTATATTGAGTGTTAACATAAGTTGTGTCCGGTTTTTTTAAATTAAAAAATGAGCACCGAAAGTAAAACCAAATGGAAAATGTTATACGACATTCGAAAGAAAATTTTCTGCTCTACAAGATATTGTATTTGCTTTTACGTTACATATATTATTTTATTTGATTACAAGCCTTCAAAATGGAAAGTCAAGTAGACGAAAGTGAGCATTTTCGACACCTCCTTCTGTTCGCGTTCAATCGAGGGAATAAAGTTGCCAAAGCTGCTCGCGATATTTGCGAAGTGTACGGTGAAGATGCTATGAATAAAACGACAGCTCGTTGATGGTTTTTGCATTTCAAAGACGGTAATTTTGACCTGAAAGACATGGAGAATTCCGGACGACTAGTGGACTTCGATGAGGACCGCTTAAACCATATTATTCATGAAGATCCCCTTCAAACCACCGTATAATCGGATGAGCAGATGAATTGTAGTCACATGACTGTATACCGCCATCTTAAATCAATGGGAAAAGTCCAGAAGTTTGGCGCTTGGGTTCCACATGTTTTGAGTGAAAACAACAAAAATCAACGTTCGACAATTTCTGCTGGTTGGCTCGCGCGTCATCAAGCTACGCATGGCCACAAGCAAAGGTTCCTTTAGCGCATCATTACTGGTGATGAAAAATGGTTTGAAAATGGGATGAAAAATGAAAAATGTTTGAAGGGGATCTTCATGAATAATATGGTTTAAGCGGTCTTCATCGAAGTCCACTGGTCGTCCGGAATGCTCCATGTCTTTCAGGTGAAATTATCGCCTTTGAAACGCAAAAACCACTGACGAGCTGTCCTTTTATTCATAGCATTTTCACCGTACATTTTCACCGTACACCAGCTTTGGCAGCTTTATCCTTCGATTGAACGCGAACAGAAGGATGTGTCGAAAATGCTCACTTTCGTCTACT
The DNA here is from genome assembly GCA_949825065.1 of Odontocerum albicorne. Lineage (NCBI taxonomy): Eukaryota > Metazoa > Arthropoda > Insecta > Trichoptera > Odontoceridae > Odontocerum > Odontocerum albicorne. Next base: position 20,112,319 of record OX463866.1, on the reverse strand, counting down.
CGCCATTCCATTTTGAAGGCTTGTAATCAAATAAAATAATATATGTAACGTAAAAGCAAACACAATATATTGTAGAGCAGAAAATTTTCTTCCGAATGACGTATAACATTTACCATTTTGTTTTACTTTTGGTGCTCATTTTTAAATTGGAAAAAAAAACGGACACAACTTATGTTAAACCTAATATTACATAAATGAAAAAGTTCCTCAAAGAAATAAGAAATGCCACATTCATTGGACACGGTAAAATATGACTTTTAGTAAACCATATACTCGTATATCTCGCAAAGGGCAACCGAAAGATACATGGTCTATAGTTTAATCATCCAGACCACACTCGCAGCCGGGATTCTCCACAATACCCATTCTGTAAAGGCGACTAGCCACCACGCAGTGGCCCGTCCGCAAACAACAAATGAAAGACACCTCCATCTTATTCATTTTATAATATTAAACTATGGTCTGAAAGGGATAGATTAAATTGGAAATAAATTTTTCTTGCATTATATTAAGTTAAATTTTTGCTTCACAAGCAAATCAATTCACAAGCAAATAACATATATATGATACATAACATCACGCCATTTTCCTGTCGGGGTATGCAAAGAGGACAGAGCGCCAGACTTTCCTATCTCGACACACATCCTTAACCTCTTCAACATTATACGCCTTCTAATTACTTCTACAATTTATCTACCTTTCTAACATACGTTTCCTTGTTTCAGAATTTCATTCACTTGATCCAATCATTCTTTCCTTGATCTTCCACTCAAATTTGCACTATATATCTATTTTGTTAGTCTTTCTTCGTTCATTCGTTCCATATGCCCAAACCATCTCAGCGTCCTTTTCTTCATCTTACTTTAAAAATCAGCCTTAAGTTAACATTCATCTCTTATCACTTCATTCTGTCATACACTGTCACTCCATATATTCTTCTCAATGCACGCATTTCTACAGCATTTATTCGGGCCAACGTTGCCGTTTCAATCCTATACATCAAAGTTGGCACCAAAATACAATTATGGACTATCATCTTAGCAGATTTAGATACCGTCCTGTTTGAGTATATATGCACATATATTATCGTGCCTAATTGATTTTGTTTCCTATCGCTTCACGCCAATCGATATCCCTCTAAATGCTTGTCTTCCAGCCTGCAAGTTGCGGCTTTGATTCCCGTTGGAACCTTGATTTTTTAAAAAAGAAGTCTAGTCTGGTTTTCACTTAAGACCTCTTTAAAATCTTTCTAATTGGTTGTAAGATATTGTCACATGGCAAGAATCCCGCTAGATTATAAGTGTAATACAATACAATACTTGGCTAAAAAAAATTGCGATCTCCGAAAATGACTTAGTCACAAGGCTCCATCATGAGCAGTACGACAAGATGATGATGATTTCCTTATATTAAAGTTGCACTTGATTCAATTACAGCACTTGGTGTCAGACAGTCTGCTGACACTGACTTGGTGACCACAATCTGCCAGTAGGACTTGATCCCAAATGCAGGACTTGTTGTCAGTGAGGTTTCACCACTAGAATTTGAAGGTGGCCACGGGCAAAGGTGACTGTCGGTGCTGTGCAAAGTGTCTGCATGTGACCAGCACCAACAGAAATCCAGTGATCAGCAGCACTAGGACGCAGCTCCAAGTAAGGCCGATCCTCAACAGGTTGGCGGTGTACGTGCTGTGATATACGATAGTCTGTATCTCTGGTGGCATTTCATTCATCGTCTGAAATAAAAAATGAACTGAATAAATGATTTATCGAGTTATTTCTGTCAATTATATAGGATCTTTTATTGTATTGGACGTGTGCGGTCACCCTTGTAGGTGTATAGACATTGGTATGTGTATTGATCTATATTTGATATAATATTTGTGAATATGTAAATTTTTGTATGAAAAATGTTGGTTTGTTTGACTCCGATCGTGTTCGCGACCGCAAGGGAAATAAAGGACTTGCGGGCGTACAGTCGTGAGTAGGTCACGGGCTGGTCGGCTTAAGCAGCGCTCAAAACCCCGAAAGTTGTTGTATTTCGCGGGGAACGGGCGCTTGTGATGACCGACCGACCATTAATATAGAGGGTCCCGTTTTGGAGAAAATTATATTCTCAGTAACAACCGACTCTACTGTGTTTTACTTTGAGACCCACTACTTTGACCTGCCTGAGAGGTATCTTTCCACCCCGCTACCTTCTTCTTCTTCTTCTGGATCTTCGCTTTGGAATTCGCTACCTCGATTCTCCGAGCGTGGCACAGCAACCAACCTACACTACAGTCTATTTGTACCCTGTGCGGTACATTTATAAATAATAAATAAATAAATATAGATTATTGATAGTAACAAAGTATGTACGCATATACAGGAATCAGGTAAGTCGTGAATCATACTTAGGGTGATGATAGATTGTGTAAAGACCTACCAGAATATCAAAACTTGACCTCAGTAAAAACCTTACCGTTTTTAAGTTATTTGTACTTATGTAAAATTTCATAAAATCCCCCTACCTTGCGTCAGATTTTTTGCTGCGTAGTGTACAAATCACCTTTTTGTAATTTTTTAAAATGTGAAATAACTTTGAATAGTAGCCTTATCTATCGCATACAAAATGATTTACAAAATTATTAGGGAAATTAAAATTTTCACGCTAAACTTTGGCCTTCTGTGGTAAAAAAAAATTGTACTGGGCATTTCAAGAATACTACTTTAAAAAGTAGCTCATTTAATGGATATTTCAGAATGCTGCAACACTACTAGATTTTTTTTATGGAAAACGAAATAATACAATTTTTTATTCAAAAGGGGCTGATTCTGACCAAAGTTCAAGTAAAAAGTATTAATGCAAAATATGATATACAGTGAAACCCCGTTTTTACGTTTTTGAAGGGACTGATAAAAAAACCGTAATTGGAGGGAAAACGTAGATTCGGGGCTAGAAAAAAATTGAGTATTATTTTTAATTTAGATAACCACGCAAATAGGAAAACTTTTTTCAATCGATTTGCGATTTTTTAGTATCGTAGACAAAGTTGTAATGGGTATCCCCAAATCACGCGCGAGCGAAACACGTGAATCAACATGTTTATTATTTTTTTCGAGAATTTTCCTTTTCTCTTGAATCGATAATGTTTTTCTTTGCTGAGACATTATTTGAAGGGATTCAACGAAATATTAAAAGAAATGTAAACTGACACATGAAATACACGACAATTGATAATTTAAATTGTATGTACACGATCAACACGTTTAAAACACAAGCACAGATTGACCAAATATATCATACAGTCTGCCTGCCTCTGATTCGCTAAATTTCCCACCAATTGCATCGTATTACACGATTCGTGTACCATAACCTTGACCATGAGCGCTGCAGATGCAGGTGCACACGAGTCTATAAATAGAAACAACATATTTCTGCTTCCTAATATTAATTTCAAATATTTTAAATCGTCGCGCGTGTAATTAAATATGTTTATAGATTGATTTGCATTTTAAATATTTCAAACGTAAATTGCGGGAAATAAAAACGTAAAAGCGGGTACTAAATGTACTAAAATAAAACGGGATTGTAAAAATTGGACGCAAATAGCGGGAAAATGTGAATTCCGGGCACGTAAAAACGGGGTTTCACTGTACTTCATCTTGTTTCTCGTAGCGCGCCTATTGTAGCATTAATGTGCAAGTTTGTGTGATTTAATTTAATGAGGATGATAAATAAAACACAAATTAAAATGTTAAAAAAATTCTTGATTCAATAAATTTTACAGGAGATGCTCGAATTGTCGCCCTCCTGTACTGATGCAAGCTCGGCATCTCCTCAAAAATGATCGCTTCAGCAATCTCAAACTGTGTGTCGAAATTTCACGGGCAGCCGCATTCACTCGTTGACGCAGTTCAACCTCGTTGCGGATGGCTTTATGGTAAACTTTATCTTTTACAGCCCCAATAAAAATAATCCAGAGCAATAAGGTCAGGTGACCGAGGAGGCCACAGAATTGGCCCAAGACGACCAATCCATCGCCCACAGTACACGTTGTCAGATTAACTGTCAGCAAAAGAAGAGAACGCTTTTGGAGTGCAGTGCCACGTGGTTTGATTTACGATACTGACGTTTTGAAAACATTGCAGTTTTCATATTCAGAGCTTGTTCTTAGTCAACTTTACCATAATTGGATGCACGCTAGATACCACTTGGCCTACTGGAGTATCAAGCATAACGTGAGCGCAAAGTTCCGCTACACCACGGAAGAACATACGCGTGGCTTCCACAAAGGTTGAAGCTATTTGTGAAAGCTGCACACTTGTCTTGTCGTGACAACTGGATTTCAAGATATTATTGTTACCAAGTTGACAACTGGATATCTAGGCAATGTTGTTGCTAAGTTGGCAACTGGATCTCTAGGCATTGTTGTTTCCAAGTTGACAATTGGATTTCTAGGCATTGTTACCGCTAAGCTGAAAATCGGATCTCTAAGCATTATTGTTGCTAAAAGGCATTAATGTTGACAACTGGATCACAAGGTATTGTTGTAGCTAAGTTAACAACTGGATCTCTAGGCAATGTTGTTGCTAAGTTGACAACTGGATTTCTAGGTAATGTTGTTGCTAAGTTGTAAACTGGGCACCTATGCATTGATGTTGCCAAGTTGACAACTGAGCTTTTAGGCAGGAAGGCTTTATATTGGAAAATTTTCCCCATCCATGGTTATGGTCTGATGAATTATGAAGGGGGAAATAAATAGAAGTGTTTCTCACCAGTTCGAGCCACGCAAAAGGTAGGATGATGCCGTCAGGAAGTGTGTCCAGTCCTGGTCCAGTGATCCCCGGAGGTTTGTTCACCTTGACGTTGATTTGTAGTCTGAAAGGGAAGCAGATTGAACAATGTATTTATTTTCTACTTAAATACCTCAGAAGAGTAAATAGAACTTTCAACTTGATACTTTATGTGATAACTATGATAAGTATATATTTTTTCTTGACTTAATATTTAATATTTCAAAAGGGGTAAAGCAAGGATGTGCTATGCCCCCCTGGATGTTCAATATTTATATAGATACATGTGTGAAGAAACTACAGAGGGCAATTGGTGGCATTCAAATAATTATTTATTTATTTATAGAACACTTTTATTGCAAATACAATCTGGCGAGCTTATTGCCAGGCGACAATCTCTTCCAGCCAACGATACAAAAGTAAATGAAGCAAGTTACATGATGGCAAAAAATATACATAATTGAACCGAACAGTACCAAATTCGCTAAGATGATAATTCACAATAGTATTTTGGTGCCAAATTTGTTGTCTGGGAGTCGTCGCAGATATGGAAAAAGACTGACAGAAGCCAAATTAATGCTTAAAAAATGCGTCCATTGAAAAGAATATTTAGCGTGTGTCCTAGTAAGACGTGCTGATGATGTTGATGTTGACATCGCTATATTCGTTTTAGTCGAATTCTGTGTTCCTTTTCGTTCGGGGTCATCAATTTAGCGGGATGCTTAATTTGATACGTCGTGATGATTTTGATTTGTTTGTATTTAAAATAAAATACGTCGATTCAAAAATGCGGGAAGTGAGAGTGAATAATCAATAAATAGTAAACAGCGATGAATGGTCAAGTGAATAATAACAAGTGCCCTTTATTCATCGATAAGTAGGTATATATTATATAGAATTTCAGAACGGGCGCGTGAATGCGTCCGCGGTATATCTCGATCTCACTCCTGCGCGTGCTGAGGTGGTCGCAAGCGCTGCGGATAATACAGTGGGTAGAATATTTATTGCCGAAACGGCGAGACGGCGTGATATGTTCTCTTTCTACCGTGGAATGCGATGTAAATATTATTTTCGTGTAAACAGTATTGACGTTCTGGTATGTGACATTTGTACGTATCCAGAGGTTGATTCATCGGTCGTTGACCCTGCATGTTGACAATATTTTATGGACGTGGGTATTTCCTACAAATATATGAAATAACAATGTATGACAAAATACGCAATGAAGGGATTACGAATGAATGTGAACTTAAGGCTGATGTGTTGAGGAAGATGTTAACCAATATTAGACTCGCTCCGTCCTTGGCATGCTTTAAGAAGCGACTGAAAAAACTCTTAATTTCTAGTCAGTTATATAACTTGTTTCATTCCTGACTTTTCTTTCCTTTCCACCTTCCCATCATTTTCCTTTGATTGATGATATCTCACTTTATGTAAAAAGGAATGTTCAGGTTATTGTCCGTCTTTGTGGGATTTGTGGACATATGCTCACGTACGCGTTCATGGATTTCGTGGGGATGGATAGTCATTTGAATGTATTTTGATACCATGTAACTTGCTTCATTAACTTTTGTCTGGTTGGTTGGAAGAGATTGCCGCCTGGCAATAAGCCCGCCAGATTGTATTTGCAATAAAGGTGTTAAATAAATAAATAAATAAAATGAAGAAGAGCACGCTGAGATGGTTTGGGCAGGTGGAACGAATGAATAAATAAATGATAACAGATATATAGTGCAAATGTGAGTGGAAGGTATGTAAGGGAAAGACCACACATACCTTGTGATTCTGACTTGTATACTCGATTAGTCGTTCTTTCGTCATTTATTCATTCCATATGTCCAAACCATCTTAACCCTTCCCTACCTGTGATGTGTAACTAGTACACATTGCTTCTAACAACTTTAATATCTCTATAAATATAATAAATACTGGATTCAGATTTTAGGTATTCCTCCGTAATATATTTACGCATTGAATGAAAAAATAATATTTATAATAATTATAATATAAGCACTTATCGGCCACATCAGATATATTTTATGAAAATCGGGAATAAATTCACCAATACAATCAAACGTGTGCCAGTGTGTGACGTAGGTATATTCATTCTAAAAAACACTATGGGTGAGGAAGCGACGCTATTCACGTCCCACTCTCCCTCTACTTCGTTATATGGGAACGCAAGAAATAGAATCTCAGTTCGTTCGCTTCTCTCGCTTCAGTAGCTCTCGGACATCCATTTGAGGTGGTCGCTTTGCCCGTTTTGTAAACGTCGGCCGATGTTTTTTTCATGTTTTCAGCAATTGAATTTCAATTTTTATCACTTTTGACTTCAAATTTAATTAATTTAAGCGATTGGCTATGAATATTCTTATTTTTCCGATTTTAAATCGCTCATTTTTACATGTGTATTGAATACACAGCACCGGAACGCGCGGATTTTTTTAGCATAGGAAGGGAAAGTTAAGATCTAATAACACTAAATCAAGTATTTGTTGTATAAATTTAAGGTTATAAATGGCAACTCTTGCTGTGTATGTTTTGCATGAACGATTTTGGTATTGCAGCGCAATGGCATCAACAAGGACGTATTGAGCATCTTCACCGGCGAGAAAGGCATGGACAAGTACGGGCTCATCACAGTACCGGAACGCGCGGATTTTTTTAGCACAGGAAGGGAAAGGTTAAAAGCCCTTTCTTCATCTTACTAAATAAACATTAATTTTATCTTTAAAAAAATAATAAAAACCTGGCGGTGTGCTCTGGTCGTCTCCTTTCGGTGTGTCATCTGATCCAGTACAACGGTGTGTACGGTAAGTTTGCTGATGTGCAATGGCTTTCACTTAAAGCACAACATCGTTTTCCAACAGAATTAACGTTGGAATGGCGAGGGGATCCTCGACTACGAGGTCCAGCAATGACGACGACAGTGATAAAGTGCACTCACTTGGTGTTAGCCCCTATGGGGAAGCCCAGGGTGGGGTGTAGATCAGCATACATGGCGTGCATCTTGGGAGAGGGCTCCAGTCCATCTATCGCCTCCACCAGGGCAGGGTCTCCCAGGTAGAAGTGAGGGAAGGAAGACATCATGGGGGCACCTGCAACCAATCACAATGAGGTGATAATTATTTTTATCTCTACAATTAAGTGAGGATTCTACATTTAAAATTGTTACAGAAAATTTAGATACAGTACTAAAATCCATAGATATTTTTAATTATATCATGTTATGCGAAATAAGTGGTGTACACTGTATTGCCAGCAAGACAAAAACATCAAAGTACCGTCTGTGTCGAATTTAACAAACATTATTTTTGTAATTTTTTTAAAAGGCAATAATTCCCCAATTATCTAGGATGAACCGTATGACAGCTCACAAATTTGCCCCAATACAACCTTGTAACGATGTTCAGTAATTTTAATTATTTTATCAACTTTAATATAAGCCTCGATTCTAATAAATAGCAAGTTATTTAGGTAAATACATTACTTACAACTAACAATAATGACAAATTAATACATCTTGTTACAAATTAGCAAAAATGTGGCAGTTTGTTAAAATCAAATAATATTTGGCGACGTTCGTCAAAAGTCACTACGTTAGTCCGCATTGGCTAGGGATGGGGTATACGATAATTGGATTTTAGATTTTTTTATACCTAAAATTAAATATTCGTAATTAGTATTAATTCATAGTGGATCTTGGCCTATTTAAAGATAGATACAAATCATACAATACATTAGAAAGTCAGTATAATGAAAATTAGGAATTAAAATGTCAGTTTAAAGAAAAACAATAGTTCGACTTGTAAAAAAACTATTCGATTTGTAAAAAAACAACGATTTTACCCCATCCCTTTGTGACAAACGTCGCACGGTTTATCCTAGACTTTCTGAAGTATAGGATGATTTGTGTCACAAAATTAAAATCACTTTGCATTTATATGAGTCAATATAATCACACTAATTTAAGAAAATACCAATTCTAGACGATTTCAAGTTTCAACTGATTAAGCTTCAAAAATGTGATAATCTATGTACGAGGCGTATCCAGAAAGTAAGTGTACTGAGGCTCTCACGACCGGATGGATTTTATTTTCGACATGTTGGCTACACTTCCGCGTAGCCTGACCCTTCCCCTCCGCAACGATACCGGTTTGAGGTCAGTACGTTGAGAAGTGTCAACGCGACAACACGTTTCGTGAAAAATGTCAACCCCATCTCCCGCCAAGTTGAATCGAGTGGAGGCCGGGCAAGAGTTTTTGAGGCGCTGCAAACTCCATTGAGATGAATTTCTCCGCTCCATCGTTACTGGAGATGAAACTTGGGTTGCACACTACATGCCTGAAACCAAAAGGCAGTCTCAACAGTGGCGTCACACCTCTTCACCCTCCGCCAAAAAGTTCAAAACCACAATTTCAGCCAAGAAAATCATGGCATCCGTGTTTTGGGACTGTCAAGGCATAATTTTAATTAAATATATGTCTCAAGAGGAGACCATCAACTCTGCAAGATACTGTGAGACCCTAAAAAAATTGCGGAGGGCGATTCAGAACAAGAGGAGAGGCATGCTGACAAAGGGAGTCTGCCTGTTGCACGACAATGCCAGACGGAACTGCTCGCCTCGTTTAAATGGGATGTCCTGAACCATCCCGCGCATTCCCCTGACCTAGCACCTTCAGATTACTATATATTTACCTCCCTGAAGCTACACATGGGTGGAAAAAGGTTTTCAACCGACGAGGAGGTAAAGGAAGAGGTGGAGAAGTGGACGGAGGGGTTGGCGGGAAACTACTTCGAGGAAGGCATCAAAAAGTTGATACCCCGCTTCACCACCTGCATTGAGAGGAATGGCGACTATGTCGAAAAATAGCTTACATATGTACTACGGTAACCACGTAATTTTTTTGTTTAAATAAAAAAAATTGTAACCTACAAAAATTCAGTACACTTACTTTCTGGAGTCTACGTTTCACTCCCATACATCAAAGTAGTGCACCAAAATACGTACACAATCATTTTGATGCAGTGCTGTTCGAGTATATAAAGGGTCTTTCAAATTGAGCGGTTTTTAAAGTTCTTAGATAATACACAGATGGCGTCGCGAACTTGCCTGGGTCTTGGGATATTTGAGAAGTGTAATGTATGACATTTATAAAAATGGAGTCGTATACAATACAACAACGCGTTCAAATTGTTGAATTATTTTATGTATTGTAATCTCCGGAAACGGTGATGTTAATTGACCACCAAGATCGTGTGATCTGACACCGTTGGACAATTTTTTCTGGGGTTACGTGAAAAGCCAGGTCTATAATAATGACCCCCGATCAATTCCTGAGCTGAAGGACGAAATTATTCGCGTTATTGGTGTGTTAGAACCGCAATTATACCAAAATGTCATCGAATTTTTTGACAAAAGAGTGGACATCTGTGGAACTGCAAGAGGTGGACATTTGGCAGATATTGTTTTTTTTGTGTTTAAATGTCATACATTATACTTTATTGACCAATAAAACGTTTTTTGAAATCAAAGCAAATTGTGTGTTTTATTCAAGAATTAAAAACTTTGAATAAAAAAAACCACTCAATTTGAAAGACCCTTGATATGTTTTAGCGCCCAACTGACTTTTTTCGTATCTTAACTCTTCCATTATTTGAGAAAACACTATCCAAATAGAAGAAATCTACCCTCATATAACATTTACTTTTGATTATTAAATTTATTACCAAATACACAGGGACTGGAGTTGAAGACGCCCATGGGAGGACAACTGCCAGATTCCATCTTGCAGTAGCACTGGTTTGCAGGGTTCACGTCCGGTGTAGAGAAAACGTCTTCCGGGACCGCAAACCGCAAAGCCTTAATGCCTTGTTCCAACTCAACTTCCTTCTGGTAGACAAAAGGCACCTGTCTGCAGACTTGCTGGTTGAATACGTTTAACACCTGCTTCTTAGCCACCTCGGAGGGTGGAAACATGGAACCATCTGTTGATTGGATGCTGCAATGCACGAAAAATCAGTGTTGGGATAAAAAAATATGTAAAATAATGACCTGAAAGCTTAGTAGTATGTAATTAATGCTGTCGATTTTCAATTCATAGAAATCCATTTTTAATTAGAAAATCAAAATTAAACGCTTCGTTAATTCTATGTATACGTGTATACCGTGACAGATGTTTCGCTATACACTGGTCTCGTTAAGCTTCGCCCACAGTTTGATAAGGCCATTGTATGGCGAAACAGCTGTCAATGAATAAAAAATATAGATTTATCAAAATGTTAAATATTAATAAAATTTTAATTATACTTCAGAAAGTCTAGGATGAACCGTGCGACGTTCAAAACGTCATTCACAAAGGGATGTCGTAAAATCGTTTTTTTTTTTTTACAAATCGAATAGTTTTTTTATAAATCGAACAATTGTTTTTCTCTAAACTGACGTTTTAATTCCTAATTTTCATTATACTGACTTTCTAATGTATTGTTTAATTTGTATGTTTCTTTAAATAGGCCAAATGCCTTTAAATAGTTAATCCACTAATTAATCCACTATGGATTAATACTAATTACGATTCATGTATAAAAAAAATCGAAAATCCAATTATCGAATACCCCACCCCTAGCCAATGCAGACTAACGTAGTGACTTTTGACAAACGTCACCAAATATAATTTGATTTTAATAAACTGCCACATTTTTGCTAATTTGTGACAAGATGTATTAATTTGTCATTATTGTTAGTTTTATGTATTGTATTTACCTAAATAACTTGCTATTTATTAGAATCGAGGCTTATATTAAAGTTGATAAAATAATTAAAATTACTGAACATCGTTGCAAGGTTGTATTGGGGCAAATTTGTGAACTGTCATACGACTCATCCTAGATTTTCCGAACTATAGTTTCGTATTTCTCAGATACATATCGTATGAATACATTTTTCGTGTGCAATTGAGTTTAACCTGTGTATGCAAGCTTTATAAAATAAATAAATAAATAACACTGTACTCGCAATTTGTTTAGTCCTACAATGTTTATTCCACTTTGTATAACGGCATGACCGTACTTATTTCAAGGTTTTCACCTCATCATCAGAGGAGCACAAACAAGACCGAATAGTATTCAAACATAAATGGTGTTTGATGAACGGAATAAACAGTGTTTGATAAAACAAATAACAATGCCTTTATACCTCCACAATGGTAATGCCTTAACTATAAATAATATATAAACCTATATTGCTCTCGTAACAAACCGGGATCATTCCACCTGAAGAGAGCTTCGGGATAGGAGGTAGAAACACGTGTTGAATCATAATTAATACAATTAGTAGAATAAACTTTTAAACCTCTACAATGTTAATGCCTTAACTATAAATTATATTATAAATAGTTCATTCACTTCATAAACAAGAAGTCTTGTTTGTGCTCCCCTGATGATGAAATGAAAACCTTGAAACCGGTAGGGTTAAACCGTTATATAAAATGGAATAAACAGTGTTGGACTAAACAAATAACAATGTCTTTAAACTTCCACAGTGTTAATACCTTGACTATAAATAACATCATAAATAGTTTATTCACTTCATAAACAAGGAGTCTTGTTTGTGCTCCCCTGATGATGAAGTGAAAACCTTGAAACCGGTAGGGTTATACCGTTATATAGTGGAATAAACAGTGTTGGACTTAACAAATTACAGTGTCTTTAAACCTCCACAGTGTTAATGTCTTTACTATAAATAACACTGTTTATTGGTCGATTAGGAATTTGATTTGCTGTTGTTTTTCAATCTAGAACTATTGGAGAGATGACAAACCGATTGCACTCTTCCGTGCTCCAGTGGTTGAACCGGTTCTGCCCGTTGTACAAGTCGATGAGCCCGTACTTGTCCATGCCTTTCTCGCCGGTGAAGATGCTTAAGACGTCCTTGTTGATGCCATTGCGCTGCAATACCAAAATCGTTCATGCAAAACATACGAGGACACAGCAAGAGTTGCCATTTATAACCTTAAATTTATACAATAAATACTTGATTTAGTGTTATTAGATCTTAACCTTTCCCTTCCTGTGCTAAAAAAATCCGCGCGATCCGGTGCTTTGTATTCAATACACATGAATACACATGTAAAAATGAGCGATTTAAAATCGGAAAAATAAGAATATTCATAGCCAATCGCTTAAATTAATTAAATTTGAAGTCAAAAGTGATAATCATTGAAATTCAATTGCTGAAAACATGAAAAAAACATCGGCCGACGTTCACAAAACCTCAAACGAAAGCCCGCGAGCTACTTAAGCGAGAGAAGCGAGCGAACTGAGATTATATTTCTTGCGTTCCCATATACCGAAGTAGAGTGAGAGTGAGACGTGAATAGCATCGCTTCCTCAACCATGGCGGTTTTTTTAGAATAATTATACCTACGTCACACACTGGCACACGTTTGATTGTATCAGTGAATTTATTCCCGATTTTCACAAAATATCTCTGATGTGGCCGATAAGTGCTAATTATTATTAATATTATTTTTTCATCCAATGCGTAAATGTATTACGGAGGAATACCTAAAATCTAAACCCAGTATTTATTATATTTATAGAGATATTAAAGTTTTTAGAAGCAATGTGTACTAGTTACACGTCACAGGACAGGAAGGGTTAAACAGTCATTATAATCGCACAGAAATTTCCTTTTTAACAAAAGACACATTTGAGTGAACAGTAGTTGAAATTCTCCAACGCTAAAATTCCTCAAATTTCCAAGTAAACATTGTTTTGCTAACCGAATTGTGGAACCTTGGAACAAACTGCCCAATAGTGCAGTAAATGCTATGACATTGAACCAGCAGATAAGATGTTTAGTCAAGTTCCTATACATAAACCCAAGAGTGCTGTTGGAATTGTATTGTGTTTGCTTTTCCTTCGCTATCTCCGTAAAAATGTGATAATTTAACTTATAGATAATACCAGTATTCATGCTGCCTGACCATGATGATAATACTGCCCGATAGTGCAGTGAGTGCTGTGACACTGAACCAGTGTTTAAAATGTCTGGACAAGTTCCTACACACCAACCCAGGAGTGCTGTTCTGTTTCCTTTGCGTAGTCCTTGCTGTGTCTTCATGAACATATGACAGGTTAACTTGATATAGATATTAACAGCATCCATGCTGCCTGGCTATAATGATAATACTGCCCAATAATGTAGTGAGTGCTGTGACACTGAACCAGTGTATGAGACGTCTGAACAAGTTCCTACACACAAACCCAAGAGTGATGTTTTAATGGTGTTCTGTTTCCTTTGCTTTTCCCTAAATTTCTCTCCATGAAAATATAAAAATTAAGCGTGATATGACTACTAAACAACCTTCTGAGTAATCTACCAGACAGTTGGTCGTAGCTGGACCTCGTAGTCGAGGATCCCCTCGCCATTCCAACATCATTTGAGTTGGAAAGTGAAGCTGTGCCGTGGAGATTTCGGTTATTTTTTTCTCCTTTTTAAGTGAGTGAGTATTTTTAAGTGAGTAAGTATTGCACACCAGCAAACTCACTGGCACACTGGTGTACTGAATCCGATGGCACACTTAAAGTGAGGCGATTGGAGCACACCGGCGTGGTTTTTTTCCTTTTTTTTTTAAAGAATAGATATGAGCGTCTTTCCAATCATGGATTAGCGCTACGCTCAAACAGAGATTGTTTATTGGCCTTTCCAGTTCACCGCTCCTCTTTCTTTACGTCGTCCTTTACTGTCCATGCAGTGAGACTCTGGAATCAGTTACAAACCAATATAATACAACTCGCTCCGTCCTTGCCATGCTTTAAGAAGCGACTGAAAAACCGCTTAATTTCTAGTCAGTAAAATAACGTGTTTCATTCCTGATTTTTCGTTTCCTTTCCTCTCCACCATCCCTTCCTTTCCTTTTGATTGATGATATCTCACTTTATATAAAAAATAATGTTCGGGTGATTGTCCGTCTTTGTGGGGTTCGTGGGCATGTTCTCACGTATACGTTTATGGATTTCGTGGGGATGGATAGTCATTAGAATGATTTATGCGACCACGTAACTTGCTTCATTTACTTTTGTCTGGTTGGTTGGAAGAGATTGCCGCCTTGCAATAAGCCCGCTAGATTGTATTGCAATAAAAGTATTAAATAAATAAATAAATATGATCGAAGTCATAAGTATACTTATACCCCCGAATACTACTAGGCGGAAAAAATGTCTGTGTCATTCGAGGGGAACTGCACAGCGCGGGGTTCGAACTGACGACCTTTCGCATGAAAGTCCAGTGCGTTACCGCGCGGCCATGCACCTCGACAGTTATGTTACACTATTGTTGGTTGAGCTTTTTTTTTGTAAAACCTTATTCTAGAACGGGCCATTGTGATGCAATCTATGAATTCATTGTTTTCAAATTGTGGAACCCAGTATGGAGATCTATTCTCCCTACCTACGCTTGTAAGACATAGCGTGATGGTAGATATAATACTTAAATAGTGTATATTGTTATTCCGTTACGTAACTGCCTGAAAACAAAATATGTATGTGATCAGTCAACTACTCACCGTTATCAGGAGACCGAAATTGTCCATTTCGGGTACACTGCCTGTCATCTGCAAATAGGGCTTAGCGAGTTGGATCAGGTCATCGTCGTAGCCCCAGAGGAAGCGGTGCAGCGGCAACTTTATGAAAGGGCGCGAGTTGATGGAGCTAAACACAGTCGAGAGGCCCACCTTGACAATATAGAACGAATTCTTCGTCAGCTCTATGGCACTCTGGAAATATTGTATAATTGATCAGACATTTTTTAATATACATAATTTGAACTGGACTGTTATTTTCACATTAACCCTTTAACGGGCATAAGCAGAAATCGGTCGCATATGCGACCACCCTTATGGTTATACTTATAAGGATTCATTTTCTTAATGAAACCTTTTTAAGTAACACAAATGTCAACTTGGCAAATGTAGTGGACGGGCAGAGGTCTTATTTAAGACGGATCGTCGTGAAGTTAGCTGCATGTTCAGTAGCAACGGTCTAAACATCCGGTCAATTTATTGTCGTATATGTAAATAGGTGTAGCGAAATGCTTATCTTGATACGTCGTGATGATTTTGATATGTATTTAAAATAAATATAAAACTCAGGAATGCGGATAAAAGTGAAAGTGAACAGTCAATGAACGGTCGAGATAATAATAATCTTTATTTTTCTACAAGTAGGTATTTTTATAGTAGTGAGTGAATGTGCTCGCAATATATACTCTGTCTCACTCCTGCGCGTGCACTATTGTAGCGGGTAGTATATTTATTTGCCGAGACAGCGAGACAGAACGTAAATACTATTTGTGAGTAAACATTGTTGACGTTTCTAGTATGTGACAATTGTAAATAGTTCATCGGTCGTTGACCCTGTATGTTTAACAATTATTTATTTATTTATTTACAAATTATGCTTGACAATTATTTATTTATTTAGGTATGTAGGTACGCTACATAGGTATTATAAGTAAATCACCATTCATTATATCTCATATAAGAATTGTATTTCCTAATGCAACCTTAACTTATATATTATTACCTAAACATTCATTGGTCACTTTGCGACCACTGACATGACCCCTGAAATGGGCACAGGTCTCACATGTGACCGCCTCATTAAATTTTTTTTTCTTTAAAACACATTTTCTAAGAAATAATGTTGAATTGATACACATAATAATGATTTATTCAACAAAAAACTCAATATCTCAAAAATAAAAACTTGCCCTGTAAAGGGTTAATGTCAAATTGATATGGTGAGGTGCGGACAGCTGAATGAGGACGGCCAAATGTTGTGTGATCACACAACATTTGGCCGTCCTCAGTCAGCTGCCCGCACCTCACCATATCAATTTATATTGTAATAATCATTTTTGTAGGTGTCCCGTAAGTCAATGTCAAGCCGGTATCGAGGAAGAGGCCAGCTTATGACGGTTCAGAATAAAAAATAATCTCTAGCAAACGCTATAATAATATTTTAATAATCATTTTGACTCGTGTACTTAATTATGTAAATATTTTGTTGATGTCTCTTCATTTGATTTTTTCGAATAGTTGTAAATTATTTTTATGTTTCTTTTTTTATATTTTTAGATTAGTTTCGCAATATTGTAAATGAAGCTCTAACTACTTTTTTTACATTTTTAGATTAGTTTTGCAATATTGTAAATGAAACTCTAACTACTTTTTTACATTTTTAGATTAGTTTTGCAATATTGTAAATGAAGCTCTAACTACTTTTTTTACATTTTTAGATTAGTTTTGCAATATTGTAAATGAAGCTCTAACTACTTTTTTTACATTTTTAGATTAGTTTTGCAATATTGTAAATGAAGCTCAAACTACTTTTTTTACATTTTTAGATAAGTTTTGCAATATTGTAAATGAAGCTCTAACTACTTTTTTTACATTTTTAGATTAGTTTTGCAATATTGTAAATGAAACTCTAACTACTTTTTTACATTTTTAGATTAGTTTTGCAATATTGTAAATGAAGCTCTAACTACTTTTTTTACATTTTTAGATTAGTTTTGCAATATTGTAAATGAAGCTCTAACTACTTTTTTTACATTTTTAGATTAGTTTTGCAATATTGTAAATGAAACTCTAACTACTTTTTTTACATTTTTAGATTAGTTTTGCAATATTGTAAATGAAGCTCTAACTACTTTTTTTACATTTTTAGATTAGTTTTGCAATATTGTAAATGAAGCTCTAACTACTTTTTTTTTAAATAATATAAAATAAATTTTGAAGGAATCTTGAAGTGGTCAACAATAAATAGTGATAAATATTCTTGTTATACCAAAGGTACTTAATAATTTCCGCTCAGAATTGGGCATGGCCAGCACTGGACATTCCACGAATCAAACCGTCTTCGCTGTAAGACGCCGAGTTCCTCGGGCACTACAGCAAGTGTCGCGTGGACTGCTCCTTACTGTAGGTTGTCCCATCTCCTTTTGTTCTTCCAATGCCTGTTCGGACCGTATTAAAATATTTTCAGGTCCTCCGGTTTATTTCAGAGCCACTAAGGTACTAACAGGTTCCACAAATGATCCGACCCTTCACTCCACCACAACACCCTCGGTAGCACCCTAACACCCCCTACCGCATTTTTTTGAAAATCGTAAAAGTAGCTACCCTGCGCCAAATTTTTATATGCTGTGACTACAAATTGCCATATTTTATGATTACCCTGATACGGGACATTCTGTATACGATTTTACTGACTTTCTATCTTTCTTGCTTTCATAATATCATTTACTCGTAGAAATCGCAAAAAAACACCAAGCGAAGGCGTCTTAAGTGGGAGAGCATCACGCAGATGAGGATGCACAAGGGCAGAATAAATAAATGGTTACTGACCAGCATGGGGAAGTTGGGCACCACCACCGTGACGTTCTCATCGCTAAAGGATTCGTCTTGCAGTAGCTGATAAGAGCGCTTCTCCTGAAAGCTCAGCGTGCCGTTGGGGTGGAACTCCGTGTTGACGTGCTCTAACGTCTCTCTGCAAGCAATAAGCACGTCATCCATGTACAATCACATCTCCATCTCCAAAGAGTAGAGGAACTTTAAAGAAGAACAATGGACATGACTTACTCGTATACGTAGGGTCCGATGTCTTCTACACGAAGTTTCTTTTCCTTGCCTGCCAGCACCTCCATGGCGTTGGTGTAGTTGAAAATGTGGACTCGCATGATGGGGTGTATTGGTGGCTTACGCCACAACTCGAAGGCTCTCGAGTTATTCGTCAACACCAAGTTCTGCACATAACACAAGTATTTATGTAAACATTAATATGCATGCAGTGTTATACAATAGAAAAAAAAACAGATGCGTGGGACTCTCGCGCGGTAGAAGTGAAACTTCTTAGCTCATAGGAAAAGTTGATTTTATGCATTGCTTTTTTTCCATTTGTTAACAATTTTTATTTTAGGATTAGGAAATGGTTATATTAATTAATAATATAAATAAATTTAATTAATAATTTAATTAATTAATTCATTACTTAATTAAAAATAATTAATGAATATGTTTTATTAATTAATTAATTATAAATTTTTATTAATTATTATATTAATTAATAATTTATTCATAATTGATTAATAATTATAATTATTAATTAATAATACATACATTTTGTAATTATTAATATTACTAATTATTGTATTATAGTTAATTTATATTAATTAATAATTATAATATTAATATTATATCATTAATGAATATTATAATAAATTGATTAATTGTTAATATTATTATTAATTAATTAATTATTAATATTAATTAATTAATTATTCTTAATAATATTTAATATTAATTAACATTATAAGTATTAGTAATATTATTGTTATATTATTTTTAATAATAATACACTAGTTAACAAGGTTTTTGTAACAAGGGTAAAAACGGCCATTTTAGGTCAATTTTTGTGTGCTGATAACGAATATGAACTTGAAAATGTTCCATCACGTACTTTTTAAGAGAAAAACCTGAAATTAGTTTTTGACTGAAACTGAAACATTTGTAAGATGAAAAGTTCGAAGAAGGGTGAAAACGGATTGTAACAAGGGTGAAAACAGCCATTTTAGGTCATTTTTTGTGTGCTGATAATTGAAAATGTTCCATCACGTACGTTTTAAGAAAAAAAAACTTGCAATTAGTTTTTGACTGAAACTGAAACTTTTGAAAGATGAAAAGTTCGAAAAAAAATTAAGTGTTGAAGAACTAGAAACTTGGAAAGCCTTTGGAAGAGTTGTTAGTGGTTTCCTAGGTAATAATAAAGCTGACAATGACGAACAGCTTGTGCAAGAACTCTTGCAGTTACCAGAAGATAGAATGTCGAATGTCACTGAAAATACACTTCCCGCATTCCCATCTAGACTTTTGCCCAGATAACTTAGGAGATCTAAGTGATAAACATGGGGAAATGTTCCATCAGGATATTCACAGAATGAAACAATGATATCAAGGAAGGTGGGATTCTAATATGATAGAGGACTACTGTTGGGTTTTTTTATAGAGAAGGTGACACGTATTTCAATATTTTAACAAATAAATGTTGCCAGTAATCTGTTTATGGGTGTTTACTGTAATGTAGGGGCTTCTAAGTTATCTACTTAAAGTTTTCATTCAATTTAATATACAATCTCTAAAAAATGGATTCGATCAACTTTATAAAAAAGGTTATTTTTTAACAAAAAATTGGTATACTATATAAGGTCAATTTTTCTTATGGTAATCATTTTTCATTCTGCTTTTTTTATTTTCCTATGTAACAAAATTGTTTTCTGTGTGTAAATTTAGTATTTCAGTAATTTATTTATTTTCATTGTTGTAATTACGACTTTTGAAATGCGTAAAACGTACTTATTTTATTAAAACACTCCCCCTTCTGTTACACAAAAATGTTACGTGTTACAAACTTTTCACTGCGATTTTCGTAATCAACAGGGTCGATTTAGTAAGAATCAGCTAATTTAATCTCTGTTACTGACAAAAAGTTAAAATTTGTTAATTATAATATTAACTGTTATCTTGGCAGATTTTGATACTGTCCGATTTGAGTATCTGTTTTAGTGCCCCATTGACTATAGTGTTTCCTTTCGCTACACGCCGTACGATATTCCTTTGAACTCCTCCATCATCTGAGAAAATACTAACCAAACCAACAGTAAAATTCCTCAACTTACTCCAAATTCATTATTAACCCATGAAAATAATATTTTTTTAGTTTCAAGGTAAATAATTTGTTCTATCTTCCTGAATACATCAGCCTTAAGTTCACATTAATTCCTAATCACTTAATTTCATGTTCTGTCATACATTTTTAGGAACGGTTGTTCCTTAAAGGAGGGATGATGAAGATGATTGTTGATGAATAAAACTCGTTCGAAATCGGAATATGCAAATAGGAATTTTATTGATAAACGTCGGTATTTATAATATTTTGAACGTGTGCGGGAATGCGCACGAGATATATCGCTGTCTCGTCTTTGCGCTTACAATATGTTTATTGTCGATGCGTAGGTATTCATTGTTTTGGCTGACAGCGCGGAAGATATGTTGCTCTCTCCTTTCCTCATGGAATGCGGTCTCCGCTAGTAGTGAGTTGAATGACCGACCGTGTGGACTTTGCCCATTGTTTGTCTCGTCGATGCAAAGGTGGGGCAAAGGTCGTCTCGTGGGTTCAGTGACCGCACGTATAGTCGCTACACATTGTTACCTCTTGTATTCTTCTCAGTCACTTACCATGTAGAGGGCAGCGTTAAAGGTGTCCGTGAAGAAGAAGATGATGGTGCCGATGAGACTCAGCAGAAACAACACCACCAGAACAGTCGTCTCTGCAACAGGAAGAAGAAACGGAATGGTCAATTCATATACTCGTATGTTATTTCATTGCTCTCTCCACAACCCGGTTTGTAAAACACCTAAATTCGTATTCTTATGTGTTTGGCCCTCACACGTAGCGTCTTCTCCAACGAAGTCACAGCGTCCGGTGTTAGGTGGTGTAGCTTCTGCACACGTCCAGGGAACCCATATAGTGGACAGCTGTCATAGATGTCACACCCACCCGCCTGTTATGGAGGACAACATTAGTCCCCAGTCAGAGCGATCTGCACTAGAAGATTGAAATCATCTTTATTTTGAAGTGAAACTTCTATAGACGCGGTAGGGCAAATTGGCCTGAACGTCACGAAAAGTGAAACGGTGTATTATATTATTATTATTAAATATTTTATTTATTAATAAATTATTATTTTAACATTAAAAATTATTAATAATAAATAATTAATATTATTTTAATATTATTAAGTGTACTATATTATTATTAAAATTATAATTTTTTATTATTATTAAATAAAAAATAAAATATTTTTTGTTATATATTATTTTTATATTAATATATTTAATAATTATTAACTTTATTTTATATTAAATTATTTTATTTAATATTTATTTAATATATAATAATAATATAATTAATTAATAATACAATATAATAATATACTATTAACAATATAATAAAAATAATATAATAATAATAAATAATTATTTAAAAATAACAAATTTTATAATTAATAATAACATATAAATATATTTAATATTAAAAAATATAAATTTAATATTATTAAGTGTATTACATTGTATTTTTATAAAAAAAATATTTTATTAAAATTATTATTATTTTTTATTAAAAAATTTTAAATATTTTTTTTTCATTTAATTAAGAGAGATTTGCTTGAATTAAATTCCACATAACCATTTTTTACTAAATTAAGAGAGATTTTCTTAAATTAAATTCCACATAACAATTATCTAATCCTTAAAAAAAAACGTCAACAAATGGAAAAAAAGCAATGCATAAAATCAACTTTTCCTAGGAGCTAAGAAGTTTCACTTCTACCGCGCGAGAGTCTCACACATCTGTTTATTGTAACGGTATAACCCTTCCGGTTTCAAGGTTTTCACCTCATCATCAGAGAAACACAAACAAGACTCCTTGTGAATGAACTATTTATGATGTTATTTATAGTTATAGTTAACTCTATGAAGGAACCCAGATTTTATTAAATAGGATCCCAGTCTGGTTAACACTTAGGGCCTATAAAAACATCTTTCTGGTTGATTGGAAGAGATTGCCACATGGCAATAAACTCGCCAGGTTAAAAAAAAAAGTTTAAAGACACTGTAATTTGTTTAGTCCAACAGTGTTTATTCCACTTTATAAAACAGTATAATCGTACCGGTTTCAAGGTTTATATCTTCTTATCAGGAGAGCACAAACGAGACCCCTTGTTTATGAAGTTATTGAACCGTTGTATTGGGTTGATACAAAAGTTCTCCCCCTTTTTATACAAAAATTTAAGATTTTTTTTATTTATTAAATTATTTTTTTTCACCTGGTGAGTTTATTGCCATGTGGCGATCTCTTCCAACCAACCAGAAAGATGTTTTATAGGCCCTAAGTGTTAACCAGACTGGAATCCTATTTAAAAAAATCTGGGTTCCAGCGGGGATCGAACCCAGATTTTTGAAACATTACATTCAATCAATATATTATAGTATGTGCCGTTCTTTCGGATGACCTTTCTCCATCTTTCTGGTAACAGCATAACCCCGCGCTCATAGAAACTTTGACGTTTCTAGGTAAATAACTGAACCAGGTGATTTTTCAAATCTTCCAAGGAAGAAAAGTTTTTAACATCTAAGCTGTTTTGAAGTGATTCAAATAAATAATAGATAAAGTTTATTATCGAAATTAACAATAAATTAAACTAATTGACATATGATACAATCGCTTTTAAGGTTAAACAACTTTAATCGGTGTACCAATGTCAACTACATTAATGTCTTTAAACAAATAAACATGTCAAACAAATAACAACAGCATGATCACAAAATTACAAAATGATCTATACCATATATTGTGCAGCACCGGCACAAAGACTGGTACAGCACCGATACAAAGACAACCTCCGTTGTCTGATGGTAAGACACTTGTCTGCCAATCCGGAGGGGGAGGGTTCGATCGCCGCTGGAGCCCAGATTTTTTGAAAATTAATTCAAGTTTGGTTATCACTTAAGGCCTCTTGAACATCTTTCTGGTTGGTTGGAATATATTGTCACATGGCAATAAGCCCGCCAGGTTGTACTGTATATAACAAAAGTGTAATGCAATACAATACTTCCAATTCCAGTCTGGTTTTCACTTTGGGCTCAATAAAACATATTTCTGATTAGTTGGAAGAGATTGACACATGGCAATAAGCTCGCCTGATTAAAAAAAAAAACGTTTCAGAAAGAAAATTTTTGCTCCATTTGCATCCCTTATGTTTAATCCATCGCACTAACGTTGATCGGATCGCTTATGTATTCATTCTGCGCTAGTTCAACGCTTGACACACGTTTATAAAAAGTTAAATAAAAATCAGGAATGAAACACTTTATATTACTGACTAGAAATTAAGAGAGTTTTTAGTCACTTCTTAATGCATGCCAAGGACGAAGCAAGTCTAACATTGGTTTGTAACTGGTTCCAGAGTTTCATTGCATAGCCAGTAAAGAATAACGTAATAAAATAAGAGCGCTGAACTGGGAAGCCTAATAGACATTATATGTAAGACTGTAGCGTACCTTGCAAGTTTTGCAGGTTTGAACTGGGAAGGCTAGGTTTTTTTTGTTTGTTAGTTGATGGAATACAAATCAAAACATGTTTAGCGAATATCCTTGAAGGACGTGCTGATGATTTTGATTGTTTGGTATTTAAATAAAATACGTCAATTAGCAATGCGGAAAGAGAGAGTGAATGAATCAATGAATAATAATTAATGATTAACGATGCTTTATTTATCGGTAAGTAGGTATTTACACATTTCAGAATGGGCGCGGGAGTGCGCCCGCAATATATTTTTATCTCGCTTCTGTGCGTGCAGAGATGGTCGATTGAAATATTGCAGGCATCGCAAATAATATTGTGGGTAGACAATTTGTTGGCGAAAACGGCGAGACAGCGCGATGCGTTCTCTTTCTGCTGTGGAATGTATCGTAAATAGTATTGGTGGGTAAACAATTTCAATGTTTTGGTATGCGACCTTTGGACATATACGAAGGTCGTTTCCACGGTCGTTGACCGTGTGTGACGACAATATTCAGCGACGACAGTAGTTCCTACACATGTTTAAACACACTCTTTGGCAACATGCATGGAGGATCTTAGAAGTTCCTTAATGTATTTCGACCTGGAGACTGTAGTAGGTTTCCAGATTCATGTGTTAAAATCTTCAAGACCTGACACTTAACTACACTTTAATAAAGCGAAGTGAGAATCTCCATCATAAATCAATTCATACATATTTTCCTTATATGTAGTAATGTCCATGCTAAAAATTAGGAGACTGTCGTTTAAAAGTTCAAAAGTTTCAAAAAGTATTTACAATATGACAGTTATGTGTCCTGTCTCATAAGAGGTATTGATCATGTGAAACACGGGATCTGGACTAAATGCAATGTTAATCACATTAACCCTTCCTTCCCTGTGATGTGTAACTAGTATACATTGCGTCTAAACACTTTAATATCTCTATAAATATAATAAATACTGGGTTCAGATTTTAGGTATTCCTCCGTAATACATTTACGCATTGAATGAAAAAATAATATTAATAATAATTAGCATTTATCGGCCACATCAGAGATATTTTGTGAAAATCGGGAATAAATTCACCGATACAATCAAACGTGTGCCAGTGTGTGACGTAGGTATATTCATTCTAAAAAAGCGCTATGGGTGAGGACGTGACGCTATTCACGTCTCACTCTCACTCTACTTCGGTACGAGTATATGGGAACGCAAGAAGTAGAATCTCAGTTCGCTCGTTTCATTAGCTCTCGGGCATCCATTTGAGGTGGTCCCTTCGCCCGTTTCGTGAACGTCGGCCGATATTTTTTTCATGTTTTCAGCATTTAAATTTCAATTTTTATCACTTTTGACCTCAAATTAAATCAATTTAAGTGATTCTCTATGAATATTCTTATTTTTCCGATTTTAAATCGCTCATTTTTACATGTGTATTGAATACTCAGCACCGGAACATACGGATTATTTTAGGACACGGGATCAGAATTCAACGATAATCTTGTTTATCACGTTAAAACACGGAATCAGGATTCAACGTAAATCTAGTTTATCACGTTCAAATGCGGGATCAAGATTCAACGCAATTCTAGTTTATCACGTTAAATACGGGATCAAGATTCAACGCAAATATATTATAGTTTATCACGTTAAAACACGGTATCAGGACTCAACGCAAATCTTGTTTATCACGTTAAAACGCGGGATTAGAACCTAACGTAAATCTAGTTTATCACGTTAAAACACGGGATCAACACTCAACGCAAATCTAGTTTAATACGTGAAAACACGGGATCAAGACTCAACGCAAATCTAGTTTATCACGTTAAAACACGGGATCAGAACCTAACGTAAATCTAGTTTATCACGTTAAAACACGGGATTAAGACTCAACGCAAATCTAGTTTATTAGGTTAAAACACGGGATCAGCACTTAACGTAAATCTAGTTTATCACGTTAAAACACGGGATCAAGAATCAACGCAAATCTAGTTTATCACGTTAAAACACGGGATCAGAACTTAACGTCAATATAGTTTATCACGTTAAAACACGGGATCAAGACTCAACGCAAATCTAGTTTATTACGTTAAAACACGGGATCAGGATTCGACGCAATTCTAGTTTATCACGTTATAACACGGAATCAGGATACAAATTGTCAAACGGAAGAAGATGCGTCGATTAGATTTTCTCTTTACGTGTATGAACGTAGAAAAATGTGTCTCGATAAAATGAGAAACAACAATCCTATATTTTCCAATTCATTAAGATGCGTCTTCATAATACCAAGATATTATCCATAATACTCGATTTATTGTCAAGTACAAATATCGAGTCTCTTGCAAAATAAACAAATAAGATAAGGGAACCGCAGATTAATGCTAATTGGCGGGGGAAAGGTTAACTTTATTTTGAGTAAGGAAGGAAGATACTGTACTGTGGTGTATCTCGATTCCATATTTTAATTTGATAAATTGAATTTGCGTCGAGTCCCCGTCGCGTGTTTTACGTGATCAATATATGAATGGTTGAAGTAAAATTGGCATAAGTACCAAAAAAAAAAAACAAAAAAAACTAAGTATGCAGTTTCATTCTATATGACATGTAAAACGAAGTTTCATTCTATATGACATGTAGAACGAAGTTTCATTCTATATGACATGCAGAACGAAGTTTCATTCTATATGACATGCAGAACGAAGTTTCATTCTATATGACATGTAGAACGACGTTTCATTCTATATGACATGTAGAACGAAGTTTTATTCTATAATATATGACATGTAGAACGAAGCTGCATACTTAGTTTTTTTTGTTTTTTTAAGTACTTAGTGCCTATTTTACTTCAACCATTCATATCTGCTTTAAAAAAAGGACATTTACTGTCATCCAGATAATATTTTTTTAACAATTATGGGGGTATTTTACTCTAGAAATTTGAAAAAATCCGTTTATTTTTGCATATTCTTTAAGTTTAGACCTTTAAGAATATGTTTTCAAAAGGAAATGTTGAAATTTTCAATATTTACGAAGTTATAGCTAACATTCTATTCGTCAACACCACGGCTAAATACTGCAAGCAGTGAAGTGTTTTAAGGCGGTATTCTACTGTAGAAATTTGAAAAAAATCTTTTTTTGCATAATCTTAAAGTTTAGACCTTTAAGAATATGTTCTCAAAAGGAAATTTTAAAATTCTTAATATTTACGAAGTTATAGCTATAAATGAGGCAGCAATTACGCCGCACGGGAATGACTCCGACAATAATCTCAAAACTTTAAACGCGTTTTTCTCGAAACTACTTTTTTCGACCTGGTCGACATAAAATCTCAAATTTTATTTAACCGATTGCCTTTAAATATAGTATAAAACTTTGATAAATGTTTTGTCTATCGTTTCTACCTTGGAAAATTTAAAACTATTTTTACTATTTTTATAAAATTAAAAAAAAAAGGATAAAAATTAAATTCTATTTTACAATCTCTTTGGTACCAACTATAACTTATCAAGAAACTGTGTATGATTTTTGTTTCAGATTTACGAAAGGGTTTCAATAATTTCGACAGGTTCACCCTCTTTTTTTTACAAGATATAACAGCTGATAACATCTTGAATTTAAATTTTTCAAAAAAAAATTTGTACATTCTCAAATCATTAATAAACAAACTGATTTTTTCCATTTGTTAACGATTTTTATTATTTTTTTTAGCGTTAGGAAATGGTTGTAGAATTTAATTCAGGAAAATCTCTCTTACTTAAATAAAAAATGGTTATATGGAATTCAATTCAAGAAAACCTCAATTAAATAAAAAAAAAATTTTTTTTTAAAATTATTATTCATTTGTTTTTTTTTTTGTATTATTGTTTATGTATACTCGTATATTGTATTTTTTTCACTTTTGCATTATTATTATTTTTTTTTATTTAAGTATTTATTTTTGTTTTTTTTTATTTGTTAAATTTGAAATAACGATTTCTTAATATAATTTAAGTTTTATTTATTTGTAATTAATTTATTCATTATTATAAATATTTTTATATTTATAATTATTGTTACACTATTATATTTATTTTAAAATTTATTATTATTATATTATAATATTATGCATAATTAATATATAATATTTATATTTATAATAAATATAATAATATAAATAATAATATATATAATATAATAAATAATATATATATATATATATATATATATATATATATATATATATATATATATATATATATATATATATATATATATATATATATATATATATATATATATATATATATATATATATATATATATATATATATATATATATATATATATATATATATATATATATATATATATATATATATATATATATATATATATATATATATATATATATATATATATATATATATATATATATATATATATATATATATATATATATATATATATATATATATATATATATATATATATATATATATATATATATATATATATATATATATATATATATATATATATATATATATATATATATATATATATATATATATATATATATATATATATATATATATATATATATATATATATATATATATATATATATATATATATATATATATATATATATATATATATATATATATATATATATATATATATATATATATATATATATATAATAATAATAATACAATAATATAATTATAATATAATATAATAATAATTAATTTATATAAGTAATTAATAATAAAAATTATATATAAATAAAAAAATATTAATGTTTTTTATTAATAATTTTTATTTATAATTATTATTTATTATAATTATTAATTATTTGATAATAAATTTAAAAAAGCAAATTAGTAAAATTATAATTATATATAAAATCAAATTATAATATAACATAATAACTATTATTATAATAATAATGTAATGAAATATTATTAAAACAATTAATTATTATAAATAATTAATAATAATAAAATTAATATTACTTATTATTTATGGCCTAATTGATAAGACGTATATCAGTCAAATATAAAGGGAAGCGTTTCACTTTTCGTGACGTTCAGGCCAATTTGCCCTACCGCGCCCATAGAAGTTTCACTTCAAAAATATTTGGTAAAACTGATAAAAAAATGGAAGATGTACTCACTGCAAGCAGAATTCTTGGAAGATCTTTTACGGTTACAGCACAGCTTGAATTTGCAGCAGCTCACCAGCTCGGAGTCTGGACAAGTAGTCCAACCTCTCACCACAGTATCTTGTCTGATCAAGGTTCTTTGTTCTGGAGTCACTTTTTCTGATGCACATTTCACCATCAACTTTTCGTAACTCTCGTTAGCTTCCTTCTGTTTAGTTTCTTCCATTTCTGTTTGTTTAGTTCCATTTACTCGTTTTTGTTTAATTTTGTCTAAGTCATTCTGTTCGATTTCATCTCCTTCTTTCTGTATAGTTCCATTTAGTTCATTTTGTTCCGTTCTATCTTCTATCTGTTTCGTTCCGTTTATGTTATACTGTTGAGTTTCATCTAGTTCTTTTTGTTTGGTTTCTTCGACGTTTTGTTTTGCTCCATCTGTTTTGTTCTGTTTACTTCTGTCTATGTTTTCATGTTCAGTTCCATTGACTTCTTTTCGTTTAGTTTCACCATTTTCTTTATGTTTCATTTGATCAGTTTCTTCTCCATGAGTATTGTTCATATTAGACGACAGTTCCATGCTTTAAGGGTTTTTTTTCTTATCTTCAATCTTCTTGGTGAAATCTTTATGGGAGTTTTTTTTTGGTAATTCGACTGCTTTTTGTTTAAGGTTCTTCTTTGGGGTTTTCAGATCTTCTGTAACAAAAGTATATAAACTTATTAACAAGTTGAACTGGTTGAAGGTGTATGAATGTAAAAGAGGCTAAGAATATACGTCAAAATAGGAAATATGGTGCTCTGACCATTCTGCTTACCCCGACTGTGAAATGGCGTGGCAGTATATATTACTCTACTTATCATGTTGCATGATGGGCCTATATGTTGTAGGTAACATATAGCTTGTAACCTATAACATGTAGGCTCACTATACTTTCCTTATATGTTTTGGGCCTACAAGGAACGTGTAGGCCCACTTCATAAAAGATACGTGTAGTGGGCCTACACGTTCCTTGTAGACCCACTCTGCTAAATGTTTTGTTCCTTAGTGAAGGGGCAACTTCACATTTGTGCAACTCCTGCATAAAAAACTGCACAGACTGGGTTATCAATATGGGTATTGTATGGATTTTCATATGGCTTACAGGCAGCGGCATCTGCTCTAGAGGTGCGTTGGTGCACTGAACCGGAGAAATAATTCGCAATTATTAAATTATATATTCGCTAACATGACTTCCAAAAATATGAAATATTTGTATAGATTAAATATGTATAGTACGAGGATTTTTATTTAATAGAAAATTTAAAAAAAAATTCTTTCAAATAGACCGGCCAAGTTTGCCAATACTACCAGAGCGATCTCCAATACGCACCGGACGGAAACGCTAATTCATATAGGGCAGACAGAGACGTACAGTAAACCGTGAGACGTTCGCTCAGTGTCTCGAGGTGCGTTGGTGCTCAGCGCACCAGCGCACCTCGGGACCAGGCACCGCTGCTTACAGGAGTAAAGTGAATATGTTGTTCTTGCCGGGATGAATTGATTGAATTGTATGGATTTGCTTTGTTGTGCCGTTTTTCCCTATTGAATAACACTGCTTACATATCATTGTTAAATTCTACATGTTGATTTTGTATCAAAAAGAACATAATAAATGGATAAATATTTTGTTTATTCAAATAATTATGTTCCATTGTGTGCTGTTCGGAATATATTTGAATATCATAGTATACGAGTAAATCGGCCAAAAGCCATACGACGGCTATCGCCAAAGAAAGAATACTAGAATTGAATTTCGAATACAAGAGAGCGAGAGAGAAATACTTGGATTCTCTTCGAAAGTAGTTCGAAATTTGAATCTCGGTGGGTCCGTGATACTGAACGAATTTTAAATACCTAGATAACAATTTTTGAACCGGTGTAAAAGGGTACGATGTATAAATGACACTTTTTCAAACATTATTTAGAATGTAAATTCAAAATTACTTGTGATCATAAAACGTCTTCACAAAAACAAAAGGGAGTAATCAAAATATGATTAGAAAGTTATTCCTGATCAGACTCACGCTGAATATTTTCGAATACATTATTATAACAATTTTCACACACCATGCGTGCATGTTTGTATTCATATAGTAAATAACGATCAATATCATTCAATTAGGGGCTAGAACATAGATATACGAACTATTGCAGGTATATATAACATATACTCGTATATAAAGAAATATTGAGAAAAAAAAAAATCAGAAATCAAAAATACTAACGTAATCGGGCACAACTCATCCAGCAGATTAAAACTTCCGTCACGGAGACCAACGGTGCACTGGAAAAATAACAAAGATACCCTTGTGTCAGGGGTAGGGAGTCAGGAAGCTACTATAAGCCTCACCTCTTTGTCGGTAAACCTCACCCATTGGCACAAAAAAATAGGTACCTCATCTCACATATTAAATGCGCCCGCCCAAGGGTTAATTGTGTGGTAGTCTGACACCTGTTGTCAGTATTCGCCAGAATATCACAACAATATTTAGAAATAGCTTCTAACTTTGTGCTCTCCTTTAATAATATAAATAACGTAATATAAACAAAACATTAAGGACAATACTTTGCCTCTGGAGTTGAGTAACCCTGCATCAACATGTAGGAAGGTTTTAATTCGGCAAAGCAACTTGCATCTCGTTCTACTAATGAGGCCGTGTGTTTTCTATACCTATCTCAATATCTATTCATAAAATTCCCACAAAATTCTCAAAAAATCCAATATTTGTTCTATGTATGCGTTATTCCACTAAAAACAAACCTGAGTTCTTTTTCTCTATAAAATAAGTTTCGACAATAACGTAAGTCTGCTTGGTGAAGTTTGGTAATATTTTGTGGTATACATACATAACATATATTGAACTTAAATATATATATATATATATATAATTATTAAATAATTTTAAAACAATGACTGTAATTTATTATAACTACTGCTTTTTGTATCTTCATGTTAGTTTAAGATAAAGTTTTGTATTATTTGTCAATAATTTTAAGTACTTGTATAATAACCTGTCACATGTTCATTTGTATATAAAGACACTGTTGTGTCGTTAATTAAATAAATAAATCTGTTTTCAAAATTGAAGTCTTCATTCCTTCATAAGATCAATCATTCATTATTTCCACTGTCGGACCATCAATAATTGATTATTTGTGTTGACAATTATTGTTCATTATGACATGTGTTTCAAGTAAGAGGTAACATTTGAATATATGTATCACATGTAATTGACATCAATCAGGTCTTGCCCCGAGCTTACAGTCCTAATGTTTGAAAAAGTTATCATGTGTTGTGTGCCCTGTATAGCCTCATAAATATAGACAATTTTACTTTTGTGAAACAACTCAAACCAGACAGTAACAGTATCAGATAAGATGACAGTCCACAACAGTATTTTAGTGCCAATTTTGATGTTTGGGAGTGAAATGTGGACGTGAACTGAAAAATGTCAAATAAAATTTGTTCTACGAAAAGCATTTCAGTCCATTTTATGCTTAAAATGACTTTTTGATGACATTTTACTTAAAATTAAAATATCTACACATGGAAAAAATATTTATGTATGTCCAAAAGTTATATGGTTTCGCTGTTATGGAAAAATAAAAAAAACATATCATCCCGAAGCAATTACACAGTTGGTATTCATCCCTACCAACCAGCACAAGAGTTCATGACTTAATAAACCACGACATATCAAGTCAGAGGAATAAATAATAAAATAATATAGAAAGAACAATATTTTAGAATCGTTTCAGTCACGTTTTTACGAGTACAGTTGTTTTCACCAAGAAAGGATTAAGTCCAAAACAGGTGTCCCTATTTTTAATTTTTAGGTAATATGTTTTTAAGTTACTCATTTTTTTTGTAGTAATTCTTACAAATAAATAAACTGTCTTTAAATAACATCTGTTTGTATTTTATTTTATTAAAAACTTGATTTTACGTCCCCTTCCGAAATTTAAATTGCATTTATCTCAAAACTCAATATTTGGACTTAAACGCTTTTCGCAGAACAACGACGAAATGCTTGTTCTTTAAATAATACATAAGGGGGATAATGTACTACCTTGATCAAAAAGTTTTAGGACTTTATTCATAAAATCGATATGGTCCCCTTCAAAGTACTCCCCATCGACTGCAACGCACTTACGCCAGCGCTTGATCCAATCCTCGAAACACCGCTGGTACTCAATTTTCGGTATGTCCATCAGAGCCGTCTTCGATTTTTTCATGACATCCTCTCGGGTGCTGTAACGCGTTCCGCGAAGCGGTTTTTTAAGTCGGTTGAACAGGAAAAAGTCGCAGGGAGCCAGATCAGGTGAATTTAAAGGCTACTGGATAGTAGTCGTGTTGTTTTTGGTCAAAAACTCATGGAAGTCATGTCTTTCGCGATTTCAACGCGGTCCTTTTTTGCATGAAATTGAGGTCTTTGGCACCAGTTTTGCAGCGACACGTCTGAGGCCCAAATCACTAACCAAAATGTCTTGAGCGGATCCATAAGCGATGTTCAAGTCCTCTGCCAGCTCTCTGATGGTCAACATTTCTCTGATTTTATCGATGTTTTCACCGGTTTTCGACTGCCACTGCGTTCGTCATCTTCGACCGACTCACGACCACTTCTGAAGCGTTCACTTCTCGTTCACAAAAAACACTTCTCCAACATTTCCAAGGTCTGCGGACCATTAAATCCGTTTTTCACACAAAATTTAATACAAACTCGTTGATGCACAGTTGATGCCATTTTCAAACTTGTAAAAAATCGAAAACACGCACAAAGGTAGATGTACTCAGTACAGCGTAACGTTTACAAATGTCAAGCTATGACGCTGAAATTTGGAGGGAAGTGTCAATGATAGATGTGGTAACCTAACAAAAAAAAGAATTCTAATAGGGTGACTGACAGCGCCACACGGTGGCCGGTCCTAAAACTTTTTGATCAAGGTAGTATGACATAATACGGAATGAAGGGATTAGGGATGAATGTGAACTTAACCCTGGTATGTTGAGTATGATGAATAAGAACAGTTTAGGATGGTTTGGGCACACGAAACGAATGAATGGAGAACGACTAAAAATTAAAATATTTTACCGTGCAAGTAAAGGGTCTTTCAAATTGAGCGATTTTTTTAATTCTATTTGTTTTAATTCTTGAATGAAACACACAATTTGCTTTGATTTCAAAACACTTTTTATTGGTCATTGAAGTATAATGTATGACATTTAAACACAAAACACAATATCCGCCAAATGTCCACCTCTTGCAACTCCACAGATGTCCACTCTTTTGTCAACATTTTCGATGATATTTTGTCATAATTGCGGTATCTTGTCATAATTGTCATAATTGCGGTTCGATGATATTTTGTCATAAGTGCATAACTCACCAATAACGCGAATAATTTCGTCCTTCAGTTCAGGAATTGATCGGGGGTCATTCTTATAGACCTGGCTGTTCACGAAACCCCAGAGAAAATAGTCCAACGGTGTCAGATCACATGATCTTGGTGGCTAATTAACATTATCGTTTCCGGAGATTACAATACATAAAATAATTCAACGACTCCATTTTTATAAATGTCATACATTACACTTCTCAAATGTCACAAGACACAGGCAAGTTCGTCGACGCCATCTATGTTTTATCAAAGAATTTGAAAAACCGCTCAATTTGAAACGCCCTTTATGAGTGGAATGCGTGGTAGAATAAGATTAAGGAAAGTATGGTTGGATTAAGTGTATATTCTGAAAGAAAAAAAGGAAAAAAAGTCAAAAGACGCGTAGAAACTGTACGAGAAGAGATGAAAGATGGGTGTAACGATAAGAAAATCTGGTGTTCTTTACTCTCTGCCTACCAGAGCAGGATAATGGCGTAATGGTATAAATATATACATTGTTTATTTATTTATTTAACATTTTATTTTGAATACAATTGACGGGTTTATTGCCAGGCGGCAATCTTCCTTCCAACCAACTAGACAAAAAGTAAATGGAGAAAGTTACATGGTCGTAAAAAAACATTCAAATGACTAATCCATTCCTACGAAATACATGAATATATACGTGAGCATACCGCCCATAAACCCTACAAAGACGAACGTTATTTTTCATATAAAGGGATATACAGGCGGCCCTCGACTTGCGCACATTCTACTTTCGCACAATTCGCTATTTCGCACATTTAAAAAAAATCTTTGTCGATAATACAAAAAACGTTCGCTTCCATACAGTCACTCCCACTTTTTTGGAAGAACTATAATATATGGAACGCAATAAACGATATTGGAGACTCGTGGGCTGAAATAAAAGAGTCAACAATGAAAGGTTCCTGGAAACAATTATGCCTACAAATGATGAGTGATTTTATAAATTCTGAAGAAACTTCCGAAACTATCACAGATTAAATATGGTAACCTGATGAATGTAGGTAAGATGTTAATAAGTTGATTGAATCTCACTCAGTACCTCTGTCATGTGAATACTTAATTGAGCAACAAGAGTTAAATGAAATATGTACACAGTGAAAGTGAGGAAGAAGAAGCTGATAAAATCGTCAAGACTTTGACAATCAAAAATATGAATGAAGCCTTCATGCATCTTGACTAATTGTTGACTATCATGGAAGAATGTGATGCAAGACCAATGGAGAACGTATATCTCAAGCACGTAGGGCGATTGAGAAAGACACAGCGTGTTATAGAACTCTTTATCAAGAAAAGAAATAAAAGGTGGTATTCAACTAACTCTTGACAAGTTTATAAAGAAAACACCTGAAAGCACTTAAATACGTCTCGTTAACTTAATTATGTATATTGATAAATAAATATTTTTAATATATTATTGATAAATATATATTTAAAAATAGAGTTTGTGATGTTTTTTTTAGATCCCTCTACTTTCGAACATTCAACATTCGCACAGATTTTCAGGAACCAATTATGTGCGAAAGTCGAGGGCCGTCTGTATCATCAATCAAAGGAAAAGGAAGACATGGTGGAGAAGAAAGAAAAATTAGGAATGAAACACGTTATTACTGACAAGAAATTAACAGTTTTTTCAGTTGCTTTTTAAAGCATATCAAGTACGGAGCGAGTCTTATATTGGTTTGTAACTGGTTCCAGAGTCTCACTGCATGGACAGTAAAGGACGACGTAAAAAAAGAAGACTGGTGAAATGGGAAGGCAATAATAAATAATCACTGTCTGAGCGTATCGCTAGTCCATGATCGAAAAGACGCTGAATTATTATCGTGTCATATTTTTTTTTCATTCATAACACATACACATCATCATGCCGTCTCCCTGTCGAGGTAGGCAGAGAGAACAGAGATCATATCGCAACAAAACAAATTCACCTCTTCTACATCCATGTAACTTCACATACAACTCCTTTGATTTCTCTAACTTCTTATTTATTTATTTTATTTATTTAACACTTTTATTTTAAATACAATTGGGCGGGCTTATTGCCAGGTGGCAATCTCTTCCAGCCAACCAGACAAACGTAAATTAAGCAAGTTACATGGTTGCTGAAAGTGAAGAGGAACTACAAGAGGCCTTAACAACTATGGAAAGCATTCTTCAAAATAACTACAGTATGAAGATAAATAAAGACAAAACAAAGCTGCTGACTGTAGGCCGAGCGCAACACCAGATGAGAATAGTGATGTCGGGTAAACCACTAAAGAACACCGAGGAGTTTGTCTACCTCGGGAGCAAAATAACATGGGACGGTCGGTCTAAGAGCGAGGTCGACAGCCGTATACATCAGGCCAGACTTGCATTTAATAAAAGGTCGAAAATAATAGAATCAAATAATATAGACCTAAAACTGAGAATACTCCTCATCAAGACCTATGTATGGAGTATCTTGATGTACGGCTGCGAGACATGGTGCCTATCCGAAAGAGATAGACGAAGACTAGAGGCTTTTGAGATGTGGTCCTATAGAAGACTATTAGGAATTTCCTGGAGAGACCACATCACGAATGAAGAGGTTCTCCAACGAATCGAAGGAGGAAGGCACCTGCTCAGGATCCTGTCCGAAAGGCGTGCAAGATGGATCGGTCATATAATACGACAAGAGGGCCTTTTGCATGCCATAATGGAGGGTATGACCGAGGGGACAAACTCTAGTGGACGCCCACGCCGAGAGTACCTGGAGGACCTGTTGGTGGACGTGCGCTGCTCAACATATACAGATTTAAAAAGAGCCGCACAGGACAGGGAGGAATGGAGGAGAAGAGTTGAAATTGCTGCAAACCAGTCTTAGGACTGCAACCACAGAGAGAGAGACATGGTCGCATAAATCATTCAAATGACTATCCATAAACATATATGTGAGAACATGCCCACAAACCCCACAAAGACGGACAATCACCCGAACATTATTTTTCATATAAAGTGAGATATCATCAATCAAAAGGAAAGGAAGGGATGGGGGAGAGGAAAGGAAATATCTATGGTATTTTAATACCAGATTGCTCTTCAGTTAATTTGTATACATAGTTAAACATGTGTGCATGTTATTGCTATGCATAAATGTCTTTCAACCAACCAGCTTACTTAATACATCAGCCTTAATTACACATTCATCCCTTATCACTTCATTCCGTATTCTTTAATACACTGTTATGTTACTCCTTAGTGAACGCATTTCTACAACATTACAATCTTAGTGAACGCATTTCTACAACATTACAATCTTAGTGAACGCATTTCTACAACATTACAATCTTAGTGAACGCATTTCTACAACATTACAATCTTAGTGAACGCATTTCTACAACATTACAATCTTAGTGAACGCATTTCTACAACATTCAGTTAGTTCCTTTCTGTCTTTTTCCACGCACACGTTTCACTCACGTATATCAAAGAGGATATTAAAATACTGGTGTACTCGTAGACTATCATCTTCGATTGTTTACATCTCCCTCTTTAAAAATATATTACAATTGATCCAACCACACTCTCCTTGGTGTTTCTCTATCACGTTTGTTTTGTGTTGTTTAACCTCAGTGCATTATTTAAAATAAATCATGGTATAAATAGGCCAAAACCCATACGATGGTTGTCGTCGAAGAAAGAATACGAGAATTGAATTTTGAATACAAGAGAGCGAGAGAGGAATACTTAGATTCTCTCCGAAAGTAATTCGAAATTTGTATCTCGGTGGGTCCGTGATAACTGAACGAATTTTAAACACCTAGCTAACAATTTTTGAACCGGTGTAAAAGGGGACGATGTATAAATGATATATACTCGTATATAAACAAATTTTACATTTATGAATACATATTTTCATAAATGAAAAATTTGTTTTACTTCCGTGAATATTTCACGGGTTGCAACTACTAGGCGTATCCAGAAAGTAAGTGTACTGAGGCTCTCACGACCGGATGGATTTTATTTTCGACATGTTGGCTACACTTCCGTGTAGCCTGACCCTTCCCCTCCGCAACGAGACCGGTTCGAGGTCAGTACGTTGAGAAGTGTCGATGCGACAACACGTTTCGTGAAAAATGTCAATCCAATCTCCCGCCAAGTGCGAAATAAATGATGCCGGGCAAGAGTTTTTGAGGCGCTGCAAACTCCATGGAGATGAATTTCTCCGCTCCATCGTTACTGGAGATGAAACTTGGGGTGCACACTACACGCCTGAGACCAAAAGGCAGTCTCAACAGTGGCGTCACACCTCTTCACCCTCCGCCAAAAAGTTCAAAACCACAATTTCAGCCAAGAAAATCATGGCATCCGTGTTTTGGGACTGTCAAGGCATAATTTTAATTGAATATATGCCTCAAGGGGAGACCATCAATTCTGCAAGATACTGTGAGACCCTAAAAAAATTGCGGAGGGCGATTCAGAACAAGATGAGAGGCATGCTGACAAAGGGAGTCTGCCTGCTGCATGACAATGCCAGACCACACACGGCCAACGCCACGAAGGAACTGCTCGCCTCGTTTAAATGGGATGTCCTGAACCATCCCGCGCATTCCCCTGACCTAGCACTTTCAGATTACTATCTCTTTACCTCCCTGAAGCTGTACATGGGTGGAAAAAGGTTTTCAACCGACGAGGAGGTAAAGGAGGAGGTGGAGAAGTGGACGGAGGGGTTGGCGGGAAACTACTTCGAGGAAGGCATCAAAAAGTTGATACACAGCTTCACCACCTGTATTGAGAGGAATGGCGACTATGTCGAAAAATAGCTTACATATGTACTACGGTAACCACGTAATTTTTTTGTTTAAATAAAAAAAATTGTAACCTACAAAAATTCAGTACAATTACTTTCTGGATATGCCTCGTAGTATCGTTTTAATGGGAAGGCGACCATTGACTATAAATAAATAACAATGCTAAAAACCATAAATAAGCAATCAGTAAGAAATATTTTCGCGATAGCAAGGTTAACAGGTCATTAATTATTTATGATGTATTGTTGTCTTATGGATGTTTTGGTTTGTCATTATTTAATGCAAGAGTTTCCAAACTTTTTTCGGCCGCAGACCCCTT
Organism: Odontocerum albicorne; assembly: GCA_949825065.1. NCBI lineage: Eukaryota > Metazoa > Arthropoda > Insecta > Trichoptera > Odontoceridae > Odontocerum > Odontocerum albicorne. The sequence goes on along the minus strand of OX463866.1, from coordinate 20,072,655 downwards.
TACTAAAAACTTTTGAAACCTTCGACCCCCTAGTCATTTACTTTAATTACTCAAATGAATAAGTTTGTACAGTACTCGATATTAAATATTTCACTAGATATCAAACTTTTCATTTTAATCACTTGTAATTAAGGATTGAAAAAGATAAAAGGACTACGGATTATGCGTTGCATTATCTTGTGCAACATTTAATATTGAAATCTGCGCTGACGAAAATCAAAGCAAAAAAATAGCCTCTTTTAATGACACATTTTACCTTTTCGTTCTCAAATTTGGTATGTTATCTATTTTTATCAAAAAAGTGTTTTTTTTTTCAATTATTTTACTTCTAAATTAGGTACCTATTGGAATCATAGACATTTTGAAGTAACTAACAAATAGCAGTAGTAAGGGGGTCTATTTTTGCTACAGTCAACCCCCAATTTTTTTTATTAAAACTATCGACCCTGTACCGGACAGGGTACAAATGAACTGAATCGTAGGCATGTTGGTTGCCGCGTCGCGCTCAGAGAATCGAGGTCGCGAATTCCCAAGCGAAGATCCAGAAGAAGAAGGTAGCAGCGTGGAGAGATTCCTCTCAGGCAGGTAGTCGAAGTAGCGGGTCTCAAGTAAAACGCAGTATAGTCGGTAGTACTGAGAATATGGTATAATTTCGCAAACAGGGGGCCTTCTATATTAATAGTCAGTCGGCCATCACAAGCGCCCATTACCCGCGAAATACAACAACTTTTGGGGTCCTGAGCGCCGCTTAGGCCGACCGGGCCCTGACCTACTCCGACGCATCGCCCCACAAGTCACATATTTCCCTTGCGGTCGCGAACACAATCGGAGTCAAACAAACATACAATTTCCATATAGCAAATTTCACATAGAATGTTCAATATTTCAAATACAAACTTATTACAGAATTTACATAGAATGAATTTACATGTACAACATATCAGGGTTTACATACAATTCATATACAGATCTACACATCAATGTCCTTTTCATTATACCACATACAAGGGTGACTGCACACGTCTCATTACACGTCCGATATAGACCCCTAGAAAAATTAAATTGACCCCAGGGGGTCGATATTGACCACTTTGGGAATTCTTGCTTTAATGCATTTTTGTTTAAAGACCCAATATAAAATCAAGACAACTAATCGAAATCAAGAAAAAACATTCATGTGCGACATTGTATGTTGCATGAATTAAAAAAGGAAACAGTGTAACTGTCGCGACTAATAACATTTGTTCAGTGTATGATGAAGGTGTCGTGAAAACTGGAACGTGACGAATGTGGTTTAACAAGTTCCGTTCTGGAAATTTATCCCTTGAAGATGAACCCCGCGCTGGACGGCCCGATGAAATTGATGACGAACAACTCCGGGTTGCGGTGGATGCAGACCTTCGACTGATCTCACGAGAACTTGCAAAGAGAGATTGAATGTTGATAAATCAAACGTTTTAAGGCATCTCCATAAGCTTGGAATGGTGTCAAAGTTCTCTGTTTGGATGCCACATGATTTGTTACAGAAAAACTTCAGATAGGTTGATTATCTGCCGATCTTTGCTCGCCAGACAAAAATAAAGAAACCATTCTTAGATCGGATTATAACGGGTGACGAAAAGTGTGTTAAGTACAGTAATGTTACAAGAAAACGACACTAGGCAACCCCCGGACAAGCACTCCTTTCTACCCCTAAAGATAATTGCACCAGAAAAAGGCCATGTTATGTGTGTGGTGGGATATTAAGGGTATAGAGTATTACGAACTTTTAAAATCAAATGAAACAATAAACGCCGATAAGTACTGCGAACATTTGGACAAATTAAACCAGGAATTTATTAAAAAACTACCCCATTTGGTGAAGAGGAAAGGCCTTATTTTTCATCCCGATAATGGCAGACTGTGCACATGTAGCATTCATCACACAAAAAAAATAATTGACTTAAAATGGGAAGTTTCGCAACATCCGCCTTACTCCCCTGACTTAGCACCTAGCGATTACCATCATTTTCGATCCATGCAAAATTTTCTCAATGGTAAAAAATGTATTCCCTGAAAGAAGTGAAAACATCCCTGAAGAATTGTTTGCCCGAAAACCAGAAGATTTTTATAAGAATGGGATAAATAAATTAGTCAATTGGTGGAAAACGGTTATAACTATACTAGAGAAAATGTAGCATGGTCCCTGTGACAGTTCACAAATTTGCCCCAATACAACCTTGTAACGACGTTCAGTAATTTTAATTATTTTATCAACTTTAACATGAGCCTCGATTCTAATAAATAGCAAGTTATTTAGGTAAATACATTACATAAAACTAACAATAATGACAAATTAATACATCTTGTTACAAATTAGAAAAAAAAAATGTCAGTTTGTTAAAAACAAATAATATTTGGCGACGTTCGTCAAAAGTCACTACGTTAGTCTGCATTGGCTAGGGATGGGGTATACGATAATTTGATTTTCGATTTTTTTTTATACCTAAAATTAAATGTTCGTAATTAGTATTAATTCATAGTAGATCTTGGCATATTTAAAGATAGATACAAGTCATACAATACATTAGAAAGTCGGTATAGTGAAAATTAGGAATTAAAACGTCAGTTTAGAGAAAAATATTTTTTCCGAAGCGTGCAGTGTGGCCACTGCGATAGTATGCGGTATGTTGGTTCGCAAGAATATGTCGTCCAACTCGCAACATAGCTCTAAGCATCGAGCGAGGCTCCTTCCTGTGTGGCCTAGGCCTTAGATATGGTTTCCAAGTTAACAACAGATGAAGCGCCAGCTATGATTGGAAAAACATAAAGGGGCTGTATAGTTGATTGATTGTCAATGAGTTGAAGGCAAGAATTAATAAAACAAGTGATATACTGTTTGATACATCAACAAATACTCGTATTATGCGCTCAAGTGTTATCTATCAGCCAAGTCATGCATGTTGTTATAACAACAGTGAACTGTATTCATTCGCACGCCCTTCAACATCGCTAATTTAAAGCATACCTTACTAATTAGATTCCAAGTATGGCAACATTGTTTATTTTACCAATGTCAGATGGTTGAGTCGGCGAAAATTATATTTTGAGTTACAGGAAGAAATTGAAAATTTTATGACCGAAGAGAATGTTGTTTGTTGTTTGTTTGTTTGTTTGTTTGTTTGTTGTTCCTGAATTAAGAAATGAAGAATGGTTGCTAGATTTGTATTTGTAGATAGATATTGCAGACAAAATGAATCAGCTAAATGTGGACTTGAAGGTTCAGAATAATGTAATGACTGAAGCTTGCAATTTGAGTTACAGGAAGAAATTGAAATTTTTATGACCGAAGAGAATGTTGTTTGTTGTTTGTTTGTTTGTTTGTTTGTTTGTTTGTTTGTTGTTCCTGAATTAAGAAATGAAGAGTGGTTGCTAGATTTGAATTTGTAGATAGATATTGCAGACAAAATTAATCAGCTAAATGTGGACTTGAAGGTTCAGAATAATGTAATGACTGAAGCTTGCAATTTGATTAACACTTCCTGTGCTTAAAAAAAATCCGCCCGTTTCGGTGATGTGTATTCAATACACATGTAAAAATTAACGATTTAAAATCGGAAAAATAATAATATCCATAGCCAATCGCTTAAATTAATTTAATTTGAGGTCAAAAGTGATAATAATTGAAATTTAAATGCTGAAAACATGAAAAAAATATCGGCCGACGTTCACGAAACGGGCGAAGGGACCACCTCAAATGGATGCCCGAGAGCTACTGAAGCGAGTGGACTGAGATTCTATTCTTGCGTTCCCATATACCGAAGTAGAGTGAGAGTGAGACGTGATTAACGTTGCTTCCTTACCCATAGCAGTTTTTTTTTAATTAATATACCTACGTCACACACTGGCACACGTTTGATTGTATTGGTGAATTTATTCCTGATTTTCACAAAATATCTCTGATGTGGCCGATAAATGCTAATTATTATTAATATTATTTTTTCATTCAATGCGTAAATGTATTACGGAGCAATACCTAAAATCTGAACCCAGTATTTATTATATTTATAGAGATATTAAAGTGTTTAGATGCAATGTATACTAGTTACACATCACAGGGAAGGGAAGGAAGGGTTAAGGGAGCTGTAACTTGGGATTCGAAACCCGTATTATTGACAGATTAAAAATATTTCAAAATAAATATATATTTTAAAATTATTTTAATAAAATTTTTTGGTGATTATGTGCGACATATTATGGGATGGACATTATGGTCTGTCTGGAGTGTGAGGGGTTTGGTTCGAGATATATACGAGTACATATGTAACTGAGTGTTACTGTTTATCGACTTGATGAGAGTATGCAACAGGGTATTGTATTAGGTGTTAACTCCTCTATAAAACCCTTATTCGTCCTATTTTGACCTATGCTGCACCCGTTTGGGGTAGTGTGAGCAACACGGATCACCTGAAACTCCAGAGAGTGCAGAACAAGGCATTCAAGATATCTTTTAACACCCATCCCAGAACAAATCTTACCCGACTTCACGCTGAACAGCGAGAAGAAACCCTACAACACCACATTCTCGCTTGGACCGTGAAGTTCTATAAAAGCCAACAAAATCACAACAATCCCTTAGTCGCTGCCCTGGGGGCTTACGAGAGTAAATCCGACCTACCCTTTCATTATAAGCACAGGCTCCCGAAGCATTATCTGTTGCCTGACTTGTCAACCTACAGTATTAGCTGGGACGACCAAGGTCTGAGTGAATGTGATGGAATACAAGTAGCCTGAACGAGTGGACTTGTTTTTGCTGAATAATTGTATAGTGAGTGTAAGAATTGTTATCTAGTTATAAGTAGTATGTAGGTGTTAATTATTTCTAAGATCTCATATATTAAGATTGAATAAATAAAATAAAATGATATGTAGGAAAATAAGATTAAATAAGTGCATAAATTATAACATATAATTAAGATTAGTTAAGTAATAAATTTGTATATAGGTATAGCCTTGACAAATGTTTGTATAATAATTTACTTGTTTAATAAAAAAAAAAAAAAGGAAAGAAATATAAATTTACTTTTGCATGTTACAAGTATATGCCCTCAGTAGGATACAGGTTAAAGTCTAGTTTACTGGAGACGCGACAAATAAAAGGCAACAAACCCAGATCCATTAAATTTGTGTGTCCACATTAAATTACCCGTCGTTTTTTCACAAATTATGTAATTATAAAAACTTCTTGTCATAATCATTTATAGTTAAGACATTAACACTGTGGAGGTTTCAAGACATTGTAATTTTTTTTAAGTCAAACACTGTTTCTTTCACTTTATAGAACAATATAACCCTACCGGTTTCAATGTTTTCATCTCATCATCAGGGGAGCGCAAAAAAACTCCTCTTTTTTGTGCTCCGCTGATTATTTCTAGTCAGTAAAATAACGTGTTTCATTCTTAATTTTCTAGTCAGTAAAATTACGTGTTTCTTTATTTCTAGTCCGTCAGTCAAACTTTTAATTACTAGTCAGTAAAATAACGTGTTTCATTCTTAATTTCTAGTCAGTAAAATAACGTGTTTCTTTATTTCTAGTACGTCAGTCAAACTTTTAATTACTAGTCAGTAAAATAACATGTTTCATTCTTAATTTCTAGTCAGTAAAATTACGTGTTTCTTTATTTCTAGTCCGTCAGTCAAACTTTTAATTACTAGTCAGTAAAATAACGTGTTTCATTCTTAATTTCTAGTCACTAAAATTACATGTTTCTTTATTTCTAGTCAGTCAGTCAAACTTTTAGTTACTAATCAGTAAAATAACGTGTTTCATTCTTAATTTCTAGTCAGTAAAATTACGTGTTTCTTTACTTCTAGTCAGTCAGTCAAACTTTTAATTACTAGTCAGTAAAATAACGTGTTTCATTCTTAATTTCTAGTCAGTAAAATTACGTGTTTCTTTATTTCTAGTCAGTCAGTCAAACTTTTAATTACTAGTCAGTAAAATAACGTGTTTCATTCTTAATTTCTAGTCACTAAAATTACATGTTTCTTTATTTCTAGTCAGTCAGTCAAACTTTTAGTTACTAATCAGTAAAATAACGTGTTTCATTCTTAATTTCTAGTCAGTAAAATTACGTGTTTCTTTACTTCTAGTCAGTCAGTCAAACTTTTAATTACTAGTCAGTAAAATAACGTGTTTCATTCTTAATTTCTAGTCACTAAAATTACATGTTTCTTTATTTCTAGTCAGTCAGTCAAACTTTTAATTACTAGTCAGTAAAATAACGTGTTTCATTCTTAATTTCTAGTCACTAAAATTACATGTTTCTTTATTTCTAGTCAGTCAGTCAAACTTTTAATTACTAGTCAGTAAAATAACGTGTTTCATTCCCGATTATTCTTTTCCTTTCCTCTCTACCATCTGGTATATGCTCACGTCATATAACATATGCTCACGTATGTGTTTATGGATTTTGTGGGGATGGATAGTCGTTTGAATATTTTTGCGACCATGTAACTTGCTTATTTTACTTTTGTCTGGTTAGTTGGAAGAAATTGCCGCCTGGCAATAATCTCGCCAGATTGTATTTGCAATAAAAGTGTTAAATAAATAAATTAATTATGATGTGAAAACCTTGAAACCAGTAGGGTTATACCGTTATATAAAGTGGAATAAACAGTGTTTTTTTTTGTCACGTATAAATGCAATAAATATATAAGTTGAGTGTAAAAACAGGAAGGTGGGGGCTGTGGCCACTATTATGTAATACATTAGGTACTCCTCGCGTGTGTATATTTTTAGAAAAATATATTTTGTAAGAAAACCAAATAAATGCACTTCATTAAGTTATTATTAAAAAATAATGGTAAAAATAAATCCAACCTGTAATTGTAAAGGGACCTTTTCGTTGCTCCGCTCTTGATACCGGTTTCGCTGCATGCACAAGCGTAAATGCTTGTAAGGTTATAGTGGTTGCATCGCCTAGCTGCAGCTGTGTTTTGATTTTATTTGGTCAATTAACTTCAATTAGTTTGAGATAACAGTGTTATTACTAGAAAAATGTGAGAGTTAAGCGCATTAGACACGATGCAATAGTTCATCAAATTCATTAATATATATTTTTTTGGTATTTGGGTATTCCTGAAGTTGTGTACAATAATTTATTTTATTTATAGTATATTTCTTGATTGCTTCTTCTTCTTCTTGAATAATGGCCGTGAACTCATATATTTGAAGGAGTATACGCCAGTGTCAAGGGATATCCACTTCATAGGATCTTGATATACTTGAGAAAATGTAGGATGGTTCCTGTGACATTTGAAATGTCATGTCTCAAAGGGATGGGGTAAAATCGTTTTTTTTTTACAAATCGATTTTTTTTTTATAAATCGAATAATTATTTTTCTCTAAACTGACGTTTTAATTCCTAATTTTTATTATACTGACTTTCTAATGTATTGTATGATTTGTATCTATCTTTAAATATGCCAAGATCCACCACTATGAATTAATACTAATTACGAACATTTAATTTAGGGTATAAAAAATCGAAAATCCAATTATCGTATACCCCATCCCCAGCAAATGCAGACTAACGTAGTGACTTTTGACAAACGTCGCCAAATATTAGGTCCTTACATATGAAATTGGCGTTTTGCCGTACTGGCAACTTTGATCTCAAATATCTTCTCTTTGGTTAGGAATTCCAAATTAAAATTTATACAGCTATTTACTCAAGTATTTGTGTTTCGAAAATTATAATTCATTTGTTTTTTCCTCAATTGTTTTTTTTCTTTGCGTCACTCAGTTTACAAAATGGAAAACTTGAAATATCGCGTTATTTACGAGTACGAGTTCCACCGTGGCACCAGTGTTGCAGAAACGGCTCGAAGGATTAATGATGTGTATGGCGACGGTGCCGCAAAAGAAAACACAGTGCGTTTTTGGTTCCAACGTTTTCGTTCTGGACCTGCATTTCGACCTGCAGAAGAAGCCCCGTGGACGGCCGGAGACCAAAGTTGATAATGAAGAATTGAAGGCTATTGTGGAAGCGGATCCATCGCAAACCACGTCCGAGTTAGCTGCAGGCTGCGGTGTTAGTGATAAAACTGTTTTAATCCACTTGAAGCAAATTGGGAAGGTGAAAAAGCTTGAAAGGTGGGTACCTCACGAATTGAGTGAAGCAAATCAACAAACGCGCGTTGACTGCTGCGTTGCATTACTCAACCGGCACAATAATGAAGGGATTTTGAATCGAATCATTACCTGTGATGAAAAGTGGATCCTGTATGATAATCGGAAGCGCTCATCGCAATGGCTGAACCCTGCCGAACCAGCCAAACCATGCCCCAAGCGAAAATTGACTCCAAAAAAGTTACTTGTGAGCGTTTGGTGGACTAGTGCTGGTGTCGTTCACTATAGCTTTCTTAAATCTGGCCAGACAATTACGGCAGATGTCTATTGTCAGCAACTGCAAACCATGATGGAAAAGCTAGCTGCTAAACAACCGAGGCTGGTTAATCGCTCTAGGCCACTGCTGCTTCATGATAACGCTAGACCACACACTGCACAACAGACGGCTACCAAATTAGAAGAGCTTCAATTGGAATGTCTAAGACATCCACCGTACTCTCCGGACCTTGCCCCGACAGATTACTATTTTTTTCGAAATTTGGATAACTTCTTGCAAGGGAAAAAAATCAACTCCGATGGGGCAGTCCAAACCGACTTCAAAGATTTTATTGATTCCCGTCCGAATGGTTTTTTTAGTAAAGGGATCGATGAACTACCTATGAAATGGCAAAAGTGCATAGATAGCAATGGTACATACTTTGATTAAATAAATATATTATATTAAAATAAAATCAACTTTATGTTCCTCCCAAACAAAACGCCAATTTCATATGTAAGGACCTAATATTATTTGATTTTAACAAACTGACATATTTTTTCTAATTTGTAACAAGATGTATTAATTTGTCATTATTGTTAGTTTTACGTAATGTATTTACCTAAATTACTTACTATTTATTAGAATCGAGGCTTATATTAAAGTTGATAAAATAATTAAAATTACTGAACGTTGTTACAAGGTTGTATTGGAGCAAGTTTGTGAACTGTCACAGGAACCATGCTACATTTTCTCAAGTGTAGTTCAATTCACATGGGCGACATCGACGCACTCGGTTGCCGCGTCCGTAGTTGATATTTTGAGTATACGAAAGCAACTCGGCCCGGGTCGGGTGCGTTTTATGTTCCAGGCCGATGTTTTTTTTAAATAACTTGTAAATCAAACACAATTTTATCATTTACATTTAATTGATTGATTATATGGTCTTTACCATTATGTATGGAATATAATGTCGGCCAAGTTGCCACCTTTGGCCGTGGCGCAAACGCGAGCTCTTTCAAACATATTTTTCATAACATTCTTGCAGACTTCTGGTGTTATTTCAGCAATTTCTTTTCGAATGTTGTCCTTAAGCATCGAGATTGTGGTTGGTTTGTTGGTGTACACCTTTCCCTTAAAATACTTCCATAGTAAATACTCGGGGGTGGTCAAATCTGGGGATCGTGGGGGCCAGTCGATATCACCACTTTTTGACATTATTCTGCCGAGAAAAGTTTCTCGTAAAATTTGCATCGTAGCACGAGCTGTGTGTGATGTGGCATGTGGATTAGTTTTTCAATGATTTGTCTTTTGTGCTTGTATTTTTTGGCGCAGTGCGGGCTGTGCGCGTGTGGACGACCCCGCATTGTGTTGAAAACATATGATTATGTACTATTTAATACTTGTTACATTCTGATTCTAGTTTATTAATAAATTAATTTAATAAACTCGAATGGGACAATAAAAACCTGGTGATTGATGGAAAATACCTGAGTCATTTGAGATTTGCAGACGATATCGTTATATTCTCACAAAACCTGAATGATCTTCAGCACCAACTGCAAGAATTGACAGAGGTCAGTAAGGAAGTTGATTTAAAAATGAATATATGAAAAACCAAATATATCATGAACAGCTTTGCTACCCCAAAACCAATGAACGTTGATGGAAAGCCGCTAGCACTTGTCCAGGAATATGTGTATCTGGGCCAACTTATTTCCTTTGTAGGTGGCATATCGGAGGAAATAGCACGAAGGGCAAAACTAGCGTGGAGCTCTTTGTACGTTTGAACAACATCTTCAAAAGTATTCTCCCAATATCCTTGAAGCGAAGGGTCTACAACCAGTGCATTCTTCCAGTACTTACGTATGGCTGCGAGACATGGACGTTCACTGTAAAGAACACACAAAAGCTCCAGACCGCACAAAGGGGCATGGAGAGATGCATGTTGGGATATACTAAAAGAGACAGTTAACGAAACACCTGGATTCGCAATATAACAAATGTAGAAGACGTTATAAAGGTGTGCAAAAGAATGAAGTGGCAATGGGTAGGACACATAGCCAGAATGTCAGACTCCCGATGGACGTCCGAAATAATCCAATGGTACCCAAGAGGCATTAAGAGGCCCAGAAGAAGACCGAAGGTACGCTGGATAGATGAAATCAGGAAGCATGGCAGCATCACATGGCATCAACGAGCAAAGAACCGAACTATTTGGAGTCAACTGGGGAGACCTTCATCCAGCAGTGGATCGACCCTGGTTGACAATGATGATGATGATGATATGTATACAACTTGGGGAGACCTTCATCTAGCAGTGGATCGACCCTGGTTGACAATCTTAATGTGTTGAGCAATCACTACTGTCTCTTTTATTTTTTATCATTGTTTTTTATAAGGTACATTGTACCGTTTACTTATAAATACATAAATAATGGTTTGTGAATGTGAAACGAAAGAATAATGTCTAAGAAAACAAATCAAATATACAGTGCAAATGTAGGAGTGCATTCCGCTGACCATACCGCTAAGAATCTGGCGCCAGTCCCAACTAATATAATTTGGCCTGAACTCGCTATGTTAAATTTAATAACATGTTTAGAAAATAGTTTAGTAATGCACGGATAGATGTCGTTGGAACAAAATTTTCATTGCTCACTTCATTTCAAACGTGTTGAATGTGTATTTATCAAGAAAGTTAATAGTTAAGCGAATTTTTACATTTTTTAAAGACAAAATCGTGTACGAAATTGTACTAAGTTTTTGCGGAGTGTGAATGCAGAGTTTGATAAATTGATTGTTTGAGAAATGCAGAAAGAAAGATCTGAGAATGAATAATGCAAAATCCAAAAGTAATGGTGATAGAAAAGTGTGAAAGGAAAACCAAAATTTTACTCGTACAATCTCTGCTCTTTCTGATTCAGGACTATGCGGACGTATGTTACTTGGATGTTACAGAGGAACAGCTGGACTAATAACAGCGTCTTCAAAATACTGACCTTATAAATAATAAATAAATATAGGATTATTGAAAGCAACATTTTATGTACATAATATATTTAGATACACTTGAAAAACACATAAATCGCAAAGAATACATTAAAGACAGAAGCTATCAAAATGTCTGGGCTCATCTAATAACATCCCCCTGGCCAAGATACACCCCACCAATATAGGGCGAGCCCAGCCATGGGGACACCAGATGTTTTTGAACCCACACCCTTGCTCATGTAGAATAAGAAGAACAGGAAAAAAAACAGAAAATAAATAGATGGCAGAAAAATAAACAAATCCATAAATACCGGCTCAGATCAATTCAAAAAAACAAATAAAGATTCCTTGACAGCAGCACAGCCCACCGTCACAAACAGGTCGTATGACCTGTTTGTGACGGTGGGCTGTCCTGGGATGATGACGTCCAGCTGTCCTTCCATCTTTTCGGCGGCCTTCCTAGTAATCTCCTGCTGCTAGGGTTTTCAGTCTTAGCGATTTTTGCCAGTCTTGTATCCTCCATGTGGTCCACATGATCCCTCCAGAAATCGTCTCTGTCGCACGATGCGCTAACAGTCCCGCGACGGAACACGTGTATGAATGACAGAGACGACGCTCTACAAAGCTGAAGTTAGCCGATTATAGCCGACAGTCTCTTTCTTAAGCCCAATGTGTATAACTTACCGCCGGGTACTGTTCCTACTTCAATGATTTGAGGTAAATAAATAAAAAGTAAATATTGGATAATTTCGTTTTTTGTAATTTATTAAAAAAAATACACTTAAAATATCAACATTTATTTACAGCGAATGACATTTATTATGAAGGTTTGAAATACAACTTAAAAAAGCGTAATTTAATTTTTTTTTTATTTAATCCAAAAATAAATTCTATTTTGTGTTTAATACAATAGTTTTTTTTTTTTTTTTCAAACAAACACATTAAGCACTTCTCTGCTTAACTAGGGCATATGCCTGTTCTAAGGCAGGTAGATTTCACAAAATATTAAAGAAACATACATATATAATTGTAATTATAAAAAAATACGCTTCATTAGAGGACAAATTAAATCTCACCATAATCACATTACACCAAGAAAGAGCATTTAAATCAGTGGTTCCAAACCTTTTCAGTTCACGGTGTATTTAGTGTATCATTTATTCACGGCGCCCAAACTTCACATTTCTAACTTATGCTATACTAAAGAAAATGTAGCATGGTCCCTGTGACGTTTCACAAATTTGCCCCAATACAACCTTGTAACGACATTCAGTAATTTTAATTATTTTATCAACTTTAATATAAGCCTCGATTCTATTAAATAGCAAGTTATTTAGGTAAATACATTACATGAAACTAACTATAGTGACAAATTAATACATCTTGTTACAAATTAGCAAAAATATGTCAGTTTGTTAAAATCAAATAATATTTGGCGACGAATGAAAATTAGGAATTAAAACATCAGTTTAAAGAAAAACAATTTTTCGATTTATGAAAAAACTATTCGATTTGTAAAAGAAAAAACTATTTTACCCCATCCCTATGAGACATGATATTTCAAATGTCACAGGGACCATGTTACATTTTCTTGAGTATAAAATCATTCGAAAATGCTCTATTGAAATTATAATATTTATCACACTCATGTGAAAAAATGGGCCATGAAATTAGTGATACAGAAATAGTGTACCGAGTGCCATCTAGTATTAGTATTGGAAAACCAAATCTAGCTGACACGTCAATAAATAACTAGTGGTTTGCACAGTGTCCGTTAGATGTCACTTCCTATCATCGCATCAGTACATCGACGGTCTGAGACAAAACCACTAAAGACTCATTTCAGTGAAAATATTTTAAAATCCCGCAGCGCGATTTGTAGATACAAAAAAAACACTCACAAATCAACAAAAAATCATGTAAAAAGGTTCATGAAATATTTTTCCATTGCATAAATTTGTTCCAATTTGTGTTGTCATCATGCATTGACGTAATCTCTTACTAAATCTGTAAGAAATTAATTATTATTAAATTGAATACTATTTTAATGATGCATATATGATATGATATGATATTTATTTTACACATGACAAGAAATACTATACACATAATTTGCGAAAAAAACCACAGGTTATTTAATTTGGACACATAACTTTAATGGATCTGGGTTTGTTACCTTTTATTTGTCGTGTCCCCAGTAAACTAGGCTTTTGCCTGTATCTCACTGACATATAGCATGAAAAAATAAATCGATACTTCTTTCCAGTTTTGATTTTATAAAACCCCGTTGCACATTCTCATCAACCTGACAAACAGTGACACTAAACTACGAATGTATACATCACGCGAAATCAAACTCCTTACACTTCATCACTCCAGACAGACCAAAAACATTCGCCCCACAATGTACCGCACATAATCATAAAAATAAAAACAAAAATATAAATATAAAACAACAAAAAACACCACACTCAAGAGCTCACATAAACCTTTTCCACAAGTCATTCCTCTTGCAAGCCCAAGCACTCAAACTCCTGTTGCAATAAAAACCACGCTCTGATCGACAGCCTAAATAGTTTTCCTCCCTTTGCCTTTATTGGAATCGGCACCCTATTGTATATCATGGGAGCTAAATAGGCATATTGCCTTTGGGCAAAAGATGTTTTAACTCTAGGCGTTTTTATATATTTACTTATTATTCATTTTATTTTATAAAAACATATAAATGGGAAGAAAATCTACACAACCTGTTTCACTTTACAAAAGCATTATCAGTACATGGTAAGTAATGTAATGTTTATGAGGACTGATCGTTCAAAGCTGGTGGTTTCCAATATGCAAGGATGATCGGCTCCTATTACATTCTTATGTTACTTTTAATCGACAGATTGTAAAATATTTAATCTGGGTTAAAACAACATTTTGTGTACAGTTTGACAATAGTTTTGTAAAGTAAAAAAAAGTCACTTTATTTTAAGTTTATTGTATAGTTTTTTTTCAAATTTAACTGTTAAATCATTCTTTTTAAAATTAAGTTCTACAATATAAACACCAAATCAATCAATTTAAGTTTTTCTGTTTAAATCATCACTGATGATAAATAAAAATTGTTCTCATAGCAGCCTCATTGTAACTGTCACTTTGCTCATTAAAAATATTTACAATTAACTTTAAAACTAAATGGAATGTCGTAAAAAATTATGTATTAATTCTAACTAATAAATAATACCTTAACAATTAATGAATTATCTATTTAAAGGCAAGAAAATATGCCAAAGAAACTCCTGCGCAGTTCTTATTCTTAAAAAATATGCCTTAAGTACTGTAAAATATCCAAAGTAATGTATTAAAATAATCCGATTAATTTATAGAAATAGCCATAATAGGACTGAAATGTCCAAAGTAATGTGTTGAAATATCCAGATTAATTAAATTAAATACCCAAAATAATATATTGAACTATCTAAAGTTATATATGCAGAGTAATTTATTGGAGACGGGTGTATTGGCATAGTCAGAGTAATGTTTTGAAATATCCAGAGTAAATTATTGGAAAGTGATGAATTGAGATAACCAAAATATGCTTAGTAATTATTTGAAGTATCGCATATAGTAATATTCAGAGTAATTTATTGAAATAATACTATTCAAAGAAATGTATCGAAGTAGCCCGAGAAAAACGTAGAAATGTCCAAAGTAATTTATTGAAATACTCAAAATAATGTAATGAAATGTCCAAAGTAAAATGCTGAAGTATGAAAAATAACATTTTGAATTATCTAAAGTTATATATTGAAATAGCCAGAGTAATTTATTGGAAAGTGATGTGTTGAGATAACCAAAGTAATTAATTGAAATATATGTAAATTTATTGAAATATTCAAAGTAATGTACGAGTATATGTATACTTCGGAAAGTCTAGGATGAACCGTGCGACATTTGTCACAAAGGGATGGGGTAAAATTCGTTGTTTTTTTTACAAATCGAATAGTTTTTTTACAAATCAAACAATTGTTTTTCTCTAAACTGACGTTTTAATTCCTAATTTTCATTATACTGACTTTCTAATGTGTTGTATGATTTGTATTTATCTTTAAATAGGCCAAGATCCACTGTGAATTAATACTTATTACGAACATTTAATTAAAATCGATTTTCGAAATCAATTTTTGAAAATCCAATTATCG
The DNA here is from genome assembly GCA_949825065.1 of Odontocerum albicorne. Lineage (NCBI taxonomy): Eukaryota > Metazoa > Arthropoda > Insecta > Trichoptera > Odontoceridae > Odontocerum > Odontocerum albicorne. The sequence continues at coordinate 20,057,105 of OX463866.1, read as the reverse complement.
AATACCCCATCCCTAGCCAATGCAGACTAACATAGTGACTTTTGACAAACGTCACCAAATATTATTTGATTTTAACAAACTGCGACATTTTTGCTTATTTGTGACAAGATGTATTAATTTGTCATTATTGTTAGTTTTATGTAATGTATTTACCTAAATAACTTGTTATTTATTAGAATTGAGGCTTATATTAAAGTTGATAAAATAATTAAAATTACTGAAGATCGTTACAAGGTTGTATTGGGGCAAATTTGTGAGCTGTCATACGGTTCATCCTTGATTTTCTGAACTATAATGTATAAAATAAGTAATGTATAAAATATTGAAGTATCCAAAGTAAGGAATATATAAAATATACATTACTTTGGATATTTCAATAAATTTACATATATACATTACTTTGGATATTTCAATAAATTTACATATATTTAAATTCATTACTTTGGTTATCTCAATACATAATTTTCCAATAAATTACTCTGGCTATTTCAATATATAACTTTAGATAATTCAAAATATTATTTTGAATAATTCAATATTTTATATATTACTTACTTTAGATCCATAGTTATTAATTGAAAAGGGATGTATTGAGATTACCAAAATAATGTGTTCAAATATCCAGAGAAATGTTGGCTTGGCACCACTAGGCAATCGTCAAACAGTACCTGTCAACAAATGTGGCGCTGCCCGTTTTTTTTTTTTTGGATCAGTTGTGGAAAACAGACACCCGGCATGTAACACACCAGGTTTATATCCATAGTAGGAATTATTGCCCCCTTTAGAGTAACTCTTTACAGAGTCACTCAGACACTTGTTACCCTCAAATGTCGCCCTGCGTGTATTATGTGTGTCCTACTATGTGCATGTGTCTGTCGGTGTGGGGAGGGAAGGATTGCGTCTGCGCCCGTCTTCACATGGACACACTCCGCATTTGCTATAAAACTGAGAAAAGCCCACCTGTTGTGGTTGGTAGAGATGACACAGCACAAAACTTTCCTATCACAACGTACTTCCTTCGCCTCCTCAACATATCTCACATAGTTCCTTCTGTTCTCTTACTCTTTATCATTTCTTCTTTCAAAATTCCATTAACTTGGTTCAACCACACTATAATTAGTAATCCTTTTCCACAACGCCCATTTATGTATTTTCATCCTACTTAATACATCAGTTTTAGCTCAAACCATCACGCCATCTCCCTGTCAGGGTAGATAGAGAGGAGAGAGTGACAGACTTTTATAACAAGACACACAACTTTAGCCTCTTCTACATCCATACACCATCTTATACAGCTCCTATGATTTCTCTAACTTTTACTTTTAACCTTTCAAAATATCATAAACTTGATCCAACCATACTTTCCTTGGTCTTCCTCTCACATGCCCTTCACTCACATTTGCACCATATATCTGTTTTGTTAGTCTTTCTTAATTCATTAGTTTCACATGTCCAAACCATCTCAGCGTGCTCTTCTTCATCTGACTCAACATACTAGCCTTAAGTTCACATTCATCCCTTATCACTTCATTCCGTATTCTTTAATACATTGTAATCCCATGTATTCTTCTCAATGCACGTGTGTATTCGACTCCTCTCAGTCTTTTTCCACGTCCACGTTTCACTCCCATACATCAAATTTGACACCACAATACTATTGTGGACTATCATAGCAGATTTTGACACTATCCGGTTCGAGTATATATATTTTAGTGGCTCATTGGCATTGTTTCCTATCGCTACACGTTGTTTGATATCCTTCTCAACTCTTCCATCATCTGAGAAAATACTACCCAAATAGCAGAATTCCTCAATTTGCTCCAATCTTTCATAATTCACCCATATATCGTATATCAATTTCCTTTCATCCTTTTCTATTACAATGACTTTGAATTTCGCAACGTTCATTCTCACACCTTTCTCTTCGCATCTCTTATACAATTTGCTTAACAAACTACGCAATTCATTAGCACTCTCCACTAAACACTACCATATCGTCGTTGTTCTGCGAAAAGCATTTAAGTCCATTTTTGCTTAAAATGACTTTTTGATGACATTTTACTTAAAATAAAAATATCTACACACGGAAAAAACATTTATGTTATGTCCAAAAGTTATATGGTTTCGCTGTTATGCAAAAATAAAAAAACATCTCATCCCGAAGCAATTACACAGTTGGTATTCATCCCTACCAACCAGCACAAGAGTTCATGATTTAATAAACCACTACACATCAAGTCATTCGGAATAAATAATAAAATAATACAGAAAAAACAATATTTTAGAAGCGTTTCAGTCACCTTTTTACAGTTGTTTTCACTAAGAAAGTATTAAGTCTAAAACAGGTGTCCCTATTTTTAATTTTTATGTAACACGTTTTTAAGTTACTAATTTTTTTGTAGTAATTCTTATAAATAAATAAACTGTCTTTAAATAAATTCTGTTTTTATTTTATTTGATTAAAAACTTGATTTTACGTCACCTTCCGAAACTTAAATTTCATTTTTCTCAAAACTCAATATTTGGACTTTAACACTTTTCGTAGAACAACGAACAATATCATCTGCATACAGCAATTCGCATATGGTTTTATATAATTGACCTCCGTAGTTTCTTCGCATATGAATAAATATTGAACAACCTGGGTGACATAACGTCGTGACGATTCATCTCCCCTCTCCACTAACACTACCACGTCTTCTACATACTACAGCAATCTGCATACGCTCCCATTCGACATTTGTGTATCATCCACTTACTTCTATAGGTCTTTTACTTTCATATTTTTCTTAAAAAGACATTTCTATTATTCTTAATAGCTTAAACTATCACATTGTAATTTGTTTTATTAAACACTGTTTATTCCACTTAATAACTGGAATAAACAGTGTTCGATAAAACAAATAACAATGTCTTTAAACCTCCACAATGTTAATGCCTTAACTATAAACAAAATATAAAACTATCACATTGTTTTATCAAAATGAGTCTTTTTATATTTATGGTAGAGAGCGCAAAGATAACACAGTGTCCTGTTCCTCACAGATCATAGGATAAAGTAAAAGACTAAAGTAGTCTATTCACAGAACTTAACTATTAAATCACTCAATGTCCATATATCTATGGTAGTATCCACAAATATGCCACTTTACTTTGTTATATGTTACAAAGCTATCCCTCAAATTTGTATTGTAATGTAAAGTATAACACTTTAACAAAAACATAAAAGACATATTACTGACATCTCTAAAATATTTTAAAATATTTTAGAGATGTCAGTAATATGTCTTTTAGAGATGTCAGTATTACATCTATAAAAATACATATTACTGACATCTATGAAATATTTTAAAATATTTACATCAATAAATAGACATATTACTGACATCTATGAAATATTTTAAAATATTTACATCTGTAAAAAGACATATTACTGACATCTATGAAATATTTTAAATTTTTTACATCTGTAAAAAGACATTACTGAAATATTTTAAAATATTTACATCTATAAAAAGACATATTTCTGACATCTATGAAATATTTAAAAATATTTACATCTATAAACAGACATACTATATTACTGACATCTATGAAATATTTTGAAATATTTACATCTATAAACAGACATATTACTGACATCTATGAAATATTTTAAAATATTTACATCTGTAAAAAGACATATTACTGACATCTATGAAATATTTTAAATTTTTTACATCTGTAAAAAGACATTACTGAAATATTTTAAAATATTTACATCTATAAAAAGACATATTTCTGACATCTATGAAATATTTAAAAATATTTACATCTATAAACAGACATACTATATTACTGACATCTATGAAATATTTTGAAATATTTACATCTATAAACGGACATATTACTGACATCTATGAAATATTTTAAAATATTTACATCTGTAAAAAGACATATTACTGACACCTATGAAATATTTTAAAATATTTACATGTGTAAAAAGACATATTACTGAAATCTATGAAATATTTTAAAATATTTAAATCTATAAAAAGTCATTACTGACATCCATGAAATATTTTAAAATATTTACATCTGTAAACAGACATATTACTGACATCTATAAAATATTTTAAAATATTAACATCTGTAAAAAGACATATTACTGACATCTATGAAATATTTTTGTAAACAACTCAATATTTATACCAGGATTGTATTTTATTGAGAGAGAGGGGCATGGCCGCTCTGTAACACACTGGTCATCGGTTCGAACTCCGCGCTGTGTAACTTCCCTCGAATGACACAAGTATTGTTTCCATACGGGGGTATAAGAATGCCTATGAATTCGGTCACATATATTATTTAAAAAAAAACTCACATCTTACTTCAAGTGTGCCATCAGATCCAGTACAACGGTTTGGCTGGTGAGTTTGCTGGTGTGCAATGACTCACTCATTTAAAAGAAAACCTCCACGGAACAGCTTTGCTTTCCAACTAAATTGACATTGGAATGGTGATGGGATCCTTAACTACGAGGACAAGCGACGAAGTATTGTATTACACTTTTGTTATATACAGTACAACCTGGCGAGCTTATTGCCATGTAGTAATATCTTCCGACCAACCAGAAAGATGTTGACCTTTCCCTTCCTTTGCTAAAAATTCCACCCATTCCTGTGCCAAAAATGAGCGATTTAAAATTGGAAAAATAAGAATATTCATAGCCAATCGCTTAAATTAATTAAATTTGAAGTCGCGCAGCGCAGGATCCGAACCGACGACCTTCCGGACGGTAGTCCAGCGCATTACCGTGCGGCCATGCACTTCTACAAAATATAAGATAATGTATCAACACATATGAATTGTAAAAGGGGTCGTGTGTTTCTAGCAAGAGTATGGAAACCAAATTAAGTCAATATATCGGGGTTATCTACGATTTTATGAAGAACATCATATGTTATTGTACATAGGTAAAAAATTAAACATATTTAAGTGTTCAATTAATAAAAATAATAAAATAACAATTTATATAGCGCCATTCAGAGAATTGACTTTCCTAAAGGACGCCCAATTAGATGGATTAAAAATAAGTGTTAGGATAGGAAAGTGGTGGCTGCAGCAAATAGAGTACGTACTTCCCCGCATCTGCGTTTGTTTAGAAACACATATTTGGTCAGAAAACCGCAGAAAACTTACCGCAAGAAGACGAACTTAAAAAAAAACCTTAAAAGATCGTCTGATTTGTGATAGTTATACATTCTGCTTTAGGTGGAGTGTAATTGACGTGTTTGTTTATTACATACATTTATAAACTTTTACGAAACCTTCAGAAAAGCGCTGTCCTCAAGTAATAAGCCGCACATGCCTCTCACTTTTACATTATTGTAAAAAACATTTACAATGTAAATACACTTACAATGTAATGTATGTTAGATGGTCTTTTTAAAAGTTTGCCAACTCTCAAAACAAATTCCTATATTTATTTAACATTTCATTGTAATGGTGGGATTATTGCCAGGTGGTAATCTCTTCCAACCAGACAAAAGTAAATAAATAAAGTTACATGATCGCAAAAAAACACTCAAATGATTAATTATCTTTATGAATTTTATGAACATACATAATAAAAGTAAAAGTGAGATATCATCAATTAAAGGAAAAGGAAGGGATGGTGAAGAGGATAGGAAAGATAAATCAGGAATGAAACACGTTATATTACTGACTAGAAATTAAGAGTTGCATGGTAGTAGGTAAAACTAAATACGACGTAAAAAAAGAAAAACAGTGAACTGAGAAGACTAACAAACAATTTCGTAAGTCCTTGATCGGAAAGATGCTGAAAATTTTCGGTGAGATAAGAGAGGGGGGGGGGGACAGTTAAGGATTCTTAATATGACTAGAACTTCAGAGTTTACTGTGACTCCCAGGTCTACGATCTCAGTTGTTCTCTCCAATATTACATTGTTTCAAGAATAAGAGTAAGTGGTTGTTAATACTCTTTGCTGTGGACTTAAATCTTTTTGCTGTGGTAATATAATCATTCAGTTCATTAATAGTATAAAGCTTCATGTCGTCAACAAAAAGCAATAAATCAATATCATTGTAAATGCCAACAATATCGTTAATGAACAATATGAATAAAATTGGACCAAGAAATGAACCTTGAGGGACACCAAAAGAGACACAAACTATGTATGTCGATGTAAATCAATTTATCCTAACTGAAACACTTTATACACTCGCTGGGATATGCCAACAATATCGTAAATGAACAATAAAATAAAATTGAACCAAGAAACGAACCTTGAGGGACACCAAAAGATACACAAACTATGTATGTCGATGTAAATCAATTATCCTAACTGAAACACTTTATACACTCGCTGGGATATGCCAACAATATCGTTAATGAACAATAAAATAAAATTGGACCAAGAAACGAACCTTGAGGGACACCAAAATAGACACAAACTATGTATGTCGATGTAAATCAATTTATCCTAACTGAAACACTTTATACACTCGCTGGGATATGCCAACAATATCGTTAATGAACAATAAAATAAAATTGGACCAAGAAACGAACCTTGAGGGACACCAAAAGAGACACAAACTATGTATGTCGATGTAAATCAATTTATCCTAACTGAAACACTTTATACACTCGCTGGGATATGCCAACAATATCGTAAATGAACAATAAAATAAAATTGGACCAAGAAACGAACCTTGAGGGACACCAAAAGAGACACAAACTATGTACTCGTATGTCGATGTAAATCAATTTATCCTAACTGAAACACTTTATACACTCGCTGGGATATGCCAACAATATCGTTAATGAACAATAAAATAAAATTGGACCAAGAAACGAACCTTGAGGGACACCAAAAGAGACACAAACTATGTATGTCGATGTAAATCAATTTATCCTAACTGAAACACTTTATACACTCGCTGGGATATGCCAACAATATCGTTAATGAACAATAAAATAAAATTGGACCAAGAAACGAACCTTGAGGGACACCAAAAGAGACACAAACTATGTATGTCGATGTAAATCAATTTATCCTAACTGAAACACTTCATACACTCGCTGGGATATCGTCTTCAGACATCTACCGCAATATTCTATGTGGAAGGGAGAAACACTAACAACTTAGCGTTCCCAAACCTTATGACCAAATACCAACGCTGTCAAAACTGAGGCTTTCGTAAGAGTTTTTCGACACTCACAACCCCCTGGAAAGGTCGTCTGATAGTGAGCGTGTTGATTCTTGGGAGAACTAGAACTGAAAGCCTGTAGACATGGATGCAGCCGTTGGTGTGTCTGCTGGTGGGACACTACCTACCATGAACCATAAGATATATCTTAATCGCTTACACATTAATCATCGTTGTTGCATAGCAGTTCCATGGAGGTTTTTTTTAAGCAAGTGAGCTGTTGAACAACAGCAAACTCATCGGCCCCACCACTCCGATGATGATCGATGATCCGATGACACACCGAAATGACGATCGGAGCACACCGGTTTGTTCTTTTTCCCTTTTTTTTTTAATAATAAATATGACCGAAGTCATAGGTATCATTACACCCCTGAATACTAGGCGGAAAAAATGCCTGTGTCATTCGAGCGGAGTAGCACAGTCAACTGTGGCGTATATATGGGTGGCGTAAGCAGCTTTAGGAAGCACTTGAAGACGATATTTTTGGGAGGTCTTATCGAAATTTATGATATTGTTATTTATTTTAGTTAACACTGTTTATTCCACTTTATGTAACGGTATAACCCTACCGGTTTCAATGCTTTCACCTCATCATCAGGAAAGTACAAACAAGACTCCCCTGATGATGAGGTGAAAGCCTTGAAACCGGTAGGGTTATACTGTTACATAAAGTTAAATAAATAGTGTTTGATAAAACAAATTACAATATCTTTAAACCTCCACAGTGTTAACGCCTTAACTATAAATAATATAATAAATTTATGATACGTAGTATAAACCGTACACTACACCTAAAGCTGAATGTGTAATAATCCCATATAGGAAGATCTACAAAGGTTTTTTTGTTCGTTTTCGTGCAATTTTTATGCCAAATGTATTTTTCTTAACATATGTAGAAACATGGAAGTACCTAATCGAATAGCCCCAGCCGCTTCCTTCTTATCATTGCACTCCAGTTAATTTATTTTTCGTAATATTTTTTAATATTCTAAAATTTTTATTAAACTTTATTTGTAAACTAGTGGGTTTATTGCAATCTAGTAATCTCTTCCGACCAATTAGAAATATATTAAAAATGAAAACCTTAAATAAAAACAAGACTGGAAGTCTTTTTAAAAAATCTAGGTTCCAACAAGAGTTCAACCGGCAACCTCCGAGTTGGTAGTTAGGAGTCTTACCAACTAGGCCACGGAGCTAATAATAGTGAGCTTGAATCCCGAGTTAGAGCGTCTTTTAGAAGAGTTTGAACTCTCAAAGGCGCAATATAAATTCTCATTTTATTATTAGTGCGATTATTTCTGCTGGCAACAGTCTAGCGAATAGAACCCTTCTTATTTATTATAATATATTAAAAACAAACTACTTTTGAGGTATTATTTTGGGGGACAGCATTGTGACGTTTTTCAAAGTAAGTTGGCATCGATGTTATTTGTAAATAGTACCATATAAAATAAGGTTGTAGAACTTGACAGGTAGTCTGATCCTACAAGGACTTGGTGACTAAACACTGGCATGTATTACTAGGATTTGGTGGTGATAACAGGCAAGAGCGTCCTTCGCGTCTTCCTGTGTTGTGTAAGACGACTGCGCGTGGCCAGCACCAACAGAAATCCAGAGATCAGCAGCATGAGGGCGCAGCCCCAAGTGAGGCCGAGTCGTACTGCGTTGGCACTGTACGTGCCGTGGTAGATGATTGTCTTTATCTCTGGTGGTAGCTCCTTCAATGTCTGGAATAAAAAACTTGCCAGTTAGACTTTTATAGTAATTTATTTTTATCAAACACTGTTTATTCCACTTTTTTGTGACGGTATAACCCTACCGGTTTCAAGGCTTTCACCTCATCTTCAGGGGAGCACAAACAAGACTAAATTCTGTTCGAACTGGTACCGATATACACGCTTCAACGGTTGGGGGCTGAGGGGTGAGGGAGGCATGGGACGATTTCGGCCAAGAGCGGAGAGTTTTTACAAGTATGTCAACTTAAGCTGATAGAAGACATGCTGTTTTGTTATATTCTGAAATGTTAAAATTGAATATCGCGCAGTTATCTAGTTTCTTTCTAAAGAAAGTGTAGGGACTACCGTCGTCCCTGAATATTGTCAACACGCACGGTCAACGACCGACGAACCGACCTTCGGACATGTCCAAAGGTCGCATACCAGAACATTAATATTGTTTACCCGCAAATACTATTTACGTTACATTCCACAGTAGAAAGAGAACGCATCGCGCTGTCTCACCGTTTTCGTCAACAAATTATCTACCCACTATATTATTCGCAACGTCTGCAACCACCTCTGCACGCGCAGGAGTGAGATAAAAATATATTGCGGGCGCACTCACGCGCCCCGTTCTGAAAATGTATATATACCTACTTATCGATAAATAAAGAATCACTTATTATTAATCACTTGACCATTCATCGCTGTTTACTATTCATTGATTATTCACTCTCACTTTCCGCATTGCTAATCGAGGTATTTTATTTAAATACCAAACAACAATCATAATCATCAGCACGTCCAACATGGACAAACGTTAAAAAAAGGAAAAGCTCGACAGCAATTAAACAACGTTTGGGTGCTGACTTGGACTTTGAGAGCAAGCGAAAGACTTAGAATAGATGCATTCGAAACGTGATGCTGGAGAAGAATTTTACTGTGCATGTGATAAAAACTGGTAATTGGGGTTTTAATCTTTAGTATGTTACTCGTACTATTTATAAAAGATATTTTTTTTGTGAAATCTTAATCGATTCCTTGTAAATGTTCTTTTAATAAAAATAAGAATAAATTAAACCATACGAAAGAAGTAATAGAAGTTGTCTTCCATGGTTCGTTGTATTTTCATCTCGGATGATCTACAAAGGTTCTTTGTTGTATTTGTGTTGGCTCTTGTTTAAAGACTTCAAGTCATGGATGATCTGAAACTGGTCTTATAAACGGGAACTTTTAGAATAGAGAAAAGAAACTTATAGTTACCGATTCGAGCCACGCAACGGGCAGGATGATGCCGTCAGGAAGTGTGTCAAGTCCAGGACCGCTGATCCCCGGGGACTTGTTCAGCTGGATGTTGATTTGCAGTCTGAAAAGGAAGTTCAGCATTGAGTAAAATAGAAAAATTAACTAAAATAAAATATGATTGAACTAGAGGCTTTGCTCAGGTACATAGCGTGTCTCTCGAGAGAAGGCTTCAGGCCATCTATCGCCTCCATGGAGTGATGGTATACTCGTATATGTATTTTACAGGAGGACCAAGAATAAAGTGCACTTTTGTTGTCTTTATTAATCGAGAACGCATAAAGAGGGAAGGACGTGGAAGGCGTCATTTGCTCGATCGGTTTTGGTGAATTTTATTAGGTGTTAACATAAGTCGTGTCCGTTTTTTTTTTCAAATTTAAAAATTGGCACCAAAAGTAAAACAAAATGTTAAAGGTTGTACGTCATTCAAAAGAAAATTTTCTGTTCTACAAGATATTGTGTTTGCTTTTACGTTACGTATATTATTTTATTTGATTACAAGCCTTCAAAATGAAAAGTCAAGTAGACGAAAGTGAGCATTTTCGACACATCCTTCTGTTCGCGTTCAATCGAGGGAATAAAGCTGCCAAAGCTGCTTGCAATATTTGTGAAGTGTACGGTGAATATGCCATGAATGAAAGGACAGCTCGTCGATGGTTTTTGTGTTTCAAAGACGGTAATTTCGACATGAAAGACATGAAGCGTTCCAGACGACCAGTAGACTTCGATGAGGACCACTTAAACCATATTATCCATGAAGATCCCCTTCAAACCACCGTAGAATTGGCTGAGGAAATGAATTGTAGTCACATGACTGTATACCGCCATCTTAAATCAATGGGAAAAATCCAAAAGTTCGGCGCTTGGGTTCCACATGCTTTGAGTGAAAACAACAAAAATCAACGTTCGACAATTGAAAAAAACGGACACAACTTATGTTAAAACCCAATAGTTGCCATCAGTCACTTTATGGAGTAAAATCACACATTTTGAAACCGTACGTTTTACGAAAACAATGTTTATATTCATATGTAACTATTAGACGATTATATCGAGTTGAGTACCAATACCAATAAGTGAATGTCCGAGCACCAATTTTATTGAACAGTGGATCAAAATATTTGAAAATACTGGTTTCACGGGTGACACCAAGATCGTTCGTAGAACAGAGCAAAGTGTAGAGTAAGTCAATGAGTCTGTGCGCGCCGAATCAACGCTATCAACCCGTAGCGATGGTCAACATTAGTGATGTCATGCACGACCTTGCAGCGAATTTTGCCGCTAGACTTTAACTCCATATCTTTAAGATTCAGCTTGTTCAGGATTTAAACAAATATGACTTTATTACAACGTAAGGTGTTTGAGTTCTCAGGGCTTCACAACATACCCTTTTAAGATGAACCACATTTTCATTTGAATGGTTTCGTTAATAAGCAAAACTACCGCTATTGGAACGATGAAAACCTAAGACTGAAACACCAGACATGTCTCCATTGTTTACGAGTAACCGTTTGGGCAGCCATGTTAGCGTCGGTTTTTACTTCTTTGAATACGCTTGAGGTTAATCAATAACAATCAATTCGAAGCCTCTTCAAGTGCTGAGAGAGTTTTTGACTATGAAATTGCAAGAATTTCCATGGTGTGTTTTCAATAGAATGAGGATACTTGCTACATGTCCAATAGAATGAGGCTACTTGATACATGTCCAATAGAATAAGGCTACTTGCTACAGGTCCAATAGAATGAGGCTACTTGCTACATGTCCAATAGAATGAGACTACTTGCTACATGTCCAATAGAATGAGGCTACTTGCTACATGTCCAATAGAATAAGGCTACTTTCTACATGTCCAATAGAATGAGGCTACTTGCTACATGGCCAATAGAATGAGGCTACTTGCTACATGTCCAATAGAATGAGACTACTTTCTACATGTCCAATAGAATGAGGCTACTTGCTACATGTCCAATAGAATGAGTCTATTTGCTACATGTCCAATAGAATGAGGCTACTTGCTACATGTCCAATGATAATTTGGAAGTTGTTAAAGAGATGTTCTCCGGGACAATCATTTCGCGAAGGGGTTACATAGTGTGACCATCACAAAGTCCTGATTTGTCCCCACTCGATTTGATTGCGGGAATACCTAAAAAGGTCGAATAAACGCAAATAATTTAATGACTTTGCTGAAATCGAAACAAAATATTCGTCAAGAGATTGAAGTGATATCTCGGGGAAAATGCAGGGGCGTGTGGTGACCAAACGAACGAGATTTTTGTTAAAAAATAAATTCCCTAACTTTTGTTACGAGGTCCAGCAACGATGACAAGGACACAATAATTATTGTCGATTACCATTGTTTTACAAATATAATAAGATCCCCTTACTTGGTGAGAGCGTTGACTGGGAAGCCCAAAGTAGGATGCAGATCTAGGTACATAGCGTGCCTCTTGGGAGAGGGGTCCAGGCCGTCTATCGCCTCCACCAGGGCAGGGTCTCCCAGATAGAAGTGCGGGAAGGATGTCAACAGGGGAGCGCCTGAAATCAATCGCAATACAGTAATTTGAGGGTGACATCTTATTCGATGTGATATGGTAAATCTGTAAAATATTCATCTATTATTTTTTCCACGACGATTACATCCATAAAGGGTCAACAAAGACACTGATATCTCCGGAAACCTAAAATATGTGACTAGAAAAAAGAAACCGTTAGAATAGACAAAGAATGCATAAACTGAGATGAAAACGTGAGGGGATAATTTATTACAGAATAAAGAATGAAGTGTTAAGGAATGAACGTGAACTTGAAAAATTGGAGCCAGTTGAGGAATTCTACCATTTGGGTAATATTTTCACTCAACAGCGTATATCTGACTAGACTGATCTCTCTGCAGGTGTTCCTTAAGGTGGAATTCTCTCACCACCACTATAACATCATCTCTTAAGTGTTTTTTTTAATCACCTTGTGGCGTCCGTACGCTCGGTCAATGACCGAGCATACGACCTTTGCACATCTTGACAAATTCAAAACAAACGATTACAAGGTTTACACGCCGGTCATTCAACTCATTGTCATACGCGGAGCGCGTTCCATGCCGAAGCGAGAAGGCAGTACACCTGTCGCGCCAAATCCCAAAATAAATTGTCACCTACACGATGCACGCAGCGTATTGTGAATGGAGAAACGAGACGGCGGGATATCTTGATCGCATTCCCGCACACATTCAAGAATAGTATAAATACCTACGTTACTAATAAAATTCCTCTTTTTTCCGCATTGCGATCTAACGAGTTTTATTTATCACCAAATCATCATCATCTCTCCCTTAAGGACATATCTCCTAAAACCTGTATGCGGAAGACCTGCAGATACGAATATATGTTCATTTTGATCCAAATTGCTTTCACACGGCATTGAACCATCTAAAGGCGGATCTTTAATCGATCTCCGAATGGACTAAGGAGCATGTCTTACTCATTAATCCTACGAAGTTTCAAGCGACCCTCATTGGCAGTCCTCGGTTTCTCATTAAATTCAATATTGACTTACTTCTTCCAATAATACTCGATAGCTCTATCATACCATTAAACAAAACAGATAAAAATCTAGGAATGCTACTTAATAACACATTCTCATGACAACTTCTTCTTCAGCCTTCATTCCCTTAAAGTGTTACTAAAACCAAAATTTCACACGTGCAATCTCTGCTCTTTCTGATTAAGAACTATGCGAACGTCTGTTATTTGGATATTACGGAGAAATGGATAAATTACAGCATCGTGAAAGCCACGTACTTGTTCTCAAAGAACCGCGAAAGCTTTAATATATGTTGTTTATAGTTAAGGCATTAACATTGTGGAGGTTTAAAGACATTGTAATTTATTTTTATCAAACACTGTTTATTCCATTTTTTTAAGTCCTATTTATAGCTATAGAACAGCCGGCAAATAATAAAAAGTCTTGACAGTTGAATGAATAATAAATAATAATGTTTATTTCTCTACAAGTAGGTATTTTTATAGTAATGAGTGAATGCGCTCACGATACATATTCTGTCTCTCTCTTGCGCATGCACTGATTTACGGGTAGATATTTATTTATTTCGGAACGGGCCGCGTCAATGCGTTCGCCGTATATCCCCATCTCACTCCAGCGCGTGCTATCACGTCGGAAGCGATGTGTTCTCTTTCTACCTTGGTATGCAGTGTAAAAATAATGTTTGCGTGTGAATAAATTTGACGTTTCTAGTTTGTGACAATTGTAGATAATTCATCGGTCGTTGACCCTGTATGTTTACAATATTAACAATAAAGTATGTTTGACAATTCAAATTTATTTAGGGGACGTAGGTAGCTACAATATCATATGAAATAACCAAAAATATTCCAAGTCACATAAAGCCATCTTTTTACACTAATTTTAATCTCCGGAAACTCTTATTTAATGGGAAAGGCAAAAATGGAATACCTAGCAACAGTGGTGTGTATACACTTTTATGTTCTGACTGTGATAATTTCTATATAGGAAAGACAGGGAGATCCTTTGAAAAGAGATTTCGTGAACACAAATCCGCCTTAACAAATCCTCTAATTTATTCTGAAATGGCTAATCATTGTCACCGTGAGAATCATACTTTTTCTATCGATGATGCCAAATTCTTACATATCAGTGGTAACGGAAATAAATTGGACAGATTAGAGGCCCTAGAAATTTCTAAGTCAGTACACCGATCCGAACATCTGTTGAACAGTTATTTCCCAAAAATCTCTCCGCTCTTGACCGAAATTGTCCCGTGCCTCCCTCACCCCTCAGCCTCCAACCGCTGAAGCGCGTATATCGGTACCAGTTCGAACAGCATTTAGTCTTGTTTGCGCTCCCCTGAAGACGAGGTGAAAGCCTTGAAACCGGTAGGGTTATACCGTCACAAAAAAGTGGAATAAACAGTGTTTGATCAAAATAAATTACAAAGCTTTAAAACATATGATACGTTCATAGATATAATTACCAAATACGCAGGGACTACAGTTGAAGACGCCCATAGGAGGGCAGATACCGGAGTCGACGTGACAATAGCATTGGTTGGCTGGATTCACGTCCGGCGAGGAGAACACGTCCTCAGGGACTGCAAAGCGCAAGGCCTTAATGCCGTGGACCATATCGACTTCCTTCTGGTAAACAAACGGCATTTTCCTGCACATCTGCATGAATAACACGCTCAGCGGCTCCCTCTTCGCTACCATGGATGGAGGGAACATCGAACCGTCTGATGCGTGAACACTGAAATTATGTTTTACAGTTAGTGTATTAGTACCAAGGCGGCCTTAGGCAATTGGAAAGCATTTTCAAAGGCAGGATGGTTTGACTTATAGGTTGATAGAACAATCTATGATTGCGTTGTCTTAGATAATTATCTGGAACATACAAACCAAGACTGTTCAGGACGGATGGGTTAACTTTACTTCGGAAAGTCTAGGATGAACCGTGCGACGTTTGTCACAAAGGGATGGGGTAAAATCGTTTTTCTTTTACAAATCGAATAGTTTTTTACAAATCGAAAAATTGTTTTTCTCTAAACTGACGTTTTAATTCCCAATTTTCATTATACTGACTTTCTAATGTATTGTATGATTCGTATCTATCTTTAAATATGCCAAGATCCACTATGAACTAATACTAATTACGAACATTTAATTAAAATCGATTTTTGAAAGTCCAATTATTGAATACCCCATCCATAGCCAATGCAGACTAACGTCGTGACTTTTGACAAACGTCACCAAATATTATTTGATTTAAATAAGCTGCCACATTTTTGCTAATTTGTGACAAGATGTATTAATTTGTCATTATTATTAGTTTTATGTAATGTACTCGTATTTACCTAAATAACTTGCTATTTATTAGAATTGAGGCTTATATTAAAGTTGATAAAATAATTAAAATTACTGAACATCGTTACAAGGTTGTATTGGGGCAAATTTGTGAGCTGTCATACGGTTCCTCCTAGATTTTCCGAACTTTAGATTACCCCTGAGCAAACAAATAAAGTGGCCACCCAATCGGAAAGATCTTGCCCTCTATAATGACCTGTGACTATGCTAAGCATCCCCAGTAAGGAGACACTTGGATAGAGCCAGGGATAATATCCATACTCTCTCATTTATTGATTGATTTATTTAACACTTTTATTGCAAATACAATATGGCAGGCTTATTGCCAGGCAGCAATATTTCCAACCAACCAGACAAAAGTAAATGAAGTAAGTTACGTGGTCGCATAAATCATTCAAATGACTATCCATCCCCACGAAATCCATAAACACATACGTGAGCATATGCCCACGAACCCCATAAAGACGGACAATCACCCGAACATTATTTTTCATATAAAGTGAGATATCATCAATCAAAAGGAAAGGAAGGGATGGTGGAGAGGAAAAGGAAAGAAAAATCAGGAATGAAACACGTTATTTTACTGACTAGAAATTAAGAGTTTTTTTCAGTCGCTTTTTAAAGCATGCCAAGGACGAAGCCAGCCTAATATTGGTTTGTAACTGATTCCAGAGTTTCACTGTATGGATAGTAAAGGACGACTCTCTCATGTAGAGACAACGGAGATATCTTTTCTGAACTTTTTCTAGCATGAGTGAATA
Organism: Odontocerum albicorne; assembly: GCA_949825065.1. Classification (NCBI taxonomy): domain Eukaryota; kingdom Metazoa; phylum Arthropoda; class Insecta; order Trichoptera; family Odontoceridae; genus Odontocerum; species Odontocerum albicorne. The sequence continues at coordinate 20,040,214 of OX463866.1, read as the reverse complement.
CGTTATCCCTGCTGGCGCCCATATTATATTATAGAGCAATATTGCAAATGACTTTTTGACCAAAGAATTAACATATATACTTTTAGATATCTGCAAATAGTTTGGTGCTACAAATTACAAACCCAAGCATCTTATTTGCTTTATTGCAGACTGATTTGATTTTCAAATCAAACGAAAGGTCACTTTCAAATAAAACACCTATACTTGAGAAAATGTAGCACAGTCCCAGTGACGTTCCACAAATTTGCCCCAATACAACCTTGTAACGACGTTCAGTAATTTTAATTATTTTATCAACTTTAATATAAGCCTCGATTCTAATAAATAGCAAGTTATTTAGGTAAATACAATACATAAAACTAACAATATTGACAAATTAATACATCTTGTTATAAATTAGCAAAAAATGTGGCAGTTTGTTAAAATCAAATAATATTTGGTCACGTTTGTCAAAAGTCACTACGTTCGTCCGCATTGGCTAGGGATGGGGTATACGATAATTGGATTTTCGATTTTTTTTACCTAAAATTAAATGTTCGTAATTAGTATTAATTCATAGTGGGTCTTGGTCTATTTAAAGATAGATACAAATCATACAATACATTAGAATGTCAGTATAATGAAAATTAGTAATGAAAACGTCAGTTTAGAGAAAAACAATTTTTCGATTTATAAAAAAACTATTCGATTAAAAAAAAAAACGATTTTACCCCATCCCTTTGAGAGATGACATTTCAAATGTCATAGGGAACATGCTACATTTTCTCAAGTATAAGTCCTTTGTTTTACCCGTCCTAGACAGGTGTTGACCATTCATAAGATAACGGAAATAAGCAGTTTTTTGTGGTTTTACAAATTAAATAAGAGAACTTTTTGATATGTTAAAGAAGAGTTTGTTACAAATGCTCCATTTATATGCATTCTCTTTAACCTTTCCTTCCCTGTGTTGGGTATCTTCTACACGTTGCTTCTAATAACCATCAATATCTCTATAAATATTATAAATTAAGATTTTACTATAGGTATTCCTCCATAGTATATTTACGCATTGATTTAAAAAATAATATTAATAATAATCAGAATTTATCGACTACATCGAGGTGTTTTGTAAAGATCGAAAACAAATTCGCATTTAAACGCTGCGAGTGCCTCGTCTTGACGATAGGTGAATAGTATGCGGGAAGCGCGACACTATATTCGCATCTCACTCTAGCATACTACACTGAATTGCGAGGAGCTGAACTGTCTCAACGTCGCAAGGAAAGGCGTATGCGCCGGGGTATGCGCTGACGTTCCGCGCCACTAGTTGCCTCAAGGCTTGCAAATAGGTTAGACGTACGCCCGTTCCGTGAGCGTTTTTTAATGTTTTCAGATGGTTTTTTTAATGTTTTCAGCAAATAAATATCAATTATTATAATTTTTAACTTCAATTATAATTAATTAAGGGGATTATCTATGAATGTTCTTATTTTTCCGATTTAAAATCGCTAATTTTTTATCACGTACTCACTACCCAACACCGTAACACGCGTATTATTTTTATCACCGTAAGGGAAGGGTTAATGACTTGTCTTTCTTGTGTCTGTTTATCTTGATTTCAATTAACTTTGAATGCATACCTGTTGCACTCCTCCGAGCCCCAGTGACTGAAATGATCCTTGCCGTTGACCTTGTCGATGAAGCCGTACTGCTTCATGTCCTTTTCACCAGTGAAAACACTTACCACGTCCCTATTTGTGCCGTTGCGCTGCAAAACCAAATAACCAATGCATGAAGTGTTTATTTATTTTTCATCAACGGTACAACGCACTTTAATAATAAATATAAATGTATTGATATCAACACAGTATTTAACATAGTGCGGGCTGAAAATCATCTGATGTTCTCGCGGCCGGGCTCGCCCTATATTGGTGAGTTGTATCTCAGCCGGGGATATGTTATGAGATTAGCACAGACCTTTTGATAGCTTCTCTTATATATATTTTCTGCTGTTTATTATGAAATATACACATATGTGCGATTTTGGAACGTATTTATATTTGTTTATAATATTTGTTTATGTTTATAATGTTGCTATCAATTAATCTTTCTATTTGTTTATAATATGTTGCTATCAATCAATCTTTATATTTGTTTATAATATGTTGCTATCAATCAATCTTTATATTTGTTTATAATATGTTGCTATCAATCAATCTTTATATTTGTTTATAATATGTTGATATCAATCTCAGAAAAAAAAATCTCAGGGATCTAACCTAACATGTAACATCTTGGGTATCCTCAGGGATCTAACCTAACATGTAACATTTCGGGTATCCTCAGGGATCTAACCCAATATGTAACATCTCGGGCATCCTCAGGGATCTAACCTAACATGTAACATCTCGGGTATCCTCAGGGATCTAACCCAATATGTAACATCTCGGGCATCCTCAGGGATCTAACCTAACATGTAACATTTCGGTTATCCTCAGGGATCTAACCCAATATGTAACATCTCGGGCATCCTCAGGGATCTAACCTAACATGTAACATCTCGGGTATCCTCAGGGATCTAGCCTAACATGTAACATCTCGGGTATGCTCAGGGATCTAACCTAACATGTAACATCTCGGGTATGCTCAGGGATCTAACCTAACATGTAACATCTCGGGTATGCTCAGGGATCTAACCTAACATGTAACATCTCGGGTATGCTCAGGGATCTAACCTAACATGTAACATCTCGGACATCCTCAGGAATCTAACCTTATATCCGTAAAGTATGTTTACCATCTAAATTAGTCTTATAGTGTGAATTAAATATTTGAAGTTCCACAGGGCCCTATTTTGGGACCCTTATTTTTCTGATATGCGCTAACGATATTTCGGAATTCTTGAAATACTTGCATTTAATTAATGCTGATGATATAAATGTATTTCGAATGATTTCTTGCTTTAACAACGTAAGGATGCTTCAAACCGGCCTTGATTTACTGTGTGGTTGGTGTCATAAAAAATTATGTACCTTGACACGGGTAAGTGTTACAAAATGTCATTACATGCAACCGCATTAAAGTGGTCCATAAAATAAATGGTCAAGCGTTGTGAAGCGAAGATGTTATTTGCGATGCGCATTATGACTCTCATCTTAAATTTGATTATAATGTGAACATGGTGGAGAAGTCCTCTTGATTACTGGGATTCTTAATGAGAATCGTAAGACCATTAAGAATTTGTCATCATTGATGGTGCTCGTATTGTATAAGTAATTTGTAAGAAGCAACCTGGAGTATGCCTCTGTAATATGGAACCCTGACTATAGATTGTACGTTGTTTCAGTTGAGGTGATCCAGCGAGAGGTGTATGTTATGTACTCGTACATAACATATGTGTCATAGGGAAGGGCTGTAAAGTGTTCTTGGGTCGTGCAGTGATTGAATGTCATTTTTCAATCTTCAATCGTTTGAGGCTCGTAGACGTTCTTTTGGTCTTGTATTTCTTTATAAAGTCTCGAATGGTCTTGTGAACTCACCTGCGACTCTGGAACGGATCGATTGACGTGTTCTCTCTCGCTCTCTTACAAGACCTACTTTGATCAGTGTAGCTATATTTAGAAGTAACATCGGCTTCTATAATCCAGTTGTAAGAATGTGCCGATAGTGCGATGCGGTAGTTGACTCGAATGTGGACACTGTTGAAGTTTTTTTCCACATATTGCATATAATTTATAACATTTCCCCTGACCTGCTGACATGACGGAACTGTGCACGTAATTAATACTAGCATTAGGGATTTTAATTATGTTCTTTTAAATAAAATGAACAATGCGGGGTCGTCATACAACCAAGGCATCTAAGTCTGATCTGAAAAGATGTCCAAGTCTGACAACTTACCGTGACGAAGAGGCCGAACTTATCAAGTTTGGGCATGTTGGTGGTGAGCTGCGCGTATGGCTTGGCTAGGTTGATGAGGTCATCCTCGTAGCCCCAGAGGAAGCGCCGTAACGGCAGCTCTATGAAGGGGTGCGTGTCCATGGTGTTGAACAAGGCCGAGAGGCCCACCTTGGCCAGGTAGTATGTGTTCTTCGTCATCTCTATGGCACTCTGAAAATAGTGATTTTTAATGTTTGAATACAACTATGTTAGGTAATGAGTAGTCATTTATAATGGCGAGCCGAAAGAAAGCTAATTACAGCCTCCTTGTGATGTGATTTTATACACTTAGTGAAACAGCCTCCTTGTGATGTGATTTTATACACTTAGTGAAACAGCCTCCTTGTGATGTGATTTTATACACTTAGTGAAACAGCCTCCTTGTGATGTGATTTTATACACTTAGTGAAACAGCCTCCTTGTGATGGGATTTTATGCACTTAGTGATACAGCCTCCTTGTGATGTGATTTTATACACTTAGTGATACAGCCTCGTTGGGATGTGATTTTACAACTCGCAGCAAAATATAATCTTCTAATTTAATTTTTATTTAATTTAATTTAAAAAAGCAATCTATCATAAAGCACAAACATTTGCCAAAGGCTATACCTATATATAAATAATGTATATTTATCTTAAAAACTAAACTAATTTATGTTTTATAACTATGAACTCACCTGATTTTAATTTCCTACATGTCATTTAATTTTTAACATCTACATACTACTTGTAACTAGATAACAATTCTTACAACAATTTTTGACAAAATTTGGACTCGAGAGTGAAATGTATTTTTAAAGCTTTCGCGCTTTATTCGTATCAGTTGTTTAAGGTAACATATTCGTATCAGTTGTTTAAGGTAACATATTCGTATCAGTTGTTTAAGGTAACACATTCGTATCAGTTGTTTAAGGTTACATATTCGTATCAGTTGTTTAACCTGTTCACCGCGTTAAAAATCAAATTCCACGAATCCTGTGCGCGGCACAATTTCAGCGTTTTTTAATTTCTAAGTTTAAACACATATTTTGTTTAGAACCACTGATATTTGATTCCAACACCAAGTAAACATGACACTTAAGTAATGTTCTGATAATAAATAATACTCAATACTCTTAAGGAGACTCATTAAATAAAGGAGATAAACTTAACATTACGTAAAATAAACAAAGGAATGCTACGATCAAATCAATGCTTCATGACACTCACCCGATCAAATGCATATAGCACTAGTAATGTTTATTTACGTAAGAGAGACTTAGTAATGTTTATTTACGTAAGAGAGACTCATCGCAGGACTCGATCCGCGCGACAGGTCGTTAATGCTGGAAATATTGAGAAATCAAAAAAATTCGGCGCTCTGTTTATTCAACAATATCTCATAAACTAATATATTATTTGACAAGGTTTTCAGAGATGTCGCTAGAATAAAGATTATTTTAAATTTTAGTTCAGTTTTTATTCCGGTTTTGTGTCATTTTTTTTAAGTATTTGTGATTTGAAACTTCGATTGTCGTCAGATCACAGGCGTTTGTGCTCCCCGCGGGGAAAGAGTTTTAAGGTTACACATTCGTATCAGTTGTTTAAGGTAACATATTTCGAAGTGTGCCTCGTGGTTTGGATCTTAATACCAGTGTTTTATAATTTAAATGCCAACAATTAAGACCATATCAATTAATGCGAACATTAATGCGAAAAGAATAGTACAGTTCAAAATCAACACTTCATCAACTCTGCAATCAGCCTAATTTTATAGCTCAATAGACTATGGTTAAATAATGTATATCGGCAATATCAACAAATTGATTTCCAAAGAAATATATTATTTTATAGGGGAATTTTGTTGGTAATTAGAGATACTTTGTTTACAACAGAAAATAGTCCCGTGGCGAATATACGAGTACATTAAAGGAACTCAAATATTGAAAATGCTAAGCAATTCAGGACAATTGAATTGAAAATCGATGATGACATAAGCCAATGTAGACAATGATTTCAAAAGAAATACATTATTTTTTTGGTAATAAGAGACACTTTGTTTACAACAGAAAATATTATTGTGGCGAATATATATATAATATAACATAAGTTGTGTCCGTTTTTTTCCAAATTTAAAAATGAGCACCAAAAGTAAAACAAAATGGTAAAGGTTATACGCCATTCGAAAGAAAATTTTCTGCTCTACAAGATATTGTGTTTGCTTTTACATTACATATATTATTTTATTTGATTACAAGCCTTCAAAATGGAATGTCGAGTAGACGAAAGTGAGCATTTTCGACACCTCCTTCTGTTCGCGTTCGCAAGATGGCAGTATACAGTCATGTGACTACAATTCGTCTGCTCAGACAATTCTACGGTGGTTTGAAGGGGATCTTCATGAATAAAATGGTTTAAGCGGTCCTCATCGAAGTCCACTGGTCGTCCGGAACGCTACATGTCTTTCAGGTCGAAATTACCGTCTTTGAAACGCAAAAATCATCGACGAGCTGTCCTTTTATTCGTAGCATCTTCACCGAACACTTCGCAAATATCGCGAGCAGCTTTGGCAGCTTTATTCCTTCGATTGAACCCGAACAGAAGGAGTTGTCGAAAATGCTCACTTTCGTCTACTTGACATTCAATTTTGAAGGCTTGTAATCAAATAAAATAATCTACGTAACGTAAAAGCAAACACAATATCTTGTAGAGCAGAAAATTTTCTTTCGAATGACGTATAACTTTACCATTTTGTTTTACTTTTCGTGCTCATTTTTTAATTTAAAAAAAACGGACAGAATTATGTTAACACCTAATATATTGTAATTTTTTTCTTTTTTGGAACGGTGAAAGTATGTGGGGATTTTTCTGTTGGCTTAAGCTCTTCATTTCCTATTGATCACAGTTAACATAGTGAATTGTTTTAAGTCGAATCCTATTGATGCGACACCTGGAGTTTCACAGGGCTCTAATTTGGGACTCTTATTGTTACTGATATTAAGAACATTTTCATTGCAAATATACATTAAACGAACTCAAATATTGAAAAAGCTAAGCGATTCAGGACAATTTAATTGAGAATTTATGATGACGTAAGCCAATATAGAATTTTTAGAAGTGAACTACGAGTAAAATGACAATATAAGTTTTGAGGTCAAACATAATGTAGAGATCGAATACTGACCAGCATGGGGAAGTTGGGCACGATCACCTTAGCGTAGTCAGTGCCCACGGAGACCTCTTGCACCAGCCGGTAGGAGCGCTTCTCCTGGAAGCTCAAAGTGCCGTTGGGGTGGAACTCGTAGTTCACACGTTGCAACGTCTCCCTGTAACCAATAAGCAGTAAATGCAGTCTCTAATCATTGTGAAGGCATTCTTTTCTCATTCGAAGATGATACAAGAACCTATAAGATTCTGATACAACTATAAGTGTCTATACGAGTTCACAGGTTTTTCGCACAATTGTGTATAATATAAGGCAAACATATTATGAGGGCAGAACTTAAAGATTGTGATGGCGGGACCGCTATTGGTGGAACAACGCTCTCAAATTTGAGATATGCAGATAATGTGACGTTAATTGCCTCACCAAAAGATGACATGGCCACGCTTTTGAAGTGAACTTCTATAGGCACGGTAGGGCGAATTGGCCTGAACGTCACGAAAAGTGAAACGGTGTATTAATTTATTATTATTAAATTATCATTTATTATTATTAAATATTTTATTTATTAATAAATTATTATCAATTATTTTAATATTAAAAATTATTTGTTATTTATAATAATTTATATTATTTTAATATTATTAAGTGTATTATATTATTATTAAAATTATTATTAAAATTAAAAATATATATTTTTTTTATTTAATTAAGAGAGATTCTCTTGAATTAAATTCCACATAACCATTTCCTAATCCAAAAAAAAATCGTTAACAAATGGAATAAAGCAATGCATAAAATCAACTTTTCCTAGGAGCTAAGAAGTTTCACTTCTACCGCGCGAGAGTCTCACACATCTGTTTTTTTTAAAGGTGGAACGTGAGAGCAATCTCCTGGGCCTGGAATCCCTATATCTAAAACTAAGTTATTGATAATAGACCGCAATAACAAACTACCACCAAATAATGTAAATCATAGTTTAGAAGTGGTTACTGACTTTGTTAAATTAAGCTTCAGCAATACCAACAATAAACGATGCGAGGCTGAGGTGAAAATAACTGGAATGGTTAAAAATGCGATGTCAAAACTAGAAAATATATAAAACAGCAGAGGTATCACAATCGTTATGAAAATGCGCCTAGTAAAGTCTTCCGTCTTCGCAATATTCATGTATTCGCCGAGGCTTACACTCTGACAGCATGCGAGAGGCGAAGAATAGATGCATTTGAAATGTGATGCCGCAGAGGGATGTTACGATTTTCATGAACAGTAAAGCGAACTAACGCCTCTATTCTCGAAGAACTGAGAATAACCGACAGATTGTTGACACTATGCCTTCAACGAGTCCTTTAGGTACATTTCTAGTGGCCATGAAGACAGTTTGGAGAGGTTTTATTGGACATGAGTTATATGTGAGAACCAGACGCGAGATTACTATGGAACAAGACACCCAGATTACTCCATGTATCTTAGTGCACGTATTTCTACAACATTTATTCAACTTTTTTCATTCTTTTTTCTCACATCATACACGTTTCACTCACGTACATCAAAGATGGTACTAAAATTCTGGTGTGGACTATCATCTTGAATATTTTTATACTGCCCGATTCGAGAATATATATGGTATATTTAAGCGCCCTATTGACTTTATTTCTTCTCACTTTACGCCCTTCGATATCCCTTGTAACTCTTCCGTCATCTGAGAAAATTGAGTCAATTGTCACATGAGATAACACTATAATTTTTTACCATTATTATTTGTTGAAAGATTTGTTGGAGTGGCGCCGTTTTGGATCACCACGGCCCAAAAATATCAAGATGACACAAGTCCAAAAAAGATAAAGGCAAAATTTTTTAGGTATTGCTGGGGAATTCAACAAATTTACTTAAAAGAAAGGAACACTAAGGTTTCTGGTACGTATTTTGCGTTATTAACCCTTCCTGTTCTGTGATGTGTAACTAGTACGCATTGCTTCTAAAAACTTTAATATCTCTATAAATATAATAAATACCGGGCTCAGACTTTAGGTATTCCTCCGTAATACATTTACGCATTGAATGAAAAAAATAAAATTAATAATAATTAGCACTTATCGGCCACATCAGAGATATTTTGTGAAAATTGGGAATAAATTCACCAATACAATCAAACGTGCGCCAGTGTGTGACATAGGTATATTCATTCTAAAAATCCGTATGGGTGAGGAAGCGACGCTATTCACGTCTCACTTTTACTCTACTTCGATATATGGGAACGCAAAAAATAGAATATCAGTTCGGTCGCTTCTCTCGTTTTGTGAACGTCATCCGATGGTTTTTTTTTTTCATGTTTTCAGTAATTAAATTTCAATTATTATCACTTTTGACTTCAAATTTAATTGTTTTGAATATTCTTGTTTTACCGATTTTAAATCACTCATTTTTACATATGAATTGATGTGTATCGAATACACATCACCGGAACAGGCGGATTTTTTTAGCACAGGAAGGGAAAGGTTAATGTACAAATTAAAGGTTGCCATCATTTGAGAAAATGTTAACTAAACAGCAATAATTTAAATACTTGTTTTGATTGCTAACCTCTGGAAAGGAGACGAACTTTAATAAGGGATGATAAAGACTTACTCGTATTCATAAGGTCCGACGTCTTCTACGCGCAGCTTCTTCTCGTTACCAGCCATCACCTCAAATGCGTTGGTGTAGTTGAAGATGTGTACCCGCATGATGGGGTTTACCGGTGGATCTTTCCACAGATCGAAAGCCCTCGAGTTCTTCGTTAGCATCATGTTCTGTAGAAGAAACAAGACGCAAATAATATGTTATTCTGAAAGTAGTTTCGAATTTATCGAATAGAATAAAAAAAATATTACTGACTTCATTTCAAACATGCTGAATAAATGTTCCCTCTAAGGTGTGCGCGTGTGCGGCCGCACATCTGTTAAAAATTGTCCGCACACATGTTTCCATCTTCCGCACACATCTCAAAGAAAGGAACTTGTAACCATATTTTGTTTTGCGCAATTACGTATTTTATTTGATATTTTATGATGGGTTCTCAGGTTCCTTTCTTTAAGGTGTGTGCGGAACATGGAAACACCACCTATTCCTATTTCGAATAAAGACTTGATGAATTATCCCTTGTTCAAAGGTCTTCGTGTTATTTTATTGGTGTTTTTGGCTTGTATAGAATTTTTTTTATATATAACCTACATATTTATAAAATGTAATTTATGATTTCGTGGTTCATTATGTTGACTACTTGGTTTTATCTTTGCATGAATATACATATTTGCGCACTTTCCTCTTTTTTTCTTGCATATATAAGTTGATGGGCCGCACACACAATGAAAAAATTAGGGGGAACGTTGCTAAATATATATATTCTTTTGAAAGGTAATTGTTAAGCGCATTTTTTAGCCAAATTGTACTTACTGTATTTTACTATATTACACTTTCGTTATATATAGTACAGCCTGGCGGGATTATTGCCATGTAGCAATATCTTCCAATCAATCAAAAATATGAAATCTTAAGTGAAAACTAGATTGGAGTAATTTAAAAAAAATCAGGGTTCCAACGGGAATCGAATCCGCAACCTCCAGGTTAGCAGACTAGCGTCTTACCAACTAGACTACGGAGGTCGCCGGAACCGAATTGATAGCAGTTTTAGCGTAATTTTGAAGGTTACTTGTTTTTTTCGATGTTTACTGTCTGCTACCGCAAAGAAAAAAAAGCGACACGAACCGAAAAAAAGATATCTTTAGTGTATAGCAACAATGCAATGTAATAGTGATCGTGTGCATTTGACAATTATTATTTCCTGCCATAAGTATAAGTGATTTGTTCATTAGTGATAATATTAAGTTTCTTAAATCTAATTTGTTTTTTTTTTAGTTATCGAATAATTTCGCATATTAATAAAAATAATTTTATTCTGTTTTTATTTTCAATGTTACGTAATTAAAAAGCGATATTGATAATACTTTAATGGTGTTGCCTCGGCATGCCGAAAACTCATAACGAAGGAATTTGTTCCCCCCCCCCCCCCCCCGCATTCCTTCGACATAAACAAAGAAATTCTCTAAACCACGAAATCACAACAAGAAAGTGTCATGCAAAGACCGCAGAGTTAAAACCATTAAAATATTATCAATAGGGACTTTTTTATTCCTTATATTTTTACGTTAACATCATGGGATATGGCAGTTCTACGGCACGAGCGATTGCTGAGATACTGAAAATAATGCTGATATACTGAAAATAGTGCTGTTATACTGAAAATAATACTGAGATACTGAAAACAATGCTGGCATACTGAAAATAATGCTGATGTACTGAAAATAGTGCTGAGATACTGAAAATATTGCTGAGATACTGAAAATATTGCTGATATACTGAAAATATTGCTGAGATACTGAAAATATTGCTGAGATACTGAAAATATTGCTGAGATACTGAAAACAATGCTGATATACTGAACATAATGCTGAGATACTGAAAATATTGCTGAGATACTGAAAATATTGCTGAGATACTGAAAACAATGCTGATATACTGAACATAATGCTGAGATACTGAAAATATTGCTGAGATACTGAAAATTCTGTTGAGATACTGAAAATATTCCTGAGATACTGAAAATAATGCTGATGTACTGAAAATATTGCTGAGATACTGAAAATATTCCTGAGATACTAAAAATAATGCTGATATACTGAAAATATTGCTGAGATACTGAAAATATTCTTGAGATACTGAAAATATTGCTGAGATCTGAAAATATTGCTGAGATACTGAAAATATTCCTGAGATACTGAAAATAATGCTGATATACTGAAAATATTGCTGAGATCCTGAAAATATTGCTGAGATACTGAAAATATTCCTGAGATACTGAAAATAATGCTGATATACTGAAAATATGGCTGAGATACTGAAAATATTGCTGAGATACTGAAAATATTCCTGAGATACTGAAAATAATGCTGATATACTGAAAATATTGCTGAAATACTGAAAATATTGCTGAGATACTGAACATATTGCTGCAATACTGAAAATACTGCTGATATATTTAAAATAATTCTGAGATACTGAAAACAATGCTGATACACTGAAAACAATGCTGATATACTGAAAATAATGCTGAGATACTGAAAATATTGCCGAGATACTGAAAATATTGCTGAGATACTAAAAATAATGCTGAGATACTGAAAATATTACCGAGATACTGAAAATATTGCTGAGATACTGAAATTATTGCTGAGATAATGAACATATTGATGTGATTGGCTTATTTGTAGTTAACTTAGCCATAAGGATGGTATTGACCTATTGCAAACGGTATCTGTCGTTTGTGCTTCCCTGATAACTAGGTCAAAGCCTTGAAACCGGTAGGGTTATACTATTACAAAAAGTGGAATAAACAGTGTTTGATAAACAAATTACAATAGATATATAATAGTGTGTGAACTTGGCGTCTATTTCTCACGTTCAACCAGTTCAGCGCCTTCTGGTATGAAGTTATATGATCGTACTTTCTCAGGTTAAAAATAAATCTTAAGGCGCGTTCTCACGGTTCAAGTTTAGTTGACCGATTAAAGTTGATCAACAAAAGTTGAATGCGACTTGAATCAGTTTTTGTTCACACGTTTCAATAGAAACTGATTCAATAAATAGTTTCAATTTAATTAAGTTAAAAATGGCTTCGAAAGCATTTTCTCTTGCATCTTTATTTTTATATTTATCGAGTTGAAAGCGAACTTGACAATCAACTTGAATTCACATGTTCACACGTTTCAAGACAGATTTCAACTTGAAAGCAAATGGCGGATGACTCATCACTTGAACGATAAAGTTTGACTGGGTCAATCTTATCTTGATCAACTAAAAAGTTGATCAACTCTATTGAAACAAAGGTTCTCATTGCATATTTCATTCAACTTTTGTTGATCAACTTTAATCGGTTAACTAAACTTGAACCGCGAGAATGGGCCTTGAATCAGTTTCTATTGAAACGTGTGAACAAAAACTGATTCAGTCGCGTTCAACTTTTGTTGATCAACTTTCGGTCAACTAAACTTGAACCGCGAAAACGGACCTTTAGACGAACATTTTCATGACCCTGTAATTTGTTCAACTGTTCCGCCGTCATATCCAAATAACAGACGTCCGCATAAATTTATTTAAAATAGATTAACAAGTTGAGTGGATATTAATTAAGACCATGCCACTTACCATGTAGAGGGTAGCGTTGAAGGTGTCCGTAAAGAAGAAGGTGATGGTGCCGATGAGACTCAGCAGAAATATTACCACAAGAGTTGTCATCACTGCAACAGGGAAGAGAAACGGAATGGGTTATTGATAAGGGTATTGACATATTGGAATCAAGATAATTATTAACCTGTAGGAATACCTACCTAAATAAATAAATAAATAAATAATTGTCAAAATGAATAAGTGAATTGTTAAACACAATTAAATTAAATTAATTATTGTCAGATAGTAAACATACAGGGGCAATGACCGATGAAGAATTCAATGATTGTCACACACTATGAACAACAACAATATTTACTATTTACAACGTCTGCGAATTGGCTAGCCATCTCCAAATATAAATAATTAACCTACCGCCAGTTCATGCGCTAGAGCAAGGCAGATATGTATCGCGAATGTATTCACTCATTGGTATAAATTACTCGGACGCCGAGAAATAAACATATTATTATTGTCATTCATTCAACTGTCAAGACTTATTATTTATCACCCGCTGTCACTTTCGCTTTTTATATCCGCATTTCTGAGTCTATATTTATTTGAATACAAATCAAGATCATCACGACAAATAAACATAAGCAACCCGCTATAAACCTAACTTAAGTAAAGCGTCTCGAGAATTTGTTTTATTTGTTTAGCTCAAAGCTGTGTCGTATTCCCTGATGATGTTGTATCTCCCCTTTTATTGTGTTGTATTACACTTTCGTTGTATCCAGTACAACCTGGCGGGCTAATTGCTATGTGGCAATATCTTCGAACCAACCAGGCCTGGCAAGTTCGCGACGCTATCTGTGTTTCATCCAAGAATTTAAAAGTCCGCTCAATTTGAAAGACCCTTTACAAATTCATGACAACGATATAGGACCTAAGATACCGCCCTGCGGGCAACTCCCTGCCTAAAACCACATATCTGCAGTCTATCCTCACCCTACAATCTCTGAAGAAGTCTTGAATTAAAAGGAAGATGTTTCGAAGAGTTTAGTTTTCTTTAAAATCATAGGCAACCAAGTATTATCGAAGGCGTCGGAGATATCGAGAGAAATTAACCCTTCCTGTCCTGTGATGTGTAACTAGTACACATTGCTCCTAAACACTTATATATCTCTATAAATATAATAAATACTGGGTTCAGATTTTAGGTATTCCTCCGTAATACATTAACGCATTGAATTAAAAAAATAATATTAATAATAATTAGCACTTATCGGCCACATCAGATATATTTTGTGAAAATCGGATATAAATTCACTAATACAATCAAACGTGTGCCAGTGTGTGACGTAGGTATATTAACTATAAAAAACCGCTATGGGTGAGGAAGCGACATTATTCACGTCTCCCTCTCACCCTACTTCGGTATATGTGAACGCAAGAAATAGAATCTTAGTTCGCTCGCTTCAGTAGCTTTCGGGCAGCCATTTGAGGTGATCGCATCGCACGTGAACGTCGGCTGATCGTTTTTCATATTCTTGTTCTTCCTCTTGAGCTACGGCGTAATAGGGCGTTCACTAATAAAATCAAACATGTGCCAGTGTGTGACGTAGGTATATTCATTCTAAAAAACCGCTATAGGTGAGGAAGCGACGCTATTCACGTCTCACTCTCACTCTATTTCGGTATATGGGAACGCAAGAAATATAAGCTCGGTTCTCTCGTTTAGTAGCCAGCCGGCTTTCGTTCGAGGTGGTCGCTTTGCCCATTTTGTGAACGTCGACCGATGTTTTTTTTTCATGTTTTCAGCAATTAAATTTCAATTATTATCACTTTTGACTTCAAATTTAATTAATTTAAGCGATTGTCTGTGAATATTCTTATTTTTTCGATTTAAAATCGCTCATTTTTACATGTGTATTGAATACACAGTACTGGAACGCGCCAATTTTTTTTAGCACCGGAAGGGAAAGGTTAAAGAGTTCTTACGTAAAAACCAGACTTGAATCCTTTTTAAAAAATCTGAGTCAAATGGCAAGTGGCACCAGAGTTTATCTCTGCAAGTGGCGAGCTGAATGGCTAACGTCATAATATACAGTGCTTACGCGTGATGTTGGAGAAAACAAATCATCTTGTTTATGATTGTGTCATTCATTGATGTGCTGTAAACAACAACACTGTCTGCCGAGAATCGCCCTTCGCCTTCTCTGTCATGATTCAGTCGAGTTTCATCGACACTTGTTGATCGATACTTTTTTTTACGAGTATACTCGTAATAGGCAATCCACTCAAACTAGGGTGATTCGTGCCACCACTAGCCTACACACTACACACTAACCGGGGGCGAGTTAGCCCCCGGTTAGTGTGTAGAATCCGCAAAGCACGATATCAAACTAGGATGATTCGTGCCATCACTAGCCTACACACTACACACTAGCCGGGGGCGAGTTAGTCCTCGGCTAATGTGTAGTATTCGCAAAGCACGATATCAAACTAGGATGATTCATGCCACCACTAACTATCCTACACACTAGCCGGGGTCGAGTTAGCCCCCAGTTAGTGTGTAGAATCCGCAAAGCACGATATCAAACTAGGATGATTCGTGCCACCACTAGCCTAAACACTACACACTAGCCGGGGGCGAGTTAGTCCTCGGCTGATGTGTAGTATCCGCAAAGCACGATATCAAACTAGGATGATTCGTGCCACCACTAACTATCCTACACACTAGCCGGGGTCGAGTTAGCCCCCAGTTAGTGTGTAGAATCCGCAAAGCACGATATCAAACTAGGATGATTCGTGCCACCAGTAGCCTAAACACTACACACTAGACGGGGGCGAGTTAGCCCCCGGCTAGTGTGTAGAATCCGCAAAGCACGATATCAAATGAAAATTTTTATCTTCGTTTAATTGGTCAGTAAAATTCGATAAATTATTATTGTTATTGAGACATTTCCATCAATTCTAATTTGAGTATCTCTAGTAAATTTGTTTAATGGTCGAAAGAAGACCGTACATTGTAATAAATTAAATAATATAAAATTAAATTGTTTTCCCAAAAGATGTACTCTATTTACAGAGGGATTGGCGTATTTCAACAAAATATTTACGTTGGCAACACTGATAAATATGTGACATGAGAATAATGTATGTATTACAACACGCATTTTATAAACGGGCAACCCATAAACAATACAGCGTCACGAATCACATGATCCAATTTCAACGAAATAAGGGAGTCCCCGTTCTTACAAAAAAATATTAGTCAAATAACTTTTTATTAAATTTTTTTTTTAATATTAACATTATCCTTATATAGCAATATACCTATTTAACTCCCATGACATACAATGGGGTGCCGAATTCAATAAAGGTAAAGGGAGGAAAACCATTTAGGCAGTCGATCGGAGCGTGGTTGTTATTGCGACAGGAGTGTGAGTGACTGAGCTTTCAAGAGGAATGACTTGTGGAAGAGGTTTGTGTGAGCTCTTGAGAGCGGAGTTTTTTGTTGTTTTATATTTTTATATATATATATATATATATATATATATATATATGTATTTTTTTTGCTTTATGTTTGTGTGTGGTATATTGTGGGGTGAATGTTTTGGTCTGTCTGGAGTGATGAAGTGGGAAGAATTTGATTTCGCGTGATGTATACATAACATATGTAATTGAGTGTCACTGTTTGTCAGGTTGATGAGAATGTGCAACGGGGTTTTACATAATCCAAAATCGGAAAGAAGTATCGATTTATTTTTTCATGCTATATGTCCTCAGTAAGATACAAGCAAAAGCCTAGTTTACTGGGGACACGACAAATGAAAGGCAACAAACCCAGATCCATTAAAATTGTATGTCCGAATTAAATTACCTGTTGTTTTTTCGCAAATTATGTATATTTCTTGTCATGCGTAAAATAAATAAAAATAAAAAAAATACACGGTGACACAACAAGAACTGCAATTTTTATTCGGAGGGGTCATTAGACCATATATCTTCGAAAATCAATATAGTCAAGCAGTTTCGGTCAATGAAAATCAATATCGTGACATGATTCAAACTTTTTTTGGTATCAATTGAACGATTTGGACTTGGAAAACTTGTTACTCCAGCAGGATGGGGCTACTTATCATACTGCAGATGAAACAGTGGCTTTAGTGATGTATCCAAAACTTGTCAGTGATTTTAGTGATGTATCCAAAACTTGTCAGGGATTTTAGTGATGTATCGAAAACTTGTCAGTAATTATAGTGATGTATCCAAAACTTGTCAGTAATTTTAGTGATGTATCCAAAACTTGTAAATGATTTTAGTGATGTATCCAAAACTTGTCAGTGATTTTAGTGATGTATCGAAAACTTGTCGGTAATTTTAGTGATGTATCCAAAACTTGTCAGTAATTTTAGTGATGTATCCAAAACTTGTCAGTAATTTTAGTGATGTATCCAAAACTTGTCAGTAATTTTAGTGATGTATCCAAAACTTGTCAGTAATTTTAGTGATGTATCCAAAATTTGTCAGTTATTTTAGTGATGTATCCAAAACTTGTAAATGATTTTAGTGATGTATCCAAAACTTGTCACTAATTTAAATTGATTTAAATATTATAATTGGAAGTTTTATTGTTGATTAAGAATAGGAAAGTCTCGGGATTGGAGGTTGAAACACGTGTAGTACAATTAAAGTATACATAACAAAGTAACTTATTGTTAAATATTCTAATGTATAACACTACAAAGTTAAAGTCGAAAACTTTATTAAAAATTCTGTGTTTACAAAAATTTTATATATTTTCCTTCAAATACACGTGTCACAAAAATGGAACTAGGGGACCGAATGTGGCCCGCTGGACGTAGTTTGTCCATCCATGGCTGGTCTGTGAACTCTTAACCTTTGGGTTTTGTTTTGTGGCAACTGTCGCGTTAACAAGGCCAAGGAGCGTGGCGCCACAATTTATTATACGCACTTTATCTCCAATTTCACAAGAGTCGTGTAACAGCAGTGATAACGAGCATGGTACATTGTATCATATCATGTCTCAAATGTGATACTGTCTCAAGCCCCTAACAGGAGGCAGCGGCTCTTACAACTTCTGTGAGAATTACCACATCTGTTCATTAGTCTACCAATGCGTCAAGATCGCCAGGCGGCTCAGCAGGGTACATATGTCTGCGACATTTGCGGGAGGGAGTGCTCATCCAGGATTGGGCTGTTCTCTCACAGAAGATCACACGATCAACGTGGAGAACGGTCCAGGACTGACGTTGGAGTGGTGAGAGGATCCTCGACTGCAAGGCCCGGCAATGATGATGAATCTAATCATCATATTACACCGTTAGAACGTAATCCTTTTGAGATCTGTCGGCAGGCGCGGTCTAAAATTTAGTTATCACGTTTACCGAACTCTTACAATCTCTTCCAACCAACCAAAAAAGTGTTACAGAGGTCTTAAACTAAACTGGAATCATTTTTAAACAACAATGAATTAAAAGGCTCTTTAACGTTGTTTCGGACGTGTGCGTCAAAACAATTAATAGTTATAATTATAATATTGCTTATAAACATTGTATTTAATATTTTTGTGTTGCAATAAAACGTCCCTTTGTGTTAACGTTATAGATCGGACGACTTGGATAAAAATAAATAAATTCAAGCCGGCCGATTAACCGATTAACGACCCCCGCGCGCAATGACCGCTTGGCAAGCAAGCAAGCTAGAGAAGGGTGACGGCGTAAGCTGTCGAATCGATATGCTTACAATGTGCGATGGGCTATATAAATGTAAAGGACTCAAAATGAATGACGAAGAAGTAAGGTGTCTTTAAATCAGACCAATATTTCAGGTACGATTATCAATAGTGTAGTGAAATATTTTCTCGTCTGTAACATCGCACTGTATTTTATTACAACAAAATTATTTCAATCAAAATGGAAACTCTTTACCCAGATGTCATTGAAACTCATAGAAGTCACGCCGGAATCTCTGATGATGCCGCTCCATCATCGAACACCTATTTTGCAGTCTTTGTACCGATGCAGTATAAACGTATTTCTGGTTACCTAGAAGAAGGTGCAAGGGTGTGTGCTGAAAAACATATGGTGTCCCCGTAGCTGGCTCGCCTTATATTGGTGGGGTGTATCTTGGCCGAGGGGATGTTGTTAGATGAGCCCAGACCTTTTGATAGTTTCTGTCTTTAATGTATTTTCTGCAATTTATGTGTTTTTGAAGTGTATTTAAATACTTGTATATTATGTATATACTATGTTGCTATCAATAAACTTATATTTATTTAAATATATAACTACATGGTAATAACTTTATATTACAGAGGTACATGACCGCGCGGTAACGCACTGGACTTCCATACAGAAGATCGTTGGTTCGAATACCGCCTTGTGTTACACCCCTCAAATGTCACAAGCATTTTTTTCGCCTAGGATGCTGGGATATAAGGATACCTACGACTTAGGTCATATATACAATATTATTTCAAAAAGAGGAAAACAAATATGCCGGTGTGTTCCGATTGTCTCACTTTGGTGTAAAATTGGATCCAATATAGTGGCGTGGCCGGTGAGTTTGCTGGTGTACAATGGCTCACTCAAATAAAAAAATAAAATACTCCACGGCACAGTTTTGCTTTCCAATTGAATTAACGTTTGAATGGCGAGAGAATTCTAGACTTCGAGGTCCAGCAACGATCGACGATTAAATTATTTACAATAAAATATCGTACAATAAAATTATTTGAGAGTTTAAGCTGCCCCAGGGCAGGCAATAAACCTAGTAAGACGGCTGATATAGATTGTTTATCTTAAGCAGAGTTAAATAATGTTAAATTTTAATTTAAAAAAAACTGTTTGGTTCAGCAACATTGGTACTACGTAGTCTGATGACTATTTTGAAAAACAGATCGTCGCGTTTCACATTGTTTTTATTTTTTCAGTCTTTCCTTTATTCAGTCGTGTTATGAGCAGCGGCGGCTGGTCTCGAGGTGCGTTGGTGCGCTGAGCACCAACGCACCTCGAGACTCTGAGCGAATATGAAATATCGCTGTCTCACGGTTTACTGTATGTTTCTGTCTGCCTTATATGAATCTGTGTTTCCGCCCGGTGCGTATTGGAGATCGCTCCGGTAGTATAGTATTGGCAAACTTTGCCTGTCAATTTGAAAGGAATATTTAAAAAAAAATTTAAATTTTCACTTAAATAAAAATCCTCGTACTATTTGTCAGTATTCTTATGCATATTTAATATATACAAATATTTAACACTTTTGGAAGTCATGTTTGCGAACATACTTTAATTATTGCGAATTATTTCTCCGGTTCAGCGCACCAACGCACCTCGAGATCAGCCGCCGCTGGTTACGAGAACATGTCCAAACAATCTCAGAAAAAAATGCATAAATTATCAAAACTCTATAAAACCACGTTTTTAGAACTTGTTACAGTATCATATTAATGTGCGATATGCTATACTAGCAATCCCCTTATTCGGGGTTTCGGTTTACGCGATTTCAGCAATACACGGTACGGAAAATATTACAATGAAAATTCCAGAAGTAAATGCTGCATAAAAGGTCAATAAAGTATTTAATAACGAAAGAAATAAATCTTACGGTTAGATTGTTAAAATCTACAGTAAGAACGCATTAAATTGTGAAAAAAGGGTTTAAAATCTGTGCCTTCTTACATTTTCTTCTTTTAAAATGTATCCATTCACTTGGTTCAACCATACTTTGCTTAATCTTCGTCTACCATGCCTTTCACTCACATTTACACTAATTTGTTTTGTCACTATTCTTTCATTTATTCGCTCTACATGCCCGAATCTCTTCACAGTGCTCTACTTCATCTTACTTAACCTTTCCCTTCCTGTGCTAAAAATAAAAAGTCCGCGCGTTCCGGTGATGTGTATTCAATACACATGTAAAAATGAGCGATTTAAAATCGTAAAAATGAGAATATTCATAGCTAATCGAGTGAAAAAAATCTTAATTTCTATTCAGTAAAATAACGTGTTTCATTCCTGATTTTTCTTTTCCTTTCCTCTCCACCATCCCTTCCTTTCCTTTTGATTGATGATATCTCACTTTATACGAAAAATAATGTTCGGGTGATTGTCCGTCTCTGTGGGGTTCGTATGCATGTGCTCACGTATATGTTTATGGATTCCATGGGTATTGATAGTCATTTGAATGATTTATGCGACCACGTAACTTGCTTCTGTAGGAACTACGGTCTTCCCTGAATATTGTCAACATGCACGGTCAACGACCGATGAAACGACCTTCGGATATGTCCAAAGGTCGCATACCAGAACATTAATATTGTTAACCCGAAAATACTATTTACGATACATTCCACAGTAGAAAGAGAACGCATCGCGTTGTCTCGCCGTTTCGCCAACAAATTATCTACCCACAATATTATTCGCGACGTCTGCAATATTTCGATCGACCACCTCTGCACGCACAGGAGTGAGATAAAAATATATTGCGGGCGCACTCACGCGCCCCGTTCTGAAATGTATATATACCTACTTATCGATAAATAAAGATCACTTATTATTAATCATTTTGACAATTCATCACTGTTTACTATTCATTGATTATTCACTCTCACTTTCCGCATTGCTAATCGACGTATTTTATTTTAAATACCAAACAATCAAAATCATCAGCACGTCCAACAAGGACATTCGCTAAACTTCATTTACTTTTGTCTTGTTGTTTAGAAGAGATTGCTGCCTGACAATAATCCCGCCAGATTGTATTTGCAATAAAAGTGTTAAATAAATAAGTAAACATATTGAAAAGAAAACATAATATCTAGGGTTCGGTAATTACCGCGGTGTTGACGAAAAATGTTACAAATTCCATGGATACCAAAGTGAACTAATACCTCCATTATCAAAGAATTGAAAGTCACTGACAGTCGTCCGATTCTTTGAACATGTTGTTCGTGGCCAAGGAGACAGTTTGGAGAGGCTTGTGGTCACTGGAAGCGTAGGACAAGGGTTGGACTGACCAAGTGCGATACCATAGAACAATTCTTAACATTTGTTCTTGGAACTGCGAAATGTAGGAATGAATGGAGAGAAGTCGTCAGGTGTTATCATGGGAGTTACGATACTCAGTCATGAGCTACATGACAGTATGGGTAGATTATCTGCGGTTTTAGACGTCTACTGGAGGTTTTGGAATGTATATTCCGCAGATAAGGGGACTACTACGGGTATATACTTGTACATGACTCTCGGGTTAGGTCGGGGCGCGCATAGATAACCCCCAGATATAGGATGGTGGGCAATGCTGAAATCGGAAAAATGTGGCGTGATGAAATTGTAATAATTCATATCAAATCTATTTCCTCGGCTAAGTTGGCGCAACAAACAAAGATGTTCCAAAACTCTCATTAAATCATTTAAATTTTCAGAATGATATGTCAATTTCAATATTCGCCGGCTGTGACTCATTTAAATATCTGGGCTCACTCATTCACAAAGACGGAGGGTGCGCCGCGGATGTTGACCATAAAATAGATGTGGGATGGATGAAATTCAAATCGGTAACAGGAGTCTTGTGTGACCCAAAAATGCCTATAAAACTGAAAGGAAAGGTATACCAGATTGTCATCAGAACCGCAATTATGTATGGCTCAGAATGCTGCACTATGTACAGCTCCTACTCTAGGCAACTTGAAACAGCAGAAATGCGAACGCTTAGGTGGTCGACAGGAGTATCACTAAAAGATAAAATTAAGAGCTCACGCATTCGTGGTAGGTAGCCTGAGAGTCACTGACATAAATAGTAAGCTGGAAGAGCGACAGCTGAGATGGTACGGGCACATAAGACGGAGACCACTGAACCATACTGTAAATCAGGCAATGTCTGTGGATCTTCCTCGACAGCCGTCCAGAGGAAGACCAAAGAACTCCTGGATAACTCAATGCTCCAAAATCCTGCAGAGAAACGGCCTAGATGAAAGCGACACCCAGAACCGAAGAACATACAGCCTGAGAACGAGAAGAGCCGACCCCAACAGCCTACCTAGGCAATGTGTTGGGACAGTGCCAGGAAGAAGAAAATATGTTAATTTCATATTTAAATCATGCCAACCAACTTTCATTTTAAGTATTTCACAACATCATTTTGCTAGCAAATTTTAAGTATCGGAATGAAACGTGAAAAACGACTGAAAGAAATCGAAAAAATGCTGTAGTTGTGCGTACACTGAGAAGAATACACGGGATGGCAATACGAAATGAAATTATTAGAGATTAATGTTTACCTAAGGCTGATACGTTGAATAAGATGATATTTTTTTTGTCTGAGATTTTTTGGGGACGTGTAATGAATAAATTAATAAATACTGCCGAATTAAAAAAACGCAAAGGAAGGAAAACAATTTAGGCAGTCGATCGGAGCGTGGTTGTTATTGCGACAGGAGTTTGAGTACTTGGGCTTGCAAGAGGAATGACGTGTGGAAGAGGTTTGTGTGAGCTCTTGAGTGTGGTGTTTTTTATAAATTTTTGTTTTCATTTTTATGATTATGTGCAGTATATTGTGGGATGAATGTTTTTGGTATGTCTGGAGTGATGAAGTGTGAGGAGTTTGATTTCGCGTGATGTATACATATATAATTGAGTGTCACTGTTTGTCAGGTTTATGAGGATGTGCAACGGGGTTTGATAAAATCAGAAAGAAGTAGAAGTATATGTCCTCAGTGAGATACAGGCAAAATCCTAGTTTACTGGGGACACGACAAATGAAAGGCAATAAACCCAGATCCATTAAAATTGTGTGTCCAAATTAAATAACCAGTTGTTTTTTTCGCAAATTATGTATATTTCTTGTCATGTGTCAAATTAAGAAAGACTTACTACAATGTAAATTTTGATTGGAACACGCGGTGGAGGAAGATCAAGAAAAGTATGGTTAGATCAAGTGAATGACATTTTGAAAAAAGTAAATAAAAGTAGTTGGACAAATGTACTGACTTTTTCATCCAACATTTTTCATATTAAAATCGATTACCATATTTGACAACATTACACATCAAGAGAGTTTCATCATAAAAAAAGACACAAACTTCTAAGAAACCTCTGTAGATCTTCCTAAATGTGATAGTAACACATTCGCCTTTAGGTGGAGTGTAGTGTATGTGTGTAGTGTTCATATATCGTCGTCATACAGGAGAAAGTAACCAACTAACAAAGTGCAAAATGTTCAGGAGAGCCATTTAACCATTTTTACACTTTTGTTTTCAATTTTTTTTTTTAAATAAACGTGTTAACATTTGTGGTTTTTTTGGTGTATAGAAATGTTCATTGCTTTCAAAATAAAGAAATAATATTTTTGAAAATTTTCATACAATTTTGCTTGTAAAAAAATAAACATCAATGCAGATAGTCATTTTAAACAAGTCAAGATATTATTATTATTCTTCTTATTTCGTGCTGGGTTATTTCTTCCAGGCCACCATAATGTTAGTAAGGTGTCAGATAGTCATTAATCACGTTTTCGCGAAAAATGCACTTGGTCACTTTCTCTTGTATGACGACGATATGTATAATCAAAACCTTCCAGAATTTTACGTCTATGAAAATCGATAACCATATTTGACATAATTCCACCTGGAGAGAATTTGGAATAGGATATAAAAACACGTGTATAGGGGATTAATATACTTAGTGGAATAAAAAAGGTTATTTATTGTTAAATACTGATATATTTATTTTTTTAGGAAAACAAATATAGGTTTTGGAGGACAAATTGGAGGAAAACAAGTATTGTGTCGTGTTGAGTTTGTATCTCCAAACCAGTCCATTGAATTTGGGATAGGATATAGAAACACGTGTACAGGCGGCCCTCGACTTTCGCATATTCTACAATACTTTCGCTCAATTCGCTATTCCACACATTTTTTAAAATTAAATTTTTGAAAGATTTTTATCGATAATGCAAAAATTGTTCGCTTCCTTGCAGTCGCTCCCACTTTTTTGGAAGAACTATAATACATGGAACGCAATAAATAATATTGCAGACTCGTGGGCTGAAATAAAAGAGCCAACAATGAAAGGTTCCTGGAAACAATTATGCTCACAAATGATGAGTGATTTTATAAATTCTGAAGAAACTCCGGAAACTATGACAGATGAAATAGTTAGCCTAATGAATGAACTAAACTTGGACGTCAACAACGAAGATGTTAATGAGTTGATTGAATCTCACTCAGTACCTCTGTCAAATGAATACTTAATTGAGCAACAAGAGTTAAATGAAATACACAATGAAAGTGAGGAAGAAGAAGCTGATAAAATCGTCAAGACTTTGATAATCAAAAATATGAATGAAGCCTTCATGCATCTTGACTAATTTTTGACTATCATGGAAGAATGTGATGCAAGACCAATGGAGAACGTATATCTCAAGTACGTAGGGGGATTGAGAAAGACACAGCGTGTTATAGAACTATTTATCAAGAAAAGAAATAAAAGGTGGTATTCAACTAACTCTTGACAAGTGTATAAAGAAAACACCTGAAAGCACTTAAACACGCCTCATTAACTTAATTATGTATATTGATAAATAAATATTTTAAAATACAATTTTTGATGTTTTTTATTACTTTCGAATATTGAACATTCGCACACATTTTCGGTAACCAATTATATGCGAAAGTCGAGGGCTGCCTGTACAGGGGATTAATATAATTAGTGGAATAAAAAGGTTATTTATTGTTAAATACTTATATATATTTTTTAGGAAAACAAATTGTTTTGGAGGACAAATTGGAGGAAAACTAACGTTGTGTCGTGTGGAGTCGGTATCTGCAAACCAGTCCATTATGTTATATAATAATTCCGCATTAATCCAAGCGATGATTTCGCAGTGACTAACAATGCATTAATGACAGGAAGCCATTAGCCAAAATATTATTTTATATGACAAAATTGTGTTTTTTTCTTAGTAATAATGAATATTTTAAATACAGTTTCATATATTACTTGGCAATTATAATACTTTATGATTATTGTGATAAAATCATGTAAAAACTACACATTTCGTTGTAACAAATAAAAAATGTAAATTCTATTATATCACAGTTTATAGTCAGGCAGTATGGATGCTGTTAATATCTTTATCAAGTTTAACTGTCATATGTTCATGGTGAGACAAGAACAAGGAAACACAACACCACTAAAGCATTTCTAGGTTTGTGTGTAGGAACTTGTACAGACGTCTCATATACTGGCTCAATGTCACAGCACTAACTGCACTATTGGGCAGTATTATCATTATGGCCAGGTAGCATGGATGCTGTAAATATCTTTATCAAGTTTACCTGTCATATGTTCATGGTGAGACAAAAACAAGGAAAATGTCAAGGAAACACAACACCACTAAATCATTTCTGGGTTTGTATGTAGGAACTTGTCCAGACATCTCATATACTGGTTCAATGTCACAGCACTCACTGCACTATTGGGCAGTATTATCATTATAGTCAGGCAGTATGGATGCTGTTAATATCTTTATCAAGTTTAACTGTCATGTGTTCATGGTGAGACAAGATCAAGGAAAAAGTCAAGGAAACACAACACCACTAAATCATTTCAGGGTTTGTGTGTAGGAACTTGTCCAAACGTCTCATATACTGGTTCAATGTCACAGCACTCACTGCACTATTGGGCAGTATTATTATTATGGCCAGCCAGCATGGATGCTGTTAATATCTTTATCAAGTTTACCTGTCATATGTTCATGGCGAAACAAGAACAAGGAAAAAGTCAAGGAAACACAACACCACTAAAGCAGCACTCCTGGCTTGTGTGTAGGAACTTGTCCAGATATCTCATACACTGGTTCAATGTCACATCACTCACTGCACTATTGGGCAGTATTATCATTATGGCCAGCCAGCATGGATGCTGTTAATATCTATATAAAGTTAACCTGTCATATGTTTATGAAGAGACAGCAAGGGAAAAGCAAAGGAAACAGAACACCACTAAAACAGCACTCCTGGGTTTGTGTGTAGGAACTTGTCCAGACATCTCATACACTGGGTCAGTGTCACAGCACTCACTACACTATTGGGCAGTGTTATCATTATAGTATAGCCAGGCAGCATGGATGCTGTTAATATCTATATAAAGTTTACCTGTCATATGGTCATGGAGAGACAGCAAGGGAAAGCAAAGAAAACAGAACACCACTAAAACAGCACTCCTGGGCTTGTGTGTAGGAACTTGTCCAGACGTTTCATACACTGGTTCAGTGTCACAGCACTCACTACACTATTGGGCAGTATTATCATTATAGCCAGGTGGTATGACTACTATTTATATGTTAAATCTATTGTTCCGTAATGTATAACGCTTTTGTTGTACACAGTACATCCTGGCGGGTTTATTGTCATGTGGCAATATTTCCAAACAACCAGAAAAGTGTTACGGAAGCCTTAAGCGAAAAGCTGATAACAATCCATTAAAAAAAAATTGTTTCCAGCGGGAATCGAACCCGCAACCTTAGGACTGAGAGACAAGCGTCTTACCAACTAGGCAAAGGAAGTCGTTAGATACATGAAACTATAAAAATATCAAATAGCGAACTTATACTTTAATTTTTGTCACTTTAACTTTAGCTTTAGGTGTAGTGTATCGTATGTGTGTAGTGTTCATAAACATATACAGTTGCGGGAAAGTACCCAATCTAATGGCCGCAGCCACTACCTTCCTAAAAATACTTTTTTTGTTGATTTTTTTAATATTTCGCAAATAGTGAGTCATAGTGGATTTCTGAGTGAGAGCGCTCTTGAAAAGAATCTTACTGGGGTCAAAGACAATATTATCTCCAGGCACTAATTTTATCGAATTTCGGTTAGGGCTTGTAGAACGAACGAATAAAAAAAATAACAGGGCTTAAGTGAAAATTCTAACCAGACATTACCAAAATAACAGGGCTTAAGTGAAAATTCTAACCAGACAGTACCAAAATAACAGGGCTTAAGTGAAAATTCTAACCAGACAGTACCAAAATAACAGGGCTTAAGTGAAAATTCTAACCAGACAGTACCAAAAAAACAGGGCTTAAGTAAAAATTCTAACCAGACTACCAAAATAACAGGGCTTAAGTGAAAATTCTAACCAGAGAGTACCAAAATTTGCCAATTTTGATGCATGGGAGGGAAAAGTGAGCTTTAAAAGAGATGAATAAATGTTGTTATAAATACGTGCACTAAGAAGAATAAATGAGATAACAATGTATGACTGAATACGGAATGAAGGGATTATGTATGAATGGGAACAAGAGGGTATTGTACTCTAGAAATTTGAAAAAATCTTTTTTTTGCATGTTCTTAAAGTTTAGACCTTCAAGAATATGTTCTCAAAAGAAAATTTTAAAACTCTCAATATTTACGAAGTTATAGCTATAAATGAGGCAGCAATTACGTCGCACCGGAATGACTCGGACAATAATCTCAAAACTTTAAACGCGTTTTTCTCGAAACTACTTTTTTCGATCTGGTCGACATAAAATCTATCCAACTAAAGTTCTATCCAACCGATTACCTTTTTTTTTTTTATAAAACGTTAATAAATGTTTTTATATCGTTTCTACCTTGAAAAAGCCGAAACTATTTTTAAAAATTAAAATATTTGAAAAAAATTGAATTTTTTTTCAGACAGCCGCTCTTTTACGATTTTTTCTCTCTTTGGCACCAACTATAACGACATTATTTCTTATTAAGAAAAACTGTGTATGATTTTTGTTACAGATTTACGGAAGAGCGTTAATCATGTCGACCAGCTCACCCCCTTTTTTTACGACAAGATATAACAGCTGATAACATCTTGAATTTTAAATATTTTTTTTCAAAAATTTTTTTGCACATTTACGAATTACCAATAAACAAATTGTTAAAAAATGCATACGAAAAAGGTTTTTCTTTTTTTTTAATTAAGTCTGAAAAAACGCCAGAAATTCACGCCTCTAGAGTAGAATACACCCTTAAAGGAGATGGATAAATGTTGTTATAAATACGTGCACAAAGGAGAATACATAGTATAACAATGTATGACTGAATACGGAATGAAGAGATTATGAATAATTGGGAATTTAAGGAAGATGTACGTGTACTAAATAAGATGAAATGAAGGGATTATGAATGAATGGGAACTTAAGGTAGATGTACGAGTATTAAATAAGATGAAATGGAGGGATTATGAATGAATGGGAACTTAAGGTAGATGTAAGAGTATTAAATAAGATGAAATGAAGGGATTATGAATGAATGGGAACTTAAGGTAGATGTACGAGTATTAAATAAGATGAAATGAAGGGATTATGAATGAATGGGAACTTAAGGTAGATGTACGAGTATTAAATAAGATGAAATTAAGGGATTATGAATGAATGGGAACTTAAGGTAGATGTACGAGTATTAAATAAGATGAAATTAAGGGATTATGAATGAATGGGAACTTAAGGTAGATGTACGAGTATTAAATAAGATGAAATGAAGGGATTATGAATGAATGGGAACTTAAGGTAGATGTACGAGTATTAAATAAGATGAAATTAAGGGATTATGAATGAATGGGAACTTAAGGTAGATGTACGAGTATTAAATAAGATGAAATTAAGGGATTATGAATGAATGGGAACTTAAGGTAGATGTACGAGTATTAAATAAGATGAAATTAAGGGATTATGAATGAATGGGAACTTAAGGTAGATGTACGAGTATTAAATAAGATAGAAAAAAGCACTCTTAGATGGTTTGTCATTCAGAATAATAAAAAATGACTAGCAAAAAATATAAAGTGCAGATGTGAGAAGAACATGTGGTAGAGGAAGACCAAATAAAGCATGATTGGATCAAGTGAATGATTTTTGAAAGAAGGAAATGTAGAAATCGTTGTAGTTGTAGAATAAGGTAAAAGAAGCGAAGATTACACGTGTGTCGATCAAATTGAGCTCTCTATACCAAATAATTAAAAAAAAAGAGCTCAAAAACAATCTCTCTTTCTTTTTCTTATGACCTTAGAGATGCCCTGTTATATGTTTTACTATAGCTACTTGTTTGGGTGCATGTTATCTATTTCCAAGCCGCTGTTATCTGCGGCAACCCGTCCCCTCTAATCCGACCGTCTTCTCTCTTCTGTCCGCTCTGGGTTAACACTCCGGCTGACCCGGGCCGCCGTATCGCATCCCGTCTGCGACTGATAAACCAATTTTAAGAAGTTGTTGCTCTTAACGGTGTAACTTTATTTCGTCCTAAATCTTTGAGCATGTTGTTTTTTTTTAAAAGTTTTTAGCACCAGGAACTATTTTATCGATATCTGTTGTATTTGTTTAGTTTTTTATTGTCTGTTCAAGGCTGATCGTCGTGGACCTCTGTTATCTCTGAAGCTTGGTGCACCATCTATCAACATGGTTTGCTAGACTGATCTTGGACCATATTTAATGCATAGTTAAAAAAAGATTATTATATCTTCGAATCGCGGAGTCTAGAAATGGATGGAGGAACTAAAATGGAAAAAATGCGATTTATAAAACTGGAAAACATTTGGAAAAGCAGAACTATCACCCTCATCCCTTTTTATCTATCATCCCTTTTATCTATCTCGCTCCTATTGGCCTTCCCAGTTCACCGCTCTTTTTTTTATGTCGTCCTTTACTGTCCATGCAGTGAGACTCTGGAATATGTTACAAACCAATGCTAGACTAACTCCGTCTTTGGCATGTTTTAAGAAGCGACTGAAAAATATCTTAATTTCTAGTCAGTAATATAACGTGTTTCATTCCTGATTTTTCTTTTCCTTTCCTCTCCACCATCCCTTCCTTTTCCTTTCATTGGTTATATCTCACTTTTACATATGTTTATGTGGGTATTAAGGAAGTTAAACCTGTGGGTATTAAGGAAGTTAATATTAATAATAAATTTAGCGTGATGCTTAACTTGATACGTCGTGATGATTTTGATATGTCTTGTATTTAAAATAAACACAAAACTCAGGAATGCGGATAAAAGTGAGAGTAAATAATCAATGAATGGTTGAGTGAATAATAATGTTTATTTGTCTACAAGTAGGTATTTTATAGTTGTGCGTGAATGCGCCCGCGATATATACTTTGTCTCACTCCTGCGCGTGCCCCAGTATAGCGGGTAGGATATTTATTTGCCAAAACGGCGAGACAAAGCGATGCGCTCTCCCTCTACCGTGGAATGCCGCGTAGATTATATTTGCGAGTACACATTGTTGACGTTTCTAGTATGTGACAATTGTAGATGTCCAGAGGTTGATTCATCGGTCGTTGACCCTGTATGTTTGACAATTTATTTAGCAGGGACGTAGGTACCCTACAAGGGTATTAAGAAACCCAACCTGTGGGTATTAAGGAAGTGAAAATAAAAATAACTAAGAAAGTGAACTCAGAGAGAGATTGTCTATTGGCCTTCCCAGTTCATCGCTCTTATTTTTTATGTCGTCCTTTACTGTCCCTGCAGTGAGACTCTGGAACCAGTTACAAACCAATGTTAGACTCGCTCCGTCCTTGGCATGTTTTAAGAAATGACTGAAAAAACTCTTAATTTCTAACCAGTAATATATGAAACGTATTTCATTCCTGATCTCATTTTATATGAAAAAGACTGTTTGGGTGATTGCCCGTCTTTTTGGGGTTTGTGGGCATATGCTCACGTATATGTTCATGGATTTCGTGGGGACGGATAGTCATTTGAATGTTTTTTTTTGCAACCATGTAACTTGCTTCGTTTACTTTTATGTGGTTGTTTGAAAGAGATTGCAATAAAGTGTTAAATCAATAAATAAATAAACAAGAACCGATGTTTGTTAACCCCTGCTTTTCAGATTATCACGAGAGCCCAAAGGATAATTTAAAAAGCTGTATATAATATATATTATTACAAATAAATGTTATTAACATTAAAAAAATAAATCATAATTATTGTTTAACTCTGTTATCTGTTGCCACGGCCCCTGCGACCCTAGAACTACTAAACTTCAGTCATTTTAGGAATGAGAATTTGTAAGATTTGTAGGGAGATCAAAATAAATCATTTGGCCCTGTTGTGTGTTTATTTATTTACATTTTTGCCGTGGTCTGACGAATAGTATTAACGTTAAGCAAGTGGGCGTCCCAGGTTCGATTGACACGTCAAATACAAACTAGGTTATGTAACTTTTTCTGCATTATTGTATTTGACATCTGCATAATTTAGTTTATACATACATACAGTACCCGGTGGTAAGTAATACACATTATTTTTTTAGGAAACAGACTTGCTGACATATGTCTTCAAAATTATCGTGTTTTGTGCTACACATTTTTCGACTCGTTTTTATTTATACATTTTTTCATTCAATTTCTCTGACATTTTTCCTCCCATTCTTCTAAATATCATTGTATTGTATTGTGCAATACAACACTTTCGTTGTGTACAGTTTAATGTGGTTGGCTTATTGCTTGTTGCCCAAAGACAATATGCTTATGTGGTTCCCATTACATACAATGGCGTGCCGACTTCAATAAAGGTAAAGGTAGGAAAACCATATAGACAGTCGATCGGAGCATGTTTGTTATTGCGACAGGATTTTGAGTACTTGGGCTTTCAGGATGATTGACGAGTGGAAGGGATTTGTGTGAGCTCGTGAGTGTGGGTTTCTTCTTGTTGTTTTAATTTTGGTTGTTTTTTGTATTTGTGTTTCTGTGTATTTTTTGTTTTAATTTTAATTTTTATTCTTATAATTGTGTGCGGTAAATTGTGGGATGAATATTTTTGGTCTTTCTGGAGTGATAATGTGTGAGGAGTTGAATTTCGCAAGATGTTTCCAGTTGTAGTTGAGTGTCACTGTTTGTCAGGTTGATGAGAGCATGCAACGGGGTTTTGTTTTTTGTGTAATCAAAAATCGGAAAGAAGTATCGATTTATTTTTTCATGCTAAATATCCTCAGTGAGATACAGGCAAAAGCCTAGTTTACTGGGAAACGACAAATGAAAGGCAACAAACCCAGATCCATTAAAATTGTATGTCCAAATCAAATTACCTGTTGTTTTTTCGCAAATTGTGTATATTTCTTGTCTTGTGTAATAATAAATAAGTAAATAAATCTCTTCCGTCTAATAAGAATGATATTTAAGAGGCCTTAAATAAAAAAAACTCGATAGGAATCTTTATTTAAAAAAAACATCAAAATGGTAACAGAAAATAAAATATAATAAAAAATTTAAGATCGTTAAAAAACAGGAAAAATGACAAGATATAGCTCTACACGTATGTGGATATTAATAATAAATAAACCCATTGACATTTTAAAATCTGAAAATTTGAATCGATACGTTAACCTTGTTTTTTTATTTTCAAATCATGGTAAACGATTAATAAAAAAAAACGGACACAATAAATCATTATAAATACGAGCACACACTCGTATAATATATTTCAAATTCATGGCGTTTCAGTTTCCTGGATATTAAAATATTCTACGAAAGAGTCGTATAAAGGCGCAATTCCACTGATGCAACATTTAGGCTACATGTAGCATGCGGCATTGACGCATGCTACACACAGTATTTCAATCGAAGGAACATGAAGCGACAAGAAGCGAGTACCTTTGTAGCATGCTACATGTTGATTGTTGTTGCCGGGACGCATGCGTCACCTTTCGACATGTTTCAGCGTGTCGAACAATGTCGCCGTTATCCGAAAGTCAGCGGATCGGTGCGGCTTGAAGCGTGCGACATGGAGTGGAATATTGATAAAACTACCTTGTTTATTGAAGATTATCATAATTCACCGGAGTTATGGAATAATAAAATTAGTAATTATAAAGACAACAGGATAAAAAATGATAAACTGAAGCAGTTAGCGAGTAAATACGATTGCACTGTAATCGATGTGAGAAAAAATCAAGAATTTGCGTTCAGCTTTTCATCATTCTGAGCTTCTTGACTATCAACATATAATTCTCTTCTCCAGCACCGTGGCTTTCGTTTTTTTCTAAAATTCAAAACTATTCCCAAATATGCAACGGCCTCGATTGTTTGTAAAAACATAATGTACCAAACTGACGTTGCCTCCATGGAATTGTTTAAGACGCATGCTACACGTATTGACGACAAAGCGCATGCGACTCGAGGAGTCGAAATCCGCATGCGACGTTGTTAAAATTTATGCCACATAGTCGTACACCTAGGAACAGGCAACACTAGGAAATATGTCGCATGCCTCATGTCGTTCAATGTTGCCTCAGTCGAATTGCGCCTTAAAACGCACAACATTTCAATGTCTCGAGAAAAATAGCTCCACAACGCAATTTTTAAATAACATATAGTAAGTTGGGTGAAAAATATCCAGAATTGTGGCGTTCGGGCGCCTAATACCTTAAGTCGAAAGTATTTCTATCACACATTTCCTTTTATTGCAAGATGTTTGCACTTTACAGGTTTCCGTGTCTGTCATTAACAGGATAAGAATATGCCACTGTCTGGTAGGAAGCCACTTTTATAGAATCCTACATGCACTTGTGGAATGGGCGAGGAGGCCTTTGACTATGTTTTCTTTTAATGTGATCTGCGCACCGCATACAACCTTTACTCAATTGTACAATAAATGTCCCCCGTCCGTTCAACATGTCCCACCTCCTCGCACTCAATTCTCCATTGATATGTAGTAACATGTCTGCATGATAAGAATAGGTTACAATAAATGTTCCCCGCCCGTTCAACATGTATCACCTCCTCGCACTCAATTCTCCATTGATATGTACAATAGTAACATGTCTGCATGATAAGAATAGGCTACAATAAATGTCCCCCGTCCGTTCAACATGTCCCACCTCCTCGCACTCAATTCTCCATTGATATGTACAATAGTAACATGTCTGCATGATAAGAATAGGCTACAATAAATGTCCCCCGTCTGTTTAACATGTCCCACCTCCTCGCACTCAATTCTCCATTGATATGTAGTAACATGTCTGCATGATAAGAATAGGTTACAATAAATGTTCCCCGCCCGTTCAACATGTATCACCTCCTCGCACTCAATTCTCCATTGATATGTACAATAGTAACATGTCTGCATGATAAGAATAGGCTACAATAAATGTCCCCCGTCCGTTCAACATGTCCCACCATCTCGCACTCAATTTTCCATTGATATGTAATCACATGTCTGCATAATAAGAATAGGCTACAATAAATGTCCCCCATCCGTTCAACATGTCCTACCTCCTCGCACTCAATTCTCCATTGATATGTAGTCACATGTCTGCAGGATAAGAATAGGCTACAATAAATGTCCCCCGTCCGTTCAACATGTCCCACCTCCTCGCACTCAATTCTCCATTGATATGTACAATAGTAACATGTCTGCATGATAAGAATAGGCTACAATAAATGTCCCCCGTCCGTTCAACATGTCCCACCTCCTCGCACTCAATTCTCCATTGATATGTAGTAACATGTCTGCATGATAAGAATAGGCTACAATAAATGTCCCCCGTCCGTTCAACATGTCCCACCTCCTCGCACTCAATTCTCCATTGATATGTAGTAACATGTCTGCATGATAAGAATAGGCTACAATAAATGTCCCCCGTCCGTTCAACATGTCCCACCTCCTCGCACTCAATTCTCCATTGATATGTAGTAACATGTCTGCATGATAAGAATAGGCTACAATAAATGTCCCCCGTCCGTTCAACATGTCCCACCTCCTCGCACTCAATTCTCCATTGATATGTAGTAACATGTCTGCATGATAAGAATAGGCTACAATAAATGTCCCCCGTCCGTTCAACATGTCCCACCTCCTCGCACTCAATTCTCCATTGATATGTAGTAACATGTCTGCATGATAAGAATAGGCTACAATAAATGTCCCCCGTCCGTTCAACATGTCCCACCTCCTCGCACTCAATTCTCCATTGATATGTAGTAACATGTCTGCATGATAAGAATAGGCTACAATAAATGTCCCCCGTCCGTTCAACATGTCCCACCTCCTCGCACTCAATTCTCCATTGATATCTAGTCACATGTCTGCATAATAAGAATAGGCTACAGTAAATGTCCCCCGTCCGTTCAACATGTCCCACCTCCTCGCACTCAATTCTCCATTGATATGTACAATAGTAACATGTCTGCATGATAAGAATAGGCTACAATAAATGTCCCCCGTCCGTTCAACATGTCCCCCCTCCTCGCACCCAGTTCTTCATTGATATGTAGTCACATGTCTGCATGATAAGAATAGGCTATAATAAATGTTCCTCTATCTAAAATCTAAAAACAGATGTCGTCTAAATAGCACATTATTGTCGTTAATAATTAAGATAGTTTTGATTTGTTATAAAAGATGTCGCATTATTTTTTTCCCTTTTACAAATAAAATGATGCGCGCTGAAATGGAATGTCACAATTCACTAAAAATAAAAAAAACGATAACACTCATAGCGAATGTTCACTAAACAAACCACAGAATGCATTACCAGCTCAAAGATTGTAGTATATCCTTTATACACACAAATACTGCAATACAATATTTTTTTAACACATTTAATACAAATTTCCCAAATAAAATACCGCATTTACTAAAATACCGCCTCGACACATCAACTGACAGCTGAATGTCAAAACTATAAAATCTTCAGTCGCGACTATTATTTATTCAACAGCACTTTAGGACGTTGATAAAAATAAAATATTTAAATTGTACCATTGAACAATTACAGCGTGCATAATATTTTTTTTTACAAAAGTGAAAACAGTGCGACATAACATATGTTATTACTAATTACAACTATGTGTTATTTGGACGACATTTTTTCTAACATTTTAGTTTGTTTTCCGCTTAGGACGAACTTCAGAGCGTTCCGGATAGATCTAGTAATGATTAACATTAAACTGTCGACCCTAGATTATCTAGGGAGGAAAAAAAATTACCCGGATAACATCCGTCAAAATAAAATGGAATGTTGCAACGTGTGTGAAAAACTATAAAACAGACAATCAAACCACTGTGAGACTAC
Organism: Odontocerum albicorne; assembly: GCA_949825065.1. Taxonomy (NCBI): domain Eukaryota; kingdom Metazoa; phylum Arthropoda; class Insecta; order Trichoptera; family Odontoceridae; genus Odontocerum; species Odontocerum albicorne. Next base: position 20,002,863 of record OX463866.1, on the reverse strand, counting down.
TTAAGGTGGAAACATTTCAGAAACGTTTTATAAAAAATATTCTCTGACACGGATGAATCGTCTAGAATTAATATATTATTGTGTCGTGTCGGTATTACAGCACCAGCTTAACAACAACACTTAACACCCCATCACACGGGGCATCATCCACCATTGTTCCAGTTCTTGTTCACCTGCTAATCACTGTAATTGCTATTTTAATTATTATTTGCACAATTAAATCTGCACTCAGTTACTGACAAGTGCAAAATCAGTCAAATGATTTGTCTCTCACACCAATCTATCAAATCGAACGTACATAGATGCAGTTTGTTATTTCCTGTGGCTTTTACTCTCGCAAAAGTCAAGGCATCTTCCTACATGGTCGAACAAGCTCTTAGACCTGTTCAATTAATCTATTCATTTTCTCCTCAACTCTAGAAAGATTAACTTTGACAATTCAGTTTGGTTTTCCATTATCTGCCATTGCATTCCATCGGATGTCTTTTTCGGTACTCCACCGTCTTTCATTGGTTTCCATGGAATGTCTTGTTCGGTATTCCACCATCTGGCATTGCTTTTAATCGAATGTCTTGTTCGGTATTTCACCATCTGTCAATGCTTTTCATCGAATGCCTTGTTCGGTATTATACCATCTGTCATTGCTTTTTATTGAATACTTTGTTTTGCATTCCACCATCTGTCATTGCATTCAATCGAATGCCTTGTTCTGTATTCCAACATCTGTCAATGCTTTTCATCGAATGCTTTGGTGTGTATTCCAGCATCTGTCATTGCTTTTCATCGAATGCACTATTCTATATTCCACCATCTGTCATTGCTTTTCAGATGCCTTGTTCTATATTCCAACATCTGTCAATGCTTTTCATCGAATGCCTTGGTGTGTATTTCAGCATCTGTCATTGCTTTTCATCGAATGCCTTGTTCGGTATTATACCATATGTCATTGCTTTTTATTGAATGCCTTGTTTTGTATTCCACCATCTTTCATTGCATTCAATCGGATGCCTTGTTCTATATTCCAACATCTGTCAATGCTTTTCATCGAATGCTTTGGTGTGTATTCCAGCATCTGTCATTGCTTTTCATCGAATGCACTATTCTATATTCCACCATCTGTCATTGCTTTTCAGATGCCTTGTTCTATATTCCAACATCTGTCAATGCTTTTCATCGAATGCCTTGGTGTGTATTTCAGCATCTGTCATTGCTTTTCATCGAATGCCTTGTTCGGTATTATACCATATGTCATTGCTTTTTATTGAATGCCTTGTTTTGTATTCCACCATCTTTCATTGCATTCAATCGGATGCCTTGTTCTATATTCCAACATCTGTCAATGCTTTTCATCGAATGCCTTGGTGTGTATTCCAGCATCTGTCATTGCTTTTCATCGAATGCCTTATTCTATATTCCACCATCTGTCATTGCTTTTCATCGAATGCCTTGTTCGGTATTATACCATCTGTCATTGCTTTTCATCGAATGCCTTGTTCGGTATTATACCATCTGTCATTGCTTTTTATTGAATGTCTTGTTTTGTATTCCACCACCAGTCATTGCATTCAATCGGAGGCCTTGTTCTGTATTCCAACATCTGTCAATGCTTTTCATCGAATGCCTTGGTGTGTATTCCAGCATCTGTCATTGCTTTTCATCGAATGCCTTATTCTATATTCCACCATCTGTCATTGCTTTTCATCGAATGCCTTGTTCAATATTATACCATCTGTCATTGCTTTTTATTGAATGCCTTGTTTTGTATTCCACCACCTGTCATTGCATTCAATCGGATGCCTTGTTCTGTATTCCAACATCTGTCAATACTTTTCATCGAATGCCTTGGTGTGTATTCCACCATCTGTCATTGCTTTTCATCGAATGCATTATTCTATATTCCACCATCTGCCATTGCTTTTCATCGAATGCCTTGTTCAGTATTATACCATCTTTCATTGCTTTATATTGAATGCCTTATTTCGTATTCCAACATCTGTCAATGCTTTTTATCGAATGCCTTGGTGTATATTCCAGCATCTGTCATTGCTTTTCATCGAATGCCTTGTTCGGTATTATACCATCTTTAATTGCTTTATATTGAATGCCTTATTTTGTATTCCACCATCTGTCATTGCATTCAATTGGATGCCTTGTTCTGTATTCTAACATCTGTCAATGCTTTTCATCGAATGCCTTGGTGTGTACTCCAGCATCTGTCATTGCTTTTCATCGAATACCTTGTTCGGTATTCCACCATCTATCATTGCTTTTAATCAAATGCCTTGTTCGGTATTCCACCATCTATCATTGCTTTTAATCAAATACCTTATTCGATATTCCACCATCTGTCATTGCTTTTCATCGAATGCCTTGTTCGATATTATACCGTCTGTCATTGCTCCGAACAAATGCTTTGTTCAGAGTTTAGGAGGATGGTGGGTTACTTGACTGGGGAATGAACATTTTTTTCGACCTGTTGATAAACTGTACTTGAGATGAACACCGCTAATTTGGATTTTAATCATCAATATTATTTATAAATTATCTGTTTTGTTTGAATATCTTGATTAATTTCCTATAAGTGCTCTTTTGAACATAAATACATGCTTTTACAAACTGCGAGTTACGTGCCGTTTCCAGTGAAGGCTCGATATATGAATCCTAAGATATTTTTTCTCTGCTATATCATATTTCATTATGTTCACATCTCCAATTCGGATTTGTTGAGTGACGCAATACGAATGAATGATTCACATTCAAGTTATGTGGTTTCACTTTTTGCTGGATAATACGAGCAATGAAATAAATGGCAACTCATTGCGTGGGCCTCGTGACATATCCAAGCATTACTCGCAGCACAAGTCAGACGTTTCACAATGATGAAATCCGTTGCAACCGTTATATTTAATTCAGAGTGCATATGCAGAAAAAATCGACCCAATTCAATTCTTGTTTTCGAAATATCCAATCAGAGTTGAATATTTCGAAAGGCCTTAAGCAAGGATGCGTTATGTCACACTGGTTGTTCAATATTTATATAGATTCATGTGTGAAGAAACTACAGAGGTCAATCATATAAAACGAATATGCGAATTGCTGTATGCAGATGATATGGTAGTGTTTAGTGGAGACTGCTGATGAATTGCGTAGTTTGATAAGTAAATTATATGAGAGATGCGAAGAGAAAGGTCTAAGAAAGAATGTTACGAAATTCAAAATAATGATGATAGAAAAGTGTGAAAGGAAAAGTAAATGTGATATATGGATGAATAATGAAAGATTGGAGCAAGTTGAGGGATTCTGCTATTTGAGATATATTTTCTCAGATGATGGAAGGGTTGGTAGGAACATCAAACGGCATGTAGCGATAGGAAATCAATTCAATGGGGCACTAAAACATGTATACTCAAACAGGACAGTTATCACAATTTGCAAAAATGATAGTCCATAATAGTATTTTGGTGCCAACTTCGATGTATGTGAGTAAAACGTGGACTTAGAAAAATATTGTAAGGAGTGGAATAAATGTTGTAGGAATGCGTGCATTGAAAATATTATATGGAGTTAGAATGTATGACAAGAAAACGGAATAAAGTGATAAAGGATGAATGTGAACTTAAGGTTGATGTGTTAAGTAAGATGAAGAAGAGCACATTAAGATGGTTTGGACATGTGGAATGAATGAATGAAGAAAAACTAACAAAACAGATATATGGTGCAAATGTTAGTGGAAGACGTGTGAGAGGAAGACTAAATAAGGTATGGTTGGATCAAGTAAATGATATTTGTAAAAAAAGAAATATTAAAAGACAAATAAAGAGAAATCGTAGAAGTTATATGAGAAGGTGTACGCATAGTAGAAGAATTGAATGATCAGTGTTGCAATGGAAAAATCTGGCGCTCTGTTTTCTCTGTCTATCCGAACAGATATACGACGTGATAATATGGTTATATCTACCAATAAAGTTCTGGCTCTTATTATACGAGTTTCAAGAGCATTTACTTGTGGCGTTGTTATGGAATCTCTTAATAAATTATGGTTCGCAGTAGATTAGAGTGCGGCTCAATAAATTAGAATCCAAGAGGAATCAAGAATCCCTTGATAGTTGAGCGAGTTGAAAAGAGATTTTTGCTACATCTTTATTGCAAAAAGTATGAATTTACCCATGGTATATCTTACATTTTTAATGGGTGTGTTTGGATATTACTTTTTAAGGGATGGAAGAAATCAACGCACATGTTGATACATAACATATTAGGAGTACCGGACGAAAATGTCGTCTTTTTAATAGTCATTTTTGACCGTAAGTTGTGTTTCGGTTGTTGAATTTTTACCACATATTTTATATTCTATCAGTCAGTAGACATCTTTAGGGCGGTTTTTTAAAGAAATACAATTTTTTTTTCTTGTTGTGTTTTAAATGGAGAGATTTTTTCTAGATAAAAAATTTTTGCGAAATTTGCTGTAATATTTATTTATTTATTTAACACTTTTATTGCCAATACAATTTGGCGGATTTATCGCCAGACGGCAATCTCTTACAACTAACCAGACAAATGCAAATGAAGCATGTTACTTGATCGTGTAGTGACTATACGTGCGGTCACTGAACCCACGAGACGACCTTTGTCCCAGCTTCACAATGCGAGACAAACAATGGACAAAGTCCACGCGGTCGGTCATTCAACTCACTACTAGCGGAGACCGCATTGCATGAGGAAAGGAGAGAGCAACATATCTTCCGCGCTGTCAGTCAAAACAATGAATACCTACGCATCGACAATAAACATATTACCCCCCGATTGTCACTCTGAACACCCCATCATCGATAATTCCTCCGGCAGACAGTTTACCCCCATAGGCAACCGCATTTCTCACCTTCAATAAACATTTTCTACACCTTAATATATTTATAAAAGTCACACACATTTCCCCACTCATTTACTTATCTACATATACTATATTCATTCTTATAATTTATTCACAATTCATTTTTTTTTTTTTTTTTTTTTTTTTTTTCACCCATTCAATATAAAACAGTGTGTGACGACACAAATTTATGTATATTTGTATTTAATATTATGTATATATCATCATATTTATATATGTATTTAATCGTTTATAATTTCTCATAATCATTCATAAAATCAAAACAATTACCACAAACCTATCCTCTCCCGATTCCCAAAAAGATCCAAAAATTTCCAATAAATATCTTAACAGTCAGAACTTATCCGATGAAGGAGTAAGGTGTCCTACCATCGGACCGAAACTCCGAACAAGCTATCCATCACTTGTAATAAACATATTGTAAGCGCAAAGACGAGACAGCGATATATCTCGTGCGTATTCCCGCACACATCCAAAATATTATAAATACCGACGTTTATCAATAAAATTCCTCCTTGCATATTCCGATTTTGACAAGTTTTTATTTATCAACAATCATCCTCCTCGTCTCTCCTTTAAGGAACAACCGTTCCTAAAATCGCAAAAAAAACATTTGAATTACTATGCATCCCCACGAAATACATGAACATATACGTGAGCATGCGCCAATAAAACTCACAAAGACGGACAATCACCTGAACATTCATTTGATATACAATCGATCAATGGAAAAGTAAGAGATGATAGAGAGGAAAGAAAAATCAGAATTAAACACATTATTTTTCATATAAAGTGAGATATCACCAATCAAAGGAAAAGGAAGGGATGGTGGAGAGGAAAGGAAAAGAAAAATCAGGAATGAAACACGTTATTTTACTGACTAGAAATTAAGAGTTTATTCAGTCGCTTCTTAAAGCATGCCAAGAAACAAGCGAGTCTAACATTGGTTTGTAACTGATTCCAGAGTCTCACTGCATGGACAGTAAAGGACGACGTAAATAAGGAAAAGCGATGAACTGGTAATGTCAATAAATATTCTCTTTTTAAGCGTAATGCTAGTTCATGATCGGAAAGACGCCATTTTTTTGCTGTTATACGAATATCACCACCCGTTAACAGCACAAATGTTTTTAAATGCGACGACCGGAGTTGAAAACATTTGTGATGTTCACATGAGTGTTGAATGTTTGACAGTACCAAAGGTGGTTAAAAAAAAATTCAAAAAATCCACACGTCTATTATATCTGCGGGAAGGGTCTGGCTTATTCTCACAGAAGATCATAGGATCGACTTTGAGACATGAAATAATCCTTGACTACGATGACGACTTTGAGACATGAAATAATCCTTGACTACGGTGACGACTTTTAGACATGAAATAATCCTTGACTATAATGACGACTTTGAGACATGAAATAACCCTTGACTACGATGACGACTTTGAGACATGAAATAATCCTTGACTACGATGAAGATTTTGAGACATGAAATAATCCTTGACTACGATGATGACTTTGAGACATGAAATAACCCTTGACTACGATGACGACTTTGAGACATGAAATAACCCTTGACTACGATGATGACTTTGAGACATGAAATAATCCTTGACTACGATGAAGATTTTGAGACATGAACTAATCCTTGACTACGATGACGACTCTGAGACATGAAATAATCCTTGACTACGATGATGACTTTGAGACATGAAATAACCCTTGACTACGATGACGACTTTGAGACATGAAATAATCCTTGACTACGATGAAGATTTTGAGACATGAACTAATCCTTGACTACGATGACGACTTTGAGACATGAAATAATCCTTCACTACGATGACGACTTTGAGACATGAAATAATCCTTGACTACGATGACGACTTTGAGACATGAAATAATCCTTGACTACGATGACGACTTTGAGACATGAAATAATCCTTGACTACGATGATGACTTTGAGACATGAAATAATCCTTGACTACGATGACGACTTTGAGACAGGAAATAATCCTTGACTACGATGACGACTTTGAGACATGAAATAATCCTTGACTACGATGACGACTTTCAGACATGAAATTTTAGCGTGGTGCTTAATTTGATACGTCGTGATGATTTTGATTTGTTTGTATTTAAAATAAAATACGTCGATTCAGGAATGCGGGAAGTGAGAGTGAATAATCAATAAATAGTAAACAGCGATGAATGGTCAAGTGAATAATAACAAGTGCCCTTTATTAATCGATAAGTAGGTATATATAGAATTTCAGAACGGGGCGCGTGAATGCGTCCGCGGTATATCTCGATCTCACTCCTGCGCGTGCTGAGGTGGTCGCAAGCGCTGCGGATAATACAGTGGGTAGAATATTTATTGTCGAAACGGCGAGACGGCGTGATATGTTCTCTTTCTACCGTGGAATGCGATGTAAATATTATTGGCGTGTAAACAGTATTGACGTTCTGGTATGTGACATTTGTACATATCCAGAGGTTGATTCATCGGTCGTTGACCCTGCATGTTGACAATATTTTAGGGACGTGGGTATTCCCTACAAAATAATCGACGACGATGTTTTATTTTGACTTATAATTTTTATAGTTTCTTGTTATTTAATGTATTACTAGTATACTAATTGGTTTAAACCTTTAGGAAATGTAAAATTAAAAATATGTATGCATTCGTGTAAATAAAGGTAGAATGTACTCACTACAAGCAGACTCCTTAGGAGATCTCTTCTGGTTCCAGCACAGATTCTTCGATAGCTTGATCTTCGAGTACCCGACCAGCTTGGAGCCCGAACACGCAGCGCAGCCAGCAACTATGGTGTCTTCCCTGATCAGGATCCTGTCCCCAGGGATTACCTTGGCCGGTGTGGACTTCTCCAGCAGCGTCTCCTTGCTTTCGTCCGCTTCCTTCTGTTTGGCCTCATCTGTCTTGGATACATCCTTCGGAGTCAGTTCTATGTTTGAGAGTATCCCACTATCTTTAGTATATTTAACGTCACCGTTCTTTGTTGGAATTTTGATGGCTGGCTCTGGATCATCTGGTTTTGGACTCATTTTTCTTTATTGATATTCAAGTCTCCTGAAACAAAATTTCATTTATTTTTTATTTATTTATTTTAAAGTTGCGATATATCGATGAAAAATTAAATGTTTTGAGGAATTCTGCTATTTAAGTCGTATTTTCTCAGATGATGGAATAGTCAAGAGGGATATTGAACGGCGTGTAGTGATAGGAAACGAAATCAATGGGGGCATTAAAATATAAATACTTGAACAGGTTTGTATCAAAATCTGCTAAAATGATAGTACACAACAGTATTTTAGTATCAACTTTGATGTATGGAAGTGAGTCAAAATGCGTGCATTGAGAATAATACACGAGATGAGAATGCATGATGGAATCCGAAATGATGTGAACTTTAGGTTGATGTGTTTAAACATATAAAAAAAAGAACTCTGAGATAGTTTGAGCATGTAGAAAGAATGAATGAAGAAATACGAAGAAAAAAAATATATAATGTAAACGTAAGTGGAAGGCATGGTAAAAAAAGACAAAGGAAAGTAAAGGGTCTTTCAAATTGAGCGATTTTTTAATTTTTTGGATAAAACACAGATGGCGTCGCGAACTTGCCTGGGTCTTGTGACATTTGAAAAGTGCAATGTATAACATTTATAAAAATGAAGTTGAATACAATACAACAACGCGTTCAAATTGTTGAATTATTTTATGTATTGTAATCTCCGGAAACGGTGATGTTAATTGGCCACCAAGATCGTGTGATCTGACACCGTTGGACTATTTTCTCTGGGGTTACGTGAAAATCCAGGTCTATAAGAATGACCCCCAATCAATTCCTGAGCTGAAGGACGAAATTATTCGCGTTATTGGGGAGTTAGAACCGCAATTATGCCAAAATGTCATTGAAAATTTTGACAAAAGAGTGAACATCTGTAGAGCTGCAAGACGAGGACATTTGGCGGATGTTGTTTTTTGTATTTAAATGTCATACATTGTGTTTAAATGTCATACGAACAAAAAGTTTTTTTGAAATCAAAGCAAATTGTGTGTTTTATTCAAGAATTAAAAAAAATTAATTAAAAGAACCGCTCAATTTGAAAGACCCTTTATAATAGGATCGAGTGAATGGTATTTGAAAAAAGGGAACGTGCAGTAAGAGAAATAGTAAGAGCTGTATTCAAAAGACGTCTGTCGCGATAGGAAAATCTGATACTCTGTCCTCTCTGCCTACCCCGACAGAGATATGGCGTGATGGTACGTATGCATGTTGTACTTTTATTAATCGACTTAAGAATTGTATATGTATTAATATACATTTCTAAATAATAGTTGTTTTATTTCATATTTTTTCAGTTTATTCAAGAAATAATAATTATTATATATTAATGCAATTAAAAAAGTTGTGATAGCGTATATTGTAAAGCGCTAGACTATAGAGCACGTCACCTTGATCTAAGCCCGTAAATTTGATATGCCTATCAATTATGGAAAAAAACACTTGTGACCCGCGTGCCTCATGCCGGTTTTAACATGCGGTCTAATAAGCTTAGCCACCCCTGTTAACCCTTCCCTCCCTGTGATGTGTAACTAGTACACATTGCTTCTAAACACTTTAATATTTCTATAAATATATTAAATACTGGGTTCACATTTTAGGTATTCCTCCGTAATACATTTACGCATTGAATGAAAAAATAATATTAATAATAATTAGCACTAATCGGCCACATCAGGGATATTTTGTGAAAATCGGGAATAAATTCACCAATACAATCAAACGTGTGCCAGTGTGTGACGTAGGTATATTCATTATAAAAAACCGCTATGGGTGAGGAAGCGACGCTATTCACGTCTCACTCTCACTCTACTTCGATATATGGGAACGCAAGAAATATAATCTCAGTTCGCTCGCTTCAGTAGTTCTCGGGCATCAATTTGAGGTGGTATCTTCACCCGTTTTGTGATGAACGTCATCCGATGTTTTTTTTATGTTTTCAGCAATTAAATTTCAACTATTATCACTTTTGACTTCAAATTTAATTAATTTGAGCGATTGGCAATGAATATTCTTATTTTTCCGATTTGAAATCGCTAATTTTTACATGTCTATTTATGTGTTTTGAATACACATCACCGGAACTGGCGGATTTTTTTTAGCACAGGAAGGGAAACGTTAATCGACTAAAGAATTGTATATGAAATATATATTTCTAAATAATAGTTGTTTTATTTCATATTTTTTCAGTTTATTCAAGCAATAATAATTATTTTATATTAATGCAATAAAAAAGTGGTGATAGCGTACGTTGTAAAGCGCTGGACTGTAAAGCACGTCACCTTGATATAAGCCAAAAAAATGGTGATAGCGTATATTGTAAAGCGCTGGACTGTAAAGCACGTCACCTTGATATAAGCCAAAAAAGGTGATAGCGTATATTGTAAAGCGCTGGACTGTAAAGCACGTCACCTTGATATAAGCCAAAAAAATGACATGTCTATCAATGATTATAAAAAAACACTTGTGGCCCGCGTGCATTAACCTCACGCCGGTTGCAACACGCGGCATAAGAAGGTTAGCCACCCCTGTTAAAGATACAAAATAATACAAAGCAGTGCTTCTCAAACTTTTTCATATTACACCCCCCCACGTCTGAAAAAAATAATTTAAGGCTTCGAAAAACATTAGTTTTTTAGCGACCATCAGTACTTACTTGATTATTATCATGGGTACATTTTTATTAAAACTAATATAAAGTATAATTTACTTCCTTATAAAGTAAAATTTATTTGCATCAAGTCACAGTTAGTTCGGCGCATCCCAGATATGATAACTTGGGTTACGACTAAATATATGATAGTTTTCAAATTAATTAAACAGTATTTCAATTTTGAATGATATTTGAAGAAACACGAACTTCTTGTGTTCTTCTTCAGTGTCAATCCCTAGGATTGGTTAGCAGCAAAGCTCTGCATCTCCTCCTCCACTCCGTTCGGTCTTCAGCGATCCTCTTGAGCTCTGTGTAGGAGGTGCAGTCCATATCGTGGCATATTTGCTCCAGATACTCCCGGCGAGGGGGCCCTCTGCCAATCGATCCCTCAATCATTCCCTCCAGTATATTGTGCAGGAGACTTTCATGTCGCAGCATATGACACATCTATTCTGCACGCCTTTCCGATATGGTGCTTGACAGGTGCCTGGTTTCTTCGATCCTGCTGAGAACCTCGTCATTTGTAATGTGGTTTCTACAAGAAATCCTTAGGATTCGTCTATAGATTCACATCTCGAAGGCCTCCAATATTTTTCGATCTCTTTCGCCTATGTACCATGTCTCGTAACCATACATCAAAATACTCCACACATATGTTTTGACCAATTGCTTGCGGAACTTTAGGTCCATGTTGTTGGATTCGAAAATCTTTGATTTCTTATTAAAGGCGAGTTTTGCTTGGTGGGTGCGACTGTCAACCTTTATTTTTGTACGGCCATCCCATGTGATTTTGCTTCCAAGATAGACAAACTATTTTGCATTCTTAAGTGCAGCTCCTGCGTTAAACGTTTAAAACTCTAGAAATAATATAATATTAGTAGAACTTTTTTTTCTTTCTAGCACTAAAATATTTTACGACTCCCTTGCAGAAACTTGAAGGCCCCCTAGTTTGAGAAGCACTGGATTAAAGGATAATGTTGTCTTCAACAGGTGCCCATCACCAATGCGAACACGCTGTGGAGTATCACGTATACGTGTGATTTGATTTTCCTCAAAAGGAACTCGAGGATTTGTGTTTCATCAGCTCTCCAAATTCTGGTATTTCCAGTTTTTGAAATACTCACTCGGGTGTTACGTCAAGATGATGTACATTATTTTAATTATGTAGATTTTTCAAATAAATACTCGAGTATGATATATCAGTTGACCTGTTGACAGTCCCATGTAATGTGACATCAGTTGACCTGTTGACAGTCCCATGTAATGTGACATCAGTATCAATTCACATAAACTACGCGTTTATCGAGTGTTGCTCCATTGGACTACAGTTTGATTCCAGGCACTACAATAATCTATACCAGGGGTGGGCATACATAGGGTCAACGAGAGCCACATTCAGGATTGTTCGAGTGTTGAGTTATCGAGTGTTGCTCCATTGGACTACAGTTTGATTACAGGCACTACAATAGTCTAGACCAGGGGTGGACATACATGGGGTCAACGAGAGCCACATTCTGGATTGCTCGAGTGTTGAGTTATCGAGTGTTGCTCCATTGGACTGCAGTTTGATTACAGGCACTACAATAGTCTAGACCAGGGGTGGGCATACATGGGGTCAACGAGAGCCACATTCTGGATTGACCAGGGGTGGGCATACACGGGGTCAACGAGAGCCACATTCTGGATTTTAATATATATAAAGAGCCACACCATAGTCACGTTCTCACGTAGTATTAAATACACTAATTCTAATTTATTGCATATTCTACACAAATCTTAATTACTATATAAAGTATAAAAAATACACATAAAAGAAAATATAAAAAAAGCGCAGAATACGATTTGCGTGGTTTGCGCACATAAAGAGGCATGAGTTTCACTTATAAAAAGCACAGTGATGATTTAGATATCACCAGTCTACACTACCCTGATAACTTGTTTCACTTATAAAAAGCACAGTGAAGATTTAGATATCACCAGTCTACACTACCCTGATAACTTGTAACTAATATGCGAACTTGCCACAGTTGGACTACTTCGCAATCAGGGTAGTGTAGACTAATAAACTAACAACCTTTAGCAGATGACATTTTTTTTCTGCCATGTTTTTTTTTATGTACAAGAATGTGGGCTGAGAGACGACACATGGTGAAAGAAATAGTCAGCGTGCTGCGAACACGCGTCAGCATTGCCAGGCAACTCAGCAGGATTCACATGTCTTTGATATCTGCGGGAGGGAGTGGATATCTAAGATCAGGCTGTTTTCTCACAGAAGATCACATGATCAGCTCAAGATCGACGTCTTCGCAAGGGCGTCTTCGTCTACGAGACCCAGCAACGACGACGGCACTAGGAATCCGGTCCTGTCCAGAACGCAATTCCGATGTTCAAATAAATGAATATGTGTCTAGTATATCCACACCACAACAAAGCTGCTGACTGTAGGCCGAGCGCAGCACCAGATGAGAATAGTGATGTCGGGTAAACCACTAAAGAACACCGAGGAGTTTGTCTACCTCGGGAGCAAAATAACATGGGACGGTCGGTCCAAGAGCGAGGTCGACAGCCGTATACATCAGGCTAGACTTGCATTTAATAAAAGGTCGAAAATAATAGAATCAAATAATATAGACCTAAAACTGAGAATACTCCTCATCAAGACCTATGTATGGAGTATCTTGATGTACGGCTGCGAGACATGGTGCCTATCCGAAAGAGATAGACGAAGACTAGAGGCTTTTGAGATGTGGTCCTATAGAAGACTATTAGGAATTTCCTGGAGAGACCACATCACGAATGAAGAGGTTCTCCAACGAATCGAAGGAGGAAGGCACCTGCTCAGGATCCTGTCCGAAAGACGTGCAAGATGGATCGGTCATATAATACGACAAGAGGGCCTCTTGCATGCCATAATGGAGGGTATGACCGAGGGGACAAACTCTAGGGGACGCCCACGCCGAGAGTACCTGGAGGACCTGTTGGTGGACGTGCGCTGCTCAACATATACAGACTTAAAAAGAGCCGCACAGGACAGGGGGGAATGGAGGAGAAGAGTTCAAATTGCTGCAAACCAGTCTTAGGACTGCAACCACGGAAGGAAGATATCCACACAATCCCATCCAGTTCTACTTTCATTTAAGAAATTCCACATTTGAATCAATTCACCTTGCATCTAGTTACCCCTATTCGAAGTCTATTCAATAATCTCCAAGTAGGCCATGGCGGTTAGTCTTCAGGGGTTACCTTTGCCGAGAGCTTTTGATGAAAACATTTTTAAACCCTTTTTCTTTCAGGTTCATTGCATCATTTATTGTAATTCTTTAACTGTCAAGAAACTACATCTTTGCATGTTCACCTTGCATCTGGTAACCGATACTCGAAGTATATTCAGTGATCTCCAAGTACAGGCCAAGGTGGTTAGTCTTCAGGGGTCATCTTTTCCGAGAGTTTTGTTTGATAAACAATTGCACTGGATTGCGCCGGCAAGAACTGTTCTCAATAACATACGCAAGAACGGGTCTTCCAGCCGCTATGCCTGTTGGAAGGGCCTTAACTCTTCTGAACGGGACTGCTTCCGATATTGACATTTCATATCACATTACCAAAAGCAAAAGAAAGATTTCTTCTAAGATTGAGCGCGTTAGAAAGCACTCATCAACGTATTTAAGTGACTGTGAATATATGCGTATGTGTGTATCATCATCGTCACTGTCAACCAGGGTCGATCCACTGCTGGATGAAGGTCTCCCCAAGTTGGCTACAAATAGTTCGGTTTTTTGCTCGTTGATGCCATGTGATGCTGCCATGCTTCCTGATTTCATCTATCCAGCGTACCTTCGATCTTCTTCTGGGCCTCTTTATGCCTCTTGGATACCATTGGATTATTTCGAATGTCCATCGGGAGTCTGACATTCTGGCTACGTGTCCTGCCTATTGCCACTTCATTCTTTTGCACACCTTTATAACGTCTTGTATCTTCGTTATATAGCGAATCCAGGTGTTTCGTTTACGATCTCTTTTAGTATATCCCAAAATGCATCTCTTCATGCCCCTTTGTGCGGTCTGGAGCTTTTGTGTGTTCTTTACTGTGAGTGTCCATGTCTCGCAGCTATACGTAAGTACTGGTAGAATACATTGGTGGTAGACCCTTCGCTTCAAGGATGTATGCATATATTTTATATAATTTTTTTTAATGTTAACATTTTTAGTATTTTTCAATGTATTTCAATGTATTAGGTGTTAACATAAGTTGTGTCCGTTTTTTTTTTCAAAACATGTGGAACCCAAGCGCCAAACTTCTGGACTTTTCCCATTGATTTAAGATGGCGGTGTACAGTCATGTGACTACAATTCATCTGCTCAGCCAATTCTACGGTGGTTTGAAGAGGATCTTCGTGAATAATATGGTTTAAGCGGTCCTCATCGAAGTCCACTGGTCGTCCGGAACGCTCCATGTTTTTCAGGTCGAAATTACCGTATTTGAAACGCAAAAACCATCGACGAGCTGTCCTTTCATTCATAACATCTCCACCGTACACTTCGCAAATATCGCGAGCAGCTTTGGCAGCTTTATTCCCTCGATTGAACGCGAACAGAAGGAGGTGTCGAAAATACTCACTTTCGTCTACTTGACATTCCATTTTGAAGGCTTGCAATAAAATAAAATAATATATGTAACGTAAAAGCAAACACAACATCTTGTAGAGCAAAAAATTTTCTTTCGAATGACGTATAACCTTTACCATTTTGTTTTACTTTTGGTGCTCATTTTTAAATTGGAAAAAAACGGAAACAACTTATGTTAACACCCAAAAATTGGGCTAAGTCTTGTATTGAGAAAATAAATAAATAAAACATTTTTAAACCGTTTTTATTTTAGATTCATTCCTTCATTTATCTTCATTCTTTAACGGCCACAAGAATCCCATGTTTGCATGTCCACCTTAGATCTTGTCATCTAACGTGTCAATGTAATTGTGTAACACTTATCCGTGTTAAAGGTAGATGCTATTTTAGATTAATTGCTTCATTTATCTTAATTCTTTAACGGCCACAAGAATCCCATGTTTGCATGTCCACCTTAGATCTTGTCATCTAACGTGTCAATGTAATTGTGTAACACTTATCCGTGTTAAAGGTAGATGCTATTTTAGATTAATTGCTTCATTTATCTTCATTCTTTAACGGCCACAAGAATCCCATGTTTGCATGTCCACCTTAGATCTTGTCATCTAACGTGTCAATGTAATTGTGTAACACTTATCCGTGTTAAAGGTAGATGCTATTTTAGATTAATTGCTTCATTTATCTTAATTCTTTAACGGCCACAAGAATCCCATGTTTGCATGTCCACCTTAGATCTTGTCATCTAACGTGTCAATGTAATTGTGTAACACTTATCCGTGTTAAAGGTAGATGCTATTTTAGATTAATTGCTTCATTTATCTTAATTCTTTAACGGCCACAAGAATCCCATGTTTGCATGTCCACCTTAGATCTTGTCATCTAACGTGTCAATGTAATTGTGTAACACTTATCCGTGTTAAAGGTAGATGCTATTTTAGATTAATTGCTTCATTTATCTTAATTCTTTAACGGCCACAAGAATCCCATGTTTGCATGTCCACCTTAGATCTTGTCATCTAACGTGTCAATGTAATTGTGTAACACTTATCCGTGTTAAAGGTAGATGCTATTTTAGATTAATTGCTTCATTTATCTTCATTCTTTAACGGCCACAAGAATCCCATGTTTGCATGTCCACCTTAGATCTTGTCATCTAACGTGTCAATGTAATTGTGTAACACTTATCCGTGTTAAAGGTAGATGCTATTTTAGATTAATTGCTTCATTTATCTTAATTCTTTAACGGCCACAAGAATCCCATGTTTGCATGTCCACCTTAGATCTTGTCATCTAACGTGTCAATGTAATTGTGTAACACTTATCCGTGTTAAAGGTAGATGCTATTTTAGATTAATTGCTTCATTTATCTTAATTCTTTAACGGCCACAAGAATCCCATGTTTGCATGTCCACCTTAGATCTTGTCATCTAACGTGTCAATGTAATTGTGTAACACTTATCCGTGTTAAAGGTAGATGCTATTTTAGATTAATTGCTTCATTTATCTTCATTCTTTAACGGCCACAAGAATCCCATGTTTGCATGTCCACCTTAGATCTTGTCATCTAACGTGTCAATGTTATTGTGTAACACTTATCCGTGTTAAAGGTAGATGCTATTTTAGATTAATTGCTTCATTTATCTTAATTCTTTAACGGCCACAAGAATCCCATGTTTGCATGTCCACCTTAGATCTTGTCATCTAACGTGTCAATGTAATTGTGTAACACTTATCCGTGTTAAAGGTAGATGCTATTTTAGATTAATTGCTTCATTTATCTTCATTCTTTAACGGCCACAAGAATCCCATGTTTGCATGTCCACCTTAGATCTTGTCATCTAACGTGTCAATGTAATTGTGTAACACTTATCCGTGTTAAAGGTAGATGCTATTTTAGATTAATTGCTTCATTTATCTTAATTCTTTAACGGCCACAAGAATCCCATGTTTGCATGTCCACCTTAGATCTTGTCATCTAACGTGTCAATGTAATTGTGTAACACTTATCCGTGTTAAAGGTAGATGCTATTTTAGATTAATTGCTTCATTTATCTTCATTCTTTAACGGCCACAAGAATCCCATGTTTGCATGTCCACCTTAGATCTTGTCATCTAACGTGTCAATGTAATTGTGTAACACTTATCCGTGTTAAAGGTAGATGCTATTTTAGATTAATTGCTTCATTTATCTTAATTCTTTAACGGCCACAAGAATCCCATGTTTGCATGTCCACCTTAGATCTTGTCATCTAACGTGTCAATGTAATTGTGTAACACTTATCCGTGTTAAAGGTAGATGCTATTTTAGATTAATTGCTTCATTTATCTTCATTCTTTAACGGCCACAAGAATCCCATGTTTGCATGTCCACCTTAGATCTTGTCATCTAACGTGTCAATGTTATTGTGTAACACTTATCCGTGTTAAAGGTAGATGCTATTTTAGATTAATTGCTTCATTTATCTTCATTCTTTAACGGCCACAAGAATCCCATGTTTGCATGTCCACCTTAGATCTTGTCATCTAACGTGTCAATGTAATTGTGTAACACTTATCCGTGTTAAAGGTAGATGCTATTTTAGATTAATTGCTTCATTTATCTTAATTCTTTAACGGCCACAAGAATCCCATGTTTGCATGTCCACCTTAGATCTTGTCATCTAACGTGTCAATGTAATTGTGTAACACTTATCCGTGTTAAAGGTAGATGCTATTTTAGATTAATTGCTTCATTTATCTTCATTCTTTAACGGCCACAAGAATCCCATGTTTGCATGTCCACCTTAGATCTTGTCATCTAACGTGTCAATGTTATTGTGTAACACTTATCCGTGTTAAAGGTAGATGCTATTTTAGATTAATTGCTTCATTTATCTTAATTCTTTAACGGCCACAAGAATCCCATGTTTGCATGTCCACCTTAGATCTTGTCATCTAACGTGTCAATGTAATTGTGTAACACTTATCCGTGTTAAAGGTAGATGCTATTTTAGATTAATTGCTTCATTTATCTTAATTCTTTAACGGCCACAAGAATCCCATGTTTGCATGTCCACCTTAGATCTTGTCATCTAACGTGTCAATGTAATTGTGTAACACTTATCCGTGTTAAAGGTAGATGCTATTTTAGATTAATTGCTTCATTTATCTTCATTCTTTAACGGCCACAAGAATCCCATGTTTGCATGTCCACCTTAGATCTTGTCATCTAACGTGTCAATGTTATTGTGTAACACTTATCCGTGTTAAAGGTAGATGCTATTTTAGATTAATTGCTTCATTTATCTTCATTCTTTAACGGCCACAAGAATCCCATGTTTGCATGTCCACCTTAGATCTTGTCATCTAACGTGTCAATGTAATTGTGTAACACTTATCCGTGTTAAAGGTAGATGCTATTTTAGATTAATTGCTTCATTTATCTTAATTCTTTAACGGCCACAAGAATCCCATGTTTGCATGTCCACCTTAGATCTTGTCATCTAACGTGTCAATGTTATTGTGTAACACTTATCCGTGTTAAAGGTAGATGCTATTTTAGATTAATTGCTTCATTTATCTTCATTCTTTAACGGCCACAAGAATCCCATGTTTGCATGTCCACCTTAGATCTTGTCATCTAACGTGTCAATGTAATTGTGTAACACTTATCCGTGTTAAAGGTAGATGCTATTTTAGATTAATTGCTTCATTTATCTTAATTCTTTAACGGCCACAAGAATCCCATGTTTGCATGTCCACCTTAGATCTTGTCATCTAACGTGTCAATGTAATTGTGTAACACTTATCCGTGTTAAAGGTAGATGCTATTTTAGATTAATTGCTTCATTTATCTTCATTCTTTAACGGCCACAAGAATCCCATGTTTGCATGTCCACCTTAGATCTTGTCATCTAACGTGTCAATGTAATTGTGTAACACTTATCCGTGTTAAAGGTAGATGCTATTTTAGATTAATTGCTTCATTTATCTTAATTCTTTAACGGCCACAAGAATCCCATGTTTGCATGTCCACCTTAGATCTTGTCATCTAACGTGTCAATGTAATTGTGTAACACTTATCCGTGTTAAAGGTAGATGCTATTTTAGATTAATTGCTTCATTTATCTTCATTCTTTAACGGCCACAAGAATCCCATGTTTGCATGTCCACCTTAGATCTTGTCATCTAACGTGTCAATGTTATTGTGTAACACTTATCCGTGTTAAAGGTAGATGCTATTTTAGATTAATTGCTTCATTTATCTTAATTCTTTAACGGCCACAAGAATCCCATGTTTGCATGTCCACCTTGTCATCTAACGTGTCAATGTAATTGTGTAACACTTATCCGTGTTAAAGGTAGATGCTATTTTAGATTAATTGCTTCATTTATCTTAATTCTTTAACGGCCACAAGAATCCCATGTTTGCATGTCCACCTTAGATCTTGTCATCTAACGTGTCAATGTAATTGTGTAACACTTATCCGTGTTAAAGGTAGATGCTATTTTAGATTAATTGCTTCATTTATCTTCATTCTTTAACGGCCACAAGAATCCCATGTTTGCATGTCCACCTTAGATCTTGTCATCTAACGTGTCAATGTTATTGTGTAACACTTATCCGTGTTAAAGGTAGATGCTATTTTAGATTAATTGCTTCATTTATCTTAATTCTTTAACGGCCACAAGAATCCCATGTTTGCATGTCCACCTTAGATCTTGTCATCTAACGTGTCAATGTAATTGTGTAACACTTATCCGTGTTAAAGGTAGATGCTATTTTAGATTAATTGCTTCATTTATCTTAATTCTTTAACGGCCACAAGAATCCCATGTTTGCATGTCCACCTTAGATCTTGTCATCTAACGTGTCAATGTAATTGTGTAACACTTATCCGTGTTAAAGGTAGATGCTATTTTAGATTAATTGCTTCATTTATCTTCATTCTTTAACGGCCACAAGAATCCCATGTTTGCATGTCCACCTTAGATCTTGTCATCTAACGTGTCAATGTTATTGTGTAACACTTATCCGTGTTAAAGGTAGATGCTATTTTAGATTAATTGCTTCATTTATCTTCATTCTTTAACGGCCACAAGAATCCCATGTTTGCATGTCCACCTTAGATCTTGTCATCTAACGTGTCAATGTAATTGTGTAACACTTATCCGTGTTAAAGGTAGATGCTATTTTAGATTAATTGCTTCATTTATCTTAATTCTTTAACGGCCACAAGAATCCCATGTTTGCATGTCCACCTTAGATCTTGTCATCTAACGTGTCAATGTTATTGTGTAACACTTATCCGTGTTAAAGGTAGATGCTATTTTAGATTAATTGCTTCATTTATCTTCATTCTTTAACGGCCACAAGAATCCCATGTTTGCATGTCCACCTTAGATCTTGTCATCTAACGTGTCAATGTAATTGTGTAACACTTATCCGTGTTAAAGGTAGATGCTATTTTAGATTAATTGCTTCATTTATCTTAATTCTTTAACGGCCACAAGAATCCCATGTTTGCATGTCCACCTTAGATCTTGTCATCTAACGTGTCAATGTAATTGTGTAACACTTATCCGTGTTAAAGGTAGATGCTATTTTAGATTAATTGCTTCATTTATCTTAATTCTTTAACGGCCACAAGAATCCCATGTTTGCATGTCCACCTTAGATCTTGTCATCTAACGTGTCAATGTAATTGTGTAACACTTATCCGTGTTAAAGGTAGATGCTATTTTTTTAAATACCAATTACACAGTGGATTGAGATCCGTTTGAAACAGTGTTGTGCAAAGTTTTTTAAACTGCCACCCCTTTTTAAAGTATATACATATTTAATCAGGTCCCCTCTCCCTCACCCCCAAGGCAGCCACAATGAACACGACGCATCGTTTGTACGAAAAGTAAATATTGCAAAAGTAGAGTTGTTTGAAGTTTAATGGTTGGTTTTTTTATTCTAAAATTAATTTAGTTGTGATTAAACTATTTACGTAAATTAATAGATTTATTTAAATCAGAAAGCACATAAATATTTAAACTTTAAATAGGGGTTATTCTACGCTAGAAAATTTAAAAAATCTTTTTTTTTTTCATGTTCTCACAGTTTAGACCTTTAAGAATATGTTCTAAAAAGAAATTTTTTAAATTCTCAATATTTACGAAGTTATAGCTATAAATGAGGCAGCAATTACGCCGCACCGGAATGACTCGGACAATAATCTCAAAACTTTAAACGCGTTTTTCTCGAAACTACATTTTTTGACCTGGTCGACATAAAATCTCAATTGAAAAAAATGGGTAAAAAATTGACTTTTTTCAGACAGCCGCCATTTCACGATTTTTTTTTTTGGTACCAACTATAACGACGTTATTTTTTATTAAAAAACTGTGCATAAATTTTATTTCAAATTTACAAAAAGGCTCCAATCATGTCGACCAGTTTACCCCTTTTTTTACGACAAGATATAACTGCTGATAACATTTTGAATATTTTTAGTCAAAAATTTTTTGGTTCATTCTCAAATCATCAATAAACAAAGTGTAAAAAAATGTATACGAAAAATATTTTTATTTAGTCTGAAAAAAAAAACGCCCGAAATTCACGCCTCTAGAGTAGAAAAACCCGTTGACTACAAAATTAACTTTTCTGACAAACGATTTCATTTGTAGGAAGTATCTATGAGACGTACGTTTCTGACACAAGGAGGCAGTAGCGTCCACTTTGGATATCACTGGTTTAAAGCATCCTTGAGTCGCTCTCTTAAGAAATCACTCGAAATATTCTCAAATATTAGCATACAGTTTAAGGATCATATTTCAAGTTCTTAGGTTAAGCAGAAAAAAGTCAAAATGAACATATAATTATCCTTTAAATTAAATAGTACTGAAAGCTGTTAAAAGATGTACGTAACCTCGGAATTATATTTGATGAGATTTTGGATTTTTTTTCCTCGTAAAGACAAAATAACATCTGTAGCATTGAGCAGACTGGGTATAGATCGTTCAAGCAAGAAGAGTTATTTTACAATAGTGTGAGTAAAAGTGCGTTTACAAAAACTTGTCACTTTATTTTTTTTATGAAATGATAAACCAAAAAAATATAAAAATAATATTTTATATTCAAACATTGAAATGAACACACACGTTTGTTAATTTAAAATGCTGTCAGCTTAAATTGTAACAATCATAAAAATAAAATGAAAGTAAGTTTATTTAACGTATTAATTGTTTAAACATGACAGATTCTAGGAAACGTTAAATGACAATAATGGAATTTTTCAAGATTAAAAATAAGTACAAGTATTATAAAGTAGATCTGTACCTACCATTCGGGAACGCAAATGCTGTCACTCCCGTAATGCAAATGGATGGAGAAACATTACCAAATTGTGACTCCTTTAAGTATCTTGGGTCACTCATCCATAGCGATGGAGGATGTGCAGCAGATGTAACACATATAATTAGTGTGGGATGGATGAAGTTTAGATCGATGACGGGAGTTCTATGTGATCCGAAAATGCCAGTAAAGTTAAAAGGAAAAGTATACCAAACGATTGTCAGACCCGCACTCCTCTATGGCTCCGAATGCTGGACGATGTATAGCTCTTACTCTAGGCAACTAGAAACTGCTGAAATGCGCATGCTAAGATGGTCAGCTGGTGTGTCCCTAAGAGACAAAATAAGAAGCTCACGCATTCGTGGAAGCCTGGGTGTTACAGGCATCAACAGCAATATGGAGGAGAGGCGATTGAGATGGTATGGGCACGTTGGACGCAGAGCACCCGATCACATTGTGAACCAGGCAATCTCCATGGATCTTCCTCGAACAACAACCAGAGGAAGGCCAAATAATTCATGGGTGGTGCAAAAAGATAACCTGATGCAGAGGCACAGCCTGGGAGACGTAGTCCGGGACAGAAGAGCATACAACCTGAGGACGAGGAGAGCTGACCCCAACAGTCTTCGCAGACAATGAGTTGGGATGGAGCCAGGGAGAAGAAGAAGTACAAGTATTATAAAGTAAAAATGTTCGTCATCTTTAATAAGATTACACACAAAAATACAATTATTATTGTATTGTATATAAGATTATTTAACATATTAATGTATCATAATAACATAATTACAATGCCAAATAATAAGGTTTTAAAATAATAGTGGATGGAGTGATACTAAATTCTAGGAAACTTTAAGTTATAACAAAGTGCATTCTAAGCTTTCGAAACATTTTTAATCATACATTACATCAGACAAAAATCGCACTCCTAATTTCGACATGGTAGTATTTTTCTAATCACCGAGTATTTTAACAACAATACAAACGTGCGCTCTGCGCGAACCAATCGTGTGGCATTCTAAAACCAATACCAATACATAAGTTGTGTATGTAATACAGAGAGTGTTACTCACACTATTGTAAAATGACTCTTCTGGCTGAATGATCTATACTTGACACTTTATAATGACTTCTAAGTTAGAATCATTTAAAACTTCGCATACTACTCTGGTCAGAACAATTTTGGGTTTCAATTCGATAACACGCCACTTGAGTCAACAAGACAGTGTCAGCAGATTGCCTGACACCAAGTACTGTGATTGGATCAAGTGCAACTTTAATATAATGAAATCATTATCAACGTGTCCTGTTACTCATGATGGAGCATCGTGACTCAGTAATTATCGGCAATCACTATTTTTATTACACTTTCGTTATATACCTAGCTGGCCTTGTGACAATATCTTACAACCGACCAGAAAGATGTAAAAGAGGCGTTAACCCTTTGGGCTCCAAGTTTTTTTCATAAAAGTTCCCACCAACTCCAAGCTATTTTTAATGTATCTCCTGAAAAAAAGTTTGTATGGAAAAAAATGAAAAAATTGGGGGTTTATGAATAAAATATAATTTTTTTTGTTTTGCAGGAGGTTTATTGACTATATTACAAATTTTATTTTAGTTATTAATTTTTATAATCATGAATTGTATGATATTTTTTAAAGCAGTCTCCGGCATGAAGCCCAGGTTTTATTTCGCAAGTGTCGCAAAAAAATAGCGTTCGCTTTCTGCCTTTTTGGCTGTCACGGTCTGAACACACCAGACACAGTCTCTATAATTTCTCCCTGATTTACTAAAAATAAAATGGGGAGTTCCGTCTAACCGTTGCTGATGATCAGTTGACGATAATCGTCCCAATTTGGACTTTGAAGGTGCGCGAACGTTTCCAATAAGTTGCATCAACAATTGTTGGCGAAATTTTTTATGATTTATTGGCTTTATATTTTTTTTGATTTCACATTCCTTATATAAAATATAAGAATTTACGATCGATGTCTCAAAACCCCAAAAAAATAACTTCCTCCACCATTTCAAAGACTTTCGCATGAAACAATATGATGTTGCGTATTGACCTGCTGTATCCACCCCACCCATAAAGTATTTTGAATATAATCTGAAATGACTACTGGTTTGTTTATTATATAATTTGGATTGGATTGGTCAGCAATAGCAATGGTGTTGTCCTTGCTCTTCTTCTCATTGATTGGGAACCTGACGTATGCTTTGTACTGAGCATTGTGACTATTCTTTTGTCTCGCCAGGCTAATACCAAAGTATCTTTCTTTCTATACGCCATCTTTTGTCCCACAGCTAATCTTGGTTTTCTTATATCATTAGGTAAACCTTTTCTGTTGGTCATTATCGTGCCAGTGAGAAAACATTTCCTTTTCAAGAGTTCTTTAGCAAGTGTTGGATTGGTGTAAAATCTATCCGTAAATATGTGGTAACCTTTTATGTCTGGGTTCGCCTGCTGTAGATTATTGAATAGATGTAGCACAATTCTACTCGTAAACGTCAAATCTGGTCTGATAAGTCCTTGTGTTGTTATTGAACCGTAATACGGTACAAATGTTGATAGGTAGCTAGTACGCGAGTCTGACAGAACATGTTCACTGCACCACAACTCGACACAGACTATTGTAACATGCTCTCTATCTGCACCCACCCCAAGCGACTCTGAACCGTTTTTTTCCCACATTCCTGATGACAAAGGAATGGTCAGATAATAAGACAGTATTTCTAGAGTATTCATTTGATTCTTACATTTGAAAAAATAGCAAAACCCTATTTGAAGTTCATAAAAAATGTCTGAGAAAAAAATGGCCACACGTAGTGGACATAGGAGTTGGTGGGAAAAACCCAATGGCCACAACGTGTGGACATAGGAGCTGTAAGGGTTAAGTGCAAATCAGATTGGAATCCTTTTAAAAAAATCAAGGGTTCCAACAAGAAACGAAATCGCAACCCAGATTTCCGTTTTACCTAAGTAAGTTTACTTTCGTCAATATGTTATGATGTCGACAGTGTAGCATAACAAGTCATTTTAGTTCGGAACTAAATTGTATTGTTATGTTACACGTTCCCTTTAGGTCCATCTGGCGAAATGTTTTGTTTCATAATCGATTCAATTAATTATTTATACAACTCCTGCATAACAAGACTGCATGGATTGGGCAATCAATATTGGCATTGTATGGACTTTATTGTGACTGATCTGTTTATGGAAGTAAAACGAAAAATCAAACACTGTTTATTCCACTTTACGTAATGGTATAACCCTACCGTTTTCAAGGTTCTCACCTCATCACTAGGGGAGCACAAACAAAACTGGTGAGGATGATGAGATGAAAACCTTGAAATCGGTAGGGTTATACCGTTATTAAAGTTATATAGGGTTATATAAAGTAGGGTTATACCGTTATATTAATGCCTTAACTATAAATTCTTGCTGACAGTTAACCTGAGGTGGTATATGTGGGTTTACTTTTTATTTTGTTTTCTGCCATACGTTTTTGTTCTTTTATTTATTCTTCAATCTAGATATGCGGGGGTGTGGGATGGAAGCCCCTCGATGCCCTTGCGGTCGGGCTCGCCCTACATTGGTTGGGTGTATCTCGGCCGGGGGAATGTTTGTGGGATGAGCTCGGACCTTTTTTAATGTCTTCTCTCTTGAATGGATCTTTTTGTCATCTATTTATTTTCTGTGTTTTTTTTCTCTTATTGTTCTACGTGTTCAAGGGTGTGGGCTGAAAAACATCTGGTGTCCCCGTGGCTGGGCTCGCCCTATATTGGTGGGGTGTATCTTGGCCGGAGGGATGTTGTTAGATGAGCCCAGACCTTTTGATATCTTCTGTTTTTTAATGTGTGCTATTTTTAATGTATTATGTACATACTATGTTGCTATCAATAAACCTGTATTTATTTATTTATTTATTTAAACCTATATTTATATATTATTTATTTAAATAATATATAAAATTAAAAGTTATTCTTGCAGGAAAGAATTGATAAAATTACATAGATTAGAATTTTCAACAATAAACTCCTTTGCTATTCTACTATTTACATTAATTAGTAATCAACACGTGTTTCTACCTCCTATCCCGAGGCTCTTTTCAGGCGGAAAAATCCAGGTTTGTTACGAAAGCAGTATAGATTTGTTTTATTATTATGTTGGGTTCGTCTTGTATTTTTTCTATTATACGAGCATAACACTGTTTGAATGTTAATGTCGAATTTTATTTGTTGTGATGTTTTAAATTATTTTGTATCGAAAAAGTTATATAATCATTTATTATACGTTAAATAATCAAATGAAATTAACGAATTTTATATAATTTTCACATAAGAATACAACATTATTACGCCATATAAAACAGGAAATTAACATTTCATACTATATCTCGTGTTTAAAGTTGCCATCTCTAAAAATTAATGACATTAATAAATGATTAAGCATTAACACTTTACATATTTATGTTTAATTGAATAAAATATAAATTTAAACTACTGTTTAATCGACTTGAAAATATATATTTAAAGCAAACTAGTTTCAAGTTATATGGGACTCATCTTCAAGGGGAATTCGGATCTAACTAAATTAAAAAACGAGGACAATATCACAAATTGTCTTTAGGGGCTGGCTTAGACAAAAAGTTTTTTTTATAAATAAGCAACCCACCCCCAAACAAGGGTGATTTGTGCCACCAAATTAAAAACGTTATAAAATTATACCAGTCGATATAATAAAACTAATTAAAAAAATGACAATTCTAGATAATTTGAAGTTTCAAGTGTCAAGCTTAAAAAATTAACAATCGATGTTTAAATGGAAAAGTTCCTCGAAGGAACGCCTTTGTACGCGGCAAATAAAGGGTCTTTCAAATTGGGCGGTTTTTTTTAATTCTTGGATAAAACACAGATGGCGTCGCGAACTTGCCCGAGTCTTGTGACATTTGAGAAGTGTAATGTTTGACATTTATGGAGTCGTATACAATACAACAACGCGTTCAAATTGTTGAGTCATTTTATGTACTGTAATCTCCGGAAACGGTGATGTTAATTGACCACCAAGATCATGTGATCTGACACCGTTGGACTATTTTCTCTGGGGTTACGTGAAAAGCCAGGTCTATAAGAATAACCCCCGATCAATTCCTGAACTGAAGGACGAAATTATTCGCGTTATTGGTGAGGTAGAACCGTAATTATGTCAAAATGTTATTGAAAATTTTGACAAAAGAGTGGACATCTGTGGAGCTGCAAGAGGTGGCCATTTGGCAGATATTGTTTTTTTTGTTTAAATGTCATACATTATACTTTAATGACCAATAAAAAGTTTTTTGAATTCAAAGCAAATTGTGTGTATTATTCAAGAATTTAAAAAACCGCTCAATTTGAAAGACCCTTTATATGGATTTTAGTAAATCAAATCTGTCTCGCAAAAGACGACCGAAAAATACTTGATCTACAGTTTTATCATCCAGACCACACTTGCAGCCGAGATTCTCCACAATAACCATTCTGTAAAGGTGACTATCCACCAAGCAGTGGCGTGGCCGTAAACGACACACGACAGACACTTCCATCTAAATCAATCAATCAATGGCACTACAGCCCATTGTGGGTCCCGGCCACCTCCAGCAGTCGTCGCCATTCCCTCCTATCCTGGGACACATTCCTCCAGCCCCTGATGCCAATCATGCTTGTATCACTCTGCACCCCATCCATTCACCTGAGCTTTGGTCTGCCCACGCTACGTCTTCCTTGGGGCTTGGAAAAGACTACCTTGTTAGGCATTCTCTCTTCTCCCATTCTTGCTACATGCCCCGCCCAACGTAGCCTCCCAATTTTGATGTATTTTATAATGTTGGTCTCTTTGTTTATGCTGTATAACTCCTCATTATATCTCACTCTCCAAGATCCATTTTCCTGTATGGGTCCGAATATTTTTCTGAGTATTTTCCTTTCAAATATTAGAAGGGAAGATTCGTCCTTCTTACTCAATACCCAGCATTCAGGCCCATATGTGAGGACAGGTCGTAACAGTGTCTTATAAATGGTAAGTTTTGTTTTTCTGGACAACAACCGAGATATAAGGTGTTTTCTCAGACCAAAGAAGCATCTATTTGCCATGAATATTCGACGTTTAATCTCGATAGATGCATCATTAACACTTGTCACTATGGATCCCAGGTAGGTGAAGGTGTTTACACGTTCTATTGTATGAGAACTTATATTAATCGTGGTAGGTGTCTGGTTATTACGGGGTGCTTTAGTGGCTATCATATATTTGGTCTTATCGGAGTTGATGCGACACTTCCATCTGGTTCATTCTTATTATATTAAATCATATTTTCAAGGGGATGGACTGTTGGATTGATTTATATAAAGAGTTCATGTATATACGCCAATAATTTCAGACCTTTAAGTTAGGAGTCACACAACTTAACTCTTTAAATGTAGTTCCGTTTGACCAATGAATGGCACATCTCAAGACACTGTCAAGAATTGTTGACTTAAGTCTGCACTCTGGTCTCTAATGACAGATTCGTGCGTCTAGTGACTGCGGTCTCCATTGACTCCAATTAGCAAAACGCCTTCTGCCAATTAGCAAGAAAGTCGAAACACTTGCCAAAATTCAAAGGTTAAGCCATTACTATCAAAATGTGCTGAAATAATAGTCCACGGTAGTATTTTAGTACCAACTTTGACATGCAGGAGTGAAAAATGGACATGGAAAAGATTGAAACAAGCCGAATACATGCAATGAAAATGATACATGGGGGGGGGGGGGGAGAATGCTTGGCAAAATATGTAATAAGGTGATTATACTCAAGAAAATGTAGCATGGTTCCGTGTGACGTTTGAAATGTCATGTCTCAAAGGGATGGGCTAAAATCGTTTTTTTTTACAAATCGAATAGTTTTTTTATAAATCGAAAAATTGTTTTTCTCTAAACTGACGTTTCAATTCCTAATTTTCATTATACTGACTTTCTAATGTATTGTATGATTTGTATCTATCTTTAAATAGGCCAAAATCCAATATGAATTAAAACTAATTACGAACATTTAATTTTATGTATAAACAAATCGAAAATCCAATTATCGTATACCCCATCCCTAGCCAATGCAGACTAACGTAGTGACTTTTGACGAACGTCGCTAAATATTATTTGATTTTAACAAACTGACACATTTTTTGCTAATTTGTAACGAGATGTATTAATTTGTCATTATTGTTAGTTATATGTAATGTATTTACCTAAATAACTTGATATTTATTACAGTCACAGGGACCATGCTACATTTTCTTGAATATATCCACCTAACAGCCGCCGACAAAGTCATTCAATATTTCGTGCTGGCGAATGTTTTTGTTTTAAGGGACACACCGTAATCGTTTACATTTATACGAGTATATATAATGAAGCGATAGGAGTGAAATTAAATTAGAAATGCATTTTATTGCATTGTCTATCTAACTGCATATACGAGTAAATAGCTGTTCTAAGGCAGACAATTATCATAGAGTTATAATTATTTGCATAAATTGTAGTGAATTCTTGTCGCCATTACGATAGCATCTATTTATTGTATCGATTTAAAATTAACTTCAGACTAATAAATAATGAATAAGTTATTTATTACCGGTATATATTAAAATGTTTTCAATAAAATGAGATTCGTTCGAGAGAAATGCCCTATTACCATATACAAGGTACTACAAAATAGCATCATCTGTTTACTGACTTGGTCTGTTTGAGGTAGTATTTTTTATTTTTTATTAAACAAAATAAATTATTGTACCAACATTTGTCAAGGCTATACCTATACACACATTTATTACTTAACTTATCTTAATTGTATGTTATCATTTATGCACTTACTTAATCTTATTTTCCTACATATCATTTTATTTTATTTATTCAATCTTAATATATGAGATCTTAGAAATAATTAACCCCTACATACTACTTATAACTAGATAACAATTCTTACACTAATTATTTAGCAAAAACAAGTCCACTCGTTCAGGCTACTTGTATTCCATCACATTCACTCAGACCTTGGTCGTCCCAACTTATACTGTAGGTGGACTAGTCAGGCAACAGATAATGCTTCGGGAGCTTGTGCTTATAACGGAAGGGCAGGTCGGATTTACTCTCGTAAGCCCCCAGGGCAGCGACTAAGGGATTTCTGTGATTTTGTTGGCTTTTATAGAACTTCACGGTCCAAGCGAGGATGTGGTGTTGTAGGGTTTCTTCTCGCTGTTCAGCGTGAAGTCGGGTAAGGTTTGTTCTGGGATGGGTGTTAAAAGATCTCTTGAATGCCTTGTTCTGCACTCTCTGGAGTTTCAGGTGATCCGTGTTGCTCACACTACCCCAAACGGGTGCAGCATAGGTCAAGATAGGACGAATAAGGGTTTTATAGAGGAGGAGCTTATTTTTGGGTGAAAGGAAGCTGCGTCGATGAAATATCGAACTGATAGCCCCTATGCCCTTGTGACCCTTCTGTCTGATGGTATTCAAATGTTTTTTTTTGAGGTATATGAAATAGACGCAAAATGTATATACTATCTATATTGTAAAATATCCTTAACTGACCCACCGCCCCCTCTTATCTCGTCGAAATTTTTGAGCATCTTTCCGATCATGGACTTGCACAACGCTCAAACAAAGATTGTGTATTGGCCTTCCCAGTTCGTCGCTCTTATCTTTTTACGTCGTCCTTTACTGTCCGTGCAGTGAGACTCTGGAACTAGTTACAAACCAATACTGGTTAGATTCGCTTCGTCTTTGCCATGTTTTAAGTAGCTACTGAAAAAAGTCTTAATTTATAGTCCGTAATATAACGTGTTTCATTCCTGATATTTCTTTCCTCTCTACCATCCCTTCCTTTTGGTTTCCTCTCTATCACCCCTTCCTTTTCCTTTTATTGGTGATATCTCACTATTTCTTCAATATGTTTATGTCCATAAACTTCATCAAGGTGAAAAATTATTTGAATGATGTTTATAGTTAAGGCATTAACGTTGTGAAAGTTTAAGGATATTGTAATTTATTTTTATCAAACACTGTTTATTCCACTTTTTTACATGAAAAGCCAGGTCTATAAGAATGACCCCCGATCAAATCCTGAGCTGAAGGACGAAACTATTCGCGTTATTGGTGAGTTAGAACCGCAATTATGCCAAAATGTCATCGAAATTTTTTAACAAAAGAGTGGACATCTGTATAGCTGCAAGAGGTGGACATTTGGCGGATATTGTTTTTTTTTTGTGTTTAAATGTCATACATTATATTATACTTCAATGACCAATAAAAAGTTTTTTGAAATCCAAGAAAATTATGTGTTTTATACAAGAATTTAAAAAAATAGAATAAAAACAGCTCAATTTGAAAGACCCTTTATGTGCTAAATAATTCGTTTTCTCTCTGAACGGTGCTATATAAAATTGACCTTTTATACCAGGGATACGACAAATACAATATATTGAACACAGATCTACATTATCTGAGTGTCCACTTTAAACAAACGTTTTTTATTTTGTTATTTATCTTATTTTTTGTAATTTATTTTTATCAAACACTGTTTATTCCACTTTTTTGTAACGGTATAACCCTACCGGTTTCAAGGCTTTTACCTCATCTTTAGGGGAGCACAAACACGACTTAATTCTGTTCGAACTGGTACCGATATACACGCTTCAACGATTGGAGACTGGGGGGTAAGGGAGGCATGGGATGATTTCGGCCAAGAGCGGAAAGATTTTTGGGATATAACTGTTCACCAGATGTTCGGATCACAACATAATAATATTATACAATTACGATGATGTAAATAAATAAATATAAAGAATATATAATTTTATCAGGAGAGGACTTAAATACTAGGACGGCGAGTTTGCTATTGGTGATAGAAAGCTGTCAAATCTCAGATATACAGATAACACGAAGATAATTTCTACATCAGAAGAAGAAATGGCAACGCTCTTTAAAAAAGTCAAAGACCAACTCCTGGGCCTGGAAATTACGAAGGTAAAAACAAAGTTAATGATAATAGACCGCAGTAACAAACTCCACCAAATTATGCGAATCTTGGTTACAGACTTTATTTACTAAGGCTCCAGTATTACCAATAATGAAAAGAAGAACTGGAGAGACATTAAATGTAAAGTCAAAACTGGAAAAAAAATGTAAGAGCGGAATTACCACCATCAAGACGATAATGCGCCTTGTTAAGTCTCTCGTCTTCGCAATATTCATGGATGGCACGGATACTTGGATTCTGACAGCAAGCGAGATACGTAGAATAGATGCATTTGTGAAATGTGATGCTGGAAAAAGATGTTACGAATTTCGCTTCAATTCTCGAAGAACTGAAAATCACCGACAGATTGTAGACAATATGTCTTCGACGCGTCCTCTGATTCTTTGGACACGTTTCTCGTGACCAAGGAGACAGTTTGGAGAGGCTTGTGGTTACTGGAGGCGTGGAAGGATGACGCACAAGAGAAAGAATGCGTTGGACTGGTCAATTGAGAGACGCAAAAGAACTATTTACTCGTATTATTAACAATTTCTCTTCGAGCAGCGGAGTGCAGGGATGGTTGGAAAGGAGTCGTCAAAGGCTATATCATAAGAGTCATGATCCTTAGTCATGAGTTACACGACAAGGTGAAAATAAATAAAATCTGCAATCTCTGCCTACCCCAATAAATACATGTCGTGATGGTTTATATTAAAGATGACATCTGTCAGTCACAGCTGAACACTAAATAAAACAGAGTGGAGCTGGTCCGCCGCGCCGATTTGCCCAGTGCCCTGTAATTTTGGGCAATTTCCTCGACAAGAACTGCCGACACTAGGCATGATTGACAATAATCACGCGAGTATACCACACTGTCGCTCAATACGCTGACGCGCGGAGAGCAAATCATATTATCTCAGTTTAATCGGTTTGACATTTATATTTGAGAGTATATACATTTCTTTTTATTTATTGATGTAACCCTGGTTGTTTGATATTTACATAGATTCGTGTGTGAAGGAATTACTGAGGTCAATGAGAGGTTAAAAACGTCATGGTGATAAAAAAATAGGAGAAGAAAAGTGAATGCAGTACATTTACTGTGTTGGTGACATACTACTATATACTATATACCATGTATATGCTTCTGTACGGATCTATACAAATGTTTCAATGTTAATCATTTTGTTGAACAGGCAGTCCTCGATTGTCGCGCCTAATTGGTTTCTTAAATGTGTACAAAAGTTGAAACGTACGAAAGTAGAGCGATGTAAAAAAAACGTTCAAAAGTGCTTTAAAATATATATTTTTGAATGAGGTGTATTAGCATATGCATACATAACGCTTTATTGAATAAGGTGTATTAGCATATACATACATAACACTTTATTGAATGAGGTGTATTAGTATATACATATACTCGTATAACATTTTATTGAATGAGGTGTATTAGCATGTACATACATAACACTTTATTGAATGAGGTGTATTAGCATATACATACATAACACATTATTGAATGAGGTGTATAAGCATATACATACATAACGCTTTATTGAATAAGGTGTATTAGCATATACATACATAACACTTTATTGAATGAGGTGTATTAGCATATACACACATAACACTTTATTGAATGAGGTGTATTAGCATATACATACATAACACATTATTGAATGAAGTGTATTAGCATATACATACATAACGCTTTATTGAATAAGGTGTATTAACATATACATACATAACACTTTATTGAATAAGGTGTATTAACATATACATACATAACGCTTTATTGAATAAGGTGTATTAACATATACATACATAACGCTTTATTGAATAAGGTGTTTTAACATATACATACATAACACTTTATTGAATAAGGTGTATTAGCATATACATACATAACATTTTATTGAATGAGGTGTATCAGCATATACATACATAACACTTTATTGAATGAGGTGTATTAGTATATACATATACTCGTATAACACTTTATTGAATGAGGTGTATTAGCATGTACATACATAACACTTTATTGAATGAGGTGTATTAGTATATACATATACTCGTATAACACTTTATTGAATGAGGTGTATTAGCATATACATACATAACACATTATTGAATGAGGTGTATTAGCATATACATACATAACACATTATTGAATGAGGTGTATTAGCATATACATACATAACGCTTTATTGAATAAGGTGTATTAGCATATACATACATAACACTTTATTGAATGAGGTGTATTAGCATAAACATACATAATACTTTATTGAATGAGGTGAATTAGCATATACATACATAACACTTTATTGAATGATGTGTATTAGCATATACATATTTAACACTTTATTGAATGAGGTGTATTAGCATATGCATATATAACACTTTATTGAATGAGGTGTATTAGCATATACATACATAACACTTTATTGAATGAGGTGTATTAGCATATACATATTTAACACTTTATTGAATGAGGTGTATTAGCATATACATATATAACACTTTATTGAATGAGGTGTATTAGCATATGCATACATAACGCGTTATTGAATAGTTTCTGGGGTTTTCTTTATACATTTATCAAGAGATAGTTGAAATATACTCGTCTTGGATAGATGAAATCAGGAAGCATGGCAGCATCACATGGCATCAACGAGCAAAAAACCGAACTATTTGGAGTCAACTTGGGGAGACCTTCATCCAGCAGTGGATCGACCCTGGTTGACACATGATGATGATAATATATATGAAGAAAATAATAAATATACGTTTGTCAAAGACTTATGTTATATAGTTTACGCTTTGCACGTCAATGTACGAAAACAAGTCCTGTTTAAGACCATTAATCATTTTGAGGAAAATAACAAAAATAAATACCGTACTGCTTGCTGATCTGTGTGTCATTCAAGAATCAGCAATTCCATTGTTAACTATGACAGTAATATTTCGACAAAAAACCAGTTTAAGTCTTCTGATGGTGTGTGGCGCAGCGAGATGTTAAATGGTAGCAAATTATGGACAGTATTGGCTAGTCTAGGGTCGCCGAGAAAGCACTCGGTATCTGGTCCGCTGCCATCTTCAACTTTTCACCTTTGGCTCCAAGTATAAAAGTTGTCAGTGTACGGATAGCCACTACGCCCCAGAAACAGCGTGAGCCTACAGTCTATACTAGGGGTGGGCATACATGAGGTCAACGAGAGACACATTCTGGATTTTCATATATGATATATAAAGAGCCACACCATAGTCACGTTCTCACGTAGTATTAAATACACTCATTCTAATTTATAACATATTCTACACAAACCTTATTTGTTATATAAAGTATAAAAAATACACATACGAGTATAAGAAAATATAAAAATAGCGCAGAATACGGTTTGCGTGGTTTGCGCATATAAAGAGGCAGGATATGGGCGCGCACCCTACACATTGAAATCACAGCACTCACGTATACACCAATACTTGCGTCTTTGTCAGTTGCATTCATACATGCGCATCTTGTCACTTATAACATTTAGGAAGGAAAATCGCGAAAATACAAATATAATGGAGAAATAAAGTATCTATATTTTTATAAGAGACATTGGGAGCCGCGCTAAACCCAACGAAGAGCCGCATGCGACTCTCGGAACCGCATTTGCCCATGTCTAGTCTATATTCTGTGGAGGGTCACGGAAGCTGGTCACTTCTGCTTCTGTGTTCTTCCCATTCTCTCTCTTCAATCCATTTAACTTCTATCCACATGAGTATAACCCAAAACATTTCTACAACGCTGCCGCTTAAGTGTATATTTGGTACAAAGTGTCCGCAACGAGACCGGTTCGAGGTCAGTACGTTGAGAAGTGTCGACGCGACAACACGTTTTCGTGAAAAATGTCAATCCAATCTCCCGCCAAGTGCGAAATACGCGGCGTCATCCGTTATCTCGTTTGGAAGGGAAAACCTCCGGTTGAGGTTTATAATGAGGTGAAAACTGCATATGGTGATAAAGCTATGAATCGTACGAGTGTGTACAAGTGGTGTCGCGAGTTTAAAAACGGTCACGTCACACATCTTCACCCTCCGCCAAAAAGTTCAAAACCACAATTTCAACCAAGAAAATCATGGCATCCGTGTTTTGGGACTGTCAAGGCATAATTTTAATTGAATTGGCAAGATACTGTGAGACCCTAAAAAAATTGCGGAGAGCGATTCAGAACAAGAAGAGAGGCATGCTGACAAAGGGAGTCTGTCTGCTGCACGACAATGCCAGACCACACACGGCCAACGCCAGGAAGGAACTGCTCGCCTCGTTTAAATGGGATATCCTGAACCATCCCGCGCATTCCCCTGACCTAGCACCTTCAGATTAATATCTGTTTACCTCCCTGAAGCTGCACACGGGTGGAAAAAGGTTTTCAACCGACGAGGAGGTAAAGGAGGAGGTGGAGAAGTGGACGGAGGGGTTGGCGGGAAACTACTTCGAGGAAGGCATCAAAAAGTTGATACCCCGCTTCACCACCTGCATTGAGAGGAATGGCGACTATGTCGAAAAATAGCTTACATATAGTATGTACTACGGTAACCACGTAATTTTTTTGTTTAAATAAAAAAAATTATAACCTACAAAAATTCAGTACACTTACTTTCTGGATATGCCTCGTATGTACTGTTTTATGATATCTTTATGTATAAGTAATTTAAATGTTACGACACTGGGTCTCCTGAACTCTGGCCTGTCACATGTTAGTTATATATTTGGTACGAAGTATGCATGTACGTACTGTTTTATGATATTTTTTATGTATAGGTACGCCATTTAAATGTTACGGCATTGGCCCTCCTGAACCCTGGCCTGTCAAATGTTAGTTATATATTTGGTAGGAAGTGTGCATGTACTATATGTACTGTTTTATGATATATTTATGTATAAGTCATTTAAATGTTACGGCATTGCGCCTCCTGGACCCTGGCCTGTCACATGTTAGTTATATATTTGGTAGGAAGTATGCACCTACGTAAATACTGTTTTCTGATAAAAAAAATTATATATGTCATTTAAATGTTAGGGCATTGGGCCTCCTGATCCCTGGCCTGTCACATAGTAGTTATATATTTGGTAGGAAGTATGAATATACGTACTTTTTTCTGATATTTTTATGTATTAGTCGTTTAAATGTTTATAGTTTTTGTACTCGTAACACGTAGACTTAATATTGATTTATGCAATCTAAATTCTAATTTGAATGACTATTTTATTAGTCGATAAAACACTGTAAATAAAATAAATACTGCGTGGCCAAGCGCTTCTAATACAACTTATATGCAGAGTTTTTTTTTTATTTATCAATGGCGGATAAATCATTATATAAATATGCCAAAACCCATACGATGATTGTCGCCAAAGAAAGAATACGAGAATTGAATTTTGAATACAAGAGAGCGAGAGAGGAATACTTGGATTCTCTCCGAAAGTAATTCGAAATTTGAATCTCGGTGGGTCCGTGATAACTGAATGAAATTTAAATACCTAGCTAACAATTTTTGAACCGGTGTAAAAGGGGACGATCTATAAATGATATATTTATGAATATATATTTTCATAAATGTAGAATTTGTTTTACTTCCGTGAATATTTCACGGGTTGCAACTATAGTTCGGAAATTCTAGGATGTGTCCTGTGACAGCTCACAAATAATGCCCCAATACAACCTTGTAACGATGTTCAGTAATTTTAATTATTTTATCAACTTTCATATAAGCCTCGATTCTAATAAATAGCAAGTTATTTAGGCAAATACGAGTACATTAAATTAGGTTGTATTGGGGCAAATTTGTGAGCTGTCACAGGACTCATCCTAGAATTTCCGAACTATAGTGCGTGATAATTACAGGTTGAATTAATCGAGTCTTTCTGTAAATGCTGAAGCATTGTGTATTTATTATATTCAACATAATCTCTGTCAGAATATTCCAGTGTTGTGTAAATTGAAGCGCCGCGGATTTTTAAATATTGTTTATTTATATTTACAATAATTTATGATTTCTCTTGTTTTTATTATGCTTTTATTATGTTTTTATTACGCTTTTATTATGATTAAAGATTGGCAGCTTTCAATTGTTTTTGGTTTCATAATTTATTTATTTATTTAACACTTTTATTGCAATACAATCTGGCGGGCTTATTGCCAGGCGGCAATCTCTTCCAACCAACCAGACAAAAGTAAATGAAGCAAGTTACGTGGTCGCATAAATCATTCAAATGACTATCCATCCCCACGAAATCCATAAACATATACGTGAGAACATGCCCACAAACCCCACAAAGACGGACAATCACCCGAACATTATTTTTCATATAAAGTGAGATATCATCAATCACAAGGAAAGGAAGGGCTGGTGGAGAGGAAAGGAAAAGAAAAATCGGGAATGAAACACGTTATTTTACTGACTAGAAATTAAGAGTTTTTTCAGTCGCTTCTTAAAGCATGCCAAGGACGGAGCGAGTCTTATATTGGTTTGTAACTGATTCCAGAGTCTCACTGCATGGACAGTAAAGGACGACGTGAAAAAATTTTAAAATGTAGATTTGTATAACTGTTTTGAGTTTTGTTTTATCCAAATTGTACATTAATATTCGATTAGGGTTTCGATTTATATTGGTATCAATTTTTTTGTTTTTTTTCCATATACAAGTATATTGAGTGGATTAATTATGAGGGTGAATATTTTGTTTATGTTTTATCTAAACGGTTTTTTTGTGTTTGTTGTTTTTTTAGAGTCGTTCCATGTGTTATGACGGAAAATGTGACAAAACACACTTTGTTAAACATTTTATTCCGATGATTTGTACGATATAATGAATTATTTCACGGAGACTTACGTAATGGAACGACATAGAGACCTCGTTTCTGCTTTGTGTAAATGCAACTGAGGAATTGAGGCCTTATGGACCCTTTATATACCCATTTTGATGAAAGAGATATAGTATCTTCATCTCTTTTCGACTGAGTATTCATTCTATCTTCTTTCATACATTGACACTCCACATTTTTTCCATAGTGCACGCATCTCCATAGCATTAATATTAATCTTATCCTTCTTCTGCTTAGTCCAAGTTCCACCAACACACTACTATACATTGGTACCTCGGGTTACGAACTTAATTCGTTCTTTGATTCCGTTAGCGAACCGAAATGTTCGTAAACCGAAACAACTCACTTTTCTTGGGAGTCATAATGAGGGTTAACTTAATACAAAATATATTTTATATATACTGTATATCATAATATAAAAAGCAAAAACAAATTGTATCAAGAATAACGAACGCAACGACAAACAATGTTCACAACGCGCGCATCTGAGAACAACTGATGCGTAATGCGCCGTTACAACTAATTCGTGAGCCGAGGCATTGTACGCAGGTCGAGTCAACATTTGTGTTCGTGACTAGAGGCGTTCGTGACCTGAGGTTTGTCTGTATCATATACTGTAATTTTTCTACGTTGATATTGCGCGGTTGATGTACTCGTATACAATATTTAGTGCTCTCTTTACCTTGTTCCCTGTTGCTACCCTTCTTTCAACATACTGCCCAGATAACAGAACACATCAATCTGCTCCAGTTTCACTAAGTTAACCCATACATCGCACACACTTTTTACCACACTTCTTTCTATAACCATAACCTTTGATTTTGATACATTTATGGTACTTTGAAATGTTTTACTAACATAGGTATTTCTCATTAAGTTCTATTTTTTTAAACACATATTAAAATTAAAAAAAAGTGGTATTTTAATAGGTTGAAATCGGCGCACACTGTAATAAAATAAAATATTCAGCATGGGTAATAATATCTTTATTTTATGACCCAATTTATTCCTCAAATTCACTCTACAGTGAACAATTGACCTTGAACAGACAAATATATCGTCTTTATGAAATAGTTTCTGGTATTTTCCAGTATCCGAGTGAGATGTTATGTAACGCAGCGGGTATACATTCAGGGACATTAACATTTTTTAAGGCTTTTTTTTTACTTTTTCGTATTTCGTTTTGATTGAATAATACTAATTCGCAAAACCTCGTTTAGTGCAGAGTTTCTCAACCCTTTTTGGACCAATACCCCTTTAGACAGTAAACGCACACACACACACACACACATGTAAATGAATTACTGTTGCATTTGAAATATTCTGTGAAAGTACTGACAACTTGCTGGGCTGTTTGATCTCCAG
The DNA here is from genome assembly GCA_949825065.1 of Odontocerum albicorne. Lineage (NCBI taxonomy): Eukaryota > Metazoa > Arthropoda > Insecta > Trichoptera > Odontoceridae > Odontocerum > Odontocerum albicorne. The sequence continues at coordinate 19,962,015 of OX463866.1, read as the reverse complement.
GACCTAAGCCGTTATTTTACATTTCCCGTCATGTTAAACCTTAAGCCCGTCGTCAATACAATTCTTTTCACACTAAGGTGTGACGCCACTGGAGAAGGATTCAATTTGAGCAGTTTTTTTTCGTCACTACGTGATAAAGCACTCATAAAAAAATTCAGAAGAATTCGATCTTCTAGAATAGATCGCGTTAGATGGGGGGTTGTTTTTTTCCTTATAACAGCGTGAGTGGTGGTGGGATCAAACTGAAGTGAGCTAATGCTAGCCTTCATCCTTGAAGTTACTCTGGTGTGCGCTTAACTGAAGTGAACTAATGCTAGCCAGCATCCTTGAAGTTACTCTGGTGTGCGCTAAACTGAAGTGGGCTAATGCTAGCCTGCATCCTTGAAGTAACACTGGGGTGCGCTAAACTGAAGTGGGCTAATGCTAGCCTGCATCCTTGAAGTTACTCTGGTGTGCGCTAAACTGAAGTGAACTAGTGCTAGTCTGCATCCTTGAAGTAACTCTGGTGTGCGCTAAACTGAAGTGAACTAGTGCTAGCCTGCATCCTTTAAGTTACTCTGGAGTGCGCTAAACGGCACCTCGGAAGTAGAGGAGTGATTACTTGATGGATAGATTGATATGTGTCATTAGGGTAATAAATTATCAATTATTAAATAAAAACTTGAGTAACAACACCTGTCATCTCCCATGATAGCAGAAGGGGATCGTGTGATGGATGTATTGTTTGATGATGCACGTGCAAGGCAAAGGTAACAATATATGATACATGTACGAGTATAATTGTAAACGATTGTCAGACCCGCACTCCTCTATGGTTCCGAATGCTGGACGATGTATACCTCTTACTCTAGGCAACTAGAAACTGCTGAAATGCGCATGCTAAGATGGTCAGCAGGTGTGTCCTTAAGATACAAAATAAGAAGCTCACGCATTCGTGGAAGCCTGGGTGTTACAGACATCAACAGCAAGATGGAGGAGAGGCGATTGAGATGGTATGGGCACGTTGGACGCAGAGCACCCGATCACATTGTGAACCAGGCAATCTCCATGGATCTTCCTCGAATAACAACCAGAGGAAGACCAAAGAATTCGTGGGTGGTGCAAAAAGATAACCCGATGCAGAGGCACGGCCTGGGGGACGTAGTCCGGGACAGAAGAGCATACAACCTGAGGACGAGGAGAGCTGACCCCCAACAGTCTTCGCAGACAGTGAGTTGGGATGGAGCCAGGGAGACGAACATGTACGAGTATATTCATTGATAAATCACACAGTAACATCGGAAGATTGGTGTCTTGACGACCTCTGGTGGCAAGCAAACAAGCAACAGAAATCTTAGATTTATTTTTTGCAGTTGATATTAAAATTAAAAAAAAAAAAAATGGGTTTAAAAGTGAAAATCAAAACTCTATACAGCATGAAAAAGACAAAACAATTAATTATATTTGGATTTGTCAATTTATATTATTCTCTAGGTACGAGTTATGTCAGAATTTGAAACAAATATTACAATATCAAAAAAAAAGGATATACTCTTTATTGTATCCAGAAACCTATGACGGAGGTATTCTCACGTGTCAATCTCTTCCAACCAACCAGAAAGCTGTCAAAGAGGCCGTAAATGAAAATCAGACTAGAATCCTTTAAAAAAATTCTAGGTTCCAACGGGAATAGAACCCGTGATCTCCGGACTAGAAAACAGGCGTCTTACCAACTAGACCACGAAGGTCAAATGCTATGTATTTTTAAATGTCCAACTGTTAGACAGTGTTTTTGTAAAGCGGAACAGGCCTGTCATTTTAATTTAAGTTTATTGTGTAGATTTATTTTACATTTAAGTGTAAATCTATTCTGTTTAAAATGTAGTTCTACAATTTAAATATCAAATAATTAAAAATGCATTGAATTTGATCAAAAAAAGGCATAACACTTTAAAAACGTTAATGAACCGTGAGTAATCAACTTTTTACACGTAAAAAATTGTTTATTTTAAAAATTAAAATATCTGGCGTTCAAGTACACACTCCCTACTTCATGTTTGGCAGAGCAAAGGTTAAAATGTATGCAATATCTACGAGTATTTATGTTAGGAATTAATTTTTTTTTCGTTTTTTTTATAATTGTATTGAATTCAGATATTTTGTAAAGGATGTGAAAAATTATTTAATGAATAAATGTTTATACATGATGCGTAATTCAATGGTAAAATAAACAACGTAATATAGTATAATCCTATGTGTGAGTGTGTGCCCATTAACTATTGATTTCGTTTAGAAGTTTTTTTCCTCAAATGATTTCTCTAAGAATCGGTTAGTTTCAGACTGACGTCAATCAAGCCGTGTCAGGTATTTAAGGCTTGACTTAAGTTTAAACGAACATTTATATAAAAACCCAGTTATATAAAAAAAAACATAGATGTGTGAGACTCTCGCATGGTAGAAGTGAAACTTCTTAGATCCTAGGAAAAGTTGATTTTATGCATTGCTTTTTTTCCATTTGTTAACAATTTTTTTTTATTACTAGGAAATGGCTATGTGGAATTTAATTCAAGAAAATCTCTCTTAATTAAATAAAAAAATATACATTTTTTTATTTTTAATACTAAATAATAATATTAACATTTTTTTTTTAAATATTAAATATATAAATATTTTTATCTTATTATTAAATTAACACATAGATGTAACACATATAATTAGTGTGGGATGGATGAAGTTTAGATCAATGACGGGAGTTCTATGTGATCCGAAAATGCCAGTAAAGTTAAAAGGAAAAGTATACCAAACGATTGTCAGAACCGCACTCCTCTATGGCTCCGAATGCTGGACGATGTATAACTCTTACTCTAGGCAACTAGAAACTGCTGAAATGCGCATGCTAAGATGGTCAGCTGGTGTGTCCCTAAGAGACAAAATAAAAAGCTCACGCATTCGTGGAAGCCTAGGTGTTACAGACATCAACAGCAAGATGGAGGAGAGGCGATTGAGATGGTATGGGCACGTTGGACGCAGAGCACCCGATCACATTGTGAACCAGGCAATCTCCATGGATCTTCCTCGAATAACAACCAGAGGAAGGCCAAAGAATTCATGGGTGGTGCAAAAAGATAACCTGATGCAGAGGCACGGCCTGGGGGACGTAGACCGGGACAGAAGAGCATACAACCTGAGGACGAGGAGAGCTGACCCCAACAGTCTTCGCAGACAGTGAGTTGGGATGGAGCCAGGGAGATGTTATTAATAAAATAATTATTTATTATTTTTATTATATTATTCATAATATAATTATATTATATTATTCATTAATTATTGTATATTATAATTAATTATAATATAATAATGATATAATTATTAATATGATAATAACATACATATATTATTATATTTATACTCGTGTATGAAATATAAATTGTATATTAAATAAATATTACAATTAAATAAAAAAATTTTATTTTTTATTTTTAACAATAAATAATAAAAATTTGAATAATTATTTAAAAAATAATATAATACAGTTCATAATATTAAAATAATATTAATTATTATTAATAATAAATAATTATTAATATTAAAATAATATAATTAATAATAATTTATTAATAAATAAAATATTTAATAATAAATAATAATTTTATAATAATAATATAACACACCGTTTCACTTTTCGTGACGTTCAGGCCAATTTGCCCTACCGCGCCTATAGAAGTTTAACTTCAAAAACACTATAGTTCGGAAATTCTGGGATGAGTCCTGTGACCGCTCACAAATTTGCCCCAATACAACCTTATGTAATGTATTTACATAAATAACTTGCTATTTATTAGAATTGAGGCTTATATTAAAGTTGATAAAATAATTAAAATTACTGAACATCGTTACAAGGTTGTATTGGGGCAAATTTGTGAGCTGTCACAGAACTCATCCTAGAATTTCCGAACTATAGTAATTATAGTATTTTTAACAGATTGAAATACTTTAAAAGTATTAAACAGTTAAAAAACCACAGCAATCTTCTAATCGCTACCCTGGGATCTTACGAGAGTAAGTCCGATCTACCTTCCCGTTATAAGTACAGGCTCCCGAAGCAACATTAATTAGTTAGCCTGACTGGTCCACCTGAAGTATTAGCAGGGAGGACCAAGGTCTGAGTGGATGTGATGGAATACAAGTAGCCTGAACTAGTGGGCATGTTCTTGCTAAATAATTAGTTGTAAGAGTTGTTATCTAGTTATACGTAGTATGTAGATAATAATTGTTTCTAAGGAATTAAATATTTAGATTATTAAAAATAAAATGCCACGTAGGTAATTAAAATGAAGTCAGTTCATAGTTATAATATATAAATTAGATTAGTTCTTAAGATATACATTTGTATGAAGAAAAACAGCCGATATAGTACTGCTATACAAAATCATTCACTCAGTGATTGATGCACCTCACTTACTCGCGAGCATTTCATTTCGTATTCCCACTAGATCCACAAGACAGCTCAATCCTTTTTATACCGAAAATTGCTATACTAATTATAAAATCAACTCCTCTATAATTCGTATGCAAAGACTTGGAAACGAGTTTCGCAACAATTTAGATATTTTTAATATATTAATTTTTCAATAAGTATATATAGTATTCGCCAGAATATCACAACAATATTTAGAAATAGCTACTAACTTTGTGCTCTCCTTTATTAATATAAATAACGTAATATAAACAAAACATTAAGGACAATACTTTGCCTCTGGAGTTGAGTAACCCTGCATCAACGTGTAGGAAGGTTTTAATTCTGCAAATCAGCTTGCATCTCATTCTACTAATCAGGGCATGTGTTTTCTATACCTATCTCAATATCTATCGATAAAATTCCCACAAAATTCTCAAAAAATCCAATATTGGTTCTATGTATGCGTTATTCCACTAAAAACAAATCTGAGTTCTTTACCTCTATAAAATAAGTCTTGGACAATAACGTAAGTCTGCTTGGTGAAGTTTGGTAATATTTTGTGGTATACATACATAACATATATTGAACTTAAATACACATATAATTATTAAATAATTTTAAAACAATGACTGTAATTTATTATTACTACTGCTTTTTGTATATTCATGTTAGTTTAAGATAAAGTGTTGTATTATTTGTCAATAATTTTAAGTACTTGTATAACCTGTCACATGTTCATTTGTATATAAAGACACTGTTGTGTCGTTAATTAAATAAATTAATTAATAGGTATAGCTATTGGAAAATATTTACGCTTTCTTAAATAAAGAAAAAAAGTATCAAAATTTTCGAATATGATAGTCTACAGCAGTATTCTTGGACTCCAATTTAGATGAATGGAAGGGAAACATGGGCATGGAAAAGGCAGAAAGGAACCAAATAAGTAGTAATATTAATTTTAAAAGGACAATTTATATAACACGGTTTAGAGATCAAATTCTCCTAAATTCTCCTCTCTTTAGCTCAAGAGTCGAACCCACTAGAATTAGCATATTAAAAATATTAATAAATAAATATATATTTAACTTGAGTTTAATGATAGGAAGGTAGTGCCTGCGGTCATTAAATAAGGTACTTCCCCACTTCTGCATGTGTTCAAATAAACATGTTTGTCAAGAAAATCGCAAAAAATTTACCGCACGAAGACAAACTATAAAAAAACCTTTGTCTATCTTCCGATACGTGATAGTAACGCATTCGGCTTTATGTGTAGTATATGTATATATAACGTGTTCGTTAACTGTAGAAATCCTCGCACTGAGAATAATATAGAATGAAGTAATTAAGAATGGATATGCTTTTAGGGATGCTGTATTGAATAAGGTGAAAAAGAACACTCTGAGATAGTTTGAGTATTTATAACGAATAAATTAAGAAAGACGAAGAAAACAGATATACAGTAGAAATATGAGTGGAATGTGTGGTTGATGAAGACCAAGAAATGTATGGCTTAATGAAGTGAATTTATAAAGTCAGATAAATCGCGGGAGTTGTATGAGAAGGTGTATTGATATAGAAGAGGCGAATGCTAAGTGTCAGGATAGGAAAGTCTGACGCTCTCTCATTTCTGTCTACCCCGAGAGGAAACCGGACCTATGGTATGTTTTATAATATAAAGATTATGCAACACTTCAAAATTATAACATTAGTAATTTTATTGATGCTGAATTCGCTGCAGTTTTTGAGAACAGGTTTCCAATCTGGCTATGGTAAATCCCACTTATGTTATTATATAATTGTACACGTAATATTTAACAGTTCACTCGGCTCGACTTTGCAACGTTCCATATTTTAATCAATAATAAACTTGAACCTCAACTCAAGAATGCGTATTGTACGTAAGATGTTACATATTTTCAGCACTTCTACATATTTTCAGTACTTCTTCATAGAACTTCTACATATTTTCAGTACTTCTTTATAGTACTTCTTTATCTTTTCAGTACTTTTTCATAGTACTTCTACACATTTTCAGTACTTCTTCATAGTACTTCTATACATTTTTAGTACTTATTCATAGTACTTCTACATCTTTTCAGCACTTCTTTATAGTACTTCTACATCTTTACAGTACTTATTCATAGTACTTCTACATCTTATCAGTACTTCTTTATAGTACTTCTACATCTTTTCAGTACTTCTTTATAGTGCTTCTACACCTTTTCAGTACTTCTGTATAGTACTTCTAGATCTTTTCAGTACTTCTTTATAGTACTTCTACATATTTTCAGTACTTCTTTATAGTTTATCTACATCTTTTCAGTACTTTTTTTATAGCACTTCTACATATTTTCAGTACTTCTTTATAGCACTTTCGCATCTTTCAGTACTTTTTTGTAGTATTTCTACATCTTTTCAGTACTTTTTTATAGCACTTCTACATCTTTTCAGTACTTCTTTATAGCACTTTCGCATCTTTCAGTACTTTTTTGTATAATAGTATTTCTACATCTTTTCAGTACTTCTTTATTGTACTTCTACATATTTTCAGTACTTCTTTATAGTACATCTACATCTTTTTAGTACTTCTTTATAGTACTTCTACATCTTTTCAGTATGCATGTTCGCCTTGCATCATCAAGTCACCCCTTCTCGGAGTTCTATTCAGTGCTCTCCGAGTAAGCTAAACCAGGCAGTGGTCTTCAGATGCCATCTTTTCCGAGAGCTCTATCCGGTTGTCAAATGTTGTTTTTTTTCCATTTCAGAAAACGATTTTTATCCGAATGAAACTTTAATTATTGCGCTCTCTTCGTAAACTATTCCGGAATTTCAATATCGATATTGTTTGGTGATCACATACATGGGGTGGGCTGTTTTGGATGGAATTTAAAATTTACGAAAAAAAACATCACAACCGAAAGACATACTCGTATCTGACACTGTGTCCAAGATTTAAAGCACACAGTCAATATTGACCTGTTCCTGAATTCAGTGTTTATTATGCGTTCATTCAATGTTTGTCCATGTTTTATTGTTTGAACAAACAAATTGAATAAATATTGTTTATAATAAAAGGTGTAAATGCTTTCTCGCCGCCCGCCGCCGTTACATTACGCTGTCAGTTTCCTTGAAGAAATATTGCTGGTATATTGCATGAATCATTAAGCGTGTTTTTTTAATTTTATCCTAAAATGATAATAGTACAAAAGGATAATTTATACATCAACGTTTGTACAATCTCTGCTTTTTCCAATTCTTAACTATGAACCAGAACTTCATACCAGAATGAACTGGTCGAATGTTGTTAGCAATAGACGCCAAATTCACATGCTGTCTCTATTGTATAATATCCTTAACTGTCCCGCCGCACCCTCTTATCTCGCCGAAAATTTTCAGCGTCTTTCCAATCATGGATTAGCGCTACGCTCAAACAGAGATTGTCTATTGGCCTTTCCAGTTCACCGCTCCTCTTCCTTTAATGTCTATGCAGTGAGACTCTGGAATCAGTTACAGACCAATATAAGACTCGCTCCGTCCTTGGCATGCTTTAAGAAGTGACTGAAAAAACTCTTAATTTCTAATCAGTAAAATAACGTGTTTCATTCCTGATTTTTCTTTTCCTTTCCTCTCCACCATCCTTTCCTTTCCTTTTGATTGATGATATCTCACTTTATACGAAAAATAATGTTCGGGTGATTGTCCGTCTTTGTGGGGTTCGTGTGCATGTGCTCACGTATATGTTTATGGATTTCGTGGGGATTGATAGTCATTTGAATGATTTATGCGACCACGTAACTTGCTTCATTTACTTTTGTCTGGTTGGTTGGAAGAGATCGCCGCCTGGCTATAATCCCGCCAGATTGTATTACAATAAAAGTGTTAAATTAATAAATAAATATGCAGACGTATGTTATTTGGATGTTACAGAGGAACAGCTGAGCAAATTACAGCGTCTTCAAAATGTTCGCCTAAGATTTATTTTCAACCTATCAAAGGTAATCAAATATCTTGACTTAATATGTGTTGATATGTATTCCATCAACTGAATATAAAGAATAACCCTGCAGAACTTGCAAGGTATGTGCTGCACACAAAAAGAGAAGTGTGACCCGGTACATGTGTAAGGAGTGTCATGTAGCTCTCCACAGAACTAGCAAGGTATATGCTGCACACAAGAAGAGAAGTGAGACTCGGTACATGTGTAAGGAGTGTGATGTAGCTCTCCACAGAACTTGCAAGGTGTGTGCTGCACACAAGAAGAGAAGTGAGACTCGGTACATGTGTAAGGAGTGTCATGTAGCTCTCCACAGAACTAGCAAGGTATGTGCTGCACACAAGAAGAGAAGTGAGACCAGGTACATGTGTAAGGAGTGTGATGTAGCTCTCCACAGAACTAGCAAGGTGTGTGCTGCACACACGAAGAGAAGGGAGACCCAGTACATGTGTAAGGAGTGTGATGTAGCTCTCCATAGAACTAGCAAGGTGTGTGCTGCACACAAGAAGAGAAGGGAGACCCGGTACATGTGTAAGGAGTGTGATGTAGCTCTCCACAGAACTAGCAAGGTGTGTGCTGCACACACGAAGAGAAGGGAGACCCAGTACATGTGTAAGGAGTGTGATGTAGCTCTCCATAGAACTAGCAAGGTGTGTGCTGCACACAAGAAGAGAAGGGAGACCCAGTACATGTGTAAGGAGTGTGATGTAGCTCTCCACAGAACTTGCAAGGTGTGTGCTGCACACAAGAAGAGAAGGGAGACCCAGTACATGTGTAAGGAGTGTGATGTAGCTCTCCACAGAACTAGCAAGATGTGTGCTGCACACAAGAAGAGAAGTGAGACCCAGTACATGTGTAAGGAGTGTGATGTAGCTCTCCATAGAACTAGCAAGGTGTGTGCTGCACACAAGAAGAGAAGGGAGACCCAGTACATGTGTAAGGAGTGTGATGTAGCTCTCCACAGAACTTGCAAGGTGTGTGCTGCACACAAGAAGAGAAGGGAGACCCAGTACATGTGTAAGGAGTGTGATGTAGCTCTCCACAGAACTAGCAAGGTGTGTGCTGCACACAAGAAGAGAAGCGAGACCCGGTACATGTGTAAGGAGTGTGATGTAGCTCTTCACAAATGTTAATGTTGGCAGAATTACCATACCAAACTTTATTATAAAGAAATGCAGATAATTATACAAATTTTTTTTGCAAATACTTTTATTGCTAATACAATCTGGCGGGCTTATTGCCAGGCGGCGATCTCTTCCAACCAACCAGACAAAAGTAAATGAAGCAAGTTACATGGTCGCATAAATCATTCAAATGACTACCCATCCCCACGAAATCCATAAACACATGCGTGAGTATATATACTCACGAACTCCACAAAGACGGACAATCTCCCGAACATTCCTTTTCATATAAAGTGAGATATCATCAATCAACAGGAAAGGAAGGGATGGTGGAGAGGAAAGGAAAAGAAAAATCAGGAATGAAACACGTTATTTTACTGACTAGAATTTAAGAGTTTTTTCAGTCGCTTCTTAAAGCATGCCAAGGACGGAGCGAGTCTTATATTGGTTTGTAACTGATTCCAGAGTCTACTTAGATAAAGAAGTTTTTGTAAACCCTTCACAAAAATAAGAATTCCTCAAAAATATGTCGGGTACTGGAAGGGATGTGTTGCTTTTTTTTCGAGTTTTAAAGTGTTAGTTATACTTCCGCACCCACCGTATTCTCCAGATTTGCCCCCCAGCGACTATTGGCTGTTCGCAGACCTCAAAAAGATGCTCCAGGGAAAGAGATTTGGCTCCAATGAAGAAGTGATTGCCGAAACTAACGCCTATTTTGAAACCAAAGATAAATCGTTCTACACGGCTGGCATAGAAAAGTTAGGAAAGCGTTGGAATGAATGTATCGCTCTTGAAGGAGACTATGTTGATAAATAAAGAAGAATTTTGACAAACAAATGTTGTTTTAGTAGTTAGTCCCGGGACTTATTGATCGATGTGTTATACGTGAAGATAAGTAAAGTGCGTAAGGGTATATGATTACAATACAGCATCTCTTCACCTCTCTCAGAGAGCAACGTGTTGTTTTTCCCAACAGAATTGTAACAGGGAAGATAACACGCTATCGCTGCTGATAACATAAAAACTACAAGCTGAACATAACACGCGCAGCAGAGCCGAGAAAAGGCTGTCTAGCGCCTGGGGCTTGCATTAAAAAACGAGACTTTACATTAAGCTGAAAAAAAATTCGGTAACACGTACATTTTATCATGTTTAACCCTTCGAAACGCGTGTTCCGGTGTTGGGTAGTGAGTACGCGATCAAAAATTAGCGATTTTAAATCGGAAAAATAAGAACATTCATAGATAATCCCCTTAATTAATTATAATTGAAGTTAAAAATTATAATAATTGAGATTTATTTGCTGAAAACATTAAAAAACCATCAGGCAACGCTCACGGAACGGGCGTAGATCTAGTCTCGTTGCCAGCTCAACAGCTACTGCGGCGCGGCAGGGTTGGGGGCTAACTCGGGCGTGGCTTACACTTGCGAGGCTGAGACAATTGCGCTCCTCGCTATTCAGTGACGTATGCAAAAGTGTAATGCGAATATAGTGTCGCGCTTCCCGCATAATTTTCACCTATCGTCAAGACCCAAGATCGAGGCACTCACAGCGTTTAAATGCGAATTTGTTTCCGATATTCAGAAAATACTTACGATGTAGTCGATAAATTCTGATTAATATTAATATTATTTTTTAAATCAATGCGTAAATATATTATGGAGGAATACCTAAAATCTTAACCTTGTATTTATAATATTTATAGAGATATTGATGGTTATTAGAAGCAACGTGTAGAAGATACCCAACACAGGGAAGGAAAGGTTAAACTGCATATCTTAAGAACTGAACTGAACTGAACTTTTATCTATTGTTGGAAGTGAAGAACTGCCAACTATCTCCTTAAAAATTTAGTAGGAAAGAGAAGTCTCCTGCGAGGAAGCCATTTTCCACCTATATATAACGGTATGTGGCAAATGGGATCCTCGAGAAACATGTGTCCTTAACCTTTCCCTTCCTGTGCTAAAAAAATTCGCGCGTTCGTAAAAATGAGCGATTTAAAATCGGAAAAATAAGAATTTACACTCTCACAAGTCTTCCACTCACATTTGCACTATATGTCTGTTTTGTTAGTTTTTCTTTATTCATTCGTTCCACATGCACAAACCATCTAAGCGTGCTCTTCTTCATCTTACTTAACACACCAACCTTAACCTTTTCCTTCCTGTGCTAAAAAAATCCGCACGTTCCGGTGATATGTATTCAATACACATGTAAAAATGAGCGATTTAAAATCGGAAAAATAAGAATATTCATAGCCAATCACTTAAATTAATTAAATTTCAAGTCAAAAGGGATAATAATTAAAATTTAATTGCTGAAAACGTGAAAAAAAAAACATCGCCAGACGTTCACAAAACGGGCGAAGTGACCATCTCGAATGAAAGCCCGCGAGCTACTGAGTGAGAGAAGCGAGTGAACTGAGATTCTATTTCTTGCGTTCCCATATACCGAAGTAGAGTGAGACGTGAATAGCGTCGCTTCCTCACCCATAGTGTTTTTTTTAGAATGAATATACCTACGTCATACACTGGCACACGTTTGATTGTATCGGTGAATTTATTCCCGAATTTCACAAAATATCTCTGATGTGGCCGATAAGTGCTAATTATTACTAATATTATTATTTTTATTCAATGCGTAAATGTATTACGGAGGAATACCTAAAATCTGAACCCAGTATTTATTATATTTATAGAGATATTAAAGTTTTTAGAAGCAATGTGTACTAGTTACACATCACAGGACAGAAAGGGTTAATTTCTCTCGATATTTCAGGCGCCTTCGAAATTACTTGGTTGCCTATGATTTTAAAGAAAACAAAACTCCTCGAAATATTTTCCTTTTAATTCGAGACTTCTTCAGAGATTGAAGGGTGAGGATAGACTGCAGATATGTGTTTTTAGACAGGGAGGTCGACTTCGGTTGCCCGCAGGGCGGTATTTTAGGTCCTATATCGTTGTCATGAATAATACAATATATTAAAAACTTTTTTACCCCCAGTTTGTAAAACGTTTTTCAAATTGAGCGGTTTTTTTAATTCTTGGATGAAACACAGATAGCGTCGCAAACTTGCCTGGGTCTTGTGACATTTGAGAAGTATAATGTATGACATTTATAAAAATGTAGTCGTATACAATACAACAACGCGTTCAAATTTTTGAATTATTTTATGTATTGGAAACGGCGATGTTAATTGGCCACCAAGATCATGTGATCTGACACCGTTGGACTATCTCTTGGGTTACGTTAAAAGCCAGGTCTATAAGAATGACCCCCGATCAATTCCTGAGCTGAAGGATGAAATTATTCGCGTTATTGATGAGTTAGAACAGCAATTATGCCAAAATGTCATCGAAATTTTTTTGACAAAAGAGTGGACATCTGTGTAACTGCAAGAGGTGGACATTTGGCGGATATTGTTTTTTTGTGTTTAACTGTCATACATTATACTTCAATGACCAATAAAAAGTTTTTTGAAATCAAAGCAAATTATGTGTTTTATTCAAGAATTAAAAAAAATTTATTTAAAAAACCCGCTCAATTTGAAAAACCCTTTACGAATCGGGCTTACGCGTATTACGATTTGGTTCTGATCAGAGTCAACACCAGGCCCTCGAGCAAGAGCGTCGCAATGGTCTGCATGACTAAGATTTGTGAGTGACTAAGATAAGTGAGTGATATGAAAGGCTGGCACTCTCCTATTTGCCTACCCTGATAGAGAAGGGCGTGTTGATACTCGTACAGTACTCGGTGGTAAGTAATACACCCCGGGCTTAAGAAAAATACTGTCGGCCATAATCGGCTAACTTCTGCTTTGTAGAGCGTTGTCTTTGTCATTCATATACGTGTTCCGTCGACATTTGTCAGTCATTGTCAAGCGACAGAGACGAAGCTCTACAAAGCCGAAGTTAGCCTATTATGGCCGACAGTCTCTTTCTTAAGCCCGATATGTATTACGTAAGCCGGGTACTGTATGTATGTGTTTACTTGAGTCATCTTCAGACCCTTTGAATTTTCAGTTCTAGTGGTGTCAAATGATAGTTTTGTTGCATTTAAAACTATCTGTGAAAGTTCTAGCAACCAGCGTAGCTGATGGTGTTGGGAGCAAACTAAACTACGCCGTCGGGAGGGACGAGCCTTACAACATTGTCCGATATAAAAAAAAAATTGACCGATATCGCGTCTGTGGCCAGTGCTCCGATCGGCCCACCACTGTCTTGCCTCTGGACACATGTGCAAATGTGTGTATATACGCAATATAGAAGAGATTAGCACATAGCTGGAACTGGATAATCCTCGACAGTACCTCATATTATGTTGTATTGTTTATTTATTCATCTTTGTAACACTAATGTTAAAAAAATTTGGGCCTGAACAAGTCAGGTGGCGTTCGGACAGATACTACTCGGGATTCTTCCACTTCTTCGTCAAACAAATTGTCAGTTAAATTTTGATATCTCTACTCTCAATATTACGTCAACTAGAGTCGATAGGAGACGTGTTGTTTCGTTATATTATAAAATGTACAGAATTAAATATTGAGTGGTTATCATGTATTTTCAAAAACGGAAAAGTCCGACATAAATTACACATATAGTCATCCTAAGGCATCTATCTGTTCGTAACACAATCCAATATGTCAGTAGTTTCCTAAGTGCCGCGGCTGATCTACAGGGGCACCGAGGAATGTTCCAATATTTTTATTTTCATTTATTTTTCAACCTAACCTAACCTAACTTTACCTAACCTAACCTAACCTTACCTAACCTAACCTAATCTAACCTAACCTAAACTAGCCTCACTAACATAAATGCTACTGTTGGGTATGTTCTGTTTTTTTCCAGGTTCACGTTTCACTCCCATACAACAAAGTTAGCACCAAAATACTACTGTGAACTATCTTCTTAGCAGATTTTCACTGTCCGATTCAGAAAATACATGTTTAAATTGTCCATTGATTTTGTTTCCTATCGCAACAAACCCAGATCCATACAAATTACGTGTCCATTTTAATTAACCTTTTGTTACTTGTTGTTTTTCTTAAATTATGTATTTATACAATCATTTGTAATTGTAATTTTAGTCCAACACTCTTCATTGTAATTCGTTTAGTCCAACCGTACCGGTTTCAACGTTTTCACCTCATCTTCGGGGAAGCACAAAGAAGACTAAATTTTGTTCGAAATGGTACCGACATACACCTTCTAACGGTAAAAATTCAGGTTGGTGATTTGGGGTGCAGGGAGACAGGAGACAATTTCACCAAGCGGTAGGGTTGTACCGTTATATTATATTAAGTGGAACAGTGTTGGATTAACCCTTCCCTTACGGTGCTTAAATTGAAACGCGCGCTCCGGTGTTGGGTAGTGAGTACGCGATCAAAAATTAGCGATTTTAAATCGGAAAAGTAAGAACATTCATAGATAATCCCCTTAATTAATTATAATTGAAGTTAAAAATTATAATAATTGAGATTTATTTGCTGAAAACATTAAAAAACCATCTGGCAACGCTCACGGAACGGGCGTAGGTCTAATCTATTTGCAAGTCCAGAAGATCCTGCGGCGCGGAGCGCTACCCCGGCGTGGCTTACGCTTGCGACGATTGAGACAATTGAGCTCCTCGCAATTCAGTGGAGTATGCAAGAGTGAGATGCGAATATAGTGTCGCGCTTTCCGCATACTCTTCACCTATCGTCAAGACGAGGCACTCGCAGCGTTTAAATGCGAATTTGTTTTCGATCTTTACAAAACACCTTCGATGTAGTCTATAAATTCTGATTATTATTAATATTAATTTTTAAATCAATGCGTAAATATATTATGGAGGAATACCTAAAATCTTAACCTTGTATTTATTATATTTATAGAGATATTGATGGTTATTAGAAGCAACGTGTAGAAGATACGAAGGAAAGGTTAAACAAATTACAATGTATTTAAACCTCCTACAGTGATAATGACTTTACTATAAATAACATAATAACTTGTTATGTAAATAAATAGTTTGTAGACCGTTGGTCTAATTATTTTGTTATTATTTAAGATTGGTTTCCTTTCGGAATAGAACCCATTATATGGTCGTAAAAATCTATTTGACGCAGTAGTGAATGGTCGAGTTACGTGCATACTGATAACCTTTGAACTAATATCGCTGCTGCTGTCAGAATTCAGTTCCCAATCAGTGCTCTCCGTTTCAGATAAAGTTGTGCCCCTTCAGCGAAGGCGTTCCTTACACACGCTAGAATTATTGTTTACTGATTATTTAACATTGTTCTTGTTATTTTATCACTTTTCTTACCAAATCAGGCATTGTCAATAATTTTGACAATGCTATTGAGAAATAATTTGCAAAAATGTATGACAGAATACGGCTTGAAGTGATAAAGCATTAATGTTAACTAAAGGCTGATGTATTGAATAAGAAAAAAAATACATTTTTCACTTTGTTACCTATCGAACGGCGTTAGGCACTAAAATACTAGACGTGTCCAGAAAGTAAAGGAAGAATGCGCACCACGCCCTGCGCCGATCTTCCATCACCGCGATCGTATGCGCGCCAGCTAGCTCCTTCCCCCGTTTCAGTGCGAGCAAAATTTAGTTGCTGAACGGTCGTGCGTCTTTGTTCTGTAACCTTTCAAAATGGCTGCGCCCATCGATAATCCCGCCAAATGTTATGTGCGTAATGTCATTCGTTTTCTGTTCGATAGGAAACAAAGTCAAATATTTAAATAGTTTTTCTACTCACTCAATAAATCAATCAGTCTTTAAGTCACGTCTAAGTGAAATTTTGTGATGTTGTATTGTATTAGACTTTTGTTGTATACAGTACAACCTAGCGGACTTATTGCCATGTAACAAACCCTTCCAACCAACCAGAAAGCTATTAAGGAGACTTTAAGGGGATATTCCAATCTAGAAATTTGAAAAAATCGTTTTATTTTTTTGTCAATATTCGTCAAGTTTAGACCTTTAAAAATATTTTATCAAAAAGTATTTTTTAAATTCTCAATATTTACGAAGTTATAGCTATAATGAGGCAGCAATTACGCCGCAATAATCTCAAAACTTTAAACGCGTTTTTCTCGAAACTACTTTTTTCGACCTGGTCGACATAAAATCTCAAGTTCTATCCAGCCGATTGCCTTCAAATTTGGTATGAAACTTCGATAGATATTTTTTTCTATCGTTTGTACCTTGAAAAATTCAAAACTATTTTTTTACTATTTTTAAAAAAGATGAAAAAAGGGGAAAAAATAGATTTTTTTTCAGACCGCCGCCATTTTACGATTTTTTTTTTTGGTACCAACTATAACGACATTATTTTTTATTAAGAAAGTGTGTATGATTTTGGTTTCAAATTCACAAAAAAGGTTTTAATCATGTCGACCAGCTCCCCCCCTTTTTTTAAGACAAGATATAACAGCTGATACATCTTGATTTAATTTTTTTTTTACATTCTCAAATCATCAATAAACAAACTGTAAAAATTGTATTGGAAAAATATTATTATTTTTTTTATTTAGTCTGAAAAAACGCCCGAAATTCACGCCTTTAGAGTAGAATTGCATTACCCTCAAGTTAAAACTAGGCTGGAATATTTTGCAAAGAATCTGTGTTGAAGCGAGACCTGATCCCGCAACCTCCAAGTTAAAATAAAGGTGTAACCTTCCATGAAAACTTCACTGATCTAGATTCAGCTTATGTATAATTGATACAATATACTCAAGAGGCTTCTTATTTTCCAATAAACCATAAAAAAAGGCTTTTTAGCGCGGTAGATTAAGAGGTAACAGGTTTTTCAAGAACCGGAAGCAATGACAAAGGGGTTGAGTTCAACGTGATACAAATAATTAAAACAACGTATCTAACAATACGTGCATTTTTTACTTGCATGAATAAACGTAAGACAGAACAAATATAATTGAAATCAAAACATGACAAGACGGGAGCAAGACACGATACAAGTTCACAGCATAATCATGGTCATGATGCGGGGGAGACAAATCAGTGAGGGAAAAATGCAGCGCAGCATCCGTCACTGAAACAGTCCGTCTTAATTATACCTACTACGTTCTCAATTTACGTAGTTTTAATTTACGCGAATTGATTTTAACGTGAAAAAGGTTCGATGTCTTTTTAACACTTAGAAATATTTGTTTAACACTTTTATTGCAAATACATTAAGCAAGTCACATGGTCGCATAAATCATTCAAATGACTATCTATCCTCAAGAAATCCATAAACACATATATGTGCATATGCCCACGAACCCCACAAAGGCGGACAATCACCCGAACATTATTTTTTATATAAAGTGAGATATCATCAATCAAAAGAAAAGGAAGGGATGGTGGAGAGGAAAGGAAAAGAAAAATCAGGAGTGAAACACGTTATTTTACTGACTAGAAATTAAAAGCTTTTTCAGTCGCTTCGTAAAGCATGACAAGGGCGGAGCGAGTCTTATATTGGTTTGTAACTGATTCCAGAGTCTCACTGCATGGACAGTAAAGGACGACGTAAAAAAAGAGGAGCGGTGAACTGGAAAGGCCAATAAACAATTTCTGTTTGAGCGTATCGCTCATCCATGATTTGAAAGACGCTGAACATTTTCGACGAGATAAGAGGGGGTGGCGGGACAGTTAAGGATATTATACAATAGAGACAGTATGTGAATTTGGCGTCTTTTTCTAAAATTCAACCAGTCCAATGCCGTCTGGTATGAAGTTATATGATCGTACTTTTTTTATTTTTTTTTTATTTCACCTGACGAGTTTATTGCCATGTGGCAATCTCTTCCAACCAACCAGAAAGATGTTTTTGATGGGCTTTAATGTTTCATATGTTAACTTTCGTAGGTTGATAATAAATCTTAGACAAAAACTTTGAAGACGCTGTAATTTGTCCAGCTGTTCTTCTGTAACATCCAAGTAACATACGTCCGCATAGTCCGGAATCGGAAAGAGTAGATTGCACGAGTTTAAAAATTTGGTTTTAGTAGGCAGGCGACGAAATGGTATATATTTATGTAAATTTATAAAAGATCACGTATATTACAGAGCATTCAATAGTTCAATTTAAGTGGTTTGCTTTACGCACTGTTTTCCTTAAATTAATTAAATAACCGCGTATATAGAGGGATCACGTTTCTCAACGCCACAGAGACATTCCGAAGTTAATTAAAAAAATTAAGTTTGTTGCCAACACTAAACTTCTTTTATTTTATGATAATAATAAAAATACAATTTATATAGCACCGTTTAGAGAGCAAACTCTATTCAAGGGCGCTATAACTATTGTTTTTTTTTTTTTTTTTTTATTAAACAAGTAAGTTACTATACAAACATTTGTCAAGGCTATACCTATATACAAATTTATTACTTAACTAATCTTAATTATATGTTATAATTTATGCACTTATTTAATCTTATTTTCCTACATATCATTTTATTTTATTTATTCAATCTTAATAAATGAGATCTTTGAAATAATTAACACCTACATACTACTTATAACTAGATAACAATTCTTACACTAATTATTCAGCAAAAACAAGTCCACTCGTTCAGGCTACTTGTATTCCATCACATTCACTCAGACCTTGGTCGTCCCAGCTAATACTGTAGGTGGACTAGATTTTAACCGACTCTAATTAAGATATTAAAAATATAACAATATAAATATATTTATTTATTTATTTAACACTTTTAATGCAAATACAATCTGACGGGTTTATTGCTAGGCGGCAATCTCTTTCAGGCAACCAGACGACAGTAAATTAAGTAAGTTATATGGTCGCAAAAAAACATTCAAATGACTATCCATCCCCACGAAATTCTTGAACATACGAGTATATGTGAGAATACGCCCATAAGCCCCACAAAGACGGGCAATCACCTGAATATTCCTTTTCATATAAAGTAAGATATCATCAATCAAAGGAAAAGGAAGGGATGGGATAGTGGAGAGGGAAGGAAGGGATGCTGGAGATGGAAGAACAAATCAGGAATGAAACACGTTATATTACTAACTATAATTGAGAAAGTGTAGGATGATCCCTGTGACATTTGAAATGTCACGTTTTAAAGGGATGGGGTAAAATCGTATTTTTTTACAAATTGAAAAGTTTTTTTTTAAATTGATAAATCGTTTTTCTCTAAACTGACGTTTTAATTCCCAATTTTCATTATACTGACTTTCTAATGTATTGTATGATTTGTATCTATCTTTAAATAGCCCAGGATCCACTATGAATTAATACTAATTACGAACATTTAATTTTAGGTATAAAAAATCGAAAATCCAATTATCGTATACCCCATCCCTAGCCAATGCAGACTAAAGTAGTGACTTTTGACAAACGTCATCAACTATTATATGATTTTAATAAACTGCCAAATTTTTTGCTAATTTGTAACAAGATGTATTAATTTGTCATTATTGTTAGTTTTATGTAATGTATTTACCTAAATAACTTGCTATTTATTAGAATCGAGGCTTATATTAAAGTTGATAAAATAATTAAAATTACTGAACGTCGTTACAAGGCTGTATTGGGACAAATTTGTGAACTGTCACAAGGACCATGCTACATTTTCTCAAGTATAGAAACGAAGAGTTTTTTTCAGTCGTTTTTTAAAGAGTGCCAAGGACGGAGCTAGTCTAACATTGGTTTGTAACAAATTCCAAATATGTGTATATGCATATTACACACGTAAGTTGAGTAGGAAAGTAGTGGCTGTGGCCATTAGATTAGATACTTCCTCACATCTGCGTATGTTCTGAAAAATATATTTGGTAATAAACTACAAAGGAACGTTTGTAGCTCTACACTCGGCTTTAGGTGTAGTGTAATGTTCATATTACATCATAAATTTTGATAACACATTTCAAAAGGGTTGTCTTTAAGTGATTCCTAAGCCTGTACACGCCTCTTATGTATCTTATACTAAAATGCAGATCATTCCATGCCAGAGGACTATGAATGAATCAACGAAACTTAGGGTTTGATCTGTCAAGACAGTGCGGTTGTTGCTGTGCCACAGCTTGCACATAATAAACCAACACACTTACTCATACAAGCACCATCCATCCTCAAGATGGCGCAATCGTACTCGATCGTCGGTCAGTGTATGAAAGAAAACAGAATGAAGATAAATTAATAGATGTTTAAAAAGATGTTTTAAGTAAGACGAAGAAAGAAGCTTTAAGGATGGTTCAGACATGTGGAGAGAATGAATGAGTAGGTGACTATACAAGACAGAAGTGCAAGGTTTTCGTGCAAGCGGCAGCCCGTGTGTTGATCAATTTGACCAGATTTTAAAACGAAAGTAAAGTGAGAAGGTTGTGGACGACGGATCTTAAAGATGGTTCAGTTTTAATTTTAATTTGTGTATTTAAAATGTTACATGTTTTTTAAAATAGTCATTACATAATAATTACATTTTTGCGAAATAGTGTACATTTTGAAGTGCTTCTAATTAAAGTACCGTGAATGCGGCCTTATTAGGTTACAACTAAAGTAATGCGGCCTTATTAGGTTACAGCTAACTCAATGCGGCCTTGTTAGGTTACAGCTAACTTAATACGTCCTCGTATGGTTACAACTAACTTAACCCTTTATAGGACGGTCAGAACAAAATGGTTTATAAATATACCACCCATTATAAGGCACATATTTCATACATATTTGTTCCTAAAATGCTCCTTATAGCTTAAAAACATTTTCCTTTACGTACAGTGGTAAGGTAAACAACCATCCAGCATGAAGTTGCCGTCAATCGCCTAGTAAATAGTCTGTGTAATTAAGGAACATACAAGTTATTACGAAGGTTTGGTAGCTACTATATAACAATTTTTTTTAAAAGGGTTAATGCGGCCTTGTTAGGTTACAACTAACTCAATGCAGCATTGTTAGGTTACAGTTAACTTAATACGGCCTTGTATGGTTACAACTAACTTAATGCGGCCTTATTAGGTTACAACTAACTTAATGCGGCCTTGTTAGGTTACAGCTAACTTAATGCGGCCTTGTTAGGTTACAACTAACTCAATGCGGCCTTGTTAGGTTACAGCTAACTCAATGCGGCCTTGTTAGGTTACAGCTAACTGAATGCGGCCTTATTAGGTTATAGCTAACTTAATGCGGCCTTGTTAGGTTATAGCTAACTTAATGCGGCCTTGTTGGCTAAATTTTAAAAAGAAGTTAAAGTGAGAAGTATAATTTGTAGAAGGTTATAGACGACGAGATGTATAAATGGGGAATAAACGAAATTTATGTGGTTGCAAATCTATTCTCGCTGCCTATCCCGCAAGTTACACGGCATGATGATATAATGTCTATATGCCAGTCTCGCCAGATGATAATGCTGCTTTTACAAAGCATTTTTGCAGCATCCAAGAGAAATATCAAAGGTCAGAGGAGAGTGTAATTAGCAATACCACGCGAGGAGGCGCGCTTAATTGCAGGTGTGGTTTCAAGTTAAGAGAGATACATACTTGTAGCCATTTGTCCGATATACCTAGCTACAGTACCCGGCGATAAGTAATACACATCGGCTTCAGAAAGAGACTGTCGGCCATAATCGGCTAACTTCGGCTTTGTAGAGCGTAGTCTCTATTATATACCATATAAATTATGTATTAAATAATATTAAAATAAATATTAAATAAAATAAAATAATTTAATGTAAAATATAATTAATAATTATTAAATATATTAATATAAAAATAATATATAACAAAAAATATAATTTTTTTTATTTTTAATAATAAATAATTATAATTTGAATAATAATTTTAATAATAATATAATACACTTAATAATATTAAAATAATATTATTTATTATAATTATTAAAATAATTAATAATAATTTATTAATAAATAAAATAATTAATAATAATAAAATAATACACCGTTTCACTTTTCGTGACGTTCAGGCCAATCTGCCCTACCGCATAGATACAAGTTTCACTTCAAAATCCCAGAACTGTATTGGCAGACAATCAATCACATACTCTCAATAATACATTTTTGTTGAAGGAAATATTTCGTAAGTCGGCCCTGGCCGTGACCCTATCTAAAGGAATCGAGTTTTCAAAATGTTGGACCAGTTAGTAAATAACAATGACAGCTTATCACTGTCAAGATTTGCATATGTCGTTTTTTTTGCGGAAGATTTGAAAATATTTGCATTGGAATGGTATATACTATAGTAGTAATATGGCATTCAAACAGAAAACAATTCAAAAACGTCCCTACTTAAAATTTTTATGAAATTTTGATGTTCTCTTGTCATATTTACTCAGTTTGTTGAGCAAGACAACCTCCGTGGCGTTGGTAAGATGCCTATATCCCAGCCTAAAGGTTTCGGGTTCAAATCCCGATGAAACCCAGTTTTTTTTTTAAATTATCTTATTAGGTTACAGCTAACTCAATGCGACCTTATTAGGTAACAGCTAACTTAATGCGACCTTGTCAGGTTACAGCTAACTTAATGCGGTCTTATTAGGTTACAACTAACTCAATGCAGCCTTATAAGGTTACAACTAAATAAATGCGACCTTATTAGGTTACAACTAACTCAATGCGATCGTAATAGGTAACATCTAACTTAATGCGGCCTTGTCAGGCTACAGCTAAGTTAATGCGGTCTTATTAGGTTACAACTAACTCAATGCAGCCTTATAAGGTTACAACTAAATAAATGCGACCTTATTAGGTTACAGCTAACTTAATGCGACCTTATTATGTAACAGCTAACTTAATGCGGCCTTGTTAGGTAACAGCTAACTTAATGCGGCCTTATTAGGTTACAACTAACTCAATGCAGCCTTTTAAGGTTACAACTAAATAAATGCGACCTTATTAGGTTACAGCTAACTTAATGCGGCCTTATTATGTAACAGCTAACTTTGTGCGGCCTTGTCAGATTACAGCTAAGTTAATGCGGTCTTATTAGGTTACAACTAACTCAATGCAGGCTTATAAGGTTACAACTAACTCAATGCAGCCTTCTAAGGTTACAGCTAACTCAATGCGACCGTATTAGGTAACAGCTAACTTAATGCGGTCTTGTCAGGTTACAGCTAACTTAATGCGGTCTTATTAGGTTACAACTAACTCAATGCAGCCTTATAAGGTTACAACTAAATAAATGCGACCTTATTAGGTTACAACTAACTCAATGCGATCGTAATAGGTAACATCTAACTTAATGCGGCCTTGTCAGGCTACAGCTAAGTTAATGCGGTCTTATTAGGTTACAACTAACTCAATGCAGCCTTATAAGGTTACAACTAAATAAATGCGACCTTATTAGGTTACAGCTAACTTAATGCGGCCTTATTATGTAACAGCTAACTTAATGCGGCCTTGTTAGGTAACAGCTAACTTAATGCGGCCTTATTAGGTTACAACTAACTCAATGCAGCCTTTTAAGGTTACAACTAAATAAATGCGACCTTATTAGGTTACAGCTAACTTAATGCGACCGTATTAGGTAACAGCTAACTTAATGCGGTCTTGTCAGGTTACAGCTAACTTAATGCGGTCTTATTAGGTTACAACTAACTCAATGCAGCCTTATAAGGTTACAACTAACTCAATGCAGCCTTATAAGGTTAGAACTAAATAAATGCGACCTTATTAGGTTACAGCTAACTCAATGCCACCTTATTAGGTAACAGCTAACTTAATGCGACCTTGTTAGGTTACAGCTAACTTAATACGAACTTGTTAGGTTACAGCTAACTCAATGCGGCCTTCTTAGGTTTTACCTAACTTAATGCGGCCGTATTAGGTTACAATCAACTTAATACGGCCTTATTACGTTACATCTAACTCAGCCTTCCAACATGAAAAGACCCCACCAACCCCTAGATTAGGTACTTCCCCGCATCAGCATATGTTGAGAAAAACATATTTGGCAAAAAAATACGAAAATTTATCAAGAAAAAATGAACTATCAAGAAACCTTTATAGATCTCAAGATTTGTGATAGTAATACATTAGGATTTGGAAGTCAAACGTCATACCAACTAGACCACGGAGCTCAAACGTCATACCAACTAGACCACGGAGCTCAAACGTCATACCAACTAGACCACGGAGCTCAAACGTCATACCAACTAGGCCACGGAGCTCAAACGTCATACCAACTAGGCCACGGAGCTCAAACGTCATACCAACTAGGCCACGGAGCTCAAACGTCATACCAACTAGGCCACGGAGCTTAAACATCATACCAACTAGGCCACGGAGCTCAAACATCATACCAACTAGGCCACAGAGCTCAAACATCATACGAACTAGGCCACGGAGCTCAAACGTCATACCAACTAGGGCACGGAGCTCAAACGTCATACCAACTAGGCCACGTAGCTCAAAATTTAAAATATAAAAATATGAGATAAACCTATTTATATGGACACAAAAGTACATAAATATTACTGAGATGGTTTGGACAAGTAGAATAAATGAATGAAGAAAGACTAACTAAGCAAATATAGTATATACTGCAAGTATGAGGGGTAAACATGGTAGAGGAAGGCCAAGGAAAGTATGCTTGTGATATTTTGAAAGAAGGAAATTTAAAGGTTCTGAGAGATCGCAGGAGCTGTATGAGAAGATGTATGGACGTATAAAAGGTGAAATATATCGCGATAGGAAAGTCTGACGCTCTTTCCTATATATTTATTTATTTAACACTTTTATTTCAAATACAATCTGGTGGGCTTATTGCCAGGTGGCAATCTCTTCCAACCAACTAGACAGAAGTAAATTAAGCAAATTACATGGTTGCATAAATCATTCAAATGACTATCCATCCCCACGAAATCCATAAACACATACGTGAGCATATGCCCACTAATCCCACAGAGACGGACAATCACCCGAATATTATTTTTCATATAAAGTGAGATATCATTAATCAAAAGGAAAGGAAGGAATGGTGGAGAGGAAAGGAAAAGAAAAATCAGGAATGAAACGTTATTTTACTGACTAGAAATTAAGAGGTTTTTCAGTCGTTTCTTAAAGCATGCCAAAGACGGAGCGAGTCTTATATTGGTTTGTAACTGATTCCAGAGTCTCACTACATGTACAGTAAAGGACGACGTAAAGAAAGAGGAGCGGTGAACTGGAAAGGCCAATAAACAATCTCTGTTTGAGCGTAGCGCTAATCCATGATTGGAAAGACGTTGAAAAGTTTCGAAAAATCTACCTACCCCGACAGCAAAATAACGCGATGGAATATGTATTTACGAGTATTAAGAAATTGTAGTGTTAAGTTCTTCTTGTGAATTTGTTCTTTTTTTAGGCTACATTCACCCACAGCGTTCAAGGTGAGTAAGTGAAACCATAATAAAAGGAAAAGGTTCTTTACAAAACTTCTTTTAGTGCATCATGAGCCCACCTCAAGGGCGCTTGGTAAGGTTTATTAAAAATCTTGTTTTATTTTTTCAACGGGCAGCCCATTATCCTTTCTCTTGACAGAATGACACATTGTCTGCCCCTGAAAGGTGATACTCGTAGCAGGTATTGCTAATGTGGACTGCAAAATAATCATACGACCCATGACGAATTCTGCTTTTTGGTAGTGCTATATTTTCTCAAATTATAAAAGCGTTATGAGGTATAGATCGTTCAAGCCAGACGAGTCATTTTGCAATAGTGCGAGTAACAGTGCGTTTACAAAAACTTGACACTTTTTTTTAATGAAGTGAAAAAGCAAAAAAATATAAAAATAAAATTTTATATTTAAACATTGAAATGAACACGCACGTTTTGTAAATTGAAAATGCTGTCAGCTTAAATTGTAACAATCATAAAAATAAAATGAAAGTAAGTTTATTTAACGTATTAATTGTTTAGGCATGGCAGATTCTAGGAAACATTAAATAACCATAATGAAATTTCTCAAAATTAAAAATAAATTTAAGTACAAGTATTATAAAGAAAAAATGTTCGTCAGCTTTAATTAGATTATAGCACATAAAAATACAATTATTATTGTATGTAAGATTATTTAACATATTAATGTAACAAAATAACATTACCGAATAATAAAGTTTTAAAATAATAGTGGATGGAGTGATATTAAATTCTAGGAAACTTTAAGTTATAACAAAGTACATTCTAAGCTTTAGAAAAATTTTGAATTATATATTACATTAGACAAAAATTGCACTCCTAATTTCGACATGATAGTGTTTTTCTACTATAATCACCGAGTATTTTAACAACAATACAAACGTGCGCTCTACGCGAATCAATCGTGTGGCATTCTAAAACGAATACCACTACATAAGTTGTATAATACAGAGAGTGTTACTCACACTAATACAAAATGACTCTTCTGGCTGAACGATCTATGATATATTTCGAAATTACTGAAAATATTAAAATCGCGAAGAGACAGAAACTCACCTTGTGTAACAAACGTCCAGAAGCTAACCTAGATTTTAAGCGCCCTTTATTTTAAATTTGTAAATTGTCATATCATAAATAATAAGAAATCGCTTTAAGAATATTTATGTATTTACATGATAAATACATACATATCATCACGCTGTGTCGCTTGCGGGGCAGGAAGAGAGGACAGATTTAGAAAGTTTTCAATCTCTAGTCTAGTCTCCTCCACATTTATACATCAATCATCTATTTATTATTCACAATTCTCAGTTTACTTTATTTAAAAATCTGGTCCATTTGGTCTAGCTACGTTTTCCTCTGTCTACCTCTTTTACACACACCTTACACTTCTGACTTTATTCTCTCCATATGTCAAAACCATCTAAAAGCTCCTTTTTTTTTCATTATATTTTTTATATTTAAGGCATTAAAATTGTGGAGGTTTAACGACGGTGTAATTTGTTTTTATCAAACACTGTTCATTCCACTTTATGTAACGGTATAACCCTACCGGTTTCAAGGTGCACACCTAATTATCAGGGGAGCACAAACGCAAGATACCGTGTATGCGCACCAGATATCGTTCGCTATGGCTTATGGCGAAGTTAACTACAAACAAGCCCTAAAGATGAAAACTGCAACGTTTTCAAAACGTTGGCATTATAAGTCAAAACACTCGGTACAAGACTCCGAAAAATCGTATACATACCAAACTTTATGGAAAATAAAATAATATTTATATAATGTGCAAGTATATATAATTTTCTATTTATTGTTCTATTTATTCTGATGTTTCTATTTATTCTGATCAGCATTACTACAAAGATTAGCGTTAAATATTCCTAACAATTACACTAGACTGCGCCGGCAAGAACTGTTCTCAATAACATACGCAAGAACGGGTGTTCCAGCCGCTATGCCTGTTGGAAGGGCCTTAACTCTTCTGAACGGGACTGCTTCGGATATTGACATATTTCATAAAATAAATAAATAAATACAGGTTTATTGATAGCAACATAGTATCTATATAATACATTTAGACACATTTCAAGAACACATTAAAAAAACAGAAGCTATCAAAAGGTCTGGGCTCATCTAATAACATCCACCCTGCCAAGATACACCCCGCCAATATATTACATTACCAAAAGCATAAGTAAATTTTCTTCTAAGATTGAGCGCGTTAGAAAGCACTCATCAACGTATTTAAGTGACTTTGAACATATGTGTACGTTTGTGTGTATATACGTATATGTTATGTATGCAAATACATTATTTTTTATTTTATATAATTTTTTTTATTTTATATAATTTTTTTAAATTTTTAATGTTAACACTTCTTGTATTTTTTTTTCGAAGTAATTGGACTAAGCCTGTTTTGAGAAAATAAATAAATAAATAAAACTTAGAATTTGGAACCTAAACGGTGCCAAGAGCGCTATTGGCGTTCAAGTGCTATCGACGCCCTTGGCAAGTGCCCAAATGCAAGCTCCTCGCTACGCTACTGTAAACGTCAATCGATTATTAAAGAACCACACTTCAAATGTCGTGCCTACCGAATAGCAATAAAAATTTATAAGTTTATACGATAGAATACTAACTAATACGTCTGTTACTTTGCTTCTCAGAGCCGCGTTTGTTAATAGGTAAACCTAGGCGTTTGCCAAAGGGCGTCAAGCTAAAGGGGACGCCCAAAGATTCATAAACAGATTACAAAAATATGTAAAAAGAACGATTTGATTAATGCTTTATGGAAAAATGCGTTAATTTTAGTTTATATTAAAAATATAATAATAACAACGATTGTTCAATGCTATAACTTAGCAAACTAATACATACATAATTACTATCACGATTGTTCAATGCTATAACTTAGCAAACTAATACATACATACGTACTATCACGATTGTTCAATGCTATAACTTAGCAAACTAATACATACATACGTACTATCACGATTGTTCAATGCTATAACTTAGCAAACTAATACATACATACGTACTATCACGATTGTTCAATGCTATAACTTAGCAAACTAATACATACATACGTACTATCACGATTGTTCAATGCTATAACTTAGCAAACTAATACATACATACGTACTATCACGATTGTTCAATGCTATAACTTAGCAAACTAATACATACATACGTACTATCACGATGTTTCCTTGTCGGGGTAGACAGAGAAGAAAGAGTGCCAAACTATCATATCTCGACATTTATCCTTAGTCTCTTCAACATCCATACAACTTCAGTTAAACTCGCACAATCTTCGGTATATAAACGATTGAAAAAAACTCTTAATAATTTTTAGCCTTTAACATTACGTGATTCATTCCTGGTTTTTCTTTTCTCTCCACCATTCCTTACTTTTCCTTTCATTGATGATATCTCACATTTACTTTAATATGTCCATAAATTTCATAAATATATATAATCATTTAAATATTTTTTTCGACCACGTAACATGCTTTATTTACTTTTGTATGGTTGGTTGGAAGAGATAGCCGTTTGGCAATAAACTTCTACTATTTCTTTTACTTTCTACGTTTACTTATTTCAGAATATCGTTCACTTGATCCAACCATACTTTCCTTGCTGTTTCTCTCACACCCCTTCCACTGGTAGATTAACCACAAACTAATCATTTGCATTTTTTTTAATATTTACATAATTATATTTATATACAACATTAACGAAATGAAGTTTTTCATTATTGAAGCAATAAAAATATTTTTTAAATAATATTTATAGTTAAGGCATTAACAGTGTGGAGGTTTAAATATATTATAATTTGTTTACATCACACACTGTTTGTTCCACTTTATATAATGCTCCTTTTTATTTCAAGGTTTTCACCGCGTAATCAGGAGAGCACAAACAAGTCTTGTGTGTGCTCTCCTGATAATGAATTGAAAACCTTGAAACCGGTAGGATTATGCCGTTATAAAAATTGGAATAAACAGTCTTTGATTTAAAAAATTGGAATAAACAGTGTTTGACTTAACAAATTGGAATAAACAGTGTTTGATTTAACAAATTGGAATAAACAGTGTTTGACTTAACAAATTGGAATAAACAGTGTTTTACTTAACAAATTGGAAAAAACAGTGTTTTTCTTAACAAATTGGAATAAACAGTGGTTTTCTTAACAAATTGAAATAAACAGTGTTTTACTTAACAAATTGGAATAAACAGTGTTTTGCTTAACAAATTGGAATAAACAGTGTTTGACTTAACAAATTGGAATAAACAATGTTTGACTTAACAAATTGGAATAAACAGTTTTTGACTCAACAAATTGGAATAGACAGTGTTTGACTTAACAAATTGGAATAAACAGTGTTTGAGTTAACAAATTGGAATAAACAGTGTTTTACTTAACAAATTGGAATAAACAGTGTTTGACTTAACAAATTGGAATAAACAGTGATTGACTTAACAAATTGGAATAAACAGTGTTTGACTAAACAAATTGGAATAAACAGTGTTTGACTCAACAAATTGGAATAAACAGTGTTTGACTTAACAAATTGGAATAAACAGTGTTTGATTTAACAAATTGGAAAAAACAGTGTTTGGAAAAAACAGTGTTTGACTAAACAAATTGGAATAAACAGTGTTTGACTTAACAAATTGGAAAAAACAGTAATTGACTTAA
The DNA here is from genome assembly GCA_949825065.1 of Odontocerum albicorne. Lineage (NCBI taxonomy): Eukaryota > Metazoa > Arthropoda > Insecta > Trichoptera > Odontoceridae > Odontocerum > Odontocerum albicorne. The sequence continues at coordinate 19,931,374 of OX463866.1, read as the reverse complement.
CAAATTGGAATAAACAGTGTTTTACTTAACAAATTGGAATAAACACTGTTTATTCCAATTTGTTTGACTTAACAAATTGGAATAAACAGTGTTAAACTTAACAAATGGGAATAAACAGTGTTTGACTTAACAAATTGGAATAAACAGTGTTTGACTTAACAAATAACAACATATTTAAAATCTACACTAAAACAAAACACACTAAACGATCAGAGATAACAGAGAATATGAACTTTAATGACATTTTAAATGCATTTACGGAGAAGAAAGCAAGATGTAAACTGTAGAAGTTTGTTATGAATCATTATCGAAGTCCAGCATCCGAAACGGAAAGGGTAAGCATTTCTTTTAATTACGTATTAGGGTTTGAGGGACGATTTAAGATACAATCTGACCTAGAGGCGCTCTCAATACAGATACGGCACTGCTCCTTCTATCTGACAGTGTAAACCATTTCAATAGCATATACATCAAACAAAGTAAATAAATGGGTTCACTCACCTGTGTATACAGATTCCTAACACTTCACTCAGGTCCAGATGAGATGTAACTGTAGTGAAGTGGCTCTTTCGTCCGTTAATATACGTGTACTTGCCTGCCGAAATTAAAAACTCGTAAACAAATTAACAAAAAAAAGAGTTCATTTATTAATAACAACAGCAACAACCTTACCTAACCCGACATATTCAAACTTTTTGTTGTTGTTTAAATACGTAATTGTTATTTTCAATATTTTTCCTATATGAATTTATTAATGGCGTTTTAAATATTCTTAATATAGCATAACAGGAAAAAGAATTACTTTAGTGTTATATTTTTTTTAATGGATAAATACTTTTCCTTAAATAGCTATAAATAAATGCAGTAGAAATGCATGCACTGAGTATATACGAGGTATTAATGAATGACAGATAAGTGGTTATTAATTTGTCAAGAACAAGGTTTTTTGCCTTGTTTATAGGAACTATCAAATATGCGTGCCGTAGTTCCTCGCTGCAAAAATAACAAGTCAATTATTTAATTATTAAAGTCTTGAATAAAAAAATATGTTCCGTATAAGCACATAAAACTGATCCATATAAGCCCATAAAAACAGCCAAATGTTTTCTGTACTAACGTAGAACTCAAATGTGGGTCGCAGACTTTTTGCATATTAACGTTTAAATATATTTTTATGTTAAGTTATTATCCTTGTTTGCGTCCACATTCATTATTTTTTTATTTAACACTTTTATTGCAAATACAATCTGGCGGGTTTATTGTCAGGCGGCCTTTTATTTGTCATGTCCCCAGTATACAAGCAAACAAACACTTTTTATGAAAAATAATGTTCGGGTGACTGTCCGTCTTTGTGGGGTTCATGCTCACGTATGTGTTTATGGATTTCGTGGGGATGGATAGTCATTTGAATGATTTATGCGACCATGTAGATTGCTTCATTTACTTCTGTCTGGTTGGTTGGAAGAGATTGCCGCCTGGCAATAAGCCAGCCAGATTGTATTTGCAATAAAAGTGATAAACCAATAAATAACTAGGTTTTTGCCTGTATCTCACTGAGGACATAGATAAAATGGATGTTTTAAGTAAGATAAACAAAGGAGCTTTAAGGCGGTTTGGACATGTGGAGATAAAGAATGACTAAGCTAATATACAAGTCAGAAGTGCAAGGTGTACGTGGAAGAGATGACAACCTTGACGACCTCTATGGCCTGGTGGTAAGACACTTGTCTGGTTAACACTTAGGGCCTATAAAAAAATCTTTCTGGTTGGTTGGAAGAGATCGCCACATGGCAATAAACTCACCAGGTTAAAAAAAAAAAAAAAAAAAAAAAGAGATAGACCGAAAATTGTAATTTGTTTTATCAAACTCTGCTTAGTCCACTTTTTGTAACGGTATAACCCTACCATTTTGGAGGTATTCCCCTAATTATCAAGAGAACACAAACAAGACTGAATTATGTTCGAACTGGTACCGACATACACGCTTCTGACGGTAAACATTCGGATTGGGGATTGTGGGTAGAGGGAGAGAGGAGACAACCTCAGCGAGCAGCGGCGAGATTCTTGGAATATATGTGTTTGCCAGATGTTCACCTCGATACACTGATATATGAATATGAAAAATGCTACATTTGACTTTGACATATATAGAAAAGACACTTATTCAGACTATATAATTCCAGCAACTTTCATCCATCCCAATAACCATAAATTCGCCCCCTTTAACTGTATGCTTCATAGATTGTTCAGTGTCCCATTAACCGACGACAATTTTAAAAAGTCGAATTAATAACCATAAAAAAAATAGCTACAAATAATGGCTATCCTGGAAGCCTCATTGATTCACATTTAAAAAACAAAACAAAAAAGAAACTTATACAAGATTATATATTTAACGCCACCTATAAGCATACCTATAAATGGAACAAAGCCCTATTTATAAAAAACATATCATATGAAATAACCAAAAATATTCCAAGTCACATAAAGCCAGCTTTCTACACTAATTTTAATCTCCGGAAACTCTTATTTAACGGGAAAGGCAAAAATGGAATACTTAGCAACAGTGGTGTGTATACACTTTTATGTGCTGACTGTGATAATTTCTATATAGGAAAGACAGGAAGATCTTTTGAAAAGAGATTTCATGAACACAAATCCGCCTTAACAAATCCTCTAATTTATTCTGAAATGGCTAATCATTGTCACCGTGAAAACCATACTTTTTCTATCGATGATGCCGAATTCTTACATATCAGTAGTTACGGAAATAAATTGGACAGATTTGAGGACCTAGAAATTTCTAAGTCAGTGCATCGGTATGAACATGTGGCAAACACATATATTCCAATAATCTCGCCGCTGCTTGCTGAGGTTGTCTCTTCCCTCCCTCCACCCCCAGTTTCCAACCCGAATATTTACCGTTAGAAGCGTGTATATCGGTACCAGTTCGAACAGATTTTAGTCTTATTTGTGCTCCCCTGATGATGAGGTGTGCACCTTGAAACCGGTAGGGTTATACCGTTACAAAAAGTGGAATAAACAGTGTTTGATAAAACAAATTAACATGTATTATTTATAGTTAAGGCATTAACATTGTTGAGGTTTAAAGACATTGTAATTTGTTTTATCAAACACTGTTTATTCCACTTTTTGTAACGGTATAACCCTACCGATTTCAAGTCTTTCACCTCATCATCAGGGGAGCACAAACAAGACAAAATTATTTTCGAACTGCTACCGGCATACACGCTTCTAACGGTAAACATTCGGGTTGGGGATTGTGGGTGGAGGAAGGTAGGAGGTAACCTCGGCAAGCAGCGGAGAGATTCTTGGGATATATGTGTTTGCCAGATGTTGATAAAACAAATTAGAATGTCTTTAAACCTCCACAATGTTAATGCCTTAACTATAAATTATATAAAATAAGATTGTTCATGACGAGATGTATGAATGTAGAGGAGACAAAAGTTTTGTGCTTGGATAGAATAGTTTAGAGACATGTTATCTCTGCCAACCCCTCAAGGGGCACGACGGGATGTTATATATGTATGTACTTCTCTAATATTTAAGTATATTACGAGTACATACAAATGTTTTATTATCCCTAATCAGAAGTTCTACAGAAATGTATTTACATTTTTATCTCAGTTTCTACCGTTACCTTATCAAATATTTTTACAGAAACAGGTGCCAAATTCACATAATATCTCTATTGTGTAATATCATTAACTGTTCCGCCACCCCCTCTTATGTCTCCGAAAATTTCCAGCGTCTTTCCGATCGTGGACGCTCAAACAGAGATTGTTTATTGGCCTTCCCAGTTCACCGTTCTTTTTTTTTAAGTCGTCCTTTACTGTCCATGCACTGAGACTCTGGAACTAGTAACAAACCAATGTTAGACTCGCTCCGTCCTTGGCATGCTTTAAGAAGCTACTGTAAAGACTATTAATTTCTAGTCAGTTATACGAGTATATCGTGTTTTATTCCTGATCTTTTTTCTCCACCATTCTTTCCTTTTCCTTTGATGAATGCTATCTCACTTTATATGATTGTTTGTCTTTATGGGGTTTATGGGCATATGCTCACGTACATATTCATGGATTCGTGGGGATGGATAGTCAGCTCAGTTCAGTTAGATCCCACATCCACCCACGCTGTTATAGGGGACAAAATAAATTCCCATCCAGCGCGATCTACACTGGAAGAATCAAATCTTCAGTATTTTTTTATGAGCGCGACGTCACATAGTGACGAAAAAGGAACTGTCTAAAGGGAAAAGGACAATGACTGTTTTCTTATAATGTGGCCAAAGGTCTGAAGTTCAAACAGCCCAGCAAGTTGTTAGTCTTCCCATAGGTAATTACGGACTCAATTATCATCGCAGTACTCGTACTACAGAATGTGCTCTGCGGATTGATCCAGATGGCATCCGCAAAAATTGCAACAGAGCGAAGGGACAAGATTGAAACTAAAAAAAATGCCATTAAAGCTCCCATGGTCAGAGATAAATTGGATAGTTCAATAGTTCGTTGTACCCATGGGGAGCCGAAGCGCGCCCTGATGCAAGGAAATAATTTAAACGTCTGTCTTCTCACGGAGGAAGACAACCAACGATGTCGATAAGTCGGAGATGGGTAGTCATTTGAATGTGTTTGCGACCAATGTAACTTGCTCTATTTACCGTTGTCTGGTTCGTTGAAAGATATTGCTACCTGGCAATAAATTAGCCAGATTGTATTTGCTACAGCTTTGGCTGGCTGCCTGCGGGACACTATATGGAGAAACAAGCACATTCTAACTGAAAGTAAGGTCAGGATATACAAGACATGGGTCCGCTCCATCATGACATATGGGATAGAAGCGAGAGCCGATACCAACAGGACAAAAAACCTTTTCAGAGTGGCAAAAATGAGAACCCTACGCTCCATCGCAGGCAGAACTCTTAGAGATCGGATCAGAAATGATACGATAAGGTCTGTCTGTGGTGTTGAAGACATAGTGAGGTGGGGAAGAAGCAGAAGGCGCTTCTGGAGGGATCATGTGGGCCGCGAGCAGGATATAAGACTGTCAAGAATCGCTCAGACTGAAAACCCTAACAGCAGGAGATTGCCGGGAAGGTCGCCGAAAAGGTGGAAGGACAGCTGGACGTCATCATCCCAGGACAGCCGACCGTCACATACAGGTTATACGACCTAAACCAAGAGGAAGAAGACGAAGAAAAATAAGTATTTGCAATAAAGGGTAAAATAAATAATTAAAATATTATATTATACACATATTTATAGTATATTTCTTGATCGATTATTATAGTTAATAATAATGTAGTATATTTTTCGCCATTTTGACTTGTTTTATTTTTTATTCAACTGTTATATTGTAGTATTGTTGCATAAATATTTAATGAATCGATAATCTTTATTTATCGTTAATGTTGTTTCTTATCTTGAATATTATTTCAATCAGATAAATTTATTATTGTTGTAAAATGTCATACAAACAATGATTATGACAATTCAATTCATTATTCGTAATAAAAAAAAAATTTATTGATGAAGTAATTTTATTAGTTAATATTTAAGTATATCTCAAAGTATTGGGTGGCGTGTGCAGCTGAAGGAAGCACTTTAAGATAACCATTTTTGAGAAGTTATAACAAAATTTATAGTTGAATATAAACACTACACTTCACTTAAAGCCGAATGTGATACTATCACATATCGGAAGATCTTCACAGCTTAATGTGTTACTATCACATATTGAAAGATCTTCAAGTCGAATGTGTTACTATCACATATTGAAAGATCTTCAAGTCGAATGTGTTACTATCACATATTGAAAGATCTTCAAAGTCGAATGTGTTACTATCACATATTGAAAGATCTACAAAGCCGAATGTGTTACTATCACATATTGAAAGATCTACAAAGCCGAATGTGTTACTATCACATATTGAATGATCTACAAAGCTGAATGTGTTACTATCACATATTGAAAGATCTACAAAGCCGAATGTGTTACTATCACATATTGGAAGATCTTCAAAGGTTTCTTCCTAGTTTATCTTCTCTAGATAAGTTTTGTACGATTTTCTTACCAAATATGTTTTTAAAAACATATTTGCAGATGTTCAAAACATATTAACACCTTCCTATTCTTACACTCAACTTGTTTTTGTTATATTTTAAATCTGTCAATAAAAGTTGGTTTGAATCCCAAGTCAAAACACCCTTTATGTGAAACTACTCTCTAAACGGCGCTGTATAAGTTGCCCATATATTCTTATAATTTGTATCCGAAATATACAAGAAGTATATTTCATTACAGGACTTGAATACAAAGAGGAAATAAACTTTGGAGATCTCCTGAAATGCGATAGTCACATATTCAGCTTGAGGGGTCGTGTAATGGAGACGTATTTCTTGAAAAAGGCTGCCAAATTAAGGGATGAATAATTAGTTTAGAATATTTATAAAGGAAATAAGGTATTTACTTTAGATAGAGTCGCTCCTGTGAACTTAGTTAAAGTTACTTGTTAGTCAAATAATGACTACGCGATCAGACCACACGAACACGAGCGCGCACTTAGGTGATGGGGGGTCGCGTAGCACTGAAAGACACGGTTGATGTAACCGCAGCGCGACTTGCACTGAATCGAATCAAGTATGAGATTTCAGATTACTGATGTGATATGAAGGTACTCAGGGCGTGTGCCAGTGGCGGTGGCGCCCACGTGCAGGATTTCTAGAATCTTCAGGAGACCAATAGAACTTTGAGACATGTAACAATTAAAACTTGATGTAGACAACCTCAATGATCTAGTTAATAAGACGTTTATCTCGCAACTCGGATGGTGCGCGTTCGATTCCCGGTGGAACTCAGATTTGAAAAAAAAAAAAAAAAAAAAAGAATTCCAGTGTGTTTTTTACTTAAGGCATCTTTCTGGTTGGCTGGAAGATATTACCACATGGCAATAAACCCGCCAGGTTGTACTGTATAAAACTTTGTAATACAGTGCATTAGACAAATTTTAATATAGTACATTACAAATTGTAATACAGTACATTAGAATAGATGTATAAACAAAATTCAAACTGCCCGACTATAATGAGAATGCTCCCCAATAGTGCAGTGAGTGCTGTGACACTGAACCAGTGTATGAGATGTCTGGACAAGTTCCTACATACAAACCCAAGAATGCTATTTTAGTAGTGTTTTGTTCCCTTGCTGTCTTTCCATGAACATATGACAGATAAAATTGATAAACCATAGATATTAACATGCTGCCTGGCTATAATGAGAATGCTCCCCAATAGTGCAGTGAGTGCTGTGACACTGGACCAGTGTATGAGATGTCTGGACAAGTTATTTATTTTTATTTATTTATTATTACACATGACAAGAAATATACACAATTTGAGAAAAAACAACAGGTAATTTGATTTGGACATATAATTTTAATGGATCTGGGTTTGTTGCCTTTCATTTGTCGTATCCCCAGTAAACTAGGCTTTTGCCTGTATCTCACTGAGGATATTTAGCATGAAAAAATAAATCGATACTTCTTTCCGATTTTTGATAACACAAAAAAACCCCGTTGCACGCTCTCATCAACCTGACAAACAGTGACACTCAACTACAACTGGAAACATCTTGCGAAACTCAACTCCTCACACATTATCACTCCAGAAAGACCAAAAATATTCATCTCACAATATACCGCACACAATCATAAGAATAAAAATCAAAACAAATTCAAAACAAAAAAAAAGAAGAAAAAAAGAAAGAAAAACACACAGAAACACAAATACAAAAACAACCAAAATTAAAACAACAAGAAGAGACCCACGCTCACGAGCTCACATAAATCCTTTCCACTCGTCATTCATCCTGAAAGCCCAAGTACTCAAAATCCTGTCGCAATAACAACCACGCTCCGATCGACTGTCTAAATGGTTTTCCTACCTTTACTTTTATTGAAGTCGGCACGCCATTGTATGTAATGGGAGCCAAATAAGCATATTGCCTTTGGGCAAAAGAGGTTTTAACTCTAGGGATGGTGAACATTTCATTAGTTGCCATGAGTGTTATGTGTCTCTGCTGAGTCTGCATCTTCCCTTCCTCTCGATGGTTGTGCCAGAGAATGGATTTGAGATGTAAATTGGCTATGTTCAGGACCTGATACTCTCTGAAAAGCTCCGCCGTGGGATACCGAGCAGGAAGTTTATTGATTATTTTCACAATCAATTTTTGGGAAACCTGTAATATGTGTTTTTGGGTTAAGGAGCATCCCCCCCAAACTGATATACCGTAAGAAAGACAAGCCTACACACAGAGTTCCTACACACAAACCCAGGAATGCTATTTTAGTGGTGTTTTGTCCCCTTGCTGTCTTTCCATGAACATAAAAATATGACAGGTTAACTTGATATAAATATTAATAGCATTAATGCTGCCTGGCTATAATGATAATACTGCCCAATAGTGTAATGAGTGATGTAACATTGAACCAGTGTATGAGACGTCTGGACAAGTTCCTATACACAACCGCAGGAGTGCTGTTTTAGTAGTGTTTATTCCCTTTGCTTTTCCATTGCTGTCTCTCCATGAATATATGAAACCTAAACTTGATATAATCTAGGTTCTGCGACCCGCAACCTCCGGGCTGGAAGACAGGCCTTACCAACTAGGCCACGGAGGTGGAACATTAAAGCTGTAGACATATACACATAGGTGGCGTGTTTGATTACACGAAGCACTTGAATATAACCATTTTTGAGAAGTATTATCAAAATTAATTATGTATATGAACACTACACAAAATACACCACATTACACATAAAGCCAAATGTGTCACTATAAATTATCGGAAGATCTATAAAAAAAATTGTAGTTCGTCTCTCTTGGTAAATTTTCTTATCAAGCATGTTTTTTTGAACATATCATATACAGATGCGGATACGTGACTAATCTAAGGGCCGCAGTCACTATCTTCCTATCCTAATTTCAAGACAGTGAAATTTTCATTGATTTTCATTTAATTAAGAGAGATTTTCTTGAAATTAAATTCCACATAACCATTTCCTAATCCTAAAAAAAATCGTTAACAATGGAAAAAAAGCAATGCATAAAATCAGAGCTAAGAAGTTTCGCTTCTACCGCGTGAGAGTTTCACGCATTTTTTAATTTTTTTTAAATTATTATAATGCTTTATTTTATTATCAAATAAAACTGTCAAAAACAGTCTAACCTATAGGTACACACTACCTATAGAATGGCATGGAAAAGATTAGGAATACCGCCCCTAACATTAGCCGTCCGAGCAGCGCACACGCCGTACAGTGGAGAGCGCCGGCCCTGGGTTTTCTGATAATGACAGCTCGGCTACTGGTGACAGAACTCGGATCTCTGTCAAATGTCGCACTGGTCAGCTGATCGTGTATTGTTATGAATCAAAACACACACGTACCTCTGTTATAGATTGTTTAACTCTTTCCCCGCGGGGAGCACAAACGCCTGTGATCTGACGACAATCAAAGTTTCAAATCACAAATACTTAAAAAAAATTACACAAAACCGGAATAAAAATTTAACTAAAATTTAAAATAATCTTTATTCTAGCGACATCTCTGAAAACCTTGTCAAATAATATATTAGTTTATGAGATATTGTTGAATAAACAGAGCGCCGAATTTTTTTGGTTTCTCAATATTTCCAGCATTAACGACCTGTCGCGCGGATCGAGTCTCTCTTACGTAAATAAACATTACTAGTGCTATATGCATTTGATTGGGTGAGTGTCATGAAGCATTGATTTGATCGTAGCATTCCTTTGTTTATTTTACGTAATGTTAAGTTTATCTCCTTTATTTAATGAGTCTCCTTAAGAGTAATGACTATTATTTATTATCAGAAAATTACTTAAGTGTCATGTTTACTTGGTGTTGTAATCAAATATCAGTGGTTCTAAACAAAATATGTGTTTAAACTTAGAAATTAAAAAACGCTGAAATTGTGCCGCGCACAGGATTCGTGGAATTTGATTTTTAACGTGGTGAACAGGTTAAATGCTTACGCTATAAAAGCGTAAGACAGTTTTCGTAAGCGTTTACTCGACGAAATTGCATGCTTAATTTTATTTATTTATTTATTTATTTTTCAAAACAGGCTTAGCCCAATTACTTTGAAAATACAAAACATCAAAAAAGAAGAAAAATTATATAGAGGGAAAAAAATAAGTTAAAAAATTATATAAAATAAAAAATAATGCATATGCATACAAACGAATAAATACACGCAAACATATTACACACATATATTCACAGTCATTTAGGTATGTTGATGAGTGCCTTGTAACGCGCTCAATCTAAGAAGAAAATTTACTTTTGCTTTTGGCAATGTGATATGAAATATGTCAATATCCGAAGCAGTCCCGTTCAGAAGAGTTAAGGCCCTTCCAACAGGCATAGCGGCTGGAAGACCCGTTCTTGCGTATGTTATTGAGAACAGTTCTTGCCGGCGCAGTCTAGTGTAATTGTTAGGAACATTTAACGCTAATCTTTGTAGTAATGCTGGACAGCTCATCACAACTCCTCGAACGAGTCTGACAACGTATACCAGGAGACGCAGGTCTCTCCTTACGCTCGAGGAGTTATACCCGAGCATGCCCAGCAGAAACTGAGTAGGATAAAGTCATGGATAGACACCAAACTCACTCATATAGAGATATCGTATAGTAGATATTTTTTTTGTACTTTCTCCACCATGAGCGAGTTCTGCGCCCCCACTGGGCTCCAAATGCAAGCATTGCTTTCTAGTTTAGTAATCCAAGTTTGTAATAAAATATATGTATAATATATATGATAAATATCGATAGGAAATTAAATTTAAATCATTCGCTCGCTCACATACATTTAACTATCATCTTACTGTAAATATTCATTTAGTTGTAAACTATGTAGTTTAGTTGTAAAATAGTTTAACTCCATAGTATCTCACTAGATAACAGTAGTCCTGGGCCGAGTTGCTTGATGTGCCGTGTCGCCCATATGTAAACTATGTAGTTTAGTTGTAAAATAGTTTAACTCCATAGTATCTCACTAGATAACAGTAGTCCTGGGCCGAGTTGCTTGATGTGCCGTGTCGCCCATATGTAAACTATGTAGTTTAGTTGTAAAATAGTTTAACTCCATAGTATCTCACTAGATAACAGTAGTCCTGGGCCGAGTTGCTTGATGTGCCGTGTCGCCCATATGTAAACTATGTAGTTTAGTTGTAAAATAGTTTAACTCCATAGTATCTCACTAGATAACAGTAGTCCTGGGCCGAGTTGCTTGATGTGCCGTGTCGCCCATATGTAAACTATGTAGTTTAGTTGTAAAATAGTTTAACTCCATAGTATCTCACTAGATAACAGTAGTCCTGGGCCGAGTTGCTTGATGTGCCGTGTCGCCCATATGTAAACTATGTAGTTTAGTTGTAAAATAGTTTAACTCCATAGTATCTCACTAGATAACAGTAGTCCTGGGCCGAGTTGCTTGATGTGCCGTGTCGCCCATATGTATAGAACTACCTAGATACTATGAAGCTGACATCACTGGACACTGGCGTATACTCCTTCATATATAGGAGGTCACGGCCATTATTCAAAGAGAGAGAGAGAGAGAGAAGTTCCCGTAATAAACATTTTATAAACAAATTTCAGGACTATACTATATAAACCATACCATGATTAAACACCGTGTAATTTATTAATAAACGCTTGAAGTGAATTGTACTCGTATTATTCTTAAACAAAAGAGTAGGATCAAATACTTGAGTTTGATTTGGAGACATTCTGCTAGAAGCTAAAAGATTTTTAGCAGAATGCTTGTTGTCTGAAGAGATGATGATAGTAGTTGTTGGTAAATAAATAAAATACGTCAATTAGCAATGCGGAAAGAGAGAGTGAATGAATCAATGATACTTTATTTATCGGTAAGTGGGTATTTATACATTTCAGAATGGGCGCGGGAGTGCGCCCGCGATATATTTTTATCTCGCTTCTGTGCTTGCAGAAATGGTCGATTGAAATATTGCAGACATCGCAAATAGTATTGTGGGTAAACAATTTATTTGCGGAAACGGCGAGACAGCGTGATGCGTTCTCTTTCTACTGTGGAATGCATCGTAAATAGTATTGTGGGTAAACAATTTGTTTACGGGACTGGCGCGCTGTCCGGCTGCGTCATGTTTTGGTATGTGATCTTTGGACATATCCAAAGGTCGTTTCGTCGGTCGTTGACCGTGTGTGTTGACAATATTCAGCGACGACCGTGGTTCCTACAGATTCAAGATATCCTGACAGATTGAATCCTCAAGTTTCGAAGACAAAATACAAAGAAGTAAGTGCTCACAGTCGCTTGCCAGTTATCCCGGTTGAGGAAATAAATATCTCTCTAGCTGGGGCATAATACCTAGCTTTAAGGCATATAGTTATACACGTTTCGTAAATCGAAATTTCGTTTATCGAATATTTTTTTCCATATAAATACATACATATAAATAAATAATTAATACTAACATATGGATGCGAGACTTGGACTTTATCGGTACGAATGTTACAAAAGCTCCAAACAACACAACGCAGCATGGAGAGATGCATGCTAGGTTATACCAGAAGAGACCGAAAACGTAATGAGTGGATACGAGCCCAAACAAAGGTTGAAGATGTTATAGAAGAGGTTGCAAAAAGACTCAAGTGGAAGTGGGCTGGACATATCGCCCGAGCAACAGACCATCGTTGGACGTATGAAGTAATCCAGTGGTACCCAATAGGTATAAAAAGGCCTGTAAGAAGACCTAAGGCGCGCTGGGTGGACGAAATACGTAAGCATGCAGGTATTATTATGTGGCAGCAATGTGCAAAGGACAGGATTTTGTGAAGACAACTTGGATAGGCCTACATCCTGCAGTGGATAGATACAGGCTGATGATGATGTGATGAAATAAATAATAGGTTTATTGATAGCAACATAGTATGTATAGATTATATTTAAATAACACTTCTAAAACACATAAATTGCAGATAATACATTAAATACAGAAGCTATCAAAAGGTCTGGGCTCATCTAATAGCATCCCCTCGGCCAAGATACACCCCACCAGTATAGGGCGAACCCAGCCACGGGGACACCAGATGTTTTTCAGCCCACCATATCATATCATCACGTCGTGTCCCTTGTAGGGTAGGCAGAGTAAACAAATCTCAAAACGTTTCTATCCAAGTACACTTATTTCATCCCCTCCACATTCATATATCTCGTTATTCACAATCTTTTAGTATTCATACTTTTCCCTTTATCTTCTCTTAAAATCTGGTCCATTTGGTCCTGTCCCGTTTTCTTCGGTCTACTTCTTCCACGCACATCTTGCACCTCTTCCACGCACATTTTGTTTGCTCGCTTAGTCATTCTTTCATTATTCATTCTCTCCACATGTCCAAACCATCTTAAAGTTACTTCCTTCGTCTTACTTATAACGTCTATTTTATCCATGCACATTTCTGATGTCTTCATTTCACCTTCTTTCATACATTGACACTCCACAAATTTACCTTAGTGCACGCATCTCCACACCATTAATCTTACTCGTATCCTTCTTCTGCTAAATCAAGGTTTCACTTCCATTAATCAAAGTGGACTTTTTTATATTTAATAAAGTATTCTATAGCACAAACATTTGCTAAAAGCTATACCCATATACGAGTTTGTTACAAATGTATATCTTAAGAACCCACTTCATTTAAATTTCCTACCTGGCATTTTATTTTTAATAGTCTTAATATAGGGTCTTTCAAATTGAGCGAATTTTTTTTATTCTTGGATAAAACACAGCTTGCCTGGGTCTTGTGACCTTTAAGAAGTGTAATATATGACATTTATAAAGATAGAGTCGTATACAATACAACATCGTGTTCAAATTGTTGAATTATTTGATGTATTGTAATCTCCAAAAACGGTGATGTTATTTGCCCACCAAGATCATGTGACCTGACACCGTTGGACTATTTTCTCTGGAGTTACGTGAAAAGCCAGGTCTATAAAAATGACCCCCGATCAATTCCTGAGCTGAAGGACGAAATTATTCGCGTTATTGGTGAGTTAGAACCGCAATTATGCCAAAATTTCATCGAAAATTTTGACAAAAGAGTGGACATCTGTGGAGCTGCAAGAGGTGGACATTTGGCGGATATTGTTTTTTGTGTTTAAATGTCATACATTATACTCCAATGATCAATAAAAAGTTTTTTGAAATGAAAGCAAATTGTGTTTTATTCAAGAATTTAAAAAAATCAATAAAAATAAACCGCTCAATTTGAAAGACCCTTTATTTAATGTCTTATAGATAGTCAACACCTTAATTTATAACTAGATAACAATTCTTACAACTAATTATTAACTTATAACTAGATAACAATTCTTACAACTAATTTTTTTAATACTAATTAGTCTACTCGTTCAGGTTACTTGCATTTTATCCCATTCACACAGACCTTAGTCCTCCCAGCTAATATTGCAACAGACAATGCTTCAGGAGTCTCTGCTTATAACGGTTGGACTTACTCTCGTAGCCTCCAGGGCAGCGACTAGAGGATTTCTGTAGTCCTGTTGGCTTTTATAGAACTTCACGGCCCAAGCGAGAATGTGATGTTGGAGGATTCTTAACGCTGTAAAGTTAAATTAAGTTGGGAGAGGTTTGTTCTGGGATGGGTGTTGAAAGAAATCTTGAATGCCTTGTTCAGTACTCCTTGAAGCTTTAGATGATCCGTGTTGCTCACACTACCCCAAACGGGTGCAGGAATTAAAAAAATGTTATTTACTTTCAATGTTAAGCGTCGTGATCCTCCGCTATGTCTGGAACTTGGTGCACCACCTGTCTTCATCCCTCCCGGTCTTGGGCCATGTTGAATACATCGCTTAAAAAGGACCCTGTTTACTCCATTATTTGATCCATTCATCATGTACAATAGCTTCTTCTTGTACTTTTTCCCTCAACTGTTCTTATGATCGCCAGCTTCTCTAGACTTTCATCATTCTTTGTAGATAGGAGTTTATTTATTTATTTAACACTTTTATTGCAAATACAATCTGGCGGGCTTATTGCCAGGCTCCAATCTCTTCCAACCAACCAGACAAAAGTAAATGAAGCAAGTTACATGGTTGCATAAATCATTCAAATGACTATCCATCCCCACGAAATCCATAAACACATACGTAAGCATATGCCCACGAACCCCACAAAGACGGAGACAATCACCCGAACATTATTTTTCATATAAAGTGAGATATCATCAATCAAAAGCAAAGGAAGGAAAGAGAAAGCACACGTTTCTAACATGTTTAATTTCACAATGCTTATGGGTATATAATATTTTTGATGTCTTTCAGCCACTCTCAATCTGTCGCGTTCATCGCCGTGCTCGCAAATGATCGCGTCACTCCAAGAGGTCAATTCACGATATGATTTGAATTCAAATGAAAGATCGATTGCACTGAAAAAGAAGAAAGAAAGTTATAACAAAAACATATTGGTTGAGAGGAAAGGAAAAGAAAAATCGGGAATGAAACACGTCTCGAGTTTTTTCAGTCGCTTCTTAAAGCATGTCAAGGACGGGGCGAGTCTTATATTGGTTTGTAACTTAGGATTCATGGTAGAGGAAGACCAAGGAAAGTGTGGTTGGATCAATATGTGTGTCGCGATAGGAAAGTCTAGCGTTCTTTATTATGTGCCTACCTTATTAGGGAAATGGCGTGACAATGTAAGTATACATTTATTAAATATTAATTTGACTTCTTAATAGACATTTTTCCTACTGGTAACACCGTATTATTTTATTTCTTGACTGGTTTTAGCTATTAAAATCACGTGGCTACGGGGATTCCCAGTTAAATTTGTTTTATATACTTACTTACATCAAATTGTTTTAAAACGCGCAATAGACATGTACAAGTATTGTTTTTTTCACATACAGTTCAGTTTGATTCCACCATTAGTCACGTAATTACGAGGTCCTGAATAAATAAGTCACATGCAATGCGTTAAAAAAATGGGAAGGTCCGATTTCACGAAGATTGCCCGTTGGCACCGTATGTTAGATGCCTTATGTGCCTTTAATGTAAGATATTTACGTGCAATTGAATTGTCAACACATGCGATGACAAACTGTTATTGCCAAATATTATTGCGGGTGTAGTATATTGTCGTGAAACCCCGTTTTTACGTGCCCGGAATTCACGTTTTCCCGCTATTTACGTTCAATTTTTACAATCTCGTTTTATTTTAGTACATTTAGTACCCGCTTTTACGTTTTTATTTCCCGCAATTTACGTTCGAAATATTCAAAATGCAAATAAATTTATACATACGAGTATTAATTAAATGCGCGACGATTTAAAACATTTGAAATGAATATTAGGAAGCAGAAATATGTTGTTTCTATTTATAGACACGTGTGCACCTGCACCTGCAGCGCTCATGGTCAAGGTTACACGAGTCGTGTAATACGATGCAATTGGTGGGAAATTTAGCGAATCAGAGGCAGGCAGACTGTATAGGCAGGTCAATCTGTGCTTGTATTTCAAACGTGTTGGTCGTGTACATACAATTTCAATAGACAATTGTGTATTTCGTGTGTCAATTTACATTTTTTTTAAATTTCTTTTAATTTTTCGTTGAATCCCTTCAAATAATGTCTCAGCAAAGAAAAACATTATCGATTCGAGAGAAAAGGAAAATTCTCGAAAAAAATAATAAACAAGTTGGTTCACGTGTTTCGCTCGCGCGTGATTTGGGGATACCCATTACAACTTTGGCTACGATAATAAAAAATTGCGCATCGATTGAAAAAAGTGCGATGCAATGTGGTCCCATGGCGAAAAAACGCGTGTATGGTACACACGACCTTCAAAATAAGATAATATAGTGGACAGTCACATCCACGAAAATTTATCCGGTGAAGAAGAGGTAAACTTAATTCATCCAATTCCAACAAAAGAAGATGCTATGAGGCATATTGAGGGCCTTAAAACCTACTTTACTAGCATTTAAAACGAACAAGATGAAACTTTCTTATCGATTTATAAGATCGAAAGAGCTGTAAACCAGCACAAAAATATGTACCAAACCGATTTGCGTGATTATCTAAATAAAAAATAATTTTCCACTTTTAAATTTTTTTTCTAGCCCCGAATCTACGTTTTCCCTCTAATTACGTTTTATTTTATCAGACCCTTCAAAAACGTAAAAATGGGGTTTCACTGTAGCTTAATATTTCTGCATCGCGAATATTTTTCAGGAACATAAATAATATCACATAGTTGGATTAGATGTCAGTAGCTTAAAGATATAAGAATGGATCCTGATATCCCTCCTCACGCTTAGAAGGTAGTATCCCAACATACCTAGAATAGATCTTGTAGGATAGTACTACCAGTAGAAACCACACTCGTACAAATAGAAATATATCTATATTTTTACTAGAGAGGCTCTTACGAGGCTCTTACTTACGCTCAGAAGGAAACGCTACGCTAAAAAGAGGCTCTTACTCACGCTCAGAAGGTAGTTTCCTAACATATTTAGATAAAACATATCTAGAGATATCTAAAAAAAACAGATGCGTGAGACTCTCGCGCGGTAGAAGTGAAACTTCTTAGCTCCTAATCATTAATAATAATTATTAATTATAATAATATTTATAATATTGTAGGGAATACCGACGTCCCTAAATATTGTCAACACGCACGGTCAACGACCGATGAATCAACCTTTGGATATGTACAAAGGTCACATACCAGAACGTCAATATAGTTTACACGCTAATAATATTTACGTTGCATTCCACGGTAGAAAGAGAACGCATCGCGTTGTCTCACCGTTTCGGCAATAAATATTCTACCCACTATATCATTGGCAACGTCTGCGACCACCTCGGCACGCACAGGAGTGAGATCAAGATATACCGCGGACGCATTCACGCGCCCCGTTCTGAAATTGTATATATACCTACTTATCGACAAATAAAGATCACTTATTATTATTCACTTGACCATTCATCGTTGTTTACTATTTATTGATTATTCACTCTCACTTTTTCGCATTCCTGAATCGACGTATTTTATTTTAAATACAAAACAAATCATAATCATCACGACGTATCAGTAAAGCATTCCGCTAAATTTATCGGAATGCTTTACTGATACGTCGATGTATAATCAATTAATTATAACATTATTATAATATTAATAATTTGATAATTAATTAATTAATTAATAATAATAAAATAATAATTCATTAATATAATTATATTATATTAAATAATGAATTGTATTAATTATATTATAATAGCTTATATTATATTATATATTATAATTATATTATATTAATTATACGAGTATTATATTAATTATTAATATTATATTATATTATTTAATGATGATGTTATATGTGTTATATATAATATATTATATTATTATTGTTATAATACAATATAATTGTTATTAATAGCATTTTAATTAATAATTATACTAATAATAATATAATAATAATATATTGTAATATTAATATAATATATGATAAATAATATATACATATAATATAATTATATTAATATATACGAGTAAAATATAATAAAAATATTAATACGTATAATATAATTATACTTAATTTAATATATATAATAATATAATATTATTATATATATATATATATAATCCTAATAATAAAAAAAAGAGAAGCGTTTCACTTTTCGTGACGTTCAGGCCAATTTGCCCTACCGCGCCTATAGAAGTTTCACTCAATAAATCTTTTGAATTTAAATTTACCAACTACGGTGCAGTGATTGACATTTTAACGAATTATTCCGAATGGTTTCCTGTTTGTGTCAAAGTCACGAGAGCACAATAAACAAGTTTTGGTTAAACGAGTGGGAAACCCCCTCAATAGGATGAAGCGGTCACTCTCCTTTCAAGATTATTTGCACGATACTGTAAGAGTATGTAACACGCTAGGACGGATTTAGTCCAAGGGTTGACTACATTCTCTGTCAGGATGCTGTATTATCCTTCCTCGGTTCATCTTCATATTGATTAACAATTTTACTGCCTAACTATTTCAATGTTGTCTCAACTATCTTACTTCCCATTTGTCATTATGTAAAATTTGGACTCCTTTGAGGCTTTTCTTTTCTTTTTTTTTTCTCGTTCTTGCTGACAGTTAACCTAAGGTGGTATATGTGGGTTTACTTTTTATTTTGTTTTCTGCCATACGTTTTTGTTTTTTTCTTTTTTTTTCTATTTATTCTTTAATCTAGATATGCGGGGGTGTGGGATGGAAGCCCCCTGATGCCCTTGCGGTCGGGCTCGCCCTACATTGGTGGGGTGTATCTCGGCCGGGGGAATGTTTGTGGGATGAGCCCGGACCTTTTAGTGTCTTCTCTCTTGAATGTATTTTTTTGTCATCTTTTTATTTTCTGTGTTTTTTTTAAAAATATTCTTGTTCTACGTGTCCATGGGTGTGGGCTGAAAAGTGGCATGGGTGTGGTGTCCCCGTGGCTGGGTTCGCCCTATATTGGTGGGGTGTATCTTGGCCGAGGGGATTCTATTAGATGAGCCCAGACCTTTTGATAGCTTCTGTATTTAATGTTTTATCTGCAATTTATGTGTTTTAGAAGTGTTATTCAAATATTATCTGTACATACTATGTTGCTGTCAATAAACCTATTATTTTATTTATTTATTTATATTGACTAACAACACTGATATAATGGCGTCAAATGATAGTTTTGCTATGTTTGAAATTTTCTGCGAAAGTAATGGCAACTGTTTGAACTCGAGTTCTTAAAGTTCCAGACTATACTGCGAATTATTTTCCTACTCCCATAATATCGGACTGTAGTGCATGGCCGCGTGGTAACGCATTAACCTTCCATACGAAAGATCGTCAGTTCGAGCCCCGCGCTGTGTTAACAAGTATTCGAGGGTTTAAGGAAATCTCCTCTCCTCCGTGGTTGCAGTCCTAAGACTGGTTTGCAGCAATTTCAACTCTTCTCCTCCATTCCCTCCTGTCCTGTGCGGCTCTTTTTAAATCTGTATATGTTGAGCAGCGCACGTCCACCAACAGGTCCTCCAGGTACTCTCGGCGTGGGCGTCCCCTAGAGTTTGTCCCCTCGGTCATACCCTCCATTATGGCATGCAAGAGGCCCTCTTGTCGTATTATATGACCGATCCATCTTGCACGCCTTTCGGACAGGATCCTGAGCAGGTGCCTTCCTCCTTCGATTCGTTGGAGAACCTCTATCTATGACTTCGGTAATATCTATTCTTCCAAAAAAAATCCAGGCCCAACAACAACGACTACGAATGTCATACCGTAAGTCCGTCGTCACTAGTATTCTTTTTACACGAGCGCCCTTGAGGAAAGTTTGTGGAGTAAGAGCGCCCTTTAAGGAAAGTTTTCTCTCTAAACGGCGTTATATTAATTGTTATTTTTTTTTATTACTGAACATCACATCACAAGTGATCAGCAACAAAGCGAAACCTTGCACAGTGTTTTTAAATTACAATATTTCGCATATCAGACTTTTTGTTTCCTTTACGGTGAAAGGCTGGACTCCTTTGCCTTGGAACTGTTTCAGCATAGATCCTTGAAGGGCGCCCACTTGTCCTGTGTATAAAATAACGAGTTTATTATGAAATATATAATATTCTACAATCTTATTAACACAACCTCCAGTGCGTTGTCTGGCTGGTGTTAAATATATGATTCGATCATTTACGAAATCGAAACACTGTACGAGTACCTTGTCCTTAATTCTCCTTTTACGAAACACGAATAAATATAATCAGAATTAATGACAATCTCTGTTAAAGAGGTATTTTACTCTAGAAATTTAAAAAAATCTTTTTTTTTTGCATATTTTTTAAGTTAAGACCTTTAAGAATATGTTCTCAAAAGGATTTTTTTTAATTCTGAATGTTTACGAAGTTATAGCTATAAATAAGGCAGCAATTACGCCGCATTGGAATGATTAGTTTTTCTCCTTACTCAATAAATCAATCAGTCTTTAGTTCCCGTCTAAGTGAGATTTTGTGATGTTGTATTGTATTAGACTTTTGTTGTATACAGTACAACCTAGCGGACTTATTGCCATGTACCAATCTCTTCCAACCAACCAGAAAGCTATTAAGGAGACTTTAAGGGGATATTCCAATCTAGAAATTTGAAAAAATCGTTTTATTTTTTTTTTCAATATTCGTAAAGTTTAGACCTTTGAGAATATGTTGTCAAAAGGAAATTTTTAAATTATCAATATTTACGAAGTTAAAGCTATAAATGAGGTAGCAATTTACGCCGCACCGGAATGAGTCGGACAATTATCTCAAAACTTTAAACGCGTTTTTCTCGAAACTACTTTTTTCAATCTGGTCGACATAAAATCTCAAGTTTTATTCAATTGATTGCCTTCAAATTTAAAATAAAACTTTAACAAATGTTTTTGTATCGTCCGTACCTTGTAAAATTCAAAAATATTTATTTTACTATTTTAAAAAAAAATATTATTTGAAAAAAAATGGTAAATTTTTTTTATTTCTTTTCAGACAGCCGCTATTTTACAATTATTTTGGTACCAACTATATCAACGTTATTTTTTATTAAGAAACTGTGTATAATTTTGGTTTCAAATTTACGAAAAGGCACCAATCATGTCGACCAGCTCACCTCCTTTTTTTACGACAAGGTATAACAGCTGATAACATCTTGAATTTAAAAAAATATTTCACAATTTTTTTTATACATTCTCAAATCATCAATAAACAAACTGTAAAAAATGTATAGAAAAAATGTTTTTAGTTTTTTTTTATTTAGTCTGAAAAAACGCTCGAAATTCACGCCTCTAGAGTAGAACACCTCCTTGAAATATATACTCGTCAGGACCATCTTTAGCATTCGACTAAAAAGGCTGCAGACCTAGGACGCCACGTGCTGAAGGGCGCCGGCATTCGCTATCACGCAGTCTTTAATTTTTTATACATACATCCATCCCATCACGCCATTTCCCTGTCGGGGAAAGCAGAGAGGACAGAACGTTAAACTTTCTTATCTCAACACACATCATCTGCCTCTTCTACAACAATAAACATTATCGTACAACTTCAACGATTTCTTTGATTTTTTACGTTTAATTCTTTCAAAATATTATTCACTTGATCCAACCATACTTTCTTTATTCTTCTTCTCTTACGCTTTTCATTAACATTTGCACTACATTGGTGAAGCTGTAGCTACCTACGTCCCCTTAATAAATTTGAATTGTCAAACATACTTTATTGTTAAAATTGTAAACATACAGGGTCAACGACCGATGAACAAAACTCTGAATTATTTACAATTGTCACATTCTAGAAATGTCAACAGTATTCACACGTGAACACTATTTTACACTGCATACCAAGGTAGAAAGAGAACACATCGCTCCGAATACAAATAAATATCTACCCGTCAATCAGTGCACGCGCTAGAGTGAGACAGAATATGTATCGCGAGCATATTCACTCACTACTATAAATTACCTACTCGTCCATAAATAAACATTATTATTCATCCAACTGTCAAGACTTGTTATTATTTACCTACTATTCACTTTCGCTTTCATCCGCATTCCTGAGATATATATTTAATTTAAATACATATCAAAATCATCACGACGTATCAAGATAGCCAACTCGCTACAAAGCGAAAGCTACACCATCGGATGATGAAAAAGGGAATTGGAATGGTACTTACGGGTGGATGATGAGGTCACGAAATCGGGTCGAGCTCTGCTTCGGGCTGAAGAGGTCGGTCACGGTGGTTGAGAACTTATTTGCACTGGTTCTTCGTTGATGAAGGGTATTGGTTGTTATTTCTCTTTTTGAGGTGTCATCCGGATGACGGTCTGTGCACAACTGAGTTCGTCGGCGCGAATTTGTACGTCTCACCAACGCGTTACAATGTGACAATACCATATTTTAGAATAGGTGAGAACAATATTAAATGACTTTCGAGAATAACACCACATCGCGCGACGAGGCCGGCAGCGACAACAGAGCGGCCCAACATCGGGACGATATTTCACGTCACGCTCTGGCGTGAACATCATATTTATTTTGTTAGTCTTTCTTAATTCATTCGTTCTTAATACCCAAACCACCTTAGTGTGACCTTCTTCATCTTACTCAACACATCAGGTTTAAGTTCCCATTCATCCCTTATCAATTAATTCCTTACTCTATCATACATTGTAGCCCCACGTATTATTCTTAACGTACGCATTTCTACACTATTTATTCAGCTCATCATTAAATAAATAAATAAAATAAATATTAGGTTTATTGACAGCAACATAGTATGTACAAGATCACACCTGAATAACACTTCTAAAAACACATAAATTGCAGACAATACATCAAACACAGAAGCTATCAAAAGGTCTGGGCTCATCTAATAGCATCCCCTCGGCCAAAATACACCCCACCAATATAGGGCGAACCCAGCCACGAGGACACCAGATGTTTTTCAGCCCACACCCTTAGACACGTAGAAACAGGAATATATACAAAAAAATAAACACAGAAAATAAATATAGTAGATGACAAAAATGAAAAAAATACATTCAAGAGAGAATACACCAAAAGGTCCGGGCTCATCCCACAAACATTCCCACGGCCGGGCATCAGGGGGGCAAGGGCATCAGGGGGCTTCCATCCCACACCCCCGCATATCTAGATTAAAGAATAAATATAATAAAAAAGAAAAAACAAAAACGTATGGCAGAAAACAAAATAAAAAGTAAACCCACATATACCACGTCAGGTTAACTGTCAGCAAGAACGAGAAAAAAAAAAAGAAGAGAAAAGCCTCAAAGGAGTCCAAATTTCACATAATGACAAATGGGAAGTAAGATAGTTGAGACAACATTGAAATAGTTAGGCAGTAATACATTGAAATAGATAAGCAGTTTTAAAAGAATTAATGAGGAAATGACGCACAAACACGTATGCACAATCCTCGATTCACCACCAGCGAAAAGAGAGAAAAGAAAGAAAATAAAAGCAAACAAGAGACCCCTTAACCACTGAGAAACCCATTAACCACTGAGAAACCCATTAACCACCCAGAAGATAACGCTTTAGGGCATCTCTGAAGGTATAACTATTCACCCGCTCCTTCAAGGCCTGGGGCAACTCATTCCAGCATTAGTCTATATACACCCACTGCAGGATATAGGCTTCTCCAAGCTGTTTCCAAGAAATCCTGTCCTTTACTCACTGCTACCACGTAATCGATGCTTGTTTACATATGTTATGTACTATAGTCCACCCAGCGTGCATTTGGTCTTTTTAGAGTCCAAGTTCTGCCCATTGGGTATCACTGGATTACTTTATACGTCCAATGATGGTCCGTTGTTCGAGCGACGTACCCAACTCCCTTCCATTTAAGTGGCAGTAAAATTAAATAGTTGAACATGTTATTATTGTAATGTATTACACTTTCGTTGTAAAAAGTACAACTTGGCGGGTTTATTGCCATGTGGCAACCCCTTCCAACCAATCAGAAAGATGTCAAAGAGACATTAACAATTGCCTTACTGAAACATTAACAATTGCCTTTAAAAAAATCGCTAGTCACGGTGCTGGACGCTAAGCGTCCAGTGAAAAACGTATGTTTTAAATTTAAATTATGCAAAATCTGCTAGGTTATTTTTTTGTTATGAGCTATAAAAATCATTTTATAATTTCTTAAAACGTCGAATAATATGAAATAAGTGTAAGAAATTAAAAAATAAGTCGCTCAGTCAGTCGGTCAGTCGTCGCTCAGTCAGTCGGTCAGTTAGTCAAAAGTCAGTCGCTCAGAATGCCTACTCTCTCTCCCTTTCCTTTTGAGACGCATGTGTACCAGTGGTTTCCAGCCTTTTAATTTTTTTTTCATAAAATTATACAATAAAAGATAGCGTGTATTTTTTTGGTAAGAAAGTGGGACTACTCTTTTATTTTTTTGAAGCGTGCCAGGGTTATCCCCTTGTTAGTGCCATGCTGCGGTTGAACCATTTCCATAACTACTCGGTGACCTTGATTTATCTCTCTGCGATTATTTATTATACCAGAATAAACCTGGAAGTTGGTTATGAGCGAGGCATATCCAGAAAGTAAGTGTACTGAATTTTTGTAGGTTACAATTTTTTTTATTTAAACAAAAAAATTACGTGGTTACCGTAGTACATATGTAAGCTACTATATTTTTCGACATAGTCGCAATTCTTCTCAATGCAGGTGGTGAAGCGGGGTATCAACTTTTTGATGCCTTCCTCGAAGTAGTTTCCCGCCAATCCCTCCGTCCACTTCTCCACCTCCTCCTTTAGCGCCTCGTCGGTTGAAAACCTTTTTCCACCCATGTACAGCTTCAGGGAGGTAAAGAGATATTAATCTGAAGGTGCTAGGTTAGGGGAATGCGCGGGATGGTTCGGGACATCCCATTTAAACGAGGCGAGCAGTTCCTTCGTGGCGTTGGCCGTGTGTGGTCTGGCATTGTCATGCAGCAGGCAGGCTCCCTTTGTCAGCATGCCTCTCCTCTTGTTCTGAATCGCCCTCCGCAATTTTTTTAGAGTCTCACAGTATCTTGCAGAGTTGATGGTCTCCCCTTGAGGCATATATTCAATTAAAATTATGCCTTGGCAGTCCCAAAACACGAATGCCATGATTTTCTTGGCTGAAATTGTGGTTTTGAATTTTTTGGCGGAGGGTGAAGAGGTGTGACGCCACTGTTGAGACTGCCTTTTGGTTTCAGGCGTGTAGTGTGCAACCCAAGTTTCATCTCCAGTAACGATGGAGCGGAGAAATTCATCTCCATGGAGTTTGCAGCGCCTCAAAAACTCTTGTCTTTTTACAAAATTTCGCACTTGGCGAGAGATTGAGTTGACATTTTTCACAAAACGTGTTGTCACGTCGACACTTCTCAACGTACTGACCTCGAACCGGTCTCGTTGCGGAGGGCAAGGGTCAGGCTACACGGAAATGTAGCCAACATGTCGAAAATAAAATCCATCCGGTCGTGAGAGCCTCAGTACACTTACTTTCTGGATACGCCTCGTATGTGAGAACCAGGCTGGAATCATTTTTTTTAATCTGGGTTCCAGTGGGATTTGAACACGCAACCTCCGCGTCGAGAGACAGACGTCTTACCAACTAGGTCACGGAAGTCTTCATAAGCTATTATTAATGCGTGAAAAAAAACATAGTTATTTCCTTATTTTGATTTTGCAATAAATCACTACATAATGCTTTTTTTTAAATAGGCAATCCACCCAAACTTGGATGATTTGTGCCACCAAATTAAAGTCAGTATGCAATTATATGGGTCAATATAATAAAACCAATTTAAAAAAACTGACAATTCTAGATAATTCAAAGTTTTAACTGATTAAGCTTCAAAAATTTAACAATCGATCTATAAGTGGAATAGTTCCTCGAAAAAAGAGAAACGCAACATTCATTGGACACGGTAAAGATATGGCGTTTAGTAAATCAAATCTATCTCGCAAAGGGCAACCGAAAAATATATAGTCTATAGTTTCATCATCCGGCTCACAATCGCAACCGGGATTCTCTACAATACCCATTCTGTAAAGGTGACAAGCCACACAGTAGTAGTACTTTATTAATATCGCTTATCAATAATGAGACGAAAATGCGCCAAAAATATTTAACTCACAAAACACTTTTTATTAGTTATTTGAGGGTTTTTAATATCGCTTATCAATAATAAGTAAGTATTAACATGAAATCAAACAAAAAATAATTGACGAAACTTGATAGTTTCTTAGATATTAAGACGAAAATGCGCCAAAAATATTAAACTCACAAAACACTTATCTTTAGTTATTTGGGGGTTTATAATATCGCTTATCAATAATAAGTAAATATGAATATGAAATCAAACAAAAAATAATTGACGAAACTTGATAATTTCTTACATATTGAGACGAAAATGCGCCAAAATTATTTAACTCACAAAACACTTCTATTTAGTTATTTGAGGGTTTTTAATATCGCTTATCAATAATAAGTAAGTAATAATATGAAATCAAACAAAAAATAATTGACGAAACTTGAAAGTTTCTTACATATTGAGACGAAAATGCGCCAAAAATATTTAACTTACAAAACACTTTTTTTTTAGTTATTTGAGGGTTTTTAATATCGCTTATCAATAATAAGTTAGTATTAATACGAAATCAAACAAAAAAATATTGACGGAACTTGATAGTTTCATACATATTGAGACGAAAATGCGCCAAAAATATTTTACTCACAAAACACTTCTCTTTAGTTATTTGGGGGGTTTTAATATCGCTTATCAATAATAAGTTAGTATTAATATGAAATCAAACAAAAAATAATTGACGAAACTTGATAGTTTCTTACATATTGAGACGAAAATGCGCCAAAAATATTCAACTCACAAAACACTTCTATTTAGTTATTTGAGGGTTTTTAATATCGCTTATCAATAATAAGTTAGTATTAATATGAAATCAAACAAAAAATAATTGACGAAACTTGATAGTTTCTTACATATTGAGACAAAAATGCGCCAAAAATATTTAACTCACAAAACACTTCTCTTTAGATATTTGGGAGTTTTTTATATCGCTTATCAATAATTAGTAAGTAATAATATGAAATCAAACAAAAAAATATTGACGGAACTTGATAGTTTCTTTCATATTGAGACGAAAATGCGCCAAAAATATTTAACTCACAAAACACTTTTTATTAGTTATTTGAGGGTTTTTAATATCGCTTATCAATAATAAGTAAGTATAAATATGAAATCAAACAAAAAAAATTTACGAAATTTGATAGTTTCTTACATATTGAGACGAAAATGCGCCAAAAATATTAAACTCACAAAACACTTTTTTTAGTTATTTGAGGGTTTTTAATATCGCTTATCAATAATAAGTAAGTATTAATATGAAATCAAACAAAAAATAATTGACGGAACTTGATAGTTTCTTACATATTCAGACGAAAATGCGCCAAAAATATTTTACTCACAAAACACTTCTCTTTAGTTATTTGGGGGGTTATAATATCGTTTATCAATAATAAGTAAGTATTAATATGAAATCAAACAAAAAATAAGTGACGAAACTTGATAGTTTCTTAGGCGCCCGTTACACGCTCAATCTGGATCGCAATCCGCGATCCAAATCGGCGATCACGGATTGCGATCCGATTGATCAATCCATCAATCCGCTCATTACACGGTCAATCTTGACCGCGATCATTGATCGGCGATCACGGATTGCGATCCAGATTGACCGTGTAATGGGCGCCTTACATATTGAGACGAAAATACGCCTAAAATATTTAACTCACAAAACACTTCTCTTTAGTTATTTGGGGGTTTTTAATATCGCTCATCAATAATAAGTAAGTATTAATATGAAATCAAACAAAAGAAAATTGACGAAACTTGATAGTTTCTTACATATTGAGACGAAAATGCGCCAAAAATATTTAACTCACAAAACACTTCTCTTTAGTTATTTGGGGGTTTTAAATATCGCTTATCAATAATAAGTAAGTATTAATATGAAATCAAACAAAAAAAAATTGACGAAACTTGATAGTTTCTTACATATTGAGACGAAAATGCGCCAAAAATATTTAACTCACAAAACACTTCTCTTTAGTTATTTGGGGGTTTTTAATATCGCTTATCAATAATAAGTAAGTATTAATATGAAATCAAACAAAAAAAAATTGACGAAACTTGATAGTTTCTTTCCTATTGAGACGAAAATGCGCCAAAAATATTTAACTCACAAAACACTTCTCTTTAGTTATTTGGGGGTTTTTAATATCGCTTATCAATAATAAGTAAGTATTAATATGAAATCAAACAAAAAAAATTGACGAAACTTGATAGTTTCTTTCATATTGAGACGAAAATGCGCCAAAAATATTTAACTCACAAAACACTTCTCTTTAGTTATTTGGGGGGTTATAATATCGCTTATCAATAATAAGTAAGTATTAATATGAAATCAAACAAAAAATAATTGACGAAACTTGATAGGTTCTTACATATTGAGACGAAAATGCGCCAAAAATATTTAACTCACAAAACACTTCTCTTTAGTTATTTGGGGGTTTTTAATATCGCTTATCAATAATAAGTAAATATTAATATGAAATCAAACAAAAAATAATTGACGAAACTTGATAGTTTCTAACACATTAAGACGAAAATGCGCCAAAAATATTCAACTCACAAAACACTTTTTTTTTGTTATTTGGGGGTTTTTAATATCGCTTATCAATAATAAGTAAGTATTAATATGAAATCAAACAAAAAATAATTGACGAAACTTGATGATTCTTTACATATTGAGACGAAAATGCGCCAAAAATATTTAACTCACAGAACACTTTTTATTAGTTATTTGAGGGTTTTTAATATCGCTTATCAATAATAAGTAAGTATTAATATGAAATCAAACAAAAAATAATTGACGAAACTTGATAGTTTCTTAGATATTAAGACGAAAATGCACCTAAACTATTTAACTCACAAAACACTTATCTTCAGTTATTTGGGGGTTTTTAATATTGCTTATCAATAATAAGTTAGTATTAATATGAAATTAACCAAAAAATAATTGGCGAAACTTGATAGTTTCTTAGACATAGAGACGAAAATGCGCAAAAAATATTTAACTCACAAAACACTTCTATTTAGTTATTTGAGGGTTTTTAATATCGCTTATCAATAATAAGTGAGTATTAATATGAAATCAAACAAAAAATAATTGACGAAACTTGATAGTTTCTTAGATATTAAGACGAAAATGCGCCAAAACTATTTAACTCACAAAACACTTATCTTCAGTTATTTGGGGGTTTTTAATATCGCTTATCAATAATAAGTAAGTAATAATATGAAATCAAACATAAAATAATTGACGAAACTTGAAAGTTTCTTACATATTGAGACGAAAATGCGCCAAAAATATTTAACTCACAAAACACTTCTCTTTAGTTATTTGGGGGTTTTTAATATCGCTTATCAATAATAAGTAAGTATTAATATGAAATCAAACAAAAAAAAATTGACGAAACTTGATTGTTTCTTACACATTGAGACGAAAATGAGCCAAAAATATTTAACTCACAAAACACTTATCTTTAGTTATTTGGGGGTTTATAATATCGCTTATCAATAATAAGTAAATATTAATATGAAATCAAACAAAAAATAATTGACGAAACTTGATAATTTCTTACATATTGAGACGAAAATGCGCCAAAAATATTTAACTCACAAAACACTTCTCTTTAGTTATTTGGGGGTTTTTAATATCGCTTATCAATAATAATTAAGTATTAATATGAAATCAAACAAAAAATAATTGACGAAACTTGATTGTTTCTTACACATTGAGACGAAAATGCACCAAAAATATTTAACTTACAAAACACTTATCTTTAGTTATTTGGGGGTTTTTAATATCGCTTATCAATAATTAGTAAG
Source organism: Odontocerum albicorne (assembly GCA_949825065.1). NCBI lineage: Eukaryota > Metazoa > Arthropoda > Insecta > Trichoptera > Odontoceridae > Odontocerum > Odontocerum albicorne. The sequence continues at coordinate 19,900,759 of OX463866.1, read as the reverse complement.
TAATAATATGAAATCAAACAAAAAAATATTGACGAAACTTGATAGTTTCATACATATTGAGACGAAAATGCGCCAAAAATATTTAACTTACAAAACACATTTTTAGTTATTTGAGGGTTTTTAATATCGCTTATCAATAATAAGTAAGTATTAATATGAAATCAAACAAAAAATAATTGACGGAACTTGATAGTTTCTTACATATTCAGACGAAAATGCGCCAAAAATATTTAACTCACAAAACACTTCTCTTTAGTTATTTGGGGGGTTATAATATCGTTTATCAATAATAAGTAAGTATTAATATGAAATCAAACAAAAAATAATTGACGAAACTTGATAGTTTCTTAGGCACCCGTTCCGCGCTCAATCTGGATCGCAATCCGCGATCCAAATCGGCGATCACGGATTGCGATCCGATTGATCAATCCATCAATCCGCTCATTACACGGTCAATCTTGACCGCGATCATTGATCGGCGATCACGGATTGCGATCCAGATTGACCGTGTAATGGGCGCCTTACATATTGAGACGAAAATACGCCTAAAATATTTAACTCACAAAACACTTCTCTTTAGTTATTTGGGGGTTTTTAATATCGCTTATCAATAATAAGTAAGTATTAATATGAAATCAAACAAAAAAAAATTGACGAAACTTGATAGTTTCTTTCATAATGAGACGAAAATGCGCCAAAAATATTTAACTCACAAAACACTTCTCTTTAGTTATTTGGGGGTTTTAAATATCGCTTATCAATAATAATTAAGTATTAATATGAAATCAAACAAAAAAAAATTGACGAAACTTGATAGTTTCTTACATATTGAGACGAAAATGCGCCAAAAATATTTAACTCACAAAACACTTCTCTTAAGTTATTTGGGGGTTTTTAATATCGCTTATCAATAATAAGTAAGTATTAATATGAAATCAAACAAAAAAAAATTGACGAAACTTGATAGTTTCTTTCATATTGAGACGAAAATGCGCCAAAAATATTTAACTCACAAAACACTTCTTTTTAGTTATTTGGGGGTTTTTAATATCGCTTATCAATAATAAGTAAGTATTAATATGAAATCAAACAAAAAAAATTGACGAAACTTGATAGTTTCTTTCATATTGAGACGAAAATGCGCCAAAAATATTTAACTCACAAAACACTTCTCTTTAGTTATTTGGGGGGTTATAATATCGCTTATCAATAATAAGTAAGTATTAATATGAAATCAAACAAAAAGTAATTGACGAAACTTGATAGGTTCTTACATATTGAGACGAAAATGCGCCAAAAATATTTAACTCACAAAACACTTCTCTTTAGTTATTTGGGGGTTTTTAATATCGCTTATCAATAATAAGTAAATATTAATATGAAATCAAACAAAAAATAATTGACGAAACTTAATAGTTTCTAACACATTAAGACGAAAATGCGCCAAAAATATTCAACTCACAAAACACTTTTTTTTTGTTATTTGGGGGTTTTTAATATCGCTTATCAATAATAAGTAAGTATTAATATGAAATCAAACAAAAAATAATTGACGAAACTTGATGATTCTTTACATATTGAGACGAAAATGCGCCAAAAATATTTAACTCACAGAACACTTTTTATTAGTTATTTGAGGGTTTTTAATATCGCTTATCAATAATAAGTAAGTATTAATATGAAATCAAACAAAAAATAATTGACGAAACTTGATAGTTTCTTAGATATTAAGACGAAAATGCACCTAAACTATTTAACTCACAAAACACTTATCTTCAGTTATTTGGGGGTTTTTAATATTGCTTATCAATAATAAGTAAGTATTAATATGAAATCAAACAAAAAAAAATTGAAAAACTTGATAGTTTCTTTCATATTGAGACGAAAATGCGCCAAAAATATTTAACTCACAAAACACTTCTCTTTAGATATTTGGGAGTTTTTTATATCGCTTATCAATAATTAGTAAGTAATAATATGAAATCAAACAAAAAAATATTGACGGAACTTGATAGTTTCTTTCATATTGAGACGAAAATGCGCCAAAAATATTTAACTCAAAAAACTCTTCTCTTTAGTTATTTGGGGGTTTTTAATATCGCTTATCAATAATAAGTAATTATTTATATGAAATCAAACAAAAAAAATTGACGAAACTTGATAGTTTCTTTCATATTGAGACGAAAATGCGCCAAAAATATTTAACTCACAAAACACTTCTCTTTAGTTATTTGGGGGTTTTTAATATCGCTTATCAATAATAAGTAAATATTAATATGAAATCAAACAAAAAAAAATTGACGAAACTTGATAGTTTCTTTCATATTGAGACGAAAATGCGCCAAAAATATTTAACTCACAAAACACTTCTCTTTAGTTATTTGGGGGTTTTTAATATCGCTTATATTAAGGGGCTCGAAATTTGGTAGGGCCACGGTGGGGTACATCTTGCTGGAAAATGTGCTCCTATAAAATGCCGTGTAATGCCACAGTTGCATTCCATCAGCAACACTACCAATAGTCCTACTCCCTAGCGTCCACGAGTGGTCTTAGGCCCCGCGAGCCCCGGGCAATGTGACCACTGACATTAACATCAGTGTCATAGCAGATAGGGAGAGGATGAAGGGCGAGTGTCCGGCGCCTTAAAACCGGCCCCCCCCCAGCTAAGGGTAGGTAACCCTGACAGAAAATTCCACCGAAGAAGGCAACGGGAAACCACTTCGGTCAACCTTCCCCAGGACACCACTATGAAGAGAAATCAAGCAATGGCCCCGAGTCCCGGGCGGTCCTTAAATGGACCAGGGGTGCGAAGAATCTCCCGGCTCAACATAGTGAATGACATGGTGAGGATTGGAACATGGAATGTAAGAAGCCTTTATGCAGCTGGGAAAATGGACAATGTTGTGCAGGAAATGATGAGAATTAAGATTGACATCCTTGGTATTAGTGAACTCAGATGGACTGGAACAGGAGTGCATCAACATGAGAAAGGCAACCTGTATTATTCTGGAAGTGATATATCTGACAATAACCACCGGAATGGGGTTGGCATATTTGTATCACTAGATTATATTAAATTTGTTAAAAAGTTTGTTCCCATATCGGACAGAATTATGATTCTACAGTTAGAAGCGCGACCGTTCAATGTAAATATTATACAAATATACGCACCAACAGCTGACACTAGATATGATGACGAAGTTGAAAAACTGTATGAAAGCATCACAAATGTTCTGAAATCGACAAAAAGTGATGATATAAATATTATAATCGGGGACTTTAATGCAAAGATTGGAGAGGGCCGACGTTCACACTTAGTAGGGGATTGTGGTCTAGGCCAGTCTAATAACAGAGGTGATAGAATGTTTGAGTTCTGCGAAGAGCATAATATGGTAGTTGTGAACACATGGTATAGGCTTCCGAAACGCAGACTATACACATGGAAATCACCACAAGACAATCCATCTTGCCCCAATCCTATCAGAAACCAGATTGATTATGCACTGATAGGAGAAAGATTCAGAAACAGCATTAAACGTGCCGCAACATATCCCGGAACCGATATAGGATCAGATCATAATCCACTTATTATAGATATTAAATTGAAATTAAAAATATTAACGAAGAGATTTATGCATAGGAGAGTTGACACTGAAAAGTTAAAAGTTACAGACCTTAGAAACACAGTGTCCACTGAATTAAATGAAAAACTACAACAGATAGACAATAATGCCACGTCAGTTGAACAACAGTGGAATAATTTTAAAAACGCAATACACGATGTCTGTAAAGAACATCTAAAATCTGCAAAAAATATTCGTAAAAAACAGTGGATGACAGATCATATTTTAAATTTAATGGAACAACGTAGAGTGGCTGGTATCAGGGATCGTAATAGCAGTGAGTACAAAAACCTCCGGAGGACTATAAAACGAGAGATTAAAAAAGCAAAGGAAGAGTGGATAAAGAGACAGTGTGAGGAGTTGGAGCGATATGATCAGATGCACGACTCATTTAATATGCATAAAAAACTAAAAGAAATGACTGGCCTCAGCAGGAAGCCTAAACCTACCTGTCTCACAGACGAATCTAATAACCTGATCTTGGAAGATTCGGAAATCTTAAAAACATGGGAAAATTATATAAGAACACTCTTCCAAGACTCTCGAACTGACGTTGAAATATCAGAACATAGTCAAGGTCCTGCTATATTGAAATCAGAAATACTACATGCTATATCAACATCTAAACCTCGAAAAGCCTGTGGACCCGATGAAATCCCTATGGAGGTTATCGAGTTGATAAATGAGAATAATATTGATTATTTACTTGGACTGTTTAATAGAATATATGACACAGGGACCATCCCCCAAGATTGGTTAAAATCTGTATTTATTACATTGCCCAAAAAACAACACCCAAAAAAATGTAATGATTATCGCCTCATAAGTCTTATGAGTCATATTCTGAAATTGTTTCTTAAAATAATACATGCCAGAATAAGACTGAAATGCGAGCGAGATTTGGATGACACTCAGTTTGGGTTCAGGAATGGTTTTGGTACCCGTGAAGCGCTGACAACAATAAACATATTATTACAAAAATGTTACGACCAAAGAAAAGACATCTATGCTTGTTTTATTGATTATGAAAAAGCATTTGACAGGGTTAAACACACATATTTAATTGAGATGCTGTTGAGATGTGGTATAGATGAAAAGGATGTGAGAATAATCAAGAATCTTTACTGGGACCAAAACGCTATCATTAAATTGGAAAACGGAAACACCTCACAAGGTATTCCCATTCAGCGAGGAGTCCGTCAGGGGTGTGTTCTCTCACCAACTTTATTCAATCTGTACTCTGACTTGGTCTTTAAGGAAGCGCTGACTGAGACAAATCTCGGTGTGAAGGTCAATGGGGTGGTCATCAATAATATCAGATATGCGGATGACACCGTTCTAATTGCGGACAGTTTAAAAGGCCTTCAAGAACTGCTTGATAAAGTTGACTCCGTTGGTGAACGTTTTGGTATGAACATTAATGTGAGCAAAACTAAAATGATGGTTTTAAGCCGAGAATGTCATCCAAATGTCCACCTTACGCTAAGGGGTGTTGTTGTCGAGAGGGTGAAACAGTTCAGGTACCTGGGAAGCATGATTACTGAGAAACTGGATCCTGACATTGAGATAAAATGCAGAATAGAAGCGGCACGAACGGCTTTTAATAAAATGAAAAACCTTCTTTGTGACGATAATATAAACTTAAAGCTGAGACAAAGAATGGTCAAATGTTACGTATGGTCTGTCTTACTTTACGGCGTAGAGGCGTGGACTCTTAAAGTTAACATAATAAACCGCCTTGAAGCGTTTGAAATGTGGATCCACCGTAGAATGTTAAGAATATCTTGGACCGATATGATAACAAACACTGATGTACTACGTAGAGCCAATGCAAATAGAGAACTATTCACCACTGTTAAGCTCCGTAAAACATCATATTTTGGCCATGTAATGAGAGGTGACAAATACACCGTACTTCAGCTCGTCATGAAGGGGAAGATCGAGGGCCGCAGAGGGGTCGGCAGAAGACAGCTCTCCTCGCTTCGAAAAATCCGACAATGGACCGGCGTCAGAACTGTGGGGGAGCTGTTTCGCGCCGCCCAGGACAGGGAAGCTTTCTCTCAGATGGTCGTCAACGTCGGGGGGACCCGGCAAGACACGTGAAGAAGAAGAAGAATATCGCTTATCAATAATAAGTAAGTATTAATATGAAATCAAACAAAAAAAAATTGACGAAACTTGATAGTTTCTTACATATTGAGACGAAAATGCGCCAAAAATATTTAACTCACAAAACACTTCTCTTTAGTTATTTGGGGGTTTTTAATATCGCTTATCAATAATAAGTAAGTATTAATATGAAATCAAACAAAAAAAATTGACGAAACTTGATAGTTTCTTTCATATTGAGACGAAAATGCGTCAAAAATATTTAACTCACAAAACACTTCTCTTTAGTTATTTGGGGGTTTTTAATATCGCTTATCAATAATAAGTAAGTATTAATATGAAATCAAACAAAAAAAATTGACGAAACTTGATAGTTTCTTTATAGTTAGTTTCTTGATAGTTAGTTTCATATTGAGACGAAAATGCGCCAAAAATATTTAACTCACAAAACACTTCTCTTTAGTTATTTGGGGGTTTTTAATATCGCTTATCAATAATAAGTAAGTATTAATATGAAATCAAACAAAAAAAAATTGACGAAACTTGATAGTTTCCTACATATTGAGACGAAAATGCGCCAAAAATATTTAACTCACAAAACACTTCTCTTTAGTTATTTGGGGGTTTTTAATATCGCTTATCAATAATAAGTAAGTATTAATATGAAATCAAACAAAAAAAAATTGACGAAACTTGATAGTTTCTTTCCTATTGAGACGAAAATGCGCCAAAAATATTTAACTCACAAAACACTTCTCTTTAGTTATTTGGGGGTTTTTAATATCGCTTATCAATAATAAGTAAGTATTAATATGAAATCAAACAAAAAAAAATTGACGAAACTTGATAGTTTCTTACATATTGAGACGAAAATGCGCCAAAAATATTTAACTCACAAAACACTTCTCTTTAGTTATTTGGGGGTTTTAATATCGCTTATCAATAATAAGTAAATATTAATATGAAATCAAACAAAAAAAAATTGACGAAACTTGATAGTTTCTTTCATATTGAGACGAAAATGCGCCAAAAATATTTAACTCACAAAACACTTCTCTTAAGTTATTTGGGGGTTTTTAAAATCGCTTATCAATAATACGTAAGTATTAATATGAAATCAAACAAAAAAAAATTGACGAAACTTGATAGTTTCTTTCATATTGAGACGAAAATGCGCCAAAAATATTTAACTCACAAAACACTTCTCTTTAGTTATTTGGGGGTTTTTAATATCGCTTATCAATAATAAGTAAGTTTTAATATGAAATCAAACAAAAAAAAATTGACGAAACTTGATAGTTTCTTACATATTGAGACGAAAATGCGCCAAAAATATTTAACTCACAAAACACTTCTCTTTAGTTAATTGGGGGTTTTTAATATCGCTTATCAATAATAAGTAAGTATTAATATGAAATCAAACAAAAAAAATTGACGAAACTTGATAGTTTCTTTCATATTGAGACGAAAATGCGCCAAAAATATTTAACTCACAAAACACTTCTCTTTAGTTATTTGGGGGTTTTTAATATCGCTTATCAATAATAAGTAAGTTTTAATATGAAATCAAACAAAAAAAAATTGACGAAACTTGATAGTTTCTTACATATTGAGACGAAAATGCGCCAAAAATATTTAACTCACAAAACACTTCTCTTTAGTTATTTGGGGGTTTTAAATATCGCTTATCAATAATAAGTAAGTATTAATATGAAATCAAACAAAAAAAAATTGACGAAACTTGATAGTTTCTTTCATATTGAGACGAAAATGCGCCAAAAATATTTAACTCACAAAACACTTCTCTTTAGTTATTTGGGGGTTTTTAATATCGCTTATCAATAATAAGTAAATATTAATATCAAATCAAACAAAAAAAAATTTACGAAACTTGATAGTTTCTTACATATTGAGACGAAAATGCGCCAAAAATATTTAACTCACAAAACACTTCTCTTTAGTTATTTGGGGGTTTTTAATATCGCTTATCAATAATAAGTAAGTATTAATATGAAATCAAACAAAAAAAATTGACGAAACTTGATAGTTTCTTTCATATTGAGACGAAAATGCGCCAAAAATATTTAACTCACAAAACACTTCTCTTTAGTTATTTGGGGGTTTTTAATATCGCTTATCAATAATAAGTAAGTATTAATATGAAATCAAACAAAAAAAATTGACGAAACTTGATAGTTTCTTTCATATTGAGACGAAAATGCGCCAAAAATATTTAACTCACAAAACACTTCTCTTTAGTTATTTGGGGGTTTTTAATATCGCTTATCAATAATAAGTAAGTATTAATATGAAATCAAACAAAAAAAAATTTACGAAACTTGATAGTTTCTTACATATTGAGACGAAAATGCGCCAAAAATATTTAACTCACAAAACACTTCTCTTTAGTTATTTGGGGGTTTTTAATATCGCTTATCAATAATAAGTAAGTATTAATATGAAATCAAACAAAAAAAAATTGACGAAACTTGATAGTTTCCTACATATTGAGACGAAAATGCGCCAAAAATATTTAACTCACAAAACACTTCTCTTTAGTTATTTGGGGGTTTTTAATATCGCTTATCAATAATAAGTAAGTATTAATATGAAATCAAACAAAAAAAAATTGACGAAACTTGATAGTTTCTTTCCTATTGAGACCAAAATGCGCCAAAAATATTTAACTCACAAAACACTTCTCTTTAGTTATTTGGGGGTTTTTAATATCGCTTATCAATAATAAGTAAGTATTAATATGAAATCAAACAAAAAAAAATTGACGAAACTTGATAGTTTCTTACATATTGAGACGAAAATGCGCCAAAAATATTTAACTCACAAAACACTTCTCTTTAGTTATTTGGGGGTTTTAATATCGCTTATCAATAATAAGTAAATATTAATATGAAATCAAACAAAAAAAAATTGACGAAACTTGATAGTTTCTTTCATATTGAGACGAAAATGCGCCAAAAATATTTAACTCACAAAACACTTCTCTTAAGTTATTTGGGGGTTTTTAAAATCGCTTATCAATAATACGTAAGTATTAATATGAAATCAAACAAAAAAAAATTGACGAAACTTGATAGTTTCTTTCATATTGAGACGAAAATGCGCCAAAAATATTTAACTCACAAAACACTTCTCTTTAGTTATTTGGGGGTTTTTAATATCGCTTATCAATAATAAGTAAGTATTAATATGAAATCAAACAAAAAAAAATTGACGAAACTTGATAGTTTCTTACATATTGAGACGAAAATGCGCCAAAAATATTTAACTCACAAAACACTTCTCTTTAGTTAATTGGGGGTTTTTAATATCGCTTATCAATAATAAGTAAGTATTAATATGAAATCAAACAAAAAAAATTGACGAAACTTGATAGTTTCTTTCATATTGAGACGAAAATGCGCCAAAAATATTTAACTCACAAAACACTTCTCTTTAGTTATTTGGGGGTTTTTAATATCGCTTATCAATAATAAGTAAGTTTTAATATGAAATCAAACAAAAAAAAATTGACGAAACTTGATAGTTTCTTACATATTGAGACGAAAATGCGCCAAAAATATTTAACTCACAAAACACTTCTCTTTAGTTATTTGGGGGTTTTAAATATCGCTTATCAATAATAAGTAAGTATAAATATGAAATCAAACAAAAAAAAATTGACGAAACTTGATAGTTTCTTTCATATTGAGACGAAAATGCGCCAAAAATATTTAACTCACAAAACACTTCTCTTTAGTTATTTGGGGGTTTTTAATATCGCTTATCAATAATAAGTAAATATTAATATCAAATCAAACAAAAAAAAATGTACGAAACTTGATAGTTTCTTACATATTGAGACGAAAATGCGCCAAAAATATTTAACTCACAAAACACTTCTCTTTAGTTATTTGCGGGTTTTTAATATCGCTTATCAATAATAAGTAAGTATTAATATGAAATCAAACAAAAAAAATTGACGAAACTTGATAGTTTCTTTCATATTGAGACGAAAATGCGCCAAAAATATTTAACTCACAAAACACTTCTCTTTAGTTATTTGGGGGTTTTTAATATCGCTTATCAATAATAAGTAAGTATTAATATGAAATCAAACAAAAAAAAATTGACGAAACTTGATAGTTTCTTACATATTGAGACGAAAATGCGCCAAAAATATTTAACTCACAAAACACTTCTCTTTAGTTATTTGGGGGTTTTTAATATCGCTTATCAATAATAAGTAAGTATTAATATGAAATCAAACAAAAAAAAATTGACGAAACTTGATAGTTTCTTACATATTGAGACGAAAATGCGCCAAAAATATTTAACTCACAAAACACTTCTCATTAGTTATTTGGGGGTTTTAATATCGCTTATCAATAATAAGTAAGTATTAATATGAAATCAAACAAAAAAAAATTGACGAAACTTGATAGTTTCCTACATATTGAGACGAAAATGCGCCAAAAATATTTAACTCACAAAACACTTCTCTTTAGTTATTTGGGGGTTTTTAATATCGCTTATCAATAATAAGTAAGTATTAATATGAAATCAAACAAAAAAAAATTGACGAAACTTGATAGTTTCTTACATATTGAGACGAAAATGCGCCAAAAATAGTTAACTCACAAAACACTTATCTTTAGTTATTTGGGCGTTTATAATTTCGCTTATCAATAATAAGTAAGTATTAATATGAAATCAAACAAAAAAAAATTTACGAAACTTGATAGTTTCTTACATATTGAGACGAAAATGCGCCAAAAATATTTAACTCACAAAACACTTCTCTTTAGTTATTTGGGGGTTTTTAATATCGCTTATCAATAATAAGTAAGTATTAATATGAAATCAAACAAAAAAAAATTGACGAAACTTGATAGTTTCTTACATATTGAGACGAAAATGCGCCAAAAATATTTAACTCACAAAACACTTCTCTTTAGTTATTTGGGGGTTTTTAATATCGCTTATCAATAATAAGTAAGTATTAATATGAAATCAAACAAAAAAAATTGACGAAACTTGATAATTTCTTTCATATTGTGAAGAAAATGCGCCAAAAATATTTAACTCACAAAACACTTCTCTTTAGTTATTTGGGGGTTTTTAATATCGCTTATCAATAATAAGTAAGTATTAATAAGAAATCAAACAAAAAAAAATTGACGAAACTTGATAGTTTCTTTCATATTGAGACGAAAATGCGCCAAAAATATTTAACTCACAAAACACTTCTCTTTAGTTATTTGGGGGTTTTTAATATCGCTTATCAATAATAAGTAAATATTAATATGAAATCAAACAAAAAAAATTGACGAAACTTGATAGTTTCTTACATATTGAGACGAAAATGTGCCAAAAATATTTAACTCACAAAACACTTCTCTTTAGTTATTTGGGGGTTTTTAATATCGCTTATCAATAATAAGTAAGTATTTATATAAAATCAAACAAAAAAAAATTGACGAAACTTGATAGTTTCTTACATATTGAGACAAAAATGCGCCAAAAATATTTAACTCACAAAACACTTCTCTTTAGTTATTTGGGGATTTTTAATATCGCTTATCAATAATAAGTAAGTATTAATATGAAATCAAACAAAAAAAAATTGACGAAACTTGTTAGTTTCTTACATATTGAGACGAAAATGCGCCAAAAATATTTAACTCACAAAACACTTCTCTTTAGTTATTTGGGGGTTTTTAATATCGCTTATCAATAATAAGTAAGTATTAATATGAAATCAAACAAAAAAAATTGACGAAACTTGATACTTTCTTTCATATTGAGACGAAAATGTGCCAAAAATATTTAACTCACAAAACACTTCTCTTTAGTTATTTGGGGGTTTTTAATATCGCTTATCAATAATAAGTAAGTATTAATATGAAATCAAACAAAAAAAAATTGACGAAACTTGATAGTTTCTTACATATTGAGACGAAAATGCGCCAAAAATATTTAACTCACAAAACACTTCTCTTTAGTTATTTGGGGGTTTTTAATATCGCTTATCAATTATAAGTAAGTATTAATATGAAATCAAACAAAAAAAAATTGACGAAACTTGATAGTTTCTTACATATTGAGACGAAAATGCGCCAAAAATATTTAACTCACAAAACACTTCTCTTTAGTTATTTGGGGGTTTTTCATATCGCTTATCAATAATAAGTAAGTATTAATATGAAATCAAACAAAAAAAAAATTGACGAAACTTGATAGTTTCTTTCATATTGAGACGAAAATGCGCCAAAAATATTTAACTCACAAAACACTTCTCTTTAGTTATTTGGGGGTTTTTGATATCGCTTATCAATAAAAAGTAAGTATTTATATGAAATCAAACAAAAAAAAAATTGACGAAACTTGATAGTTTCTTTCATATTGAGACTAAAATGCGCCAAAAATATTTAACTCACAAAACACTTCTCTTTAGTTATTTGGGGGTTTTTAATATCGCTTATCAATAATAAGTAAATATTAATATGAAATCAAACAAAAAAATATTGACGAAACTTGATAGTTTCTTTCATATTGAGACGAAAATGCGCCAAAAATATTTAACTCACAAAACACTTCTCTTTAGTTATTTGGGGATTTTTAATATCGCTTATCAATAATAAGTAAGTATTAATATGAAATCAAACAAAAAAAAATTGACGAAACTTGATAGTTTCTTACATATTGAGACGAAAATGCGCCAAAAATATTTAACTCACAAAACACTTCTCTTTAGTTATTTGGGGATTTTTAATATCGCTTATCAATAATAAGTAAGTATTAATATGAAATCAAACAAAAAAAAATTGACGAAACTTGTTAGTTTCTTTCATATTGAGACGAAAATGCGCCAAAAATATTTAACTCACATAACACTTCTCTTTAGTTATTTGGGGGTTTTTAATATCGCTTATCAATAATAAGTAAGTATTAATATGAAATCAAACAAAAAAAATTGACGAAACTTGATACTTTCTTTCATATTGAGACAAAAATGTGCCAAAAATATTTAACTCACAAAACACTTCTCTTTAGTTATTTGGGGGTGTTTAATATCGCTTATCAATAATAAGTAAGTATTAATATGAAATCAAACAAAAAAAAATTGACGAAACTTGATAGTTTCTTACATATTGAGACGAAAATGCGCCAAAAATATTTAACTCACAAAACACTTCTCTTTAGTTATTTGGGGGTTTTTAATATCGCTTATCAATTATAAGTAAGTATTAATATGAAATCAAACAAAAAAAAATTGACGAAACTTGATAGTTTCTTACATATTGAGACGAAAATGCGCCAAAAATATTTAACTCACAAAACACTTCTCTTTAGTTATTTGGGGATTTTTAATATCGCTTATCAATAATAAGTAAGTATTAATATGAAATCAAACAAAAAAAAATTGACGAAACTTGTTAGTTTCTTTCATATTGAGACGAAAATGCGCCAAAAATATTTAACTCACTTAACACTTCTCTTTAGTTATTTGGGGGTTTTTAATATCGCTTATCAATAATAAGTAAGTATTAATATGAAATCAAACAAAAAAAATTGACGAAACTTGATACTTTCTTTCATATTGAGACAAAAATGTGCCAAAAATATTTAACTCACAAAACACTTCTCTTTAGTTATTTGGGGGTGTTTAATATTGCTTATCAATAATAAGTAAGTATTAATATGAAATCAAACAAAAAAAAATTGACGAAACTTGATAGTTTCTTACATATTGAGACGAAAATGCGCCAAAAATATTTAACTCACAAAACACTTCTCTTAAGTTATTTGGGGGTTTTTAAAATCGCTTATCAATAATACGTAAGTATTAATATGAAATCAAACAAAAAAAAATTGACGAAACTTGATAGTTTCTTACATATTGAGCCGAAAATGCGCCAAAAATATTTAACTCACAAAACACTTCTCTTTAGTTATTTGGGGGTTTTTAATATCGCTTATCAATAATAAGTAAGTATTAATATGAAATCAAACAAAAAAAAATTGACGAAACTTGATAGTTTCTTACATATTGAGACGAAAATGCGCCAAAAATATTTAACTCACAAAACACTTCTCTTTAGTTATTTGGGGGTTTTTAATATCGCTTATCAATAATAAGTAAGTATTAATATGAAATCAAACAAAAAAAATTGACGAAACTTGATAGTTTCTTTCATATTGAGACGAAAATGCGCCAAAAATATTTAACTCACAAAACACTTCTCTTTAGTTATTTGGGGGTTTTTAATATCGCTTATCAATAATAAGTAAGTATTAATATGAAATCAAACAAAAAAAATTGAAAAACTTGATAGTTTCTTTCATATTGAGACGAAAATGCGCCAAAAATATTTAACTCACAAAACACTTCTCTTTAGATATTTGGGAGTTTTTTATATCGCTTATCAATAATTAGTAAGTAATAATATGAAATCAAACAAAAAAATATTGACGGAACTTGATAGTTTCTTTCATATTCAGACGAAAATGCGCCAAAAATATTTAACTCAAAAAACTCTTCTCTTTAGTTATTTGGGGGTTTTTAATATCGCTTATCAATAATAAGTAAGTATTAATATGAAATCAAACAAAAAAAATTGACTAAACTTTATAGTTTCTTTCATATTGAGACGAAAATGCGCCAAAAATATTTAATTCACAAAACACTTCTCTTTAGTTATTTGGGGGGTTTTAATATCGCTTATCAATAATAAGTAACAAACAAACAAACAAAAAAAAATTGACGAAACTTGATAGTTTCTTACATATTGAGACGAAAATGCGCCAAAAATATTTAACTCACAAAACACTTCTCTTTAGTTATTTGGGGGTTTTTAATATCGCTTATCAATAATAAGTAAGTATTAATATGAAATCAAACAAAAAAAATTGACGAAACTTGATAGTTTCTTACATATTGAGACGAAAATTCGGCAAAAATATTTAACTCACAAAACACTTCTCTTTAGTTATTTGGGGGTTTTTAATATCGCTTATCAATAATAAGTAAGTATTAATATGAAATCAAACAAAAAAAATTGACGAAACTTGATAGTTTCTTTCATATTGAGACGAAAATGCGCCAAAAATATTTAACTAACAAAACACTTCTCTTTAGTTATTTGGGGGTTTTTAATATCGCTTATCAATAATAAGTAAATATTAATATGAAATCAAACAAAAAAAAATTGACGAAACTTGATAGTTTCTTTCATATTGAGACGAAAATGCGCCAAAAATATTTAACTCACAAAACACTTCTCTTAAGTTATTTGGGGGTTTTTAAAATCGCTTATCAATAATACATAAGTATTAATATGAAATCAAACAAAAAAAAATTGACGAAACTTGATAGTTTCTTACATATTGAGACGAAAATGCGCCAAAAATATTTAACTCACAAAACACTTCTCTTTAGTTATTTGGGGGTTTTTAATATCGCTTATCAATAATAAGTAAGTATTAATATGAAATCAAACAAAAAATAATTGACGAAACTTGATAATTTCTTACATATTGAGACGAAAATGCGCCAAAAATATTTAACTCACAAAACACTTCTCTTTAGTTATTTGGGGGTTTTTAATATCGCTTATCAATAATAAGTAAGTATTAATATGAAATCAAACAAAAAAAAATTGAAAAACTTGATAGTTTCTTTCATATTGAGACGAAAATGCGCCAAAAATATTTAACTCACAAAACACTTCTCTTTAGTTATTTGGGGGTTTTTAATATCGCTTATCAATAATAAGTAAGTATTAATATGAAATCAAACAAAAAAAATTGAAAAACTTGATAGTTTCTTTCATATTGAGACGAAAATGCGCCAAAAATATTTAACTCACAAAACACTTCTCTTTAGATATTTGGGAGTTTTTTATATCGCTTATCAATAATTAGTAAGTAATAATATGAAATCAAACAAAAAAATATTGACGGAACTTGATAGTTTCTTTCATATTGAGACGAAAATGCGCCAAAAATATTTAACTCAAAAAACTCTTCTCTTTAGTTATTTGGGGGTTTTTAATATCGCTTATCAATAATAAGTAAGTATTAATATGAAATCAAACAAAAAAAAATTGACGAAACTTGATAGTTTCTTACATATTGAGACGAAAATGCGCCAAAAATATTTAACTCACAAAACACTTCTCTTTAGTTATTTGGGGGTTTTTAATATCGCTTATCAATAATAAGTAAGTATTAATATGAAATCAAACAAAAAAAATTGACGAAACTTGATAATTTCTTTCATATTGAGACGAAAATGCGCCAAAAATATTTAACTCACAAAACACTTCTCTTTAGTTATTTGGGGGTTTTTAATATCGCTTATCAATAATAAGTAAGTATTAATATGAAATCAAACAAAAAAAATTGACGAAACTTGATAGTTTCTTTCATATTGAGACGAAAATGCGCCAAAAATATTTAACTCACAAAACACTTCTCTTTAGTTATTTGGGGGTTTTAAATATCGCTTATCAATAATAAGTAAGTATTAATATGAAATCAAACAAAAAAAAATTTACGAAACTTGATAGTTTCTTACATATTGAGACGAAAATGCGCCAAAAATATTTAACTCACAAAACACTTCTCTTTAGTTATTTGGGGGTTTTTAATATCGCTTATCAATAATAAGTAAGTATTAATATGAAATCAAACAAAAAAAAATTGACGAAACTTGATAGTTTCTTACATATTGAGACGAAAATGCGCCAAAAATATTTAACTCACAAAACACTTCTCATTAGTTATTTGGGGGTTTTAATATCGCTTATCAATAATAAGTAAGTATTAATATGAAATCAAACAAAAAAAAATTGACGAAACTTGATAGTTTCCTACATATTGAGACGAAAATGCGCCAAAAATATTTAACTCACAAAACACTTCTCTTTAGTTATTTGGGGGTTTTTAATATCGCTTATCAATAATAAGTAAGTATTAATATGAAATCAAACAAAAAAAAATTGACGAAACTTGATAGTTTCTTACATATTGAGACGAAAATGCGCCAAAAATAGTTAACTCACAAAACACTTATCTTTAGTTATTTGGGCGTTTATAATTTCGCTTATCAATAATAAGTAAGTATTAATATGAAATCAAACAAAAAAAAATTTACGAAACTTGATAGTTTCTTACATATTGAGACGAAAATGCGCCAAAAATATTTAACTCACAAAACACTTCTCTTTAGTTATTTGGGGGTTTTTAATATCGCTTATCAATAATAAGTAAGTATTAATATGAAATCAAACAAAAAAAAATTGACGAAACTTGATAGTTTCTTACATATTGAGACGAAAATGCGCCAAAAATATTTAACTCACAAAACACTTCTCTTTAGTTATTTGGGGGTTTTTAATATCGCTTATCAATAATAAGTAAGTATTAATATGAAATCAAACAAAAAAAATTGACGAAACTTGATAATTTCTTTCATATTGTGACGAAAATGCGCCAAAAATATTTAACTCACAAAACACTTCTCTTTAGTTATTTGGGGGTTTTTAATATCGCTTATCAATAATAAGTAAGTATTAATAAGAAATCAAACAAAAAAAAATTGACGAAACTTGATAGTTTCTTTCATATTGAGACGAAAATGCGCCAAAAATATTTTACTCACAAAACACTTCTCTTTAGTTATTTGGGGGTTTTTAATATCGCTTATCAATAATAAGTAAATATTAATATGAAATCAAACAAAAAAAATTGACGAAACTTGATAGTTTCTTACATATTGAGACGAAAATGTGCCAAAAATATTTAACTCACAAAACACTTCTCTTTAGTTATTTGGGGGTTTTTAATATCGCTTATCAATAATAAGTAAGTATTTATATGAAATCAAACAAAAAAAAATTGACGAAACTTGATAGTTTCTTACATATTGAGACAAAAATGCGCCAAAAATATTTAACTCACAAAACACTTCTCTTTAGTTATTTGGGGATTTTTAATATCGCTTATCAATAATAAGTAAGTATTAATATGAAATCAAACAAAAAAAAATTGACGAAACTTGTTAGTTTCTTACATATTGAGACGAAAATGCGCCAAAAATATTTAACTCACAAAACACTTCTCTTTAGTTATTTGGGGGTTTTTAATATCGCTTATCAATAATAAGTAAGTATTAATATGAAATCAAACAAAAAAAATTGACGAAACTTGATACTTTCTTTCATATTGAGACGAAAATGTGCCAAAAATATTTAACTCACAAAACACTTCTCTTTAGTTATTTGGGGGTTTTTAATATCGCTTATCAATAATAAGTAAGTATTAATATGAAATCAAACAAAAAAAAATTGACGAAACTTGATAGTTTCTTACATATTGAGACGAAAATGCGCCAAAAATATTTAACTCACAAAACACTTCTCTTTAGTTATTTGGGGGTTTTTAATATCGCTTATCAATAATCAGTAAGTATTAATATGAAATCAAACAAAAAAAAATTGACGAAACTTGATAGTTTCTTACATATTGAGACGAAAATGCGCCAAAAATATTTAACTCACAAAACACTTCTCTTTAGTTATTTGGGGGTTTTTCATATCGCTTATCAATAATAAGTAAGTATTAATATGAAATCAAACAAAAAAAAAATTGACGAAACTTGATAGTTTCTTTCATATTGAGACGAAAATGCGCCAAAAATATTTAACTCACAAAACACTTCTCTTTAGTTATTTAGGGGTTTTGAATATCGCTTATCAATAATAAGTAAGTATTAATATGAAATCAAACAAAAAAAAATTGACGAAACTTGATAGTTTCTTACATATTGAGACGAAAATGCGCCAAAAATATTTAACTCACAAAACACTTCTCTTAAGTTATTTGGGGGTTTTTAATATCGCTTATCAATAATAAGTAAGTATTTATATGAAATCAAACAAAAAAAATTGACGAAACTTAATAGTTTCTTTCATATTGAGACGAAAATGCGCCAAAAATATTTAACTCACAAAACACTTCTCTTTAGTTATTTGGGGGTTTTTAATATCGCTTATCAATAATAAGTAAGTATTAATATGAAATCAAACAAAAAAAAATTGACGAAACTTGATAGTTTCTTTCATATTGAGACGAAAATGCGCCAAAAATATTAAACTCACAAAACACTTCTCTTTAGTTATTTGGGGGTTTTTAATATCGCTTATCAATAATAAGTAAGTATTAATATGAAATCAAACAAAAAAAATTGACTAAACTTGATAGTTTCTTTCATATTGAGACGAAAATGCGCCAAAAATATTTAATTCACAAAACACTTCTCTTTAGTTATTTGGGGGTTTTTAATATCGCTTATCAATAATAAGTAAGTATTAATATGAAATCAAACAAAAAAAAATTGACGAAACTTGATAGTTTCTTACATATTGAGACGAAAATGCGCCAAAAATATTTAACTCACAAAACACTTCTCTTTAGTTATTTGGGGGTTTTTAATATCGCTTATCAATAATAAGTAAGTATTAATATGAAATCAAACAAAAAAAATTGACGAAACTTGATAGTTTCTTACATATTGAGACGAAAATGCGCCAAAAATATTTAACTCACAAAACACTTCTCTTTAGTTATTTGGGGGTTTTTAATATCGCTTATCAATAATAAGTAAGTATTAATATGAAATCAAACAAAAAAAAATTGACGAAACTTGATAGTTTCTTTCATATTGAGACGAAAATGCGCCAAAAATATTTAACTCACAAAACACTTCTCTTTAGTTATTTGGGGGTTTTTAATATCGCTTATCAATAATAAGTAAATATTAATATGAAATCAAACGAAAAAAATTGACGAAACTTGATAGTTTCTTTCATATTGAAACGAAAAGGCGCCAAAAATATTTAACTCACAAAACACTTCTCTTTAGTTATTTGGGGGTTTTTAATATCGCTTATCAATAATAAGTAAGTATTAATATGAAATCAAACAAAAAAAATTGACGAAACTTGATAGTTTCTTACATATTGAGACGAAAATTCGGCAAAAATATTTAACTCACAAAACACTTCTCTTTAGTTATTTGGGGGTTTTTAATATCGCTTATCAATAATAAGTAAGTATTAATATGAAATCAAACAAAAAAAATTGACGAAACTTGATAGTTTCTTTCATATTGAAACGAAAATGCGCCAAAAATATTTAACTCACAAAACACTGCTCTTTAGTTATTTGGGGGTTTTTAATATCGCTTATCAATAATAAGTAAGTATTAATATGAAATCAAACAAAAAAAATTGACGAAACTTGATAGTTTCTTTCATATTGAGACGAAAATGCGCCAAAAATATTTAACTCACAAAACACTTCTCTTTAGTTATTTGGGGGGTTTGAATATCGCTTATCAATAATAAGTAAGTAATAATATGAAATCAAACAAAAAATAATTGACGAAACTTGATAGTTTCTTACATATTGAGACGAAAATGCGCCAAAAATATTCAACTCACAAAACACTTCTATTTAGTTATTTGAAGGTTTTTAATATCGCTTATCAATAATAAGTAAGTATTAATATGAAATCAAACAAAAAAAAATTGAAAAACTTGATAGTTTCTTTCATATTGAGACGAAAATGCGCCAAAAATATTTAACTAACAAAACACTTCTCTTTAGTTATTTGGGGGTTTTTAATATCGCTTATCAATAATAAGTAAATATTAATATGAAATCAAACAAAAAAAAATTGACGAAACTTGATAGTTTCTTTCATATTGAGACGAAAATGCGCCAAAAATATTTAACTCACAAAACACTTCTCTTAAGTTATTTGGGGGTTTTTAAAATCGCTTATCAATAATACGTAAGTATTAATATGAAATCAAACAAAAAAAAATTGACGAAACTTGATAGTTTCTTACATATTGAGACGAAAATGCGCCAAAAATATTTAACTCACAAAACACTTCTCTTTAGTTATTTGGGGGTTTTTAATATCGCTTATCAATAATAAGTAAGTATTAATATGAAATCAAACAAAAAAAATTGACGAAACTTGATAGTTTCTTACATATTGAGACGAAAATGCGCCAAAAATATTTAACTCACAAAACACTTCTCTTTAGTTATTTGGGGGTTTTTAATATCGCTTATCAATAATAAGTAAGTATTAATATGAAATCAAACAAAAAAAAATTGACGAAACTTGTTAGTTTCTTACATATTGAGACGAAAATGCGCCAAAAATATTTAACTCACAAAACACTTCTCTTTAGTTATTTGGGGGTTTTTGATATCGCTTATCAATAATAAGTAAGTATTAATATGAAATCAAACAAAAAAAAATTGACGAAACTTGATAGTTTCTTTCATATTGAGACGAAAATGCGCCAAAAATATTTAACTCACAAAACACTTCTCTTTAGTTATTTGGGGGTTTTTGATATCGCTTATCAATAATAAGTAAGTATTAATATGAAATCAAACAAAAAAAAATTGACGAAACTTGATAGTTTCTTTCATATTGAGACGAAAATGCGCCAAAAATATTTAACTGACAAAACACTTCTCTTAAGTTATTTGGGGGTTTTTAATATCGCTTATCAATAATAAGTAAATATTAATATGAAATCAAACAAAAAAAAATTGACGAAACTTGATAGTTTCTTACATATTGAGACGAAAATGTGCCAAAAATATTTAACTCACAAAACACTTCTCTTTAGTTATTTGGGGGTTTTTAATATCGCTTATCAATAATAAGTAAGTATTAATATGAAATCAAACAAAAAAAAAATTGACGAAACTTGATAGTTTCTTACATATTGAGACGAAAATGCGCCAAAAATATTTAACTCACAAAACACTTCTCTTTAGTTATTTGGGGGTTTTTAATATCGCTTATCAATAATAAGTAAGTATTAATATGAAATCAAACAAAAAAAATTGACGAAACTTGATAATTTCTTTCATATTGAGACGAAAATGCGCCAAAAATATTTAACTCACAAAACACTTCTGTTTAGTTATTTGGGGGTTTTTAATATCGCTTATCAATAATAAGTAAGTATTAATAAGAAATCAAACAAAAAAAAATTGACGAAACTTGATAGTTTCTTTCATATTGAGACGAAAATGCGCCAAAAATATTTAACTCACAAAACACTTCTCTTAAGTTATTTGGGGGTTTTTAATATCGCTTATCAATAATAAGTAAATATTAATATGAAATCAAACAAAAAAAAATTGACGAAACTTGATAGTTTCTTACATATTGAGACGAAAATGTGCCAAAAATATTTAACTTACAAAACACTTCTCTTTAGTTATTTGGGGGTTTTTAATATCGCTTATCAATAATAAGTAAGTATTTATATGAAATCAAACAAAAAAAAAATTGACGAAACTTGATAGTTTCTAACATATTGAGACGAAAATGCGCCAAAAATATTTAACTCACAAAACACTTATCTTTAGTTATTTGGGGATATTTAATATCGCTTATCAATAATAAGTTAGTATTAATATGAAATCAAACAAAAAAAATTTACGAAACTTGTTAGTTTCTTACATATTGAGACGAAAATGCGCCAAAAATATTTAACTCACAAAACACTTCTCTTTAGTTATTTGGGGGTTTTTAATATCGCTTATCAATAATAAGTAAGTATTAATATGAAATCAAACAAAAAAAATTGACGAAACTTGACACTTTCTTTCATATTGAGACGAAAATGTGCCAAAAATATTTAACTCACAAAACACTTCTCTTTAGTTATTTGGGGGTTTTTAATATCGCTTATCAATAATAAGTAAGTATTAATATGAAATCAAACAAAAAAAAATTGACGAAACTTGATAGTTTCTTACATATTGAGACGAAAATGCGCCAAAAATATTTAACTCACAAAACACTTCTCTTTAGTTATTTGGGGGTTTTTAATATCGCTTATCAATAATAAGTAAGTATTAATATGAAATCAAACAAAAAAAAATTGACAAAACTTGATAGTTTCTTACATATTGAGACGAAAATGCGCCAAAAATATTTAACTCACAAAACACTTCTCTTTAGTTATTTGGGGGTTTTTAATATCGCTTATCAATAATAAGTAAGTATTAATATGAAATCAAACAAAAAAAAATTGACGAAACTTGATAGTTTCTTTCATATTGAGACGAAAATGCGCCAAAGATATTTAACTCACAAAACACTTCTCTTTAGTTATTTGGGGGTTTTTGATATCGCTTATCAATAATAAGTAAGTATTAATATGAAATCAAACAAAAAAAAATTGACGAAACTTGATAGTTTCTTTCATATTGAGACTAAAATGCGCCAAAAATATTTAACTCACAAAACACTTCTCTTTAGTTATTTGGGGGTTTTTAATATCGCTTATCAATAATAAGTAAATATTAATATGAAATCAAACAAAAAAATATTGACGAAACTTGATAGTTTCTTTCATATTGAGACGAAAATGCGCCAAAAATATTCAACTCACAAAACACTTCTCTTAAGTTATTTGGGGGTTTTTAATATCGCTTATCAATAATAAGTAAGTATTTATATGAAATCAAACAAAAAAAAATTGACGAAACTTGATAGTTTCTTTCATATTGAGACGAAAATGCGCCAAAAATATTTAACTCACAAAACACTTCTCTTTAGTTATTTGGGGGTTTTTAATATCGCTTATCAATAATAAGTAAGTATTAATATGAAATCAAACAAAAAAAAATTGACGAAACTTGATAGTTTCTTTCATATTGAGACGAAAATGCGCCAAAAATATTTAACTCACAAAACACTTCTCTTTAGTTATTTGGGGGTTTTTAATATCGCTTATCAATAATAAGTAAATATTAATATGAAATCAAACAAAAAAAATTGACGAAACTTGATAGTTTCTTTCATATTGAGACGAAAATGCGCCAAAAATATTTAACTCACAAAACACTTCTCTTAAGTTATTTGGGGGTTTTTAAAATCGCTTATCAATAATAAGTAAGTATTAATATGAAATCAAACAAAAAAAAATTGACGAAACTTGATAGTTTCTTACATATTGAGACGAAAATGCGCCAAAAATATTTAACTCACAAAACACTTCTCTTTAGTTATTTGGGGGTTTTTAATATCGCTTATCAATAATAAGTAAGTATTAATATGAAATCAAACAAAAAAAATTGACGAAACTTGATAATTTCTTACATATTGAGACGAAAATGCGCCAAAAATATTTAACTCACAAAACACTTCTCTTTTGTTATTTGGGGGTTTTTAATATCGCTTATCAATAATAAGTAAGTATTAATATGAAATCAAACAAAAAAAAATTGACGAAACTTGATAGTTTCTTACATATTGAGACGAAAATGCGCCAAAAATATTTAACTCACAAAACACTTCTCTTTAGTTATTTGGGGGTTTTTAATATCGCTTATCAATAATAAGTAAGTATTAATATGAAATCAAACAAAAAAAATTGACGAAACTTGATAGTTTCTTTCATATTGAGACGAAAATGCGCCAAAAATATTTAACTCACAAAACACTTCTCTTTAGTTATTTGGGGGTTTTTAATATCGCTTATCAATAATAAGTAAATATTAATATGAAATCAAACAAAAAAAAATTGACGAAACTTGATAGTTTCTTTCATATTGAGACGAAAATGCGCCAAAAATATTTAACTCACAAAACACTTCTCTTAAGTTATTTGGGGGTTTTTAAAATCGCTTATCAATAATAAGTAAGTATTAATATGAAATCAAACAAAAAAAAATTGACGAAACTTGATAGTTTCTTACATATTGAGACGAAAATGCGCCAAAAATATTTAACTCACAAAACACTTCTCTTTAGTTATTTGGGGGTTTTTAATATCGCTTATCAATAATAAGTAAGTATTAATATGAAATCAAACAAAAAAAATTGACGAAACTTGATAATTTCTTACATATTGAGACGAAAATGCGCCAAAAATATTTAACTCACAAAACACTTCTCTTTTGTTATTTGGGGGTTTTTAATATCGCTTATCAATAATAAGTAAGTATTAATATGAAATCAAACAAAAAAAAATTGACGAAACTTGATAGTTTCTTACATATTGAGACGAAAATGCGCCAAAAATATTTAACTCACAAAACACTTCTCTTTAGTTATTTGGGGGTTTTTAATATCGCTTATCAATAATAAGTAAGTATTAATATGAAATCAAACAAAAAAAATT
Organism: Odontocerum albicorne; assembly: GCA_949825065.1. Taxonomy (NCBI): domain Eukaryota; kingdom Metazoa; phylum Arthropoda; class Insecta; order Trichoptera; family Odontoceridae; genus Odontocerum; species Odontocerum albicorne. The sequence goes on along the minus strand of OX463866.1, from coordinate 19,875,789 downwards.
GACGAAACTTGATAATTTCTTACATATTGAGACGAAAATGCGCCAAAAATATTTAACTCACAAAACTCTTCCCTTTAGTTATTTGGGGGTTTTTAATATCGCTTATCAATAATAAGTAAGTATTTATATAAAATCAAACAAAAAAAAATTGACGAAACTTGATAGATTCTTACATATTGAGACGAAAATGCGCCAAAAATATTTAACTCACAAAACACTTCTCTTTAGTTATTTAGGGGTTTTTAATATCGCTTATCAATAATAAGTAAGTATTAATATGAAATCAAACAAAAAAAAATTGACGAAACTTGATAGTTTCTTTCATATTGAGACGAAAATGCGCCAAAAATATTTAACTCACAAAACACTTCTCTTAAGTTATTTGGGGGTTTTTAATATCGCTTATCAATAATAAGTAAATATTAATATGAAATCAAACAAAAAAAAATTGACGAAACTTGATAGTTTCTTACATATTGAGACGAAAATGCGCCAAAAATATTTTACTCACAAAACACTTCTCTTTAGTTATTTGGTGGTTTTTAATATCGCTTATCAATAATAAGTAAATATAAATATGAAATCAAACAAAAAAAAAATTAACGAAACTTGATAGTTTCTTTCATATTGAGACGAAAATGCGCCAAAAATATTTATTTCACAAAACACTTCTCTTTAGTTATTTGGGGGTTTTTAATATCGCTTATCAATAATAAGTAAGTATTAATATGAAATCAAACAAAAAAAAATTGACGAAACTTGATAGTTTCCTACATATTGAGACGAAAATGCGCCAAAAATATTTAACTCACAAAACACTTCTCTTTAGTTATTTGGGGGTTTTTAATATCGCTTATCAATAATAAGTAAGTATTAATATGAAATCAAACAAAAAAAAAATTGACGAAACTTGATAGTTTCTTACATATTGAGACGAAAATGCGCCAAAAATATTTAACTCACAAAACACTTCTCTTTAGTTATTTGGGGGTTTTTAATATCGCTTATCAATAATAAGTAAATATTAATATGAAATCAAACAAAAAAAAATTGACGAAACTTGATAGTTTCTTACATATTCAGACGAAAATGTGCCAAAAATATTTAACTCACAAAACACTTCTCTTTAGTTATTTGGGGGTTTTTAATATCGCTTATCAATAATAAGTAAGTATTTATATGAAATCAAACAAAAAAAAATTGACGAAACTTGATAGTTTCTTACATATTGAGATGAAAATGCGCCAAAAATATTTAACTCACAAAACACTTCTCTTTAGTTATTTGGGGGTTTTTAATATCGCTTATCAATAATAAGTAAGTATTAATATGAAATCAAACAAAAAAAAATTGACGAAACTTGATAGTTTCTTACATATTGAGACGAAAATGCGCCAAAAATATTTAACTCACAAAACACTTCTCTTTAGTTATTTGGGGGTTTTTAATATCGCTTATCAATAATAAGTAAGTATTAATATGAAATCAAACAAAAAAAAAATTGACGAAACTTGATAGTTTCTTTCATATTGAGACGAAAATGCACCAAAAATATTTAACTCACAAAACACTTCTCTTTAGTTATTTGGGGGTTTTTGATATCGCTTATCAATAATAAGTAAGTATTAATATGAAATCAAACAAAAAAAAATTGACGAAACTTGATAGTTTCTTTCATATTGAGACTAAAATGCGCCAAAAATATTTAACTCACAAAACACTTCTCTTTAGTTATTTGGGGGTTTTTAATATCGCTTATCAATAATAAGTAAATATTAATATGAAATCAAACAAAAAAATATTGACGAAACTTGATAGTTTCTTTCATATTGAGACGAAAATGCGCCAAAAATATTCAACTCACAAAACACTTCTCTTAAGTTATTTGGGGGTTTTTAATATCGCTTATCAATAATAAGTAAGTATTTATATGAAATCAAACAAAAAAAAATTGACGAAACTTGATAGTTTCTTTCATATTGAGACGAAAATGCGCCAAAAATATTTAACTCACAAAACACTTCTCTTTAGTTATTTGGGGGTTTTTAATATCGCTTATCAATAATAAGTAAGTATTAATATGAAATCAAACAAAAAAAAATTGACGAAACTTGATAGTTTCTTTCATATTGAGACGAAAATGCGCCAAAAATATTTAACTCACAAAACACTTCTCTTAAGTTATTTGGGGGTTTTTAAAATCGCTTATCAATAATAAGTAAGTATTAATATGAAATCAAACAAAAAAAAATTGACGAAACTTGATAGTTTCTTACATATTGAGACGAAAATGCGCCAAAAATATTTAACTCACAAAACACTTCTCTTTAGTTATTTGGGGGTTTTTAATATCGCTTATCAATAATAAGTAAGTATTAATATGAAATCAAACAAAAAAAATTGACGAAACTTGATAATTTCTTACATATTGAGACGAAAATGCGCCAAAAATATTTAACTCACAAAACACTTCTCTTTTGTTATTTGGGGGTTTTTAATATCGCTTATCAATAATAAGTAAGTATTAATATGAAATCAAACAAAAAAAAATTGACGAAACTTGATAGTTTCTTACATATTGAGACGAAAATGCGCCAAAAATATTTAACTCACAAAACACTTCTCTTTAGTTATTTGGGGGTTTTTAATATCGCTTATCAATAATAAGTAAGTATTAATATGAAATCAAACAAAAAAAATTGACGAAACTTGATAGTTTCTTTCATATTGAGACGAAAATGCGCCAAAAATATTTAACTCACAAAACACTTCTCTTTAGTTATTTGGGGGTTTTTAATATCGCTTATCAATAATAAGTAAATATTAATATGAAATCAAACAAAAAAAAATTGACGAAACTTGATAGTTTCTTTCATATTGAGACGAAAATGCGCCAAAAATATTTAATTCACAAAACACTTCTCTTAAGTTATTTGGGGGTTTTTAAAATCGCTTATCAATAATAAGTAAGTATTAATATGAAATCAAACAAAAAAAAATTGACGAAACTTGATAGTTTCTTACATATTGAGACGAAAATGCGCCAAAAATATTTAACTCACAAAACACTTCTCTTTAGTTATTTGGGGGTTTTTAATATCGCTTATCAATAATAAGTAAGTATTAATATGAAATCAAACAAAAAAAATTGACGAAACTTGATAATTTCTTACATATTGAGACGAAAATGCGCCAAAAATATTTAACTCACAAAACACTTCTCTTTTGTTATTTGGGGGTTTTTAATATCGCTTATCAATAATAAGTAAGTATTAATATGAAATCAAACAAAAAAAAATTGACGAAACTTGATAGTTTCTTACATATTGAGACGAAAATGCGCCAAAAATATTTAACTCACAAAACACTTCTCTTTAGTTATTTGGGGGTTTTTAATATCGCTTATCAATAATAAGTAAGTATTAATATGAAATCAAACAAAAAAAATTGACGAAACTTGATAATTTCTTACATATTGAGACGAAAATGCGCCAAAAATATTTAACTCACAAAACTCTTCCCTTTAGTTATTTGGGGGTTTTTAATATCGCTTATCAATAATAAGTAAGTATTTATATAAAATCAAACAAAAAAAAATTGACGAAACTTGATAGATTCTTACATATTGAGACGAAAATGCGCCAAAAATATTTAACTCACAAAACACTTCTCTTTAGTTATTTAGGGGTTTTTAATATCGCTTATCAATAATAAGTAAGTATTAATATGAAATCAAACAAAAAAAAATTGACGAAACTTGATAGTTTCTTTCATATTGAGACGAAAATGCGCCAAAAATATTTAACTCACAAAACACTTCTCTTTAGTTATTTGGGGGTTTTTAATATCGCTTATCAATAATAAGTAAGTATTAATATGAAATCAAACAAAAAAAAATTGACGAAACTTGATAGTTTCTTACATATTGAGACGAAAATGCGCCAAAAATATTTAACTCACAAAACACTTCTCTTTAGTTATTTGGGGGTTTTTAATATCGCTTATCAATAATAAGTAAGTATTAATATGAAATCAAACAAAAAAAAATTGACGAAACTTGATAGTTTCTTACATATTGAGACGAAAATGCGCCAAAAATATTTAACTCACAAAACACTTCTCTTTAGTTATTTGGGGGTTTTTAATATCGCTTATCAATAATAAGTAAGTATTAATATGAAATCAAACAAAAAAAAATTGACGAAACTTGATAGTTTCTTACATATTGAGACGAAAATGCGCCAAAAATATTTAACTCACAAAACACTTCTCTTTAGTTATTTGGGGGTTTTTAATATCGCTTATCAATAATAAGTAAGTATTAATATGAAATCAAACAAAAAAAATTGACGAAACTTGATAATTTCTTTCATATTGAGACGAAAATGCGCCAAAAATATTTAACTCACAAAACACTTCTGTTTAGTTATTTGGGGGTTTTTAATATCGCTTATAAATAATAAGTAAGTATTAATAAGAAATCAAACAAAAAAAAATTGACGAAACTTGATAGTTTCTTTCATATTGAGACGAAAATGCGCCAAAAATATTTAACTCACAAAACACTTCTCTTAAGTTATTTGGGGGTTTTTAATATCGCTTATCAATAATAAGTAAATATTAATATGAAATCAAACAAAAAAAAATTGACGAAACTTGATAGTTTCTTACATATTGAGACGAAAATGTGCCAAAAATATTTAACTCACAAAACACTTCTCTTTAGTTATTTGGGGGTTTTTAATATCGCTTATCAATAATAAGTAAGTATTTATATGAAATCAAACAAAAAAAAAATTGACGAAACTTGATAGTTTCTAACATATTGAGACGAAAATGCGCCAAAAATATTTAACTCACAAAACACTTATCTTTAGTTATTTGGGGATATTTAATATCGCTTATCAATAATAAGTTAGTATTAATATGAAATCAAACAAAAAAAAATTGACGAAACTTGTTAGTTTCTTACATATTGAGACGAAAATGCGCCAAAAATATTTAACTCACAAAACACTTCTCTTTAGTTATTTGGGGGTTTTTAATATCGCTTATCAATAATAAGTAAGTATTAATATGAAATCAAACAAAAAAAAATTGACGAAACTTGATAGTTTCTTACATATTGAGACGAAAATGCGCCAAAAATATTTAACTCACAAAACACTTCTCTTTAGTTATTTGGGGGTTTTTAATATCGCTTATCAATAATAAGTAAGTATTAATATGAAATCAAACAAAAAAAAATTGACGAAACTTGATAGTTTCTTACATATTGAGACGAAAATGCGCCAAAAATATTTAACTCACAAAACACTTCTCTTTAGTTATTTGGGGGTTTTTAATATCGCTTATCAATAATAAGTAAGTATTAATATGAAATCAAACAAAAAAAAAATTGACGAAACTTGATAGTTTCTTTCATATTGAGACGAAAATGCGCCAAAAATATTTAACTCACAAAACACTTCTCTTTAGTTATTTGGGGGTTTTTGATATCGCTTATCAATAATAAGTAAGTATTAATATGAAATCAAACAAAAAAAAATTGACGAAACTTGATAGTTTCTTTCATATTGAGACTAAAATGCGCCAAAAATATTTAACTCACAAAACACTTCTCATTAGTTATTTGGGGGTTTTTAATATCGCTTATCAATAATAAGTAAATATTAATATGAAATCAAACAAAAAAATATTGACGAAACTTGATAGTTTCTTTCATATTGAGACGAAAATGCGCCAAAAATATTTTACTCACAAAACACTTCTCTTAAGTTATTTGGGGGTTTTTAATATCGCTTATCAATAATAAGTAAGTATTTATATGAAATCAAACAAAAAAAAAATTGACGAAACTTGATAGTTTCTTTCATATTGAGACGAAAATGCGCCAAAAATATTTAACTCACAAAACACTTCTCTTTAGTTATTTGGGGGTTTTTAATATCGCTTATCAATAATAAGTAAGTATTAATATGAAATCAAACAAAAAAAAATTGACGAAACTTGATAGTTTCTTTCATATTGAGACGAAAATGCGCCAAAAATATTTAACTCACAAAACACTTCTCTTTAGTTATTTGGGGGTTTTTAATATCGCTTATCAATAATAAGTAAATATTAATATGAAATCAAACAAAAAAAAATTGACGAAACTTGATAGTTTCTTTCATATTGAGACGAAAATGCGCCAAAAATATTTAACTCACAGAACACTTCTCTTAAGTTATTTGGGGGTTTTTAAAATCGCTTATCAATAATAAGTAAGTATTAATATGAAATCAAACAAAAAAAAATTGACGAAACTTGATAGTTTCTTACATATTGAGACGAAAATGCGCCAAAAATATTTAACTCACAAAACACTTCTCTTTAGTTATTTGGGGGTTTTTAATATCGCTTATCAATAATAAGTAAGTATTAATATGAAATCAAACAAAAAAAATTGACGAAACTAGATAATTTCTTACATATTGAGACGAAAATGCGCCAAAAATATTTAACTCACAAAACACTTCTCTTTTGTTATTTGGGGGTTTTTAATATCGCTTATCAATAATAAGTAAGTATTTATATGAAATCAAACAAAAAAAAATTGACGAAACTTGATAGTTTCTTACATATTGAGACGAAAATGCGCCAAAAATATTTAACTCACAAAACACTTCTCTTTAGTTATTTGGGGGTTTTTAATATCGCTTATCAATAATAAGTAAGTATTAATATGAAATCAAACAAAAAAAATTGACGAAACTTGATACTTTCTTTCATATTGAGACGAAAATGTGCCAAAAATATTTAACTCACAAAACACTTCTCTTTAGTTATTTGGGGGTTTTTAATATCGCTTATCAATAATAAGTAAGTATTAATATGAAATCAAACAAAAAAAAATTGACGAAACTTGATAGTTTCTTACATATTGAGACGAAAATGCGCCAAAAATATTTAACTCACAAAACACTTCGCTTTAGTTATTTGGGGGTTTTTAAACTCGCTTATCAATAATAAGTAAATATTAATATGAAATCAAACGAAAAAAATTGACGAAACTTGATAGTTTCTTTCATATTGAGACGAAAATGCGCCAAAAATATTTAACTCACAAAACACTTCTCTTTAGTTATTTGGGGGTTTTTAATATCGCTTATCAATAATAAGTAAGTATTAATATGAAATCAAACAAAAAAAAATTGACGAAACTTGATAGTTTCTTACATATTGAGACGAAAATGCGCCAAAAATATTTAACTCACAAAACACTTCTCTTTAGTTATTTGGGGGTTTTTAATATCGCTTATCAATAATAAGTAAGTATTAATATGAAATCAAACAAAAAAAATTGACGAAACTTGATTATTTCTTTCATATTGAGACGAAAATGCGCCAAAAATATTTAACTCACAAAACACTTCTGTTTAGTTATTTGGGGGTTTTTAATATCGCTTATCAATAATAAGTAAGTATTAATAAGAAATCAAACAAAAAAAAATTGACGAAACTTGATAGTTTCTTTCATATTGAGACGAAAATGCGCCAAAAATATTTAACTCACAAAACACTTCTCTTAAGTTATTTGGGGGTTTTTAATATCGCTTATCAATAATAAGTAAGTATTAATATGAAATCAAACAAAAAAAAATTGACGAAACTTGATAGTTTCTTACATATTGAGACGAAAATGCGCCAAAAATATTTAACTCACAAAACACTTCTCTTTAGTTATTTGGGGGTTTTTAATATCGCTTATCAATAATAAGTAAGTATTTATATGAAATCAAACAAAAAAAAAATTGACGAAACTTGATAGTTTCTAACATATTGAGACGAAAATGCGCCAAAAATATTTAACTCACAAAACACTTATCTTTAGTTATTTGGGGATATTTAATATCGCTTATCAATAATAAGTTAGTATTAATATGAAATCAAACAAAAAAAAATTGACGAAACTTGTTAGTTTCTTACATATTGAGACGAAAATGCGCCAAAAATATTTAACTCACAAAACACTTCTCTTTAGTTATTTTGGGGTTTTTAATATCGCTTATCAATAATAAGTAAGTATTAATATGAAATCAAACAAAAAAAATTGACGAAACTTGATACTTTCTTTCATATTGAGACGAAAATGTGCCAAAAATATTTAACTCACAAAACACTTCTCTTTAGTTATTTGGGGGTTTTTAATATCGCTTATCAATAATAAGTAAGTATTAATATGAAATCAAACAAAAAAAAATTGACGAAACTTGATAGTTTCTTACATATTGAGACGAAAATGCGCCAAAAATATTTAACTCACAAAACACTTCTCTTTAGTTATTTGGGGGTTTTTAATATCGCTTATCAATAATAAGTAAGTATTAATATGAAATCAAACAAAAAAAAATTGACGAAACTTGATAGTTTCTTACATATTGAGACGAAAATGCGCCAAAAATATTTAACTCACAAAACACTTCTCTTTAGTTATTTGGGGGTTTTTAATATCGCTTATCAATAATAAGTAAGTATTAATATGAAATCAAACAAAAAAAAAATTGACGAAACTTGATAGTTTCTTTCATATTGAGACGAAAATGCGCCAAAAATATTTAACTCACAAAACACTTCTCTTTAGTTATTTGGGGGTTTTTGATATCGCTTATCAATAATAAGTAAGTATTAATATGAAATCAAACAAAAAAAAATTGACGAAACTTGATAGTTTCTTTCATATTGAGACTAAAATGCGCCAAAAATATTTAACTCACAAAACACTTATCTTCAGTTATTTGGGGGTTTTTTATATCGCTTATCAATAATAAGTTAGTATTAATATGAAATTAAAGAAAAAATTATTGGCGAAACTTGATAGTTTCTTAGACATAGAGACGAAAATGCGCAAAAAATATTTAACTCACAAAACACTTCTATTTAGTTATTTGAGGGTTTTTAATATCGCTTATCAATAATAAGTGAGTATTAATATGAAATCAAACAAAAAATAATTGACGAAACTTGATAGTTTCTTAGATATTAAGACGAAAATGCGCCAAAACTATTTAACTCACAAAACACTTATCTTCAGTTATTTGGGGGTTTTTAATATCGCTTATCAATAATAAGTAAGTAATAATATGAAATCAAACAAAAAATAATTGACGAAACTTGAAAGTTTCTTACATATTGAGACGAAAATGCGCCAAAAATATTTAACTCACAAAACACTTCTCTTTAGTTATTTGGGGGTTTTTAATATCGCTTATCAATAATAAGTTAGTATTAATATGAAATCAAACAAAAAAAATTGACGAAACTTGTTAGTTTCTTACATTTTGAGATGAAAATGCGCCAAAAATATTTAACTCACAAAACACTTCTCTTTAGTTATTTGGGGGTTTTTAATATCGCTTATCAATAAGAAGTAAGTATTAACATGAAATCAAACAAAAAAAATTGACGAAACTTGATACTTTCTTTCATATTGAGACGAAAATGTGCCAAAAATATTTAACTCACAAAACACTTCTCTTTAGTTATTTGGGGGTTTTTAATATCGCTTATCAATAATAAGTAAGTATTAATATGAAATCAAACAAAAAAAAATTGACGAAACTTGATAGTTTCTTACATATTGAGACGAAAATGCGCCAAAAATATTTAACTCACAAAACACTTCTCTTTAGTTATTTGGGGGTTTTTAATATCGCTTATCAATAATAAGTAAGTATTAATATGAAATCAAACAAAAAAAAATTGACGAAACTTGATAGTTTCTTTCATATTGAGACGAAAATGCGCCAAAAATATTTAACTCACCAAACACTTCTCTTTAGTTATTTGGGGGTTTTTGATATCGCTTATCAATAATAAGTAAGTATTAATATGAAATCAAACAAAAAAAAATTGACGAAACTTGATAGTTTCTTTCATATTGAGACGAAAATGCGCCAAAAATATTTAACTCACAAAACACTTCTCTTTAGTTATTTGGGGGTTTTGAATATCGCTTATCAATAATAAGTAAGTATTAATATGAAATCAAACAAAAAAAAATTGACGAAACTTGATAGTTTCTTACATATTGAGACGAAAATGCGCCAAAAATATTTAACTCACAAAACACTTCTCTTAAGTTATTTGGGGGTTTTTAATATCGCTTATCAATAATAAGTAAGTATTTATATGAAATCAAACAAAAAAAATTGACGAAACTTAATAGTTTCTTTCATATTGAGACGAAAATGCGCCAAAAATATTTAACTCACAAAACACTTCTCTTTAGTTATTTGGGGGTTTTTAATATCGCTTATCAATAATAAGTAAGTATTAATATGAAATCAAACAAAAAAAAATTGACGAAACTTGATAGTTTCTTTCATATTGAGACGAAAATGCGCCAAAAATATTTAACTCACAAAACACTTCTCTTTAGTTATTTGGGGGTTTTTAATATCGCTTATAAATAATAAGTAAGTATTAATATGAAATCAAACAAAAAAAATTGACTAAACTTGATAGTTTCTTTCATATTGAGACGAAAATGCGCCAAAAATATTTAATTCACAAAACACTTCTCTTTAGTTATTTGGGGGTTTTTAATATCGCTTATCAATAATAAGTTAGTATTAATATGAAATCAAACAAAAAAAAATTGACGAAACTTGATAGTTTCTTACATATTGAGACGAAAATGCGCCAAAAATATTTAACTCACAAAACACTTATCTTTAGTTATTTGGGGGTTTTTAATATCGCTTATCAATAATAAGTAAGTATTTATATGAAATCAAACAAAAAAAATTGACGAAACTTGATAGTTTCTTACATATTGAGACGAAAATGCGCCAAAAATATTTAACTCACAAAACACTTCTCTTTAGTCATTTGGGGGTTTTTAATATCGCTTATCAATAATAAGTAAGTATTAATATGAAATCAAACAAAAAAAAATTGACGACACTTGATAGTTTCTTTCATATTGAGACGAAAATGCGCCAAAAATATTTAACTCACAAAACACTTCTCTTTAGTTATTTGGGGGTTTTTAATATCGCTTATCAATAATAAGTAAATATTAATATGAAATCAAACGAAAAAAATTGACGAAACTTGATAGTTTCTTTCATATTGAGACGAAAATGCGCCAAAAATATTTAACTCACAAAACACTTCTCTTTAGTTATTTGGGGGTTTTTAATATCGCTTATCAATAATAAGTAAGTATTTATATGAAATCAAACAAAAAAAATTGACGAAACTTGATAGTTTCTTACATATTGAGACGAAAATTCGGCAAAAATATTTAACTCACAAAACACTTCTCTTTAGTTATTTGGGGGTTTTTAATATCGCTTATCAATAATAAGTAAGTATTAATATGAAATCAAACAAAAAAAATTGACGAAACTTGAAAGTTTCTTTCATATTGAAACGAAAATGCGCCAAAAATATTTAACTCACAAAACACTGCTCTTTAGTTATTTGGGGGTTTTTAATATAGCTTATCAATAATAAGTAAGTATTAATATGAAATCAAACAAAAAAAATTGACGAAACTTGATAGTTTCTTTCATATTGAGACGAAAATGCGCCAAAAATATTTAACTCACAAAACACTTCTCTTTAGTTATTTGGGGGGTTTTAATATCGCTTATCAATAATAAGTAAGTATTAATATGAAATCAAACAAAAAATAATTGACGAAACTTGATAGTTTCTTACATATTGAGACGAAAATGCGCCAAAAATATTCAACTCACAAAACACTTCTATTTAGTTATTTGAGGGTTTTTAATATCGCTTATCAATAATAAGTAAGTATTAATATGAAATCAAACAAAAAAAAATTGACGAAACTTGATAGTTTCTTTCATATTGAGACGAAAATGCGCCAAAAATATTTAACTAACAAAACACTTCTCTTTAGTTATTTGGGGGTTTTTAATATCGCTTATCAATAATAAGTAAATATTAATATGAAATCAAACAAAAAAAAATTGACGAAACTTGATAGTTTCTTTCATATTGAGACGAAAATGCGCCAAAAATATTTAACTCACAAAACACTTCTCTTAAGTTATTTGGGGGTTTTTAAAATCGCTTATCAATAATAAGTAAGTATTAATATGAAATCAAACAAAAAAAAATTGACGAAACTTGATAGTTTCTTACATATTGAGACGAAAATGCGCCAAAAATATTTAACTCACAAAACACTTCTCTTTAGTTATTTGGGGGTTTTTAATATCGCTTATCAATAATAAGTAAGTATTAATATGAAATCAAACAAAAAAAAATTGACGAAACTTGATAGTTTCTTACATATTGAGACGAAAATGCGCCAAAAATATTTAACTCACAAAACCCTTCTCTTTAGTTATTTGGGGGTTTTTAATATCGCTTATCAATAATAAGTAAGTATTAATATGAAATCAAACAAAAAAAAATTGACGAAACTTGATAGTTTCTTTCATATTGAGACGAAAATGCGCCAAAAATATTTAACTCACAAAACACTTCTCTTTAGTTATTTGGGGGTTTTTAATATCGCTTATCAATAATAAGTAAGTATTAATATGAAATCAAACAAAAAAAAATTGACGAAACTTGATAGTTTCTTACATATTGAGACGAAAATGCGCCAAAAATATTTAACTCACAAAACACTTCTCTTTAGTTATTTGGAGGTTTTTAATATCGCTTATCAATAATAAGTAAGTATTAATATGAAATCAAACAAAAAAAATTGACGAAACTTGATAGTTTCTTACATATTGAGACGAAAATGCGCCAAAAATATTTAACTCACAAAACACTTATCTTTAGTTATTTGGGGGTTTTTAATATCGCTTATCAATAATAAGTAAATATTAATATGAAATCAAACGAAAAAAATTGACGAAACTTGATAGTTTCTTTCATATTGAGACGAAAATGCGCCAAAAATATTTAACTCACAAAACACTTCTCTTTAGTTATTTGGGGGTTTTTAATATCGCTTATCAATAATAAGTAAGTATTAATATGAAATCAAACAAAAAAAATTGACGAAACTTGATAGTTTCTTACATATTGAGACGAAAATTCGGCAAAAATATTTTACTCACAAAACACTTCTCTTTAGTTATTTGGGGGTTTTTAATATCGCTTATCAATAATAAGTAAGTATTAATATGAAATCAAACAAAAAAAATTGACGAAACTTGATAGTTTCTTTCATATTGAAACGAAAATGCGCCAAAAATATTTAACTCACAAAACCCTTCTCTTTAGTTATTTGGGGGTTTTTAATATCGCTTATCAATAATAAGTAAGTATTAATATGAAATCAAACAAAAAAAATTGACGAAACTTGATAGTTTCTTTCATATTGAGACGAAAATGCGCCAAAAATATTTAACTCACAAAACACTTCTCTTTAGTTATTTGGGGGTTTTTAATATCGCTTATCAATAATAAGTAAGTATTAATATGAAATCAAACAAAAAAAATTGACGAAACTTGATAGTTTCTTACATATTGAGACGAAAATTCGGCAAAAATATTTTACTCACAAAACACTTCTCTTTAGTTATTTGGGGGTTTTTAATATCGCTTATCAATAATAAGTAAGTATTAATATGAAATCAAACAAAAAAAATTGACGAAACTTGATAGTTTCTTTCATATTGAGACGAAAATGCGCCAAAAATATTTAACTCACAAAACCCTTCTCTTTAGTTATTTGGGGGTTTTTAATATCGCTTATCAATAATAAGTAAGTATTAATATGAAATCAAACAAAAAAAATTGACGAAACTTGATAGTTTCTTTCATATTGAGACGAAAATGCGCCAAAAATATTTAACTCACAAAACACTTCTATTTAGTTATTTGGGGGGTTTTAATATCGCTTATCAATAATAAGTAAGTATTAATATGAAATCAAACAAAAAATAATTGACGAAACTTGATAGTTTCTTACATATTGAGACGAAAATGCGCCAAAAATATTCAACTCACAAAACACTTCTATTTAGTTATTTGGGGGTTTTTAATATCGCTTATCAATAATAAGTAAGTATTAATATGAAATCAAACAAAAAAAAATTGACGAAACTTGATAGTTTCTTTCATATTGAGACGAAAATGCGCCAAAAATATTGAACTATCAAAACACTTCTCTTTAGTTATTTGGGGGTTTTTAATATCGCTTATCAATAATAAGTAAATATTAATATGAAATCAAACAAAAAAAAATTGACGAAACTTGATAGTTTCTTTCATATTGAGACGAAAATGCGCCAAAAATATTTAACTCACAAAACACTTCTCTTAAGTTATTTGGGGGTTTTTAAAATCGCTTATCAATAATACGTAAGTATTAATATAAAATCAAACAAAAAAAAATTGACGAAACTTGATAGTTTCTTACATATTGAGACGAAAATGCGCCAAAAATATTTAACTCACAAAACACTTCTCTTTAGTTATTTGGGGGTTTTTAATATCGCTTATCAATAATAAGTAAGTATTAATATGAAATCAAACAAAAAAAAATTGACGAAACTTGATAGTTTCTTACATATTGAGACGAAAATGCGCCAAAAATATTTAACTCACAAAACACTTCTCTTTAGTTATTTGGGGGTTTTTAATATCGCTTATCAATAATAAGTAAGTATTAATATGAAATCAAACAAAAAAAAATTGACGAAACTTGTTAGTTTCTTACATATTGAGACGAAAATGCGCCAAAAATATTTAACTCACAAAACACTTCTCTTTAGTTATTTGGGGGTTTTTAATATCGCTTATCAATAATAAGTAAGTATTAATATGAAATCAAACAAAAAAAAATTGACGAAACTTGATAGTTTCTTTCATATTGAGACGAAAATGCGCCAAAAATATTGAACTATCAAAACACTTCTCTTTAGTTATTTGGGGGTTTTTAATATCGCTTATCAATAATAAGTAAATATTAATATGAAATCAAACAAAAAAAAATTGACGAAACTTGATAGTTTCTTTCATATTGAGACGAAAATGCGCCAAAAATATTTAACTCACAAAACACTTCTCTTAAGTTATTTGGGGGTTTTTAAAATCGCTTATCAATAATACGTAAGTATTAATATAAAATCAAACAAAAAAAAATTGACGAAACTTGATAGTTTCTTACATATTGAGACGAAAATGCGCCAAAAATATTTAACTCACAAAACACTTCTCTTTAGTTATTTGGGGGTTTTTAATATCGCTTATCAATAATAAGTAAGTATTAATATGAAATCAAACAAAAAAAAATTGACGAAACTTGATAGTTTCTTACATATTGAGACGAAAATGCGCCAAAAATATTTAACTCACAAAACACTTCTCTTTAGTTATTTGGGGGTTTTTAATATCGCTTATCAATAATAAGTAAGTATTAATATGAAATCAAACAAAAAAAAATTGACGAAACTTGTTAGTTTCTTACATATTGAGACGAAAATGCGCCAAAAATATTTAACTCACAAAACACTTCTCTTTAGTTATTTGGGGGTTTTTAATATCGCTTATCAATAATAAGTAAGTATTAATATGAAATCAAACAAAAAAAAATTGACGAAACTTGATAGTTTCTTACATATTGAGACGAAAATGCGCCAAAAATATTTAACTCACAAAACACTTCTCTTTAGTTATTTGGGGGTTTTTAATATCGCTTATCAATAATAAGTAAGTATTAATATGAAATCAAACAAAAAAAAATTGACGAAACTTGATAGTTTCTTTCATATTGAGACGAAAATGCGCCAAAAATATTTAACTCACAAAACACTTCTCTTTAGTTATTTGGGGGTTTTTAATATCGCTTATCAATAATAAGTAAGTATTAATATGAAATCAAACAAAAAAAAATTGACGAAACTTGATAGTTTCTTACATATTGAGACGAAAATGCGCCAAAAATATTTAACTCACAAAACTCTTCCCTTTAGTTATTTGGGGGTTTTTAATATCGCTTATCAATAATAAGTAAGTATTTATATGAAATCAAACAAAAAAAAATTGACGAAACTTGATAGATTCTTACATATTGAGACGAAAATGCGCCAAAAATATTTAACTCACAAAACACTTCTCTTTAGTTATTTAGGGGTTTTTAATATCGCTTATCAATAATAAGTAAGTATTAATATGAAATCAAACAAAAAAAAATTGACGAAACTTGATAGTTTCTTTCATATTGAGACGAAAATGCGCCAAAAATATTTAACTCACAAAACACTTCTCTTTAGTTATTTGGGGGTTTTTAATATGGCTTATCAATAATAAGTAAATATTAATATGAAATCAAACAAAAAAAAATTGACGAAACTTGATAGTTTCTTACATATTGAGACGAAAATGCGCCAAAAATATTTAACTCACAAAACACTTCTCTTTAGTTATTTGGGGGTTTTTAATATCGCTTATCAATAATAAGTAAGTATTAATATGAAATCAAACAAAAAAAAATTGACGAAACTTGATAGTTTCTTACATATTGAGACGAAAATGCGCCAAAAATATTTAACTCACAAAACACTTCTCTTTAGTTATTTGGGGGTTTTTAATATCGCTTATCAATAATAAGTAAGTATTAATATGAAATCAAACAAAAAAAAATTGACGAAACTTGATAGTTTCTTACATATTGAGACGAAAATGCGCCAAAAATATTTAACTCACAAAACACTTCTCTTTAGTTATTTGGGGGTTTTTAATATCGCTTATCAATAATAAGTAAGTATTAATATGAAATCAAACAAAAAAAAAATTGACGAAACTTGATAGTTTCTTACATATTGAGACGAAAATGCGCCAAAAATATTTAACTCACAAAACACTTCTCTTTAGTTATTTGGGGGTTTTTAATATCGCTTATCAATAATAAGTAAGTATTAATATGAAATCAAACAAAAAAAATTGAAAAACTTGATAGTTTCTTTCATATTGAGACGAAAATGCGCCAAAAATATTTAACTCACAAAACACTTCTCTTTAGATATTTGGGAGTTTTTTATATCGCTTATCAATAATTAGTAAGTAATAATATGAAATCAAACAAAAAAATATTGACGGAACTTGATAGTTTCTTTCATATTGAGACGAAAATGCGCCAAAAATATTTAACTCAAAAAACTCTTCTCTTTAGTTATTTGGGGGTTTTTAATATCGCTTATCAATAATAAGTAAGTATTAATATGAAATCAAACAAAAAAAAATTGACGAAACTTGATAGTTTCTTACATATTGAGACGAAAATGCGCCAAAAATATTTAACTCACAAAACACTTCTCTTTAGTTATTTGGGGGTTTTTAATATCGCTTATCAATAATAAGTAAGTATTAATATGAAATCAAACAAAAAAAATTGACCAAACTTGATAATTTCTTTAATATTGAGACGAAAATGCGCCAAAAATATTTAACTCACAAAACACTTCTGTTTAGTTATTTGGGGGTTTTTAATATCGCTTATCAATAATAAGTAAGTATTAATAAGAAATCAAACAAAAAAAAATTGACGAAACTTGATAGTTTCTTTCATATTGAGACGAAAATGCGCCAAAAATATTTAACTCACAAAACACTTCTCTTTAGTTATTTGGGGGTTTTTAATATCGCTTATCAATAATAAGTAAATATAAATATGAAATCAAACAAAAAAAAATTGACGAAACTTGATAGTTTCTTACATATTGAGACGAAAATGTGCCAAAAATATTTAACTCACAAAACACTTCTCTTTAGTTATTTGGGGGTTTTTAATATCGCTTATCAATAATAAGTAAGTATTTATATGAAATCAAACAAAAAAAAAATTGACGAAACTTGATAGTTTCTTACATATTGAGACGAAAATGCGCCAAAAATATTTAACTCACAAAACACTTATCTTTAGTTATTTGGGGATATTTAATATCGCTTATCAATAATAAGTTAGTATTAATATGAAATCAAACAAAAAAAAATTGACGAAACTTGTTAGTTTCTTACATATTGAGACGAAAATGCGCCAAAAATATTTAACTCACAAAACACTTCTCTTTAGTTATTTGGGGGTTTTTAATATCGCTTATCAATAATAAGTAAGTATTAATATGAAATCAAACAAAAAAAAATGACGAAACTTGATACTTTCTTTCATATTGAGACGAAAATGTGCCAAAAATATTTAACTCACAAAACACTTCTCTTTAGTTATTTGGGGGTTTTTAATATCGCTTATCAATAATAAGTAAGTATTAATATGAAATCAAACAAAAAAAAATTGACGAAACTTGATAGTTTCTTACATATTGAGACGAAAATGCGCCAAAAATATTTAACTCACAAAACACTTCTCTTTAGTTATTTGGGGGTTTTTAATATCGCTTATCAATAATAAGTAAGTATTAATATGAAATCAAACAAAAAAAAATTGACGAAACTTGATAGTTTCTTACATATTGAGACGAAAATGCGCCAAAAATATTTAACTCACAAAACACTTCTCTTTAGTTATTTGGGGGTTTTTAATATCGCTTATCAATAATAAGTAAGTATTAATATGAAATCAAACAAAAAAAAAATTGACGAAACTTGATAGTTTCTTTCATATTGAGACGAAAATGCGCCAAAAATATTTAACTCACAAAACACTTCTCTTTAGTTATTTGGGGGTTTTTGATATCGCTTATCAATAATAAGTAAGTATTAATATGAAATCAAACAAAAAAAAATTGACGAAACTTGATAGTTTCTTTCATATTGAGACTAAAATGCGCCAAAAATATTTAACTCACAAAACACTTTCTCTAGTTATTTGGGGGTTTTTAATATCGCTTATCAATAATAAGTAAATATTAATATGAAATCAAACAAAAAAATATTGACGAAACTTGATTGTTTCTTTCATATTGAGACGAAAATGCGCCAAAAATATTTAACTCACAAAACACTTCTCTTAAGTAATTTGGGGGTTTTTAATATCGCTTATCAATAATAAGTAAGTATTTATATGAAATCAAACAAAAAAAAATTGACGAAACTTGATAGTTTCTTTCATATTGAGACGAAAATGCGCCAAAAATATTTAACTCACAAAACACTTCTCTTTAGTTATTTGGGGGTTTTTAATATCGCTTATCAATAATAAGTAAGTATTAATATGAAATCAAACAAAAAATAATTGACGAAACTTGATAGTTTCTTTCATATTGAGACGAAAATGCGCCAAAAATATTTAACTCACAAAACACTTCTCTTAAGTTATTTGGGGGTTTTTAAAATCGCTGATCAATAATAAGTAAGTATTAATATGAAATCAAACAAAAAAAAATTGACGAAACTTGATAGTTTCTTACATATTGAGACGAAAATGCGCCAAAAATATTTAACTCACAAAACACTTCTCTTTAGTTATTTGGGGGTTTTTAATATCGCTTATCAATAATAAGTAAGTATTAATATGAAATCAAACAAAAAAAATTGACGAAACTTGATAATTTCTTACATATTGAGACGAAAATGCGCCAAAAATATTTAACTCACAAAACACTTCTCTTTTGTTATTTGGGGGTTTTGAATATCGCTTATCAATAATAAGTAAGTATTAATATGAAATCAAACAAAAAAAAAATTGACGAAACTTGTTAGTTTCTTTCATATTGAGACGAAAATGCGCCAAAAATATTTAACTCACAAAACACTTCTCTTTAATTATTTGGGGGCTTTTGATATCGCTTATCAATAATAAGTAAGTATTAATATGAAATCAAACAAAAAAAAATTGACGAAACTTGATAGTTTCTTTCATATTGAGACTAAAATGCGCCAAAAATATTTAACTCACAAAACACTTCTCTTTAGTTATTTGGGGGTTTTTAATATCGCTTATCAATAATAAGTAAATATTAATATGAAATCAAACAAAAAAATATTGACGAAACTTGATAGTTTCTTTCATATTGAGACGAAAATGCGCCAAAAATATTTAACTCACAAAACACTTCTCTTAAGTTATTTGGGGGTTTTTAATATCGCTTATCAATAATAAGTAAGTATTTATATGAAATCAAACAAAAAAAAATTGACGAAACTTGATAGTTTCTTACATATTGAGACGAAAATATGCCAAAAATATTTAACTCACAAAACACTTCTCTTTAGTTATTTGGGGGTTTTTAATATCGCTTATCAATAATAAGTAAGTATTTATATGAAATCAAACAAAAAAAAAATTGACGAAACTTGATAGTTTCTAACATATTGAGACGAAAATGCGCCAAAAATTTTTAACTCACAAAACACTTATCTTTAGTTATTTGGGGATATTTAATATCGCTTATCAATAATAAGTTAGTATTAATATGAAATCAAACAAAAAAAATTTACGAAACTTGTTAGTTTCTTACATATTGAGACGAAAATGCGCCAAAAATATTTAACTCACAAAACACTTCTCTTTAGTTATTTGGGGGTTTTTAATATCGCTTATCAATAATAAGTAAGTATTAATATGAAATCAAACAAAAAAAATTGACGAAACTTGATACTTTCTTTCATATTGAGACGAAAATGTGCCAAAAATATTTAACTCACAAAACACTTCTCTTTAGTTATTTGGGGGTTTTTAATATCGCTTATCAATAATAAGTAAGTATTAATATGAAATCAAACAAAAAAAAATTGACGAAACTTGATAGTTTCTTACATATTGAGACGAAAATGCGCCAAAAATATTTAACTCACAAAACACTTCTCTTTAGTTATTTGGGGGTTTTTAATATCGCTTATCAATAATAAGTAAGTATTAATATGAAATCAAACAAAAAAAAATTGACGAAACTTGATAGTTTCTTACATATTGAGACGAAAATGCGCCAAAAATATTTAACTCACAAAACACTTCTCTTTAGTTATTTGGGGGTTTTTAATATCGCTTATCAATAATAAGTAAGTATTAATATGAAATCAAACAAAAAAAATTGACGAAACTTGATAATTTCTTACATATTGAGACGAAAATGCGCCAAAAATATTTAACTCACAAAACACTTCTCTTTTGTTATTTGGGGGTTTTGAATATCGCTTATCAATAATAAGTAAGTATTAATATGAAATCAAACAAAAAAAAAATTGACGAAACTTGTTAGTTTCTTTCATATTGAGACGAAAATGCGCCAAAAATATTTAACTCACAAAACACTTCTCTTTAGTTATTTGGGGGCTTTTGATATCGCTTATCAATAATAAGTAAGTATTAATATGAAATCAAACAAAAAAAAATTGACGAAACTTGATAGTTTCTTTCATATTGAGACTAAAATGCGCCAAAAATATTTAACTCACAAAACACTTCTCTTTAGTTATTTGGGGGTTTTTAATATCGCTTATCAATAATAAGTAAATATTAATATGAAATCAAACAAAAAAATATTGACGAAACTTGATAGTTTCTTTCATATTGAGACGAAAATGCGCCAAAAATATTTAACTCACAAAACACTTCTCTTAAGTTATTTGGGGGTTTTTAATATCGCTTATCAATAATAAGTAAGTATTTATATGAAATCAAACAAAAAAAAATTGACGAAACTTGATAGTTTCTTACATATTGAGACGAAAATATGCCAAAAATATTTAACTCACAAAACACTTCTCTTTAGTTATTTGGGGGTTTTTAATATCGCTTATCAATAATAAGTAAGTATTTATATGAAATCAAACAAAAAAAAAATTGACGAAACTTGATAGTTTCTAACATATTGAGACGAAAATGCGCCAAAAATTTTTAACTCACAAAACACTTATCTTTAGTTATTTGGGGATATTTAATATCGCTTATCAATAATAAGTTAGTATTAATATGAAATCAAACAAAAAAAATTTACGAAACTTGTTAGTTTCTTACATATTGAGACGAAAATGCGCCAAAAATATTTAACTCACAAAACACTTCTCTTTAGTTATTTGGGGGTTTTTAATATCGCTTATCAATAATAAGTAAGTATTAATATGAAATCAAACAAAAAAAAATTGACGAAACTTGATAGTTTCTTACATATTGAGACGAAAATGCGCCAAAAATATTTAACTCACAAAACACTTCTCTTTAGTTATTTGGGGGTTTTTAATATCGCTTATCAATAATAAGTAAGTATTAATATGAAATCAAACAAAAAAAAATTGACGAAACTTGATAGTTTCTTACATATTGAGACGAAAATGCGCCAAAAATATTTAACTCACAAAACACTTCTCTTTAGTTATTTGGGGGTTTTTAATATCGCTTATCAATAATAAGTAAGTATTAATATGAAATCAAACAAAAAAAAATTGACGAAACTTGATAGTTTCTTACATATTGAGACGAAAATGCGCCAAAAATATTTAACTCACAAAACACTTCTCTTTAGTTATTTGGGGGTTTTTAATATCGCTTATCAATAATAAGTAAGTATTAATATGAAATCAAACAAAAAAAAAATTGACGAAACTTGATAGTTTCTTTCATATTGAGACGAAAATGCGCCAAAAATATTTAACTCACAAAACACTTCTCTTTAGTTATTTGGGGGTTTTTGATATCGCTTATCAATAATAAGTAAGTATTAATATGAAATCAAACAAAAAAAAATTGACGAAACTTGATAGTTTCTTTCATATTGAGACTAAAATGCGCCAAAAATATTTAACTCACAAAACACTTTCTCTAGTTATTTGGGGGTTTTTAATATCGCTTATCAATAATAAGTAAATATTAATATGAAATCAAACAAAAAAATATTGACGAAACTTGATTGTTTCTTTCATATTGAGACGAAAATGCGCCAAAAATATTTAACTCACAAAACACTTCTCTTAAGTAATTTGGGGGTTTTTAATATCGCTTATCAATAATAAGTAAGTATTTATATGAAATCAAACAAAAAAAAATTGACGAAACTTGATAGTTTCTTTCATATTGAGACGAAAATGCGCCAAAAATATTTAACTCACAAAACACTTCTCTTTAGTTATTTGGGGGTTTTTAATATCGCTTATCAATAATAAGTAAGTATTAATATGAAATCAAACAAAAAATAATTGACGAAACTTGATAGTTTCTTTCATATTGAGACGAAAATGCGCCAAAAATATTTAACTCACAAAACACTTCTCTTTAGTTATTTGGGGGTTTTTAATATCGCTTATCATTAATAAGTAAATATTAATATGAAATCAAACAAAAAAAATTGACGAAACTTGATAGTTTCTTTCATATTGAGACGAAAATGCGCCAAAAATATTTAACTCACAAAACACTTCTCTTAAGTTATTTGGGGGTTTTTAAAATCGCTTATCAATAATAAGTAAGTATTAATATGAAATCAAACAAAAAAAAATTGACGAAACTTGATAGTTTCTTACATATTGAGACGAAAATGCGCCAAAAATATTTAACTCACAAAACACTTCTCTTTAGTTATTTGGGGGTTTTTAATATCGCTTATCAATAATAAGTAAGTATTAATATGAAATCAAACAAAAAAAATTGACGAAACTTGATAATTTCTTACATATTGAGACGAAAATGCGCCAAAAATATTTAACTCACAAAACACTTCTCTTTTGTTATTTGGGGGTTTTGAATATCGCTTATCAATAATAAGTAAGTATTAATATGAAATCAAACAAAAAAAAAATTGACGAAACTTGTTAGTTTCTTTCATATTGAGACGAAAATGCGCCAAAAATATTTAACTCACAAAACACTTCTCTTTAGTTATTTGGGGGCTTTTGATATCGCTTATCAATAATAAGTAAGTATTAATATGAAATCAAACAAAAAAAAATTGACGAAACTTGATAGTTTCTTTCATATTGAGACTAAAATGCGCCAAAAATATTTAACTCACAAAACACTTCTCTTTAGTTATTTGGGGGTTTTTAATATCGCTTATCAATAATAAGTAAATATTAATATGAAATCAAACAAAAAAATATTGACGAAACTTGATAGTTTCTTTCATATTGAGACGAAAATGCGCCAAAAATATTTAACTCACAAAACACTTCACTTAAGTTATTTGGGGGTTTTTAATATCGCTTATCAATAATAAGTAAGTATTTATATGAAATCAAACAAAAAAAAATTGACGAAACTTGATAGTTTCTTACATATTGAGACGAAAATATGCCAAAAATATTTAACTCACAAAACACTTCTCTTTAGTTATTTGGGGGTTTTTAATATCGCTTATCAATAATAAGTAAGTATTTATATGAAATCAAACAAAAAAAAAATTGACGAAACTTGATAGTTTCTAACATATTGAGACGAAAATGCGCCAAAAATTTTTAACTCACAAAACACTTATCTTTAGTTATTTGGGGATATTTAATATCGCTTATCAATAATAAGTTAGTATTAATATGAAATCAAACAAAAAAAATTTACGAAACTTGTTAGTTTCTTACATATTGAGACGAAAATGCGCCAAAAATATTTAACTCACAAAACACTTCTCTTTAGTTATTTGGGGGTTTTTAATATCGCTTATCAATAATAAGTAAGTATTAATATGAAATCAAACAAAAAAAATTGACGAAACTTGATACTTTCTTTCATATTGAGACGAAAATGTGCCAAAAATATTTAACTCACAAAACACTTCTCTTTAGTTATTTGGGGGTTTTTAATATCGCTTATCAATAATAAGTAAGTATTAATATGAAATCAAACAAAAAAAATTGACGAAACTTGATAGTTTCTTACATATTGAGACGAAAATGCGCCAAAAATATTTAACTCACAAAACACTTCTCTTTAGTTATTTGGGGGTTTTTTAATATCGCTTATCAATAATAAGTAAGTATTAATATGAAATCAAACAAAAAAAAATTGACGAAACTTGATAGTTTCTTACATATTGAGACGAAAATGCGCCAAAATATTTAACTCACAAAACACTTCTCTTTAGTTATTTGGGGGTTTTTAATATCGCTTATCAATAATAAGTAAGTATTAATATGAAATCAAACAAAAAAAAATTGACGAAACTTGTTAGTTTCTTTCATATTGAGACGAAAATGCGCCAAAAATATTTAACTCACAAAACACTTCTCTTTAGTTATTGGGGTTTTTGATATCGCTTATCAATAATAAGTAAGTATTAATATGAAATCAAACAAAAAAAAATTGACGAAACTTGATAGTTTCTTTCATATTGAGACTAAAATGCGCCAAAAATATTTAACTCACAAAACACTTCTCTTTAGTTATTTGGGGGTTTTTAATATCGCTTATCAATAATAAGTAAATATTAATATGAAATCAAACAAAAAAATATTGACGAAACTTGATAGTTTCTTTCATATTGAGACGAAAATGCGCCAAAAATATTTAACTCACAAAACACTTCTCTTAAGTTATTTGGGGGTTTTTAATATCGCTTATCAATAATAAGTAAGTATTTATATGAAATCAAACAAAAAAAAATGACGAAACTTGATAGTTTCTTTCATATTGAGACGAAATGCGCCAAAAATATTTAACTCACAAAACACTTCTCTTTAGTTATTTGGGGGTTTTTAATATCGCTTATCAATAATAAGTAAGTATTAATATGAAATCAAACAAAAAAAAATTGACGAAACTTGATAGTTTCTTTCATATTGAGACGAAAATGCGCCAAAAATATTTAACTCACAAACACTTCTCTTTAGTTATTTGGGGGTTTTTAATATCGCTTATCAATAATAAGTAAATATTAATATGAAATCAAACAAAAAAAAATTGACGAAACTTGATAGTTTCTTTCATATTGAGACGAAAATGCGCCAAAAATATTTACTCACAAAACACTTCTCTTAAGTTATTTGGGGGTTTTTAAAATCGCTTATCAATAATAAGTAAGTATTAATATGAAATCAAACAAAAAAAAATTGACGAAACTTGATAGTTTCTTACATATTGAGACGAAAATGCGCCAAAAATATTTAACTCACAAAACACTTCTCTTTAGTTATTTGGGGTTTTTAATATCGCTTATCAATAATAAGTAAGTATTAATATGAAATCAAACAAAAAAAATTGACGAAACTTGATAATTTCTTACATATTGAGACGAAAATGCGCCAAAAATATTTAACTCACAAAACACTTCTCTTTTGTTATTTGGGGGTTTTAATATCGCTTATCAATAATAAGTAAGTATTAATATGAAATCAAACAAAAAAAAATTGACGAAACTTGATAGTTTCTTACATATTGAGACGAAAATGCGCCAAAAATATTTAACTCACAAAACACTTCTCTTTAGTTATTTGGGGGTTTTTAATATCGCTTATCAATAATAAGTAAGTATTAATATGAAATCAAACAAAAAAAATTGACGAAACTTGATAGTTTCTTTCATATTGAGACGAAAATGCGCCAAAAATATTTAACTCACAAAACACTTCTCTTTAGTTATTTGGGGGTTTTTAATATCGCTTATCAATAATAAGTAAATATTAATATGAAATCAAACAAAAAAAATTGACGAAACTTGATAGTTTCTTTCATATTGAGACGAAAATGCGCCAAAAATATTTAACTCACAAAACACTTCTCTTAAGTTATTTGGGGTTTTTAAAATCGCTTATCAATAATAAGTAAGTATTAATAAGAAATCAAACAAAAAAAAATTGACGAAACTTGATAGTTTCTTTCATATTGAGACGAAAATGCGCCAAAAATATTAACTCACAAAACACTTCTCTTAAGTTATTTGGGTGTTTTAATATCGCTTATCAATAATAAGTAAATATTAATATGAAATCAAACAAAAAAAATTGACGAAACTTGATAGTTTCTTACATATTGAGACGAAAATGCGCCAAAAATATTTAACTCACAAAACACTTCTCTTTAGTTATTTGGGGGTTTTTAATATCGCTTATCAATAATAAGTAAGTATTAATATGAAATCAAACAAAAAAAAATTGACGAAACTTGATTGTTTCTTACATATTGAGACGAAAATGCGCCAAAAATATTTAACTCACAAAACACTTCTCTTTAGTTATTTGGGGGTTTTTAATATCGCTTATCAATAATAAGTAAGTATTAATATGAAATCAAACAAAAAAAATTGAAAAACTGATAGTTTCTTTCATATTGAGACGAATGTGCGCCAAAAATATTTAACTCACAAAACACTTCTCTTTAGATATTTGGGAGTTTTTTATATCGCTTATCAATAATTAGTAAGTAATAATATGAAATCAAACAAAAAAATATTGACGGAACTTGATAGTTTCTTTCATATTGAGACGAAAATGCGCCAAAAATATTTAACTCACAAAACACTTCTCTTTAGTTATTTGGGGGTTTTTAATATCGCTTATCAATAATAAGTAAGTATTAATATAAAATCAAACAAAAAAAAATTGACGAAACTTGATAGTTTCTTACATATTGAGACGAAAATGCGCCAAAAATATTTAACTCACAAAACACTTCTCTTTAGTTATTTGGGGGTTTTTAATATCGCTTATCAATAATAAGTAAGTATTAATATGAAATCAAACAAAAAAAAATTGACGAAACTTGATAGTTTCTTACATATTGAGACGAAAATGCGCCAAAAATATTTAACTCACAAAACACTTCTCTTTAGTTATTTGGGGGTTTTTAATATCGCTTATCAATAATAAGTAAATATTAATATGAAATCAAACAAAAAAAAATTGACGAAACTTGATAGTTTCTTTCATATTGAGACGAAAATGCGCCAAAAATATTTAACTCACAAAACACTTCTCTTAAGTTATTTGGGGGTTTTAAAATCGCTTATCAATAATAAGTAAGTATTAATAAGAAATCAAACAAAAAAAATTGACGAAACTTGATAGTTTCTTTCATATTGAGACGAAAATGCGCCAAAAATATTTAACTCACAAAACACTTCTCTTAAGTTATTTGGGGTTTTTAATATCGCTTATCAATAATAAGTAAATATTAATATGAAATCAAACAAAAAAAAAATTGACGAAACTTGATAGTTTCTTACATATTGAGACGAAAATGTGCCAAAAATATTTAACTCACAAAACACTTCTCTTTAGTTATTTGGGGGTTTTTATATCGCTTATCAATAATAAGTAAGTATTTATATGAAATCAAACAAAAAAAAAATTGACGAAACTTGATAGTTTCTAACATATTGAGACGAAAATGCGCCAAAAATATTTAACTCACAAAACACTTATCTTTAGTTATTTGGGGATATTTAATATCGCTTATCAATAATAAGTTAGTATTAATATGAAATCAAACAAAAAAAATTTACGAAACTTGTTAGTTTCTTACATATTGAGACGAAAATGCGCCAAAAATATTTAACTCACAAAAACACTTCTCTTTAGTTATTTGGGGGTTTTTAATATCGCTTATCAATAATAAGTAAGTATTAATATGAAATCAAACAAAAAAAATTGACGAAACTTGATACTTTCTTTCATATTGAGACGAAAATGTGCCAAAAATATTAACTCACAAAACACTTCTCTTTAGTTATTTGGGGTTTTTAATATCGCTTATCAATAATAAGTAAGTATTAATATAAAATCAAACAAAAAAAAATTGACGAAACTTGATAGTTTTCTTACATATTGAGACGAAAATGCGCCAAAAATATTTAACTCACAAAACACTTCTCTTTAGTTATTTGGGGGTTTTTAATATCGCTTATCAATAATAAGTAAGTATTAATATGAAATCAACAAAAAAAAATTGACGAAACTTGATAGTTTCTTACTATTGAGACGAAAATGCGCCAAAAATATTTAACTCACAAAACACTTCTCTTTAGTTATTTGGGGTTTTTAATATCGCTTATCAATAATAAGTAAGTATTAATAATGAAATCAAACAAAAAAAAAATTGACGATACTTGTTAGTTTCTTTCATATTGAGACGAAAATGCGCCAAAAATATTTAACTCACAAAACACTTCTCTTTATTTATTTGGGGTTTTTGATATCGCTTATCAATAATAAGTAAGTATTAATATGAAATCAAACAAAAAAAAATTGACGAAACTTGATAGTTTCTTTCATATTGAGACTAAAATGCGCCAAAAATATTTAACTCACAAAACACTTCTCTTTAGTTATTTGGGGGGTTTTTAATATCGCTTATCAATAATAAGTAAATATTAATATGAAATCAAACAAAAAATATTGACGAAACTTGATAGTTTCTTTCATATTGAGACGAAAATGCGCCAAAAATATTTAACTCACAAAACACTTCTCTTAAGTTATTTGGGGGTTTTTAATATCGCTTATCAATAATAAGTAAGTATTTATATGAAATCAAACAAAAAAAAATTGACGAAACTTGATAGTTTCTTTCATATTGAGACGAAAAATGGCGCCAAAAATATTTAACTCACAAAACACTTCTCTTTAGTTATTTGGGGGTTTTTAATATCGCTTATCAATAATAAGTAAGTATTAATATGAAATCAAACAAAAAAAAATTGACGAAACTTGATAGTTTCTTTCATATTGAGACGAAAATGCGCCAAAAATATTTAACTCACAAACACTTCTCTTTAGTTATTTGGGGTTTTTAATATCGCTTATCAATAATAAGTAAGTATTAATATGAAATCAAACAAAAAAAATTGACGAAACTTGATAGTTTCTTACATATTGAGACGAAAATGCGCCAAAAATATTTAACTCACAAAACACTTCTCTTTAGTTATTTGGGGGTTTTTAATATCGCTTATCAATAATAAGTAAGTATTAATATGAAATCAAACAAAAAAAAATTGACGAAACTTGATAGTTTCTTACATATTGAGACGAAAATGCGCCAAAAATATTTAACTCACAAAACACTTCTCTTTAGTTATTTGGGGGTTTTTAATATCGCTTATCAATAATAAGTAAGTACTAATATGAAATCAAACAAAAAAAAAATTGACGAAACTTGTTAGTTTCTTTCATATTGAGACGAAAATGCGCCAAAATATTTAACTCACAAAACACTTCTCTTTAGTTATTTGGGGGTTTTTGATATCGCTTATCAATAATAAGTAAGTATTAATATGAAATCAAACAAAAAAAAATTGACGAAACTTGATAGTTTCTTTCATATTGAGACTAAAATGCGCCAAAAATATTTAACTCACAAAACACTTCTCTTTAGTTATTTGGGGGTTTTTAATATCGCTTATCAATAATAAGTAAATATTAATATGAAATCAAACAAAAAAATATTGACGAAACTTGATAGTTTCTTTCATATTGAGACGAAAATGCGCCAAAAATATTTAACTCACAAAACACTTCTCTTAAGTTATTTGGGGGTTTTTAATATCGCTTATCAATAATAAGTAAGTATTTATATGAAATCAAACAAAAAAAAAATGACGAAACTTGATAGTTTCTTTCATATTGAGACGAAAATGCGCCAAAAATATTTACACTCACAAAACACTTCTCTTTAGTTATTTGGGGGTTTTTAATATCGCTTATCAATAATAAGTAAGTATTAATATGAAATCAAACAAAAAAAAATTGACGAAACTTGATAGTTTCTTTCATATTGAGACGAAAATGCGCCAAAAAATATTTAACTCACAAAACACTTCTCTTTAGTTATTTGGGGGTTTTTAATATCGCTTATCAATAATAAGTAAATATTAATATGAAATCAAACAAAAAAAAATTGACGAAACTTGATAGTTTCTTTCATATTGAGACGAAAATGCGCCAAAAATATTTAACTCACAAAACACTTCTCTTAAGTTATTTGGGGGTTTTTAAAATCGCTTATCAATAATAAGTAAGTATTAATATGAAATCAAACAAAAAAAAATTGACGAAACTTGATAGTTTCTTACATATTGAGACGAAAATGCGCCAAAAATATTTAACTCACAAAACACTTCTCTTTAGTTATTTGGGGGTTTTTAATATCGCTTATCAATAATAAGTAAGTATTAATATGAAATCAAACAAAAAAAATTGACGAAACTTGATAATTTCTTACATATTGAGACGAAAATGCGCCAAAAATATTTAACTCACAAAACACTTCTCTTTTGTTATTTGGGGGTTTTTAATATCGCTTATCAATAATAAGTAAGTATTAATATGAAATCAAACAAAAAAAAATTGACGAAACTTGATAGTTTCTTACATATTGAGACGAAAATGCGCCAAAAATATTTAACTCACAAAACACTTCTCTTTAGTTATTTGGGGGTTTTTAATATCGCTTATCAATAATAAGTAAGTATTAATATGAAATCAAACAAAAAAAATTGACGAAACTTGATAGTTTCTTTCATATTGAGACGAAAATGCGCCAAAAATATTTAACTCACAAAACACTTCTCTTTAGTTATTTGGGGGTTTTTAATATCGCTTATCAATAATAAGTAAATATTAATATGAAATCAAACAAAAAAAAATTGACGAAACTTGATAGTTTCTTTTCATATTGAGACGAAAATGCGCCAAAAATATTTAACTCACAAAACACTTCTCTTAAGTTATTTGGGGGTTTTTAAAATCGCTTATCAATAATAAGTAAGTATTAATAAGAAATCAAAACAAAAAAAAATTGACGAAACTTGATAGTTTCTTTCATATTGAGACGAAAATGCGCCAAAAATATTTAACTCACAAAACACTTCTCTTAAGTTATTTGGGGGTTTTTAATATCGCTTATCAATAATAAGTAAATATTAATATGAAATCAAACAAAAAAAAATTGACGAAACTTGAAAGTTTCTTACATATTGAGACGAAAATGCGCCAAAAATATTTAACTCACAAAACACTTCTCTTTAGTTATTTGGGGGTTTTTAATATCGCTTATCAATAATAAGTAAGTATTAATATGAAATCAAACAAAAAAAAATTGACGAAACTTGATTGTTTTCTTACATATTGAGACGAAAATGCGCCAAAAATATTTAACTCACAAAACACTTCTCTTTAGTTATTTGGGGGTTTTTAATATCGCTTATCAATAATAAGTAAGTATTAATATGAAATCAAACAAAAAAAATTGAAAAACTTGATAGTTTCTTTCATATTGAGACGAAAATGCGCCAAAAATATTTAACTCACAAAACACTTCTCTTTAGATATTTGGGAGTTTTTTATATTGCTTATCAATAATTAGTAAGTAATAATATGAAATCAAACAAAAAAATATTGACGGAACTTGATAGTTTCTTTCATATTGAGACGAAAATGCGCCAAAAATATTTAACTCACAAAACACTTCTCTTTAGTTATTTGGGGGTTTTTAATATCGCTTATCAATAATAAGTAAGTATTAATATAAAATCAAACAAAAAAAAATTGACGAAACTTGATAGTTTCTTACATATTGAGACGAAAATGCGCCAAAAATATTTAACTCACAAAAACACTTCTCTTTAGTTATTTGGGGGTTTTTAATATCGCTTATCAATAATAAGTAAGTATTAATATGAAATCAAACAAAAAAAAAATGACGAAACTTGATAGTTTCTTTCATATTGAGACGAAAATGCGCCAAAAATATTTAACTCACAAAACACTTCTCTTAAGTTATTTGGGGTTTTTAAAATCGCTTATCAATAATAAGTAAGTATTAATAAGAAATCAAACAAAAAAAATTGACGAAACTTGATAGTTTCTTTCATATTGAGACGAAAATGCGCCAAAAATATTTAACTCACAAAACACTTTTCTTAAGTTATTTGGGGGTTTTTAATATCGCTTATCAATAATAAGTAAATATTAATATGAAATCAAACAAAAAAAAATTGACGAAACTTGATAGATTCTTACATATTGAGACGAAAATGTGCCAAAAATATTTAACTCACAAAACACTTCTCTTTAGTTATTTGGGGGTTTTTAATATCGCTTATCAATAATAAGTAAGTATTTATATGAAATCAAACAAAAAAAAAATTGACGAAACTTGATAGTTTCTAACATATTGAGACGAAAATGCGCCAAAAATATTTAACTCACAAAACACTTATCTTTAGTTATTTGGGGATATTTAATATCGCTTATCAATAATAAGTTAGTATTAATATGAAATCAAACAAAAAAAAATTTACGAAACTTGTTAGTTTCTTACATATTGAGACGAAAATGCGCCAAAAATATTTAACTCACAAAACACTTCTCTTAGTTATTTGGGGGTTTTTAAATATCGCTTATCAATAATAAGTAAGTATTAATATGAAATCAAACAAAAAAAATTGACGAAACTTGATACTTTCTTTCATATTGAGACGAAAATGTGCCAAAAATATTTAACTCACAAAACACTTCTCTTTAGTTATTTGGGGGTTTTTAATATCGCTTATCAATAATAAGTAAGTATTAATATAAAATCAAAAAAAAAAATTGACGAAACTTGATAGTTTCTTACATATTGAGACGAAAATGCGCCAAAAATATTTAACTCACAAAACACTTCTCTTTAGTTATTTGGGGGTTTTTAATATCGCTTATCAATAATAAGTAAGTATTAATATGAAATCAAACAAAAAAAAATTGACGAAACTTGATAGTTTCTTACATATTGAGACGAAAATGCGCCAAAAATATTTAACTCACAAAACACTTCTCTTTAGTTATTTGGGGGTTTTTAATATCGCTTATCAATAATAAGTAAGTATTAATATGAAATCAAACAAAAAAAAAATTGACGATACTTGTTAGTTTCTTTCATATTGAGACGAAAATGCGCCAAAAATATTTAACTCACAAAACACTTCTCTTTAGTTATTTGGGGGATTTTGATATCGCTTATCAATAATAAGTAAGTATTAATATGAAATCAAACAAAAAAAAATTGACGAAACTTGATAGTTTCTTTCATATTGAGACTAAAATGCGCCAAAAATATTTAACTCACAAAACACTTCTCTTTAGTTATTTGGGGGTTTTTAATATCGCTTATCAATAATAAGTAAATATTAATATGAAATCAAACAAAAAAATATTGACGAAACTTGATAGTTTCTTTCATATTGAGACGAAAATGCGCCAAAAATATTTAACTCACAAAACACTTCTCTTAAGTTATTTGGGGGTTTTTAATATCGCTTATCAATAATAAGTAAGTATTTATATGAAATCAAACAAAAAAAAATTGACGAAACTTGATAGTTTCTTTCATATTGAGACGAAAATGCGCCAAAAATATTTAACTCACAAAACACTTCTCTTTAGTTATTTGGGGGTTTTTAATATCGCTTATCAATAATAAGTAAGTATTAATATGAAATCAAACAAAAAAAAATTGACGAAACTTGATAGTTTCTTTCATATTGAGACGAAAATGCGCCAAAAATATTTAACTCACAAAACACTTCTCTTTAGTTATTTGGGGGTTTTTAATATCGCTTATCAATAATAAGTAAATATTAATATGAAATCAAACAAAAAAAAATTGACGAAACTTGATAGTTTCTTTCATATTGAGACGAAAATGCGCCAAAAATATTTAACTCACAAAACACTTCTCTTAAGTTATTTGGGGGTTTTTAAAATCGCTTATCAATAATAAGTAAGTATTAATATGAAATCAAATCAAAAAAAATTGACGAAACTTGATAGTTTCTTACATATTGAGACGAAAATGCGCCAAAAATATTTAACTCACAAAACACTTCTCTTTAGTTATTTGGGGATTTTTAATATCGCTTATCAATAATAAGTTAGTATTAATATGAAATCAAACAAAAAAAATTGACGAAACTTGATAATTTCTTACATATTGAGACGAAAATGCGCCAAAAATATTTAACTCACAAAACACTTCTCTTTTGTTATTTGGGGGTTTTTAATATCGCTTATCAATAATAAGTAAGTATTAATATGAAATCAAACAAAAAAAAATTGACGAAACTTGATAGTTTCTTACATATTGAGACGAAAATGCGCCAAAAATATTTAACTCACAAAACACTTCTCTTTAGTTATTTGGGGGTTTTTAATATCGCTTATCAATAATAAGTAAGTATTAATATGAAATCAAACAAAAAAAATTGACGAAACTTGATAGTTTCTTTCATATTGAGACGAAAATGCGCCAAAAATATTTAACTCACAAAACACTTCTCTTTAGTTATTTGGGGGTTTTTAATATCGCTTATCAATAATAAGTAAATATTAATATGAAATCAAACAAAAAAAAATTGACGAAACTTGATAGTTTCTTTCATATTGAGACGAAAATGCGCCAAAAATATTTAACTCACAAAACACTTCTCTTAAGTTATTTGGGGGTTTTTAAAATCGCTTATCAATAATAAGTAAGTATTAATATGAAATCAAACAAAAAAAAATTGACGAAACTTGATAGTTTCTTACATATTGAGACGAAAATGCGCCAAAAATATTTAACTCACAAAACACTTCTCTTTAGTTATTTGGGGGTTTTTAATATCGCTTATCAATAATAAGTAAGTATTAATATGAAATCAAACAAAAAAAATTGACGAAACTTGATAATTTCTTACATATTGAGACGAAAATGCGCCAAAAATATTTAACTCACAAAACACTTCTCTTTTGTTATTTGGGGGTTTTTAATATCGCTTATCAATAATAAGTAAGTATTAATATGAAATCAAACAAAAAAAAATTGACGAAACTTGATAGTTTCTTACATATTGAGACGAAAATGCGCCAAAAATATTTAACTCACAAAACACTTCTCTTTAGTTATTTGGGGGTTTTTAATATCGCTTATCAATAATAAGTAAGTAATTATATGCAATCAAACAAAAAAAAATTGACGAAACTTGATAGATTCTTACATATTGAGACGAAAATGCGTCAAAAATATTTAACTCACAAAACACTTCTCTTTAGTTATTTAGGGGTTTTTAATATCGCTTATCAATAATAAGTAAGTATTAATATGAAATCAAACAAAAAAAAATTGACGAAACTTGATAGTTTCTTTCATATTGAGACGAAAATGCGCCAAAAATATTTAACTCACAAAACACTTCTCTTTAGTTATTTGGGGGTTTTTAATATCGCTTATCAATAATAAGTAAATATTAATATGAAATCAAACAAAAAAAAATTGACGAAACTTGATAGTTTCTAACATATTGAGACGAAAATGCGCCAAAAATATTTTACTCACAAAACACTTCTCTTTAGTTATTTGGGGGTTTTTAATATCGCTTATCAATAATAAGTAAATATAAATATGAAATCAAACAAAAAAAAAATTAACGAAACTTGATAGTTTCTTTCATATTGAGACGAAAATGCGCCAAAAATATTTAATTCACAAAACACTTCTCTTTAGTTATTTGGGGGTTTTTAATATCGCTTATCAATAATAAGTAAGTATTAATATGAAATCAAACAAAAAAAAATTGACGAAACTTGATAGTTTCCTACATATTGAGACGAAAATGCGCCAAAAATATTTAACTCACAAAACACTTCTCTTTAGTTATTTGGGGGTTTTTAATATCGCTTATCAATAATAAGTAAGTATTAATATGAAATCAAACAAAAAAAAATTGACGAAACTTGATAGTTTCTTACATATTGAGACGAAAATGCGCCAAAAATATTTAACTCACAAAACACTTCTCTTTAGTTATTTGGGGGTTTTTAATATCGCTTATCAATAATAAGTAAGTATTAATATGAAATCAAACAAAAAAAAATTGACGAAACTTGATTGTTTCTTACATATTGAGACGAAAATGCGCCAAAAATATTTAACTCACAAAACACTTCTCTTAAGTTATTTGGGGGTTTTTAATATCGCTTATCAATAATAAGTAAGTATTAATATGAAATCAAACAAAAAAAATTGAAAAACTTGATAGTTTCTTTCATATTGAGACGAAAATGCGCCAAAAATATTTAACTCACAAAACACTTCTCTTTAGATATTTGGGAGTTTTTTATATCGCTTATCAATAATTAGTAAGTAATAATATGAAATCAAACAAAAAAATATTGACGGAACTTGATAGTTTCTTTCATATTGAGACGAAAATGCGCCAAAAATATTTAACTCACAAAACACTTCTCTTTAGTTATTTGGGGGTTTTTAATATCGCTTATCAATAATAAGTAAGTATTAATATGAAATCAAACAAAAAAAAATTGACGAAACTTGATAGTTTCTTACATATTGAGACGAAAATGCGCCAAAAAAATTTAACTCACAAAACACTTCTCTTTAGTTATTTGGGGGTTTTTAATATCGCTTATCAATAATAAGTAAGTATTAATATGAAATCAAACAAAAAAAATTGACGAAACTTGATAATTTCTTTCATATTGAGACGAAAATGCGCCAAAAATATTTAACTCACAAAACACTTCTGTTTAGTTATTTGGGGGTTTTTAATATCGCTTATAAATAATAAGTAAGTATTAATAAGAAATCAAACAAAAAAAAATTGACGAAACTTGATAGTTTCTTTCATATTGAGACGAAAATGCGCCAAAAATATTTAACTCACAAAACACTTCTCTTAAGTTATTTGGGGGTTTTTAATATCGCTTATCAATAATAAGTAAGTATTTATATGAAATCAAACAAAAAAAAATTGACGAAACTTGATATTTGGGGGTTTTTAATATCGCTTATCAATAATAAGTAAGTATTAATATGAAATGAAACAAAAAAAAATTGACGAAACTTGATAGTTTCTTTCATATTGAGACGAAAATGCGCCAAAAATATTTAACTCACAAAACACTTCTCTTTAGTTATTTGGGGGTTTTAATATCGCTTATCAATAATAAGTAAGTATTAATATGAAATCGAACAAAAAAAAATTGACGAAACTTGATAGTTTCTTACATATTGAGACGAAAATGCGCCAAAAATATTTAACTCACAAAACACTTCTCTTTAGTTATTTGGGGGTTTTTAATATCGCTTATCAATAATAAGTAAGTATTAATATGAAATCAAACAAAAAAAAATTTACGAAACTTGATAGTTTCTTTCATATTGAGACGAAAATGCGCCAAAAATATTTAACTCACAAAACACTTCTCTTTAGTTATTTGGGGGTTTTTAATATCGCTTATCAATAATAAGTAAGTATTAATATGAAATCAAACAAAAAAAAATTGACGAAACTTGATAGTTTCCTACATATTGAGACGAAAATGCGCCAAAAATATTTAACTCACAAAACACTTCTCTTTAGTTATTTGGGGGTTTTTAATATCGCTTATCAATAATAAGTAAGTATTAATATGAAATCAAACAAAAAAAAATTGACGAAACTTGATAGTTTCTTACATATTGAGACGAAAATGCGCCAAAAATATTTAACTCACAAAACACTTCTCTTTAGTTATTTGGGGGTTTTTAATATCGCTTATCAATAATAAGTAAGTATTAATATGAAATCAAACAAAAAAAAATTGACGAAACTTGATAGTTTCTTACATATTGAGACGAAAATGCGCCAAAAATATTTAACTCACAAAACACTTCTCTTTAGTTATTTGGGGGTTTTAATATCGCTTATCAATAATAAGTAAATATTAATATGAAATCAAACAAAAAAAAATTGACGAAATTTGATAGTTTCTTTCATATTGAGACGAAAATGCGCCAAAAATATTTAACTCACAAAACACTTCTCTTTAGTTATTTGGGGGTTTTTAATATCGCTTATCAATAATAAGTAAATATTAATATCAAATCAAACAAAAAAAAATTTACGAAACTTGATAGTTTCTTACATATTGAGACGAAAATGCGCCAAAAATATTTAACTCACAAAACACTTCTCTTTAGTTATTTGCGGGTTTTTAATATCGCTTATCAATAATAAGTAAGTATTAATATGAAATCAAACAAAAAAAATTGACGAAACTTGATAGTTTCTTTCATATTGAGACGAAAATGCGCCAAAAATATTTAACTCACAAAACACTTCTCTTTAGTTATTTGGGGGTTTTTAATATCGCTTATCAATAATAAGTAAGTATTAATATGAAATCAAACAAAAAAAAATTTACGAAACTTTATAGTTTCTTACATATTGAGACGAAAATGCGCCAAAAATATTTAACTCACAAAACTCTTCCCTTTAGTTATTTGGGGGTTTTTAATATCGCTTATCAATAATAAGTAAGTATTTATATGAAATCAAACAAAAAAAAATTGACGAAACTTGATATTTGGGGGTTTTTAATATCGCTTATCAATAATAAGTAAGTATTAATATGAAATCAAACAAAAAAAAATTGACGAAACCTGATAGTTTCTTTCATATTGAGACGAAAATGCGCCAAAAATATTTAACTCACAAAACACTTCTCTTTAGTTATTTGGGGGTTTTTAATATCGCTTATCAATAATAAGTAAATATTAATATCAAATCAAACAAAAAAAAATTTACGAAAGTTGATAGTTTCTTACATATTGAGACGAAAATGCGCCAAAAATATTTAACTCACAAAACACTTCTCTTTAGTTATTTGCGGGTTTTTAATATCGCTTATCAATAATAAGTAAGTATTAATATGAAATCAAACAAAAAAAAATTGACGAAACTTGATAGTTTCTAACACATTAAGACGAAAATGCGCCAAAAATATTCAACTCACAAAACACTTTTTTTTTGTTATTTGGGGGTTTTTAATATCGCTTATCAATAATAAGTAAGTATTAATATGAAATCAAACAAAAAATAATTGACGAAACTTGATGATTCATTACATATTGAGACGAAAATGCGCCAAAAATATTTAACTCACAAAACACTTCTCTTTAGTTATTTGGGGGTTTTTAATATCGCTTATCAATAATAAGTAAGTATTAATATGAAATCAAACAAAAAAAAATTGACGAAACTTGATAGTTTCTTACATATTGAGACGAAAATGCGCCAAAAATATTTAACTCACAAAACACTTCTCTTTAGTTATTTGGGGGTTTTTAATATCGCTTATCAATAATAAGTAAGTATTAATATGAAATCAAACAAAAAAAAATTGACGAAACTTGATAGTTTCTTTCATATTGAGACGAAAATGCGCCAAAAATATTTAACTCACAAAACACTTCTCTTTAGTTATTTGGGGGTTTTTAATATCGCTTATCAATAATAAGTAAGTATTAATATGAAATCAAACAAAAAAAATTGACGAAACTTGATAGTTTCTTACATATTGAGACGAAAATGCGCCAAAAATATTTAACTCACAAAACTCTTCCCTTTAGTTATTTGGGGGTTTTTAATATCGCTTATCAATAATAAGTAAGTATTTATATGAAATCAAACAAAAAAAAATTGACGAAACTTGATAAGATTCTTACATATTGAGACGAAAATGCGCCAAAAATATTTAACTCACAAAACACTTCTCTTTAGTTATTTAGGGGTTTTTAATATCGCTTATCAATAATAAGTAAGTATTAATATGAAATCAAACAAAAAAAAATTGACGAAACCTGATAGTTTCTTTCATATTGAGACGAAAATGCGCCAAAAATATTTAACTCACAAAACACTTCTCTTTAGTTATTTGGGGGTTTTTAATATCGCTTATCAATAATAAGTAAATATTAATATCAAATCAAACAAAAAAAAATTGACGAAACTTGATAGTTTCTTACATATTGAGACGAAAATGCGCCAAAAATATTTAACTCACAAAACACTTCTCTTTAGTTATTTGGGGGTTTTTAATATCGCTTATCAATAATAAATAAATATAAATATGAAATCAAACAAAAAAAAAATTGACGAAACTTGATAGTTTCTTTCATATTGAGACGAAAATGCGCCAAAAATATTTAATTCACAAAACACTTCTCTTTAGTTATTTGGGGGTTTTTAATATCGCTTATCAATAATAAGTAAGTATTAATATGAAATCAAACAAAAAAAAATTGACGAAACTTGATAGTTTCCTACATATTGAGACGAAAATGCGCCAAAAATATTTAACTCACAAAACACTTCTCTTTAGTTATTTGGGGGTTTTTAATATCGCTTATCAATAATAAGTAAGTATTAATATGAAATCAAACAAAAAAAAATTGACGAAACTTGATAGTTTCTTACATATTGAGACGAAAATGCGCCAAAAATATTTAACTCACAAAACACTTCTCTTTAGTTATTTGGGGGTTTTTAATATCGCTTATCAATAATAAGTAAGTATTAATATGAAATCAAACAAAAAAAAATTGACGAAACTTGATAGTTTCTTACATATTGAGACGAAAATGCGCCAAAAATATTTAACTCACAAAACACTTCTCTTTAGTTATTTGGGGGTTTTTAATATCGCTTATCAATAATAAGTAAGTATTAATATGAAATCAAACAAAAAAAAATTGACGAAACTTGATAGTTTCTTACATATTGAGACGAAAATGCGCCAAAAATATTTAACTCACAAAACACTTCTCTTTAGTTATTTGGGGGTTTTTAATATCGCTTATCAATAATAAGTAAGTATTAATATGAAATCAAACAAAAAAAAAATTGACGAAACTTGTTAGTTTCTTTCATATTGAGACGAAAATGCGCCAAAAATATTTAACTCACAAAACACTTCTCTTTAGTTATTTGGGGGTTTTTAATATCGCTTATCAATAATAAGTAAATATTAATATGAAATCAAACAAAAAAAAATTGACGAAACTTGATAGTTTCTTACATATTGAGACGAAAATGCGCCAAAAATATTTTACTCACAAAACACTTCTCTTTAGTTATTTGGGGGTTTTTAATATCGCTTATCAATAATAAGTAAATATAAATATGAAATCAAACAAAAAAAAAATTAACGAAACTTGATAGTTTCTTTCATATTGAGACGAAAATGCGCCAAAAATATTTAATTCACAAAACACTTCTCTTTAGTTATTTGGGGGTTTTTAATATCGCTTATCAATAATAAGTAAGTATTAATATGAAATCAAACAAAAAAAAATTGACGAAACTTGATAGTTTCCTACATATTGAGACGAAAATGCGCCAAAAATATTTAACTCACAAAACACTTCTCTTTAGTTATTTGGGGGTTTTTAATATCGCTTATCAATAATAAGTAAGTATTAATATGAAATCAAACAAAAAAAAATTGACGAAACTTGATAGTTTCTTACATATTGAGACGAAAATGCGCCAAAAATATTTAACTCACAAAACACTTCTCTTTAGTTATTTGGGGGTTTTTAATATCGCTTATCAATAATAAGTAAGTATTAATATGAAATCAAACAAAAAAAAATTGACGAAACTTGATAGTTTCTTACATATTGAGACGAAAATGCGCCAAAAATATTTAACTCACAAAACACTTCGCTTTAGTTATTTGGGGGTTTTTAATATCGCTTATCAATAATAAGTAAGTATTAATATGAAATCAAACAAAAAAAATTGAAAAACTTGATAGTTTCTTTCATATTGAGACGAAAATGCGCCAAAAATATTTAACTCACAAAACACTTCTCTTTAGATATTTGGGAGTTTTTTATATCGCTTATCAATAATTAGTAAGTAATAATATGAATCAAACAAAAAAATATCGACGGAACTTGATAGTTTCTTTCATATTGAGACGAAAATGCGCCAAAAATATTTAACTCACAAAACACTTCTCTTTAGTTATTTGGGGGTTTTTAATATCGCTTATCAATAATAAGTAAGTATTAATATGAAATCAAACAAAAAAAAATTGACGAAACTTGATAGTTTCTTACATATTGAGACGAAAATGCGCCAAAAATATTTAACTCACAAAACACTTCTCTTTAGTTATTTGGGGGTTTTTAATATCGCTTATCAATAATAAGTAAGTATTAATATGAAATCAAACAAAAAAAATTGACGAAACTTGATAATTTCTTTCATATTGAGACGAAAATGCGCCAAAAATATTTAACTCACAAAACACTTCTGTTTAGTTATTTGGGGGTTTTTAATATCGCTTATAAATAATAAGTAAGTATTAATAAGAAATCAAACAAAAAAAAATTGACGAAACTTGATAGTTTCTTTCATATTGAGACGAAAATGCGCCAAAAATATTTAACTCACAAAACACTTCTCTTAAGTTATTTGGGGGTTTTTAATATCGCTTATCAATAATAAGTAAATATTAATATGAAATCAAACAAAAAAAAATTGACGAAACTTGATAGTTTCTTACATATTGAGACGAAAATGTGCCAAAAATATTTAACTCACAAAACACTTCTCTTTAGTTATTTGGGGGTTTTTAATATCGCTTATCAATAATAAGTAAGTATTTATATGAAATCAAACAAAAAAAAAATTGACGAAACTTGATAGTTTCTAACATATTGAGACGAAAATGCGCCAAAAATATTTAACTCACAAAACACTTATCTTTAGTTATTTGGGGATATTTAATATCGCTTATCAATAATAAGTTAGTATTAATATGAAATCAAACAAAAAAAAATTGACGAAACTTGTTAGTTTCTTACATATTGAGACGAAAATGCGCCAAAAATATTTAACTCACAAAACACTTCTCTTTAGTTATTTGGGGGTTTTTAATATCGCTTATCAATAATAAGTAAGTATTAATATGAAATCAAACAAAAAAAATTGACGAAACTTGATACTTTCTTTCATATTGAGACGAAAATGTGCCAAAAATATTTAACTCACAAAACACTTCTCTTTAGTTATTTGGGGGTTTTTAATATCGCTTATCAATAATAAGTAAGTATTAATATGAAATCAAACAAAAAAAAATTGACGAAACTTGATAGTTTCTTACATATTGAGACGAAAATGCGCCAAAAATATTTAACTCACAAAACACTTCTCTTTAGTTATTTGGGGGTTTTTAATATCGCTTATCAATAATAAGTAAGTATTAATATGAAATCAAACAAAAAAAAATTGACGAAACTTGATAGTTTCTTACATATTGAGACGAAAATGCGCCAAAAATATTTAACTCACAAAACACTTCTCTTTAGTTATTTGGGGGTTTTTAATATCGCTTATCAATAATAAGTAAATATTAATATCAAATCAAACAAAAAAAAATTGACGAAACTTGATAGTTTCTTACATATTGAGACGAAAATGCGCCAAAAATATTTAACTCACAAAACACTTCTCTTTAGTTATTTGGGGGTTTTTAATATCGCTTATCAATAATAAGTAAGTATTAATATGAAATCAAACAAAAAAAAATTGACGAAACTTGATAGTTTCTTACATATTGAGACGAAAATGCGCCAAAAATATTAACTCACAAAACACTTCTCTTTAGTTATTTGGGGGTTTTTAATATCGCTTATCAATAATAAGTAAGTATTAATATGAAATCAAACAAAAAAAAAATTGACGAAACTTGTTAGTTTCTTTCATATTGAGACGAAAATGCGCCAAAAATATTTAACTCACAAAACACTTCTCTTTAGTTATTTGGGGGTTTTTGATATCGCTTATCAATAATAAGTAAGTATTAATATGAAATCAAACAAAAAAAAATTGACGAAACTTGATAGTTTC
Organism: Odontocerum albicorne; assembly: GCA_949825065.1. Classification (NCBI taxonomy): domain Eukaryota; kingdom Metazoa; phylum Arthropoda; class Insecta; order Trichoptera; family Odontoceridae; genus Odontocerum; species Odontocerum albicorne. Next base: position 19,831,264 of record OX463866.1, on the reverse strand, counting down.
TTTTCATATTGAGACGAAAATGCGCCAAAAATATTTAACTCACAAAACACTTCTCTTTAGTTATTTGGGGGTTTTTAATATCGCTTATCAATAATAAGTAAGTATTAATATGAAATCAAACAAAAAAAAATTGACGAAACTTGATAGTTTCTTACATATTGAGACGAAAATGCGCCAAAAATATTTAACTCACAAAACACTTCTCTTTAGTTATTTGGGGGTTTTTAATATCGCTTATCAATAATAAGTAAGTATTAATATGAAATCAAACAAAAAAAAATTGACGAAACTTGATAGTTTCTTACATATTGAGACGAAAATGCGCCAAAAATATTTAACTCACAAAACACTTCTCTTTAGTTATTTGGGGGTTTTTTAATATCGCTTATCAATAATAAGTAAGTATTAATATGAAATCAAAACAAAAAAAATTGACGAAACTTGATAGTTTCTTACATATTGAGACGAAAATGCGCCAAAAATATTTAACTCACAAAACACTTCTCTTTAGTTATTTGGGGGTTTTTAATATCGCTTATCAATAATAAGTAAGTATTAATATGAAATCAAACAAAAAAAAATTGACGAAACTTGATAGTTTCTTACATATTGAGACGAAAATGCGCCAAAAATATTTAACTCACAAAACACTTCGCTTTAGTTATTTGGGGGTTTTTAATATCGCTTATCAATAATAAGTAAATATTAATATGAAATCAAACGAAAAAAATTGACGAAACTTGATAGTTTCTTTCATATTGAGACGAAAATGCGCCAAAAATATTTAACTCACAAAACACTTCTCTTTAGTTATTTGGGGGTTTTTAATATCGCTTATCAATAATAAGTAAATAATAAATATGAAATCAAACAAAAAAAAAATTAACGAAACTTGATAGTTTCTTTCATATTGAGACGAAAATGCGCCAAAAATATTTAATTCACAAAACACTTCTCTTTAGTTATTTGGGGGTTTTTAATATCGCTTATCAATAATAAGTAAGTATTAATATGAAATCAAACAAAAAAAAATTGACGAAACTTGATAGTTTCCTACATATTGAGACGAAAATGCGCCAAAAATATTTAACTCACAAAACACTTCTCTTTAGTTATTTGGGGGTTTTTAATATCGCTTATCAATAATAAGTAAGTATTAATATGAAATCAAACAAAAAAAAATTGACGAAACTTGATAGTTTCTTACATATTGAGACGAAAATGCGCCAAAAATATTTAACTCACAAAACACTTCTCTTTAGTTATTTGGGGGTTTTTAATATCGCTTATCAATAATAAGTAAGTATTAATATGAAATCAAACAAAAAAAAATTGACGAAACTTGATAGTTTCTTACATATTGAGACGAAAATGCGCCAAAAATATTTAACTCGACAAACACTTCTCTTTAGTTATTTGGGGGTTTTTAATATCGCTTATCAATAATAAGTAAGTATTAATATGAAATCAAACAAAAAAAATTGAAAAACTTGATAGTTTCTTTCATATTGAGACGAAAATGCCGCCAAAAATATTTAACTCACAAAACACTTCTCTTTAGATATTTGGGAGTTTTTTATATCGCTTATCAATAATTAGTAAGTAATAATATGAAATCAAACAAAAAAATACTGACGGAACTTGATAGTTTCTTTCATATTGAGACGAAAATGCGCCAAAAATATTTAACTCACAAAACACTTCTCTTTAGTTATTTGGGGGTTTTTAATATCGCTTATCAATAATAAGTAAGTATTAATATGAAATCAAACAAAAAAAAATTGACGAAACTTGATAGTTTCTTACATATTGAGACGAAAATGCGCCAAAAATATTTAACTCACAAAACACTTCTCTTTAGTTATTTGGGGGTTTTTAATATCGCTTATCAATAATAAGTAAGTATTAATATGAAATCAAACAAAAAAAATTGACGAAACTTGATAATTTCTTTCATATTGAGACGAAAATGCGCCAAAAATATTTAACTCACAAAACACTTCTGTTTAGTTATTTGGGGGTTTTTAATATCGCTTATAAATAATAATTAGTATTAATAAGAAATCAAACAAAAAAAAATTGACGAAACTTGATAGTTTCTTTCATATTGAGACGAAAATGCGCCAAAAATATTTAACTCACAAAACACTTCTCTTAAGTTATTTGGGGGTTTTTAATATCGCTTATCAATAATAAGTAAATATTAATATGAAATCAAACAAAAAAAAATTGACGAAACTTGATAGTTTCTTACATATTGAGACGAAAATGTGCCAAAAATATTTAACTCACAAAACACTTCTCTTTAGTTATTTGGGGGTTTTTAATATCGCTTATCAATAATAAGTAAGTATTTATATGAAATCAAACAAAAAAAAAATTGACGAAACTTGATAGTTTCTAACATATTGAGACGAAAATGCGCCAAAAATATTTAACTCACAAAACACTTATCTTTAGTTATTTGGGGATATTTAATATCGCTTATCAATAATAAGTTAGTATTAATATGAAATCAAACAAAAAAAAATTGACGAAACTTGTTAGTTTCTTACATATTGAGACGAAAATGCGCCAAAAATATTTAACTCACAAAACACTTCTCTTTAGTTATTTGGGGGTTTTTAATATCGCTTATCAATAATAAGTAAGTATTAATATGAAATCAAACAAAAAAAATTGACGAAACTTGATACTTTCTTTCATATTGAGACGAAAATGTGCCAAAAATATTTAACTCACAAAACACTTCTCTTTAGTTATTTGGGGGTTTTTAATATCGCTTATCAATAATAAGTAAGTATTAATATGAAATCAAACAAAAAAAAATTGACGAAACTTGATAGTTTCTTACATATTGAGACGAAAATGCGCCAAAAATATTTAACTCACAAAACACTTCTCTTTAGTTATTTGGGGGTTTTTAATATCGCTTATCAATAATAAGTAAGTATTAATATGAAATCAAACAAAAAAAAATTGACGAAACTTGATAGTTTCTTACATATTGAGACGAAAATGCGCCAAAAATATTTAACTCACAAAACACTTCTCTTTAGTTATTTGGGGGTTTTTAATATCGCTTATCAATAATAAGTAAGTATTAATATGAAATCAAACAAAAAAAAAATTGACGAAACTTGATAGTTTCTTTCATATTGAGACGAAAATGCGCCAAAAATATTTAACTCACAAAACACTTCTCTTTAGTTATTTGGGGGTTTTTGATATCGCTTATCAATAATAAGTAAGTATTAATATGAAATCAAACAAAAAAAAATTGACGAAACTTGATAGTTTCTTTCATATTGAGACTAAAATGCGCCAAAAATATTTAACTCACAAAACACTTCTCTTTAGTTATTTGGGGGTTTTTAATATCGCTTATCAATAATAAGTAAATATTAATATGAAATCAAACAAAAAAATATTGACGAAACTTGATAGTTTCTTTCATATTGAGACGAAAATGCGCCAAAAATATTTTACTCACAAAACACTTCTCTTTAGTTATTTGGGGGTTTTTAATATCGCTTATCAATAATAAGTAAGTATTTATATGAAATCAAACAAAAAAAAATTGACGAAACTTGATAGTTTCTTTCATATTGAGACGAAAATGCGCCAAAAATATTTAACTCACAAAACACTTCTCTTTAGTTATTTGGGGGTTTTTAATATCGCTTATCAATAATAAGTAAGTATTAATATGAAATCAAACAAAAAAAAATTGACGAAACTTGATAGTTTCTTTCATATTGAGACGAAAATGCGCCAAAAATATTTAACTCACAAAACACTTCTCTTTAGTTATTTGGGGGTTTTTAATATCGCTTATCAATAATAAGTAAATATTAATATGAAATCAAACAAAAAAAAATTGACGAAACTTGATAGTTTCTTTCATATTGAGACGAAAATGCGCCAAAAATATTTAACTCACAAAACACTTCTCTTAAGTTATTTGGGGGTTTTTAAAATCGCTTATCAATAATAAGTAAGTATTAATATGAAATCAAACAAAAAAAAATTGACGAAACTTGATAGTTTCTTACATATTGAGACGAAAATGCGCCAAAAATATTTAACTCACAAAACACTTCTCTTTAGTTATTTGGGGGTTTTTAATATCGCTTATCAATAATAAGTAAGTATTAATATGAAATCAAACAAAAAAAATTGACGAAACTTGATAATTTCTTACATATTGAGACGAAAATGCGCCAAAAATATTTAACTCACAAAACACTTCTCTTTTGTTATTTGGGGGTTTTTAATATCGCTTATCAATAATAAGTAAGTATTAATATGAAATCAAACAAAAAAAAATTGACGAAACTTGATAGTTTCTTACATATTGAGACGAAAATGCGCCAAAAATATTTAACTCACAAAACACTTCTCTTTAGTTATTTGGGGGTTTTTAATATCGCTTATCAATAATAAGTAAGTATTAATATGAAATCAAACAAAAAAAATTGACGAAACTTGATAGTTTCTTTCATATTGAGACGAAAATGCGCCAAAAATATTTAACTCACAAAACACTTCTCTTTAGTTATTTGGGGGTTTTTAATATCGCTTATCAATAATAAGTAAATATTAATATGAAATCAAACAAAAAAAAATTGACGAAACTTGATAGTTTCTTTCATATTGAGACGAAAATGCGCCAAAAATATTTAACTCACAAAACACTTCTCTTAAGTTATTTGGGGGTTTTTAAAATCGCTTATCAATAATAAGTAAGTATTAATATGAAATCAAACAAAAAAAAATTGACGAAACTTGATAGTTTCTTACATATTGAGACGAAAATGCGCCAAAAATATTTAACTCACAAAACACTTCTCTTTAGTTATTTGGGGGTTTTTAATATCGCTTATCAATAATAAGTAAGTATTAATATGAAATCAAACAAAAAAAATTGACGAAACTTGATAATTTCTTACATATTGAGACGAAAATGCGCCAAAAATATTTAACTCACAAAACACTTCTCTTTTGTTATTTGGGGGTTTTTAATATCGCTTATCAATAATAAGTAAGTATTAATATGAAATCAAACAAAAAAAAATTGACGAAACTTGATAGTTTCTTACATATTGAGACGAAAATGCGCCAAAAATATTTAACTCACAAAACACTTCTCTTTAGTTATTTGGGGGTTTTTAATATCGCTTATCAATAATAAGTAAGTATTAATATGAAATCAAACAAAAAAAATTGACGAAACTTGATAATTTCTTACATATTGAGACGAAAATGCGCCAAAAATATTTAACTCACAAAACTCTTCCCTTTAGTTATTTGGGGGTTTTTAATATCGCTTATCAATAATAAGTAAGTAATTATATGAAATCAAACAAAAAAAAAATTGACGAAACTTGATAGATTCTTACATATTGAGACGAAAATGCGCCAAAAATATTTAACTCACAAAACACTTCTCTTTAGTTATTTAGGGGTTTTTAATATCGCTTATCAATAATAAGTAAGTATTAATATGAAATCAAACAAAAAAAAATTGACGAAACTTGATAGTTTCTTTCATATTGAGACGAAAATGCGCCAAAAATATTTAACTCACAAAACACTTCTCTTTAGTTATTTGGGGGTTTTTAATATCGCTTATCAATAATAAGTAAATATTAATATGAAATCAAACAAAAAAAAATTGACGAAACTTGATAGTTTCTTACATATTGAGACGAAAATGCGCCAAAAATATTTAACTCACAAAACACTTCTCTTTTGTTATTTGGGGGTTTTTAATATCGCTTATCAATAATAAGTAAGTATTAATATGAAATCAAACAAAAAAAAATTGACGAAACTTGATAGTTTCTTACATATTGAGACGAAAATGCACCAAAAATATTTAACTCACAAAACACTTCTCTTTAGTTATTTGGGGGTTTTTAATATCGCTTATCAATAATAAGTAAGTATTAATATGAAATCAAACAAAAAAAATTGACGAAACTTGATAATTTCTTACATATTGAGACGAAAATGCGCCAAAAATATTTAACTCACAAAACTCTTCCCTTTAGTTATTTGGGGGTTTTTAATATCGCTTATCAATAATAAGTAAGTAATTATATGAAATCAAACAAAAAAAAATTGACGAAACTTGATAGTTTCTTTCATATTGAGACGAAAATGCGCCAAAAATATTTTACTCACAAAACACTTCTCTTAAGTTATTTGGGGGTTTTTAATATCGCTTATCAATAATAAGTAAGTATTTATATGAAATCAAACAAAAAAAAATTGACGAAACTTGATAGTTTCTTTCATATTGAGACGAAAATGCGCCAAAAATATTTAACTCACAAAACACTTCTCTTTAGTTATTTGGGGGTTTTTAATATCGCTTATCAATAATAAGTAAGTATTAATATGAAATCAAACAAAAAAAAAATGACGAAACTTGATAGTTTCTTTCATATTGAGACGAAAATGCGCCAAAAATATTTAACTCACAAAACACTTCTCTTTAGTTATTTGGGAGTTTTTAATATCGCTTATCAATAATAAGTAAATATTAATATGAAATCAAACAAAAAAAATTGACGAAACTTGATAGTTTCTTTCATATTGAGACGAAAATGCGCCAAAAATATTTAACTCACAAAACACTTCTCTTAAGTTATTTGGGGGTTTTTAAAATCGCTTATCAATAATAAGTAAGTAATAATATGAAATCAAACAAAAAAAATTGACGAAACTTGATAGTTTCTTACATATTGAGACGAAAATGCGCCAAAAATATTTAACTCACAAAACACTTCTCTTTAGTTATTTGGGGGTTTTTAATATCGCTTATCAATAATAAGTAAGTATTAATATGAAATCAAACAAAAAAAATTGACGAAACTTGATAGTTTCTTACATATTGAGACGAAAATGCGCCAAAAATATTTAACTCACAAAACACTTCTCTTTAGTTATTTGGGGGTTTTTAATATCGCTTATCAATAATAAGTAAGTATTAATATGAAATCAAACAAAAAAAAATTGACGAAATTTGATAGTTTCTTTCATATTGAGACGAAAATGCGCCAAAAATATTTAACTCACAAAACATTTCTCTTTAGTTATTTGGGGGTTTTTAATATCGCTTATCAATAATAAGTAAATATTAATATCAAATCAAACAAAAAAAATTGACGAAACTTGATAATTTCTTTCATATTGAGACGAAAATGCGCCAAAAATATTTAAGTCACAAAACACTTCTCTTTAGTTATTGGCGGGTTTTTAATATCGCTTATCAATAATAAGTAAGTATTAATATGAAATCAAACAAAAAAAATTGACGAAACTTGATAGTTTCTTTCATATTGAGACGAAAATGCGCCAAAAATATTTAACTCACAAAACACTTCTCTTTAGTTATTTGGGGGTTTTTAATATCGCTTATCAATAATAAGTAAGTATTAATATGAAATCAAACAAAAAAAAATTTACGAAACTTTATAGTTTCTTACATATTGAGACGAAAATGCGCCAAAAATATTTAACTCACAAAACTCTTCCCTTTAGTTATTTGGGGGTTTTTAATATCGCTTATCAATAATAAGTAAGTATTTATATGAAATCAAACAAAAAAAAATTGACGAAACTTGATATTTGGGGGTTTTTAATATCGCTTATCAATAATAAGTAAGTATTAATATGAAATCAAACAAAAAAAAATTGACGAAAACTGATAGTTTCTTTCATATTGAGACGAAAATGCGCCAAAAATATTTAACTCACAAAACACTTCTCTTTAGTTATTTGCGGGTTTTTAATATCGCTTATCAATAATAAGTAAGTATTAATATGAAATCAAACAAAAAAAATTGACGAAACTTGATAGTTTCTTTCATATTGAGACGAAAATGCGCCAAAAATATTTAACTCACAAAACACTTCTCTTTAGTTATTTGGGGGTTTTTAATATCGCTTATCAATAATAAGTAAGTATTAATATGAAATCAAACAAAAGAAAATTGACGAAACTTGATAGTTTCTTTCATATTGAGACGAAAATGCGCCAAAAATATTTAACTCACAAAACACTTCTCTTTAGTTATTTGGGGGTTTTTAATATCGCTTATCAATAATAAATAAGTATAAATATGAAATCAAACAAAAAAAATTGACGAAACTTGATAGTTTCTTTCATATTGAGACGAAAATGCGCCAAAAATATTTAACTCACAAAACTCTTCTCTTTAGTTATTTGGGGGTTTTTAATATCGCTTATCAATAATAAGTAAGTATTTATATGAAATCAAACAAAAAAAAATTGACGAAACTTGATAGTTTCTTACATATTGAGACGAAAATGCGCCAAAAATATTTAACTTACAAAACACTTCTCTTTAGTTATTTGGGGGTTTTTAATATCGCTTAACAATAATAAGTAAGTATTAATATGAAATCAAACAAAAAAAAATTGACGAAACTTGATAGTTTCTTTCATATTGAGACGAAAATGCGCCAAAAATATTTAACTCACAAAACACTTCTCTTTAGTTATTTGGGGGTTTTTAATATCGCTTATCAATAATAAGTAAGTATTAATATGAAAACAAACAAAAAAAAATTGACGAAACTTGATAGATTCTTACATATTGAGACGAAAATGCGCCAAAAATATTTAACTCACAAAACACTTCTCTTTAGTTATTTGGGGGTTTTTAATATCGCTTATCAATAATAAGTAAGTATTAATATGAAATCAAACAAAAAAAATTGACGAAACTTGATAGTTTCTTTCATATTGAGACGAAAATGCGCCAAAAATATTTAACTCACAAAACACTTCTCTTTAGTTATTTGGGGGTTTTTAATATCGCTTATCAATAATAAGTAAATATTAATATGAAATCAAACAAAAAAAAATTGACGAAACTTGATAGTTTCTTACATATTGAGACGAAAATGCGCCAAAAATATTTAACTCACAAAACACTTCTCTTTAGTTATTTGGGGGTTTTTAATATCAATTATCAATAATAAGTAAGTATTAATATGAAATCAAACAAAAAAAAATTGACGAAACTTGATAGTTTCTTTCATATTGAGACGAAAATGCGCCAAAAATATTTAACTCACAAAACACTTCTCTTTAGTTATTTGGGGGTTTTAATATCGCTTATCAATAATAAGTAAGTATTAATATGAAATCGAACAAAAAAAAATTGACGAAACTTGATAGTTTCTTACATATTGAGACGAAAATGCGCCAAAAATATTTAACTCACAAAACACTTCTCTTTAGTTATTTGGGGGTTTTTAATATCGCTTATCAATAATAAGTAAGTATTAATATGAAATCAAACAAAAAAAAATTGACGAAACTTGATAGTTTCTTACATATTGAGACGAAAATGCGCCAAAAATATTTAACTCACAAAACACTTCTCTTTAGTTATTTGGGGGTTTTAATATCGCTTATCAATAATAAGTAAATATTAATATGAAATCAAACAAAAAAAAATTGACGAAACTTGATAGTTTCTTACATATTGAGACGAAAATGCGCCAAAAATATTTAACTCACAAAACACTTCTCTTTAGTTATTTGGGGGTTTTAATATCGCTTATCAATAATAAGTAAATATTAATATGAAATCAAACAAAAAAAATTGACGAAACTTGATAGTTTCTTTCATATTGAGACGAAAATGCGCCAAAAATATTTTACTCACAAAACACTTCTCTTTAGTTATTTGGGGGTTTTTAATATCGCTTATCAATAATAAGTAAGTATTAATATGAAATCAAACAAAAAAAAATTGACGAAACTTGATAGTTTCTTACATATTGAGACGAAAATGCGCCAAAAATATTTAACTCACAAAACACTTCTCTTTAGTTATTTGGGGGTTTTTAATATCGCTTATCAATAATAAGTAAGTTTTAATATGAAATCAAACAAAAAAAAATTGACGAAACTTGATATTTGGGGGTTTTTAATATCGCTTATCAATAATAAGTAAGTATTAATATGAAATCAAACAAAAAAAAATTGACGAAACCTGATAGTTTCTTTCATATTGAGACGAAAATGCGCCAAAAATATTTAACTCACAAAACACTTCTCTTTAGTTATTTGGGGGTTTTTAATATCGCTTATCAATAATAAGTAAGTATTAATATGAAATCAAACAAAAAAAATTGACGAAACTTGATAGTTTCTTTCATATTGAGACGAAAATGCGCCAAAAATATTTTACTCACAAAACACTTCTCTTTAGTTATTTGGGGGTTTTTAATATCGCTTATCAATAATAAGTAAGTATTAATATGAAATCAAACAAAAAAAAATTGACGAAACTTGATAGTTTCTTTCATATTGAGACGAAAATGCGCCAAAAATATTTAACTCACAAAACACTTCTCTTTAGTTATTTGGGGGTTTTTAATATCGCTTATCAATAATAAGTAAATATTAATATGAAATCAAACAAAAAAAAATTGACGAAACTTGATAGTTTCTTTCATATTGAGACGAAAATGCGCCAAAAATATTTAACTCACAAAACACTTCTCTTAAGTTATTTGGGGGTTTTTAAAATCGCTTATCAATAATAAGTAAGTATTAATATGAAATCAAACAAAAAAAAATTGACGAAACTTGATAGTTTCTTACATATTGAGACGAAAATGCGCCAAAAATATTTAACTCACAAAACACTTCTCTTTAGTTATTTGGGGGTTTTAATATCGCTTATCAATAATAAGTAAGTATTAATATGAAATCAAACAAAAAAAATTGACGAAACTTGATAAATTCTTACATATTGAGACGAAAATGCGCCAAAAATAATTAACTCACAAAACACTTCTCTTTTGTTATTTGGGGGTTTTTAATATCGCTTATCAATAATAAGTAAGTATTAATATGAAATCAAACAAAAAAAAATTGACGAAACTTGATAGTTTCTTACATATTGAGACGAAAATGCGCCAAAAATATTTAACTCACAAAACACTTCTCTTTAGTTATTTGGGGGTTTTTAATATCGCTTATCAATAATAAGTAAGTATTAATATGAAATCAAACAAAAAAAATTGACGAAACTTGATAGTTTCTTTCATATTGAGACGAAAATGCGCCAAAAATATTTAACTCACAAAACACTTCTCTTTAGTTATTTGGGGGTTTTTAATATCGCTTATCAATAATAAGTAAATATTAATATGAAATCAAACAAAAAAAAATTGACGAAACTTGATAGTTTCTTTCATATTGAGACGAAAATGCGCCAAAAATATTTAACTCACAAAACACTTCTCTTTAGTTATTTGGGGGTTTTTAATATCGCTTATCAATAATAAGTAAGTATTAATATGAAATCAAACAAAAAAAAATTGACGAAACTTGATAGTTTCTTACATATTGAGACGAAAATGCGCCAAAAATATTTAACTCACAAAACACTTCTCTTTAGTTATTTGGGGGTTTTTAATATCGCTTATCAATAATAAGTAAGTATTAATATGAAATCAAACAAAAAAAATTGACGAAACTTGATAATTTCTTACATATTGAGACGAAAATGCGCCAAAAATATTTAACTCACAAAACACTTCTCTTTTGTTATTTGGGGGTTTTTAATATCGCTTATCAATAATAAGTAAGTATTAATATGAAATCAAACAAAAAAAAATTGACGAAACTTGATAGTTTCTTACATATTGAGACGAAAATGCGCCAAAAATATTTAACTCACAAAACACTTCTCTTTAGTTATTTGGGGGTTTTTAATATCGCTTATCAATAATAAGTAAGTATTAATATGAAATCAAACAAAAAAAATTGACGAAACTTGATAATTTCTTACATATTGAGACGAAAATGCGCCAAAAATATTTAACTCACAAAACTCTTCCCTTTAGTTATTTGGGGGTTTTTAATATCGCTTATCAATAATAAGTAAGTATTTATATGAAATGAAACAAAAAAAAATTGACGAAACTTGATAGATTCTTACATATTGATACGAAAATGCGCCAAAAATATTTAACTCACAAAACACTTCTCTTTAGTTATTTAGGGGTTTTTAATATCGCTTATCAATAATAAGTAAGTATTAATATGAAATCAAACAAAAAAAAATTGACGAAACTTGATAGTTTCTTTCATATTGAGACGAAAATGCGCCAAAAATATTTAACTCACAAAACACTTCTCTTTAGTTATTTGGGGGTTTTTAATATCGCTTATCAATAATAAGTAAATATTAATATGAAATCAAACAAAAAAAAATTGACGAAACTTGATAGTTTCTTACATATTGAGACGAAAATGCGCCAAAAATATTTTACTCACAAAACACTTCTCTTTAGTTATTTGGGGGTTTTTAATATCGCTTATCAATAATAAGTAAATATAAATATGAAATCAAACAAAAAAAAAATTAACGAAACTTGATAGTTTCTTTCATATTGAGACGAAAATGCGCCAAAAATATTTAATTCACAAAACACTTCTCTTTAGTTATTTGGGGGTTTTTAATATCGCTTATCAATAATAAGTAAGTATTAATATGAAATCAAACAAAAAAAAATTGACGAAACTTGATAGTTTCCTACATATTGAGACGAAAATGCGCCAAAAATATTTAACTCACAAAACACTTCTCTTTAGTTATTTGGGGGTTTTTAATATCGCTTATCAATAATAAGTAAGTATTAATATGAAATCAAACAAAAAAAAATTGACGAAACTTGATAGTTTCTTACATATTGAGACGAAAATGCGCCAAAAATATTTAACTCACAAAACACTTCTCTTTAGTTATTTGGGGGTTTTTAATATCGCTTATCAATAATAAGTAAGTATTAATATGAAATCAAACAAAAAAAAATTGACGAAACTTGATAGTTTCTTACATATTGAGACGAAAATGCGCCAAAAATATTTAACTCACAAAACACTTCTCTTTAGTTATTTGGGGGTTTTAATATCGCTTATCAATAATAAGTAAGTATTAATATGAAATCAAACAAAAAAAATTGACGAAACTTGATAAATTCTTACATATTGAGACGAAAATGCGCCAAAAATAATTAACTCACAAAACACTTCTCTTTTGTTATTTGGGGGTTTTTAATATCGCTTATCAATAATAAGTAAGTATTAATATGAAATCAAACAAAAAAAAATTGACGAAACTTGATAGTTTCTTACATATTGAGACGAAAATGCGCCAAAAATATTTAACTCACAAAACACTTCTCTTTAGTTATTTGGGGGTTTTTAATATCGCTTATCAATAATAAGTAAGTATTAATATGAAATCAAACAAAAAAAATTGACGAAACTTGATAGTTTCTTTCATATTGAGACGAAAATGCGCCAAAAATATTTAACTCACAAAACACTTCTCTTTAGTTATTTGGGGGTTTTTAATATCGCTTATCAATAATAAGTAAATATTAATATGAAATCAAACAAAAAAAAATTGACGAAACTTGATAGTTTCTTTCATATTGAGACGAAAATGCGCCAAAAATATTTAACTCACAAAACACTTCTCTTTAGTTATTTGGGGGTTTTTAATATCGCTTATCAATAATAAGTAAGTATTAATATGAAATCAAACAAAAAAAAATTGACGAAACTTGATAGTTTCTTACATATTGAGACGAAAATGCGCCAAAAATATTTAACTCACAAAACACTTCTCTTTAGTTATTTGGGGGTTTTTAATATCGCTTATCAATAATAAGTAAGTATTAATATGAAATCAAACAAAAAAAATTGACGAAACTTGATAATTTCTTACATATTGAGACGAAAATGCGCCAAAAATATTTAACTCACAAAACACTTCTCTTTTGTTATTTGGGGGTTTTTAATATCGCTTATCAATAATAAGTAAGTATTAATATGAAATCAAACAAAAAAAAATTGACGAAACTTGATAGTTTCTTACATATTGAGACGAAAATGCGCCAAAAATATTTAACTCACAAAACACTTCTCTTTAGTTATTTGGGGGTTTTTAATATCGCTTATCAATAATAAGTAAGTATTAATATGAAATCAAACAAAAAAAATTGACGAAACTTGATAATTTCTTACATATTGAGACGAAAATGCGCCAAAAATATTTAACTCACAAAACTCTTCCCTTTAGTTATTTGGGGGTTTTTAATATCGCTTATCAATAATAAGTAAGTATTTATATGAAATGAAACAAAAAAAAATTGACGAAACTTGATAGATTCTTACATATTGATACGAAAATGCGCCAAAAATATTTAACTCACAAAACACTTCTCTTTAGTTATTTAGGGGTTTTTAATATCGCTTATCAATAATAAGTAAGTATTAATATGAAATCAAACAAAAAAAAATTGACGAAACTTGATAGTTTCTTTCATATTGAGACGAAAATGCGCCAAAAATATTTAACTCACAAAACACTTCTCTTTAGTTATTTGGGGGTTTTTAATATCGCTTATCAATAATAAGTAAATATTAATATGAAATCAAACAAAAAAAAATTGACGAAACTTGATAGTTTCTTACATATTGAGACGAAAATGCGCCAAAAATATTTTACTCACAAAACACTTCTCTTTAGTTATTTGGGGGTTTTTAATATCGCTTATCAATAATAAGTAAATATAAATATGAAATCAAACAAAAAAAAAATTAACGAAACTTGATAGTTTCTTTCATATTGAGACGAAAATGCGCCAAAAATATTTAATTCACAAAACACTTCTCTTTAGTTATTTGGGGGTTTTTAATATCGCTTATCAATAATAAGTAAGTATTAATATGAAATCAAACAAAAAAAAATTGACGAAACTTGATAGTTTCCTACATATTGAGACGAAAATGCGCCAAAAATATTTAACTCACAAAACACTTCTCTTTAGTTATTTGGGGGTTTTTAATATCGCTTATCAATAATAAGTAAGTATTAATATGAAATCAAACAAAAAAAAATTGACGAAACTTGATAGTTTCTTACATATTGAGACGAAAATGCGCCAAAAATATTTAACTCACAAAACACTTCTCTTTAGTTATTTGGGGGTTTTTAATATCGCTTATCAATAATAAGTAAGTATTAATATGAAATCAAACAAAAAAAAATTGACGAAACTTGATAGTTTCTTACATATTGAGACGAAAATGCGCCAAAAATATTTAACTCACAAAACACTTCTCTTTAGTTATTTGGGGGTTTTTAATATCGCTTATCAATAATAAGTAAGTATTAATATGAAATCAAACAAAAAAAATTGAAAAACTTGATAGTTTCTTTCATATTGAGACGAAAATGCGCCAAAAATATTTAACTCACAAAACACTTCTCTTTAGTTATTCGGGGGTTTTTAATATCGCTTATCAATAATAAGTAAGTATTAATATGAAATCAAACAAAAAAAATTGACGAAACTTGATAATTTCTTACATATTGAGACGAAAATGCGCCAAAAATATTTAACTCACAAAACACTTCTCTTTAGTTATTTGGGGGTTTTTAATATCAATTATCAATAATAAGTAAGTATTAATATGAAATCAAACAAAAAAAAATTGACGAAACTTGATAGTTTCTTTCATATTGAGACGAAAATGCGCCAAAAATATTTAACTCACAAAACACTTCTCTTTAGTTATTTGGGGGTTTTAATATCGCTTATCAATAATAAGTAAGTATTAATATGAAATCGAACAAAAAAAAATTGACGAAACTTGATAGTTTCTTACATATTGAGACGAAAATGCGCCAAAAATATTTAACTCACAAAACACTTCTCTTTAGTTATTTGGGGGTTTTTAATATCGCTTATCAATAATAAGTAAGTATTAATATGAAATCAAACAAAAAAAAATTGACGAAACTTGATAGTTTCTTTCATATTGAGACGAAAATGCGCCAAAAATATTTAACTCACAAAACACTTCTCTTTAGTTATTTGGGGGTTTTTAATATCGCTTATCAATAATAAGTAAGTATTAATATGAAATCAAACAAAAAAAAATTGACGAAACTTGATAGTTTCCTACATATTGAGACGATAATGCGCCAAAAATATTTAACTCACAAAACACTTCTCTTTAGTTATTTGGGGGTTTTTAATATCGCTTATCAATAATAAGTAAGTATTAATATGAAATCAAACAAAAAAAATTGACGAAACTTGATAGTTTCTTACATATTGAGACGAAAATGCGCCAAAAATATTTAACTCACAAAACACTTCTCTTTAGTTATTTGGGGGTTTTTAATATCGCTTATCAATAATAAGTAAGTATTAATATGAAATCAAACAAAAAAAAATTGACGAAACTTGATAGTTTCTTACATATTGAGACGAAAATGCGCCAAAAATATTTAACTCACAAAACACTTCTCTTTAGTTATTTGGGGGTTTTAATATCGCTTATCAATAATAAGTAAATATTAATATGAAATCAAACAAAAAAAAATTGACGAAACTTGATAGTTTCTTACATATTGAGACGAAAATGCGCCAAAAATATTTAACTCACAAAACACTTCTCTTTAGTTATTTGGGGGTTTTAATATCGCTTATCAATAATAAGTAAATATTAATATGAAATCAAACAAAAAAAATTGACGAAACTTGATAGTTTCTTTCATATTGAGACGAAAATGCGCCAAAAATATTTTACTCACAAAACACTTCTCTTTAGTTATTTGGGGGTTTTTAATATCGCTTATCAATAATAAGTAAGTATTAATATGAAATCAAACAAAAAAAAATTGACGAAACTTGATAGTTTCTTACATATTGAGACGAAAATGCGCCAAAAATATTTAACTCACAAAACACTTCTCTTTAGTTATTTGGGGGTTTTTAATATCGCTTATCAATAATAAGTAAGTTTTAATATGAAATCAAACAAAAAAAAATTGACGAAACTTGATATTTGGGGGTTTTTAATATCGCTTATCAATAATAAGTAAATATTAATATGAAATCAAACAAAAAAAAATTGACGAAACTTGATAGTTTCTTACATATTGAGACGAAAATGCGCCAAAAATATTTAACTCACAAAACACTTCTCTTTAGTTATTTGGGGGTTTTAATATCGCTTATCAATAATAAGTAAATATTAATATGAAATCAAACAAAAAAAATTGACGAAACTTGATAGTTTCTTTCATATTGAGACGAAAATGCGCCAAAAATATTTTACTCACAAAACACTTCTCTTTAGTTATTTGGGGGTTTTTAATATCGCTTATCAATAATAAGTAAGTATTAATATGAAATCAAACAAAAAAAAATTGACGAAACTTGATAGTTTCTTTCATATTGAGACGAAAATGCGCCAAAAATATTTAACTCACAAAACACTTCTCTTTAGTTATTTGGGGGTTTTTAATATCGCTTATCAATAATAAGTAAGTATTAATATGAAATCAAACAAAAAAAAATTGACGAAACTTGATAGTTTCTTACATATTGAGACGAAAATGCGCCAAAAATATTTAACTCACAAAACACTTCTCTTTAGTTATTTGGGGGTTTTTAATATCGCTTATCAATAATAAGTAAGTATTAATATGAAATCAAACAAAAAAAATTGACGAAACTTGATAATTTCTTACATATTGAGACGAAAATGCGCCAAAAATATTTAACTCACAAAACACTTCTCTTTTGTTATTTGGGGGTTTTTAATATCGCTTATCAATAATAAGTAAGTATTAATATGAAATCAAACAAAAAAAAATTGACGAAACTTGATAGTTTCTTACATATTGAGACGAAAATGCGCCAAAAATATTTAACTCACAAAACACTTCTCTTTAGTTATTTGGGGGTTTTTAATATCGCTTATCAATAATAAGTAAGTATTAATATGAAATCAAACAAAAAAAATTGACGAAACTTGATAATTTCTTACATATTGAGACGAAAATGCGCCAAAAATATTTAACTCACAAAACTCTTCCCTTTAGTTATTTGGGGGTTTTTAATATCGCTTATCAATAATAAGTAAGTATTTATATGAAATGAAACAAAAAAAAATTGACGAAACTTGATAGATTCTTACATATTGAGACGAAAATGCGCCAAAAATATTTAACTCACAAAACACTTCTCTTTAGTTATTTAGGGGTTTTTAATATCGCTTATCAATAATAAGTAAGTATTAATATGAAATCAAACAAAAAAAAATTGACGAAACTTGATAGTTTCTTTCATATTGAGACGAAAATGCGCCAAAAATATTTAACTCACAAAACACTTCTCTTTAGTTATTTGGGGGTTTTTAATATCGCTTATCAATAATAAGTAAATATTAATATGAAATCAAACAAAAAAAAATTGACGAAACTTGATAGTTTCTTACATATTGAGACGAAAATGCGCCAAAAATATTTTACTCACAAAACACTTCTCTTTAGTTATTTGGGGGTTTTTAATATCGCTTATCAATAATAAGTAAATATAAATATGAAATCAAACAAAAAAAAAATTAACGAAACTTGATAGTTTCTTTCATATTGAGACGAAAATGCGCCAAAAATATTTAATTCACAAAACACTTCTCTTTAGTTATTTGGGGTTTTTTAATATCGCTTATCAATAATAAGTAAGTATTAATATGAAATCAAACAAAAAAAAATTGACGAAACTTGATAGTTTCCTACATATTGAGACGAAAATGCGCCAAAAATATTTAACTCACAAAACACTTCTCTTTAGTTATTTGGGGGTTTTTAATATCGCTTATCAATAATAAGTAAGTATTAATATGAAATCAAACAAAAAAAAATTGACGAAACTTGATAGTTTCTTACATATTGAGACGAAAATGAGCCAAAAATATTTAACTCACAAAACACTTCTCTTTAGTTATTTGGGGGTTTTTAATATCGCTTATCAATAATAAGTAAGTATTAATATGAAATCAAACAAAAAAAAATTGACGAAACTTGATAGTTTCTTACATATTGAGACGAAAATGCGCCAAAAATATTTAACTCACAAAACACTTCTCTTTAGTTATTTGGGGGTTTTTAATATCGCTTATCAATAATAAGTAAGTATTAATATGAAATCAAACAAAAAAAATTGAAAAACTTGATAGTTTCTTTCATATTGAGACGAAAATGCGCCAAAAATATTTAACTCACAAAACACTTCTCTTTAGTTATTCGGGGGTTTTTAATATCGCTTATCAATAATAAGTAAGTATTAATATGAAATCAAACAAAAAAAATTGACGAAACTTGATAATTTCTTACATATTGAGACGAAAATGCGCCAAAAATATTTAACTCACAAAACTCTTCCCTTTAGTTATTTGGGGGTTTTTAATATCGCTTATCAATAATAAGTAAGTATTTATATGAAATGAAACAAAAAAAAATTGACGAAACTTGATAGATTCTTACATATTGAGACGAAAATGCGCCAAAAATATTTAACTCACAAAACACTTCTCTTTAGTTATTTGGGGGTTTTTAATATCGCTTATCAATAATAAGTAAGTATTAATATGAAATCAAACAAAAAAAATTGACGAAACTTGATAATTTCTTACATATTGAGACGAAAATGCGCCAAAAATATTTAACTCACAAAACACTTCTCTTTTGTTATTTGGGGGTTTTTAATATCGCTTATCAATAATAAGTAAGTATTAATATGAAATCAAACAAAAAAAAACTGACGAAACTTGATAGTTTCTTACATATTGAGACGAAAATGCGCCAAAAATATTTAACTCACAAAACACTTCTCTTTAGTTATTTGGGGGTTTTTAATATCGCTTATCAATAATAAGTAAGTATTAATATGAAATCAAACAAAAAAAATTGACGAAACTTGATAATTTCTTACATATTGAGACGAAAATGCGCCAAAAATATTTAACTCACAAAACTCTTCCCTTTAGTTATTTGGGGGTTTTTAATATCGCTTATCAATAATAAGTAAGTATTTATATGAAATGAAACAAAAAAAAATTGACGAAACTTGATAGATTCTTACATATTGAGACGAAAATGCGCCAAAAATATTTAACTCACAAAACACTTCTCTTTAGTTATTTAGGGGTTTTTAATATCGCTTATCAATAATAAGTAAGTATTAATATGAAATCAAACAAAAAAAAATTGACGAAACTTGATAGTTTCTTTCATATTGAGACGAAAATGCGCCAAAAATATTTAACTCACAAAACACTTCTCTTTAGTTATTTGGGGGTTTTTAATATCGCTTATCAATAATAAGTAAATATTAATATGAAATCAAACAAAAAAAAATTGACGAAACTTGATAGTTTCTTACATATTGAGACGAAAATGCGCCAAAAATATTTTACTCACAAAACACTTCTCTTTAGTTATTTGGGGGTTTTTAATATCGCTTATCAATAATAAGTAAATATAAATATGAAATCAAACAAAAAAAAAATTAACGAAACTTGATAGTTTCTTTCATATTGAGACGAAAATGCGCCAAAAATATTTAATTCACAAAACACTTCTCTTTAGTTATTTGGGGGTTTTTAATATCGCTTATCAATAATAAGTAAGTATTAATATGAAATCAAACAAAAAAAAATTGACGAAACTTGATAGTTTCCTACATATTGAGACGAAAATGCGCCAAAAATATTTAACTCACAAAACACTTCTCTTTAGTTATTTGGGGGTTTTTAATATCGCTTATCAATAATAAGTAAGTATTAATATGAAATCAAACAAAAAAAAATTGACGAAACTTGATAGTTTCTTACATATTGAGACGAAAATGCGCCAAAAATATTTAACTCACAAAACACTTCTCTTTAGTTATTTGGGGGTTTTTAATATCGCTTATCAATAATAAGTAAGTATTAATATGAAATCAAACAAAAAAAAATTGACGAAACTTGATAGTTTCTTACATATTGAGACGAAAATGCGCCAAAAATATTTAACTCACAAAACACTTCTCTTTAGTTATTTGGGGGTTTTTAATATCGCTTATCAATAATAAGTAAGTATTAATATGAAATCAAACAAAAAAAATTGAAAAACTTGATAGTTTCTTTCATATTGAGACGAAAATGCGCCAAAAATATTTAACTCACAAAACACTTCTCTTTAGATATTTGGGAGTTTTTTATATCGCTTATCAATAATTAGTAAGTAATAATATGAAATCAAACAAAAAAATATTGACGGAACTTGATAGTTTCTTTCATATTGAGACGAAAATGCGCCAAAAATATTTAACTCACAAAACACTTCTCTTTAGTTATTTGGGGGTTTTTAATATCGCTTATCAATAATAAGTAAGTATTAATATGAAATCAAACAAAAAAAAATTGACGAAACTTGATAGTTTCTTACATATTGAGACGAAAATGCGCCAAAAATATTTAACTCACAAAACACTTCTCTTTAGTTATTTGGGGGTTTTTAATATCGCTTATCAATAATAAGTAAGTATTAATATGAAATCAAACAAAAAAAATTGACGAAACTTGATAATTTCTTTCATATTGAGACGAAAATGCGCCAAAAATATTTAACTCACAAAACACTTCTGTTTAGTTATTTGGGGGTTTTTAATATCGCTTATAAATAATAAGAAAGTATTAATAAGAAATCAAACAAAAAAAAATTGACGAAACTTGATAGTTTCTTTCATATTGAGACGAAAATGCGCCAAAAATATTTAACTCACAAAACACTTCTCTTAAGTTATTTGGGGGTTTTTAATATCGCTTATCAATAATAAGTAAATATTAATATGAAATCAAACAAAAAAAAATTGACGAAACTTGATAGTTTCTTACATATTGAGACGAAAATGTGCCAAAAATATTTAACTCACAAAACACTTCTCTTTAGTTATTTGGGGGTTTTTAATATCGCTTATCAATAATAAGTAAGTATTTATATGAAATCAAACAAAAAAAAAATTGACGAAACTTGATAGTTTCTAACATATTGAGACGAAAATGCGCCAAAAATATTTAACTCACAAAACACTTATCTTTAGTTATTTGGGGATATTTAATATCGCTTATCAATAATAAGTTAGTATTAATATGAAATCAAACAAAAAAAAATTGACGAAACTTGTTAGTTTCTTACATATTGAGACGAAAATGCGCCAAAAATATTTAACTCACAAAACACTTCTCTTTAGTTATTTGGGGGTTTTTAATATCGCTTATCAATAATAAGTAAGTATTAATATGAAATCAAACAAAAAAAAATGACGAAACTTGATACTTTCTTTCATATTGAGACGAAAATGTGCCAAAAATATTTAACTCACAAAACACTTCTCTTTAGTTATTTGGGGGTTTTTAATATCGCTTATCAATAATAAGTAAGTATTAATATGAAATCAAACAAAAAAAAATTGACGAAACTTGATAGTTTCTTACATATTGAGACGAAAATGCGCCAAAAATATTTAACTCACAAAACACTTCTCTTTAGTTATTTGGGGGTTTTTAATATCGCTTATTAATAATAAGTAAGTATTAATATGAAATCAAACAAAAAAAAATTGACGAAACTTGATAGTTTCTTACATATTGAGACGAAAATGCGCCAAAAATATTTAACTCACAAAACACTTATCTTTAGTTATTTGGGGGTTTTTAATATCGCTTATCAATAATAAGTAAGTATTAATATGAAATCAAACAAAAAAAAAATTGACGAAACTTGATAGTTTCTTTCATATTGAGACGAAAATGCGCCAAAAATATTTAACTCACAAAACACTTCTCTTTAGTTATTTGGGGGTTTTTGATATCGCTTATCAATAATAAGTAAGTATAAATATGAAATCAAACAAAAAAAAATTGACGAAACTTGATAGTTTCTTTCATATTGAGACTAAAATGCGCCAAAAATATTTAACTCACAAAACACTTCTCTTTAGTTATTTGGGGGTTTTTAATATCGCTTATCAATAATAAGTAAATATTAATATGAAATCAAACAAAAAAATATTGACGAAACTTGATAGTTTCTTTCATATTGAGACGAAAATGCGCCAAAAATATTTTACTCACAAAACACTTCTCTTAAGTTATTTGGGGGTTTTTAATATCGCTTATCAATAATAAGTAAGTATTTATATGAAATCAAACAAAAAAAAATTGACGAAACTTGATAGTTTCTTTCATATTGAGACGAAAATGCGCCAAAAATATTTAACTCACAAAACACTTCTCTTTAGTTATATGGGGGTTTTTAATATCGCTTATCAATAATAAGTAAGTATTAATATGAAATCAAACAAAAAAAAATTGACGAAACTTGATAGTTTCTTTCATATTGAGACGAAAATGCGCCAAAAATATTTAACTCACAAAACACTTCTCTTTAGTTATTTGGGGGTTTTTAATATCGCTTATCAATAATAAGTAAATATTAATATGAAATCAAACAAAAAAAAATTGACGAAACTTGATAGTTTCTTTCATATTGAGACGAAAATGCGCCAAAAATATTTAACTCACAAAACACTTCTCTTAAGTTATTTGGGGGTTTTGAAAATCGCTTATCAATAATAAGTAAGTATTAATATGAAATCAAACAAAAAAAAATTGACGAAACTTGATAGTTTCTTACATATTGAGACGAAAATGCGCCAAAAATATTTAACTCACAAAACACTTCTCTTTAGTTATTTGGGGGTTTTTAATATCGCTTATCAATAATAAGTAAGTATTAATATGAAATCAAACAAAAAAAATTGACGAAACTAGATAATTTCTTACATATTGAGACGAAAATGCGCCAAAAATATTTAACTCACAAAACACTTCTCTTTTGTTATTTGGGGGTTTTTAATATCGCTTATCAATAATAAGTAAGTATTAATATGAAATCAAACAAAAAAAAATTGACGAAACTTGATAGTTTCTTTCATATTGAGACGAAAATGCGCCAAAAATATTTAATTCACAAAACACTTCTCTTTAGTTATTTGGGGGTTTTTAATATCGCTTATCAATAATAAGTAAGTATTAATATGAAATCAAACAAAAAAAAATTGACGAAACTTGATAGTTTCCTACATATTGAGACGAAAATGCGCCAAAAATATTTAACTCACAAAACACTTCTCTTTAGTTATTTGGGGGTTTTTAATATCGCTTATCAATAATAAGTAAGTATTAATATGAAATCAAACAAAAAAAAATTGACGAAACTTGATAGTTTCTTACATATTGAGACGAAAATGCGCCAAAAATATTTAACTCACAAAACACTTCTCTTTAGTTATTTGGGGGTTTTTAATATCGCTTATCAATAATAAGTAAGTATTAATATGAAATCAAACAAAAAAAAATTGACGAAACTTGATAGTTTCTTACATATTGAGACGAAAATGCGCCAAAAATATTTAACTCACAAAACACTTCTCTTTAGTTATTTGGGGGTTTTTAATATCGCTTATCAATAATAAGTAAGTATTAATATGAAATCAAACAAAAAAAATTGAAAAACTTGATAGTTTCTTTCATATTGAGACGAAAATGCGCCAAAAATATTTAACTCACAAAACACTTCTCTTTAGATATTTGGGAGTTTTTTATATCGCTTATCAATAATTAGTAAGTAATAATATGAAATCAAACAAAAAAATATTGACGGAACTTGATAGTTTCTTTCATATTGAGACGAAAATGCGCCAAAAATATTTAACTCACAAAACACTTCTCTTTAGTTATTTGGGGGTTTTTAATATCGCTTATCAATAATAAGTAAGTATTAATATGAAATCAAACAAAAAAAAATTGACGAAACTTGATAGTTTCTTACATATTGAGACGAAAATGCGCCAAAAATATTTAACTCACAAAACACTTCTCTTTAGTTATTTGGGGGTTTTTAATATCGCTTATCAATAATAAGTAAGTATTAATATGAAATCAAACAAAAAAAATTGACGAAACTTGATAATTTCTTTCATATTGAGACGAAAATGCGCCAAAAATATTTAACTCACAAAACACTTCTGTTTAGTTATTTGGGGGTTTTTAATATCGCTTATAAATAATAAGAAAGTATTAATAAGAAATCAAACAAAAAAAAATTGACGAAACTTGATAGTTTCTTTCATATTGAGACGAAAATGCGCCAAAAATATTTAACTCACAAAACACTTCTCTTAAGTTATTTGGGGGTTTTTAATATCGCTTATCAATAATAAGTAAATATTAATATGAAATCAAACAAAAAAAAATTGACGAAACTTGATAGTTTCTTACATATTGAGACGAAAATGTGCCAAAAATATTTAACTCACAAAACACTTCTCTTTAGTTATTTGGGGGTTTTTAATATCGCTTATCAATAATAAGTAAGTATTTATATGAAATCAAACAAAAAAAAAATTGACGAAACTTGATAGTTTCTAACATATTGAGACGAA
Organism: Odontocerum albicorne; assembly: GCA_949825065.1. NCBI lineage: Eukaryota > Metazoa > Arthropoda > Insecta > Trichoptera > Odontoceridae > Odontocerum > Odontocerum albicorne. The sequence goes on along the minus strand of OX463866.1, from coordinate 19,805,842 downwards.
AATGCGCCAAAAATATTTAACTCACAAAACACTTATCTTTAGTTATTTGGGGATATTTAATATCGCTTATCAATAATAAGTTAGTATTAATATGAAATCAAACAAAAAAAAATTGACGAAACTTGTTAGTTTCTTACATATTGAGACGAAAATGCGCCAAAAATATTTAACTCACAAAACACTTCTCTTTAGTTATTTGGGGGTTTTTAATATCGCTTATCAATAATAAGTAAGTATTAATATGAAATCAAACAAAAAAAAATGACGAAACTTGATACTTTCTTTCATATTGAGACGAAAATGTGCCAAAAATATTTAACTCACAAAACACTTCTCTTTAGTTATTTGGGGGTTTTTAATATCGCTTATCAATAATAAGTAAGTATTAATAATTAATATGAAATCAAACAAAAAAAAATTGACGAAACTTGATAGTTTCTTACATATTGAGACGAAAATGCGCCAAAAATATTTAACTCACAAAACACTTCTCTTTAGTTATTTGGGGGTTTTTAATATCGCTTATCAATAATAAGTAAGTATTAATATGAAATCAAACAAAAAAAAATTGACGAAACTTGATAGTTTCTTACATATTGAGACGAAAATGCGCCAAAAATATTTAACTCACAAAACACTTCTCTTTAGTTATTTGGGGGTTTTTAATATCGCTTATCAATAATAAGTAAGTATTAATATGAAATCAAACAAAAAAAAAATTGACGAAACTTGATAGTTTCTTTCATATTGAGACGAAAATGCGCCAAAAATATTTAACTCACAAAACACTTCTCTTTAGTTATTTGGGGGTTTTTAATATCGCTTATCAATAATAAATAAGTATAAATATGAAATCAAACAAAAAAAATTGACGAAACTTGATAGTTTCTTTCATATTGAGACGAAAATGCGCCAAAAATATTTAACTCACAAAACTCTTCTCTTTAGTTATTTGGGGGTTTTTAATATCGCTTATCAATAATAAGTAAGTATTTATATGAAATCAAACAAAAAAAAATTGACGAAACTTGATAGTTTCTTACATATTGAGACGAAAATGCGCCAAAAATATTTAACTTACAAAACACTTCTCTTTAGTTATTTGGGGGTTTTTAATATCGCTTAACAATAATAAGTAAGTATTAATATGAAATCAAACAAAAAAAAATTGACGAAACTTGATAGTTTCTTTCATATTGAGACGAAAATGCGCCAAAAATATTTAACTCACAAAACACTTCTCTTTAGTTATTTGGGGGTTTTTAATATCGCTTATCAATAATAAGTAAGTATTAATATGAAAACAAACAAAAAAAAATTGACGAAACTTGATAGATTCTTACATATTGAGACGAAAATGCGCCAAAAATATTTAACTCACAAAACACTTCTCTTTAGTTATTTGGGGGTTTTTAATATCGCTTATCAATAATAAGTAAGTATTAATATGAAATCAAACAAAAAAAATTGACGAAACTTGATAGTTTCTTTCATATTGAGACGAAAATGCGCCAAAAATATTTAACTCACAAAACACTTCTCTTTAGTTATTTGGGGGTTTTTAATATCGCTTATCAATAATAAGTAAATATTAATATGAAATCAAACAAAAAAAAATTGACGAAACTTGATAGTTTCTTACATATTGAGACGAAAATGCGCCAAAAATATTTAACTCACAAAACACTTCTCTTTAGTTATTTGGGGGTTTTTAATATCAATTATCAATAATAAGTAAGTATTAATATGAAATCAAACAAAAAAAAATTGACGAAACTTGATAGTTTCTTTCATATTGAGACGAAAATGCGCCAAAAATATTTAACTCACAAAACACTTCTCTTTAGTTATTTGGGGGTTTTAATATCGCTTATCAATAATAAGTAAGTATTAATATGAAATCGAACAAAAAAAAATTGACGAAACTTGATAGTTTCTTACATATTGAGACGAAAATGCGCCAAAAATATTTAACTCACAAAACACTTCTCTTTAGTTATTTGGGGGTTTTTAATATCGCTTATCAATAATAAGTAAGTATTAATATGAAATCAAACAAAAAAAAATTGACGAAACTTGATAGTTTCTTACATATTGAGACGAAAATGCGCCAAAAATATTTAACTCACAAAACACTTCTCTTTAGTTATTTGGGGGTTTTAATATCGCTTATCAATAATAAGTAAATATTAATATGAAATCAAACAAAAAAAAATTGACGAAACTTGATAGTTTCTTACATATTGAGACGAAAATGCGCCAAAAATATTTAACTCACAAAACACTTCTCTTTAGTTATTTGGGGGTTTTAATATCGCTTATCAATAATAAGTAAATATTAATATGAAATCAAACAAAAAAAATTGACGAAACTTGATAGTTTCTTTCATATTGAGACGAAAATGCGCCAAAAATATTTTACTCACAAAACACTTCTCTTTAGTTATTTGGGGGTTTTTAATATCGCTTATCAATAATAAGTAAGTATTAATATGAAATCAAACAAAAAAAAATTGACGAAACTTGATAGTTTCTTACATATTGAGACGAAAATGCGCCAAAAATATTTAACTCACAAAACACTTCTCTTTAGTTATTTGGGGGTTTTTAATATCGCTTATCAATAATAAGTAAGTTTTAATATGAAATCAAACAAAAAAAAATTGACGAAACTTGATATTTGGGGGTTTTTAATATCGCTTATCAATAATAAGTAAGTATTAATATGAAATCAAACAAAAAAAAATTGACGAAACCTGATAGTTTCTTTCATATTGAGACGAAAATGCGCCAAAAATATTTAACTCACAAAACACTTCTCTTTAGTTATTTGGGGGTTTTTAATATCGCTTATCAATAATAAGTAAGTATTAATATGAAATCAAACAAAAAAAATTGACGAAACTTGATAGTTTCTTTCATATTGAGACGAAAATGCGCCAAAAATATTTTACTCACAAAACACTTCTCTTTAGTTATTTGGGGGTTTTTAATATCGCTTATCAATAATAAGTAAGTATTAATATGAAATCAAACAAAAAAAAATTGACGAAACTTGATAGTTTCTTTCATATTGAGACGAAAATGCGCCAAAAATATTTAACTCACAAAACACTTCTCTTTAGTTATTTGGGGGTTTTTAATATCGCTTATCAATAATAAGTAAATATTAATATGAAATCAAACAAAAAAAAATTGACGAAACTTGATAGTTTCTTTCATATTGAGACGAAAATGCGCCAAAAATATTTAACTCACAAAACACTTCTCTTAAGTTATTTGGGGGTTTTTAAAATCGCTTATCAATAATAAGTAAGTATTAATATGAAATCAAACAAAAAAAAATTGACGAAACTTGATAGTTTCTTACATATTGAGACGAAAATGCGCCAAAAATATTTAACTCACAAAACACTTCTCTTTAGTTATTTGGGGGTTTTAATATCGCTTATCAATAATAAGTAAGTATTAATATGAAATCAAACAAAAAAAATTGACGAAACTTGATAAATTCTTACATATTGAGACGAAAATGCGCCAAAAATAATTAACTCACAAAACACTTCTCTTTTGTTATTTGGGGGTTTTTAATATCGCTTATCAATAATAAGTAAGTATTAATATGAAATCAAACAAAAAAAAATTGACGAAACTTGATAGTTTCTTACATATTGAGACGAAAATGCGCCAAAAATATTTAACTCACAAAACACTTCTCTTTAGTTATTTGGGGGTTTTTAATATCGCTTATCAATAATAAGTAAGTATTAATATGAAATCAAACAAAAAAAATTGACGAAACTTGATAGTTTCTTTCATATTGAGACGAAAATGCGCCAAAAATATTTAACTCACAAAACACTTCTCTTTAGTTATTTGGGGGTTTTTAATATCGCTTATCAATAATAAGTAAATATTAATATGAAATCAAACAAAAAAAAATTGACGAAACTTGATAGTTTCTTTCATATTGAGACGAAAATGCGCCAAAAATATTTAACTCACAAAACACTTCTCTTTAGTTATTTGGGGGTTTTTAATATCGCTTATCAATAATAAGTAAGTATTAATATGAAATCAAACAAAAAAAAATTGACGAAACTTGATAGTTTCTTACATATTGAGACGAAAATGCGCCAAAAATATTTAACTCACAAAACACTTCTCTTTAGTTATTTGGGGGTTTTTAATATCGCTTATCAATAATAAGTAAGTATTAATATGAAATCAAACAAAAAAAATTGACGAAACTTGATAATTTCTTACATATTGAGACGAAAATGCGCCAAAAATATTTAACTCACAAAACACTTCTCTTTTGTTATTTGGGGGTTTTTAATATCGCTTATCAATAATAAGTAAGTATTAATATGAAATCAAACAAAAAAAAATTGACGAAACTTGATAGTTTCTTACATATTGAGACGAAAATGCGCCAAAAATATTTAACTCACAAAACACTTCTCTTTAGTTATTTGGGGGTTTTTAATATCGCTTATCAATAATAAGTAAGTATTAATATGAAATCAAACAAAAAAAATTGACGAAACTTGATAATTTCTTACATATTGAGACGAAAATGCGCCAAAAATATTTAACTCACAAAACTCTTCCCTTTAGTTATTTGGGGGTTTTTAATATCGCTTATCAATAATAAGTAAGTATTTATATGAAATGAAACAAAAAAAAATTGACGAAACTTGATAGATTCTTACATATTGATACGAAAATGCGCCAAAAATATTTAACTCACAAAACACTTCTCTTTAGTTATTTAGGGGTTTTTAATATCGCTTATCAATAATAAGTAAGTATTAATATGAAATCAAACAAAAAAAAATTGACGAAACTTGATAGTTTCTTTCATATTGAGACGAAAATGCGCCAAAAATATTTAACTCACAAAACACTTCTCTTTAGTTATTTGGGGGTTTTTAATATCGCTTATCAATAATAAGTAAATATTAATATGAAATCAAACAAAAAAAAATTGACGAAACTTGATAGTTTCTTACATATTGAGACGAAAATGCGCCAAAAATATTTTACTCACAAAACACTTCTCTTTAGTTATTTGGGGGTTTTTAATATCGCTTATCAATAATAAGTAAATATAAATATGAAATCAAACAAAAAAAAAATTAACGAAACTTGATAGTTTCTTTCATATTGAGACGAAAATGCGCCAAAAATATTTAATTCACAAAACACTTCTCTTTAGTTATTTGGGGGTTTTTAATATCGCTTATCAATAATAAGTAAGTATTAATATGAAATCAAACAAAAAAAAATTGACGAAACTTGATAGTTTCCTACATATTGAGACGAAAATGCGCCAAAAATATTTAACTCACAAAACACTTCTCTTTAGTTATTTGGGGGTTTTTAATATCGCTTATCAATAATAAGTAAGTATTAATATGAAATCAAACAAAAAAAAATTGACGAAACTTGATAGTTTCTTACATATTGAGACGAAAATGCGCCAAAAATATTTAACTCACAAAACACTTCTCTTTAGTTATTTGGGGGTTTTTAATATCGCTTATCAATAATAAGTAAGTATTAATATGAAATCAAACAAAAAAAAATTGACGAAACTTGATAGTTTCTTACATATTGAGACGAAAATGCGCCAAAAATATTTAACTCACAAAACACTTCTCTTTAGTTATTTGGGGGTTTTTAATATCGCTTATCAATAATAAGTAAGTATTAATATGAAATCAAACAAAAAAAATTGAAAAACTTGATAGTTTCTTTCATATTGAGACGAAAATGCGCCAAAAATATTTAACTCACAAAACACTTCTCTTTAGTTATTCGGGGGTTTTTAATATCGCTTATCAATAATAAGTAAGTATTAATATGAAATCAAACAAAAAAAATTGACGAAACTTGATAATTTCTTACATATTGAGACGAAAATGCGCCAAAAATATTTAACTCACAAAACACTTCTCTTTAGTTATTTGGGGGTTTTTAATATCAATTATCAATAATAAGTAAGTATTAATATGAAATCAAACAAAAAAAAATTGACGAAACTTGATAGTTTCTTTCATATTGAGACGAAAATGCGCCAAAAATATTTAACTCACAAAACACTTCTCTTTAGTTATTTGGGGGTTTTAATATCGCTTATCAATAATAAGTAAGTATTAATATGAAATCGAACAAAAAAAAATTGACGAAACTTGATAGTTTCTTACATATTGAGACGAAAATGCGCCAAAAATATTTAACTCACAAAACACTTCTCTTTAGTTATTTGGGGGTTTTTAATATCGCTTATCAATAATAAGTAAGTATTAATATGAAATCAAACAAAAAAAAATTGACGAAACTTGATAGTTTCTTTCATATTGAGACGAAAATGCGCCAAAAATATTTAACTCACAAAACACTTCTCTTTAGTTATTTGGGGGTTTTTAATATCGCTTATCAATAATAAGTAAGTATTAATATGAAATCAAACAAAAAAAAATTGACGAAACTTGATAGTTTCCTACATATTGAGACGATAATGCGCCAAAAATATTTAACTCACAAAACACTTCTCTTTAGTTATTTGGGGGTTTTTAATATCGCTTATCAATAATAAGTAAGTATTAATATGAAATCAAACAAAAAAAATTGACGAAACTTGATAGTTTCTTACATATTGAGACGAAAATGCGCCAAAAATATTTAACTCACAAAACACTTCTCTTTAGTTATTTGGGGGTTTTTAATATCGCTTATCAATAATAAGTAAGTATTAATATGAAATCAAACAAAAAAAAATTGACGAAACTTGATAGTTTCTTACATATTGAGACGAAAATGCGCCAAAAATATTTAACTCACAAAACACTTCTCTTTAGTTATTTGGGGGTTTTAATATCGCTTATCAATAATAAGTAAATATTAATATGAAATCAAACAAAAAAAAATTGACGAAACTTGATAGTTTCTTACATATTGAGACGAAAATGCGCCAAAAATATTTAACTCACAAAACACTTCTCTTTAGTTATTTGGGGGTTTTAATATCGCTTATCAATAATAAGTAAATATTAATATGAAATCAAACAAAAAAAATTGACGAAACTTGATAGTTTCTTTCATATTGAGACGAAAATGCGCCAAAAATATTTTACTCACAAAACACTTCTCTTTAGTTATTTGGGGGTTTTTAATATCGCTTATCAATAATAAGTAAGTATTAATATGAAATCAAACAAAAAAAAATTGACGAAACTTGATAGTTTCTTACATATTGAGACGAAAATGCGCCAAAAATATTTAACTCACAAAACACTTCTCTTTAGTTATTTGGGGGTTTTTAATATCGCTTATCAATAATAAGTAAGTTTTAATATGAAATCAAACAAAAAAAAATTGACGAAACTTGATATTTGGGGGTTTTTAATATCGCTTATCAATAATAAGTAAATATTAATATGAAATCAAACAAAAAAAAATTGACGAAACTTGATAGTTTCTTACATATTGAGACGAAAATGCGCCAAAAATATTTAACTCACAAAACACTTCTCTTTAGTTATTTGGGGGTTTTAATATCGCTTATCAATAATAAGTAAATATTAATATGAAATCAAACAAAAAAAATTGACGAAACTTGATAGTTTCTTTCATATTGAGACGAAAATGCGCCAAAAATATTTTACTCACAAAACACTTCTCTTTAGTTATTTGGGGGTTTTTAATATCGCTTATCAATAATAAGTAAGTATTAATATGAAATCAAACAAAAAAAAATTGACGAAACTTGATAGTTTCTTTCATATTGAGACGAAAATGCGCCAAAAATATTTAACTCACAAAACACTTCTCTTTAGTTATTTGGGGGTTTTTAATATCGCTTATCAATAATAAGTAAGTATTAATATGAAATCAAACAAAAAAAAATTGACGAAACTTGATAGTTTCTTACATATTGAGACGAAAATGCGCCAAAAATATTTAACTCACAAAACACTTCTCTTTAGTTATTTGGGGGTTTTTAATATCGCTTATCAATAATAAGTAAGTATTAATATGAAATCAAACAAAAAAAATTGACGAAACTTGATAATTTCTTACATATTGAGACGAAAATGCGCCAAAAATATTTAACTCACAAAACACTTCTCTTTTGTTATTTGGGGGTTTTTAATATCGCTTATCAATAATAAGTAAGTATTAATATGAAATCAAACAAAAAAAAATTGACGAAACTTGATAGTTTCTTACATATTGAGACGAAAATGCGCCAAAAATATTTAACTCACAAAACACTTCTCTTTAGTTATTTGGGGGTTTTTAATATCGCTTATCAATAATAAGTAAGTATTAATATGAAATCAAACAAAAAAAATTGACGAAACTTGATAATTTCTTACATATTGAGACGAAAATGCGCCAAAAATATTTAACTCACAAAACTCTTCCCTTTAGTTATTTGGGGGTTTTTAATATCGCTTATCAATAATAAGTAAGTATTTATATGAAATGAAACAAAAAAAAATTGACGAAACTTGATAGATTCTTACATATTGAGACGAAAATGCGCCAAAAATATTTAACTCACAAAACACTTCTCTTTAGTTATTTAGGGGTTTTTAATATCGCTTATCAATAATAAGTAAGTATTAATATGAAATCAAACAAAAAAAAATTGACGAAACTTGATAGTTTCTTTCATATTGAGACGAAAATGCGCCAAAAATATTTAACTCACAAAACACTTCTCTTTAGTTATTTGGGGGTTTTTAATATCGCTTATCAATAATAAGTAAATATTAATATGAAATCAAACAAAAAAAAATTGACGAAACTTGATAGTTTCTTACATATTGAGACGAAAATGCGCCAAAAATATTTTACTCACAAAACACTTCTCTTTAGTTATTTGGGGGTTTTTAATATCGCTTATCAATAATAAGTAAATATAAATATGAAATCAAACAAAAAAAAAATTAACGAAACTTGATAGTTTCTTTCATATTGAGACGAAAATGCGCCAAAAATATTTAATTCACAAAACACTTCTCTTTAGTTATTTGGGGTTTTTTAATATCGCTTATCAATAATAAGTAAGTATTAATATGAAATCAAACAAAAAAAAATTGACGAAACTTGATAGTTTCCTACATATTGAGACGAAAATGCGCCAAAAATATTTAACTCACAAAACACTTCTCTTTAGTTATTTGGGGGTTTTTAATATCGCTTATCAATAATAAGTAAGTATTAATATGAAATCAAACAAAAAAAAATTGACGAAACTTGATAGTTTCTTACATATTGAGACGAAAATGAGCCAAAAATATTTAACTCACAAAACACTTCTCTTTAGTTATTTGGGGGTTTTTAATATCGCTTATCAATAATAAGTAAGTATTAATATGAAATCAAACAAAAAAAAATTGACGAAACTTGATAGTTTCTTACATATTGAGACGAAAATGCGCCAAAAATATTTAACTCACAAAACACTTCTCTTTAGTTATTTGGGGGTTTTTAATATCGCTTATCAATAATAAGTAAGTATTAATATGAAATCAAACAAAAAAAATTGAAAAACTTGATAGTTTCTTTCATATTGAGACGAAAATGCGCCAAAAATATTTAACTCACAAAACACTTCTCTTTAGTTATTCGGGGGTTTTTAATATCGCTTATCAATAATAAGTAAGTATTAATATGAAATCAAACAAAAAAAATTGACGAAACTTGATAATTTCTTACATATTGAGACGAAAATGCGCCAAAAATATTTAACTCACAAAACTCTTCCCTTTAGTTATTTGGGGGTTTTTAATATCGCTTATCAATAATAAGTAAGTATTTATATGAAATGAAACAAAAAAAAATTGACGAAACTTGATAGATTCTTACATATTGAGACGAAAATGCGCCAAAAATATTTAACTCACAAAACACTTCTCTTTAGTTATTTGGGGGTTTTTAATATCGCTTATCAATAATAAGTAAGTATTAATATGAAATCAAACAAAAAAAATTGACGAAACTTGATAATTTCTTACATATTGAGACGAAAATGCGCCAAAAATATTTAACTCACAAAACACTTCTCTTTTGTTATTTGGGGGTTTTTAATATCGCTTATCAATAATAAGTAAGTATTAATATGAAATCAAACAAAAAAAAACTGACGAAACTTGATAGTTTCTTACATATTGAGACGAAAATGCGCCAAAAATATTTAACTCACAAAACACTTCTCTTTAGTTATTTGGGGGTTTTTAATATCGCTTATCAATAATAAGTAAGTATTAATATGAAATCAAACAAAAAAAATTGACGAAACTTGATAATTTCTTACATATTGAGACGAAAATGCGCCAAAAATATTTAACTCACAAAACTCTTCCCTTTAGTTATTTGGGGGTTTTTAATATCGCTTATCAATAATAAGTAAGTATTTATATGAAATGAAACAAAAAAAAATTGACGAAACTTGATAGATTCTTACATATTGAGACGAAAATGCGCCAAAAATATTTAACTCACAAAACACTTCTCTTTAGTTATTTAGGGGTTTTTAATATCGCTTATCAATAATAAGTAAGTATTAATATGAAATCAAACAAAAAAAAATTGACGAAACTTGATAGTTTCTTTCATATTGAGACGAAAATGCGCCAAAAATATTTAACTCACAAAACACTTCTCTTTAGTTATTTGGGGGTTTTTAATATCGCTTATCAATAATAAGTAAATATTAATATGAAATCAAACAAAAAAAAATTGACGAAACTTGATAGTTTCTTACATATTGAGACGAAAATGCGCCAAAAATATTTTACTCACAAAACACTTCTCTTTAGTTATTTGGGGGTTTTTAATATCGCTTATCAATAATAAGTAAATATAAATATGAAATCAAACAAAAAAAAAATTAACGAAACTTGATAGTTTCTTTCATATTGAGACGAAAATGCGCCAAAAATATTTAATTCACAAAACACTTCTCTTTAGTTATTTGGGGGTTTTTAATATCGCTTATCAATAATAAGTAAGTATTAATATGAAATCAAACAAAAAAAAATTGACGAAACTTGATAGTTTCCTACATATTGAGACGAAAATGCGCCAAAAATATTTAACTCACAAAACACTTCTCTTTAGTTATTTGGGGGTTTTTAATATCGCTTATCAATAATAAGTAAGTATTAATATGAAATCAAACAAAAAAAAATTGACGAAACTTGATAGTTTCTTACATATTGAGACGAAAATGCGCCAAAAATATTTAACTCACAAAACACTTCTCTTTAGTTATTTGGGGGTTTTTAATATCGCTTATCAATAATAAGTAAGTATTAATATGAAATCAAACAAAAAAAAATTGACGAAACTTGATAGTTTCTTACATATTGAGACGAAAATGCGCCAAAAATATTTAACTCACAAAACACTTCTCTTTAGTTATTTGGGGGTTTTTAATATCGCTTATCAATAATAAGTAAGTATTAATATGAAATCAAACAAAAAAAATTGAAAAACTTGATAGTTTCTTTCATATTGAGACGAAAATGCGCCAAAAATATTTAACTCACAAAACACTTCTCTTTAGATATTTGGGAGTTTTTTATATCGCTTATCAATAATTAGTAAGTAATAATATGAAATCAAACAAAAAAATATTGACGGAACTTGATAGTTTCTTTCATATTGAGACGAAAATGCGCCAAAAATATTTAACTCACAAAACACTTCTCTTTAGTTATTTGGGGGTTTTTAATATCGCTTATCAATAATAAGTAAGTATTAATATGAAATCAAACAAAAAAAAATTGACGAAACTTGATAGTTTCTTACATATTGAGACGAAAATGCGCCAAAAATATTTAACTCACAAAACACTTCTCTTTAGTTATTTGGGGGTTTTTAATATCGCTTATCAATAATAAGTAAGTATTAATATGAAATCAAACAAAAAAAATTGACGAAACTTGATAATTTCTTTCATATTGAGACGAAAATGCGCCAAAAATATTTAACTCACAAAACACTTCTGTTTAGTTATTTGGGGGTTTTTAATATCGCTTATAAATAATAAGAAAGTATTAATAAGAAATCAAACAAAAAAAAATTGACGAAACTTGATAGTTTCTTTCATATTGAGACGAAAATGCGCCAAAAATATTTAACTCACAAAACACTTCTCTTAAGTTATTTGGGGGTTTTTAATATCGCTTATCAATAATAAGTAAATATTAATATGAAATCAAACAAAAAAAAATTGACGAAACTTGATAGTTTCTTACATATTGAGACGAAAATGTGCCAAAAATATTTAACTCACAAAACACTTCTCTTTAGTTATTTGGGGGTTTTTAATATCGCTTATCAATAATAAGTAAGTATTTATATGAAATCAAACAAAAAAAAAATTGACGAAACTTGATAGTTTCTAACATATTGAGACGAAAATGCGCCAAAAATATTTAACTCACAAAACACTTATCTTTAGTTATTTGGGGATATTTAATATCGCTTATCAATAATAAGTTAGTATTAATATGAAATCAAACAAAAAAAAATTGACGAAACTTGTTAGTTTCTTACATATTGAGACGAAAATGCGCCAAAAATATTTAACTCACAAAACACTTCTCTTTAGTTATTTGGGGGTTTTTAATATCGCTTATCAATAATAAGTAAGTATTAATATGAAATCAAACAAAAAAAAATGACGAAACTTGATACTTTCTTTCATATTGAGACGAAAATGTGCCAAAAATATTTAACTCACAAAACACTTCTCTTTAGTTATTTGGGGGTTTTTAATATCGCTTATCAATAATAAGTAAGTATTAATATGAAATCAAACAAAAAAAAATTGACGAAACTTGATAGTTTCTTACATATTGAGACGAAAATGCGCCAAAAATATTTAACTCACAAAACACTTCTCTTTAGTTATTTGGGGGTTTTTAATATCGCTTATTAATAATAAGTAAGTATTAATATGAAATCAAACAAAAAAAAATTGACGAAACTTGATAGTTTCTTACATATTGAGACGAAAATGCGCCAAAAATATTTAACTCACAAAACACTTATCTTTAGTTATTTGGGGGTTTTTAATATCGCTTATCAATAATAAGTAAGTATTAATATGAAATCAAACAAAAAAAAAATTGACGAAACTTGATAGTTTCTTTCATATTGAGACGAAAATGCGCCAAAAATATTTAACTCACAAAACACTTCTCTTTAGTTATTTGGGGGTTTTTGATATCGCTTATCAATAATAAGTAAGTATAAATATGAAATCAAACAAAAAAAAATTGACGAAACTTGATAGTTTCTTTCATATTGAGACTAAAATGCGCCAAAAATATTTAACTCACAAAACACTTCTCTTTAGTTATTTGGGGGTTTTTAATATCGCTTATCAATAATAAGTAAATATTAATATGAAATCAAACAAAAAAATATTGACGAAACTTGATAGTTTCTTTCATATTGAGACGAAAATGCGCCAAAAATATTTTACTCACAAAACACTTCTCTTAAGTTATTTGGGGGTTTTTAATATCGCTTATCAATAATAAGTAAGTATTTATATGAAATCAAACAAAAAAAAATTGACGAAACTTGATAGTTTCTTTCATATTGAGACGAAAATGCGCCAAAAATATTTAACTCACAAAACACTTCTCTTTAGTTATATGGGGGTTTTTAATATCGCTTATCAATAATAAGTAAGTATTAATATGAAATCAAACAAAAAAAAATTGACGAAACTTGATAGTTTCTTTCATATTGAGACGAAAATGCGCCAAAAATATTTAACTCACAAAACACTTCTCTTTAGTTATTTGGGGGTTTTTAATATCGCTTATCAATAATAAGTAAATATTAATATGAAATCAAACAAAAAAATATTGACGAAACTTGATAGTTTCTTTCATATTGAGACGAAAATGCGCCAAAAATATTTAACTCACAAAACACTTCTCTTAAGTTATTTGGGGGTTTTGAAAATCGCTTATCAATAATAAGTAAGTATTAATATGAAATCAAACAAAAAAAAATTGACGAAACTTGATAGTTTCTTACATATTGAGACGAAAATGCGCCAAAAATATTTAACTCACAAAACACTTCTCTTTAGTTATTTGGGGGTTTTTAATATCGCTTATCAATAATAAGTAAGTATTAATATGAAATCAAACAAAAAAAATTGACGAAACTAGATAATTTCTTACATATTGAGACGAAAATGCGCCAAAAATATTTAACTCACAAAACACTTCTCTTTTGTTATTTGGGGGTTTTTAATATCGCTTATCAATGATAAGTAAGTATTAATATGAAATCAAACAAAAAAAAATTGACGAAACTTGATAGTTTCTTTCATATTGAGACGAAAATGCGCCAAAAATATTTAATTCACAAAACACTTCTCTTTAGTTATTTGGGGGTTTTTAATATCGCTTATCAATAATAAGTAAGTATTAATATGAAATCAAACAAAAAAAAATTGACGAAACTTGATAGTTTCCTACATATTGAGACGAAAATGCGCCAAAAATATTTAACTCACAAAACACTTCTCTTTAGTTATTTGGGGGTTTTTAATATCGCTTATCAATAATAAGTAAGTATTAATATGAAATCAAACAAAAAAAAATTGACGAAACTTGATAGTTTCTTACATATTGAGACGAAAATGCGCCAAAAATATTTAACTCACAAAACACTTCTCTTTAGTTATTTGGGGGTTTTTAATATCGCTTATCAATAATAAGTAAGTATTAATATGAAATCAAACAAAAAAAAATTGACGAAACTTGATAGTTTCTTACATATTGAGACGAAAATGCGCCAAAAATATTTAACTCACAAAACACTTCTCTTTAGTTATTTGGGGGTTTTTAATATCGCTTATCAATAATAAGTAAGTATTAATATGAAATCAAACAAAAAAAATTGAAAAACTTGATAGTTTCTTTCATATTGAGACGAAAATGCGCCAAAAATATTTAACTCACAAAACACTTCTCTTTAGATATTTGGGAGTTTTTTATATCGCTTATCAATAATTAGTAAGTAATAATATGAAATCAAACAAAAAAATATTGACGGAACTTGATAGTTTCTTTCATATTGAGACGAAAATGCGCCAAAAATATTTAACTCACAAAACACTTCTCTTTAGTTATTTGGGGGTTTTTAATATCGCTTATCAATAATAAGTAAGTATTAATATGAAATCAAACAAAAAAAAATTGACGAAACTTGATAGTTTCTTACATATTGAGACGAAAATGCGCCAAAAATATTTAACTCACAAAACACTTCTCTTTAGTTATTTGGGGGTTTTTAATATCGCTTATCAATAATAAGTAAGTATTAATATGAAATCAAACAAAAAAAATTGACGAAACTTGATAATTTCTTTCATATTGAGACGAAAATGCGCCAAAAATATTTAACTCACAAAACACTTCTGTTTAGTTATTTGGGGGTTTTTAATATCGCTTATAAATAATAAGAAAGTATTAATAAGAAATCAAACAAAAAAAAATTGACGAAACTTGATAGTTTCTTTCATATTGAGACGAAAATGCGCCAAAAATATTTAACTCACAAAACACTTCTCTTAAGTTATTTGGGGGTTTTTAATATCGCTTATCAATAATAAGTAAATATTAATATGAAATCAAACAAAAAAAAATTGACGAAACTTGATAGTTTCTTACATATTGAGACGAAAATGTGCCAAAAATATTTAACTCACAAAACACTTCTCTTTAGTTATTTGGGGGTTTTTAATATCGCTTATCAATAATAAGTAAGTATTTATATGAAATCAAACAAAAAAAAAATTGACGAAACTTGATAGTTTCTAACATATTGAGACGAAAATGCGCCAAAAATATTTAACTCACAAAACACTTATCTTTAGTTATTTGGGGATATTTAATATCGCTTATCAATAATAAGTTAGTATTAATATGAAATCAAACAAAAAAAAATTGACGAAACTTGTTAGTTTCTTACATATTGAGACGAAAATGCGCCAAAAATATTTAACTCACAAAACACTTCTCTTTAGTTATTTGGGGGTTTTTAATATCGCTTATCAATAATAAGTAAGTATTAATATGAAATCAAACAAAAAAAAATGACGAAACTTGATACTTTCTTTCATATTGAGACGAAAATGTGCCAAAAATATTTAACTCACAAAACACTTCTCTTTAGTTATTTGGGGGTTTTTAATATCGCTTATCAATAATAAGTAAGTATTAATATGAAATCAAACAAAAAAAAATTGACGAAACTTGATAGTTTCTTACATATTGAGACGAAAATGCGCCAAAAATATTTAACTCACAAAACACTTCTCTTTAGTTATTTGGGGGTTTTTAATATCGCTTATCAATAATAAGTAAGTATTAATATGAAATCAAACAAAAAAAAATTGACGAAACTTGATAGTTTCTTACATATTGAGACGAAAATGCGCCAAAAATATTTAACTCACAAAACACTTCTCTTTAGTTATTTGGGGGTTTTTAATATCGCTTATCAATAATAAGTAAGTATTAATATGAAATCAAACAAAAAAAAAATTGACGAAACTTGATAGTTTCTTTCATATTGAGACGAAAATGCGCCAAAAATATTTAACTCACAAAACACTTCTCTTTAGTTATTTGGGGGTTTTTGATATCGCTTATCAATAATAAGTAAGTATAAATATGAAATCAAACAAAAAAAAATTGACGAAACTTGATAGTTTCTTTCATATTCAGACTAAAATGCGCCAAAAATATTTAACTCACAAAACACTTCTCTTTAGTTATTTGGGGGTTTTTAATATCGCTTATCAATAATAAGTAAATATTAATATGAAATCAAACAAAAAAATATTGACGAAACTTGATAGTTTCTTTCATATTGAGACGAAAATGCGCCAAAAATATTTTACTCACAAAACACTTCTCTTAAGTTATTTGGGGGTTTTTAATATCGCTTATCAATAATAAGTAAGTATTTATATGAAATCAAACAAAAAAAAATTGACGAAACTTGATAGTTTCTTTCATATTGAGACGAAAATGCGCCAAAAATATTTAACTCACAAAACACTTCTCTTTAGTTATATGGGGGTTTTTAATATCGCTTATCAATAATAAGTAAGTATTAATATGAAATCAAACAAAAAAAAATTGACGAAACTTGATAGTTTCTTTCATATTGAGACGAAAATGCGCCAAAAATATTTAACTCACAAAACACTTCTCTTTAGTTATTTGGGGGTTTTTAATATCGCTTATCAATAATAAGTAAATATTAATATGAAATCAAACAAAAAAAAATTGACGAAACTTGATAGTTTCTTTCATATTGAGACGAAAATGCGCCAAAAATATTTAACTCACAAAACACTTCTCTTAAGTTATTTGGGGGTTTTGAAAATCGCTTATCAATAATAAGTAAGTATTAATATGATATCAAACAAAAAAAAATTGACGAAACTTGATAGTTTCTTACATATTGAGACGAAAATGCGCCAAAAATATTTAACTCACAAAACACTTCTCTTTAGTTATTTGGGGGTTTTTAATATCGCTTATCAATAATAAGTAAGTATTAATATGAAATCAAACAAAAAAAATTGACGAAACTAGATAATTTCTTACATATTGAGACGAAAATGCGCCAAAAATATTTAACTCACAAAACACTTCTCTTTTGTTATTTGGGGGTTTTTAATATCGCTTATCAATAATAAGTAAGTATTAATATGAAATCAAACAAAAAAAAATTGACGAAACTTGATAGTTTCTTACATATTGAGACGAAAATGCGCCAAAAATATTTAACTCACAAAACACTTCTCTTTAGTTATTTGGGGGTTTTTAATATCGCTTATCAATAATAAGTAAGTATTAATATGAAATCAAACAAAAAAAATTGACGAAACTTGATAGTTTCTTACATATTGAGACGAAAATGCGCCAAAAATATTTAACTCACAAAACACTTCTCTTTAGTTATTTGGGGGTTTTTAATATCGCTTATCAATAATAAGTAAGTATTAATATGAAATCAAACAAAAAAAAATTGACGAAACTTGATAGTTTCTTACATATTGAGACGAAAATGCGCCAAAAATATTTAACTCACAAAACACTTCGCTTTAGTTATTTGGGGGTTTTTAATATCGCTTATCAATAATAAGTAAATATTAATATGAAATCAAACGAAAAAAATTGACGAAACTTGATAGTTTCTTTCATATTGAGACGAAAATGCGCCAAAAATATTTAACTCACAAAACACTTCTCTTTAGTTATTTGGGGGTTTTTAATATCGCTTATCAATAATAAGTAAGTATTAATATGAAATCAAACAAAAAAAAATTGACGAAACTTGATAGTTTCTTACATATTGAGACGAAAATGCGCCAAAAATATTTAACTCACAAAACACTTCTCTTTAGTTATTTGGGGGTTTTTAATATCGCTTATCAATAATAAGTAAGTATTTATATGAAATCAAACAAAAAAAATTGACGAAACTTGATAATTTCTTTCATATTGAGACGAAAATGCGCCAAAAATATTTAACTCACAAAACACTTCTGTTTAGTTATTTGGGGGTTTTTAATATCGCTTATCAATAATAAGTATTAATAAGAAATCAAACAAAAAAAAATTGACGAAACTTGATAGTTTCTTTCATATTGAGACGAAAATGCGCCAAAAATATTTAACTCACAAAACACTTCTCTTAAGTTATTTGGGGGTTTTTAATATCGCTTATCAATAATAAGTTAATATTAATATGAAATCAAACAAAAAAAAATTGACGAAACTTGATAGTTTCTTACATATTGAGACGAAAATGTGCCAAAAATATTTAACTCACAAAACACTTCTCTTTAGTTATTTGGGGGTTTTTAATATCGCTTATCAATAATAAGTAAGTATTTATATGAAATCAAACAAAAAAAAAATTGACGAAACTTGATAGTTTCTAACATATTGAGACGAAAATGCGCCAAAAATATTTAACTCACAAAACACTTCTTTTTAGTTATTTAGGGGTTTTTAATATCGCTTATCAATAATAAGTAAGTATTAATATGAAATCAAACAAAAAAAAATTGACGAAACTTGATAGTTTCTTTCATATTGAGACGAAAATGCGCCAAAAATATTTAACTCACAAAACACTTCTCTTTAGTTATTTGGGGGTTTTTAATATCGCTTATCAATAATAAGTAAATATTAATATGAAATCAAACAAAAAAAAATTGACGAAACTTGATAGTTTCTTACATATTGAGACGAAAATGCGCCAAAAATATTTTACTCACAAAACACTTCTCTTTAGTTATTTGGGGGTTTTTAATATCGCTTATCAATAATAAGTAAATATAAATATGAAATCAAACAAAAAAAAAATTAACGAAACTTGATAGTTTCTTTCATATTGAGACGAAAATGCGCCAAAAATATTTAATTCACAAAACACTTCTCTTTAGTTATTTGGGGGTTTTTAATATCGCTTATCAATAATAAGTAAGTATTAATATGAAATCAAACAAAAAAAAATTGACGAAACTTGATAGTTTCCTACATATTGAGACGAAAATGCGCCAAAAATATTTAACTCACAAAACACTTCTCTTTAGTTATTTGGGGGTTTTTAATATCGCTTATCAATAATAAGTAAGTATTAATATGAAATCAAACAAAAAAAAATTGACGAAACTTGATAGTTTCTTACATATTGAGACGAAAATGCGCCAAAAATATTTAACTCACAAAACACTTCTCTTTAGTTATTTGGGGGTTTTTAATATCGCTTATCAATAATAAGTAAGTATTAATATGAAATCAAACAAAAAAAAATTGACGAAACTTGATAGTTTCTTACATATTGAGACGAAAATGCGCCAAAAATATTTAACTCACAAAACACTTCTCTTTAGTTATTTGGGGGTTTTTAATATCGCTTATCAATAATAAGTAAGTATTAATATGAAATCAAACAAAAAAAATTGAAAAACTTGATAGTTTCTTTCATATTGAGACGAAAATGCGCGAAAAATATTTAACTCACAAAACACTTCTCTTTAGATATTTGGGAGTTTTTTATATCGCTTATCAATAATTAGTAAGTAATAATATGAAATCAAACAAAAAAATATTGACGGAACTTGACAGTTTCTTTCATATTGAGACGAAAATGCGCCAAAAATATTTAACTCACAAAACACTTCTCTTTAGTTATTTGGGGGTTTTTAATATCGCTTATCAATAATAAGTAAGTATTAATATGAAATCAAACAAAAAAAAATTGACGAAACTTGATAGTTTCTTACATATTGAGACGAAAATGCGCCAAAAATATTTAACTCACAAAACACTTCTCTTTAGTTATTTGGGGGTTTTTAATATCGCTTATCAATAATAAGTAAGTATTTATATGAAATCAAACAAAAAAAAAATTGACGAAACTTGATAGTTTCTTTCATATTGAGACGAAAATGCGCCAAAAATATTTAACTCACAAAACACTTCTCTTTAGTTATTTGGGGGTTTTTAATATCGCTTATCAATAATAAGTAAGTATTAATATGAAATCAAACAAAAAAAATTGACGAAACTTGATACTTTCTTTCATATTGAGACGAAAATGTGCCAAAAATATTTAACTCACAAAACACTTCTCTTTAGTTATTTGGGGGTTTTTAATATCGCTTATCAATAATAAGTAAGTATTAATATGAAATCAAACAAAAAAAAATTGACGAAACTTGATAGTTTCTTACATATTGAGACGAAAATGCGCCAAAAATATTTAACTCACAAAACACTTCTCTTTAGTTATTTGGGGGTTTTTAATATCGCTTATCAATAATAAGTAAGTATTAATATGAAATCAAACAAAAAAAAATTGACGAAACTTGATAGTTTCTTACATATTGAGACGAAAATGCGCCAAAAATATTTAACTCACAAAACACTTCTCTTTAGTTATTTGGGGGTTTTTAATATCGCTTATCAATAATAAGTAAGTATTAATATGAAATCAAACAAAAAAAAATTGACGAAACTTGATAGTTTCTTACATATTGAGACGAAAATGCGCCAAAAATATTTAACTCACAAAACACTTCTCTTTAGTTATTTGGGGGTTTTTAATATCGCTTATCAATAATAAGTAAGTATTAATATGAAATCAAACAAAAAAAAAATTGACGAAACTTGATAGTTTCTTTCATATTGAGACGAAAATGCGCCAAAAATATTTAACTCACAAAACACTTCTCTTTAGTTATTTGGGGGTTTTTGATATCGCTTATCAATAATAAGTTAGTATTAATATGAAATCAAACAAAAAAAAATTGACGAAACTTGATAGTTTCTTTCATATTGAGACTAAAATGCGCCAAAAATATTTAACTCACAAAACACTTCTCTTTAGTTATTTGGGGGTTTTTAATATCGCTTATCAATAATAAGTAAATATTAATATGAAATCAAACAAAAAAATATTGACGAAACTTGATAGTTTCTTTCATATTGAGACGAAAATGCGCCAAAAATATTTTACTCACAAAACACTTCTCTTTAGTTATTTGGGGGTTTTTAATATCGCTTATCATTAATAAGTAAGTATTTATATGAAATCAAACAAAAAAAAATTGACGAAACTTGATAGTTTCTTTCATATTGAGACGAAAATGTGCCAAAAATATTTAACTCACAAAACACTTCTCTTTAGTTATTTGGGGGTTTTTAATATCGCTTATCAATAATAAGTAAGTATTAATATGAAATCAAACAAAAAAAAATTGACGAAACTTGATAGTTTCTTTCATATTGAGACGAAAATGCGCCAAAAATATTTAACTCACAAAACACTTCTCTTTAGTTATTTGGGGGTTTTTAATATCGCTTATCAATAATAAGTAAATATTAATATGAAATCAAACAAAAAAAAATTGACGAAACTTGATAGTTTCTTTCATATTGAGACGAAAATGCGCCAAAAATATTTAACTCACAAAACACTTCTCTTAAGTTATTTGGGGGTTTTTAAAATCGCTTATCAATAATAAGTAAGTATTAATATGAAATCAAACAAAAAAAAATTGACGAAACTTGATAGTTTCTTACATATTGAGACGAAAATGCGCCAAAAATATTTAACTCACAAAACACTTCTCTTTAGTTATTTGGGGGTTTTTAATATCGCTTATCAATAATAAGTAAGTATTAATATGAAATCAAACAAAAAAAATTGACGAAACTAGATAATTTCTTACATATTGAGACGAAAATGCGCCAAAAATATTTAACTCACAAAACACTTCTCTTTTGTTATTTGGGGGTTTTTAATATCGCTTATCAATAATAAGTAAGTATTAATATGAAATCAAACAAAAAAAAATTGACGAAACTTGATAGTTTCTTACATATTGAGACGAAAATGCGCCAAAAATATTTAACTCACAAAACACTTCTCTTTAGTTATTTGGGGGTTTTTAATATCGCTTATCAATAATAAGTAAGTATTAATATGAAATCAAACAAAAAAAATTGACGAAACTTGATAGTTTCTTACATATTGAGACGAAAATGCGCCAAAAATATTTAACTCACAAAACACTTCTCTTTAGGTATTTGGGGGTTTTTAATATCGCTTATCAATAATAAGTAAGTATTAATATGAAATCAAACAAAAAAAATTGACGAAACTTGATAGTTTCTTACATATTGAGACGAAAATGCGCCAAAAATATTTAACTCACAAAACACTTCTCTTTAGTTATTTGGGGGTTTTTAATATCGCTTATCAATAATAAGTAAGTATTAATATGAAATCAAACAAAAAAAAATTGACGAAACTTGATAGTTTCTTACATATTGAGACGAAAATGCGCCAAAAATATTTAACTCACAAAACACTTCGCTTTAGTTATTTGGGGGTTTTTAATATCGCTTATCAATAATAAGTAAATATTAATATGAAATCAAACGAAAAAAATTGACGAAACTTGATAGTTTCTTTCATATTGAGACGAAAATGCGCCAAAAATATTTAACTCACAAAACACTTCTCTTTAGTTATTTGGGGGTTTTTAATATCGCTTATCAATAATAAGTGTTAGGAGTATATTTATTTTTTCATAAAAGACGGGTGAGAAGTTTGGGATTTATCCAAAAGGAAAATAACGCGCGAAATTGATCGTCGTTACGAGCGGAATTAAAACGTACTTTCCCTTTGTTCTGATTTTGACGGGTAAATAATGACGCATAAAATCAAGTCCGAGCGTGACGCAGTTGTAATTAGGACAAGGAATGATGCAATCATCCTTTGTTTCTGGAAGATTCTATTCCAAAACGCGCGGTATAAAGAATTTCATCTATCACAGAGCAATTGCGTCACTTATAAAAAATAATCGGATGCAATGGCTTGATTGGTCGAATTACGGCCCGACCAAAGATTTGACGAATCAAGAGATCGCTTACAAACGTTATGGACGGGTGAAATTGCATCACGTGCGCCATGGACAGGTGAGGCGACAAGAGGGTCGGTAGATCATTACGAGCGGTACCGTGAGGACGACTGGTTCTGTTATTAAGACAGATCCCGGTCGGGGGAATACGAATTAATAATTAATTAATTCATTCAAGTTATCGGTCAGTTACCTTGTGTTCCGAGTTATCATATCCTGTTGGGAGCATACGAATTAATAATTAGTTTTTTTTTTGTGAAAGTTCTTCCGGCACTTCCGTCCAGACTTGACGCGGGGATTTATCTGCGGAATAGTATTTCCAAAGAAATAATCTTGGATTATTATTGGCTCCAACGGGCGTGAAGCAAGTAAAGTTTCGAGAAACTAAGAAAAGCGGTTCTTTAAATAACTGCGGGTCTGAAATCGTTCTCCCAGGCCGAAGGCCAGGGAAGAGTTTTGTATCGGCGCAGCGCGAAGCTTCAAAGGACGCTTGCGGTATCATCATCATCAGAGTCATCGTTCCGGTTTCGTTTTCGGGGGAAATCTTCTGGTTCCTCCGCAGTTCCGAGAGAATAGACACTACGCGTATCGTTCCTTATCGATATTCATGGTATTGTGGGGTGAGTGATCTCTTTGTATTGTAACCTATCATTGTTGATTTCTCCTTACCTCATAACCTTTATGTTTGTGATGAATATTGAGCGGGAATCGGTCTTTAATGCAAGCCCAAATTATTAGTCTGCCTACTCTGGTACTTTTGTAATATATATAATTTTTTCTCGGCATTATTGCGGAGTTTTTTTTATTAAAATCTCATTGGATTAAACTAAGTATTATCACAAATTTATGTCTTTCCTTTGTTGTTCCCCTTGTCCCGGAGATAATATCTTGGAGGCCTAGTACAACTTATTATTGAGCCCATCGCGATCTGAGACGAAAGAGTATTTGTTCTGTATTTTCTTCATATGCCGCTGAGACCCGGGTAAGTTTTATTGAGAGAGAAATAGTGTCAGAAGTGTTTAAACTATTGCTTTATTGTTGCATGGAGGCAACGCTCTCTCTCTCTTAATTTAGTAAATATAGGTATAAGTCTAACAATGTCGCCCGTACGTGGGGCCATTTTAGAAAAATGCTGGCTTCCAGGGTATTTGACTAAGCGGACGGGGTGATAAAGTGTATAAAAATATAATTTGTTCTTTTTTCAGAAAGTTTAGCGCGAAATTCGTAAGATAAGCATAGGTCGCCATCTTGTCTTGTTCGAGAAGCGTCTGTGGTTGAGGTGGTTGCGAATAAACAGGAGTATAGTTTGCCGCGTAAAGTGATTAGATACGCATTGAGCGATAGTTTAGTTCAAACAAAATAAGTGACTGAATAAATAAAAGAGTGCCTAGTTAATTGCGGATAGAGAAGTGATTAGTGGTTACGTTCGTGAAGTATTCCAGTGTTTTTGGAATTTCAAGACCATTTGTTTGAAACCAATCTCGCCTTATAGCTTGCGCGGGGATAGGCAAGAGGAGAGTGCGTATAACTTACAGTAGTTCGGTTTGCGTCGCTGTTGATGCGGTAAAGGGGAATAGTGTTACTACATTTAGATAAAATCACTTGGTGCTTATACTCAATTGTTTTCGGAACAAATCTTTGTAATATAAGAGAGTGAATAATATTGAATTGAATTACTTTGATATTTAAGTTGTAGATTCGTAGCAAGCGGTGTGGTAGAAGCGTGTTTTAGGAAATTTGATAATAATACATATTGGTTATAATTGCTAGTTCTTAATTTCGGATCATTTCAACTAAGGGGGGGTTTGTCTTAAATTAAAGTTACGTTCTAGTTAAATTCTTTGTTCTTGTTGAACAGTGTAAGTAAAGCATTGTTTAACAAGGTGAAGTAAGATTTCGTTGGGGATAGATTTTGATACCTGCTGTTACGAATAGGGTTGGAAATGGATATCGCAATGGATCCAATAGTTAATATAATGAAAGCCACGAAAGAGAGGCTAATCGGGGAATTAATTAAAAGGGGATTAGTTCCTAGTAATAATTTTTACGAGTTGCGGCTTCAGGCCTCTTTGTTTAACAAGTGTATTGTATCATCGTCATCGGAGGCGGTCGCCTTACCAGTTAGGTGCGTGCCTTACCGGAATCTTATGAGAGCTCCGCAGTTTCTGGAGACAACGGATCCTGGGGTTACCGCTTCAGAAGCCCTAGCACCAGTGCCATTGGCAAGTTCATCTCCATATACTGGAGGTAGAGTGGCGAGTTCGGGTATTCCACGTTCGTCTCCACAAGGGAATTTAAATTCTTCTGTTTGGCCGATAGAGGCTTGTACCGGAGGAGGTTGCGTAAGAGAATTTTTGTCGCGTATAGAGGAGTTGGAAAGGCGGTGTTCGGCCTTAGAGCTGATGAATAGGAATAAGGGAAGGTTTCCTCGTCCTGCTCCCTTCGTCTCGAGAACAGATGCTCGTTTGGCACCAGTCTCTCGTACCTCGAATACTCGAGATTCGTTTGAACGAAGGTGTTTTCGGTGCAATCTTCCAAATCATCAGGCGCGCAATTGCCCCGGGCAGCCGCGTAACCGAAAGAAACCTGTACGGACGGCTGACGATCTTCGTAGGGCTAGAGCCAGCCCAGCGCGTCCGTTGGTCATATTACCCGATATGTCTGGGCCACCTCCAGATGTTAAGTTTCCAAAAGACCGGGTGGGCACCAACCCGTATTAAGTACGTCGGAGTTACCGGATTTGTCGCATTACTCAGCGACCGGGAGAGTTTTCCTTTTTTGTAAAAGGCTTGATTGAGATTACGAGTTCAGGGGAAGAGCGGCCCTACCTACGTTGTAGTATTCAAGATTTGCCGTTTTCGGCTTGGCTCGATTTGAGTGCGTCAGTGGACGCAGTAGCTGATCAGCAGTTCGTCGTCTCGCGTCGTACTGACAAATTGATACCGTTAGACCGCGAGGCGCAGATTACTTCTTCAATTCCGTTGCCATTGCGATCGGCTTTGTTTCCGTTAAGATAGAACCACCTTCACCGCAGATTATTCTCTTGTGCAGTTCGTCGTCTCGCGTCGTGCGGACAAATTGATACCGTCCGTCCGCAAGGCGCGGAATACTTTTTCAATTCCGTTGCAGTTGCGATTCAATCCTCTTTAACTTTGTATACCTTAAGGGTGTGAAGTACGTCCTCTCGCGTTGCCCTGACAAATACCGTCAGGCCGCGGGAGACGTATTATATTATTATCAATTCCGTTTCCGTCATACTAGTATCTCCTTATCGAGGAATATTCTATTTAGCAGTTCGTCGTCTCGCGTCGTGCGGACAAATTGATACCGTCCGTCCGCAAGGCGCGGAATACTTTTTCAATTCCGTTGCAGTTGCGATTCAATCCTCTTTAACTTTGTATACCTTAAGGGTGTGAAGTACGTCCTCTCGCGTTGCCCTGACAAATACCGTCAGGCCGCGGGAGACGTATTATATTATTATCAATTCCGTTTCCGTCATACTAGTATCTCCTTATCGAGGAATATTCTATTTAGCAGTTCGTCGTCTCGCGTCGTGCGGACAAATTGATACCGTCCGTCCGCAAGGCGCGGAATACTTTTTCAATTCCGTTGCAGTTGCGATTCAATCCTCTTTAACTTTGTATACCTTAAGGGTGTGAAGTACGTCCTCTCGCGTTGCCCTGACAAATACCGTCAGGCCGCGGGAGACGTATTATATTATTATCAATTCCGTTTCCGTCATACTAGTATCTCCTTATCGAGGAATATTCTATTTAGCAGTTCGTCGTCTCGCGTCGTGCGGACAAATTGATACCGTCCGTCCGCAAGGCGCGGAATACTTTTTCAATTCCGTTGCAGTTGCGATTCAATCCTCTTTAACATTGTATTACTTTAATGTATTAAGTACGTCGGAGTTAGCAGATTTGTCGCATTACACAGCGACCGGGAGAGTATCTTTTTCTTGTAAGGGGTTAGGTTGAGACTACAGGTTCAGGGGACAAGCGGCCCTTCCAGCACGATAGTATTCAAGAATTGCCGTTTAGGCCTTGGCTCGATTCGAGTGCGTCAGTGGACGCAGTAGCTAATGAGCATTTCGTAATCTCACGTTTGTCCTGACCAATTGTCCCGGCAGGCCGTGAGACGCGGAACATATATTTGGTTCCGTTCTATTCGCAGTTGAATTTCTTTTACCATTGAGAGTAGTAGCCATCGAGAATTAGTTCCGTTTCGTATACGGTTATAAATCGTTTGGCATGGTGTAGGTAGTTGAATCACGTTGTCTCACGTTGTCTTGACCCATCGTTGCAAAGCATATACCAAGCATCCGTGGTCTCGATCCGCCGTCGCATGCAGTAGGCAGTAAGCCGTCGACGCACGAGAAGGGATGCGCATGCATAGGTTAGATCCAGTCCGGTGTCCACTATTTAGTGACCCGGTGGAGTATAAGAAGGTTAATAGCATATGGAGTAGTGATAGGCTCATCGGTGCCTAATTGGGAGTCATTCATGGTCGGGAAAGTACAGGTTCTTAAATTAAATTTTCGTTATATTCTTGTTGATGTTTAAATCATACCTTGAAAGTATGCACTGTCGGATTCTTTGATGAATGGCAGTAGAGTTTTTTTTTATAAATAACATCACCAGCGAGAATTCATAATTCCGCTAGGGTGATTAAACTGTGAGCTAGTCGTGAGGCAATCTCGTATGGAGTCATGTCCATATGTTCTATGTACGGGTTTGGTACTCTTCCCCGTGATTAGTGTGGTTATTATTTTTAAAGAGTATCTGGCGCTCAGAGCCTGGGCCTGGACCATGAGTGACGGAATGCTGAGAGCCTCGAGTAGAGTGTACTAAATTTCTTGTGTACTGAGGGGTAGGCTTCCTTCAGTATCGGGTGTTCATAAGGTTGAACGTTGCTTTAGTGCAAGACCCATGGAGGATGGTTGATGTTGGAAAATTACCTTCGGATAATAGTCCGTATGGTAACGAATCTGTAGAAACTACAGAAATACGAATGAAGGGAGGGGTTGGTTTCCTTCCGTGTTGGATGTTCTTAAGGTTGAACCTTAATCTAGTCACACTTCCATTGAAAATAGTTGCTTGAAACATTGGAAAACCTTGTTAGGCTAGTTGCTCGTTATAATGGAAATGGGGATGGAGTCACCTCGCTACAAGGATTCTCAAGGAGTTAGAAAATTGTTATTAGTTCGGTGATTGCATATCTGAGTTATTGGCTTGGGCTGTTGGACCCGAGGATTTAAGGAAATTGGAGCTGCTCCTAGTAATTTTTTTTTTGGAGAATAGTAGTATCCTGCATCGGTGGTACGGATGGTTAATACTGGTGTAACCAGTTCATGGGATTATTGCCTTATAGAGAGGAATGGCATCGCTGGATGAGAGCCTGGGATTTACTGTTCTGTTTTGTTATAGCACTATATTGAGAAGTTTAGATCTGTTGCCTTGTAGGTTGGCTCACATTCTCTGTGTGGAAGTAGTCTTTGTTCCTTTCAGTAATTCGTTACGTACTATGGGTTTTCCTTTCGGGTGGTTAACTGTGAACCACCCCTCATCGAAGAGTTTGTTGTCTCGCATAAGGAAATAGATCTGTTCGGAGTTTTGTTTTTTTTCCATTCCTATTTACGGCATAGCGTATTAATATTATGTGTTTTTGTTTTTGTGTTTATTTTCCTTTGGTTTCCTTTTTCTCCTTCCCTAATAATTGTGATTAAATTATTTTTCTTCAAGGCTTACGGACGGCCTATAATACATCCAGTAAAAGGCTTACGGATGGCCTATATCCATCCAGTATTTTGTTTTGTATTAATTTTTATTTTTATGTGTAATATCATTCTTTTGCAAGGCTTACGGACGGCCTAAATACATCCAGCCAAGGGTTTACGGATGGCCTGAATACATCCAGCAAGAGGTTTACGGATGGCCGGTATACATCCAGCAAGAGGTTTACGGATGGCCGGTATACATCCAGCAAGAGGTTTACGGATGGCCGGTACACATCCAGTATTTTGTCTGTATTATTAATTTGTTTTGTATTAAATGTTGTGTTTAAAATCATTCGTTTTAAGGTTTACGGATGGCCTAATACATCCAGCATGAGGCTTACGGATGGCCGGAACTCATCCAGTATCTTGTCTGTATTATTTTTTTTGTAATTGTATCGGACGTATGCGATCTCCCTTGTACGTATGAATGTGGTACAAGGGAAATGATAAACGCGGTGTATAAATAAACACCTGTGTATGTGTAGAAGGAAATATGTGTAGAGCTATAAGGGTACATAAACTGAAACCCTTGCCCTTATAGACTCGATTCTGTAAATGTATAAACACTTATGTGCTGTGTATGTGTAGAAGGAAATATGTGTAGAGCTATAAGGGTACATAAACTGAAACCCTTGCCCTTATAGACTCGATTCTGTAAATGTATAAACACTTATGTGCTGTGTATTTGTACCTGTAAAATGCGATGTTCATGTTAAAGATTATAATTCTGTATCATTTAAAAACTTGTATTTGTTTCTTATATTCTTTCATATAAAAGCTGCATGTAATATGTCGAGATATTTCTTAATAATATGGTAATAATATCTCAATCTCAATATTTCTGAATAATATGTTAATAATATATAAATCTGTTATTAATATTTCCATGTAATATGTAAAGATCGCAAATATTCCTTCAGGAAAAGAAGGAATATTTTCTATCTGTTTGGATCCGGTTGCGTTCGCGACCGTAATGAAACCATCCGTGTACTGCCCGATATGAACGGTGACCGCCACAGTAACTCCCTGACCAGACGTCCTAAGCGGGCCGAAAAACCCGCAAAGTGCGGGCCGCGAAGGCTTACTGTGACGGGTAAACCGGTCATATAGGGCACCAAACCTGCTCAAAAATATACTTCTCTTCAATCGTCTGACTTCGTTTCATTTCTTCGACCCTTCTCCAAGATCTACAGAGGAATCTCTACTCTACACATTGACTTCGCTGTATTTCTTCATTTCGCCGGAGTTATCGCCCCGAGTACGTCCCTGGCATCGGTCTGAATACGCCGGAAACAAGCTCCGCTCACCAGTTCAGAGCCGCACTCGACGCAAGAATATTTCGCCGAAAATTAATTAATTAATTTTTGGTGATTTAAACTTGACTTCGCGAATTGGATTCTTCGCGCGCTGCAGCAACCATCCAACCTATCTACAGTCTTTGTACCTGTCTGGTACAAAGTGGTCCTTCGGAGCCGGATCTGCTGCATCTTCAAGAATCATCAACGTCACAAACGAAGCTTCATCATCGTCATCTCAAGATAGATATAACTCGTTAGTTATCATCATCATCTTGAGAATCGACCAACGTGGAGCATCGTCATCAGTTGCCGGCATCATCATCATCATCACCAGCTGTTGTTGACTTGCTTTGTCACCAGTGAGTGTAGTGATCATCACCATCTGTTGTTGGCTATCATTGTCACCAGTTGGTGGGGATCATCAGCACCAGCTGTTGTTGACTAGTATTGTCACCAGTGAGTGTGGATGATTAGCACCAGCTGTTGTTGACTTGAATTGTCACCAGTGAGTGGAGATCATCATCACCAGCTGTTGTTGACTTGCTTTGTCACCAGTGAGTGTAGTGATCATCACCATCTGTTGTTGGCTATCATTGTCACCAGTTAGTGGGGATCATCAGCACCAGCTGTTGTTGACTAGTATTGTCACCAGTGAGTGTGGATGATTAGCACCAGCTGTTGTTGACTTGAATTGTCACCAGTGAGTGGAGATCATCATCACCAGCTGTTGCTGACTTGCTTTGTCACCAGTGAGTGTGGATGATTGGCACCAGCTGTGGTTGACTAAGCATTGTCACCAGTGGTGGAGCAGCGTCATCAGCTGCTGTGGTGGACTATCAGCATCAGCTGTCGTGCGTCTTCAGCCGCTGACGTGACCATCATCAATCACCGTCATCACCAGCCACTGACGAGATCATGCCTTCCCTACGTTCCGGCAAGGTGCCCGCCAGGGAAGCAGGAGTGGATAGTGAACGGAGTTCGGAAGCCGAATCAGTGGCGTCTTCACGCGCTGAGACCGAGGATACGGTCAGAAGGCTACGGAAGGAGCTCCGCGAGCAGAAGCGGAAGGTCGCCACACTCAGGAGAGAGGTGCGACGAGGGGCTGCGACGGCTGAACCCATGCCGGGACCATCAGAGGAGCACATCCCTGATGACATTCCGACAGCCGACCCCAGGCGACTCACCGAGGAGTGGGTAGACCGACAGCAGGACCCCATGGCGCAGATAGCAGCGATGATGAAGGCGCTCATCCAATCCTCACAGGGCAATGGCAGCCCGAAGGCGCCAGCCAGTGAAGATGGTGCGAGGATGACCGCTCTCATCGCACGCCAGACCGGAGCCAAGGACCTGCCCGGTTTCTCTGGGGACCCTCTGGAGTGGCCGACCTTCAAGGCACAGTACGATCAGTCCACGGAGTTGTGTGGACTGGCCGAAGCTGAGAATCTTCTTCGGCTGCAGCGCGCCCTGAAGGGACGCGCACGAGAAGCAGTTTCCGCCCTATTGGTGGAGCCGAAGAACGTGCGGGAGATAATCCGCACGTTAGAGATGCGCTTCGGTCACCCGGAGGTGATCGTGGCCACAATGTTGGAGAGAGTGCGGCGGCTGCCGCGCCTAACGGAAGCCACATCCACAGAAGCTGTCGTTGAGTACGCCGTGGCGATACGCAACGTTGTCGCTACGGTGGAAGGCTTGGAGGGAGAATACCTCGCGTCGCCGCAGCTCCTTACCGAGATGGTAACCAAGTTACCCTTGAGTGTCCGGTTCATGTGGTTCAGTTCACGGATCGGACACGGACAGAGAGCCACCATCCACGAGCTAGCTGCCTGGCTGATGGAGATTTGCAACGTAACACCTTACGCCGGAGGACTGGACCCGCTGCTGCTCTCCAAAATGCAGAAACCCCGACGAGATGGCCAAGTGATGCTACAGTCGGCAGTGCAGCCTGAGGGCAAGTGCACGCTGTGCGAGGATAGGCACACGCTGCCGACGTGTCCAGTGTACCGGGGCAAGAGTGTTGAAGCGCGCTGGGAATGTGTGAAGACCACAGGACTCTGCTTCAACTGCCTGGAGTCCACCCATCGATTCCCCGAGTGCAAGCAGCGGAGATGCGGTGTCGACCGGTGCAGAAAAGGACACCACCGTACGCTGCATCACAAAGCCGCGGGAGCCAGCACAACTCCAAAAGCCACAGTGGCCCACGTGCGCATGGTCACCCAGTCGCCAGTGCTCATGAAGGTAGTGCCAGTGACTGTGACCGGACCAAAGGGGCAAGTGAACGTGCACGCGCTGCTGGATGAAGGATCTTCAGTGACCCTGATCGACGCGACCATTGCCACCACAGTGGGAGCCGAAGGTCCCGTTTGCGGCCTACGTATACAAGGCGCAAACCGGATGTGCTCGGCCGACAGGACGTCGCGCCATATCAGGGTCCAAGTGGGCGGTAAGGGAGGGGTGTACATCGTGTCTGGGTACACCATGAGGAAGTTGGACCTCCCTCCGCAGCTGGTGAGAGCCTCGGAAGCCGGCGGAAGGCGTTTAGAGGAGGTGAAACCCTTGGTGCTGATCGGGCAGGACAACGTGCACCTCATAGTGTCACGGGAGGTGCTCGAGGCAAGCAAGGGTCGCGTCACCTCACGCACCGCGCTAGGGTGGATCACCCATGGAGGACACGCTTCGCCCACCGCAGCAAATACGGTGGCAGTGAGCCACGCCATTGAGGAGGACTCGCGCCTGAGTGAGATGCTCAGAATCCACTTCGCGGTCGATGCCTTGGGAGTCACCGCAACTGTCCGGGTGAACAGGGATCTGAAGCGAGCGGAAGATCTCATGAAGGCGACGACTCGTCCTTTGCCCAATGGACTATGGGAGACAGGCCTCTTGTGGAAGGAGGACCATGCGTGGCTGCCAGACAACAGGCAGTGCGCCGAGAACCGGCTGATAAGCCTGGAGAGGAAATTGAGACGCGACTCAATACTCTCAGTGGCTTATCACGCCAAGATGAGGGACCTCATCGAGAAGGGATACGCGCGCGAAGTGGCCCGAGACGAGATGGCGGCATCATCAGCACGACGGTGGTACCTGCCACACTTTGCGGTGGTGAACCCGCACAAACCAGGGAAGGTGCGAGTGGTTTTTGACGCAGCCAGCCGCTGCCGAGGCACGGCATTGAACGACCACTTGCTGACCGGCCCTGATCTTCTGACGTCCCTGATGGGCAACATCCTCCGGTTCCGGGAGGGGAAGATTGCGATTGCGGCGGACATCAAGGAGATGTTCCTCCGCATCAAGATCAGGAAGGCTGACCAGACTTCACAATGGTTTTTGTGGAGGCCCTCGGAACACGGGGACGTCAAGACGTACGTGCTCACCTCCATGATGTTCGGTGCAAAGTGCTCACCCAGCAGCGCCCAGTACGTCCGAAACCGGGTGGCCGACGCCAGCAGGAAAGAGTTTCCAGCCGCAGCCGAAGCCGTCACCCGGAAGTTCTACATGGACGATTATCTGGACGCAGTCGACAGACCCGCGGACGCCGTGACCTTGGTTAAGGAGGTCACCGCGGTCCTGCAAAGAGGCGGGTTCGAGCTGACGAACTGGGCGTCAAACGAGCCCCGAGTAATCGCGGCAATACCGCGAGAGAAACGGGCCGGGGGACCAGTACAGCTACTCGGTGGAGGCGCGCAGACAGAGCGGATTCTGGGGGTCACATGGGACCCGCGAGCAGACCAGTTCATCTTCAAGTTGGCGGACCTGAAGGAAGAAGGAGGTCCTCGACCTACCAAACGACAGCTGCTGAGCACGGTGATGCGAATCTTCGACCCAATGGGGTTCATATCTTGCCTAACGATCAGGGCTAAGATATTGCTCCAGACGGTGTGGCGCTCAGCGGTAGGGTGGGACGAGCTTCTTCCAGATGAAACCAACGAGAAGTGGCAGGAAGGCCTACGGCTGCTCAAGATGGCGGACGCCCGCATACCGAGGTGCTGCCTGCAGAGTAGGAGCAGCCAGGTGACGCTGCATATGTTTTGTGATGCGTCAGAACTGGCGTGCTGTGCGGTGGCCTACGTGGTGGAAAGCCAAGGCGACAGCAAGCACGTGTCGTTCCTGGCAAGCAAGAGTAGGGTGGCTCCGCTGAAGCCACTCTCAATACCGCGGCTAGAGTTACAAGCAGCCCTGATAGCTGCAAGACTGGCAGCCACCATCACAAAAGAGTGCACGGCAGCCATAAAACGAGTCGTGTTCTGGACGGACTCGACGACCGTGCTGTGCTGGATCCGGACGGACCCCCGCACGTACTCAGCCTTCGTCGCCAACAGATTGGGGGAGATCGACGAGCTGTCGGCGGCACGAGACTGGAGGTGGGTGCCCTCGAAGCTGAACCCAGCCGACTTGGGAACTCGAGATGGAGAGGCACCAGATCTGTCATCATCGGGGACCTGGTTCCGGGGTCCAGCCTTCATTGCAGGACCGGACGACGGCTGGCCCGTAGAGAGGTCGCGGCCGCAGCCGGACCACGACACATTGGAGGTGCGAGCGAGGTGCGTGGGTGTCACCAGCACCGCCGACGAGGCGTTGCCGCGGCTAGAACGGTTCTCCAGCTGGAACCGATTGATACGGACCACCGCGTGGGTGCGGAGGTTCGTGTCACGGTGCCGCCATCCTGGAGAACGAGAAAACGGCGGCACACTAACGGCTGGAGAGGTGCGAGCGGCGGAAATCCAGTGGACGGAGCGGGCGCAGCAGGAAGCCTTCGGCACCGACCTAGAAGCCTTGCGGCGGGGCGAAAGCCCCGCCCCGGGAAGCAGGCTGCAAGGGTTGACGCCCTGGCTGGACGAAGATGGAGTGCTGCGGATGGGCACCCGCCTGATGGCTCTGAAAGGCCCATCCACGAGTGTGAGTGCGCCAGTAATACTGGACGGCGCTCACCCGTACACGAGGCTGCTGATGCGACACCATCATGAGAAGGCGGGCCATCCTAGCACAGAGAAAACCGCTGCAGAGCTCCAATGCGCGTTCTTCATCCTGCGGCTTCGCACGGCCCTTAGAGGGCTGGTACACCAATGCCAGGGCTGCCGCATTCGAAGGATGCGTGTGCAGCCTCCGCTCATGGGACAGCTGCCGGAGGCGCGCCTGGACCACCACGTGCGGCCTTTTACCAATTGCGGGCTGGACTTCTTCGGACCGATGCAAGTGACAGTGGGCCGACGGCGGGAGAAGAGGTATGGCGCACTGTTCACATGCTTGACCACGCGCGCCGTGCACCTGGAACTGGCGACATCCCTCAGCAGCGATGCGGCCATCATGGCCATTCGTCGCATGTCGGCGCGAAGAGGGCACCCGGCCGTCATATATTCGGACAACGGGACCAACTTCCGCGGGGCCGACAGAGAAATGAAGGAGGCCATAATGGCCCTCCAGGATGACGCGGCCGTCAGGGACAAGATGGCGACACAGCAGACGGAGTGGCGCTTCATACCCCCCACGGCACCGCACATGGGGGGAGCATGGGAGCGATTGGTGCGCTCAGTGAAGGGAGCACTGAACGCGATATTGAAGGAGCGAGCGCCCCGTGAGGAGACCCTTCTGACGGCCCTGGCTGAAGCAGAACACGTGGTGAACAGCCGCCCCCTCACGCACGTCTCCATCGACCCCAGGGATGAGTCGCCGCTCACCCCGAACCATTTCCTCATCGGGTCCGCCGGAGGGCGACCGCACCTGGCGCTCTATGGAAAAGACGAAGAGGAAATCTGCCTGAGGAAGCAGTGGAGAATCGCGCAGCAGTTAGCCGACATGTTTTGGCGACGGTGGCTGCGCGAATATCTACCCACCATCGCTCAGCGGCAGAAATGGCGAGAGTCGGCGCGCCCTATCCAAAAAGGGGAAGTGGTGGTCGTAGCGGACAGTGCACTTCCGAGGAATGAGTGGCCTCTAGGGCGAGTGCTGGACACGATGCCAGGGAAAGATGGACAGGTCCGTGCAGTACGCGTGCAGACCGCAGCAGGAGTCTACACGCGCCCCAGTGTGAAAATACTCGTGTTTCCTACCGAACAGTGACGCGCACGTCCTCCCCGACTTAAGATTTTCCGCTACACGGCGAAAAATCGGGGGGAGTGTATCGGACGTATGCGATCTCCCTTGTACGTATGAATGTGGTACAAGGGAAATGATAAACGCGGTGTATAAATAAACACCTGTGTATGTGTAGAAGGAAATATGTGTAGAGCTATAAGGGTACATAAACTGAAACCCTTGCCCTTATAGACTCGATTCTGTAAATGTATAAACACTTATGTGCTGTGTATGTGTAGAAGGAAATATGTGTAGAGCTATAAGGGTACATAAACTGAAACCCTTGCCCTTATAGACTCGATTCTGTAAATGTATAAACACTTATGTGCTGTGTATTTGTACCTGTAAAATGCGATGTTCATGTTAAAGATTATAATTCTGTATCATTTAAAAACTTGTATTTGTTTCTTATATTCTTTCATATAAAAGCTGCATGTAATATGTCGAGATATTTCTTAATAATATGGTAATAATATCTCAATCTCAATATTTCTGAATAATATGTTAATAATATATAAATCTGTTATTAATATTTCCATGTAATATGTAAAGATCGCAAATATTCCTTCAGGAAAAGAAGGAATATTTTCTATCTGTTTGGATCCGGTTGCGTTCGCGACCGTAATGAAACCATCCGTGTACTGCCCGATATGAACGGTGACCGCCACAGTAACTCCCTGACCAGACGTCCTAAGCGGGCCGAAAAACCCGCAAAGTGCGGGCCGCGAAGGCTTACTGTGACGGGTAAACCGGTCATATAGGGCACCAAACCTGCTCAAAAATATACTTCTCTTCAATCGTCTGACTTCGTTTCATTTCTTCGACCCTTCTCCAAGATCTACAGAGGAATCTCTACTCTACACATTGACTTCGCTGTATTTCTTCATTTCGCCGGAGTTATCGCCCCGAGTACGTCCCTGGCATCGGTCTGAATACGCCGGAAACAAGCTCCGCTCACCAGTTCAGAGCCGCACTCGACGCAAGAATATTTCGCCGAAAATTAATTAATTAATTTTTGGTGATTTAAACTTGACTTCGCGAATTGGATTCTTCGCGCGCTGCAGCAACCATCCAACCTATCTACAGTCTTTGTACCTGTCTGGTACAGTAATCATCGTCTTTCTCGTGCTCAAGGTAGCATGCAGAGGCCCTGAACTGCCTCTAGGAGTTCGGGTTGAGAGAGGCTGGCCTCTCGACCGGTTAATATTTTGGTGAGGGCCTTTCGGTGCATCAGCGATGTATTGAATTGTCTCCACCACGGGCGTCATGAACCCGCATTAGCAGAGTTGCCGCTACAGCATGTTCTGGTGGGCACGCGCTTCTGGCTTGGAAGGGTTCGATTGGTGCAACCACGTGTTCTGACCCTCAGATCCTGGTTATCCACAGGCGTCATATGCGGATTCGCGTGATTCTTGGTTCCGGTCTGGGGGCCGGGGGACGTGTCTTGCTTAAGATCGGGCCTAACCGCGAGTGTTTCAATAACATTGTTTATTCTTTTCAGAGAGAGAGTAGGAATGGATTAGAATTGCAGGGAGAGGGTTAGGTGTGAGCCTTGTGGTAGGACAGTCGTTGAACAGCCGGTTCTGCTTCGTTCTAGCAATGTTAGATTTCCTAATAGTTTAGAAGGTGTCTTTTTAAAATTCCGCCTCGAAAGAATTTTCGGTCCTTATCTGATTACATTGGCTTGCGTAATAATTACCACCTATTATACCAGATGGGCGGACTGTAGGGATTATAGAAATGTGTAATGCAGTCCTTACCGTAAGGGCTGGATTTGGGCTTGTAATGATTGATCTCTGTTCACAGTGAGGGGGAGAGGTTGGCAATGGAGGAGTAGAGTCACCCGTATAAATCCTGTAAGTGTATAATTAAGTAAGTGTCCAGTGTATCTTTAAGGTCAGCCGCGAAACAGGCTGCAGTGTTTAGTGAGAGGATGAATGGAGATTAACTAATTTGGTTGTAAACCTTTTCTCAGCATGATGCCCTGAGAGGAGGGGTGGGTTAATTATCTATTAACGGTCTACCTTTTTGTGATATAGGGTGACCATGTATAATATAATTTTGTTTTTTTATTTTTTTTTTGATTTAATGTGGATTCCTTTTGTTGTTTCTGCTCTGTACTTTGATGTATCACCAGCCGGGCTTTATGTAAAATCATTATCTCCTTGTTATTATTGACGGCCTACCTTTTTTTGTGATATAGGGTGACCATGTATAATATAATTTTGTTTTTTTTATTATTTTTTTTTTTAATGTGGATTCCTTTTTGTTTTGTTTCTGACCTACCCTTTGATGTATCACAAGCCGTGCTTATGTAAAATCATTATCTCTTTGTTCTTAGGGACGGCCTACCTTTAGTGATATAGGGTGACCATCCATAATACTTTGTGTTATTTTAATTTTATTTGAAATTCTTTTGTTTATATCTGATCACCTTTGAAGTATACGGTGACCATGCCCTAGGTGAATTTGTCTATAATCTATTGTCTTTGTTTTTTTTTTTGTTTTATTTGTTTTGTTTATTAAAATTGTTTAAGGAATTGTACTCCCTGTATTATGCAATTGTTTCAGTGCTGGTTGCCCTGTGGTTAAACCAGTATTGGAAAGATAATCTTCTGTACTATTGTAAGGAGTTACCGGAGGATTGTTCCGTGCTCCTTAGTATAAGGTTATGGGCTATAGTAGATTCAGTAGTGTGTTGTCATCGTAAGGTTTCCGTGGTTTCCTTGCGGCTAGGTTCCCTTACACCAATTAGGGGTGTCCTGCAGGCAAATGCTGACAACCGGTAAATCGGCCACGAGACCGTATCCAGTAGGGGGGACATACACCCCTTGCTCCTTATAATTGCCTACAGCTGATGTGTCTATACTCTAGGAAGGATAATTTTTTTTTGTTGTTTTTTTTGTTTTCTTTTATAACATAAGATGGAGTGTTAGGAGTATATTTATTTTTTCATAAAAGACGGGTGAGAAGTTTGGGATTTATCCAAAAGGAAAATAACGCGCGAAATTGATCGTCGTTACGAGCGGAATTAAAACGTACTTTCCCTTTGTTCTGATTTTGACGGGTAAATAATGACGCATAAAATCAAGTCCGAGCGTGACGCAGTTGTAATTAGGACAAGGAATGATGCAATCATCCTTTGTTTCTGGAAGATTCTATTCCAAAACGCGCGGTATAAAGAATTTCATCTATCACAGAGCAATTGCGTCACTTATAAAAAATAATCGGATGCAATGGCTTGATTGGTCGAATTACGGCCCGACCAAAGATTTGACGAATCAAGAGATCGCTTACAAACGTTATGGACGGGTGAAATTGCATCACGTGCGCCATGGACAGGTGAGGCGACAAGAGGGTCGGTAGATCATTACGAGCGGTACCGTGAGGACGACTGGTTCTGTTATTAAGACAGATCCCGGTCGGGGGAATACGAATTAATAATTAATTAATTCATTCAAGTTATCGGTCAGTTACCTTGTGTTCCGAGTTATCATATCCTGTTGGGAGCATACGAATTAATAATTAGTTTTTTTTTTGTGAAAGTTCTTCCGGCACTTCCGTCCAGACTTGACGCGGGGATTTATCTGCGGAATAGTATTTCCAAAGAAATAATCTTGGATTATTATTGGCTCCAACGGGCGTGAAGCAAGTAAAGTTTCGAGAAACTAAGAAAAGCGGTTCTTTAAATAACTGCGGGTCTGAAATCGTTCTCCCAGGCCGAAGGCCAGGGAAGAGTTTTGTATCGGCGCAGCGCGAAGCTTCAAAGGACGCTTGCGGTATCATCATCATCAGAGTCATCGTTCCGGTTTCGTTTTCGGGGGAAATCTTCTGGTTCCTCCGCAGTTCCGAGAGAATAGACACTACGCGTATCGTTCCTTATCGATATTCATGGTATTGTGGGGTGAGTGATCTCTTTGTATTGTAACCTATCATTGTTGATTTCTCCTTACCTCATAACCTTTATGTTTGTGATGAATATTGAGCGGGAATCGGTCTTTAATGCAAGCCCAAATTATTAGTCTGCCTACTCTGGTACTTTTGTAATATATATAATTTTTTCTCGGCATTATTGCGGAGTTTTTTTTATTAAAATCTCATTGGATTAAACTAAGTATTATCACAAATTTATGTCTTTCCTTTGTTGTTCCCCTTGTCCCGGAGATAATATCTTGGAGGCCTAGTACAACTTATTATTGAGCCCATCGCGATCTGAGACGAAAGAGTATTTGTTCTGTATTTTCTTCATATGCCGCTGAGACCCGGGTAAGTTTTATTGAGAGAGAAATAGTGTCAGAAGTGTTTAAACTATTGCTTTATTGTTGCATGGAGGCAACGCTCTCTCTCTCTTAATTTAGTAAATATAGGTATAAGTCTAACATAAGTAAGTATTAATATGAAATCAAACAAAAAAAAATTGACGAAACTTGATAGTTTCTTACATATTGAGACGAAAATGCGCCAAAAATATTTAACTCACAAAACACTTCTCTTTAGTTATTTGGGGGTTTTTAATATCGCTTATCAATAATAAGTAAGTATTAATATGAAATCAAACAAAAAAAATTGACGAAACTTGATAATTTCTTTCATATTGAGACGAAAATGCGCCAAAAATATTTAACTCACAAAACACTTCTGTTTAGTTATTTGGGGGTTTTTAATATCGCTTATCAATAATAAGTAAGTATTAATAAGAAATCAAACAAAAAAAAATTGACGAAACTTGATAGTTTCTTTCATATTGAGACGAAAATGCGCCAAAAATATTTAACTCACAAAACACTTCTCTTAAGTTATTTGAAGGTTTTTAATATCGCTTATCAATAATAAGTAAATATTAATATGAAATCAAACAAAAAAAAATTGACGAAACTTGATAGTTTCTTACATATTGAGACGAAAATGTGCCAAAAATATTTAACTCACAAAACACTTCTCTTTAGTTATTTGGGGGTTTTTAATATCGCTTATCAATAATAAGTAAGTATTTATATGAAATCAAACAAAAAAAAAATTGACGAAACTTGATAGTTTCTTTCATATTGAGACGAAAATGCGCCAAAAATATTTAACTCACAAAACACTTATCTTTAGTTATTTGGGGATATTTAATATCGCTTATCAATAATAAGTTAGTATTAATATGAAATCAAACAAAAAAAAATTGACGAAACTTGTTAGTTTCTTTCATATTGAGACGAAAATGCGCCAAAAATATTTAACTCACAAAACACTTCTCTTTAGTTATTTGGGGGTTTTTAATATCGCTTATCAATAATAAGTAAGTATTAATATGAAATCAAACAAAAAAAATTGACGAAACTTGATACTTTCTTTCATATTGAGACGAAAATGTGCCAAAAATATTTAACTCACAAAACACTTCTCTTTAGTTATTTGGGGGTTTTTAATATCGCTTATCAATAATAAGTAAGTATTAATATGAAATCAAACAAAAAAAAATTGACGAAACTTGATAGTTTCTTACATATTGAGACGAAAATGCGCCAAAAATATTTAACTCACAAAACACTTCTCTTTAGTTATTTGGGGGTTTTTAATATCGCTTATCAATAATAAGTAAGTATTAATATGAAATCAAACAAAAAAAAATGACGAAACTTGATACTTTCTTTCATATTGAGACGAAAATGTGCCAAAAATATTTAACTCACAAAACACTTCTCTTTAGTTATTTGGGGGTTTTTAATATCGCTTATCAATAATAAGTAAGTATTAATATGAAATCAAACAAAAAAAAATTGACGAAACTTGATAGTTTCTTACATATTGAGACGAAAATGCGCCAAAAATATTTAACTCACAAAACACTTCTGTTTAGTTATTTGGGGGTTTTTAATATCGCTTATCAATAATAAGTAAGTATTAATATGAAATCAAACAAAAAAAATTGACGAAACTTGATAGTTTCTTACATATTGAGACGAAAATGCGCCAAAAATATTTAACTCACAAAACACTTCTCTTTAGTTATTTGGGGGTTTTTAATATCGCTTATCAATAATAAGTAAGTATTAATATGAAATCAAACAAAAAAAAAATTGACGAAACTTGATAGTTTCTTTCATATTGAGACGAAAATGCGCCAAAAATATTTAACTCACAAAACACTTCTCTTTAGTTATTTGGGGGTTTTTGATATCGCTTATCAATAATTAGTAAGTATTAATATGAAATCAAACAAAAAAAAATTGACGAAACTTGATAGTTTCTTTCATATTGAGACTAAAATGCGCCAAAAATATTTAACTCACAAAACACTTCTCTTTAGTTATTTGGGGGTTTTTAATATCGCTTATCAATAATAAGTAAATATTAATATGAAATCAAACAAAAAAATATTGACGAAACTTGATAGTTTCTTTCATATTGAGACGAAAATGCGCCAAAAATATTTTACTCACAAAACACTTCTCTTAAGTTATTTGGGGGTTTTTAATATCGCTTATCAATAATAAGTAAGTATTTATATGAAATCAAACAAAAAAAAATTGACGAAACTTGATAGTTTCTTTCATATTGAGACGAAAATGCGCCAAAAATATTTAACTCACAAAACACTTCTCTTTAGTTATTTGGGGGTTTTTAATATCGCTTATCAATAATAAGTAAGTATTAATATGAAATCAAACAAAAAAAAATTGACGAAACTTGATAGTTTCTTTCATATTGAGACGAAAATGCGCCAAAAATATTTAACTCACAAAACACTTCTCTTTAGTTATTTGGGGGTTTTTAATATCGCTTATCAATAATAAGTAAATATTAATATGAAATCAAACA
Organism: Odontocerum albicorne; assembly: GCA_949825065.1. Classification (NCBI taxonomy): domain Eukaryota; kingdom Metazoa; phylum Arthropoda; class Insecta; order Trichoptera; family Odontoceridae; genus Odontocerum; species Odontocerum albicorne. The sequence goes on along the minus strand of OX463866.1, from coordinate 19,762,377 downwards.
AAAAAAAATTGACGAAACTTGATAGTTTCTTTCATATTGAGACGAAAATGCGCCAAAAATATTTAACTCACAAAACACTTCTCTTAAGTTATTTGGGGGTTTTTAAAATCGCTTATCAATAATAAGTAAGTATTAATATGAAATCAAACAAAAAAAAATTGACGAAACTTGATAGTTTCTTACATATTGAGACGAAAATGCGCCAAAAATATTTAACTCACAAAACACTTCTCTTTAGTTATTTGGGGGTTTTTAATATCGCTTATCAATAATAAGTAAGTATTAATATGAAATCAAACAAAAAAAATTGACGAAACTTGATAATTTCTTACATATTGAGACGAAAATGCGCCAAAAATATTTAACTCACAAAACACTTCTCTTTTGTTATTTGGGGGTTTTTAATATCGCTTATCAATAATAAGTAAGTATTAATATGAAATCAAACAAAAAAAAATTGACGAAACTTGATAGTTTCTTACATATTGAGACGAAAATGCGCCAAAAATATTTAACTCACAAAACACTTCTCTGTAGTTATTTGGGGGTTTTTAATATCGCTTATCAATAATAAGTAAGTATTTATATGAAATCAAACAAAAAAAAATTGACGAAACTTGATAGTTTCTTTCATATTGAAACGAAAATGCGCCAAAAATATTTAACTCACCAAACACTTCTCTTTAGTTATTTGGGGGTTTTTAATATCGCTTATCAATAATAAGTAAATATTAATATGAAATCAAACAAAAAAAAATTGACGAAACTTGATAGTTTCTTTCATATTGAGACGAAAATGCGCCAAAAATATTTAACTCACTAAACACTTCCCTTTAGTTATTTGGGGGTTTTTAATATCGCTTATAAATAATAAGTAAGTATTAATATGAAATCAAACAAAAAAAATTGACGAAACTTGATAGTTTCTTACATATTGAGACGAAAATGCGCCAAAAATATTTAACTCACAAAACACTTCTCTTTAGTTATTTGGGGGTTTTTAATATCGCTTATCAATAATAAGTAAGTATTTATATAAAATCAAACAAAAAAAAATTGACGAAACTTGATAGTTTCTTTCATATTGAGACGAAAATGCGCCAAAAATATTTAACTCACAAAACACTTCTCTTTAGTTATTTGGGGGTTTTTAATATCGCTTATCAATAATAAGTAAGTATTAATATGAAATCAAACAAAAAAAATTGACGAAACTTGATAGTTTCTTACATATTGAGACGAAAATGCGCCAAAAATATTTAACTCACAAAACACTTCTCTTTAGTTATTTGGGGGTTTTTAATATCGCTTATCAATAATAAGTAAGTATTAATATGAAATCAAACAAAAAAAAATTGACGAAACTTGATAGTTTCTTTCATATTGAGACGAAAATGCGCCAAAAATATTTTACTCACAAAACACTTCTCTGTAGTTATTTGGGGGTTTTTAATATCGCTTATCAATATTAAGTAAGTATTAATATGAAATCAAACAAAAAAAAAATTGACGAAACTTGATAGTTTCTTTCATATTGAGACGAAAATGCGCCAAAAATATTTAACTCACAAAACACTTCTCTTTAGTTATTTGGGGGTTTTTAATATCGCTTATCAATAATAAGTAAGTATTAATATGAAATCAAACAAAAAAAATTTGACGAAACTTGATAGTTTCTTTCATATTGAGACGAAAATGCGCCAAAAATATTTAACTCACAAAACACTTCTCTTTAGATATTTTGGGGTTTTTAATATCGCTTATCAATAATAAGTAAGTATTTATATGAAATCAAACAAAAAAAAATTGACGAAACTTGATAGTTTCTTACATATTGAGACGAAAATGCGCCAAAAATATTTAACTCACAAAACACTTCTCTTTAGTTATTTGGGGGTTTTAATATCGCTTATCAATAATAAGTAAGTATTAATATGAAATCGAACAAAAAAAAATTGACGAAACTTGATAGTTTCTTACATATTGAGACGAAAATGCGCCAAAAATATTTAACTCACAAAACACTTCTCTTTAGTTATTTGGGGGTTTTTAATATCGCTTATCAATAATAAGTAAGTATTAATATGAAATCAAACAAAAAAAAATTTACGAAACTTGATAGTTTCTTTCATATTGAGACGAAAATGCGCCAAAAATATTTAACTCACAAAACACTTCTCTTTAGTTATTTGGGGGTTTTTATTATCGCTTATCAATAATAAGTAAGTATTAATATGAAATCAAACAAAAAAAAATTGACGAAACTTGATAGTTTCCTACATATTGAGACGAAAATGCGCCAAAAATATTTAACTCACAAAACACTTCTCTTTAGTTATTTGGGGGTTTTTAATATCGCTTATCAATAATAAGTAAGTATTAATATGAAATCAAACAAAAAAAAATTGACGAAACTTGATAGTTTCTTACATATTGAGACGAAAATGCGCCAAAAATATTTAACTCACAAAACACTTCTCTTTAGTTATTTGGGGGTTTTTAATATCGCTTATCAATAATAAGTTAGTATTAATATGAAATCAAACAAAAAAAAATTGACGAAACTTGATAGTTTCTTACATATTGAGACGAAAATGCGCCAAAAATATTTAACTCACAAAACACTTCTCTTTAGTTATTTGGGGGTTTTAATATCGCTTATCAATAATAAGTAAATATCAATATGAAATCAAACAAAAAAAAATTGACGAAACTTGATAGTTTCTTACATATTGAGACGAAAATGCGCCAAAAATATTTAACTCACAAAACACTTCTCTTTAGTTATTTGGGGGTTTTTAATATCGCTTATCAATAATAAGTAAGTTTTAATATGAAATCAAACAAAAAAAAATTGACGAATCTTGATATTTGGGGGTTTTTAATATCGCTTATCAATAATAAGTAAGTATTAATATGAAATCAAACAAAAAAAAATTGACGAAACCTGATAGTTTCTTTCATATTGAGACGAAAATGCGCCAAAAATATTTAACTCACAAAACACTTCTCTTTAGTTATTTGGGGGTTTTTAATATCGCTTATCAATAATAAGTAAGTATTAATATGAAATCAAACAAAAAAAATTGACGAAACTTGATAATTTCTTTCATATTGAGACGAAAATGCGCCAAAAATATTTAACTCACAAAACACTTCTGTTTAGTTATTTGGGGGTTTTTAATATCGCTTATCAATAATAAGTAAGTATTAATAAGAAATCAAACAAAAAAAAATTGACGAAACTTGATAGTTTCTTTCATATTGAGACGAAAATGCGCCAAAAATATTTAACTCACAAAACACTTCTCTTTAGATATTTGGGGGTTTTTAATATCGCTTATCAATAATAAGTAAGTATTAATATGAAATGAAACAAAAAAAAATTGACGAAACTTGATAGTTTCTTTCATATTGAGACGAAAATGCGCCAAAAATATTTAACTCACAAAACACTTCTCTTAAGTTATTTGGGGGTTTTAATATCGCTTATCAATAATAAGTAAGTATTAATATGAAATCGAACAAAAAAAAATTGACGAAACTTGATAGTTTCTTACATATTGAGACGAAAATGCGCCAAAAATATTTAACTCACAAAACACTTCTCTTTAGTTATTTGGGGGTTTTTAATATCGCTTATCAATAATAAGTAAGTATTAATATGAAATCAAACAAAAAAAAATTGACGAAACTTGATAGTTTCTTTCATATTGAGACGAAAATGCGCCAAAAATATTTAACTCACAAAACACTTCTCTTTAGTTATTTGGGGGTTTTTAATATCGCTTATCAATAATAAGTAAGTTTTAATATGAAATCAAACAAAAAAAAATTGACGAAACTTGATAGTTTCTTTCATATTGAGACGAAAATGCGCCAAAAATATTTAACTCACAAAACACTTCTCTTTAGTTATTTGGGGGGTTTTAATATCGCTTATCAATAATAAGTAAGTATTAATATGAAATCAAACAAAAAAAAATTGACGAAACTTGATAGTTTCTTACATATTGAGACGAAAATGCGCCAAAAATATTTAACTCACAAAACACTTCTCTTTAGTTATTTGGGGGTTTTTAATATCGCTTATCAATAATAAGTAAGTATTAATATGAAATCAAACAAAAAAAATTGACGAAACTTGATAGTTTCTTTCATATTGAGACGAAACTGCGCCAAAAATATTTAACTCACAAAACACTTCTCTTAAGTTATTTGGGGGTTTTTAAAATCGCTTATCAATAATAAGTAAGTATTAATATGAAATCAAACAAAAAAAAATTGACGAAACTTGATAGTTTCTTACATATTGAGACGAAAATGCGCCAAAAATATTTAACTCACAAAACACTTCTCTTTAGTTATTTGGGGGTTTTTAATATCGCTTATCAATAATAAGTAAGTATTAATATGAAATCAAACAAAAAAAATTGACGAAACTAGATAATTTCTTACATATTGAGACGAAAATGCGCCAAAAATATTTAACTCACAAAACACTTCTCTTTTGTTATTTGGGGGTTTTTAATATCGCTTATCAATAATAAGTAAGTATTAATATGAAATCAAACAAAAAAAAATTGACGAAACTTGATAGTTTCTTACATATTGAGACGAAAATGCGCCAAAAATATTTAACTCACAAAACACTTCTCTTTAGTTATTTGGGGGTTTTTAATATCGCTTATCAATAATAAGTAAGTATTAATATGAAATCAAACAAAAAAAATTGACGAAACTTGATAGTTTCTTACATATTGAGACGAAAATGCGCCAAAAATATTTAACTCACAAAACACTTCTCTTTAGTTATTTGGGGGTTTTTAATATCGCTTATCAATAATAAGTAAGTATTAATATGAAATCAAACAAAAAAAAATTGACGAAACTTGATAGTTTCTTACATATTGAGACGAAAATGCGCCAAAAATATTTAACTCACAAAACACTTCGCTTTAGTTATTTGGGGGTTTTTAATATCGCTTATCAATAATAAGTAAATATTAATATGAAATCAAACGAAAAAAATTGACGAAACTTGATAGTTTCTTTCATATTGAGACGAAAATGCGCCAAAAATATTTAACTCACAAAACACTTCTCTTTAGTTATTTGGGGGTTTTTAATATCGCTTATCAATAATAAGTAAGTATTAATATGAAATCAAACAAAAAAAAATTGACGAAACTTGATAGTTTCTTACATATTGAGACGAAAATGCGCCAAAAATATTTAACTCACAAAACACTTCTCTTTAGTTATTTGGGGGTTTTTAATATCACTTATCAATAATAAGTAAGTATTAATATGAAATCAAACAAAAAAAATTGACGAAACTTGATAATTTCTTTCATATTGAGACGAAAATGCGCCAAAAATATTTAACTCACAAAACACTTCTGTTTAGTTATTTGGGGGTTTTTAATATCGCTTATCAATAATAAGTAAGTATTAATAAGAAATCAAACAAAAAAAAATTGACGAAACTTGATAGTTTCTTTCATATTGAGACGAAAATGCGCCAAAAATATTTAACTCACAAAACACTTCTCTTAAGTTATTTGGGGGTTTTTAATATCGCTTATCAATAATAAGTAAATATTAATATGAAATCAAACAAAAAAAAATTGACGAAACTTGATAGTTTCTTACATATTGAGACGAAAATGTGCCAAAAATATTTAACTCACAAAACACTTCTCTTTAGTTATTTGGGGGTTTTTAATATCGCTTATCAATAATAAGTAAGTATTTATATGAAATCAAACAAAAAAAAAATTGACGAAACTTGATAGTTTCTAACATATTGAGACGAAAATGCGCCAAAAATATTTAACTCACAAAACACTTATCTTTAGTTATTTGGGGATATTTAATATCGCTTATCAATAATAAGTTAGTATTAATATGAAATCAAACAAAAAAAAATTGACGAAACTTGTTAGTTTCTTACATATTGAGACGAAAATGCGCCAAAAATATTTAACTCACAAAACACTTCTCTTTAGTTATTTGGGGGTTTTTAATATCGCTTATCAATAATAAGTAAGTATTAATATGAAATCAAACAAAAAAAATTGACGAACTTGATACTTTCTTTCATATTGAGACGAAAATGTGCCAAAAATATTTAACTCACAAAACACTTCTCTTTAGTTATTTGGGGGTTTTTAATATCGCTTATCAATAATAAGTAAGTATTAATATGAAATCAAACAAAAAAAAATTGACGAAACTTGATAGTTTCTTACATATTGAGACGAAAATGCGCCAAAAATATTTAACTCACAAAACACTTCTCTTTAGTTATTTGGGGGTTTTTAATATCGCTTATCAATAATAAGTAAGTATTATTAATATGAAATCAAACAAAAAAAATGACGAAACTTGATACTTTCTTTCATATTGAGACGAAAATGTGCCAAAAATATTTAACTCACAAAACACTTCTCTTTAGTTATTTGGGGGTTTTTAATATCGCTTATCAATAATAAGTAAGTATTAATATGAAATCAAACAAAAAAAAATTGACGAAACTTGATAGTTTCTTACATATTGAGACGAAAATGCGCCAAAAATATTTAACTCACAAAACACTTCTCTTTAGTTATTTGGGGGTTTTTAATATCGCTTATCAATAATAAGTAAGTATTAATATGAAATCAAACAAAAAAAAATTGACGAAACTTGATAGTTTCTTACATATTGAGACGAAAATGCGCCAAAAATATTTAACTCACAAAACACTTCTCTTTAGTTATTTGGGGGTTTTTAATATCGCTTATCAATAATAAGTAAGTATTAATATGAAATCAAACAAAAAAAAAAATGACGAAACTTCATAGTTTCTTTCATATTGAGACGAAAATGCGCCAAAAATATTTAACTCACAAAACACTTCTCTTTAGTTATTTGGGGGTTTTTGATATCGCTTATCAATAATAAGTAAGTATTTATATGAAATCAAACAAAAAAAAATTGACGAAACTTGATATTTGGGGGTTTTTAATATCGCTTATCAATAATAAGTAAGTATTAATATGAAATCAAACAAAAAAAATTGACGAAACCTGATAGTTTCTTTCATATTGAGACGAAAATGCGCCAAAAATATTTAACTCACAAAACACTTCTCTTTAGTTATTTGGGGGTTTTTAATATCGCTTATCAATAATAAGTAAATATTAATATCAAATCAAACAAAAAAAAATTTACGAAACTTGATAGTTTCTTACATATTGAGACGAAAATGCGCCAAAAATATTTAACTCACAAAACACTTCTCTTTAGTTATTTGCGGGTTTTTAATATCGCTTATCAATAATAAGTAAGTATTAATATGAAATCAAACAAAAAAAATTGACGAAACTTGATAGTTTCTTTCATATTGAGACGAAAATGCGCCAAAAATATTTAACTCACAAAACACTTCTCTTTAGTTATTTGGGGGTTTTTAATATCGCTTATCAATAATAAGTAAGTATTAATATGAAATCAAACAAAAGAAAATTGACGAAACTTGATAGTTTCTTTCATATTGAGACGAAAATGCGCCAAAAATATTTAACTCACAAAACACTTCTCTTTAGTTATTTGGGGGTTTTTAATATCGCTTATCAATAATAAATAAGTATAAATATGAAATCAAACAAAAAAAATTGACGAAACTTGATAGTTTCTTTCATATTGAGACGAAAATGCGCCAAAAATATTTAACTCACAAAACTCTTCTCTTTAGTTATTTGGGGGTTTTTAATATCGCTTATCAATAATAAGTAAGTATTTATATGAAATCAAACAAAAAAAAATTGACGAAACTTGATAGTTTCTTACATATTGAGACGAAAATGCGCCAAAAATATTAAACTTACAAAACACTTCTCTTTAGTTATTTGGGGGTTTTTAATATCGCTTAACAATAATAAGTAAGTATTAATATGAAATCAAACAAAAAAAAATTGACGAAACTTGATAGTTTCTTTCATATTGAGACGAAAATGCGCCAAAAATATTTAACTCACAAAACACTTCTCTTTAGTTATTTGGGGGTTTTTAATATCGCTTATCAATAATAAGTAAGTATTAATATGAAAACAAACAAAAAAAAATTGACGAAACTTGATAGATTCTTACATATTGAGACGAAAATGCGCCAAAAATATTTAACTCACAAAACACTTCTCTTTAGTTATTTGGGGGTTTTTAATATCGCTTATCAATAATAAGTAAGTATTAATATGAAATCAAACAAAAAAAATTGACGAAACTTGATAGTTTCTTTCATATTGAGACGAAAATGCGCCAAAAATATTTAACTCACAAAACACTTCTCTTTAGTTATTTGGGGGTTTTTAATATCGCTTATCAATAATAAGTAAATATTAATATGAAATCAAACAAAAAAAATTGACGAAACTTGATAGTTTCTTACATATTGAGACGAAAATGCGCCAAAAATATTTAACTCACAAAACACTTCTCTTTAGTTATTTGGGGGTTTTTAATATCAATTATCAATAATAAGTAAGTATTAATATGAAATCAAACAAAAAAAAATTGACGAAACTTGATAGTTTCTTTCATATTGAGACGAAAATGCGCCAAAAATATTTAACTCACAAAACACTTCTCTTTAGTTATTTGGGGGTTTTAATATCGCTTATCAATAATAAGTAAGTATTAATATGAAATCGAACAAAAAAAAATTGACGAAACTTGATAGTTTCTTACATATTGAGACGAAAATGCGCCAAAAATATTTAACTCACAAAACACTTCTCTTTAGTTATTTGGGGGTTTTTAATATCGCTTATCAATAATAAGTAAGTATTAATATGAAATCAAACAAAAAAAAATTGACGAAACTTGATAGTTTCCTACATATTGAGACGATAATGCGCCAAAAATATTTAACTCACAAAACACTTCTCTTTAGTTATTTGGGGGTTTTTAATATCGCTTATCAATAATAAGTAAGTATTAATATGAAATCAAACAAAAAAAAATTGACGAAACTTGATAGTTTCTTACATATTGAGACGAAAATGCGCCAAAAATATTTAACTCACAAAACACTTCTCTTTAGTTATTTGGGGGTTTTTAATATCGCTTATCAATAATAAGTAAGTATTAATATGAAATCAAACAAAAAAAAATTGACGAAACTTGATAGTTTCTTACATATTGAGACGAAAATGCGCCAAAAATATTTAACTCACAAAACACTTCTCTTTAGTTATTTGGGGGTTTTAATATCGCTTATCAATAATAAGTAAATATTAATATGAAATCAAACAAAAAAAAATTGACGAAACTTGATAGTTTCTTACATATTGAGACGAAAATGCGCCAAAAATATTTAACTCACAAAACACTTCTCTTTAGTTATTTGGGGGTTTTAATATCGCTTATCAATAATAAGTAAATATTAATATGAAATCAAACAAAAAAAATTGACGAAACTTGATAGTTTCTTTCATATTGAGACGAAAATGCGCCAAAAATATTTTACTCACAAAACACTTCTCTTTAGTTATTTGGGGGTTTTTAATATCGCTTATCAATAATAAGTAAGTATTAATATGAAATCAAACAAAAAAAAATTTACGAAACTTGATAGTTTCTTACATATTGAGACGAAAATGCGCCAAAAATATTTAACTCACAAAACACTTCTCTTTAGTTATTTGGGGGTTTTTAATATCGCTTATCAATAATAAGTAAGTATTAATATGAAATCAAACAAAAAAAAATTGACGAAACTTGATAGTTTCTTTCATATTGAGACGAAAATGCGCCAAAAATATTTAACTCACAAAACACTTCTCTTTAGATATTTGGGGGTTTTTAATATCGCTTATCAATAATAAGTAAGTATTAATATGAAATGAAACAAAAAAAAATTGACGAAACTTGATAGTTTCTTTCATATTGAGACGAAAATGCGCCAAAAATATTTAACTCACAAAACACTTCTCTTTAGTTATTTGGGGGTTTTAATATCGCTTATCAATAATAAGTAAGTATTAATATGAAATCGAACAAAAAAAAATTGACGAAACTTGATAGTTTCTTACATATTGAGACGAAAATGCGCCAAAAATATTTAACTCACAAAACACTTCTCTTTAGTTATTTGGGGGTTTTTAATATCGCTTATCAATAATAAGTAAGTATTAATATGAAATCAAACAAAAAAAAATTTACGAAACTTGATAGTTTCTTTCATATTGAGACGAAAATGCGCCAAAAATATTTAACTCACAAAACACTTCTCTTTAGTTATTTGGGGGTTTTTAATATCGCTTATCAATAATAAGTAAGTATTAATATGAAATCAAACAAACAAAAATTGACGAAACTTGATAGTTTCCTACATATTGAGACGAAAATGCGCCAAAAATATTTAACTCACAAAACACTTCTCTTTAGTTATTTGGGGGTTTTTAATATCGCTTATCAATAATAAGTAAGTATTAATATGAAATCAAACAAAAAAAAATTGACGAAACTTGATAGTTTCTTTCATATTGAGACGAAAATGCGCCAAAAATATTTAACTCACAAAACACTTCTCTTTAGTTATTTGGGGGTTTTTAATATCGCTTATCAATAATAAGTAAGTATTAATATGAAATCAAACAAAAAAAAATTGACGAAACTTGATAGTTTCTTACATATTGAGACGAAAATGCGCCAAAAATATTTAACTCACAAAACACTTCTCTTTAGTTATTTGGGGGTTTTAATATCGCTTATCAATAATAAGTAAATATTAATATGAAATCAAACAAAAAAAAATTGACGAAACTTGATAGTTTCTTTCATATTGAGACGAAAATGCGCCAAAAATATTTAACTCACAAAACACTTCTCTTTAGTTATTTGGGGGTTTTTAATATCGCTTATCAATAATAAGTAATATTAATATCAAATCAAACAAAAAAAAATTTACGAAACTTGATATTTTCTTACATATTGAGACGAAAATGCGCCAAAAATATTTAACTCACAAAACACTTCTCTTTAGTTATTTGCGGGTTTTTAATATCGCTTATCAATAATAAGTAAGTATTAATATGAAATCAAACAAAAAAAAATTGACGAAACTTGATAGTTTCTTTCATATTGAGACGAAAATGCGCCAAAAATATTTAACTCACAAAACACTTCTCTTTAGTTATTTGGGGGTTTTTAATATCGCTTATCAATAATAAGTAAGTATTAATATGAAATCAAACAAAAAAAAATTTACGAAACTTGATAGTTTCTTACATATTGAGACGAAAATGCGCCAAAAATATTTAACTCACAAAACTCTTCCCTTTAGTTATTTGGGGGTTTTTAATATCGCTTATCAATAATAAGTAAGTATTTATATGAAATCAAACAAAAAAAAATTGACGAAACTTGATATTTGGGGGTTTTTAATATCGCTTATCAATAATAAGTAAGTATTAATATGAAATCAAACAAAAAAAAATTGACGAAACCTGATAGTTTCTTTCATATTGAGACGAAAATGCGCCAAAAATATTTAACTCACAAAACACTTCTCTTTAGTTATTTGGGGGTTTTTAATATCGCTTATCAATAATAAGGCAATATTAATATCAAATCAAACAAAAAAAAATTTACGAAACTTGATAGTTTCTTACATATTGAGACGAAAATGCGCCAAAAATATTTAACTCACAAAACACTTCTCTTTAGTTATTTGCGGGTTTTTAATATCGCTTATCAATAATAAGTAAGTATTAATATGAAATCAAACAAAAAAAATTGACGAAACTTGATAGTTTTCTTTCATATTGAGACGAAAATGCGCCAAAAATATTTAACTCACAAAACACTTCTCTTTAGTTATTTGGGGGTTTTTAATATCGCTTATCAATAATAAGTAAGTATTAATATGAAATCAAACAAAAGAAAATTGACGAAACTTGATAGTTTCTTTCATATTGAGACGAAAATGCGCCAAAAATATTTAACTCACAAAACACTTCTCTTAAGTTATTTGGGGTTTTAAAATCGCTTATCAATAATACGTAAGTATTAATATGAAATCAAACAAAAAAAAATTGACGAAACTTGATAGTTTCTTACATATTGAGACGAAAATGCGCCAAAAATATTTAACTCACAAAACACTTCTCTTTAGTTATTTGGGGGTTTTTAATATCGCTTATCAATAATAAGTAAGTATTAATATGAAATCAAACAAAAAAAATTGACGAAACTTGATAGTTTCTTTCATATTGAGACGAAACTGCGCCAAAAATATTTAACTCACAAAACACTTCTCTTTAGTTATTTGGGGGTTTTTAATATCGCTTATCAATAATAAGTAAGTATTAATATGAAATCAAACAAAAAAAAATTGACGAAACTTGATAGTTTCTTTCATATTGAGACGAAAATGCGCCAAAAATATTTAACTCACAAAACACTTCTCTTTAGATATTTGGGGGTTTTTAATATCGCTTATCAATAATAAGTAAGTATTAATATGAAATGAAACAAAAAAAAATTGACGAAACTTGATAGTTTCTTTCATATTGAGACGAAAATGCGCCAAAAATATTTAACTCACAAAACACTTCTCTTTAGTTATTTGGGGGTTTTAATATCGCTTATCAATAATAAGTAAGTATTAATATGAAATCGAACAAAAAAAAATTGACGAAACTTGATAGTTTCTTACATATTGAGACGAAAATGCGCCAAAAATATTTAACTCACAAAACACTTCTCTTTAGTTATTTGGGGGTTTTTAATATCGCTTATCAATAATAAGTAAGTATTAATATAAAAACAAACAAAAAAAAATTTACGAAACTTGATAGTTTCTTTCATATTGAGACGAAAATGCGCCAAAAATATTTAACTCACAAAACACTTCTCTTTAGTTATTTGGGGGTTTTTAATATCGCTTATCAATAATAAGTAAGTATTAATATGAAATCAAACAAAAAAAAATTGACGAAACTTGATAGTTTCCTACATATTGAGACGAAAATGCGCCAAAAATATTTAACTCACAAAACACTTCTCTTTAGTTATTTGGGGGGTTTTAATATCGCTTATCAATAATAAGTAAGTATTAATATGAAATCAAACAAAAAAAAATTGACGAAACTTGATAGTTTCTTACATATTGAGACGAAAATGCGCCAAAAATATTTAACTCACAAAACACTTCTCTTTAGTTATTTGGGGGTTTTTAATATCGCTTATCAATAATAAGTAAGTATTAATATGAAATCAAACAAAAAAAAATTGACGAAACTTGATAGTTTCTTACATATTGAGACGAAAATGCGCCAAAAATATTTAACTCACAAACACTTCTCTTTAGTTATTTGGGGGTTTTAATATCGCTTATCAATAATAAGTAAATATTAATATGAAATCAAACAAAAAAAAATTGACGAAATTTGATAGTTTCTTTCATATTGAGACGAAAATGCGCCAAAAATATTTAACTCACAAAACACTTCTCTTTAGTTATTTGGGGGTTTTTAATATCGCTTATCAATAATAAGTAAATATTAATATCAAATCAAACAAAAAAAATTGACGAAACTTGATAATTTCTTTCATATTGAGACGAAAATGCGCCAAAAATATTTAACTCACAAAACACTTCTCTTTAGTTATTTGCGGGTTTTTAATATCGCTTATCAATAATAAGTAAGTATTAATATGAAATCAAACAAAAAAAATTGACGAAACTTGATAGTTTCTTTCATATTGAGACGAAAATGCGCCAAAAATATTTAACTCACAAAACACTTCTCTTTAGTTATTTGGGGGTTTTTAATATCGCTTATCAATAATAAGTAAGTATTAATATGAAATCAAACAAAAAAAAATTTACGAAACTTTATAGTTTCTTACATATTGAGACGAAAATGCGCCAAAAATATTTAACTCACAAAACTCTTCCCTTTAGTTATTTGGGGGTTTTTAATATCGCTTATCAATAATAAGTAAGTATTTATATGAAATCAAACAAAAAAAAATTGACGAAACTTGATATTTGGGGGTTTTTTATATCGCTTATCAATAATAAGTAAGTATTAATATGAAATCAAACAAAAAAAAATTGACGAAACCTGATAGTTTCTTTCATATTGAGACGAAAATGCGCCAAAAATATTTAACTCACAAAACACTTCTCTTTAGTTATTTGGGGGTTTTTTAATATCGCTTATCAATAATAAGTAAATATTAATATCAAATCAAACAAAAAAAAATTTACGAAACTTGATAGTTTCTTACATATTGAGACGAAAATGCGCCAAAAATATTTAACTCACAAAACACTTCTCTTTAGTTATTTGCGGGTTTTTAATATCGCTTATCAATAATAAGTAAGTATTAATATGAAATCAAACAAAAGAAAATTGACGAAACTTGATAGTTTCTTTCATATTGAGACGAAAATGCGCCAAAAATATTTAACTCACAAAACACTTCTCTTTAGTTATTTGGGGGTTTTTAATATCGCTTATCAATAATAAATAAGTATAAATATGAAATCAAACAAAAAAAATTGACGAAACTTGATAGTTTCTTTCATATTGAGACGAAAATGCGCCAAAAATATTTAACTCACAAAACTCTTCTCTTTAGTTATTTGGGGGTTTTTAATATCGCTTATCAATAATAAGTAAGTATTTATATGAAATCAAACAAAAAAAAAATTGACGAAACTTGATAGTTTCTTACATATTGAGACGAAAATGCGCCAAAAATATTTAACTTACAAAACACTTCTCTTTAGTTATTTGGGGGTTTTTAATATCGCTTAACAATAATAAGTAAGTATTAATATGAAATCAAACAAAAAAAAATTGACGAAACTTGATAGTTTCTTTCATATTGAGACGAAAATGCGCCAAAAATATTTAACTCACAAAACACTTCTCTTTAGTTATTTGGGGGTTTTTAATATCGCTTATCAATAATAAGTAAGTATTAATATGAAAACAAACAAAAAAAAATTGACGAAACTTGATAGATTCTTACATATTGAGACGAAAATGCGCCAAAAATATTTAACTCACAAAACACTTCTCTTTAGTTATTTGGGGGTTTTTAATATCGCTTATCAATAATAAGTAAGTATTAATATGAAATCAAACAAAAAAAATTGACGAAACTTGATAGTTTCTTTCATATTGAGACGAAAATGCGCCAAAAATATTAACTCACAAAACACTTCTCTTTAGTTATTTGGGGGTTTTAAATATCGCTTATCAATAATAAGTAAATATTAATATGAAATCAAACAAAAAAAATTGACGAAACTTGATAGTTTCTTACATATTGAGACGAAAATGCGCCAAAAATATTTAACTCACAAAACACTTCTCTTTAGTTATTTGGGGGTTTTTAATATCAATTATCAATAATAAGTAAGTATTAATATGAAATCAAACAAAAAAAAATTGACGAAACTTGATAGTTTCTTTCATATTGAGACGAAAATGCGCCAAAAATATTTAACTCACAAAAACACTTCTCTTTAGTTATTTGGGGGTTTTAATATCGCTTATCAATAATAAGTAAGTATTAATATGAAATCGAACAAAAAAAAATTGACGAAACTTGATAGTTTCTTACATATTGAGACGAAAATGCGCCAAAAATATTTAACTCACAAAACACTTCTCTTTAGTTATTTTGGGGGTTTTTAATATCGCTTATCAATAATAAGTAAGTATTAATATGAAATCAAACAAAAAAAAATTTACGAAACTTGATAGTTTCTTTCATATTGAGACGAAAAGGCGCCAAAAATATTTAACTCACAAAACACTTCTCTTTAGTTATTTGGGGGTTTTTAATATCGCTTATCAATAATAAGTAAGTATTAATATGAAATCAAACAAAAAAAAATTTACGAAACTTGATAGTTTCCTACATATTGAGACGATAATGCGCCAAAAATATTTAACTCACAAAACACTTCTCTTTAGTTATTTGGGGGTTTTTAATATCGCTTATCAATAATAAGTAAGTATTAATATGAAATCAAACAAAAAAAAATTGACGAAACTTGATAGTTTCTTACATATTGAGACGAAAATGCGCCAAAAATATTTAACTCACAAAACACTTCTCTTTAGTTATTTGGGGGTTTTTAATATCGCTTATCAATAATAAGTAAGTATTAATATGAAATCAAACAAAAAAAAATTGACGAAACTTGATAGTTTTCTTACATATTGAGACGAAAATGCGCCAAAAATATTTAACTCACAAAACACTTCTCTTTAGTTATTTGGGGGTTTTAATATCGCTTATCAATAATAAGTAAATATTAATATGAAATCAAACAAAAAAAAATTGACGAAACTTGATAGTTTCTTACATATTGAGACGAAAATGCGCCAAAAATATTTAACTCACAAAACACTTCTCTTTAGTTATTTGGGGGTTTTAATATCGCTTATCAATAATAAGTAAATATTAATATGAAATCAAACAAAAAAAATTGACGAAACTTGATAGTTTCTTTCATATTGAGACGAAAATGCGCCAAAAATATTTTACTCACAAAACACTTCTCTTTAGTTATTTGGGGGTTTTTAATATCGCTTATCAATAATAAGTAAGTATTAATATGAAATCAAACAAAAAAAAATTGACGAAACTTGATAGTTTCTTACATATTGAGACGAAAATGCGCCAAAAATATTTAACTCACAAAACACTTCTCTTTAGTTATTTGGGGGTTTTTAATATCGCTTATCAATAATAAGTAAGTTTTAATATGAAATCAAACAAAAAAAAATTGACGAAACTTGATATTTGGGGGTTTTTAATATCGCTTATCAATAATAAGTAAGTATTAATATGAAATCAAACAAAAAAAAATTGACGAAACCTGATAGTTTCTTTCATATTGAGACGAAAATGCGCCAAAAATATTTAACTCACAAAACACTTCTCTTTTGTTATTTGGGGGTTTTTAATATCGCTTATCAATAATAAGTAAGTATTAATATGAAGTCAAACAAAAAAAATTGACGAAACTTGATAGTTTCTTTCATATTGAGACGAAAATGCGCCAAAAATATTTAACTCACAAAACACTTCTCTTTAGTTATTTGGGGGTTTTTAATATCGCTTATCAATAATAAGTAAGTATTAATATGAAATCAAACAAAAAAAAATTGACGAAACTTGATAGTTTCTTTCATATTGAGACGAAAATGCGCCAAAAATATTTAACTCACAAAACACTTCTCTTTAGATATTTGGGGGTTTTTAATATCGCTTATCAATAATAAGTAAGTATTAATATGAAATGAAACAAAAAAAAATTGACGAAACTTGATAGTTTCTTTCATATTGAGACGAAAATGCGCCAAAAATATTTAACTCACAAAACACTTCTCTTTAGTTATTTGGGGGTTTTAATATCGCTTATCAATAATAAGTAAGTATTAATATGAAATCGAACAAAAAAAAATTGACGAAACTTGATAGTTTCTTACATATTGAGACGAAAATGCGCCAAAAATATTTAACTCACAAAACACTTCTCTTTAGTTATTTGGGGGTTTTTAATATCGCTTATCAATAATAAGTAAGTATTAATATGAAATCAAACAAAAAAAAATTTACGAAACTTGATAGTTTCTTTCATATTGAGACGAAAATGCGCCAAAAATATTTAACTCACAAAACACTTCTCTTTAGTTATTTGGGGGTTTTTAATATCGCTTATCAATAATAAGTAAGTATTAATATGAAATCAAACAAAAAAAATTGACGAAACTTGATAGTTTCCTACATATTGAGACGAAAATGCGCCAAAAATATTTAACTCACAAAACACTTCTCTTTAGTTATTTGGGGGTTTTTAATATCGCTTATCAATAATAAGTAAGTATTAATATGAAATCAAACAAAAAAAAATTGACGAAACTTGATAGTTTCTTACATATTGAGACGAAAATGCGCCAAAAATATTTAACTCACAAAACACTTCTCTTTAGTTATTTGGGGGTTTTTAATATCGCTTATCAATAATAAGTAAGTATTAATATGAAATCAAACAAAAAAAAATTGACGAAACTTGATAGTTTCTTACATATTGAGACGAAAATGCGCCAAAAATATTTAACTCACAAAACACTTCTCTTTAGTTATTTGGGGGTTTTAATATCGCTTATCAATAATAAGTAAATATTAATATGAAATCAAACAAAAAAAAATTGACGAAACTTGATAGTTTCTTTCATATTGAGACGAAAATGCGCCAAAAATATTTAACTCACAAAACACTTCTCTTTAGTTATTTGGGGGTTTTTAATATCGCTTATCAATAATAAGTAAATATTAATATCAAATCAAACAAAAAAAAATTTACGAAACTTGATATTTTCTTACATATTGAGACGAAAATGCGCCAAAAATATTTAACTCACAAAACACTTCTCTTTAGTTATTTGCGGGTTTTTAATATCGCTTATCAATAATAAGTAAGTATTGATATGAAATCAAACAAAAAAAATTGACGAAACTTGATAGTTTCTTTCATATTGAGACGAAAATGCGCCAAAAATATTTAACTCACAAAACACTTCTCTTTAGTTATTTGGGGGTTTTTAATATCGCTTATCAATAATAAGTAAGTATTAATATGAAATCAAACAAAAAAAAATTTACGAAACTTGATAGTTTCTTACATATTGAGACGAAAATGCGCCAAAAATATTTAACTCACAAAACTCTTCCCTTTAGTTATTTGGGGGTTTTTAATATCGCTTATCAATAATAAGTAAGTATTTATATGAAATCAAACAAAAAAAAATTGACGAAACTTGATATTTGGGGGTTTTTAATATCGCTTATCAATAATAAGTAAGTATTAATATGAAATCAAACAAAAAAAAATTGACGAAACCTGATAGTTTCTTTCATATTGAGACGAAAATGCGCCAAAAATATTTAACTCACAAAACACTTCTCTTTAGTTATTTGGGGGTTTTTAATATCGCTTATCAATAATAAGTAAATATTAATATCAAATCAAACAAAAAAAAATTTACGAAACTTGATAGTTTCTTACATATTGAGACGAAAATGCGCCAAAAATATTTAACTCACAAAACACTTCTCTTTAGTTATTTGCGGGTTTTTAATATCGCTTATCAATAATAAGTAAGTATTAATATGAAATCAAACAAAAAAAATTGACGAAACTTGATAGTTTCTTTCATATTGAGACGAAAATGCGCCAAAAATATTTAACTCACAAAACACTTCTCTTTAGTTATTTGGGGGTTTTTAATATCGCTTATCAATAATAAGTAAGTATTAATATGAAATCAAACAAAAGAAAATTGACGAAACTTGATAGTTTCTTTCATATTGAGACGAAAATGCGCCAAAAATATTTAACTCACAAAACACTTCTCTTAAGTTATTTGGGGGTTTTTAAAATCGCTTATCAATAATACGTAAGTATTAATATGAAATCAAACAAAAAAAAATTGACGAAACTTGATAGTTTCTTACATATTGAGACGAAAATGCGCCAAAAATATTTAACTCACAAAACACTTCTCTTTAGTTATTTGGGGGTTTTTAATATCGCTTATCAATAATAAGTAAGTATTAATATGAAATCAAACAAAAAAAAATTGACGAAACTTGATAGTTTCTTACATATTGAGACGAAAATGCGCCAAAAATATTTAACTCACAAAACCCTTCTCTTTAGTTATTTGGGGGTTTTTAATATCGCTTATCAATAATAAGTAAGTATTAATATGAAATCAAACAAAAAAAAATTGACGAAACTTGATAGTTTCTTTCATATTGAGACGAAAATGCGCCAAAAATATTTAACTCACAAAACACTTCTCTTTAGTTATTTGGGGGTTTTTAATATCGCTTATCAATAATAAGTAAGTATTAATATGAAATCAAACAAAAAAAAATTGACGAAACTTGATAGTTTCTTACATATTGAGACGAAAATGCGCCAAAAATATTTAACTCACAAAACACTTCTCTTTAGTTATTTGGGGGTTTTTAATATCGCTTATCAATAATAAGTAAGTATTAATATGAAATCAAACAAAAAAAATTGACGAAACTTCATAGTTTCTTACATATTGAGACGAAAATGCGCCAAAAATATTTAACTCACAAAACACTTCTCTTAAGTTATTTGGGGGTTTTTAATATCGCTTATCAATAATAAGTAAGTATTAATATGAAATGAAACAAAAAAAAATTGACGAAACTTGATAGTTTCTTTCATATTGAGACGAAAATGCGCCAAAAATATTTAACTCACAAAACACTTCTCTTTAGTTATTTGGGGGTTTTTAATATCGCTTATCAATAATAAGTAAGTATTAATATGAAATCAAACAAAAAAAATTGACGAAACTTGATAGTTTCTTACATATTGAGACGAAAATTGGGCAAAAATATTTTACTCACCAAACACTTCTCTTTAGTTATTTGGGGGTTTTTAATATCGCTTATCAATAATAAGTTAATATAAATATGAAATCAAACAAAAAAAAAATTGACGAAACTTGATAGTTTCTTTCATATTGAGACGAAAAAGCGCCAAAAATATTTAACTCACAAAACACTTCTCTTTAGTTATTTGGGGGTTTTTAATATCGCTTATCAATAATAAGTAAGTATTAATATGAAATCAAACAAAAAAAAAATGACAAAACTTGATAGTTTCCTACATATTGAGACGAAAATGCGCCAAAAATATTTAACTCACAAAACACTTCTCTTTAGTTATTTGGGGGTTTTTAATATCGCTTATCAATAATAAGTAAGTATTAATATGAAATCAAACAAAAAAAAATTGACGAAACTTGATAGTTTCTTACATATTGAGACGAAAATGCGCCAAAAATATTTAACTCACAAAACACTTCTCTTTAGTTATTTGGGGGTTTTTAATATCGCTTATCAATAATAAGTAAGTATTAATATGAAATCAAACAAAAAAAAATTGACGAAACTTGATAGTTTCTTACGTATTGAGACGAAAATGCGCCAAAAATATTTAACTCACAAAACACTTCTCTTTAGTTATTTGGGGGTTTTTAATATCGCTTATCAATAATAAGTAAGTATTAATATGAAATCAAACAAAAAAAATTGACGAAACTTGATAGTTTCTTACATATTGAGACGAAAATGCGCCAAAAATATTTAACTCACAAAACACTTCTCTTTAGTTATTTGGGGGTTTTTAATATCGCTTATCAATAATAAGTAAGTATTTATATGAAATCAAACAAAAAAAATTGACGAGACTTAATAGTTTCTTTCATATTGAGACGAAAATGCGCCAAAAATATTTAACTCACAAAACACTTCTCTTTAGTTATTTGGGGGATTTTAATATCGCTTATCAATAATAAGTAAGTATTAATATGAAATCAAACAAAAAAAATTGACGAAACTTGATAGTTTCTTTCATATTGAGACGAAAATGCGTCAAAAATATTTAACTCACAAAACACTTCTCTTTAGTTATTTGGGGGTTTTTAATATCGCTTATCAATAATAAGTAAGTATTAATATGAAATCAAACAAAAAAAAATTTACGAAACTTGATAGTTTCTTTCATATTGAGACGAAAATGCGCCAAAAATATTTAACTCACAAAACACTTCTCTTTAGTTATTTGGGGGTTTTTAATATCGCTTATCAATAATAAGTAAGTATTAATATGAAATCAAACAAAAAAAATTGACGAAACTTGATAGTTTCTTACATATTGAGACGAAAATGCGCCAAAAATATTTAACTCACAAAACACTTCTCTTTAGTTATTTGGGGGTTTTTAATATCGCTTATCAATAATAAGTTAGTATTAATATGAAATGAAACAAAAAAAATTGACGATACTTGATAGTTTCTTTCATATTGAGACGAAAATGCGCCAAAAATATTTAACTCACAAAACACTTCTCTTTAGTTATTTGGGGGTTTTTAATATCGCTTATCAATAATAAGTAAGTATTAATATGAAATCAAACAAAAAAAAATTGATGAAACTTGATAGTTTCTTTCATATCGAGACGAAAATGCGCCAAAAATATTTAACTCACAAAACACTTCTCTTTAGTTATTTGGGGGTTTTTAATATCGCTTATCAATAATAAGTAAATATTAATATGAAATCAAACAAAAAAATATTGACGAAACTTGATAGTTTCTTTCATATTGAGACGAAAATGCGCCAAAAATATTTAACTCACAAAACACTTCTCTTTAGTTATTTGGGGGTTTTTAATATCGCTTATCAATAATAAGTAAGTATTAATATGAAATCAAACAGAAAAAAATTGACGAAACTTGATAGTTTCTTACATATTGAGACGAAAATGCGCCAAAAATATTTAACTCACAAAACACTTCTCTTTAGTTATTTGGGGGTTTTTAATATCGCTTATCAATAATAAGTTAGTATTAATATGAAATGAAACAAAAAAAATTGACGATACTTGATAGTTTCTTTCATATTGAGACGAAAATGCGCCAAAAATATTTAACTCACAAAACACTTCTCTTTAGTTATTTGGGGGTTTTTAATATCGCTTATCAATAATAAGTAAGTATTAATATGAAATCAAACAAAAAAAAAATTGATGAAACTTGATAGTTTCTTTCATATCGAGACGAAAATGCGCCAAAAATATTTAACTCACAAAACACTTCTCTTTAGTTATTTGGGGGTTTTTAATATCGCTTATCAATAATAAGTAAATATTAATATGAAATCAAACAAAAAAATATTGACGAAACTTGATAGTTTCTTTCATATTGAGACGAAAATGCGCCAAAAATATTTAACTCACAAAACACTTCTCTTTAGTTATTTGGGGGTTTTTAATATCGCTTATCAATAATAAGTAAGTATTAATATGAAATCAAACAAAAAAAAATTGACGAAACTTGATAGTTTCTTACATATTGAGACGAAAATGCGCCAAAAATATTTAACTCACAAAACACTTCTCTTTAGTTATTTGGGGGTTTTTAATATCGCTTATCAATAATAAGTAAGTATTAATATGAAATGAAACAAAAAAAATTGACGATACTTGATAGTTTCTTTCATATTGAGACGAAAATGCGCCAAAAATATTTAACTCACAAAACACTTCTCTTTAGTTATTTGGGGGTTTTTAATATCGCTTATCAATAATAAGTAAATATTAATGTGAAATCAAACAAAAAAAAATTGACGAAACTTGATAGATTCTTACATATTGAGACGAAAATGCGCCAAAAATATTTAACTCACAAAACACTTCTCTTTAGTTATTTGGGGGTTTTTAATATCGCTTATCAATAATAAGTAAGTATTAATATGAAATCAAACAAAAAAAAATTAACGAAACTTGATAGTTTCTTTCATATTGAGACGAAAATGCGCCAAAAATATTTAACTCACAAAACACTTCTCTTTAGTTATTTGGGGGTTTTTAATATCAATTATCAATAATAAGTAAGTATTAATATGAAATGAAACAAAAAAAAATTGACGAAACTTGATAGTTTCTTTCATATTGAGACGAAAATGCGCCAAAAATATTTAACTCACAAAACCCTTCTCTTTAGTTATTTGGGGGTTTTTAATATCGCTTATCAATAATAAGTAAGTATTAATATGAAATCAAACAAAAAAAAATTGACGAAACTTGATAGTTTCTTTCATATTGAGACGAAAATGCGCCAAAAATATTTAACTCACAAAACACTTCTCTTTAGTTATTTGGGGGTTTTTAATATCGCTTATCAATAATAAGTAAGTATTAATATGAAATCAAACAAAAAAAAATTGACGAAACTTGATAGTTTCTTACATATTGAGACGAAAATGCGCCAAAAATATTTAACTCACAAAACACTTCTCTTTAGTTATTTGGGGGTTTTTAATATCGCTTATCAATAATAAGTAAGTATTAATATGAAATCAAACAAAAAAAATTGACGAAACTTCATAGTTTCTTACATATTGAGACGAAAATGCGCCAAAAATATTTAACTCACAAAACACTTCTCTTAAGTTATTTGGGGGTTTTTAATATCGCTTATCAATAATAAGTAAGTATTAATATGAAATGAAACAAAAAAAAATTGACGAAACTTGATAGTTTCTTTCATATTGAGACGAAAATGCGCCAAAAATATTTAACTCACAAAACACTTCTCTTTAGTTATTTGGGGGTTTTTAATATCGCTTATCAATAATAAGTAAGTATTAATATGAAATCAAACAAAAAAAATTGACGAAACTTGATAGTTTCTTACATATTGAGACGAAAATTGGGCAAAAATATTTTACTCACCAAACACTTCTCTTTAGTTATTTGGGGGTTTTTAATATCGCTTATCAATAATAAGTTAATATAAATATGAAATCAAACAAAAAAAAAATTGACGAAACTTGATAGTTTCTTTCATATTGAGACGAAAAAGCGCCAAAAATATTTAACTCACAAAACACTTCTCTTTAGTTATTTGGGGGTTTTTAATATCGCTTATCAATAATAAGTAAGTATTAATATGAAATCAAACAAAAAAAAAATGACAAAACTTGATAGTTTCCTACATATTGAGACGAAAATGCGCCAAAAATATTTAACTCACAAAACACTTCTCTTTAGTTATTTGGGGGTTTTTAATATCGCTTATCAATAATAAGTAAGTATTAATATGAAATCAAACAAAAAAAAATTGACGAAACTTGATAGTTTCTTACATATTGAGACGAAAATGCGCCAAAAATATTTAACTCACAAAACACTTCTCTTTAGTTATTTGGGGGTTTTTAATATCGCTTATCAATAATAAGTAAGTATTAATATGAAATCAAACAAAAAAAAATTGACGAAACTTGATAGTTTCTTACGTATTGAGACGAAAATGCGCCAAAAATATTTAACTCACAAAACACTTCTCTTTAGTTATTTGGGGGTTTTTAATATCGCTTATCAATAATAAGTAAGTATTAATATGAAATCAAACAAAAAAAATTGACGAAACTTGATAGTTTCTTACATATTGAGACGAAAATGCGCCAAAAATATTTAACTCACAAAACACTTCTCTTTAGTTATTTGGGGGTTTTTAATATCGCTTATCAATAATAAGTAAGTATTTATATGAAATCAAACAAAAAAAATTGACGAGACTTAATAGTTTCTTTCATATTGAGACGAAAATGCGCCAAAAATATTTAACTCACAAAACACTTCTCTTTAGTTATTTGGGGGATTTTAATATCGCTTATCAATAATAAGTAAGTATTAATATGAAATCAAACAAAAAAAATTGACGAAACTTGATAGTTTCTTTCATATTGAGACGAAAATGCGTCAAAAATATTTAACTCACAAAACACTTCTCTTTAGTTATTTGGGGGTTTTTAATATCGCTTATCAATAATAAGTAAGTATTAATATGAAATCAAACAAAAAAAAATTTACGAAACTTGATAGTTTCTTTCATATTGAGACGAAAATGCGCCAAAAATATTTAACTCACAAAACACTTCTCTTTAGTTATTTGGGGGTTTTTAATATCGCTTATCAATAATAAGTAAGTATTAATATGAAATCAAACAAAAAAAATTGACGAAACTTGATAGTTTCTTACATATTGAGACGAAAATGCGCCAAAAATATTTAACTCACAAAACACTTCTCTTTAGTTATTTGGGGGTTTTTAATATCGCTTATCAATAATAAGTTAGTATTAATATGAAATGAAACAAAAAAAATTGACGATACTTGATAGTTTCTTTCATATTGAGACGAAAATGCGCCAAAAATATTTAACTCACAAAACACTTCTCTTTAGTTATTTGGGGGTTTTTAATATCGCTTATCAATAATAAGTAAGTATTAATATGAAATCAAACAAAAAAAAATTGATGAAACTTGATAGTTTCTTTCATATCGAGACGAAAATGCGCCAAAAATATTTAACTCACAAAACACTTCTCTTTAGTTATTTGGGGGTTTTTAATATCGCTTATCAATAATAAGTAAATATTAATATGAAATCAAACAAAAAAATATTGACGAAACTTGATAGTTTCTTTCATATTGAGACGAAAATGCGCCAAAAATATTTAACTCACAAAACACTTCTCTTTAGTTATTTGGGGGTTTTTAATATCGCTTATCAATAATAAGTAAGTATTAATATGAAATCAAACAGAAAAAAATTGACGAAACTTGATAGTTTCTTACATATTGAGACGAAAATGCGCCAAAAATATTTAACTCACAAAACACTTCTCTTTAGTTATTTGGGGGTTTTTAATATCGCTTATCAATAATAAGTTAGTATTAATATGAAATGAAACAAAAAAAATTGACGATACTTGATAGTTTCTTTCATATTGAGACGAAAATGCGCCAAAAATATTTAACTCACAAAACACTTCTCTTTAGTTATTTGGGGGTTTTTAATATCGCTTATCAATAATAAGTAAGTATTAATATGAAATCAAACAAAAAAAAAATTGATGAAACTTGATAGTTTCTTTCATATCGAGACGAAAATGCGCCAAAAATATTTAACTCACAAAACACTTCTCTTTAGTTATTTGGGGGTTTTTAATATCGCTTATCAATAATAAGTAAATATTAATATGAAATCAAACAAAAAAATATTGACGAAACTTGATAGTTTCTTTCATATTGAGACGAAAATGCGCCAAAAATATTTAACTCACAAAACACTTCTCTTTAGTTATTTGGGGGTTTTTAATATCGCTTATCAATAATAAGTAAGTATTAATATGAAATCAAACAAAAAAAAATTGACGAAACTTGATAGTTTCTTACATATTGAGACGAAAATGCGCCAAAAATATTTAACTCACAAAACACTTCTCTTTAGTTATTTGGGGGTTTTTAATATCGCTTATCAATAATAAGTAAGTATTAATATGAAATGAAACAAAAAAAATTGACGATACTTGATAGTTTCTTTCATATTGAGACGAAAATGCGCCAAAAATATTTAACTCACAAAACACTTCTCTTTAGTTATTTGGGGGTTTTTAATATCGCTTATCAATAATAAGTAAATATTAATGTGAAATCAAACAAAAAAAAATTGACGAAACTTGATAGATTCTTACATATTGAGACGAAAATGCGCCAAAAATATTTAACTCACAAAACACTTCTCTTTAGTTATTTGGGGGTTTTTAATATCGCTTATCAATAATAAGTAAGTATTAATATGAAATCAAACAAAAAAAAATTAACGAAACTTGATAGTTTCTTTCATATTGAGACGAAAATGCGCCAAAAATATTTAACTCACAAAACACTTCTCTTTAGTTATTTGGGGGTTTTTAATATCAATTATCAATAATAAGTAAGTATTAATATGAAATGAAACAAAAAAAAATTGACGAAACTTGATAGTTTCTTTCATATTGAGACGAAAATGCGCCAAAAATATTTAACTCACAAAACACTTCTCTTTAGTTATTTGGGGGTTTTTAATATCGCTTATCAATAATAAGTAAGTATTAATATGAAATCAAACAAAAAAATATTGACGAAACTTGATAGTTTCTTTCATATTGAGACGAAAATGCGCCAAAAATATTTAACTCACAAAACACTTCTCTTTAGTTATTTGGGGGTTTTTAATATCGCTTATCAATAATAAGTAAGTATTAATATGAAATCAAACAAAAAAAATTGACGATACTTGATAGTTTCTTTCATATTGAGACGAAAATGCGCCAAAAATATTTAACTCACAAAACACTTCTCTTTAGTTATTTGGGGGTTTTTAATATCGCTTATCAATAATAAGTAAGTATTAATATGAAATCAAACAAAAAAAAATTGACGAAACTTGATAGTTTCTTTCATATTGAGACGAAAATGCGCCAAAAATATTTAACTCACAAAACACTTCTCTTTAGTTATTTGGGGGTTTTTAATATCGCTTATCAATAATAAGTAAGTATTAATATGAAATCAAACAAAAAAAAATTGATGAAACTTGATAGTTTCTTTCATATCGAGACGAAAATGCGCCAAAAATATTTAACTCACAAAACAAAACACTTCTCTTTAGTTATTTGGGGGTTTTTAATATCGCTTATCAATAATAAGTAAGTATTAATATGAAATCAAACAAAAAAAAATTGACGAAACTTGATAGTTTCTTTCATATTGAGACGAAAATGCGCCAAAATATTTAACTCACAAAACACTTCTCTTTAGTTATTTGGGGGTTTTTAATATCGCTTATCAATAATAAGTAAGTATTGATATGAAATCAAACAAAAAAAATTGACGAAACTTGATAGTTTCTTACATATTGAGACGAAAATGCGCCAAAAATATTCAACTCACAAAACACTTCTATTTCGTTATTTGAGGGTTTTTAATATCGCTTATCAATAATAAGTAAGTATTAATATGAAATCAAACAAAAAAAAATTGACGAAACTTGATAGTTTCTTACATATTGAGACGAAAATGCGCCAAAAATATTTAACTCACAAAACACTTCTCTTTAGTTATTTGGGGGTTTTTAATATCGCTTATCAATAATAAGTAAGTATTAATATGAAATCAAACAAAAAAAATTGACGAAACTTGATAGTTTCTTACATATTGAGACGAAAATGCGCCAAAAATATTTTACTCACAAAACACTTCTCTTTAGTTATTTGGGGGTTTTTAATATCGCTTATCAATAATAAGTAAGTATTAATATGAAATCAAACAAAAAAAATTGACGAAACTTGATAGTTTCTTACATATTGAGACGAAAATGCGCCAAAAATATTCAACTCACAAAACACTTCTATTTCGTTATTTGAGGGTTTTTAATATCGCTTATCAATAATAAGTAAGTATTAATATGAAATCAAACAAAAAAAAATTGACGAAACTTGATAGTTTCTTACATATTGAGACGAAAATGCGCCAAAAATATTTAACTCACAAAACACTTCTCTTTAGTTATTTGGGGGTTTTTAATATCGCTTATCAATAATAAGTAAATATTAATATGAAATCAAACAAAAAAAAAATTGACGAAACTTGATAGTTTCTTACATATTGAGACGAAAATGCGCCAAAAATATTTAACTCACAAAACACTTCTCTTTAGTTATTTGGGGGTTTTTAATATCGCTTATCAATAATAAGTAAGTATTAATATGAAATCAAACAAAAAAAAATTGACGAAACTTGATAGTTTCTTTCATATTGAGACGAAAATGCGCCAAAAATATTTAACTCACAAAACACTTCTCTTTAGTTATTTGGGGGTTTTTAATATCGCTTATCAATAATAAGTAAATATTAATATGAAATCAAACAAAAAAAATTGACGAAACTTGATAGTTTCTTACATATTGAGACGAAAATGCGCCAAAAATATTCAACTCACAAAACACTTCTATTTCGTTATTTGAGGGTTTTTAATATCGCTTATCAATAATAAGTAAGTATTAATATGAAATCAAACAAAAAAAAATTGACGAAACTTGATAGTTTCTTACATATTGAGACGAAAATGCGCCAAAAATATTTAACTCACAAAACACTTCTCTTTAGTTATTTGGGGGTTTTTAATATCGCTTATCAATAATAAGTAAGTATTAATATGAAATCAAACAAAAAAAAATTGACGAAACTTGATAGTTTCTTTCATATTGAGACGAAAATGCGCCAAAAATATTTAACTCACAAAACACTTCTCTTTAGTTATTTGGGGGTTTTTAATATCGCTTATCAATAATAAGTAAGTATTAATATGAAATCAAACAAAAAAAATTGACGAAACTTGATAGTTTCTTACATATTGAGACGAAAATGCGCCAAAAATATTTAACTCACAAAACACTTCTCTTTAGTTATTTGGGGGTTTTTAATATCGCTTATCAATAATAAGTAAGTATTAATATGAAATCAAACAAAAAAAAATTGACGAAACTTGATAGTTTCTTTCATATTGAGACGAAAATGCGCCAAAAATATTTAACTCACAAAACACTTCTCTTTAGTTATTTGGGGGTTTTTAATATCGCTTATCAATAATAAGTAAGTATTAATATGAAATCAAACAAAAAAAAATTGACGAAACTTGATAGTTTCTTTCATATTGAGACGAAAATGCGCCAAAAATATTTATCTCACAAAACACTTCTCTTTAGTTATTTGGGGGTTTTTAATATCGCTTATCAATAATAAGTAAGTATTAATATGAAATCAAACAAAAAAAATTGACGAAACTTGATAGTTTCTTTCATATTGAGACGAAAATGCGCCAAAAATATTTAACTCACAAAACACTTCTCTTTAGTTATTTGGGGGTTTTTAATATCGCTTATCAATAATAAGTAATTATTAATATGAAATCAAACAAAAAAAAATTGACGAAACTTGATAGTTTCTTTCATATTGAGACGAAAATGCGCCAAAAATATTTAACTCACAAAACACTTCTCTTTAGTTATTTGGGGGTTTTTAATATCGCTTATCAATAATAAGTAAGTATTAATATGAAATCAAACAAAAAAAATTGACGAAACTTGATAGTTTCTTACATATTGAGACGAAAATGCGCCAAAAATATTCAACTCACAAAACACTTCTATTTCGTTATTTGAGGGTTTTTAATATCGCTTATCAATAATAAGTAAGTATTAATATGAAATCAAACAAAAAAAAATTGACGAAACTTGATAGTTTCTTACATATTGAGACGAAAATGCGCCAAAAATATTTAACTCACAAAACACTTCTCTTTAGTTATTTGGGGGTTTTTAATATCGCTTATCAATAATAAGTAAGTATTAATATGAAATCAAACAAAAAAAAATTGACGAAACTTGATAGTTTCTTTCATATTGAGACGAAAATGCGCCAAAAATATTTAACTCACAAAACACTTCTCTTTAGTTATTTGGGGGTTTTTAATATCGCTTATCAATAATAAGTAAGTTTTAATATGAAATCAAACAAAAAAAAATTGACGAAACTTGATAGTTTCTTTCATATTGAGACGAAAATGCGCCAAAAATATTTAACTCACAAAACACTTCTCTTTAGTTATTTGGGGGTTTTTAATATCGCTTATCAATAATAAGTAAGTATTAATATGAAATCAAACAAAAAAAAATTGACGAAACTTGATAGTTTCTTACATATTGAGACGAAAATGCGCCAAAAATATTTAACTCACAAAACACTTCTCTTTAGTTATTTGGGGGCTTTTAATATCGCTTATCAATAATAAGTAAGTATTAATATGAAATCAAACAAAAAAAAATTGACGAAACTTGATAGTTTCTTTCATATTGAGACGAAAATGCGCCAAAAATATTTAACTCACAAAACACTTCTCTTTAGTTATTTGGGGGTTTTTAATATCGCTTATCAATAATAAGTAAGTATTAATATGAAATCAAACAAAAAAAAATTGACGAAACTTGATAGTTTTCTTACCTATTGAGACGAAAATGCGCCAAAAATATTAACTCACAAAACACTTCTCTTTAGTTATTTGGGGGTTTTAAATATCGCTTATCAATAATAAGTAAGTATTTATATAAAATCAAACAAAAAAAAATTGACGAAACTTGATAGTTTCTTTCATATTGAGACGAAAATGCGCCAAAAATATTTTACTCACAAAACACTTCTCTTTAGTTATTTGGGGGTTTTTAATATCGCTTATCAATAATAAGTAAGTATTAATATGAAATCAAACAAAAAAAAATTGATGAAACTTGATAGTTTCTTTCATATTGAGACGAAAATGCGCCAAAAATATTTAACTCACAAAACACTTCTCTTTAGTTATTTGGGGGTTTTTAATATCGCTTATCAATAATAAGTAAGTATTAATATGAAATCAAACAAAAAAAATTGACGAAACTTGATAGTTTCTTACATATTGAGACGAAAATGCGCCAAAAATATTCAACTCACAAAACACTTCTATTTCGTTATTTGAGGGTTTTTAATATCGCTTATCAATAATAAGTAAGTATTAATATGAAATCAAACAAAAAAAAATTGACGAAACTTGATAGTTTCTTACATATTGAGACGAAAATGCGCCAAAAATATTTAACTCACAAAACACTTCTCTTTAGTTATTTGGGGGTTTTTAATATCGCTTATCAATAATAAGTAAGTATTAATATGAAATCAAACAAAAAAAATTGACGAAACTTGATAGTTTCTTACATATTGAGACGAAAATGCGCCAAAAATATTTTACTCACAAAACACTTCTCTTTAGTTATTTGGGGGTTTTTAATATCGCTTATCAATAATAAGTAAGTATTAATATGAAATCAAACAAAAAAAATTGACGAAACTTGATAGTTTCTTACATATTGAGACGAAAATGCGCCAAAAATATTCAACTCACAAAACACTTCTATTTCGTTATTTGAGGGTTTTTAATATCGCTTATCAATAATAAGTAAGTATTAATATGAAATCAAACAAAAAAAAATTGACGAAACTTGATAGTTTCTTACATATTGAGACGAAAATGCGCCAAAAATATTTAACTCACAAAACACTTCTCTTTAGTTATTTGGGGGTTTTTAATATCGCTTATCAATAATAAGTAAGTATTAATATGAAATCAAACAAAAAAAATTGACGAAACTTGATAGTTTCTTACATATTGAGACGAAAATGCGCCAAAAATATTTAACTCACAAAACACTTCTCTTTAGTTATTTGGGGGTTTTTAATATCGCTTATCAATAATAAGTAATTATTAATATGAAATCAAACAAAAAAAAATTGACGAAACTTGATAGTTTCTTTCATATTGAGACGAAAATGCGCCAAAAATATTTAACTCACAAAACACTTCTCTTTAGTTATTTGGGGGTTTTTAATATCGCTTATCAATAATAAGTAAGTATTAATATGAAATCAAACAAAAAAAATTGACGAAACTTGATAGTTTCTTACATATTGAGACGAAAATGCGCCAAAAATATTCAACTCACAAAACACTTCTATTTCGTTATTTGAGGGTTTTTAATATCGCTTATCAATAATAAGTAAGTATTAATATGTAATCAAACAAAAAAAAATTGACGAAACTTGATAGTTTCTTACATATTGAGACGAAAATGCGCCAAAAATATTTAACTCACAAAACACTTCTCTTTAGTTATTTGGGGGTTTTTAATATCGCTTATCAATAATAAGTAAGTATTAATATGAAATCAAACAAAAAAAAATTGACGAAACTTGATAGTTTCTTTCATATTGAGACGAAAATGCGCCAAAAATATTTAACTCACAAAACACTTCTCTTTAGTTATTTGGGGGTTTTTAATATCGCTTATCAATAATAAGTAAGTTTTAATATGAAATCAAACAAAAAAAAATTGACGAAACTTGATAGTTTCTTTCATATTGAGACGAAAATGCGCCAAAAATATTTAACTCACAAAACACTTCTATTTCGTTATTTGAGGGTTTTTAATATCGCTTATCAATAATAAGTAAGTATTAATATGAAATCAAACAAAAAAAAATTGACGAAACTTGATAGTTTCTTACATATTGAGACGAAAATGCGCCAAAAATATTTAACTCACAAAACACTTCTCTTTAGTTATTTGGGGGTTTTTAATATCGCTTATCAATAATAAGTAAGTATTAATATGAAATCAAACAAAAAAAAATTGACGAAACTTGATAGTTTCTTTCATATTGAGACGAAAATGCGCCAAAAATATTTAACTCACAAAACACTTCTCTTTAGTTATTTGGGGGTTTTTAATATCGCTTATCAATAATAAGTAAGTATTAATATGAAATCAAACAAAAAAAAATTGACGAAACTTGATAGTTTCTTTCATATTGAGACGAAAATGCGCCAAAAATATTTAACTCACAAAACACTTCTCTTTAGTTATTTGGGGGTTTTTAATATCGCTTATCAATAATAAGTAAGTATTAATATGAAATCAAACAAAAAAAATTGACGAAACTTGATAGTTTCTTTCATATTGAGACGAAAATGCGCCAAAAATATTTAACTCACAAAACACTTCTCTTTAGTTATTTGGGGGTTTTAAATATCGCTTATCAATAATAAGTTATTATTAATATGAAATCAAACAAAAAAAAATTGACGAAACTTGATAGTTTCTTTCATATTGAGACGAAAATGCGCCAAAAATATTTAACTCACAAAACACTTCTCTTTAGTTATTTGGGGGTTTTTAATATCGCTTATCAATAATAAGTAAGTATTAATATGAAATCAAACAAAAAAAATTGACGAAACTTGATAGTTTCTTACATATTGAGACGAAAATGCGCCAAAAATATTCAACTCACAAAACACTTCTATTTCGTTATTTGAGGGTTTTTAATATCGCTTATCAATAATAAGTAAGTATTAATATGAAATCAAACAAAAAAAAATTGACGAAACTTGATAGTTTCTTACATATTGAGACGAAAATGCGCCAAAAATATTTAACTCACAAAACACTTCTCTTTAGTTATTTGGGGGTTTTTAATATCGCTTATCAATAATAAGTAAGTATTAATATGAAATCAAACAAAAAAAATTGACGAAACTTGATAGTTTCTTACATATTGAGACGAAAATGCGCCAAAAATATTTAACTCACAAAACACTTCTCTTTAGTTATTTGGGGGTTTTTAATATCGCTTATCAATAATAAGTAATTATTAATATGAAATCAAACAAAAAAAAATTGACGAAACTTGATAGTTTCTTTCATATTGAGACGAAAATGCGCCAAAAATATTTAACTCACAAAACACTTCTCTTTAGTTATTTGGGGGTTTTTAATATCGCTTATCAATAATAAGTAAGTATTAATATGAAATCAAACAAAAAAAATTGACGAAACTTGATAGTTTCTTACATATTGAGACGAAAATGCGCCAAAAATATTCAACTCACAAAACACTTCTATTTCGTTATTTGAGGGTTTTTAATATCGCTTATCAATAATAAGTAAGTATTAATATGTAATCAAACAAAAAAAAATTGACGAAACTTGATAGTTTCTTACATATTGAGACGAAAATGCGCCAAAAATATTTAACTCACAAAACACTTCTCTTTAGTTATTTGGGGGTTTTTAATATCGCTTATCAATAATAAGTAAGTATTAATATGAAATCAAACAAAAAAAAATTGACGAAACTTGATAGTTTCTTTCATATTGAGACGAAAATGCGCCAAAAATATTTAACTCACAAAACACTTCTCTTTAGTTATTTGGGGGTTTTTAATATCGCTTATCAATAATAAGTAAGTTTTAATATGAAATCAAACAAAAAAAAATTGACGAAACTTGATAGTTTCTTTCATATTGAGACGAAAATGCGCCAAAAATATTTAACTCACAAAACACTTCTATTTCGTTATTTGAGGGTTTTTAATATCGCTTATCAATAATAAGTAAGTATTAATATGAAATCAAACAAAAAAAAATTGACGAAACTTGATAGTTTCTTACATATTGAGACGAAAATGCGCCAAAAATATTTAACTCACAAAACACTTCTCTTTAGTTATTTGGGGGTTTTTAATATCGCTTATCAATAATAAGTAAGTATTAATATGAAATCAAACAAAAAAAAATTGACGAAACTTGATAGTTTCTTTCATATTGAGACGAAAATGCGCCAAAAATATTTAACTCACAAAACACTTCTCTTTAGTTATTTGGGGGTTTTTAATATCGCTTATCAATAATAAGTAAGTATTAATATGAAATCAAACAAAAAAAAATTGACGAAACTTGATAGTTTCTTTCATATTGAGACGAAAATGCGCCAAAAATATTTAACTCACAAAACACTTCTCTTTAGTTATTTGGGGGTTTTTAATATCGCTTATCAATAATAAGTAAGTATTAATATGAAATCAAACAAAAAAAATTGACGAAACTTGATAGTTTCTTTCATATTGAGACGAAAATGCGCCAAAAATATTTAACTCACAAAACACTTCTCTTTAGTTATTTGGGGGTTTTAAATATCGCTTATCAATAATAAGTTATTATTAATATGAAATCAAACAAAAAAAAATTGACGAAACTTGATAGTTTCTTTCATATTGAGACGAAAATGCGCCAAAAATATTTAACTCACAAAACACTTCTCTTTAGTTATTTGGGGGTTTTTAATATCGCTTATCAATAATAAGTAAGTATTAATATGAAATCAAACAAAAAAAATTGACGAAACTTGATAGTTTCTTACATATTGAGACGAAAATGCGCCAAAAATATTCAACTCACAAAACACTTCTATTTCGTTATTTGAGGGTTTTTAATATCGCTTATCAATAATAAGTAAGTATTAATATGAAATCAAACAAAAAAAAATTGACGAAACTTGATAGTTTCTTACATATTGAGACGAAAATGCGCCAAAAATATTTAACTCACAAAACACTTCTCTTTAGTTATTTGGGGGTTTTTAATATCGCTTATCAATAATAAGTAAGTATTAATATGAAATCAAACAAAAAAAAATTGACGAAACTTGATAGTTTCTTTCATATTGAGACGAAAATGCGCCAAAAATATTTAACTCACAAAACACTTCTCTTTAGTTATTTGGGGGTTTTTAATATCGCTTATCAATAATAAGTAAGTTTTAATATGAAATCAAACAAAAAAAAATTGACGAAACTTGATAGTTTCTTTCATATTGAGACGAAAATGCGCCAAAAATATTTAACTCACAAAACACTTCTCTTTAGTTATTTGGGGGTTTTTAATATCGCTTATCAATAATAAGTAAGTATTAATATGAAATCAAACAAAAAAAAATTGACGAAACTTGATAGTTTCTTACATATTGAGACGAAAATGCGCCAAAAATATTTAACTCACAAAACACTTCTCTTTAGTTATTTGGGGGCTTTTAATATCGCTAATCAATAATAAGTAAGTATTAATATGAAATCAAACAAAAAAAAATTGACGAAACTTGATAGTTTCTTTCATATTGAGACGAAAATGCGCCAAAAATATTTAACTCACAAAACACTTCTCTTTAGTTATTTGGGGGTTTTTAATATCGCTTATCAATAATAAGTAAGTATTAATATGTAATCAAACAAAAAAAAATTGACGAAACTTGATAGTTTCTTACATATTGAGACGAAAATGCGCCAAAAATATTTAACTCACAAAACACTTCTCTTTAGTTATTTGGGGGTTTTTAATATCGCTTATCAATAATAAGTAAGTTTTAATATGAAATCAAACAAAAAAAAATTGACGAAACTTGATAGTTTCTTTCATATTGAGACGAAAATGCGCCAAAAATATTTAACTCACAAAACACTTCTATTTCGTTATTTGAGGGTTTTTAATATCGCTTATCAATAATAAGTAAGTATTAATATGAAATCAAACAAAAAAAAATTGACGAAACTTGATAGTTTCTTACATATTGAGACGAAAATGCGCCAAAAATATTTAACTCACAAAACACTTCTCTTTAGTTATTTGGGGGTTTTTAATATCGCTTATCAATAATAAGTAAGTATTAATATGAAATCAAACAAAAAAAAATTGACGAAACTTGATAGTTTCTTTCATATTGAGACGAAAATGCGCCAAAAATATTTAACTCACAAAACACTTCTCTTTAGTTATTTGGGGGTTTTTAATATCGCTTATCAATAATAAGTAAGTATTAATATGAAATCAAACAAAAAAAAATTGACGAAACTTGATAGTTTCTTTCATATTGAGACGAAAATGCGCCAAAAATATTTAACTCACAAAACACTTCTCTTTAGTTATTTGGGGGTTTTTAATATCGCTTATCAATAATAAGTAAGTATTAATATGAAATCAAACAAAAAAAATTGACGAAACTTGATAGTTTCTTTCATATTGAGACGAAAATGCGCCAAAAATATTTAACTCACAAAACACTTCTCTTTAGTTATTTGGGGGTTTTAAATATCGCTTATCAATAATAAGTAAGTATTAATATGAAATCAAACAAAAAAAAATTGACGAAACTTGATAGTTTCTTACATATTGAGACGAAAATGCGCCAAAAATATTTAACTCACAAAACACTTCTCTTTAGTTATTTGGGGGTTTTTAATATCGCTTATCAATAATAAGTAAGTATTAATATGAAATCAAACAAAAAAAATTGACGAAACTTGATAGTTTCTTACATATTGAGACGAAAATGCGCCAAAAATATTTAACTCACAAAACACTTCTCTTTAGTTATTTGGGGGTTTTTAATATCGCTTATCAATAATAAGTAATTATTAATATGAAATCAAACAAAAAAAAATTGACGAAACTTGATAGTTTCTTTCATATTGAGACGAAAATGCGCCAAAAATATTTAACTCACAAAACACTTCTCTTTAGTTATTTGGGGGTTTTTAATATCGCTTATCAATAATAAGTAAGTATTAATATGAAATCAAACAAAAAAAATTGACGAAACTTGATAGTTTCTTACATATTGAGACGAAAATGCGCCAAAAATATTCAACTCACAAAACACTTCTATTTCGTTATTTGAGGGTTTTTAATATCGCTTATCAATAATAAGTAAGTATTAATATGTAATCAAACAAAAAAAAATTGACGAAACTTGATAGTTTCTTACATATTGAGACGAAAATGCGCCAAAAATATTTAACTCACAAAACACTTCTCTTTAGTTATTTGGGGGTTTTTAATATCGCTTATCAATAATAAGTAAGTATTAATATGAAATCAAACAAAAAAAAATTGACGAAACTTGATAGTTTCTTTCATATTGAGACGAAAATGCGCCAAAAATATTTAACTCACAAAACACTTCTCTTTAGTTATTTGGGGGTTTTTAATATCGCTTATCAATAATAAGTAAGTTTTAATATGAAATCAAACAAAAAAAAATTGACGAAACTTGATAGTTTCTTTCATATTGAGACGAAAATGCGCCAAAAATATTTAACTCACAAAACACTTCTATTTCGTTATTTGAGGGTTTTTAATATCGCTTATCAATAATAAGTAAGTATTAATATGAAATCAAACAAAAAAAAATTGACGAAACTTGATAGTTTCTTACATATTGAGACGAAAATGCGCCAAAAATATTTAACTCACAAAACACTTCTCTTTAGTTATTTGGGGGTTTTTAATATCGCTTATCAATAATAAGTAAGTATTAATATGAAATCAAACAAAAAAAAATTGACGAAACTTGATAGTTTCTTTCATATTGAGACGAAAATGCGCCAAAAATATTTAACTCACAAAACACTTCTCTTTAGTTATTTGGGGGTTTTTAATATCGCTTATCAATAATAAGTAAGTATTAATATGAAATCAAACAAAAAAAAATTGACGAAACTTGATAGTTTCTTTCATATTGAGACGAAAATGCGCCAAAAATATTTAACTCACAAAACACTTCTCTTTAGTTATTTGGGGGTTTTTAATATCGCTTATCAATAATAAGTAAGTATTAATATGAAATCAAACAAAAAAAATTGACGAAACTTGATAGTTTCTTTCATATTGAGACGAAAATGCGCCAAAAATATTTAACTCACAAAACACTTCTCTTTAGTTATTTGGGGGTTTTAAATATCGCTTATCAATAATAAGTTATTATTAATATGAAATCAAACAAAAAAAAATTGACGAAACTTGATAGTTTCTTTCATATTGAGACGAAAATGCGCCAAAAATATTTAACTCACAAAACACTTCTCTTTAGTTATTTGGGGGTTTTTAATATCGCTTATCAATAATAAGTAAGTATTAATATGAAATCAAACAAAAAAAATTGACGAAACTTGATAGTTTCTTACATATTGAGACGAAAATGCGCCAAAAATATTCAACTCACAAAACACTTCTATTTCGTTATTTGAGGGTTTTTAATATCGCTTATCAATAATAAGTAAGTATTAATATGAAATCAAACAAAAAAAAATTGACGAAACTTGATAGTTTCTTACATATTGAGACGAAAATGCGCCAAAAATATTTAACTCACAAAACACTTCTCTTTAGTTATTTGGGGGTTTTTAATATCGCTTATCAATAATAAGTAAGTATTAATATGAAATCAAACAAAAAAAAATTGACGAAACTTGATAGTTTCTTTCATATTGAGACGAAAATGCGCCAAAAATATTTAACTCACAAAACACTTCTCTTTAGTTATTTGGGGGTTTTTAATATCGCTTATCAATAATAAGTAAGTTTTAATATGAAATCAAACAAAAAAAAATTGACGAAACTTGATAGTTTCTTTCATATTGAGACGAAAATGCGCCAAAAATATTTAACTCACAAAACACTTCTCTTTAGTTATTTGGGGGTTTTTAATATCGCTTATCAATAATAAGTAAGTATTAATATGAAATCAAACAAAAAAAAATTGACGAAACTTGATAGTTTCTTACATATTGAGACGAAAATGCGCCAAAAATATTTAACTCACAAAACACTTCTCTTTAGTTATTTGGGGGCTTTTAATATCGCTAATCAATAATAAGTAAGTATTAATATGAAATCAAACAAAAAAAAATTGACGAAACTTGATAGTTTCTTTCATATTGAGACGAAAATGCGCCAAAAATATTTAACTCACAAAACACTTCTCTTTAGTTATTTGGGGGTTTTTAATATCGCTTATCAATAATAAGTAAGTATTAATATGTAATCAAACAAAAAAAAATTGACGAAACTTGATAGTTTCTTACATATTGAGACGAAAATGCGCCAAAAATATTTAACTCACAAAACACTTCTCTTTAGTTATTTGGGGGTTTTTAATATCGCTTATCAATAATAAGTAAGTTTTAATATGAAATCAAACAAAAAAAAATTGACGAAACTTGATAGTTTCTTTCATATTGAGACGAAAATGCGCCAAAAATATTTAACTCACAAAACACTTCTATTTC
Organism: Odontocerum albicorne; assembly: GCA_949825065.1. Lineage (NCBI taxonomy): Eukaryota > Metazoa > Arthropoda > Insecta > Trichoptera > Odontoceridae > Odontocerum > Odontocerum albicorne. The sequence goes on along the minus strand of OX463866.1, from coordinate 19,721,364 downwards.
GTTATTTGAGGGTTTTTAATATCGCTTATCAATAATAAGTAAGTATTAATATGAAATCAAACAAAAAAAAATTGACGAAACTTGATAGTTTCTTACATATTGAGACGAAAATGCGCCAAAAATATTTAACTCACAAAACACTTCTCTTTAGTTATTTGGGGGTTTTTAATATCGCTTATCAATAATAAGTAAGTATTAATATGAAATCAAACAAAAAAAAATTGACGAAACTTGATAGTTTCTTTCATATTGAGACGAAAATGCGCCAAAAATATTTAACTCACAAAACACTTCTCTTTAGTTATTTGGGGGTTTTTAATATCGCTTATCAATAATAAGTAAGTATTAATATGAAATCAAACAAAAAAAAATTGACGAAACTTGATAGTTTCTTTCATATTGAGACGAAAATGCGCCAAAAATATTTAACTCACAAAACACTTCTCTTTAGTTATTTGGGGGTTTTTAATATCGCTTATCAATAATAAGTAAGTATTAATATGAAATCAAACAAAAAAAATTGACGAAACTTGATAGTTTCTTTCATATTGAGACGAAAATGCGCCAAAAATATTTAACTCACAAAACACTTCTCTTTAGTTATTTGGGGGTTTTAAATATCGCTTATCAATAATAAGTTATTATTAATATGAAATCAAACAAAAAAAAATTGACGAAACTTGATAGTTTCTTTCATATTGAGACGAAAATGCGCCAAAAATATTTAACTCACAAAACACTTCTCTTTAGTTATTTGGGGGTTTTTAATATCGCTTATCAATAATAAGTAAGTATTAATATGAAATCAAACAAAAAAAATTGACGAAACTTGATAGTTTCTTACATATTGAGACGAAAATGCGCCAAAAATATTCAACTCACAAAACACTTCTATTTCGTTATTTGAGGGTTTTTAATATCGCTTATCAATAATAAGTAAGTATTAATATGAAATCAAACAAAAAAAAATTGACGAAACTTGATAGTTTCTTACATATTGAGACGAAAATGCGCCAAAAATATTTAACTCACAAAACACTTCTCTTTAGTTATTTGGGGGTTTTTAATATCGCTTATCAATAATAAGTAAGTATTAATATGAAATCAAACAAAAAAAAATTGACGAAACTTGATAGTTTCTTTCATATTGAGACGAAAATGCGCCAAAAATATTTAACTCACAAAACACTTCTCTTTAGTTATTTGGGGGTTTTTAATATCGCTTATCAATAATAAGTAAGTTTTAATATGAAATCAAACAAAAAAAAATTGACGAAACTTGATAGTTTCTTTCATATTGAGACGAAAATGCGCCAAAAATATTTAACTCACAAAACACTTCTCTTTAGTTATTTGGGGGTTTTTAATATCGCTTATCAATAATAAGTAAGTATTAATATGAAATCAAACAAAAAAAAATTGACGAAACTTGATAGTTTTCTTACATATTGAGACGAAAATGCGCCAAAAATATTTAACTCACAAAACACTTCTCTTTAGTTATTTGGGGGTTTTTAATATCGCTTATCAATAATAAGTAAGTATTAATATGAAATCAAACAAAAAAAAATTGACGAAACTTGATAGTTTCTTACATATTGAGACGAAAATGCGCCAAAAATATTTAACTCACAAAACACTTCTCTTTAGTTATTTGGGGGCTTTTAATATCGCTAATCAATAATAAGTAAGTATTAATATGAAATCAAACAAAAAAAAATTGACGAAACTTGATAGTTTCTTTCATATTGAGACGAAAATGCGCCAAAAATATTTAACTCACAAAACACTTCTCTTTAGTTATTTGGGGGTTTTTAATATCGCTTATCAATAATAAGTAAGTATTAATATGTAATCAAACAAAAAAAATTGACGAAACTTGATAGTTTCTTACATATTGAGACGAAAATGCGCCAAAAATATTTAACTCACAAAACACTTCTCTTTAGTTATTTGGGGGTTTTTAATATCGCTTATCAATAATAAGTAAGTTTTAATATGAAATCAAACAAAAAAAAATTGACGAAACTTGATAGTTTCTTTCATATTGAGACGAAAATGCGCCAAAAATATTTAACTCACAAAACACTTCTATTTCGTTATTTGAGGGTTTTTAATATCGCTTATCAATAATAAGTAAGTATTAATATGAAATCAAACAAAAAAAAATTGACGAAACTTGATAGTTTCTTACATATTGAGACGAAAATGCGCCAAAAATATTTAACTCACAAAACACTTCTCTTTAGTTATTTGGGGTTTTTAATATCGCTTATCAATAATAAGTAAGTATTAATATGAAATCAAACAAAAAAAAATTGACGAAACTTGATAGTTTCTTTCATATTGAGACGAAAATGCGCCAAAAATATTTAACTCACAAAACACTTCTCTTTAGTTATTTGGGGGTTTTTAATATCGCTTATCAATAATAAGTAAGTATTAATATGAAATCAAACAAAAAAAAATTGACGAAACTTGATAGTTTCTTTCATATTGAGACGAAAATGCGCCAAAAATATTTAACTCACAAAACACTTCTCTTTAGTTATTTGGGGGTTTTTAATATCGCTTATCAATAATAAGTAAGTATTAATATGAAATCAAACAAAAAAAATTGACGAAACTTGATAGTTTCTTTCATATTGAGACGAAAATGCGCCAAAAATATTTAACTCACAAAACACTTCTCTTTAGTTATTTGGGGGTTTTAAATATCGCTTATCAATAATAAGTTATTATTAATATGAAATCAAACAAAAAAAAATTGACGAAACTTGATAGTTTCTTTCATATTGAGACGAAAATGCGCCAAAAATATTTAACTCACAAAACACTTCTCTTTAGTTATTTGGGGGTTTTTAATATCGCTTATCAATAATAAGTAAGTATTAATATGAAATCAAACAAAAAAAATTGACGAAACTTGATAGTTTCTTACATATTGAGACGAAAATGCGCCAAAAATATTCAACTCACAAAACACTTCTATTTCGTTATTTGAGGGTTTTTAATATCGCTTATCAATAATAAGTAAGTATTAATATGAAATCAAACAAAAAAAAATTGACGAAACTTGATAGTTTCTTACATATTGAGACGAAAATGCGCCAAAAATATTTAACTCACAAAACACTTCTCTTTAGTTATTTGGGGGTTTTTAATATCGCTTATCAATAATAAGTAAGTATTAATATGAAATCAAACAAAAAAAAATTGACGAAACTTGATAGTTTCTTTCATATTGAGACGAAAATGCGCCAAAAATATTTAACTCACAAAACACTTCTCTTTAGTTATTTGGGGGTTTTTAATATCGCTTATCAATAATAAGTAAGTTTTAATATGAAATCAAACAAAAAAAAATTGACGAAACTTGATAGTTTCTTTCATATTGAGACGAAAATGCGCCAAAAATATTTAACTCACAAAACACTTCTCTTTAGTTATTTGGGGGTTTTTAATATCGCTTATCAATAATAAGTAAGTATTAATATGAAATCAAACAAAAAAAAATTGACGAAACTTGATAGTTTCTTACATATTGAGACGAAAATGCGCCAAAAATATTTAACTCACAAAACACTTCTCTTTAGTTATTTGGGGGCTTTTAATATCGCTTATCAATAATAAGTAAGTATTAATATGAAATCAAACAAAAAAAAATTGACGAAACTTGATAGTTTCTTTCATATTGAGACGAAAATGCGCCAAAAATATTTAACTCACAAAACACTTCTCTTTAGTTATTTGGGGGTTTTTAATATCGCTTATCAATAATAAGTAAGTATTAATATGAAATCAAACAAAAAAAAATTGACGAAACTTGATAGTTTCTTACCTATTGAGACGAAAATGCGCCAAAAATATTTAACTCACAAAACACTTCTCTTTAGTTATTTGGGGGTTTTAAATATCGCTTATCAATAATAAGTAAGTATTTATATAAAATCAAACAAAAAAAAATTGACGAAACTTGATAGTTTCTTTCATATTGAGACGAAAATGCGCCAAAAATATTTTACTCACAAAACACTTCTCTTTAGTTATTTGGGGGTTTTTAATATCGCTTATCAATAATAAGTAAGTATTAATATGAAATCAAACAAAAAAAAATTGATGAAACTTGATAGTTTCTTTCATATTGAGACGAAAATGCGCCAAAAATATTTAACTCACAAAACACTTCTCTTTAGTTATTTGGGGGTTTTTAATATCGCTTATCAATAATAAGTAAGTATTAATATGAAATCAAACAAAAAAAATTGACGAAACTTGATAGTTTCTTACATATTGAGACGAAAATGCGCCAAAAATATTCAACTCACAAAACACTTCTATTTCGTTATTTGAGGGTTTTTAATATCGCTTATCAATAATAAGTAAGTATTAATATGAAATCAAACAAAAAAAAATTGACGAAACTTGATAGTTTCTTACATATTGAGACGAAAATGCGCCAAAAATATTTAACTCACAAAACACTTCTCTTTAGTTATTTGGGGGTTTTTAATATCGCTTATCAATAATAAGTAAGTATTAATATGAAATCAAACAAAAAAAATTGACGAAACTTGATAGTTTCTTACATATTGAGACGAAAATGCGCCAAAAATATTTTACTCACAAAACACTTCTCTTTAGTTATTTGGGGGTTTTTAATATCGCTTATCAATAATAAGTAAGTATTAATATGAAATCAAACAAAAAAAATTGACGAAACTTGATAGTTTCTTACATATTGAGACGAAAATGCGCCAAAAATATTCAACTCACAAAACACTTCTATTTCGTTATTTGAGGGTTTTTAATATCGCTTATCAATAATAAGTAAGTATTAATATGAAATCAAACAAAAAAAAATTGACGAAACTTGATAGTTTCTTACATATTGAGACGAAAATGCGCCAAAAATATTTAACTCACAAAACACTTCTCTTTAGTTATTTGGGGGTTTTTAATATCGCTTATCAATAATAAGTAAATATTAATATGAAATCAAACAAAAAAAAATTGACGAAACTTGATAGTTTCTTACATATTGAGACGAAAATGCGCCAAAAATATTTAACTCACAAAACACTTCTCTTTAGTTATTTGGGGGTTTTAAATATCGCTTATCAATAATAAGTAAGTATTAATATGAAATCAAACAAAAAAAATTGACGAAACTTGATAGTTTCTTACATATTGAGACGAAAATGCGCCAAAAATATTTTACTCACAAAACACTTCTCTTTAGTTATTTGGGGGTTTTTAATATCGCTTATCAATAATAAGTAAGTATTAATATGAAATCAAACAAAAAAAATTGACGAAACTTGATAGTTTCTTACATATTGAGACGAAAATGCGCCAAAAATATTCAACTCACAAAACACTTCTATTTCGTTATTTGAGGGTTTTTAATATCGCTTATCAATAATAAGTAAGTATTAATATGAAATCAAACAAAAAAAAATTGACGAAACTTGATAGTTTCTTACATATTGAGACGAAAATGCGCCAAAAATATTTAACTCACAAAACACTTCTCTTTAGTTATTTGGGGGTTTTTAATATCGCTTATCAATAATAAGTAAATATTAATATGAAATCAAACAAAAAAAAATTGACGAAACTTGATAGTTTCTTACATATTGAGACGAAAATGCGCCAAAAATATTTAACTCACAAAACACTTCTCTTTAGTTATTTGGGGGTTTTTAATATCGCTTATCAATAATAAGTAAGTATTAATATGAAATCAAACAAAAAAAAATTGACGAAACTTGATAGTTTCTTTCATATTGAGACGAAAATGCGCCAAAAATATTTAACTCACAAAACACTTCTCTTTAGTTATTTGGGGGTTTTTAATATCGCTTATCAATAATAAGTAAGTATTGATATGAAATCAAACAAAAAAAATTGACGAAACTTGATAGTTTCTTACATATTGAGACGAAAATGCGCCAAAAATATTCAACTCACAAAACACTTCTATTTCGTTATTTGAGGGTTTTTAATATCGCTTATCAATAATAAGTAAGTATTAATATGAAATCAAACAAAAAAAAATTGACGAAACTTGATAGTTTCTTACATATTGAGACGAAAATGCGCCAAAAATATTTAACTCACAAAACACTTCTCTTTAGTTATTTGGGGGTTTTTTATATCGCTTATCAATAATAAGTAAGTATTAATATGAAATCAAACAAAAAAAAATTGACGAAACTTGATAGTTTCTTTCATATTGAGACGAAAATGCGCCAAAAATATTTAACTCACAAAACACTTCTCTTTAGTTATTTGGGGGTTTTTAATATCGCTTATCAATAATAAGTAAGTATTAATATGAAATCAAACAAAAAAAATTGACGAAACTTGATAGTTTCTTACATATTGAGACGAAAATGCGCCAAAAATATTCAACTCACAAAACACTTCTATTTCGTTATTTGAGGGTTTTTAATATCGCTTATCAATAAAAGTAAGTATTAATATGAAATCAAACAAAAAAAAATTGACGAAACTTGATAGTTTCTTACATATTGAGACGAAAATGCGCCAAAAATATTTAACTCACAAAACACTTCTCTTTAGTTATTTGGGGGTTTTTAATATCGCTTATCAATAATAAGTAAGTATAATATGAAATCTTGTATGAAAAATATGAAAATGTATTGTATGATTTGTATCTATCTTTAAATAGGCCAAGATCCACTATGAATTAATACGAAATACGAACATTTAATTTTAGGTATAAAAAATCGAAAATCCATTGTGAAATGTCACAGGGGACATGCTACATTTTCTCAAGTATAATAAAGAACTTCTATGCACTTGTAAAAAATATTTTAATTTAGAAAGGTACTCAATCTATAAAATAAATTATTTGTATTGTGGGGAGAAAACATTTAAAAATACTGGTCGATATATTAACTAAGACACAGCGCAAATTTAATTGAAGTGCATGGCCGCGCGGTAACTCACTGAACTTCCGTGAGGAAGGTCGTGGCTTCGAACCTCACGCTGTGCTTCTCCCCTCGAACGACACAGGCACTAGTGTTCGAGGGTATAAGGATACTTATGACTTCGGTCATATCTATTATTTTTTTAAAAGAAAAAACTTATAGCCAGTTCAAATTATAATTTGCTTAAATGTTATTGATATAGTTTTTCTCAAATTTACCTTTTTATTTAATACTGTATTAAGTAGACATGTTTTGTAACACAAAATATTGGCATCTACCAACATAATATGGTATCAAAATGTTATTCTGAAAAAAGAAAAAACAGCGAGCCGGTTGTTAAAAAATAGGTTGACACCACTGCCCACACGTAAATGCTGTGATGGATGATTCTTCAAAATCTTCCATGCCGTTTCTTCTTTGGCATTGCTGTATATGACCATTTATCATTTTATTAGCCTCAGCCTGTCAGCGTCTTTCATTTTGCTTTTACCGATCTTCGTTGTAGATCCGCCATCTTCCATTTCCATTAAAAGATTGTCCTTGTTCAACTTTTTATGTTTGCTGCCGTAGCCATTGTTTTCCCGTTTTCCTTCGCTTTTCAACAACACGCTTTTCTATCAATCTGGATCTTCCAGACATTTTAAACGTTTTTTTATGTATCAAGTTTAAAATTTAACGGCCGAACTGAAAGTTACTTTGCGGATTTGTAACATACATGCAAACAAACGATTGCGTCGATCCCAATGAACAAACGAAACTCTAAAACAGTGCTTGTCAACCTTTTTGACCCGCGGCCCCCGTTTTGAATTTAATATTATTATGTCCCACCTATATTAGTAGCTCAGGGAAAAAATAAATAACATTAAAATTCCACCATTTATTTAAATGTTACTTGATGGATTTTCAATAGAATAAATGATTATAACACAGGTCTTATGAATTACATATGATATATACTCGTTCAAGTGTGATCCTTGTGACTGGTATAAACTAACAAGTTTCTTAATGTCCGGTTGCAATGTTGTCAGCGACATACGAAGATATCCGCGGCCTAGTTGGTAAGACGACCTCCGTGGCCTAGTTGGTAAGACGCTTATTGGCAACACTACCTAGTTGGTAAGACTAACTCCGTGGCCTAGTTGGTAAGACGCTTATTGGTAAGACTACCTAGTTGGTAAGACTACCTCCGTGGCCTAGTTGGTAAGAAGCTTATTGGTAAGACTACCTAGTTGGTAAGACTACCTCCGTGGCCTAGTTGGTAAGACGCTTATTGGTAAGACTACCTAGTTGGTAAGACGACCTCCGTGGCCTAGTTGGTAAGACGCTTATTGGTAAGACTACCTAGTTGGTAAGACTACCTCCGTGGCCTAGTTGGTAAGAAGCTTATTGGTAAGACTACCTAGTTGGTAAGACTACCTCCGTGGCCTAGTTGGTAAGACGCTTATTGGTAAGACTACCTAGTTGGTAAGACTACCTCCGTGGCCTAGTTGATAAGACGCTTATTGGTAAGACTACCTAGTTGTTAAGACGCTTATTGGTAAGACTACCTAGTTGGTAAGACGCTTATTGGTAAGACTACCTAGTTGGTAAGACGCTTATTGGTAAGACGACCTAGTTGGCAAGACGACTTCCATAGCCTAGTTGGTAAAATGCTTGTCTCCCAGCCCGGAGGTTGCGGGCTCGATTCCCGTTGGAACTCTAGATAAAAAAAAATGAATTCCAGTCTGGTTTTCAATTCAAGCCTCTATAACATATTTCTGGTTGGTTGGAAGAGATTGCTACAAATTAAAAACTATTTGCGAAATAATTAAACTTTTGTCCTAAAATTGTAGCACATGTCGTCCTCATTTGTAGCGCGCCGCTAATCGACAAACAATAAATAATATTGACGTTGTGCACGAGATTAGACATGCTTTTCAAATACACGCAAGATTTGACATGCTTTGTGTACATGTGCAAAGTTCTTTGTTTACAAAAAACAAATGTACTCGTATATTTATTGTTTTATAACAAATTAAACATTTTGGCTTAAAAATTACCTAATGAAATTAACTTTTGTATTTTATTTAAATATTATACATATTTTAATTAATTTACATATATTTCAATAGTAACTTGTTGAATTTTGATAGTTTTCAAATAATTTTAATATTTTATTCCGACTGCCCCCCCCCCCCCCCCCCACCCCCTAGAGTTTACCCTGGCACCGCAAAAGTTGATTGTTGGCCTGCGGCTCCCTTGAAATGTTCTGTAACCCTAAGGCCTCGGTCACACAAGAAGAAGCCTCACTTGATGCTTAGAGCTATGTTGCGAGTTAGGCGACATATCCTAGCGAACCAACGTACCGCATACTATCGCAGTGGCCACACTGCACGCTTCGCGCCACGTTGCATGACGATTAGTCATCGAGTGAATCTTCTAGCGAACAGACGTGTTGGTTAATTTACAAGATAGCGGAAGTTTTAATAACAGCTGTGTATAAAAGGGCGCCTTTGTGGAACCCATCGAGCAAATTATACAAAAATATACCTGTAATAAAATCACTTTGGAATGAAGTTCCACAGGAAGTAAATAAAGATAAGGTAAGTTGTAATGAAATTGGTTAGTTTTGAGAGTGGCATCGTGTGTTGACTCAACCGCTCCCAACTGTCAAATGAATTTGTGCGTAGCACTTTGTTATGGCCAGGCATGAAGTCACCTAGTAAATCTCTCCCTGGCTCCATCCCAACTCATCGTCTGCGAAGACTGTTGGGGTCAGCTCTCCTCGTCCTCAGGTTGTATGCTCTTCTGTCCCGGACTACGTCCCCCAGGCCGTGCCTCTGCATCAGGTTATCTCTTTGCACCACCCATGAATTCCTTGATCTTCCCCTGGCTGCCACTCGAGGAAGATCCATGGAGATTGCCTGGTTCACAATGTGATCGGGTGCTCTGTGTCCAATGTGCCCATACCATCTCAATCGCCTCTCCTCCATCTTGCTGTTGATGTCTGTAACACCCAGGCTTCCACGAATGCGTGAGCTTCTTATTTTGTCTATTAGGGACACACCTGCTGACCATCTTAGCATGCGCATTTCAGCAGTTTCTAGTTGCCTAGAGTAAGAGGTATACATCGTCCAGCATTCGGAGCCATAGAGGAGTGCGGGTCTGACAATTGTTTGGTATACTTTTCCTTTTAACTTTACTGGCATTTTTGGATCACATAGAACTCTTGTCATTGATCTAAACTTCATCAAGTCACCTAGTATATGAGTCGCGTAAAATCTAGCTTAGCACCTAACGAAGCATTTTGGTGTGGCCTCGGCCTAAGAGAGCCATATAGCTCTCCGTTGAGAAACTCTGCTCTAGAGTTATTCTATAATTATTATTCATTTCCATAATTACTGACGGTTAATTACTAGTTGAAATATAAAGCTAATGACTTATTCCTTATTAAACGTTCGAAGTAAACAAGATTTTTTTTAATTCCGGGAATACCCTACGGCACTGGATTGCTTTGAAGTTGGAAATCACTCGTAATAAAACGTTGATTCACAGATTAAATTTAATTAGTGTTTGCTGCCGAAACCGCAATGTTGCGCAGTGGCAGTGCTGTGAGAGGCATATATTGGGTTGATGCAAAAGTTATGACCGTTTTTTATGATCCCAGGTAAAAAAAATCCCAGGTAAGAAATGATGAATAGTATCTTCTTTTAAATGATTCCATTGTATAAAGGATGCTTTCCTTCTACTTTCTATTCAATTTTGGCCTGGCCAGAGTACAGTGAAGAGCCCTTGTATTTTTTCAAAATGTCGGTCGATAAAGTGCATTTACGTCATTGTTTACTTAATGAATTCCGTAAAGACAATACCGCGAGTGTGGCAACCAAAAACATTTGCGAAGTGTATGGAGCAGATGTCATCAATGTTCGACAGGTACGAAGATGGTTTAGAAAATTCCGATCTGGGGATTTTTCACTAATTGTTTTTCACAAATTTTTCACTATTGTGTATTTTGAACTCTTGGAACGCAATCAAACAATTACAACAGAACGATATTGTCAGCAATTATCCAAATTGAACATCGCCCTTCAAAAGGATAGACCAGAATTGGCAAACAGAAAAGGGGTAGTGTTTCATCCCGACAACGCGTGACCACATGTGGCTATGATGACCCAACACAAGCTAAATGAGTTGAATTGGGATGTTATCAAGCATCCACCGTATTGTCCAGATCTTGCTCCTTCCGATTTTCATTTATTACGATCACTGCAAAAATTTTTAAATGATAAAAAATTTGATACAATAAGGGATGGTATAAACATCCCTTACTACATTTTTCACATCAAAATCCACGGAATTTTACACTAATGGTATTAATAAGTTGAAAGAAAGATGGGAGAAGGTTATAAGAACTGATGGAAATTATATAATTGATTAAATAAATAATACAAATCTAAAAAAAATGTTTAATTGTATATGTAAAAAACGGTCATAACTTTTGCATCAACCCAATATATGTTATGTACATAGGAGAACTTAGTCATTGGTAGAGCCGTCTAAATACATTTAAGTACGAGTACATAAATGTAAACGAGTACGGAATGTCCCCATAAAACTAAATCTCTCGCTAGCACGGAATATCGAATAACTTTGTCGGATGTCGTTAGGTCATCGTTATGAATGCTATACAAAAAAATATATTGAAAAAATTCTTACATGTTACATTGAAATTCGTTTAACACGAAAAATTGGTTAACATTCTGGTTCTGACAAAATGCTACGTAATTTCATACATTTATTTTCTTTTAACACGAAACATAAACGCTTAACACGAAAATATTTCGCATCTTTAAATAATAAAAAAAATATACCGGCCGCCGCGTAGACGCCACATTGTTGATTGTTTATGACTCACTTTCTATTGACTAGGCCGACGTTTTATAATTATAATAACAATAAATTACAAGGGTGCCGCTTGCCGCACTCACCTTAGGTAGGCACCCGCCATTATAAATAAATTGGATTATCTGTCAGCAGGGAGAACATTTTAAATTGTCAACAGTCAAAACATTTCATTTTTTAGTTGCAGTTTATTCTTGAATTCAGTGGTGAACACGTCTTAAGTGGTGAATTTTGTATTTTATATATTATTTATAGTTAACACGTTCGCTGCTAAAGACGCCCCTGGGGCGTCAACATATTTTTTGTAGAGACGCTGATGACGCCCGTTGCGCGTCATTCGGTTCTCTTTGTTTGTATGGTACCGAATATTTTAAGGTTTCCGTAAGATTTTAAGGTTTCGAAAATACCGTAAGATTTTAAGGTTTCGAAAATATGATTTTTTTCAGTACCTCTACACTATTCTATAAATACATATCGCAGTGAATGTGTTAAGGCATTAACGTTGTGGAGGTTTGAAGACATTGTAATTTGTTTTATCAAATACTGTTTATTCCACTTTTTGTAACGGTATAACCCTATCGGTTCCTAGAAATTTCTAAATCAGTGCATCGAGGTGAACATCTGGCAAACACATATTTACTAAGAATCTCTCCGCTGCTTGCCGAGGTCGTCTCATGCCTCCCTGTCCCCAGCCCGAATGTTTACCGCTAGAAGCATGTATCTCGCCACCAGTTCGAACATAATTCAGTCTTGTTTGTGCTCCTCTGATGATGAGGTGAAAGCCTTGAAACCGGCAGGGTTATACCGTTACAAAAAGTGGAATAAACAGTGTTTGATAAAACAAATTAACATACAATGGTGAATTTTGTGTTTAGTGAAAAAAATCATAAATGTATCTCCCTTAACAGTGCAATGACAGGAAAATCAGTGCGTAAACAAAACGCTATTTCTCTTAAATTGAAAATTAAATTGCTGAAAGCAATAGATGTAGGGCATTCTTCGAAAGCGGACATTTGTAAATAAGTTTGGAATCACCAATTCGACGTTGTCAACAATCATAAAGAACAGAGACCAACTTACTGAAACGTTTGAGCACAATATATTTTTTTTCCAAAAAACTATTGACATTATTTTTGTTTATATTGTGTGTGTTTTTATGTAATTACGTTATTAAACATATTAAATGCTAACAAATCGTGTGTCCCTTGTGTTGTGTTATAAGCTCATCTAATTTTAATGTGTAAACTTTATATGTTAAATTAATTAAATATCACATCAAAAATGCTGGTGAGTTGTTTTTTGTAAATTTCTTATAACACGAAAAAATATTTTTCATGATTTCGTGTTAAACGATTTCTACTACATATACGAGTATACCGTATTTTACGGACTATAAGACGCACCTTAATTTAAAAAAAAAATAACATTTTTACCATTTTTATTATTAGATTGCAAAGTCAGACTAAAAAAAATTCTAAATTTATAAAACCGAATTGACCTTTAAAATCGTCATCTGAACTTTCTTCTTCTTATAGATATATGGCCATTTTTAAGACTGGCGGAAATTTTAATTCAAATACTGGACATTTTTATATTAATTTCGAGTATAAGACGCACCTGAATTTTGGAGGCAATTTTCTTAAGAAAAAAGTGCGTCTTCTAGTCCGTAAAATACGGTATATAAATATAAAAAATATTCCAGAACGTTTTTAATTTTTTAAATGTTTGAAAGACCGCCATTTTGAAACAAGATGGCGGATCAAGCTGGGTAACGAGCTTAGCTGAGATATTTACCAGCTCAATATTTCAGAAAAGTTTGATCGAAATCCGATTCAAACTACTTGAGTTATCGTGTTTTCAAAAGTCGTATCCCATACCATATGTAACCATACATAACATCAGGGGCGGCTCGTGACTTTAAACACAGGTGGGGTTCCCCCCCCCCCAATTTTTTTTTCCAAAAGAAAACTAACTATATACATATTTAGTACAGTGAGGTCGAACCAAGCAAATTCTACGAATTATCAAATTTTTTATTGCGAAATTAAACAAAAATAATTTTTATTTACATATAAACATTAACAAAACTATCATTATAAAAAAAACATGTATTTTTTGACAAAATCAAATGAAAATAATTTTTATTAATGTATAAAAATGAAATAAGCAAAACTCTTTTTATAAAAATATTAATTTTTCACAAAATCGAATGGAAATCGTTTATATTAATATAATACATGAACATGAAAAACAAAAAAATAAACATCTCTCAGTACAGCGCAGGGCAGGCCTGCTTCTGCCCCAAATAGACCTTTACGCAGCAAACGAAAAGCGACCTTCTGTAAACGGTAATACGGAACTTTTCTCTTTACCTCCACTGATTGCCCTAACACGACTCAATCGCGTAAGAGCGACTGCTCAACTGAAGGCAGCGGCCTGGGCACATAGTAAACTGCCCATAACTCGTTTAGTTGTATGCGTGCATGTAATTTCGTACTGCTGGAGGAGGCCGGGGCCCACAATGGGCTGTAGTGCCATTGATGATGATGATCGTATTTCGTGCGCGTATATATTTCACACCTACTTACCAGTAATAAGTTAATATAGTTTTTATTCAAATATTTCTTACGTGCAAATAATTTTCCGAAAAACTAAGAATAATTACAACTATACCAATAATAAATACACGTTTCAAAAACATTTCAGCTAATTATTAATTTTTGATTAGGAGAAATGTGTGTGGGGCAGTGCCCCGGTTGCCCTTAAAGACGAGCCGCCCCTGCATAACATAATATATATAAAATATGTATATACTATATGATGATCACTTTTTAACGGAGAGTAGTTTCAGTCTCCTGGTCATGATAAGAAAGTGAATTGAAATTTTCCAGAAGTTGTAACATGAGACCAATGCTGCATGTGCGGGACGGGACGTATGCGCCACAGAAATTAGGAAATTTTATTCAGCCCAGTTCAATGCCTTCTGTTATGAAGTTATATGATCGTACTTTCGTAGGTTGAAAATAGATCTTAGACAAACATTTTGAAGACGCTGTAATTTGTCCAGCTGTTCCTCTGTAACATCCAAGTAACATACGTCCGCATAGTCCAGAATCGGAAAGAGCAGAGATTGTACGAGTAACATTTAAGGTTTTAGTTGGCAGAAATCTTTGCAACACTTTAAGGGAATGAAGGCTGAAGAAGATCCTTCGGCTTACCTCATTTATTTGATCTCGCCATGAGAGTGTGTTATCTAGTTACTGCATGCATTTTCATCGCTTTTCACTTACCTTCCTTCTGTCAGTTCCATATAACTTTATGAAAAAAAAAAACAAACATGGATTTTTTTAAATATGTATTTATTAATGAATGAGATCAAATAAAATGGAGAAAAAAAAAAGGTAAATAAAATTGTTTTCCAAATAAAAATATATATATATATATATAACAATTGCAAGAGGCACTTAGTCGTGCGGGTTAGCACACTATACTTTCTAAAACAAAGGTAACTGGTTCCAATCCTAACAAATCAAGCTAATCACTCTCTCCATATCCGTATGCCCAAGTCAAGTGGTCCGAGTCTAGAATCACGAAGAATCAAATATATAAACAGACTCCGCCTCAAATCAGAATGGCAATCTATAATCAAATTGAAGCGACAACTTAATGAAGATAAACCATAACTTCAACCTTTGTAGAAGCCGCGCACTTGTGCTTACATTACGGTTGAGACTCCGCTGTAGGGCGAGAGATATCCGTTACGCATCCACTTATTGACTTTAAACAAGCACTGAAGATGAAAACTACAAAGTTTACAAAACGTCGGCATCATAAGTCAAACCGCACGGTACAACACTCCGAAAGACCTCATGCAACTGATATGATGAACCGCTAAATGCCTCAAAACACATTTAGAGAATCGAAGAGTTTAAAACAAACCCAAAAGAATCGAACAGTAAAAAAAAACAGATGCGTGAGACTCTCGCGCGGTAGAAGTGAAACTTCTTAGCTCCTAGGAAAAGTTGATTTTATGCATTGCTTTTTTTCCATTTGTTAACTATTTTTATTATTTTATTTTTATTATCAGTGGCATTCAAATTCTCTATACCACTTTCTGTGTCTTCAATTAACGACGGTATCGATTCATCCAGTGTATTTGATGTTGTTGGAAGGTTATGTTGTCCACCGTGTTTCTTTAACACCCTTTGATAGCCCTGGCTCGACACTCTACTTCTTCCCAAGGTACTTAAGGTTCTTGTTGGTACTTTTCTTGGCGGTTTATTCGCTTTCTTCCGTTCTCTAAAGGCTCGCATTCTGTACGCGTCTTTTTCACCATTTCACTTTTCACACAATGGAGATTGTTAGCTAAAAGATTAAGCTGTGTTTGTGTAATATATAACATAATACGCAAGCTTCTACTGGTTGCTTTATGCTACGTATACACACAGTACATGCGGCGCATGTCTATGATGTATGCGACGGAAAGAGTAGAAACGATAATCCTTCTCTTTCCTCTCAACTGCCGGTTGGAGTCGAAGAGCGAGAAGCGTCGCGCTGCGCATGCGCGTAGCCTATGGTGTATGTGACGGAGAGAGTAGAAACGATTCTTCCTCTTTTTCCTCTCTTCTGGAGTCGGAGAAGGGGAAGGGTTTCACTTTTCGTGACGTTCAGGCCAATTTTCCCTACCGCGCATATAGAAGTTTCACTTCAAAAATTATTTTCATGATCAAGAATGCTGATTTATCCATGTCACGTTTAATCATTTATTGGAAAAAGCAAAACAGCACTCCTGGTTTGTGTGTAGGAACTTGTCCAGACATCTCATACACTGGTTCAATGTCACAGCACTCGCTGCGCTATTGGGCAGTATTATCATTATAGCCTGGCAGCATGGATGCTGTTAATATATGTATCAAGTTTATCTGTCATATGGTCATGGAGAGACAGCAAGGGATAAGGAAACAGAACACCACTAAAGCAGCACTCCAGGCTTGTATGTAGGAACTTGTCCAGACATCTCATACACTGGTTCAGTGTCACAGCACTCACTGCACTATTGGGCAGTATTATCATTATAACCAGGCAGCATTAATGCTATTAATATTTATATCAAGTTAGCCTGTCGTATTTATGTTCATGGAAAGACAGCAAGAGAACACCATTAAAATAGCATTTCTGGGTTTGTGTGTAGGAACTTGTCCAGACGTTTCATACACCGGTTCAATGTCACAGCACTTACTACACTATTGGGCAGTGTTATCATTATAGATGCTGTTAATATCTATATCAAGTTTACCTGTTATATGTTCATGAAGAGACAGCAAGGGGAACAAAACAGAACTAAAGCAACACTTTTGGATTCTGGTGCTGTACATTCTCTAGACTCTATTCCATAAGTCACGATTGACCACACTCATGTTCTGTAAATGTTGACCTTACTGTCTATTCTCATGTATTTGTTATTCCAGGCCACACTGTTTAGGCATCTAGAGACAGCAGTGGCTCTTCTTATTTGAACTTTTATTTCGGCATGGAGTTTTTTGTAGTTGAACACACTGACTCCTAGATATTAGAATTCCGTCACTTGTTTAATAGGATTGTCATCACTCATGAGCTGGCATCTCACAGGATTGTCATCACTCATGAGCTGACATCTCACAGGATTGTCATCACTCATGACCTGGCATCTCACAGGATTGTCATCACTCATGAGCTGGCATATCACAGGATTGTCATCACTCATGAGCTGGCATATCACAGGATTGTCATCACTCATGAGCTGGCATCTCACAGGATTGTCATCACTCATGAGCTGGTATCTCACAGGATTGTCATCACTCATGAGCTGGCATCTCACAAGATTTTTTGCAAAATTCAAGCATTTAGTTTTTTCTACAGATATGGCCATATTATACGGAGCAAGTTGACGAATTCTGCTATTTTGGTAGTAGTTTCTCAGAGGAAGTATTACGTTACTTTGTTATCTATCGCATCCACGAGGCCAAGTCACTAGCCGTAGTACTGTGCGCCCGATCTGATGGACGAGTGTGAGAGAAAATCCCGTCAATTGTCTGGGTTCGTCAATCGGAGTGCCCCGATCGGCTGGTTTCGGAGACACGAGAGCTTGAAGAATGGGTTAGTTAGCGGGTAAATAATGATATTACGAATTAAGCGTGTGATAAAATGTATATATATAAAAATATATATGTATAGCACGATACAATAGAATAATTTTCTATGCCTAACTACAAAATTATATTCACTAGGATAAATCATTACATTAATATACTATAAGGCGTCCCAAAAACAAAAACATACACTTTTACACCATCCCGTTTACTTAAACTTGCTGCAGGAATTTGTCGCACCACGTATTCGTGAGGAGTGTAGGAATGAGGAGGACATTTATTTCCAGAAAGATGGCGCACCTCCCCCCCACTACCACCGTGATGCGATGCGAGGGCCTATCTTGATGGAAATTGGACGTGAAGGTAGCATTGAATACCCCCTGCGGCGCTCCTTAGGACTTTTTTTATGGGGGCTCATCAAAGATATAAAGTTTATGGCACAAAATCGGCAACAATTAATGAATTGAGAGCAGCCATTGAAAGAAAATGCGCCCAAATACCAAAACAAATTATTTTTGATATTTGCGATACCACATTATCAGCATTTTGGAGTTTTAATCTTAGATTTACTTTAACCCTTTTAATCTCAGCCTATTTTGCATTTTATAAAAAAAAAAAATTTTTTTTATTCAACATAAAAATTTGTATGAAAACTTTGAGGCCGATGATGGCCCCGTGGGATTTTTCGCATACACCAGTTGATACCAATAATCGGCCACATGGGATTTTTCGCATACACCAGTTGAGGCCATGATCGGCCCCGTGAGATTTTTCGCATACACCAGTTGATGCCAATAATCGGCCCCGTGGGATTTTTCGCATACACCAGTTGAGGCCATGATCGGCCCCGTGGGATTTTTCGCATACATCAGTTGATACCGATAATCGGCCCCGTGGGATTAAAAGGGTTAATAAATACTGAATTCATGATCATAAAAAGTGTATATTTTTTTTTGGAACAACCTGTATAATAACATTGTCTCTCTTCATTTACAATATCCAAGGCTTAGTTTTATTTATTATGTCCTAATATAATATAGTATTTATTATATATGTACATCTTAAACTGTTATAAAATTAGATATATAGTAATGTTTTTACATTAATAATAGTTATAAAATAACAGATCAGTGATAATGTAATAGTTATATAAATGAACATTTCATTTGTTGATTAATTTATATATAAATGAACATTTCATTTGTTGATTAATTCATATATGAAAATATCAAATAATAAAAAAAATACACATTTATGATACAAAAATATTATTTCTAAAGCACCTTAAACAATAAATCATTCATTTCCGTGTCCATTAATTTATTTATGACACGTGTTTCCAATGGGAGGCAACAGAGGTCCGAGCGCCCTAGCATTCGCATCAATCAGGTCTTGCCTTAATAATATAGACCCGATGTTATGCCCCATTCCCCGAGCATATATACCAGGAAACGATATTGACTTCGACCCCAGTAACAGAGCCTTCGGATTCAGAACCACTGGAGTAGGCACAGAACTCACGGTTTGTCATTTCACGAGTAGATAACACTACCTCATGTGAAGAGACAACAACCGTAACATTTCAGTAGCTGTCACGGCATTAAATTGTGAATATTGTGCAAATATTTGTCAAAAATACAGATTCTGTCATTGCAACACGGCGATTATTTCGTACGTACTTCAGGCTAGGTCGAAACACTAGAATTCCTGACAGGAAGACCATTTTGCTATGGGTTACAAATTTTAGTCACAGGTTTTGCTTTAAAAAATAAACCGCCTGGTAGACCTCGCAGCGTTCGGATATCACAAAACGTCCAAGCAGTGAAACAGGTCTCCATAATGTTAAGCCCGTCTCGTCTGATTGGATTTTGAGAAGAATTTTACACACAGACCTTCAGTTTCATCCATATAAAATGATGGTTGTAAAGGATCGTAACAAATATGGCTGGGTCAATCACAGTGCCAGCCGTATTCGTTACGATCACGCTGGAAGTGGCTATCCGACATGAAATCCAGGCAACACAACCAGAAATGACCAGGAGAGTAGTGCGGAACTTCAGGGTGAAACTTCGAACGTGTATAGAAAATTAAGGTCGGCATTCGAACGAAACATTTTGCAGAACATCTGCGACAGCTTTTTTTATTTCCCTTTCAAAACTGTGAGTTATTTCTGCAGCACCTTGTAGATACTATGATATATAATGGAATGGTGCAATTCCGTTTCACCTTCCATCGTCCAATCTGGAAGACTCTACTAGACAACACGTCAATCGCTGATAAATGGGCTGTCCTATTGGACAGAATGTGATGTAAAAAACAGACATCTTGTGGGCGACCCGACGCATGAGTTGTCTGGGTTTTCTGTACCTCGGAAGGAGTTTGTGTACTCTAAATAGGATCAGATGGGGAATGGGTCGTACTGCATATGATACGCACAAGCAAGCCCTGGCTGAGTCGCCTTACTGCGAGTACTGGGAAACTCAGACCATGGACCACACCGTCCACACACTGCCCACTGTGTTTTCTGAAGGCGTACAGGAACTACACAACTTAACACCGGATGCTGTTACCTGGTTGGAGAAGATGCACTGCGTGTGAGGGGCAAACGCAGAAGAATGGAATAATAATAATAAAAGACAATTTATATAGCACCTAACTCTTCTCAATAGCACTCTTATTTAAGATTCGAACCCACTCATAAAATTTCATAAAACTTCTGAAAAAGGATTGTCTTCGAGTGCTTTCTAAAGCTACACACGCCACCCATATCTCTGACACTAGGAGGCAGACTATTTCACACCACAGGACCAGCTATGGCAAAAGCTCTATCATAAACCCCCCCCCCCACCCTATTGGACTGCTTTAGAACAAGAAGTCAACGACAAAGTTCTACTTACCTCAGAAGGAATGGCGTTAAGGAAATGAATGAATGCGCCGCGCCGCTGTTGCGTTGAATCCATCATTTTTAAAGATAAATTTACACTAACTATATTCAAATGGTTGACTAAACTTAAGATTACACATTTTAATTCAATTTGTGAGAAAATATAACTCTAGATGGCCAAATTATATATGATGCATTTATAAGTAATCATCTAGATAGATTGTCCAAGAGTATAAACAAAATTATGCTGTTCGTATTATATATATATATAATACAGTGGTGCCCAAAAATTCGAACTCGTAATGATTCAAAAGCGATAATATAAAAAAAATGTTTTATATATTATTTATAGTTAAGGCATTAACATTGTGGAGGTTTAAAGACATTGTAATTTGTTTTATCAAACAATGTTTATTCCACTTTTTGTAACGGTATTGTAACCGGTTTCAAGGTTTTCACCTCATCATCAGGGGAGCACAAACATGACTGAATTCTATTCGAACTGGTACCGAGATACACGCTTCTAACGATAAACATTCGGGTTGGGGGACTGTGGAAATAAATTGGACAGATTAGAGACCCTAGAAATTTCTAAGTCAGTGCATCGAGGTGAACATCTGGCAAACACATATATCCCAAGAATCTCTAGACTGCTCGCCGAGGTTGTCCCATGCCACACTCAGCCCTCAGTCCCCAACCCGAATGTTTACCGTTAGAATGAAGTGAAAGCTTTGAAACCGGTAGGGTTATACCGTTACAAAAAGTGGAATAAACAGTGTTTGATAAAACAAATTACAATGGTTTATATGCTTTAATTTTTGTCAAAATTACTACCAGTTTTCTGTGACACCATCGCATCACCTGTCAACAAGCATTATTTGATAAAATTCTTAACATAAAAGATATTATGGATTCAACATTTCAAATTCACTCGGAGCAAGTAGTTTCCAGAGGGTACTGTTGAAGATACAAGCGGAAATAAGTGATACGAGGCGAGGTCAATAAAATCGAAGAATGAGGGGATTAAGGGAGAGGGCAGTAGTGCGCATGTGCATGTTCAAATAATGTAATGCATAATTAGTATATTCACCAAATTTTAGTCTAATTTTGACGGTATTGTTTAATATATCGTCGAGAGAGTACGTCAAACGTTAATAACTTTCCAAGTTTAAATGATTTAATTATATTTATTGTATATAAATATTTGTTCATTTAGGCCTTGGCCACAGGTAGTAGCCTCGCTTGGTGCTTAGAGCTACGCTGCGAGCTAGGTGACATATCCTAGCGAACCAACCAGCCACACTGCACGCCTCGCGCCACGCTACGTGACTATTAGTCACCTAGTAGCATAGCTCTAAGCACCAAGCGAGGCTCCTACTTATATGGCCGAGGCATTAGTGTCTGTAGCGTATATTTTATTTTTCTTTAGTATTATTTTGTATAGTTAGATTTGTTTTTATTAGGTATTGTTTGACTGAATGTGTTTTATCGAATGTTTATATCGGACATTTTTAGACTAAAATCTTTCAAATGGACACAAAAAAGTTAGGAAAGAGCGAGGTATTATTGTCCAGATTGTAAAGTAGGTCATTGTTTGCCATGCTTTAAAATTTATCAAACCAAAATGTGTTTTGAAAATAAATAACATTTATTTTTTACAAAACCATATGTCGGCAACCCCTGACACAGAAAAAATATTTAAAACGGGGATTAAAGCAGATTGCGGTTTAAATGTGTAAAGTAGATCTTTCGAAGGAAATGTTGGGCACCACTGTTGCGTAATATAAAAAACAATTGTTCAAAATATATATAAAACAGAAACATATCACAAATTTTCATCAACTTAAAACATTCCACGTCAAAGCATTTAATGTTGAAAACAACAGCTTTGTTAAAATGTATAACTCAATAAAAAAATTTATTGAATCAACCCTTTTTTTAAAAATCCGGACTCAAGTGTTACTCGATTACCACGGATAATCGGCGCCCTACTGTATTTGATAAACCAAAATACAATACAAATAAAAAAATTTGATTGTTAACATAAAACAATGTGTTAATTAAAGATAATATTAGTCCTTTATTTTAAGATATTATTTTGGGAATATTAGTACTTTTATGCCACAAAACAATTTTGTTTTGTGGCATAAAAGTTCTTTATGCAACAAAACAATTTTGTTTTGTGGCATAAAAGTTCTTTATGCCACAAAACAAAATTGTACATAAAAAAAAACTTTTTCGAAGTGTCTTTCACACCAAAATAGTGTATCCTGTAAATTTTCTTAACATATAAATGGAAACATGATTCAAGTTGACAAATTATCATACATAATTACAAATAATGGTATAAATTTGGGAACTAATCAAAATTTGTCGCACAATTATGTGAACAAACCAATATTAGTTCGAGAAATATCTCTGTCGATTGCGCAATTTTGTGAAAAATCTCCATTAATCGGACAATGTTGTGAACGATTCTCTATAAGTTACACAATTTTGTGATTAAATCCAATATTAGTCACTGAACTTGTGAACTAATTCCCATTAGTCACACAAATTTGTGAACAAATCAATGTTAGTGGCACATATATTTTAACTCATATTGTACGCTTAATGAAAAATATCCAATCATTAAAAATAAACCTAATGTTATTGGGTGTTAACATAAGTTGTGTCCGTTTTTTTCCAATTTACAAATGAGCACCAAAAGTAAAACAAAATGGTAAATGTTATACGTCATTCAAAAGAAAATTTTCTGCTCTACAAGATATTGTGTTTGCTTTTACGTTACATATATTATTTTATTTGATTACAAGCCTTCAAAATGGAATGTCAAGTAGACGAAAGTGAGCATTTTCGACACATCCTTCTGTTCGCGTTCAATCGAGGGAATAAAGCTGCCAAAGCTGCTCGCGATATTTGCGAAGTGTACAGTGAAGATGCTACGAATGAAAGGACAGCTCGTCGATGGTTTTTGCATTTCAAAAACGGTAATTTTGACCTGAAAGACATGGAGCGTTCCGGACGACCAGTGGACTTCGATGAGGACCGCTTAAACCATACATATTATTCATGAAGATTCCCTTCAAACCACCGTAGAATTGGATGAGCAGATGAATTGTAGTCACATGACTGTATACCGCCATCTTAAATCAATGGGAAAAGTCCAGAAGCTCGGCGCCTGGGTTCCACATGTTTTGAGTGACAACAAAAATCAATTGTCGAACGTTGAAGGCGAACAGAAGGAGGTGTCGAAAATGCTCACTTTCGTCTACTTTACATTCCATTTTGAAGGCTTGTAATCAAATAAAATAATATATGTAACGTAAAAGCAAACACAATATCTTGTAGAGCAGAAAATTATCTTTCGAATGACGTATAACCTTTACCGTTTTGTTTTACTTTTGGTGCTCATTTTTAAAATGGAAAAAAACGGACACAACTTATGTTAACACCCAATAGAAAGTGTCAATTTAATTAGTGATAAAGATTTTTGTCTTGTGTCGTAGAAATAATTGTGAAGATATATACATATATCAGTAACGCTGCAAGTGGTACGACACAGTAACAATATAAAGGAATTCAAAAACTTAAAACCAAATATATGACTTAACACGCAACACTGAGGACCTTGTGGAGAGTTTGCTCTCTCGCCTCTTTGAGCGCCTTTGAGGAGTTTCCTCTCTAAACAGCGCTATATAAATTATCCTTTTATTATTACACGTCTTCTATCGGCTCTAGTTCGGCGACTGAAGGTAGAGGTTTAGTTCAGTTCAGTTCGAACCCACCTCCAGCCCCGCTGTTAAGGGGGACAAAATAAGTCGCCATCCAGCGTGATATATAGTACACTAGAAGATCCAAATTTTTTTTTATGTATGCGACTTCATTTAGTGACGAAGAATGAACTGCCCAAAGGAACTCCTCCGGTGACGACACACATAAGTGTTAAAACAATAGTAGTGACAACGGACTTAAGGTCCAAGATCACGGAAGAAGGAAAATATCTCGCAGCGCAGTAAATATACTTGTAAGTTACTTAAGGCTTGGAGTTGAAACAGCCCAGCAAGTTGACAGTACTTTCACAGAACACTTCAAATGCAGCAAAACTATCCTTCGATGCCACTAGATCGGAGTAGCCAATCGGTCCGAAGATGAACCGATATAAGGTGGAATGGAGTTATTATTGAAATTATTGACTCGATTATCATCGCAATATCACGGAATGTGCGGATCGATCCAGATGGCCGCCATAAACAGCAACAGGGCAAACAGACAAGATTGAAGCTAAAGAGTTTACCAAGTTGACTACTGGGCCTCTAGGCAGGCTTTACTAATCGAGTGAAGGGTCATCCCTGGCAAGGGGTGAAGGTGGACATCATCTATACTCGCTGGCGGACCCTTACCGAGAAGGATAAACACGGCGTGACACTGGATCTCCAGATTCAACAGAACGAGCCCCGATAGGACCGAGGGTGCTTCTACCGAGCATGGCCTTTCTCTCAAAAAGGTAGAGATATCATATATTAACTGTAACATTGCCTGAGCATGTAATGGGCGTGGTCGGCATAGTATATGCCCATACACACTTTTAACTTGTTCCGATGGGAAACTTGTGGACCTTCCTAATTATAACACATCAATCAATAAGTCCCGGGACTAACTACTAAAACAACATTTGTTTGCCAAAATTCTTCTTTATTCATCAACATAGTCTCCTTCAAGAGCGATACATTCATTCCAACGCTTTCCTAGCTTTTCTATGCCAGCCGTGTAGAACGATTTATCTTTGGTTTCAAAATAGGCGTTAGTTTCGGCAATCACTTCTTCATTGGAACCAAATCTCTTTCCCTGGAGCATCTTTTTGAGGTCTGCGACCAGCCAATAGTCGCTGGGGGCCAAATCTGGAGAATACGGTGGGTGCGGAAGCAATTCGAAGTTCAACTCATGCAATTTGGCCATCGTTACCATCGACTTGTGCCACGGTACATTGTCCTGATGAAATAGAACTTTTATCTTCTTCATGTGGGGCCGTTTTTTTGCAATTTCTGCCTTCAAACGCTCCAATAACTCTATGTAATATTCGCTATTGACGGTTTTTCCCTTTTCAAGGTGATCGATGAATATTATAACATGCGCATCCCAAAATACGGAAGCCATAACCTCCCCGGTTTGAAGGTATTTTTTCCCATTAAAAAACAATGTTTTATCAACACACGAAATTCGGTTTTTTCCATTGTTTTGAAAAAAGCAAAAGTAGCATCACTAAAACCACTGTAACTCATTGACACAATGTCAGAATGTTATGAAAGTTTGACACGTAACTTCTAAAGGTTGGTACTAACTGAGAATGGTGTGGATTTGTTATTAGAGGCGCCATTTGTAAGTTAGTCCCGGGACTTATTGATCGATGTGTTAATAATATTTTGAGAGAAGGCCTTTTATTGACAACTCAAATTAGTCCTCTTGTCTTTGAAGCAAAATCAAATCATTTTGTAATTTCATCACTAAATAGTATTCTTTGTAGATCAAACTCATAATTCTGGTGGTAAGGAGACCTCTATCTTCATTTAGTTTTACGATACTCCTAAATATATTTTCAAACTTGATAAAAACTATCCCTTTAACAGAGCCTTCAGGTTTAGAACCACTGGATTAGGCACGAAACTTGCTGTCTGCCGTGTTGGTAATGCCATCGCACACAGAACGGTAACAATAAATCTTGTGGACGAACTCTTGACCAGACTAGAACCTTTGTTTTTTGGACACCATCAGGAAAAGAACCCAAAAAAACTCACGGTGTTAGACAAGTAAACAGGGCACAGAGGCTATCAGGAGATCTCCTGAATATCGAGGATATGTAAGTGTGCGCTTTGAGAACGTGGACACAGCACACGAAGGGTATTGCATCCGATGATTCGAAGAACGTGGAGTGTCGTGGAAAACGGCGATGCTAGTTGTGTGCGAACTTGATGTCCAACTTGTGAAAGCCTTTTCTGCGGGTCTGGTCCAGCTGGTCTAGGAAGATTCGCCTGAAGTCGCCGCCGGACTCTAAATCTGTACAGGACACACAAACACATATATTATTTATTTATTTAATTTGCATTTGATACAGATTTAACTAAATTAGACTAACATCAAATAACAAGATAAAAAATAGGAACAATGTTACTGTAGCGTGTGTCCTAGTAGGACGTGCTGATGATGTTGATGTTGACATCTCTGTATTCACTTTAGTCGAATTCTGTGTTCCTTTTCGTTCGGGGTCATCAATTTAGCGGGATGCTTAATTTGATACGTCATGATGATTTTGATTTGTTTGTATTTAAAATAAAATACGTCAATTCAGGAATGCGGTAAAAGTGAGAGTGAATAGTCGGTAAATAATAAACAGAAATGAATGGTCAAGTGAATAATAACAAGTGCCTTTATTCATCGATAAGTAGGTATATATAGAATTTCAGAACGGGACGCGTGAATGCGTCCGAGGTATATCTCGATCTCACTCCTGCGCGGGCTGAGGTGGTCGGAAGCGCTGCGGATACTACAGTGGGTAGGATATTTATTGTCGAAACGCGAGACGGCGTGATATGTTCTCTTTCTATCTTGGAATGCGATGTAAATATTATTAGCGTGTAAACAGTGTTGACGTTTCTGGTATGTGACAATTGTAGATATCCAGAGGTTGATTCATCGGTCGTTGACCCTGCATGTTAACAATATTTAGGGACGTGGGTACCCTACATTACTCATACTTCTCTGTGAAGTGACTCAAGTTATAATTACAAAGTTTATTGAGGAGTTTCATCCTCAATTTATCCACCGAGATGTGGAAGATATCGATATCAGAAAATTCATTCGATAACGTCATTCCGTGTGCGAGTGGTGATGCTTTTAACAGCTTAGTTCATGAATACTGCACCAAAAACATTCTTAATTCAGTATAGCGGAAATAATTGTCCGGTATATTAAATAAAAGTCTGTCAATCAACAAAGGGTTTACTATATTTTTCGTTAGCAAATTTGTATATGTATATCAGGTCTGTACCAGGTTTGTAAATATGAAACCGGAATTTGCTCATAGATGGCTCTAGTTGTAAATGTAGTGACTGTCAAACCGCGTCATTGGCGCTATTTTCTTATGTTTACATTTGTCAAAGATTTTTAACTCACAACAATACAAGTTTAATGCAACTATACATGTTTTTATAGCGTTGAACATGTCTGTTTTTGTGCGTGAAAACTACGATTTGCGGATAGCATTGATTTTCTGTTACCATTTGAAGAAAACTGCTGCAGAATCGTATCGAATGCTTGTCGAAGCTTACAGTGAGTATGCTCTTGGTAAATCTTAGTGCATTGAGTGGTTTAAAAAATTCAAAAGTGGCGATTTTGACGTGAGAAACGAAGAACGTGGAATACCACCGAGAAAGTTTGAAGACGCCGAATTGCAAGCATTGTTGGATGAGGATGACGCTCAAACGCAACAACAAATCGCGGATCAATTAAATGTGACACGAGAAGCCGTCTCTCCATATGTTTGAAAACCATGGGAAAGATCCAGAAGGTGGGAAAATGGATTCCACATGAACTGAATGAAAGACAGCAGGAAAACCGAAAAAAACTTGCGAAATGCTGCTCGCTAGGTACAAAAGAAAATCATTTCTCCATCGAATTGTGACTGGCGATGAAAAATGGATATATTTCGAGAATCCTAAGCGTAAAAGATCATGGGTAACTCCAAGCAAAGCCAAATCGCTATGGACGGAAGACAATGCTCTGTGTTTGGTGGGATCAGAAGGGTGTTATCTATCATGAGCTGCTAAAACCTGGCGAAACCGTTAATACTGAACGCTACCGACAACAAATGATGGATTTGAACCAAGCATTACGTGAAAAATGACCAGAATATCAAAAGAGACAACATAAAGTGATTTTGCTTCATGATAATGCACCATTGCACAGCAAAACCGATTGAGGAGTTTAGTTGGCAAATACTTTCGCATACGACTTACTCACCAGACTTGGCTCCATCCGATTACTACTTATTTGCATCGATGAGACACGCACTTGCTGAGCAGCGCTTCACTTCTTACGAAAATGGCTCGATGATTGGTTTGCCTCAAAAGAGTACGTTTTTTTGCCGTGGCATCCACAAATTGCCCGAGAGATGGGAAACATGTGTAGCTAGTGATGGGCAATACTTTGAATTAAATATTTTTTACCATTTTCATACAATAAATGTGTATTTTCTATAAAAAAATCTAGTTTCATATTTACAGACCTGATACATAATGCTCCTGATGTGATGAAACTCAGTTGACTTGTACAGTGTGCGAGACCGCGTTATGACAGTCACAATTGATTATTGTTATAAACTCCAAAGTTACAATATAAGGAAGGAGTTCACAACACAATTCACATTTGATCACCTTTGAGTTCACATTGATCACCTCTGAGATGACATCTCCTTTGTACAGTTTGAAGACTATAGGTCAAACAGTGTATTCCATAGTTTTTTTTTAATAATCATAAAATCAAAATAATTTAAAAACTATAAATTATTAAAACCCATTTGCTGTATAAAATTTTGAGAAAATACAAATACAATACTTATAAGGCTTAGAAATAAACACATTCAATTTTAAAACCTTGGTTTTGCATCTTGAACATGTTTTAGATAGTTACAAACTTTTGGCAGAAACCCCACAATATTGTCTAAATATACGAGTATGTCTACAGATCTGTGTGAAAAAGAAAGGTTATTCATATATAGCAGGGATAGCCAACAGGTCGATCGCGACCATCTTCGATACTTGTAACATGACTTGCGATGTTGCCAAATCTCATTAAGCGCATGCACTTGTCGACGCAATCAATAAGTTATCCTTTTTTAACATGTAGATATGTCTACTCCGAATGCTCCGGATACCATGGACAACCATGAGAACAAATGTGTCCATCTTAACCGAGCTCAAAATAAAGGATCGCCTCTCGTCATTGTATATGCGACGTGTCCTGCAGTATTTCGGCCACATCATGAGAAGAGAGGCGAATAGCCTGGAGAAACTTATGGTCGTCGGAAGCGTCGAAGGAACGAATTCTCGAGGAAGACCCCCAACCAAACGGAGTGACCTGATCAAGACTGCGACGGGATCTTAAATATCGAATGCTCTCCGATCGACCCGGGACAGATCCAGATGGAAAGAGACCATTATAAAAAGATCATCGATAGCTGCCACCATCCTCAGACATGAGGGACAGGACGATGGATGTCTACTCCAAATAAATGTATAAGTTTTCTTATCATTAATAATATTTTAGCGATATAAATTCCGCTCATACTTATAAATAAACTTTTAGTGATTATTTATCCTTTTTTAACATGTGTTATATCTTGCGAATTTGATAGGTACATCATGAATATTTTTTTACGTAAAAAGTCGATCGCAACAACAAAAAAGTTGGCCATCCCTGATATATATATATATATATATATATAGTACAATAATACAGTTACCTGATGCCAAACTTCAATTATCCATTCAGACACGCTCGTTACTTTATTTAAGGCAGAAGACATTGTGCGGGTAGAGCCACGTTTGTTAACAGGCAAATCTAGGTGTTTGCCTAATCATTCAAAACAGAAAGAGTTTGCATTTTTTAAATTATGTATTGGGGGGAGGGGCGCATGTTGCAAATGTGGCACTGGGTACGGGTGGAGATGCTGGAGAGTCTGATGGCGGTCACGTGGAAAAGACGAACATCACAAGAGCCCCCAAAATTAGCCGATTCGAACAAGATCTTCAGCACTTAGTCTTAAAAGCATATACAGTCAAACCTCGGGTCACGAACACCTCTAGTCATGAACAAATCGGCTTACGAACACAATTTCCGAACATATGTTGACTCGACCTGCGTACAATGTCTCGGCTCACGAATTAGTTGTAACGGCGCGTTGTGAGCATTGTTGTTCTTGATACAATTTTTATTTGATTTTTATATATATAATATACAGTATATATAATATATATTTTGCATTAAATTAACCCTCATTATGGCTCCCATAAAAATGAATTTTTGTTTGCGAACATTTCGGCTCGCGATCGGAATCCATCAAAGAATGAATTAAGTTCGTAACCCGAGGTACCACTGTAAGTTGTTAATCGTTCGTCGAACCCTGTAAGAAAGTGCTGAATTTTAAGTTGATCTCGCTGCATGAATTCTGCATCTATTTTCAATTGTCTGAATGGATAATTTAAAGATATACCGGTTAGCTCCGCCTGAATATGGCAGGGATAGTGTCTTAAGGCGGGCATCCACTGCGAACAGAACGGAACTGTGCTCGAAATGAATGAACTCACTGGCACTTTTTCGTCATATATTCCAAAGAATCTCGTTCCACTAGAAAAAGGAAGACGGTGCCGAACGGGATCACGTGGAACTTGTTGGACTCACCCCTGTTTCTGAGCAAGTTTAGAACTGACTTCGTAAAAAATTGTTTATTCACGCGTCTAAATTAGTTGAGAGTTATTCATTTGGAACGGATGTTTTTATTGAAACAGTGTCTCAATATGCGTGCTTATTGATGTTGATGTACGAAGATGATAATGGAGATATATTACTTGTAACTGTGCTCATGTAACGTCCGTGTAGTTACACGACTGTTACTTGAAACTGTGCTCATATAGAGCCCATGTATGTAGTTACAAAACTATGACTTGTAACTGTACTCATGTAGTTCACATTTAGTTATTAGAATAATTACTTGTAAACATGCTCACGTAATACCCGTGTAGTTAAAATACTGTTACTTGTAACTGTGCTCATGTAACATATAAACTTTCAAAACTATTACTTGTAAATGTGCTCACGTAAAATCCCTATAGTTACAAAACTGTAACTTGTAACTGTGCTCATATAACACTCGTGTAATTACATAACTATTACTTCTAACTGTGCTCATGTAACACGCATGTACATACAGTACCCGGCGGTAAGTAATACACATCGGGCTTAAGAAACTATCGGCCATAATCGGCAAATTTTGGCTTTGTAGAGCGTCGTCTCTGTCATTCATACACCTGTTTCTGTTAGCGCATCGTGCGACAGAGAAAACGCTCTACAAAGCCGAAGTTAGCCGATTATGGCCGACAGTCTCTTTCTTAAGCCCGTTGTGTATTACTTACCGCCGGGTACTGTATGTAATTATAAAACTATTACTTTAAAACTAAACTGTGCTCACGTAACACTCGTGTAATTATAAAACTATTACTTGTAACTGTACTCATGTAACACTCATGTAATTACATAACTATTACTTGTAACTGTGCTCATGTAACACCCATGTAATTACATAACTATTACTTGTAACTGTGCTCATGTAAGACACATTTAGCTGTTCATCATTTAACTGATCAGTAGAGACTTAACCCTATCATAATACTTTTTAGTCCCTACAGCTGAACTATATTCTTGTAGTGCACTCAGTTCCCACCTGGAGGGGCTGGCATTAATTTAACTAATAGTTGGCGAAATTAGTATTTCTCTTTTATAAATATTTATTTCTGTTTAATGCCGATTAAATGATATTTTAGAATTTAATATTTTTATATAATTCATGCAATAGAGGGTTAATTTGTCAGTTTACTGCAAGATGCTTCAAATGTTGTAATTTTCAAAATCTATATTTTCTCGGTATTGTCTACAAGAGCTGAAGAGTAAAATTCATAAACCACATAACAACCATATTTTGATTTTTTTTTTTTATGGAAAAACAGTCTATCAATAAGCGACAATATACCCATAAATGGCATATATGTGAATTCAAACTAAAAGTGATTCTGTTTTACAACCAAAGATGTCACTGGGCATATCTCCACAAGCAGTTTACTCAAATACCGCACAGTTTTTTTCTTATAACTCTTTATGTATATTTTGGTTCTTGAGTGGTTTATGAGTTTTACTCTTCAACTGTCT
This sequence comes from Odontocerum albicorne, assembly GCA_949825065.1. Taxonomy (NCBI): domain Eukaryota; kingdom Metazoa; phylum Arthropoda; class Insecta; order Trichoptera; family Odontoceridae; genus Odontocerum; species Odontocerum albicorne. The sequence continues at coordinate 19,688,536 of OX463866.1, read as the reverse complement.
TCAAACATACTCGCTGTTGCATGAATGAACAGGCCACAGATAACCATTCAGGTATACAGGCCAAGCACAGCCTGCGCAAAAGAGGTTTCAATCTGCCTCAATGGCAGTGTATCATCAATGTTCTGTTCTGTTCTGTTCGCAGTGGATCTCCGCCGTCACGGCGTACACTCACGTTAGTGATAGGAGTTAGTGGCCGGGAGTTGCAGCGTGTCGCTGTAGTAGAAGGGCGCATGCAGGCGTGCCGGCACCGCCCCGCCCACGCACTGCAGCGAGGAGACCAGTCCTGCCGACACACAAGCCACACCTGTATACACAACACCCTCTACCACCGTGCGATATTATTATACACACACACACCTTCTATTCTACTCTAATGTTAGTGCTACATCTACCAGATAAGGAGGAGGGTTATCAATATGGAAATTGTATGGATTTTTTTTACTGAATTCAAAATTTACTTGTATTCTAGTCTAGAAATTGGACTTTTTTCGTCTCTTATTTTTTAAGCTTCAAATAAAAAAAAACAAAGATATTTTTTTATAATAATACGTAAATACGAGGCATATCCAGAAAGTAAGTGTACTGAAATTTTGTAGGTTACAATTTTTTTTATTTAAACAAAAAAATTACGTGGTTACCGTAGTACATATGTAAGCTATTTTTCGACATAGTCGCCATTCCTCTCAATGCAGGTGGTGAAGCGGGGTATCAACTTTTTGATGCCTTCCTCGAAGTAGTTTCCCGCCAACCCCTCCGTCCACTTCTCCACCTCCTCCTTTAACTCCTCGTCGGTTGAAAACCTTTTTCCACCCATGTGCAAATTCAGGGAGGTAAAGAGATAGTAATCTGATGGAGCGGAGAAATTCATCTCCATAGAGTTTGCAGCGCCTCAAAAACTCTTGCCTTTTTACAAAATTTCGCACTTGGCGGGAGATTAGATTGACATTTTTCACGAAACGTGTTGTCGCATCGACACTTCTCAGCGTACTGACCTCGAACCGGTCTCGTTGCGGAGGGGAAAGGTCAGGCTACACGGAAGTGTAGCCAACATGTCGAAAATAAAATCCATTCGGTCGTGAGAGTCTCAGTACACTTACTTTCTGGATACGCCTCGTACATATCACCACGATGTGTCCCTTGCAGGGTAGGCAGAGAAAACAGATCTCCAAACTTTTCTATCTAAGCACACAATTTTCCACTTCTCCATATACATTATCTTGTCATGCACAATCTTTGATTGTTGATACATCTCACTTTACCTCCTTTCAAAATGGTCCATTTGGTCCACATTTTCCTCGGTCTATCTCTTCCATGCACCTTACACTTCTCACTTTTATACTCGCTTAGTCATTCTTTCATCATACATTCTCTCCACATGTCTGAATCATCTTAAAGTTCCTTTCTTTATCTTATTTAAAGCATTCATTTATCCATGCATCTTTTTCGGATGTCTTCATTCCGACTTCTTTCAAACATTGACACTCCACAAATTTTCCTTAGCACACGCATCTCTACAACATTGATCTCACTCTTATTCTTCGTCTGCCAAGTCCAAGTTTCACTTCCATACATCAAGATGGGCAACAACTGGATTCCAATGGGAATCGAACCCACAATCCCCAGGTTGGGAGACAATATCTGTATCCAAAGAAGTAAAACAACTGCGCAATATCAACAGTAGCCAAGTGTGTTGGTGCCCACTTTGACATACAAAAGTGAAACTTGGACATGGAAAAAGGATAAAAGTAAGTTTAATGCTGTAAAGATGTGTTTACTAAGAAAAAAAATTGGAGTGTCAATGTATGAAAGGAGATGGAATGAAGATATCATAAATTATGGATAAAATGGATATTTTAAGTAAAATGACGAAAGGAGCTTTAAGGTGGTTTGGACATGTGGAGAGAGTGAATGATTAAGCGAGTAGCATCAGAAGTGCAAGGTGTGGGTGAGAGGCAAACGAGGAAAACGAGCTGGATCAAGTGGGTCAAATTTTGGAAGAAGGTAAAATGAGAAGTTTAAATAATAGAAGATTGTGCATGACGAGACGTATGAATGTGGTGGAGGTGAAAGTTTAGGGATCTATTCTTGCTTCTGCCTTCCTCGCAAACTATATAACATGATGCTATCTATGTATGTCTTGCAAAAAATAAAGGAAAAAAGTGATACTAAAGTACAGTAGGTTTTCACTAATCGTGATTAATAAATAGAAACCGATTTTTTTTAATACATACATAAATTTTCTTTATATACTAAAAAATACAGTAAAACTCCATTAATTAGAAGAATGAAAGTTCGTAAGTCGTATATTTCGCAATTTTCAATTAATCTCCCGAAATTGATTCATCGTAATAAATTCTACTGTTAATTCGAAAAACCACATATTTCATAATTCGGAATGTTTCTCGGCCAAAAACAATTTATGAATTCTAATACTTGGAAGTTATCCACGCAAATCATGGATCCCCGTAGTAGGCGGCCCTGGCTACGGGATGACCGGTGTATTACGTGCCGGCTTCTTCTTCATCTTATTTTAGGCCTGTTGGCCTGTTACGGTCCTGCATCATTATTTGCCTCTTGCGACGTTGACTGAAAGCTGTCTTTCCATCTTTTGGGAGGTCGTCCTGGAGGTCTGCTTGCTTGGGGAATACTGTCCCTGGCCATTCTTACGGCTCTCGGTTCCGCCATTCTGGATACGTGTTCGTTCCAGAACCTTCTTCTCTGTCGTCCCCATCTGACAATATCTTCAACTTCGCACGTCCTTCGGATTTCTGTGTTACGTACTCTATCACAAAGGGTTTTGCCAGCGATACTCCTGAGTACCTTCATTTCGCTGGTTTGAAGGAGATTTTTGGTTCTGACAGTGTCGGCTCTGGATGTCATTATGGGGCGGACACAGGTCTTGTATATCCTCACCTTGCTTTGGATGTTCATATGCTTGTTTTTCCAGATAGTGTTCTTTAATCATCCGGAAATAGCTGCGGCCTTTTGTGATTGTTCAAGCACTTCGCCATAGAGGTCATTATAGCACATTATGCTAGCACCCAAGTATTTAAATTTTGTTACTTGTTCAATCGGTGTGTCGTCAATCGCCACACTGCTTCCAACTTGCTCTCTGGCTAGAGTCATGCATTTAGTCTTGCTGATGGAGATAGACATGATGTATTTTTTGGAAGCAATGTGGAATTGATGTAGCATTTGTTACAGGTCTTCCTCTGATTCGGCTATGATGGTGGCATCGTCAGCACAGGATATGATGTTTAACATACTGTTGCCCATCTTGTATCCCAGGTTAAGGTCGGCAACTTCTTCTATAATTTTATCCATAACCAAGTTAAATAGAAATGGGCTTAAACTATCTCCTTGTCTTACTCCGGTTGGTGTTGGAACGTCATTAGAGAGTTCTCCGTCTACGCGAATTCTTGTGGAGCTATTTAGGTTTATGTCTAATGGTTTTGGCGATGGAGGGTGACACGTTCCTTTCGAGCAAAATGCTTATTACATCTTCTAGTTGAATTCTATCAAAGGCCTTGGTCAGATGGATAAAAGCAAGGTAAGCAGTCTTGTTGTATTCCAAAGACTTTTCTTTAATTTCCCGCAGTATGAATATAGCATCTGTAGTAGATCTGTTTCTTCGGAATCCTTGTTGTTCATCTCTATTCTCAATTTGTTGTTCTAATTTTACTCTTAGGATGTTGGTGAAGAGCTTGAGAAATGCGCTTAAAAGAGATATTCCTCTGTAGTTACCAGGATCAGATTTTTGTCCTTTTTTGAAGATGGGAATCGTTATACTGGCCCTCCATTCATCTGGTATTGTTGTAGTTTCAAGGATCAAGTTGTAAAGTTTATGGAGACTTTTCGCTAGTTCTTCGCCGCCATATTTTATGAGTTCGTTTGGTATGTTATCACTTCCAGGAGCTTTTCTATTTTTGAGTCTTTTCATTCCTTGTCTAATTTCACTCTCCTCCAATGTCGTGGGTTCGTTAATTATTATATCTGGGGTTGCTGGTGGAGATGTGTTGTTAAACAGGTCTCTAAAATATTTTTCCCATTCCGCTATAGAAATCTTGTTAGTTTGAACGTATTCATTAATTGGTTTCTTTTTATCTCTTAGCATCTTCCATACTTTATTTTGGGCGCCATAGAGATCACGCTCCATATCTTTGGTGAACTTTCTCCAATATTCTTCTTTTATCTTTCTGATTTCGTAGTTGACCCTGTTTCGAACAGTTACATATCTGGCGTATTCTTCTCTAGATGGGTTGCTTCTATAAGTCAAGTAACTTTTATTTTTATCCTCTGCGAGTTGTCGTACATCGTCATTAAACCATGGTTTGGTGTTTTTCTTCGCATTGACATTAATGTTTCTTTTTCCTAAAGCCTCCGTGGTGGCAGCTTTGTCAATTTCTGATTTTATCTTTTTCCACGCTTGATTAACATCATCGGAATCTAGTATTGGATTGTCAATGAGATTTTGGGACAGTCTATTTTGATATAGTAGACAAGTGCTGTTATCGCCGATGGATTCTATATTGAGTTTGCTGATTATCTTCGGAGGTTTGCCAATTCTTTTTGGTCTTTGAATAGTCAGCTTACAGAGAACAAGGTGATGGTCAGTTCCAACATTGGCAGATGTTACGTGTAGTGCTCTCACATAGCGTCGATGATCTGGGATAGTTTGATATATCTATTAGTTATGATAAAGTTGATAATGGACTCTTCGCATCGTGAGTTGACAAACGTATATTTGTGTTGTTTTTTTATGAGGGAAGAAGGTGTTATTAATCCTCATTTGGACTCCTTTGAGGCTTTTCTCTTCTTTTTTTTTTCTCGTTCTTGCGGACAATTAACCTGAGGTGGTATATGTGGGTTTACTTTTTATTTTGTTTTCTGCCATACGTTTTTGTTTTTCTTTTTTATTTTTTATTATATTTATTCTTTAATCTAGATATGCGGGGGTGTGGGATGGAAGCCCCCTGATGCCCTTGCGGTCGGGCTCGCCCTACATTGGTGGGGTGTATCTCGGCCGTGGGAATGTTTGTGGGATGAGCCCGGACCTTTTGGTGTATTCTCTCTTGAATGTATTTTTTTTTTATTTTTGTCATCTACTATATCTATTTTCTGTGTTTATTTTTTTGTATATATTCCTGTTTGTACGTGTTTAAGGGTGTGGGCTGAAAAACATCTGGTGTCCCCGTGGCTGGGTTCGCCCTATATTGGTGGGGTGTATTTTGGCCGAGGGGATGCTATTAGATGAGCCCAGACCTTTTGATAGCTTCTGTGTTTGATGTATTGTCTGCAATTTATGTGTTTTAGAAGTGTTATTCAGGTGTGATTTTGTACATACTATGTTGCTGTCAATAAACCTAATATTTATTTTTTTTATATTTATTTCGTTTCTGGCACAAAAGTCTATTAATTTTTCTCCGTTGTCATTTAAGGTTGGCTCATTGTAGATTTGTTTGATTCCGTCTAGCTTTTGGTTGCCTATTCTAGCCCATGGTTGCCTATTCTAGCATACTCAACTTATATATATTTATTTTGAAATATTTTTAATCTGTCAAGAGTATTAATAGTGCGTCGAATACAAAGTTAAAGCGCCCTTGAGGAGCTAAATTGTCCTTTCATATTTATCACTATGAATCGAGTATTTTCTTATTTTATTTTATTTCAACGGTCAAATGACCTTTTCGATACAAACATTTAAAAAAAAAAAAACAATAGAATATAACATTGACATGTAAGCAGTGTTGTCAGTATTTCTTGTACTTTATCCCTGGAACCCTCCCTTTTGGGGAGGTCTACCCCCTCCCATCCCCTATATTTTCTTTGGGAGGGCCCCATGGGTTTTGAGTCTCTTCCAGTTGACGCCTATCTATGCCTATGTACATTTCAGTTTTTAAAAAGTCACGGTTATGCGAAATTTATAGTGATTTTTATTTAACGTGTGTTCCGAAAGGTTAAATCACGGTTAGTGGACGCCAACTATAATGGGGCATGGCACGGGTTAGTTCTACAATACTTGTACTGTACTACTACTGGTGTGCAATGAGGACGTGGCGATGCGTACCGTGTCCACTCTGGATCGGATCCTTGGGCAGGGAGAGGTGTTCCGTGGCGCTGGTCTGGAAGTAGTTTGTCATGCCTGAAATGTAACATTTTCACCATTAACACAAGTCATAATACCTTACAAATACAGAGTGTCACAAAAAATGTATCATAGATCAGGTCTGTAAATATGAAACTGGATTTTTTTTTATAGAAAATACACATTTATTGTATGAAAATGGTAAAAAATACTTTATTCAAAGTATTGCCAATCGCTAGCTACACATTTTTCCCATCTCCTGGCAATTTGTGGATGCAACCTCAAAAAAAACTGTTGCTCTTTTGAGGCCAACCAATCATCGAGCCATTTTCGTACATTTTCATAAGAAGTGAAGCGCTGCTAGTAATCGGATGGAGCCAAGTCTGGTGAGTAAGCCGCATGCGAAAGTATCTGCTAACTAAACGCCTCAATCGTTTCTTTGACCGGTTTCGCTGTGTGCGATGGTATATTATCATGAAGCAAAATCACTTTGTGTTGCCTCTTTTGATATTCTGGTCGTTTTTCACGCAATGCTTGATTCAAATCCATTATTTGTTATCGGTAGCGTTCAGTATTAACGTCGCCAAGTTTTAGCAGTTCATAATAGATAACACCCTTCTAATCCCACCAAACGCAAAGCATTGTCTTCTGTCCATAGCGATTTGGCCTTGCAGTTGATGTCGCTGGTTTGCTTGGAGTTACCCATGATCTTTTATGCTTAGGATTCTTGAAATATATCCATTTTTCATCGCCAGTCACAATTCGATGGAGAAATGATTTTCTTTTGTACCTAGCGAGCAGCATTTCGCTTTTTTCGGTTTTCCTGCTGTCTTTCATTCAGTTCATGTGGAACCCATTTTCCCACCTTCTGGATCTTTCCCATGGCTTTCAAACGTATGGAGACGGCTTCTCGCATCACATTTAACTGATCCACAAGTTGTTGTTGCGTTTGAGCGTCATCCTCATCCAACAATGCTCGCAATTCGGCGTCTTCAAACTTTTTCGGTGGTCTTCCACGTTCTTCGTTTCTCATGTCAAAATCGCCACTTATGAATTTTTTAAACCACTCAAAGCACTGTGATTTACCAAGAGCATGTTCAAGGTGCACACCTCATCTTCAGAGGAGCACAAATAAGACTGAATTCTGTTCGAAATTGTACCGAGATACACGCTTTTAACGGTAAACATTCGGGTTGGGGACTGGGGGCTGAGGGAGGCATGGGACGACCTCGGCGAGCAGCGGAAAGCTTCTTAGTATATATATGTTTGCCAAATGTTCACCTTGATGCGCTAACTTAGAAATTTCGTCGAAGTGAACATTTGGCAAACACATATATACCAAGAATCTCTCCGCTGCTCGCCGACGTCGTCCCATGCCTCCGCCAGTCCCCAACCCGAATGTTAACCGTTAAAAGTGTGTATCTCCGTACCAGTTCGAACAGAATTCAGTCTTATTTGTGCTCCTCTGATGATGAGGTGTGCACCTTGAAACCGGTAGGGTTATACTGTTACAAAAAGTGGTATAAACAGTGTTTGATAAAAAAAATTACAATTTTATACTCTTGATTTATTTACCAAGCGGCAGGTATAATACAGAGAACTGCACGTATAATACACAGATCCAAAGGTATTAAAAATTCTGTCCAATTTGGAGAAATGAGCGAGTAAAATATACATACGGTTTGCACCTTGAAACCGGTAGGGTTATACCGTTACATATAGTGGAATAAACAGTGTTTGATAAAACAAATTACAATGTCTTTAAACCTCCACAATGTTAATGCCTTAACTGTAAATAACATAAGAGTATAAAACTATCAAAGCGTTTCATTTTGATTTTCCTAATATTAGGAGTACAAATTAGATCGGTCCGTTTCCAAAAGATGGCTCTGGCTGTTATTAATGGTTCATAGTGACAGCCAATTTTAGCGGTTTCAGAGAGGTTAGACATCTGCTTATATCGCTTTGAGTTTCATGCAAAAACCTTGTTTTGTACAGTGTTGAAAATGTCGAATTTTGTGTTAATCAAGCAGCATTTGCGGGAGGTTTTAATTTTCTGCTGTAATCGGAAGATAAATGCAGCTGAAGCCCATCGAATGCTTGTCGAAGTTTATGGTGACGCTGCTCCAACTGATAAATCATGTAGGGAATGGTTTCGACGTTTCAAGGATGGAGATTTCAGCGTCGAAGACAAGCCTCGCTCTGGACAGCCAAAAAAATTCGAGGACAAAGAATTAGAGGCATTACTCGAAGAAGATCAGAGTCAAACACAAGAGGAGCTTGCAGAATCATTGGGAGTGACTCAACAAGCCGTTTCCGTACGATTGAGAGCCATGGGAATGATTAAAAAACAAGGAAATTGGGTGCCTTATGAACTGAAACCGAGACGTTGAAAGGCAATTTTTCACTTGCGAGCAGCTGATTCAAAGGCAACAAACAAAAGGTTTTTTGCATCGGATTGTAACTGGAGGTGAGAAGTGGATATTCTACGACAACCCAAAGAAGAAAAAATATTACGCTAAGCCCGGTCAATCGTTACCATCGACCTCAACATCAACACCAAAACAGAACATACATGGTTCGAAGATCATGCTCTGTATCTGGTGGGACCAAAGGGGTGTTGTTTACTATGAGGTGCTGAAACCTGGTGATTCCATTACGGGCGATCGGTACCGGCTACAATTAATTCGTTTGAGCTGTGCATTGCGAGAAAAATGGCCGGAATACGAGCAAAGACATGATAAAGTTATTCTTCTTCATGACAACGCTCGGCCTCATGTCGCAAAAGTCGTAAAAAAATATTTGGAAACGCTCAAATGGGATGTTTTACCGCACCCGCTGTATTCCCCGGACATTGCTCCTTCTGATTACTGGTTGTTCCGAAGGATGCAGCACGATTTGGCAGGTCACCGGTTCACTTCTTTCGTAGAAACCGAAAATTGGCTCCAAACTTGGATCGCCTCAAAAGACGAGTCATTTTTTCGAAAATAGCCTGAGAGATGGGAAAAAGTAGTAGCCAGCGATGGACAATACTTAAATTGATCTGTTCATTCATTTTGTTTAGAAATAAATGCATTTTTGAACACAAAAAAACGGACCCAACTAATTTGTACACCCAATAAAATATTAAATTCTCTCTCTCACCGCCCGTGTCAGGCTGCGGGAAGAACGAGGGAAAGGAAGGGCAAGAGTCCAGCAGCCCCTTCCGGAAGCCGATGCCCTCCTGGCTGAGGTCCGTCTGGATGGTGGCATCCACCGTGGTCACCTTCCCTCTCTCTCTCCTATCTGCCCCTGCGCCTGCTCTGTCCCTCTTCCTCTTCCTGGCGGCACCTGCCCTCGCTCTATCCCTCTGTCTCTGCTGCTCTCGTTCCTCCTCCGTGTCTGCGCCCCCATCATCCATCTCTCTCTCATCCTCGTGATGGATATCTTCTTCCTCCAAGTATTCCTGTTTTATCTGCAATAACAATGGTGAATATGAATGGCAAACTATGAAATCAAAAGTTTTTATTTATTTATTTTTATTTCAATTTCAACAATAATTTAAACTCGACATTAACATGTAAGCAGTGTTAAACAATAGTTTTGAAATAGAGAGCCGTCAACTGGGACTAAAAATAAACAAAAGTCCTTATCGTGGACTGATTTGATAATGTAATAAGAAGTAACTCGCTAAGGAATTACGAAGATATCAACGAGTTCGTTTAACGAGGTGCTTTTACTTTGAGGAATGGAGGATGTGAAGCAGAGGTCCAAAGATGAATTGGAATGGCAAAATCAGTTATTAAATTAATGCACAAACTACTAAATTTAGTAAAAAAAAATTTATAACAAAAAAAAAGTTTTTAAATTTATCTATGTTGAAAATGATTTGGTCAGTATTATTGCATGGAGTGGAATCATGGACCCTCAAAGTTGGTAGTATGAACTGACTGGAAGCATGCGAAATGTGGATACACCGGAGAATGCTGCGGATACCCTGGACAGATATGGTCAGCAACACAAGCGTTCTTCAAAGAGCCAAAGTTGATAGAGAGTTGCTGACTAATCCGAAAGGTGTCCTATTTGGATCATGTACTTAGAGTTGAAAAATACAAATTACTGCGCCTGATCATCCAAGGCAAAATAGAGGGTCGAAGAGGTATTGGCAGGAGGCAAATCTCATAGTTCCGCAATATACGTGATTGGACTGGTATAAGGAGCGTCGGGGATCTTTTTCGGGCTGCCGGGGACAAAGATGCCTACTCTCAGGTGATAGTCAACGTTGGGGGGACCTGACATGACACTGGGAAGAAGAAGCAAATGATAGCTCTATTTATACACTTTCAAATGTGACCATTATGTAAAAAATATTAAAATATTGTTATTGTTGAAAACATTTCGCACCCCATCAAAATGCAAATCCACCTAATTTTGAATGGTCACCCATTAACACATTCACTGCGATATGTATTTATAGAATAGTGTAGAGGTACTGAAAAAAATCATATTTTCGAAACCTTAAAATCTTACGGTATTTTCGAAACCTTAAAATCTTATGGAAACCTTAAAATATTCGGTACCATCTTTAGCAGCGAACGTGTTAAGTTAGGAATAATAATACTAACGAAAGAACAATTAATATAGTGCCTCCTCAAAGATGTTATAACTTCTCAAGGGTGTTCTAGCTCGTTTACTGCCCTTCTTTTTTACTCCGTCCCTTGCTGTCGATGCAGTGAAACTCTGGAACCAGTAACCATCTAATATTAGACTCCCTTCATCATTGGCATGTTCAAATCATTAATGTTCATTCCCAATTTTCTTTTCCTCTCCACCATCCCTTCCTTTTTCCTTAAATCAATGATATCTCACTTTTATATACATTATTGTATTGTTCGTGAATTTTATGTAGGTAAATAATTTTTGTGACCTTCCTTTATTAACTTTTCTTTTGGTTGGTTGAAAGCGATTGCTGCATAGCGATAAACCTGCCAGATTGTTTTACAATGAAGTGTTAAATAAATGAATAAATAAATCGGTAATCAAACCCACCACTATTGACAGATTAAAAAGATTATACGATAATTCATGCTGGAAGGAGTGAACATTGCGAGTAACAGTGTTAGGAGAATGGGAAATGGTAAAGGTGTGTCTGACCTCACTTTTGGACTCCTGTGCCCGACTGGACAGCGAATCTGCGGGATGTGTGTACCACGCCTCCTCGAAGTAGTCCTTGGCCATCTCCACCAGGCTGCCACTGTCCCTGGAACATTTAGAACATCATCTTAAAACCATGCACATACCAGCAGGCAGATCAACACCTGAGTAGTGCTATACATACAGGCAATCCCTCGCTATAGTAAGATTGTCAGTCCGTCCTGCGGATGGATGACGCCTGTGCGTGTATTGCTCTATTGTGTGCATGCACACATCACTATAGCAAGCACATACCAGCAAGTAGCACTACACCTGAGCAGTGCTACATACGTACAGGCAATCCCTCTCTATAGAGTAAGATTGTCAGTCCATCCCGTGGATAGATGACGTCTGTGCGTGTATTGCTCTATTGTATGCATGCACACAGCACTACAGCAAGCACACACCAGCAAGTAGCACAACACCTGAGCAGTGCTACATACATACAGGCAATCCCTCGCTATAGAGTAAGATTGTCAGTCCATCCTGTGGAGAAAGGACACCTGTGTTCTTTCCTTACAACATTTATACAAGAAATACAAATCTACTTTCCGGATAAGGTATAGCCATATATTGCCATGCACAGAATCCTCAGCAGCCTTCTCCAGCACTTCAATTTAGGGATACAAAATGTCCAGATTACATTAGTACAACATACTTGCAAGTCCTGCTCTTTCTGATGATCATGAGGGAGCCATCGGGGTTAACGCGGGGCAAGTTTTGCGAGGGGATGGCGTCTTTGTTCAGTGTCCTCCATTGTCCTGCAACACACATAAGCTATATCAGTGGCGATCAAATTAGGTTTTTGAAAATACCTAAACAAGGAACACCACGTCATTTGGATCATCAAATAACTGGTGAAGTCAGCCCTCGGCCGTAAATTTTCAATTTTATTAGTGGTCCCAACATTGTTCTTCCAGGGTTTCGTTTATCTGGAAAAATCTCTTAACCGTTTTAGTGCTAAGCAATTTTTGCAAAAATGTATGAAAATTGCTATACATATATTGATTAATTTAGAGGAAAAAATAATGGTGTCAAATAAAACACTCTAATTTAGACAAATATCAATCAATTTTAATAATTCTTTTTGCATTATTAAGAAAAAATGTTTATTGATATGAATATGAAAAAATAAACATAAAATATCAATATTATTGTATTTTATTTCTTTTTGAAAATAAAAAAAAATAGCTCAACAATTATGTTTTGCCGCACAAATAGCGTGTAGGCCTTTCCTACAGCGAACGCAAATAAGGCGGGTTCGCTTTATCCCACTCCCTCTGTTGCTACACACCGCGCACTGGCGTAAGTTACGTCCCGGTAATGTTTGATGAAGATGGTTGTGTTGACACGCTATTTTTATGATTCATCCACTCCTTTTCGATATCCTCAATAATTTTCGATGTGAATTGGAACCGGGTCATTTTTTTTTTGTTAGTGTTGGAAACATACAAAATATAAGAGTTGAGCACCATTCTTCCAAATATGTTGAATACTACTTTATTCCAATATTTTAGGGTTCTTCGCTCGTCCAAATACACGTACAACATTTTGTCAGATTCGTCCACACCTCCCATGTATTTGTTGTAGTCATCTTGGTTTCACCTTTTCGTATTCAAAATTCCCTTTCTTTTTCTTGATCGTCACACTATTAGTATCTGCATTGGATGAAATCAATATGACTGGGTTTGGTTTGGACTTTTTGTCTCTGAATGAACACATCAAAACATTTTCATGTGATATGTATTTGGCTTCTATAATAATAGCACGTGACATGGTTATTTTTTTTAAATAATATAAAAAAACGATAAAAAGTTATTTTTAAATATATAAGAATGCACTCGCGTTACAAATTACGCGCGAGGTTAGAGTACGTCCGCTCCCACGGAGCACCAAAAACACACTGAAACTCGCAGCGTTTTTGCGCTGCGTCGCAATTTTCGATACAAACTATCGCAGCGCTTTTGCGCCGCGTAGCATTCTAACGGTTAAATGGCTGAGTAGCAGATCTCTGCACCGCAATCTATATTGAACCGGTGCGGGAATGAATCATCACCATCATCATCATCTGGAACAAGGGTCCATCATCTGGAACAAGGGTCCATCAACCGAAAACCTTTAACTAAAGTTTCTTCAAATTGATGAATATGTGAGTTTCTAAGAATATATGTAATAAATATGGATGTACACTTATTTATACATCGTTTTAGGGAAATTATATGTTTGTGAAAAAAAAATTCTGTAAATAATTTTTTCATGAAGAAGTAATTTTTCCCCATATAAATACATATTAAATGTGAATGAATATTCTACAATGAAAAAACTCAATGAAATATTTGAAAAAAATCTAAGGTATTCAGAAATATACACCATCACGCCATTTCCCTGTCAAAGTAGGCAGAGGGTCAGTCAGACTTTCCTATCTCGACACACAATGATCACGCCGATGCGTGACGCGAAGTATCGTCTTGTTGGGCCGCCCTATCGTTGCTGCGGCCCCGTCATGATGGGCCGCCCTGTCGCCGCGACTGGCCCGGTGTGGTGTTATTCTCACCTACGTTGGATTGGATTATTGTCACCAACTATCGATGTTACCGTGACAGGAGAGCGTCGCCCACTCGTTCACTTGTTCGTAGACCATCGCCGGGAGAAGACCTCAATCCGGGCCAGCAAGTCGCCGGCGCGCTCCATCACCGAAACCTGGGACGAGTTACTTGTTACCAGCCGCGACCACTCTCCAGAAGTTCAAGACGAGTTTACCTGTTACCAGCCGAGACCTCCGAATCCCGTCATCCACGCCATCACCGAACTCTACCAACCGTGAGTAACATTCCATTTCTTATCCTTATCTTCCCGGTTTGGCTAACGCCAAACTACACATCCTTAGTCTTTTCTACATCTATACACCTTGTCACACGACTTCTGACTTTCTATGTTTTTCATTCTTTCAGAATATCATGCACTTAATCCTGTCATACTTTCCTTGGTCTTTCTCTCACACATCTTCCACACACATTTCAAAATCTCTGTCGCCTAGTTGGTAAGACGCTTGACCCCCAGCCCGGAGGTTGCGGGTTCGATTCCCGTTAGATTTTTTTAAAAAAGGATTTCTGTCTAGTTTTCACTTAGGCCGAGGCCACACCAAAGTGCTTCGTTAGGTGCGAAGCTAGGTTTTACGTGACTCATATACTAGGTGACTTCATGCTTGGCCACACCAAAGTGCTTCGCACAAATTCATTTGACAGTCGGGAGCGGTTGAGTCAACACACGATGCCACTCTCAAAACTCACCAATTTCATTACAACTTACCTTATCTTTATTTACTTCCTGTGCAACTTCATTCCAAAGTGATTTTATTACAGGTAAATTTTTTTATAATTTGCTCGATGGGTTCCACAAAGGCTCCCTTTTACACACAGCTGTTATAAAAACTTCCGCCATCTTGTAAAATCACGGTGACATAATAAAATTAACCAACACGTCTAGGAGACTCACTCGGTGACTAATCGTCATGTAGTATGGCGTGGAGTGTGCAGTGTGGCCATTGCGATAGTATGCAGTGCGTTGGTTCGCTAGGATATGTTTAAGCACCAAGCGAGGCTTCTACCTGTGTGGCCTCGGCCTTAAAATTTCTTTAACATCTTTCTGGTTGGTTGGAAGATATCGGCGCATGGCAATAAGCCCGCCAGGTTATACTGTATACAACGGAAGTGTAATACAATACATTTGCATTTAATATCTGTTTTGTTAGTCTTTCTTCAGTCATTCATTCCACATACTCAATACGATCTCAGCATGCTCTTCTTCATCTTACTCAGCACACCAGCCTTAAGTTCACATTCATCCCTTATCCCTTCATTCTATATTCTGTCATACATTGTCACTTATTCAGCTCTTCTCAGCCTTTTTCCATGTCTACATTTCACTCCCATACAACGAAGTTGGCAAAATTTTATGATTGGATCAAGTAAATATTTTGAAAGCAAGAGATGTAAAAAGGCAGAGAAATTGTAAGAGTTCTATGATGTAGAAGAGGCAGAGGATCTGTCTGCGTCAAGATAGGAAGGTTTGACTCTCTGTCGACTCTGACAAGGAAATGGCATAATAGTATATATGTACAGTACCCGGCGATAAGTAATACACATCGGACTTAAGAAAGAGACTATCGGCCATAATCGGCTACCTTCGGCTTTGTAGAGCGTCGTCTCTGTCCCTAGAACGCTTGACAATGACTGACAAATTGCGACGGAACACATGTGTAGCATACCTACGTCCCCTAAATAAAATTGAATTGTCAAGCATAATTTGTAAATAAATAAATAAATAATTGTTAAACATACAGGGTCAACGACCGATGAACTATTTACAATTGTCACATACTAGAAACGTCAACAATGTTTACTCACAAATAGTATTTACATTCTGTCTCGCCGTCTCGGCAAATAAATATACTACCCGCTACAATAGTGCACGCGCAGGAGTGAGACAGAGTATGTATCGCGAGCACATTCACTCACTACTATAAAAATACCTACTTGTAGAGAAATAAACATTATTATTCATCCAACTGTCAAGACTTGTTATTATTTACCCGCTATTCACTTTCGCTTTTATCCGCATTCCTGAGTTCTATATTTATTTGAATACATATCAAAATCATTACGACGTATCAAGATAAGCAACTCGCTACACATGTATGAATGACAGAGACGACGCTCTACAAAACGGAAATTAGCCGATTATTGCCGAAAGTCTTTTTCTTAAGCCCGATGTGTATTACTTATCGCCGGGTACTGTACATTCGGACCTCGTTATAACAGTTTTTTCAACGGTGATGATGGTTACATCTAAAAACTTAAAAAGTAACGGCTCTCGAGAAAATACATAATTACAGAACCATCATCATTATCCTGTCGTGTAGCTCATGACTGAGCATTGTGACTCCCATGATAGCCTCTGAAGACTCCTCTCCATCCATCCCTGCACTCCGCGGCTCGAAGGGTAGTCCAGTTGTGACTCTCACTTGGCCAGTCTGACGCATTGGGAGTCTTCCTCTTATGCTATGTTGTTCCACACTTCCAGTAACCTTAAACTGTCTCCTTGGCCACGAGCAATCTGCCCAAAGAATCAGAGGACCCTTCGAAGACACACTGTCGACAATCTATCGGTGATTCTCAGTTCTTCGAGTTCTTCTCAGTTTGCATTACGTCCATGGATTCTCCAGTACCACATTTCAAATGCATCTATTCTACGTCTCTCGCTTGCTATCAGACTCCAAGTCTCTGCACCACACATGAATATTGCGAAGACGGGAGACTTAAATAGGCGCACTTTCGTCGTAATGGTGATAATTCTGCTCTTCCATGTCTTTTCCAGCTTTCACATTGCATATTTTGCCATTGCAGTTCATTTTTGGTATCAAGTAATTATTATAATAAATTATCTATCTAAAAAACTAAAACAAGTAAACTGAACAAATTACCTTTGTTTTTCCCCATATGAGTCAGGGTATAGTCGCTGGACGTAAAATGTCTACTGCACACTTTAGAATACTTCGTATAGGGTTTGTCTCTCTTTAAGATCTCATTCCACTGCTGGGCGAGCCGCTCGTCGCGCGGGAACTGGTGGAAGGACACATTTTTCGCCTTGCCGGCCAGCGACGTGCATTGCGGAACTGTGCAATAATACGGCATCTTCAGTTCGACGCTAATATCTCCACAGGGTCACTCACACTTTACTTCGCGCTCCAGTGTACTCTAATTTACATGATATGTATCGGTGTCGAGACAATTGCGTTGTGTTATTAAATAATAAAAATATATTTGTTCAATGGTGACAGGTTGTAAACAAAAACAAAGAGCGTCCTCAGGCGGCGTCGGCGGAGTTGACAGATGAAACCATAGACAAAAATATTAAAATGACCATAGTGAAAAAAAATTACAAATTTAATTCTAAGTAGGAACGGAAATAATCAAACGGCTCACATTTTATAATTCGTCTTAAAAAAGTCATCGGATAACAAAATAGTTAAGAAATTGATCAAAATACGTTTATTCTCAACATGGAAAATATCTCAGAAACTTTATATTTACTTGCGCAAATACGAAATTTTGATTATTTTATTAATGGGCTAACAATTATTTTAATAAATAACAAAATATCAAATTCAACTAAAAATTCGTCAAATATTTAATTATGTGAAAGTAAAACTGGAATATAACGTAGTTTTTACTAATTCAATTTTTTTAGGATATTTTTTTCCAGATAGTTTTTTTTATGCATTAAAAATATTTTAAACATTATAATTATGATTAATGAGATTAATGTAGCTGTAACTTTCCACTGACAATTGTTTGCAGTTGTGGATCAAGTTTATTAGTGGAAATTATCAGCAGTGACTTCAAATGCTCATCAGTTCATTTGGATCTGTAAATATTTTTTGTATATTTCATTTTTGAGAATGATTTTTCATACAGATAAGTGGTGCCGAAAGCGGAAAAAAAGCCACGAGCAAATTTATGCAACTGATCAAACTGTGCGAGTGGAAGACATGAAATTCCAGCTAAGATGACTTTAAATATTTTTCTTTTAAAATATCGCTACACTGCAAATCAATCATTTCCATTTGAAGTTCAGGCGCAAGGGTTTCTATATCGGAATTGAAACGATTTTGAAAAATCTTGATATCATTTGCAATTGCATCAAAATCTACTCCCGTGTCCTGCGCCATAGATATCTCAGTCGCCGGCTAGTCCCAATACGAAAATTTACGCGTTATTCAAAACTACAGTATGTTGGTATGATGAGTTATAGTTCGAAAATTCTAGGATGAGTCCTGTAACAGCTCACGAATTTGCCCCAATACAACCTTGTAACGATGTTCAGTAATTTTAATTATTTTATAAACTTTAATATAAGCCTCAATTCTAATAAATAGCAAGTTATTTAGGTAAATACTATGCGAATCCAGAAAGTAAGTGTACTGAGGCTCTCACGACCGGATGGATTTTATTTTCGACATGTTGGCTACACTTCCGTGTAGCCTGACCCTTCCCCTCCGCAACGAGACCGGTTCAAGGTCAGTACGTTGAGAAGTGTCGACGCGACAACCCGTTTCGTGAAAAATGTAAATCCAATCTTCCGCCAAGTGCGAAATACGCGGCGTCATCCGTTATCTCGTTTGGAAGGGAAAACCTCCGGTTGAGGTTTATAATGAGGTGAAAACTGCATATGGTGATAAAGCTATGAATCGTACGAGTGTGTACAAGTGGTGTCGCGAGTTTAAAAACGGTCACGTCACACCTCTTCACCCTCCGCCAAAATGTTCAAAACCACAATTTCAGCCAAGAAAATCATGACATCCGTGTTTTGGGACTGTCAAGGCATAATTTTAATTGAATATATACCTCAAGGGGAGACCATCAACTCTGCAAGATACTGTGAGACCCTAAAAAAATGCGGAGGGCGATTCAGAACAAGAGGAAAGGCATGCTGACAAAGGGAGTCTGCCTGCTGCACGACAATGCCAGACCACACACGGCCAACGCCACGAAGGAACTGCTCGCCTCGTTTAAATGGGATGTCCTGAACCATCCCGCACATTACCCTGACCTAGCACCTTCAGATTACTATCTCTTTACCTCCCTGAAGCTGAACATGGGTGGAAAAAGGTTTTCAACCGACAAGGAGGTAAAGGAGGAGGTGGAGAAGTGGACGGAGGGGTTGGCGGGAAACTACTTCGAGGAAGGCATCAAAAAGTTGATACCCCACTTCACCACCTGCATTGAGAGGAATGGCGACTATGTCGAAAAATAGCTTACATATGTACTACGGTAACCATGTAATTTTTTTGTTTAAATTAAAAAAATTGTAACCTACAAAAATTCAGTACACTTACTTTCTGGATATGCCTCGTACATTACATTAGGTTGTATTGGGGCAAATTTGTGAGCTGTCACAGGACTCATCCTAGGATTTCCGAACTATAGCTAGGTCTTGGCCCTTGGGACTTAGTGGAGGAGTCAGTGTGGCCCTTAGGCTAAAAAGTTTGGAGACCTCTGGTTTAATCCATAGATTGTAAAATATTTTGGTATATAAACTTGGTAAGTAATATATTGAGTACAATAGGCAGTTCACGCCACAGGACCATCAACGACAAAAGTTTTATCATAATACCTCGCCCTTTTTGATCGATTTGTCCCATCCTACTACGGTAAGGTTGTTAAAACTCGCTCGTCTTAATTTTAAAGATATGTCTGCCATCGCGGTAATCCCTAAATATCTTATCATTTCATTCACAACTGATTGTTATCACGAGAAAATTAAGAATTATATATTTATTGTATAATAAAAATTATTCATGCTCATTGATTTAAAAATAAATCTTTAAAGTCTGCCATGGCGGAAATCTCTAAATATCTTATCATTTCATTCATAACCTGTTTTAACACAATAGATTAATGAATCAATATATAGATTGTAACGTAATGATGATTATTGGTACTCATTTATCTTAAAACTGTTGTAATTTATGGGAGAAATCACAATGTATCTTGTTATTCAATTCTAACTTATCTTATCAAAATAGATTCATTAATTTACGTACAAATTGTGACCTAGAATAACATTATGGATTAACACTTAAACGCCATCCATTCCAGAAATAATTACTTATCTTATAATTAAATTCATTGTTTATCATCACAACATATTAATGAATTTATATATATACTCGTATGTTGTTTATAAGCATACCTATAAATGGAGCAAAGTCCTATTTATAAAAAAACAAATCATATGAAATAACCAAAAATGGATAGGAAAGACAGGAAGATCTTTTGAAAAGAGATTTCGTGAACACCAATCTGCCTTAACAAATCCTCTAATTTATTCTGAAATGGCTAATCATTGTCACCGTGAATATCATACTTTTTCTATCGATGATGCCAAATTCTTAACGTACTGACCTCGAACTGGTCTCATTGCGGAGGGGATGGGTCAGGCTACACGGAAGTGTAGCCAACATGTCGAAAATAAAATCCATCCGGTCGTGAGAGCCTCAGTACACTTGAAGTTCGAATTGAAGTTTGAATTCAAAAGATATGTTTTTATTTTTTCCCTGCAAAATCTCCATGAAATTTGATTGTGCTCGTGTATGCAAGCAAGCGACAGAGTTCTAAGATTTATGTTCAATATAATAATAACGTGTAGCCCACGTGTTTCGTATTTTATGTCAGTGATTTCAGGGGTTACCTTTTCCACTTTTGTGTCCTCTGTGTGTGGAGTGTTTATCTACGAGTAAGTCTCAGAAGGATATTGGGAATCAGGTGGTATGGCCATATAACAAACGACGCTGTACGCTGGCGCACCCGGCAGGGGTCTGTCATCTCTGTAATTCGGGAGAGGCGATGGTCCTGGCTGGGACATGTTCTGAGAATGCCCGATGATAATTGGCCGAGGAGAGCGCTGTTTTTCTGTCCATTGGGGTCCCGACGGCCTGGAAGACCCTCTCTCACGGTGTACGAATACCGTTCCTATGTCAAGGAAGTCAGAGCGTTAGGAATGTCGTGGAGGGAGATTACCAACACCGCCCAAAACCACTCTGTATGGAGAAGACTGGTGGCCCCCCTATGCTCCCTTGTGGAGCTTTAAAAGAAGGGTGAATAATAATAATAAAGTATATTTAGAAGAAGTATTTAAGTAGTTATCTTCTTTGTTATTGGCGAACATATTTATAGTTTGCTATATCCAAAGGGAAGAATCGACCTGTCAGCGGTCCTGGTGGGCATCGTCAAGTTCCAGCGTCCTTCCGATCGCCTTGCCCACGGCTCCCAGTAACATACCATCAGCCGCACAAGAAGACAGAGCATGGCGAAAAAGATGTACAGTACCCGGCGGTAAGTAATACACATCGGACTTAAAGAAGAGCCCAAGAACGCTTGACGACTGACAAGTCGCGACGGAACACGTGTATGAATGACAGAGATGACGCTCTACAGAGCCGAAGTTAACCGATTATGGCCGACAGTCTCTTTCTTAAGCCCGATGTGTATTATTTACCACCGGGTACTGTATAGTGTTTGATGGGTATTTAAATTAGATACGGTAATAGTATAGAGTGTGAAGATGGGAAGATAGCGGCTGCAGCCTTATAAATTGGAGCTTTCTCGCATTTGTATGAGCGTGAAGACATATGTGGTGAGGAAACCGCAGTAAACTCACCAAAAGGAAGGCGACCTACAGAGAGAGAGAGAGTACCTCTGCACACCTCCCGTTATGTGATATTAACAGATATGTTATAATATTTCTGTAAAGTGTATTGGTTACTTGAATAATACATAAGTATAATAATAATGTATAAATCAGCTCATTACATAACAATATCTAAACAAACAATTATAATTCTGAACCAAGTCTTACGGGCTAAATCTTAAGATGTAAGGATCCGTCACACTTGTCCTCCGCAGGCCGTCCTCAAGCTCTTGGCCAGGCTCCCCCTCCGGTCGGTGGAGAATAATGTGGTGTGGGAGTCTGTGTCTGTATCTGAGCGGTAGTTCTAGTTCATCCAGGCTCATTATTTGGCTGAGCGGATTTGAATGCAAATTTAAATGTATTCTTTTGAAAAAGTCTAGTGATGTTGTGTCACAGTAATCTCTAAAAGTGGGTTCTTTGCGCTTCTGGAGCAGCTTTTTATATATTTCTCTTTGAATTCCTTATATACGACCATAAACCGATTGAAGAAACTATGAACATTGCTCATTCAATTAATTTTAAATCGATAAAATCGTTTATCTTCTTTACAGACATGATAAACTGTATTACAGATTATGAAAGGTTTGAGTATTAACTATCGTTTAAAGATCAATTTGTTAGCAAAAATATTCGCTAGATGTCGGTAATATGTCATTTTAAGGACGACGTATCGATCACGTTAAAATACGAAATTGGGTACGAAATATTAAAACACGAGTTCCCAATTTACAGTTCCTTTATAAAATAAGATATTGAACTCTAAAATTAAAAATATTTCCGAAAACTTTATTTAACCTCTTCGTACCCGAGAAAATATAATAATTGTATGCCACCCCTGATACAAAACTTCATGTCTACAAAATGAAACCGAATTTTGAAAAAAAAAGGAATTTATTAACCCTTCACATTAATTACCAGTTTTAATTACAGTCAAACTTGGTTATGATGAGCAAAAGATGATGGAGTAAATTTGCATGTTATACCCATTACTTATTATATCAGAATTAGTTTATTGTAAAATGGTAGCTATTTGTCAGTAACTGATATTTTGAATAAAATTAAGCATGATACTTGGCACCGATGGGCGTTGGATTGGGATATAACTGGTGTAAATAAGGGTTCTACATATAAATCAATCCAACAATCTATCCCTTTGAAACCATGGTTTAATATAATAAGAATAAACAAGATGAAAGTGTCTGTCATGTGTTGTTTCCGGATGGGCCACTGCGTGGTGGCTAGTCATCTTTACAGAATGGATATTGTAGATAGATAATCCCGGCTGCGAGTGTAGACTGGATGATGAAACTATGGATCATGTATTTTTCGGTTATCCTCTGTGAAACATATTTGAAAAGCCATATCTTGACCGCATCCAATGAATGTTGCGTTTCTTCTTTCTTCGAAGAACTTTTTCACTTATAGATGGATTGTTACATTTTTGAAGCTTTATCGGTTGAAACTTTGAATTATCTAGAATTGTCATTTTTTAAAATAGGTTTATATTGCCTCGTATAATTGCAAAATGTCTTTAATTTGGTGGCACAAATCATCCCAGTTTGGTGGATCCAGGAAAAAACCTAAAAAACACATGCAGCATGATCTAATTGCTGGGTCGTCCCTTAATATAAAACAATGTCCACATTAATTGTGATTACATACGAGTAGAGTGCACACAGGAAAATATTAAAGAAAATCAATCATAACCAAAATAAGAGTTCAGCTTTTTAAAATATGCATTTATTTTTCAGTCCCCAAACATATTATATTAATCACAAATTACACCTTTGACCATAACATTTTAAATTAAAAATAAATTAATATCAACAACGAATTGAATAGATTTAAAAATCAACCTGTCAAACAGAATAATAAATTAATTAACAGATTTCATTTCAAATACATGGGACAACCCATAAGTTTCAACTTGGATTTTCCTCTTCAAATAAAACAAAAATGACATAAAGATATATATTATATATACATGGAGAAAATACAGTTCATTTTTATTTATCCCCCTGGTGGCTAGAAAGTGCAACATGTGTTATATGTCAATTTGACGTATTGTTGATTTATCCCCCTGGTGGCTAGAAAGTGCAACATGTGTTATGTCAATTTGATGAAATGTATGTGTGTATCTAACATACTTTGATGAGATGTGTTAGTCACATTAGTTATTTGTCAGTGGTACGCAACCTTTTTTCACCTTCAATCTCCTATTTGCAGTACAATCCTTATGCAGGCTTTTCTCAGAAAATGTGTTTTTTATTTTTATAAACACAAGCTATTTTTATTTTTGTGACCCCCCTGAGAGGCATAACCCACAGATTGAGAAACGATGTATAGTATTATTATAGCTTTGTTACAAATGCATATTTGCCAGAGTTGTACTATCGTAAATCAGCCGGTACCGTGCGTCCTCGGGGGGGATTACACAACCCACAGGTTGAGAGATGATGCTCTACACTATACAACATTAATAAAACTATTAAGAAACATTAACACTGTCCAAAATGTTATATCAATTTACGAGAAAAGAAAAAATTAAATTTTAGTTGTTTCTGAAATAAAAAGTAACAATATGGTTGGTTGGATGAAGTGAACGATATTTTTGAATGAAGGAAAGTCTGAAAAATCATAAGAGTTATACGAGAAGGTGTGTGGATGTAGAAGACAAAGCATGTGTGTCAAAATAGGAAAGTCTGGTGCTCTCCTCTGTGTACCCCACCCCGACAGGGAAACTTTTATGGTATATGTACGCATCAAGTTACATATCATTTGAAAGCCCTTTTTAAGAGCCTACACAGTTTCATGGCTCAAATACACACTGAAGCAATGGCTCCCTTCTCGGGGCGTTGCTGAATCTGAGAGAGTATTATTGGAATTGGGAAATAGTGGCGGGGACCGATACATATTGTCTATGGGTGGATACGGTTGTATAAAGAATTCTTGATGTTTACGGATCATAAACCCATATTGTGTGGATATTTTTTATTTGTGACATGTTGCTACCATTGTCTTTTTTCTTTTTGGTTTATTGAACTAAAAATGTGGTAAAGCAAAAAAAAATGCATCCCCAATTTTTCACGTTGCCGTTTACCTGTACTTGATGCAGAAATTTGTCATACTGCGCATTCGTGAAGAGTTTAGGGATGAGGACTCTTATTTCCAGTAAGATGATGTTCCTCCCCACTACCCTCGTGATGCGAGAGTCTATCTTGATGAAAATTTGCTAAACAAATGAATCGAGTGTAGGGGTAGCTTTGAACACCCGCCGCACTCCCCAAATCTCACGCTAATGATCTTTTTTTAATAAAGGCTCATCAAGAATAAAATAAATGGCACAAAACCTACAACAGTTAATGAATTGAGAGCAACCATTGAAAGAGACTGCGGCTAAATAACAAAAGAATGGTCCGTGAAGTGTGTGATGCCACACTATCAGCAGTGCAGACAGAAAAGCCATAATTAGAGCATTTCCGACAAATGTAAAAACAAATACGTTTATCTTCTTTAATTTGAAGTTTTAATATTAGATACTGCTTAATAAATACTGAATTTTCAATCATTTGAAATGTGTGTATTATTTGAGACACCCTGTAGTTCTAGAGTATATTTTCAGTGATGAGAGCATTTAATTGCCACCACAAGGATAAAGCGTGATGGGGGAATATGTTGTTTCCACATTATTATTTTTCTTCTTTTTGTATGTTACCCTTCAATATATCCGAATCAGTGTTTCGGACTTATTAAAATGCGAGGCCGGGAGACAATATCGTTTTTTGTGCCAATAAGAGTTTTCGAGTTAAGAACCTCCGGAGTAGGCACGGAACTCGCGGTTCGTCATTAAATATTTTGGCAATACTGCCGCTTGGCGCCTGCAAGTATTGTTACCAGTTGAATTTTTTTACAAGACTGCCACTCGATTTCGATTACTATCGAGAATCAAGCCCAAAACCCCTGGATGGGAGTCAAGAATGTTACCACTAAGCTACGGATGTCTTCGTATATGATTATTGAAATGTTTGTCTTTGAACTGTTGCTTTATTAATATTGTATATTTCCTTGTCACGTAAAATAAAATAAATAGATAGAAAAAATACCATTTAGGCAATATCATCCATTTAGGGAATATCATCCATTTAGGCAATATCAACCATTTAGGCAATATCATCCATTTAGGAAATATCAACCATTAAGGCAATATCATCCATTTAGGCAATATCATCCATTTAGGCAATATCAACCATTTAGGTAATATCATCCATTTAGGCAATATCAACCATTTAGGCAATATCATCCATTTAGGCAATATCAACCATTTAGACTATATCAATCATTATGTAATTCTAAAACATGTAGATTTTGCATTTTTCTTAAATTCATAAAAAAATCTACTTGCCATTACAAAATGTAAACTAAAAATTTTAAAAATCTAAAGAAGTAAGGTTCTAAGTTTTTATTTAATTAAAATGTAAAAATCTTTAACCTTTTAACTGCCGGCAGGTACATGTATGGCGGTACCCAGCACGCCGCGAATTTTACGACAAAAATAAAACCTTCTAAACATATCGTTATTGAAAGTGTAATAAAGTTTATTTATAAAACTTACCAAATAAATGAAGAGCGCGCCAGTCGTGCCGTCATTTATCCATAATCATAAAATTAATTGTTCATGGTGCAGGGTTGTCACAAAATTTGTCATAGAAAATATGAAAACTAAATTATATGTCAAAAGTAATTAACCGCTATACATGGAACACGAAATAAAACTGTACTCTGTAGACGAAAAATTATATACGCAAAACATCGATAGAAATTCGGGGATTCCTAAAAATCCCGGCAAATAAACGGCTATTACACAACCCTGAGCGCCATCAGTTGTTCCGACGACAAAGCTCTCTTTAATTTACGTTTAAAGTGGTAAAAACAAATTCTGTTTCAATTCTAAGTATGCAAAGATATTCACAATAGATGCCACTATGTGTTCAATATATTTGTACATTTTAAATAATTTATTTTCTTTAGTAAAATCCCATTTAAAACGGCGCGTCTTAAGACGTAATTTGTGTATGAGCGGCGCTCCGTTCACAGAAAATTATGCGTCTTAAGACGCTTTTGGCAGTTAAAGGGTTAAAGCAATTGAACGCTATAATTATATTACAAGTCATATCTAACACAGCGTCCTTTAAACTATGATTTGTAATGATATCTGACTAAAATCCAATCCATCTATTTACTAATTTTTTTGACGTCGCTTAGATTCTCATATTAATTGACATAGTACTTGCTATCAATAATTCAACAGTCACCACCTCTACGCATTTGTGCCATCTATGAATCAGTTTTAACATTTTTTAATACAACTGCAACGGAGCCATCTATCGGAAGGTTTCAGAAACTTAGTTTCCCTCCATTCTTGCAAACTTCTAGAGATAAGAAATCCGAGTAGAAACTTTTGAGTTGACATAATAAATTTACAATTGTTTAATAAAAAATACAAAAAAAATATTAAAAAATCAACAATAATAATAATAATTACAATGGTAACACCAACGGACCACCTTCTTATCGCAGTACTGATGATGATGATAGTAGTAATAATAGCTAGTCTTTAAAAAAAATATCTTACATATCACTTACACATATAAAAATATGCAAAAATATCCCCCAGGGCCTATGCCAGTGCCAATGCAAGTGCCAGCGGCAATGCCAGTGACAGTAACAATGCCAGTGTCAGTGACAATGTCAATGTCAGCGCCAGTGTCAGTGACAATGCTAGTGTCATTGACAAAACCAATGCCAGTGTCAGTGACAATGCCAGTATCAGTGACAATGCCAGTGTCAGTGCCAATGCCCTGCAGGAAGAAGCGTCGCTGCACCACCTTTAATTATTTTATATAACGTACATCAGATTGCTAACCGGAATAATTGCACTAAAGCACTAAGTGTGTCTAGAAAATCAGTTCAAAATAGCATGCTAAAGACACTTCTGTAAAACGCTCTTAACAGTCTCGCTGCCCCTTCATGTCTCGTCAAAAATGTTCAGCACCTTTCCTGTCATCAGACTCGAATTTTGCTCAAGTTGAAGTTGCTTTTTGACTTTTCCAGTGCACCGATCTTTCGCCCTTTACTGTCCATGGCGTTAGTCTCTCGAACTTGCAGTCAACTAACGTAAGACTAGCTCCGCCATAAGCGTGTTTCAAACATCAACTTAAAAAAACATTATATATCCCTTCAGTGACGTAGCGTGTTCCCACATTATCCCCTTCTATCTCGTAGCCGCAAATTAAATTGTTGTACTTGTTAAATATAAATTGTCAAATAACAACTGTTTTATTATAAGGTTGCAATTCTCTTTTTATCGTTATATTAAGCTCAAATGTATATCTTTCACCCAATACTGAAAACAAAATTGTTAAATGGTTTTTCTGGTTGGTTGGAACAGATTGCCTTTTAGCGATAGACCCACCAAATTTGTACATTATTTAAGTCAATTAATAATAAGGGCTTATAAATATCACTATTTTTACTGTCAAATTGATAGGAAACACGTAAAATAATTCTCAGAAAGATCATGTTCAGCAATGAAAATGGCGCCGTACGAGTAAACCCTGCAATAGACACAGCGCTACTGCTAAACCAGGCAGAGTATCGTGGCCTGTGTCACGGGATTCATAAATGTTACCGTAATCCAAACGTTGCTGTCCAAGTTACAGCTTTTAAGCTTTAGCATGTCATTTTGTAAGCTCTGAAATTTCCAGACAAACCTCGTGTATACACCCACACACACACACACACGTTATATCTTAACTGTAAGCGGACACTACTTCAAAATTAAATAATACAAACAAGGGTTTCTCTCCTGGTCTGTTGTAAATTATTTTTAATTTCTCTATAAAATTTATTTTACGTAAAGACTAAAATTTTTTTTAGTGAAATAAAAAAATTGTAGTCGAAAATATTAGACAGAAAGTTTGGAAAACCTCATGGAACTCAATATCTTTGGGAGGCAACAGATGAAAACCTCATGGAACTCAATATCTTTGGGAGGCAACAGATGAAAACCTCATGGAACTCAATATCTTTGGGAGGCAACAGATGAAAACCTCATGGAACTCAATATCTTTGGGAGGCAACAGATGAAAACCTCATGGAACTCAATATCTTTGGGAGGCAACAGATGAAAAAACACAGAACATTTATTTACTAGTAGATGGAGTCGAGACAGTTCCATCCACGTCTATAGAACCTGAAAGAACATTTTCTGTAGCGAGCCTTTTTGTAACTAAACTAAGAACCAAACTTAGTGACCGCAGCATCAATCTACTTTGCCTTCTTATATCTTATTATAAAATATTTTGAAACAATTCTTATTGTGTTCATTAAATTAAAAATATAATGAAAATATATTTTGTATATTTCTGTCTGTATTTATACCAATCATATAGTAGAGCAAAATGTTTTATACAACTCGGAGTTTTATTTTAAATCAAAAACCTACCCTTTCCTTCTCCAGGTTACTTTATTTGAAAATATTGACATCATTTATTAGACACCACTATCTCGGGAGGAAGGCCGATTATATCCCGGAATCTCGGGATTAGCGGAAGTGTCCATCATTTTAGCTTCAGCACTTCACAAACTACGGAGCCGTAATGTTGAACTGAGAATGTAACAACAATAATAAAGTGACAATTTTATTGTTACATAGCCCCGTTTAGGGAACACACAATCATCTTGAGGGCGCAATAAATACGAGTAAGTGGAGTCTAAGAACTTAAATATAATATTTAGTTTATTAAGGAGCTCCAGCAGTAACACTTAAATGATTATGAATAGTGTTTAGTAAGGTGCACTCCAAGGTATATCTAAGGTTCAAACTCCAAATTAAAGACAGATGTAGAACTTTTTTAGTTATTGCAAGTGTCCAAATTGATGAATGTTCTGGCCCATGCACTGCTGATAACGTGGAATTGCAAACATCACGAATAATTTGTTTTGGTATTTGGGCGCATTCTTTTTCAAAAGTTGCTCTCAATTCATTAACTTTTGCCGGTTTTTTTGATAAACTTTCATCTTTGACGAGTCCCCATAAAAAGTCCTTTGATACGAGGTCTAGGAAGAACGGGGGGTATTCGATGCTACCTCTACGTCCAATCCATCTGTTTGACAAATTTCCATCGATATAGGCCCTCACATCACATCATGATGGTGGTTGGAGGGTGCACCATCTCGCTGGAAATAAGTTTACCTCATCCCCAAGTTTAAGTCGATGGCACGGTGTAAACGTGTGTATATATTTCATTGGAACACCTAACCTATATTTTAATCAAGTTATGTTAAGATGGAAATGATTGATTATCTGAATTGGTTCGTAGATTGTAGAACTTCATTTTTAACTGAATACCATCATCTAACCCATACTTACAAATACTGGATTCTAATACTCAAAGACCAACAAAAGTTTATGAGCTTCGAAAATCAAATATTACAAAAAAACCCTGCCCCAAAAAAGGCTTGTTGAGAGTGGAAACTGAGATGTGATGAAGAAACTCGGAAATTAATTAAACAATCACAAATTACCCGCGACGTAAGGTCACTTAGGTCGGCATGGATAGGCCACGTAAGCAGATCTCAGTTGACACAGTCAATAAAGATCATTATGAAGACTCAACAACACGGAAGAAGGCCACTCGGAAGACAGAGATAGAGGCTTTTAGATAAAGTGCAACAGGATTTTCGAGGCTGGGAGGAAACCGCTAAATATCTACACGAGTTGTTTGGGCATCTAAGGAAGTAGATAGGGGTAGAAACTATAATTTTAGTCCTAGATAACACAACAGCATATATTTAAATAAATGTTTGATATCCGATAATACTCTGCAATGATCTGCTCGTCTCAAAGTTCATGTCTCGGAATGTGAAACTTCAAATTTACAACAGATTTAGCAAACGGGTTGTTACGTTTATGACTCAGAAGTCTGGGTGGTGTCCCTTAAGGATCAACAAAAGCTTCGGAGTTTAAAAACACATTGTTCTCTAATCAATTTTAAAGCCCTAGACCACGAATGGCTGCCGACTTCTAAGAGATTGAGATCTAACACGGAAATCAGTAGGTTTTGAAGACAGCTACTGACTATAGGCTAGTCTGGATTAGACTCCTTCCAGTGCCTAAAGCAGATATTTTCATCGGCATATTAAAATTTTTTAATAATTTCAGGCAATTTTTTCACGCTGCCCTAAGAAAATTGACCAATCAGTAGGACCTGTTATTCACCAGTTTCTCAAACATTGGATCACATCACAACTTAACTTATATAATCATCTCCGGTGGCGCGAATATCAGGTATCCTGACCACCCATTTTGTATTGTGCCTTCTATTATATCAGTAAAGGATAAATGAATGCCCATTATTCATCACCGGAAATGGGCATTCATTCGTCCTTTACTGATATCCAAAACTCAACAAGTACCACACTAACAAATTATGTTCTTGTTGTACAAAAATTGCCTGGAATTATTTAAATTATCATCGTCTCTGAATCCATCACGATGCCCACCTGCCGGGTGCTGAGGTTCACACATTGAAAATCTCTAATTTACGTGCCATTTTTCTGGAACCAGTTATTTACGAGAATGAAGAAATTACTGTAAGTTTTCGACAAAGGCCGACTAAATTTTGATTTTTAAAAGCTCGTAAAATAAAACTAGTATAAAACATCAATTTTAATATAACGTGTGTGCGTTTGTACGGGCATATGTATATTAATATCAAATCTGCGAGTGTATTACGGGGGTGTGGTTTTATGCCGGATATTGCACCACCACTGCGCGACAGGACATGGCAGTCAACTGAAGAGAAAAGCAGGCAGATATATATTTGTACCGTATCAACTCGAATATAACGAGGCCTCGAATTAACACGAACTATTAATTTTAATAAAAAGTTTCAGCTTGGTTTAACTCCATATCAGAATATTTCACTTATTACATTAATCATCGCTACATGTATTTCTACCGCCTATTCGGAGGCTCTTTTTAACCGGAATTATCCCGGTTTGATTTTGAAAGCAGCGTTAGGTCAGACTGGTGTCACGTTACGTCGGAAGTGTGCGTGGTCTATCGAACCAAAGATTTGATTTTTACGAAATTGTTAAAAAAAAATCTTATGTATTGGATACTATTAAAGTAAAAATGTTTAAGTGGTCTAAAACCTTTTGTGTTCTTTGATTATTTATTACTTTATTGGCTTTAAAACAAAGCAAGAAGCAAAAACAAAAATGTTATAAATAACTAAAATGAAAAAGGTTTCGTGCTTCTTAAACATTTGTCCTCTGCATTAATATTGTGGAATTATAAGATATGTTTTAATAAGTATGTTAAAATTGAAATCTTTTAGCCAGTAGACCGCGCACACTATTGTGGGGTGTGGGTGGGTCCATAGTATTACTATATAACATGACGCCAGTCTGATACATACACAAGCACTTCTCTCATAACTAGCCGTGATCGTTCCGCCTGAAGAGGGCCTCGGGATAGGAGGAAGAAGTGTAATTAGTGGAATCCAAAAGTTATTTATTGTTAAATATTCTAATAAACATTGCTTTACGAGTATATATTGAAAAATTCCAACATCTCGATTTTTTTTTAATATTTAGCTGGACTATCCTGATTTTTAAAAACTTCGTTTTTCAAAAATTCTACATTTCAAAAACTTAAGGTCCAGTGGCTCTAAACCTTTTTGTGAAGAAAACTTATTTTTAAGGTTTTCTCCTGAACTTGATTTGATTGAAAGGAAAGTTAACAGATCATGTGGTTTTCACCATTTACCAGGAACACTTTTCCTTAATGACTAGATACTTCTTTAGACAAATAATTGCTCCTCAAATTGTAATTCTGTGAATAAAACAGCACTCCCAGGCTTGTGTGTAGGAACTTGTCCAGACGTCTCATACACTGGTTCAGTGTCACATCACTCACTACACTGTTGGGCAGTATTATCATTATAGTATAGCCAGGCAGCATGGATGCTGTTAGTATCTATATCAAGTTTACCTGTCACATGTTCATGGAGAGACAGCAAGGGGAAAGCAAAGGGAACAGAACAGCCCTCCCGGGTTGGTGTGTAGGAACTTGAACTTGTACAGACAGCTTTTAAACTAGTTTCATAAATTTCTTCTATCAAAATGTGATATGGTTACCAACCACTATATATAATCCCCCAGATGTATGCTCATAGACATGAAATGACAAAATGTGATATGGTTACCAAACACTATATACTCGTATAATCCCCCAGATGTATGCTAATAGACATGAAATGACAAAATGTGATATGGTTACCAAACACTATATACTCGTATAATCCCCCAGATGTATGATCATAGACATGAAATGACAAAATAAAATGGGTTCAAAGGGCTGTAACTGCAACAACTGAATGTCGTCTAGAAGAGGTCATAGCTGTCGAGGAACGGAAGACAAGGAAGCAGTCTCTAGAGTCGGAGTTCAGCTTTTGGTTTCTATAAGCAAAGGATGTACGAGGGTAATTTAGTGATGTCCGCTTTCTTCTTCTAATCTACTAAAGTGATTGTATTACCCACAACAGTATATTGGTGCCTACGTTGAAGTATAGGAGTGAAAGGTGGACGTGGGAAAAGATTGATAATAACCAAATAAATGCTGTAGAAATGCGTACACTAAGATGAATACGTGAGGTGACAATGTTTGCCAGAATAAATAATGAAGTGGTTGAATCTGAACTTGAGGATGTGTTTTGTAAGATGAAGAAAAGCACTCTGAGATGGTTTGGGCATGTAGAATGAATGAATGAAGTAAGACTAATAAAACAAATATATAATTTGTTTCGTAAAACACTGTTTTTACCACTTAAAATTGCGTTGTGACTCTACCGGTCTCAAGGTTTTCCCCTCATCATCAGGGAAGCACAAACAAGACTGAATTATATTCTTACTGACATCAACATATCAAATGCATCACGGTAAAAATTCGAGGTGGGTGGAAGGAGGAAAATACAAATGTAAGTGGAAGGCGGGTGACATGAAGACCAAGGAAAGTATGGTTGGATCAAGTAAATGATACTTTGAGAGAAGGGAATGTAGAGCACCTTGCCTTGTATGCAACAAGATATGCCAATCACAAATTGGATTGCATAGTCATCTCCAGAAGCAGCAACGACAAATATCCTGATACCTCACTTTGTATTGAGCCTTCTATTATACTTGTCACGAGAAATGGGCTTTGATTAATTCATTTTGTAGAATAATGTGTGATGCATTGGTACACACATTTTGTAGAATGATGTGTGATGCATTGGTACACACATTTTGTAGAATGATGTGTACACATATTTTGTAGAATGATGTGTGATGCATTGGTACACACATTTTGTAGAATGATGTGTGATGCATTAGTACACACATTTTGTAGAATTATGTGTACACACATTTTGTAGAATGATGTGTGATGCATTGGTACACACATTTTGTAGAATGATGTGTACACATATTTTGTAGAATGATGTGTGATGCATTGGTACACACATTTTGTAGAATGATGTGTGATGCATTAGTACACACATTTTGTAGAATTATGTGTACACACATTTTGTAGAATGATGTGTGATGCATTGGTACACATTTTGTAGAATGTGTCATGCATTGGTACACACATTTTCGTACAACGTATTTCGCCGTCACCTAATCGGAGGGACAGTTCAATAGAAGTTCTCCTAACAATGTTTACGTGGACATTTGACTCTTGCCGATAGAAGTGTCATCATAATATCAGATACAGTTAATAACGTGGCCACCCTTGTAAGTGGCGCTTCTGCCTGCTCTGCCTTACGTAAGTGCCGTATCCGTGTCCGCAGAGTGGCGGCGCCAACTACTGGCTACGGTGAGGGGCCGCGGTGGAGCGTAGCTACTAACAATATATATATATATGAATGTATATATAATAATATCAAACATTGCACGGTACCAACATTATGAAAGCGATGAACCTCCGAATCTCTCCCGCGCGCTCTGCTATGTACACGGATACCCTCCATATCATACAAACAGTACAGTATTCCCTAATATATCATATGCAATAATACAATACAATACAATACAATACGATACGATATAGTATCATTATCCTAATCAATTATCAATGTAATGGCAGGCATACAGTTTAATTAATATTTATTAATTACATTATAGTAATAATATGTATATTTATATAATTTTATTTATATTTTAATGTTCCGTTAGAGAAAATATTACCATTTTTCTTGCACACTATCAGCCCAGCTTGTTTGTTTATTATTTATTTATTTATTTGTTTCTTATTATTATTACAATACAGTACGGTACGGTACGATTCATTATCAATTGATTGTACAGTGCGGTACTGTAAGGGACAGAACAATAATACAGTTATAAAATTATAGAACAATAATGGAATAATATCTTAAGTACAATATACAGTGAGGTGGAGTTTGAGTACAGTAGAATAAAGAATAGAACAATACAATACAATGCAATACAGTACTGTAAAGAACAATACAAAACAGTACTGTAAAGAATAATACAATACAATACAGTACTGTAAAGAACAATACAATACCATACAGTACTGTAAAGAACAATACAATACAGAATGGTAAAGAACATTACGATACAATATGGAATTGCTTAGGTTTCTGTCACTACCATTTTGTTCCCGTAATGCGATACAAGAAGAGTGTAGAGTGCTGAAATGGGTTGAGATGAAAAGTCTGCGATCGACGAGATTTTTCTTTGAGTTTCATTTTTTTTCTTTTTTAAATGGTATTGTTCAACACATCTGAATTGCTTGTTTGGGACATTCCAATAATTGACATTTATTACAATAACCACGAATGAACATTTAATTTATTACCTCTGAGCAAAAAAACAATACTGAATCATTCATTTTTTCCATATAAAATCATTAACTCTCACTTCAACTGTCCTGAATTGCTCAGCTTTTTCTAGATTCAAGTACCTTCAGTACGTACAAGAAAAAAATGCACTGTTTTCCTTTTTTTTCCGTGTAGGGTACTACCCTTCAATATATTCGAATTAGTGTTTCGGACATATTGAAGAGCATAGCAGGGAGACAATATTGTCTACGGTCCCAGTAATCGGGTCCTCAATTTTTAGACATGGAACTAGTGGTTCGTCATTGAAAGTGTTGATAACACTATCGCTCAGCACGTGCGAGTATAGTTACCAGACTGACACCTTTTTTTTTTTAGATACCATCGCGAATCGAGCCCGAAACCCCGGCGTTAAAATTAAGAATGTTACCACTAGGCTACAGAGGTTATCCACTGTAAACTAAGTACCTCTAATTATCAATAAAATTCCCTTATAAAGAGAACGCATCTTTTGGGAGACCAATATGGCTAGAACGTCGATATATTTTTCTGCAATCTGTTGAATTATAAAATAAGGCTGATTGCAGAATTTATGAAATGTTTCATTTGTTATGAATAGTTGGAGTATTTTTGGATAATTACAAAATGTTTAAATTATCAATAATATATAAATATTTTTATAAGTCTCTGTGAAATTCATCTGGTATCTGACAATCCACGATGACACTCATTTAAGTTGATGCTGGGTGCATTGTTTGATCAAACCATTAACGGTACCCATTTGAAACAAGTTGGTATATATTTTCAAGTGGATTAAACATATTTTAAATTTTTTATTATAATATATTTGAATCAACATGAATTTACTTCTTCTTCTTAAACTTTCTGTAGACTCTCAAGAGTCTGTTACTGCAGGATTGTCCTCCTGTGATGCTGAGCTCCAGCTATCTCTCCGTCGTTTCGGGGGTCTCCCTGGTGGACGCCGCCCATCCGGCACCCCATGCGGAGCTATGTATGGAATTCATTCTCTGTACATGTTGGTACCAGTATCGTCGACGCTGTCGTCCCCATCTGACCAAATCTTGGACCTCACAGACCTCTCGGATTGTGGTGTTCCTTACACGATTACGCAGTCTTCCCAGCAATAGCGTGCGGAACGGACCATTTTTTATCTATTTCCATTATCGTTCTCCACTCTTCTTGTATTAGATCACAGCAATTAAATTTTGGCGATAGAATTGAAAACAAGATGGCATCAGTTACTCTGTGTGACGTGGGACATATAAATGGTAAAGATTTAATATTTCATCAGTAAATTAAACAAATGAACTGTATAAGAAAGTGCAAAAGTTGCAGTATAGAGTACAATAGAATAAAATGGAGTTCATAGTATAGTCCAGGGGCGGGGAACCTGTGGCTTTGAAGGCCATTAAGTATGGCCTTTTAAATTAATCCAAATTATGCAGAAAAACATCCTTGTATTTTTATTAATATTTTTTGTTAGTCTTTTATTAGTTTTAAACGGATATTTTAATATAAAATAGCATAATTAAAAGAAGATTCAATGAAATAATCCCCCCCGACTGAAGGCCACAAATAAAACATAAGACATAAGGGTTATTATGATGCCTGCTTTCTGTTAACGTACCCGCCTGACTGGCGCCACTGTCGCGCGAGGCTGCTGGGCGAGAGTCTGCGGGTGTGTCCAGTATGTCAGTATATTATCAACTTTTGACAGAGTAAGCAATAAAACTAATTTGTGTATTTATTGGTCCTAAATCCAATTATATCACGTTTCAAAAATTTCCATTTAATAAGTTAGTAGTTAGATTTTTACAAAATAATGTACATTTTGGAGTACATCTAATTGACGTTTCTTGAATGCGACCTTATTACGTTACAGCTAACTTAATGCGGCCCTATGTTACAGCTAACTCAATGCAGCCTTTCAACATGAAAAAGATTTCCCACCCCTGGTGTTGTCATGTACAATTTAAATTCGATACAAAACTGTAAAAAAAAAAGTTGCGTAAATTAAACCAGTACAAGAAATACAGTTCACCAGTACAAGAAATACAGTTCACCAGTACAAGAAATATAGTTCACCAGTACAAGAAATACAGTTCAACAGTGTTTTTTTACTATACCAAGTATACAAAACTAGTTCAGCTGACAACAACACTACTGTTATGTTCAGTTCACAAGTAGAAAAGTTAAATGAAGAAAATTGAAGAACAGGGTGTAGTTATAATATGAGAATAATTCAGAACAACACAAAACAGTTCACAAGTAGAAAAGCCAAGAATTACACAGTTCCGTACAACGCAATAAGTCATCTCATTTGGTTTGTCTTTAACTTTTTTGCTTTAAATTAAATTTTGTGTTTTCTTTGCAGATAATTAAAGATAAACTCGAAAAGTTTTATCAAATCATCTTGCTATACGTCAGAAATAATAATTCAATAATTCATTTCCGTCTCCGAACTATCAATGATGACATGTTTCCAGTAGGAAGCAACAGACATCCCCCGATCATCCGCATTAATCAGGTCCCGCCCAGAGCATGTAGTCCTGATGTTCGGACAAACCAGCACGTGTTGCATGTATTCTTGTATATCCCCACATTCAATGTTACTTTCGCTCCATGTTCACCTTGCATCTAGTCACCCTTACTCGGTGTCTAGTCAGTGTTCTCCAAGTAGGCCGAGACAGTTGGTCTTCAGGTGTACTCTTTTCTGAGAGCTCCATCCAGTTGACAGATCTTTTATCTTAATTCAATAATTTCTACATAAGGAGCATTTAAATTTGCTAACCACACTCTATCAACAGGATGAACAATTCTGTATTTGCTTTAACCACTTGACAGTTTTGACCGAGCGTGACTCGGGCACGAAGTTTCTTTTATACTGACGAAGCCTCGTTCGGGCAAATCTTGTTTCGACTTGGGAGTGTTTCTCCTAAGCGTCGTTTGCAGAAACACTCCCAAATTGAAACAAGATTTTCCCGAACGAGGCTGAGGCTCGTCAGTATAAAAGAAACTTCGTGCCCGAGCCACGCTCGGGCAAAATTATCAAATGGTTAATGAATTCATTGGTTTAAAGTTGAAATTTTTTGGAACTTTCTTACCAAACATGTCTTTCTGAACATATGGAGATACGAGGAAGTACCTAATCTTATAGCAGAAACCACTACCTTCCTATCATTACTCTCAACTTATACATATTCATTGTGTAATTGTGTAATTTTTAATCTGCCAATAATAGTGAGTTTGAATCCTGAATTGGAGCACCCTTGATGAAAGTCTAGTCTCTAAACAGCGCTATATAAATTTTCCTTTTATAATTAAGTCGCTATGCAATATAGTATGAGGCTCAGCCCCTTTGACCTTTCTGGAGATTCTTGCAAGTTTCCGACACAGACCAGCTTCTTTTACGGACCGAATGGTTCAGGATCTCCCTATATGGTATATAGCCTACCTCTGGTGGGTCTGAACGATTGATTTAAGCAGTCGGTGGAGTGAGGTTTGTTATTGATTTATTATTATTGATGACGTCCGTGGTCTAGTAAGTAAGACACTTGTCACCCAGCCCGGGGGTTGCAGGTTCAACTCCTGCCGGAACCGAGATTTGTTTAAAAAAGATTTCTACTTTTCACTAAATGTCTCTGTAACATATTTCTGTTTGGTTGGAAGAGATTGCCACATGGCCATAAGCCCGCCATATGCAACGAGAACGTTATACAATACAATATTATTTCTGACATAAATGAAGATGATTTGTGCTTGTTGTTGATGTAACATATAGTGTGTGCAAGGAATAATTATCAAATGTATATTTAAAAAGTTCGAGGGAAACCAAATAGGGCGACTTATTATGCCACACCCTATACCATTGTTTCTCAACCTTTTAAGCTCCCCCTTAAAAATAAAATATGACTTCAATTTCAAATCAAAATAAATGAGTTCATTTTTCTCAGAAAGTGTGTTATTTCGTTTTATAGAAGTTATTTTTATTTTCGCGAACCCCCTGATATTTCACTATGACCCTCCTGGGGGTTGTGAGCCACAGGTTGAGAAACGATGCCCTATTGTAAACTGTCGTAAGCAAAAATAAAAGCAGTAACCACATAAAAAATTAACAAAATTTTGATTGGACTATCTAACATTATTTTAAGCAACAAAGTATAAAATTTAACATTTTTAAAATATATTTGATGTTTCGAGTCCTCGATTTAACCGTAAAAGCTGTTGAAGACGACTTCACTCAGTGATGACTTGTGTAATTACCACATTCTACTTACAAGAGCGGAGTTGCTGTCAGCATTACAGTCGAGTTATGGAAACGGCATTACAGTTCAGCACAATAAAATGCAATACACTCATCCCTCGATTTACTTGGTGGCTTCCGACAATATTCACGTAAATTGAAATCATTAGATTTTAGACAAGAGATTCGGACAAGAGCCGAGATAATTAGTGTCAATCAAAATCCCGTAAAAGGGAGACAAGAAAATTGGAAATAAAATGGGAATACATATTCCAGAACATGGAATTCCAACTCTGAAGACCAACTACAGTCTCCGGGTACAAAAAGAATAAGGAATTTGCAGACCCTTCAAACAGGTTATCAAAGAGCATTTCAAAGTGATTTGATATATATTGCATCAACTGACAATAAAAAATCCCTGCAGAACTAGCAAGGTATGTGCTGCACACAATAAGAGAAGTACATGTGTAAGGAGGGTGATGTAGCTCTCCACAGAACTAGCAAGGTGTGTGCTGCACACAAGAAGAGAAGGGAGACCCGGTACATGTGTAAGGAGGGTGATGTAGCTCTCCACAGAACTAGCAAGGTGTGTGCTGCACACAAGAAGAGAAGGGAGACCCGGTACATGTGTAAGGAGTGTGATGTAGCTCTCCACAGAACTAGCAAGGTGTGTGCTGCACACAAGAAGAGAAGGGAGACCCGGTACATGTGTAAGGAGGGTGATGTAGCTCTCCACAGAACTAGCAAGGTATGTGCTGCACACAAGAAGAGAAGGGAGACCCGGTACATGTGTAAGGAGTGTGATGTAGCTCTCCACAGAACTAGCAAGGTGTGTGCTGCACACAAGAAGAGAAGGGAGACACGGTACATGTGTAAGGAGTGTGATGTAGCTCTCCACAGAACTAGCAAGGTGTGTGCTGCACACAAGAAGAGAAGGGAGACACGGTACATGTGTAAGGAGTGTGATGTAGCTCTCCACAGAACTAGCAAGGTGTGTGCTGCACACAAGAAGAGAAGGGAGACCCGGTACATGTGTAAGGAGTGTGATGTAGCTCTCCACAGAACTAGCAAGGTGTGTGCTGCACACAAGAAGAGAAGGGAGACCCGGTACATGTGTAAGGAGTGTGATGTAGCTCTCCACAGAACTAGCAAGGTGTGTGCTGCACACAAGAAGAGAAGGGAGACCCGGTACATGTGTAAGGAGTGTGATGTAGCTCTCCACAGAACTAGCAAGGTGTGTGCTGCACACAAGAAGAGAAGGGAGACACGGTACATGTGTAAGGAGTGTGATGTAGCTCTCTACAAAGGAGAATGTTGGCAGAATTACCAAACTAAACTAAATTATTCAAGTATTTTAAACAAATATACAAAGTTTCATTCAAATATTTACTGAGAGATGGCAATTTTAGTAAACCCTTCATAAAAGTCAAAATTACTCAAAAACAAGTTGGGCACAGGGAAAGATTGTCTTGATTTTGATCGGGTCTTAAATGTTAAGTGTTAAATCATTCCGTTTACAAATTGGAGTTCTACAATACAAATACCAAATCATTTAATGAATTGAAAAAAAAAGTACCGCCTGATAATTATTCCACGTGTTGCTAATCCTGCCTTCCCGCTGACACTGGTCTCCAGTGCCGAGCCTCAGTTCTGACCAAAGTGAATGCACAGTTGTATTGCATTGTGCTGCTATCATTTGTAACTTACATAAAGTTATGTGGATTGTCTTTAAAAAAGCCTTTTATTAACCAAGTTAAAATGTAAACCGAGAGATAGATGTATTAACAGTGCGGAATAGTTGTGAGAAATGATATCGCATGAGGGCGGCGTAACATTGTGTGTGATGCAGGCAACACTAAAAGGGCTGCCGGCATTGTCCCCACTGGGCAAAATGCAACAGACTCCACGTGTCACCACTGATCATGCGAGATTGGATCCAGGAAGTAAAATTGTTTAAAAAAAATGGTGATACAGGCAGTTCTTGACTTTTGTACATAATTGGTTCCTAAAAAAGT
The DNA here is from genome assembly GCA_949825065.1 of Odontocerum albicorne. NCBI lineage: Eukaryota > Metazoa > Arthropoda > Insecta > Trichoptera > Odontoceridae > Odontocerum > Odontocerum albicorne. Next base: position 19,646,839 of record OX463866.1, on the reverse strand, counting down.
TGCGGAAGTTGAAAGTACAAAAGTAGAACAATATAAAGAAATATGGTAAGGTGTTTTTTCAAACATTTATTTTACAATAGGAATTATATTCATGAATGCGGGAAGTAATGGGCAAGCGAAGGGTTGGTGGGCAGAGGAAGCGCTATAAAGACAGTCTGCGAGTGTCACTGACTTCCTACGAGGCGTCTGAAGACTAGGAACAGGTGGTTAAGGATTGTGGAAAGTGGAGAGTCATCTGTTCCCCAGCTGATGGCGTCTCAACAGTTTGAAAATGTGAGAAACAGTGAGCATGCAGCAAACATGTATCAGCGTTACCAGGTGGCTCAGCAGGATCTGCACATCTGCGGAAGAGACTGTATGCCTCGAGTCGAGCGCTCTCACAGAAGATTACAGGATCAACATGAAGGAGCAGCTCAAGACTGACGTTGGAACGGTTTAGCAAGGGGATCCTCAGCAACGAGGCCCAGCAACGATGACACTTCATGAATGCAAAATATAAACACAAAACTAGTTACTGCGAGGAAACATTAACACAGTTCAGGAGGTGTATTCTGTAGAACTATTATAAGGTGGTTTCTTTATAGTCAACTTTCGAGGGATTACCGAATACTGCCCTTCTTTTCTATTCTCTATTGATAGATCTACACGATAGTATGCTGTGTCTCTATGAATTGTAAGAAATAGCTAATTAAATATATGAAACTCAATAAGTTATTAGTAAATGTACACGTACGAAATAGCAAATTGCACTTAAGTCAAGCACTCCTGTATTCTTTACAATTCAGACATAAAATAGGGCTGTAAACATTCAGCTTAAAAGTGCAAAAGGAGTGGAGAGAGAGGAAGAGGTAGATTGAGAAAATAATTAAAAAAGATCTTTGGAGAAATTTAAAGTGAAGGAAAGGTGAGGCGTATGAGGAACTCAAGAACACGCGTGACAAGATTAATGGACGTGGATAAGGCAAAAACTGCGTGTGTGGATAGAAAGGTGTCGAGATATGTTCTCTCTGCTTATTCCAAAATGGATATGGTGTTAGTGTGTATGTGTTACATGCCAATTGTGGTAAAGGTGTTTTCAATTTTGGAATTAAGAAACAGTTCACCTTTTCAATTCATCAGTTAGACTATCTCACAGAAAGAAATAAAATAGTTTCACTTTGTGGAACTCCATATTATAATATTTAACAATAAATTACTTTGTTGTTCCATTAGTTACATTAATTCCCGCTACACATGTTTCTATCTCCTATCCCGAGGCTCTCTTCAAGCGGAATGGTCCCGGTTCGTTACGAGAGCAGTGCTTAGGTCAGACCGGTGTTATGTTACTATCTTTCAGAATTTACAAATCAGTAACAAACCGGGATCATCTTGCCTGAAGAGAGCCTCAGGATGGGAGGTAGAAACACGTATAGTGGGAATTAATTTAACAAGTGGAATAACAAAGTGATTTATTGTTAAATATTCTAGTTTGTTTGACTTTCTTCCATTCCCTTGTTGCCCATTTATCCTTTCACAGAATGGACATCTTCAAAATGGACCTTTCTGAAGTTGTTTGGGTGAGACCGACAAATGGGCAAACCCAGCGGAGCAAATCCAACTATTTTAATTATTTGTTTGAATTATGGAATCCCTGCAAGAATTATCAATTGAAAAGCTAATTAAAGTTCAATTTATCATTAGACATCACACATTTTCAATTTGCAAATGAATAGCTTTTCTTCATGTATTGATGGATGGAAAAAGTGAATCAACTTTCAAATGTTAAATGTAAACAAAATGTCCGATTACCCATGATGAAATAATAATGGCGACTGATGGAACCTGGTGCTTATCAAGCTTTAACAATATCTCAGAGTTATAATAGTCTCGCACGGGTTTCGAACAATTCCCATCGCAAGACACTACAAAATTAGGTCTGCTCAATATCCAATTGACATCTCACAATAGAAATGATAGACCAACACACATCTTCTTTTTATGAATAGCAATCATCACGTGTTATGGCTTTACCCTTGTGTTTGGGATATTGGCAAAATGGAAGAATTTTTTTCGGTATTCCTCAAGGATCTATCTTAGGGCCTAAAATGTCTCAAGAACACTCATTTTTTTTTATTTTATAGATAATATATATAACTTTATAGTAGTAATAAAGTCATTGAAATGATCAAAATGATACGGGAGATTTACGATTTTCTAAAATTTATCATTTGATCCACCTTCCTCAAGGATCTATCTAAGGACTTGAAAACATCTCATTTGCTCTATTTTTTTTCATTTTAAAAGACAATATATACAACTTTGATACAGTGATTTATGATTTTCGAACATCCTTGATGATTGTATCTCAAGTGATCATGCCAAAAAAAAAAAAGATAGTTGCAAACTATAATGTTTTTGAGAAATAAAATTGAAAACAGAAAAATTAGCTTAGAATTAGCTTAAAGAAGCATCAATTTTCTCAAGTGCCTTTATTATATAAAATGCCTTTTTAAAAAAGATCTATGTGTTAAATCAAACCTGCATCTAGAACAATATTCTTTATAGTCATTTTAACACTTAAGAGCATTATTCTAAAGGCTAGTTTCCTGCAACACTGCGGTTACACTTCACAATAGTAAAAACATATGTAGACAGGCTTAACTAAACAATCTGACTTGTCCCTCGGACATTCTAGGGTCACGGTCGATCCAAAGGCAGCTCGTGAGCAGCAAATAAATAAAAAATAATCGGTTACAAAATCTAAACGCACCAGTATCCCAAACCAAACATGTAGAGTCTAACAGCCGTGATATCAGCTCAACAAGAATGATTAATAACAATGATGAAATGTCCATTTGATTTGCATCTACTAACCTAGATTTGGAAAATATTCAATTTTTATCTAATCTTTGTATAAATTTTAATTTAATTCAGAGAAATAGTCAGCAGCAATATTCAATAATAATAATAATAGCAACATGATATATTTTTTAACACAGTTTTTATTTTATCGATACACGTACGAGTTTGGAAACATTTGCCTAGTAACGTCCCTAGCGTCCGAACAATTTATTTATTTACTAAACAAAATAATTTTCACTTTTCTAAAAATTGCGCGCGCGTTCTCGACAAAAAAGGTCTTTTGAAGAATTCTCTTTTATTGTTTTCTCTCCGATACGGAGCGGTCGAACTGCATGTGGATCCGGCTTCTTCAATATCAAAGTGACGTCTCGTTTCCCATCTGATACAGTGTCTGATACTCCAGTTGCAATGTTGCAAGAAGAAAATATTTAAACATCAGGCGAAGCGACCTACGTATATATTATTACGACACTACAGGTGATGGATTCGGAACACTGTACATTTGAGATTGTTCTTTAGAAAATTTCCTTAAAAATACATTCAACAATTTGAAGAATAAAAAAAAACGTTTCACGCACGCACATAACACTTCCAATGGCACTTAACAAATATGTATCGTATTAGGTAAATTTTTGAGAAATGAAATTAATGTTCGTTAATCAAAATACTTTGATTTCGTGACACGGTTACTTTATGTGATATAATTTATTTCTGACGAAAGAAATGCCATAAATGGTTAAGTATCAAAAATACTATCGGCAATAGAGAGTGTCAACACTTCAAAATATTATTTAACATTTACGTATATATATTTGTTTTCGTAATAAAAATACTGTTTTATTTATTTCTTTGGTGTTTTCGTGTATGTCTCTGCTTTTCAAGTTTTTTTTACAACATATTGACGAGGCTTTGAATCGCTCAAATGCAAGGCAAACCCGAGGGTTTTTATATTTGTATTGCCGTTAATTATTACATTATGTATCGAAACCAAAATGACTCGGGCACGTGTGTCTAATGGAGGAGTCTCGTCTTTCAAAGCGCCTCTTAGACAGCAAGCATGGAGGACGGTGACGAGATGGCAGACCAAATTGAGAGGGGGCATCTATGTCCAGGATCGATATCTGCAAAAGCGATTCTGGATAAGGCCAATACTGGAATCTAGCACCAAAGATAGATGAATCTTGTTGCTTTATAGGTTCAAAATATCATTGGTAGATTGGATTAAATAGGTTTTCACACACGTGCTAGTTACATATGGAACCTTTTACAATTCAAATGTGTCGATATCAATTTGCTAATGACAGTCGCACGTTTGTAATTCATCAAGCGTGAGAATGGAATAATTGGTTAACTCCGTGTGTGTGTGGTGTCGTGGATATATGTAATGAAGATATTGCCCAGTTCAGGAGGGTCCTTTTCCAGCATTTCCTCGGTCTTAGTTTTCGACTGGGATACTGGTTATGGCTGGGATACTGGATTGTTTAATGGATTTTGTATTTTTGTTGATTGTATTTGATGAAAGAGTAGGCCAGAGTCATAGATAAATCTCTCTATAATTCAATTTCCTTTAATAAACTCGTTCATAGTCTAGAGGTTAAGCATCAACGCTAAGCAAGCAGACGTTCCAGGTTCAATTCCTGGCGGATTCAATTTCTTGCTAGTTTTACTCTTAGCGTGCCATAAATTCTTTCATTACTATTAAAAAACAACACAAAAATAGCACTATATAAAAGGCTGCAGCAAAATTAAGCCTGACGATCCAATTGCATTGATCTCCTTGCCATCGAAACTTTGGTTCTGATCTACCGTGACTGTGTTTGCTGCAATGTAACAACTTGCGCACTATAGTATAAACCAATACAAGTGTAGGCATCTTGCATGAACAAGATAAGATGGATGACAATCATACTTGATAACGAGGGATAGCCTATCATAACGTTATTTATTTTTTGTCATTGTTTATCACAAGGCGTTTGTATTCGAGCATTATGCTCTAATCGAAAAACTTTTGTCTATATTATTCATTAACCACTTTATGTTATGGGGGTTTCAATAGAAAAATAGTAGACAATATCAGTGGTTACTACCGAGGCCCTAGTAAACTTATGTGCAGGTACAATGTATTTGATGAGCATGTATCGCAGTTTTTCTGTTGGAGCAGCATCCAGTACTATCGAGGTGAGTTGGGTTGGTTTCTACATACGAGTGTGTGGTGTGTGGTACTCATTCGGACATCTTAAATGATTAAACAAATCATTTCTTTTACACTTAAAGTGCGGCTTTTTCTTGTATTATGTAACAAATGATTTACCACAAGGATGGATTGGTATTCCCTATTTAGTTTAATTTTTAACCTCCCATGTTATAAATCTAGTCTGATGTCATGACGCAAGTCCTACCTCTGCCTGTCTGTCTCGTGACACTGTGCCATCGGGTGTACCCTCTCCTCTCATGGTCAGTGACACCAGAATGTCTCTCCTTCGACATTGTTTCTTAGTGTGGCGAATAAAGGTTGAAAATGTTGCCTTGTGTCCATTAAAGATGACAAAATCATCATAAATTATAAGTAAAATATATTTGTTCTTGTCTAATGTATATATATGTATAATCTTCCCTCTTCGAATTATGGTCGGTCTCGTTTTTTGTACAAAATAGCCTTTACTCCTTTAATGTCTTCAATTACTTGAATTTCCTGTAATCATCCAATATTTGTAACACGTCACAATCTGCCTTTGTTGTTTAAAATAAGTGATATTCTATCTTTCCCGTAATATTGTATCGAATGTTTGAAATACATGAATTCTGTTTTTCCCGTAACGCAGTATCAGTGACTGACATTATGTCTTTCCCGTAACATTACATCGAATGTTTGAAATAAATGATATTCTATTTTTCCCATAACATTGTATCGAATGTTTGAAATAAATTATATTGTCTTTCCAGTAACATTGCATCGAATGTTTAAAATTAGCGATATTCTGTCTTTCTCGTAACATAGCATCGAATGTTTAAAATAACTGATCTCGTAACATTAGATCGAATGAAGCGAATGTTAATCCGTCTTACTTGCAACATCGCATCAAGAGCTTGAAATAAGTGGTAATCTGCAATATTGTGTCATAGCACAAAATGTAAAATCTGAAGAAATTATGTCTCTGTGGCGGGGCTCACTGCGAAGTGGCGAGCAAGGGTGGAGGGAGATGTTAGTGTCACATGGCGGCCAGTCCCTGCGGGGGCGCAGCGCCCGGGGGCCCCCGCTACACGGGGTCTCTCATCCCCCTCCACGCCTCTTTGCATTCTGATGATGATCGTTTCGTGTGGGCCGCTGCAAAAAAATATCAGATTTAACCAAATTTTGTAAATTTATTTGACTAAGTTAATCTGTGGTTTACAGGTTAAATCCAATCACATACAAAGCTTATAAATAAATGTTTACAGTATAAAACAATTTTAAAATAAATAATAGTTTGCCAAAACAACTCTCGTGCCATTTACTTATCATTCTTCGCTCACACTATCATTTCATCAGCATACCCTACCATAGCAATCTGCATACATCAGCATACCCTACCATAGCAATCTGCACACATCAGCACATCCTACCATAGCAATCTGCAAACATCAGCTTACCCTACAATAGCAATCTGCATACATCAGCATACCTTACCATAGCAATCTGCATACATCAGCATACCCTACCATAGCAATCTGCATACATCAGCATACCTTACCATAGCAATCTACATACATCAGCATACCCTACCATAGCAATCTGCATACATCAGCACACCCTACCATAGCAATCTGCATACATCAGCATACCCTACCATAGCAATCAGCATACCCTACCATAGCAATCTGCATACCCTACCATAGCAATCTGCATACATCAGCATACCTTACCATAGCAATCTGCATACATCAGCATACCCTATCATAGCAATCTGCACACATCAGCATACCCTACCATAGCAATCCGCGTACATTCCTATTCCACATTTGTACGTTACCCTACCCATTAACATTACTCTGTAGTTCCTTCACACTTAATCTATGAAAATATCAAATAACCAGGGCGGCATAACGCATCCTCGCTTTATTCAAATAACTAGGGCGGCATAACGCATCCTCGCTTTATCCAAATAACCAGGGCGGCATAACGCATCCTCGCTTTATCCAAATAACCAGAGCGGCATAACGCATCCTCACTTTTTTATCCGTTTCAAATATTAAACCACTCAGTTAAGGCCTCGTTCACTCTACTGCATGCCGTAATTTTGGTGTATAATGAATTTATTCTGTTACATATTTAATCTTTCAATAATAGTGGGTCTGAGTTCCGAGTAGGAGTGCCCTCGACGAGAGTCCGCTCTCTAAACGGCACTTCCTATTCTTAATATTATTACGATTAAAGGCACTAGATATGGATACCTCTCTCGGCGCTCTCCCTGCAGAGGGCCATACGCAGCGCCCCCTGATCCAGGGAGCTGGAGGCGGTGGAGGCCCGCCGCGACGGGGAACCTGGCCCCGACCCGGAACCTGATGACGCCCGGCGGGACACCACGCCTCCTGGTCCACCCGCGCCGCCCTTCACGCCGCACTGTAACATTATTTTATACACATATTTATTATCTCACTTTCAATTATACTATATATAAAATGAACTTGTCAGACACAAGAACCTACTTCATCTCACAACGTTTTACACCCATTCTCAGTGCTACGTTTGTATATGATAGATGGTGCCCCTAGGAAATTTGCAGCTTGTACCCTCCCTCCCCAACACGTAAATACAAGAATGCTGACCCTTTCCATTTCAGATGATGACCATGGATGATGATGTACGAGGCGTATCCAGAAAGTAAGTGTACTGAGGCTCTCACGACCGGGTGGATTTTATTTTCGACATGTTGGCTACACTTCCGTGTAGCCTGACCCTTCCCCTCCGCAACGAGACCGGTTCGAGGTCAGTACGTTGAGAAGTGTCGACGCGACAACACGTTTCGTGGAAAATGTCAACCCAATCTCCCGCCAAGTGCGAAATTTTGTAAAAAGGCAAGAGTTTTTGAGGCGCTGCAAACTCTATGGAGATGAATTTCTCCGCTCCATCGTTACTGGAGATGAAACTAGGGTTGCACACTACACGCCTGAAACCAAAAGGCAGTGTCAACAGTGGCGTCACACCTCTTCATCCTCCGCCAAAAAGTTCAAAACCACAATTTCAGCCAAGAAAATCATGGCATCGGTGTTTTGGGACTGTCAAGGCCTAATTTTAATTGAATATATGCCTCAAGGGGAGACCATCAACTCTGCAAGATACTGTGAGACCCTAAAAAAATTGCGGAAGGCGATTCAGAACAAGAGGAGAGGCATGCTGACAATGGGAGTCTGCCTGCTGCACGACAATGCCAGACCACACACGGCCAACGACACGAAGGAACTGCTCGCCTCGTTTAAATGGGATGTCCTGAACCATCCCGCGCATTCCCCTGACCTAGCACCTTCAGATTACTATCTCTTTACCTTCCTGAAGCTGCACATGGGTGGAAAAAGGTTTTCAACCGACGAGTAGCTAAAGGAGGAGGTGGAGAAGTGGACGGAGGGGTTGGCGGGAAACTACTTCGAGGAAGGCATCAAAAAGTTGATATCCCGCTTCACCACCTGCATTGAGAGGAATGGCGACTATGTCGAAAAATAGCTTACATATGTACTATGGTAACCACGTAATTTTTTTGTTTAAATAAAAAAAATTGTAACCTACAAAAATTCAGTACACTTACTTTCTGGATATGCCTCGTAGTTCCAATAATGAAAAACTTCATTCCACGAAACAGTTTGTTTGGTGGTGGATAAAAATATGTATATTTATCATTATAGCCAAGCAGAATGGATGCTGTTAATATCTATATCAAGTTTACCTGCCACATGTTGGCAGAGGCCAACCACGCTATATAGTTTGGCAAGCTACAGTAACTTGTATGAGCCAGTGTAGCCCTGGACAATGTTACTATAGCTCGTGACATAACAACTTCTGATGAAATTTGGCCGCCGTATTTGTTCATAAAACCACATACAAATTGAACATCCAAGCTAGAGTTGTCCGCAATAGTTTTAATATTTTTCATCCATTTTTATTTATTTTTAACAAAAGGAGTGCATAAGTCGATCATCACCATACAAATTCATTGGACACAGCCGAACATGCGACTTGGAATGAGTATATATTTGAGAAAATAGTAGATATTATTCATTTTTATTATCTATACATAAAATGTGCACTTAACGTTGCTGTGTTGAGGATGAAAAAGAGCAATTTGAGATGGTTTAGGCAAGTGGAAGGAATGAGTGAAGAAAGACTAACAAAACATATAGTGCAAATGTGAGTGAAAAGCATGTTGGATCAAGTAAATGATGTTTTGAAAGGAAATGTAAGTCAGAGAAATCGTAGAAGCTGTATAGATGTAAAAGAAGCAGAAGGTGGGATTGGTTTGAAATTACGATGGATATTGATTTGAGATCTGATGAGATGAATAGCAGATAGAAATGTTCTAAAAAAATACATAAGATTATCCACAATAGTAAAATGGAAGAAAGCTCCAAGCAAGCAATACTCAGCTGAATAATACAATATAATATATAGGGAAGCAGTGCAGCAACTGGTGCACCGATAGCATCACCTCCTGTAGCTCAGTACGGCCCAGGGGCATCTCTGTCAGCAGAGTTGATGGTGGAACTGTTCGGGTGGCGCAGGTGCTGAGGATGGACTGCCCATTAGGACGGGTGCTGCCAACGGTATGAAGGTCTGGTCTGAAGATAAGGTGTCAACTGTTTGCCACCTGTATCCTGCTGTTTTACTGTACCACTCTGAATCTTGGCGTGTTACTAAGACCCAAGAGAGATTTATTATGGTTTGCCTGTTCGAAAACTTCTGTACTCCAGTCTGTTTTCAATGCAGCTACTAGACTGATGGCTGATACGAGTATATGGTAGTCAGAAATATTGTCACTGGGTTAAGTGTTGCAAACGGATTGATTTCAAACTTTGTCTCTTTGTATTCAAGTCCCTTAATGGCACGTCTCCATTTTATCTTTTGAATCTGTCTTAGAGATGTTCCTTTGAAAAGGAGCAGAACTTTGAGGTCGATTTATTTGTCATCATTTAAAGTGATTGTTCGAACCAAAAGGGTGGGGTATTATGATAGAGCTTTTGCCATTGCTGGTCATGTGGCGTGGAATGGTCTACCTCTTACTGTTATATATATGGTAGTGTGTGCAGCTTTCACTTGAAGACAACACTTTTTGAGAGGTCTTATCAAAATAAATGATGTTATATGAAGACTGCATATAAACACTACACTACATCTAGAGCCGAATGTCTTGCTATCCACATATCGGAAAATCTACAAAGATTTTTTCATAGTTCACCTTCCCTTGGTAATTTTTCCACAGTTTTCTTACCAAAAATGTCTTTTTGGACATATGCAGATTCGGGGAAGTACCTTTTTTAATAGCTAAATATGAACACTACACTACAAAGCCGAATGTATTACTATCACATATCGAAAGATCTACGCAAAGGTTTCTTTACAACATGCTGAAGGGACAGGATTGAAAATAAAAAGTTCCTCATTCAAGCTCCCAATGCCAGATCTGACAATTAGAAGCAGACCTTTCCACAAACCAATCGACAAATGAATTGATGAAACAGAAAGTCAAAAAGCTTCGGAACAACGCAAACAAACTGTGCGCTGTAAGCACTGGAAGAACTCACGTGCATTTTAAAGGATCCGCCACCACCGCCAGGCGTTGCGTTAGAGCAGGATGCCACCGAAGAGCTGGAGCCGTTCTGGTTCTGCCCCAGGCTGTCCCTGTCCCGCTCCTGCCGCGGCCCCTCGCGCAGCTGGTGGTGCGGGCTGGCCGCGTAGTGCCGAGGGTTCCCGTTGCTTGGCTCGCCCGCCATTCCCTCGCCATTCTGAAAATATTATTAACGCCAGATTATAGCATACTATATCCTTCTCCCATGATGTTGGACCTTAAATCCACCGCTGATACTATTCTTTTCACACTGAAGTGTCTCACCGCTGGAAGTGGAGACCCTTCGGACAGTTCCGTCTATGTCCCTATGTTACGTTACATCGCAAAGTAAGTCCCCACCGGAGGCTTAGTTTGTCCCGCATAACAGCGTGGGTGGTGGACGCATCTAACTGAACTGTATCACCATGACATTGCTACACAGAACTCCTCCAATGCTCAAGGAATATTATCCAAGCACGTCCATTAGATAAATGTTGGATTGAGCCACGGGTAAAATCCCTTCTACTGCATTAACTTGTCTCCTTTCATTCATTTTCCACATCCATATTTAACTTCCATACATGAATGTTGGCACTAATAAGCTGTTGTGAAACATCATTTTAGCAGATCTTGATATTGCTCGGTTTGAGTATATTTTTTAGTGCCCCATTCACTGTTTTCTATCGCAACTCGCTATTCAATAACTCGTTCCACCTTCCCATCATCCGAGAACGTACTTCCCAAAAAGCAAAATTCCCATTTTATAAAAAAGTTATTAAACTAAAACATATTTATCTTTATCCCTTTTTACTATTGTCATCGTTGTTTTAAATTCATTTGTAACAGTTTGTAAGGATAACACTTTGTTAGAGAGGGATGTTATGAGTAGCATTCAGGAAGGAATCTTGTGATGGTCAGCACAGCACAGCATAGCACAGCACAGTGACACGTGCACCGGTGCCTCCCTTGATGTAGGGAAGCCCTCTGAACTCCGGTCCCATGTGAAAATGTAACAACTTACTTATGTGTTGTTACACGCTCCAAACAATTCTATCCCTTCAATACTATTCGTAGTAGTTGCGTATAGCAGCCTGTATTAGGACATGTTAATGCTTGCAATAATAGCGGAGACTCGAACCATTACTAAATAGTCCATCATTTTGTATTTCCATAAAAAGACATCATTATTATCAGATTGAAAATCCATGTCTACACAACAGATGTCACTTGTCGTTAAGGTTTTGTGTTCAATTCTGAAGATAAGGAATTCTTAGGTAGTATTTTGGCAGATGATGGAAGAGTACGGAGGGATACGGGACGGCGCGTAGCGATAGGAAACAAATAATAATAATAATAATAAAAGGAGAATTGATATAGTCTCAACAAGAGAGCCAGGTCTCCTCAAAGGCACTATCTATTATTATTTACGGATTTAAAATATTACAAAATAAATATATACACACATAAATTGAGTGTAAGGATAGGAAGATAGTGGCTGTGGCTATCATTAGATTAGTTACTTCCCCGCATCTGCATATGTTCAGGAAAACATATTTGGTAAGACAATTGCATAAAACTTACCAAGGGGAGAAGATCTACAAAGAAGCCTCTGTAGATCTTCCGACATGTGATAGTACCAATTCGGGTTTAGGTTTAATGTAATGTTCAAATTACATCGTAAATTTCAAATGTGAATTAAAGGGATTAGTAGAGGATGATCAAAGAAAGTGTGGTTGGATCAAGTGTATGATCTTTTGAAAGAAGGAAATGTAAACAGTCAGAGAAATCGTAGGAGCTGTATGGGGTGTGTGGACATAGAAGAGGTGCGAGATGTGTTTCACGATAGGAAAGTGTACAGCTCTGTCCTCTCTGCCTACCCCGACAGGGAGACGGTGTAATGGTGAGCTTGTATGATTTGTTTATTGAAAAGAGCTGCTGATTTCCAGGGGAAAAGAATAATCATATTTGGATGATAAATTCAGGGCCAGCAAAACAGGTAAACCCTGAAGTACAGTGTCGTGGTATTGGTGGGGCGCGGGGGGTCACTTGTGGTCATGCGATCCTGTCTTGGTGGACGGCAAAGTCTAAACGTTTGTATACAAATGATCAATATGGATCGGGTTAAATACATTGTTCCCATGTCTCCGTCAGGGGGCGGGTGGTGTTGGGAGAATCTGGGTGTTCGGTTACGGTTTAAAAATGGTAATTATAAATTGCAAAATCTATCAAAGGTTTTGACTTGAAGTCTGCTGAGAGTTATTTGAATATTTAATAATACATTTAGTTTTTACGTGACACTTGTATTTACCTACTATGTTGAGGCTCTCATCAGACGTAATGATCCCAGTTTGTTACGAGAGTAATGGCACGGTAAATATAAAACGGAAATTTTAAAATGACTGATAGAAATCTTTGCCACCGGAGTAGGAGTCCCTTTGATTAATAAATAAAAAAAATTTTGATCGTCGATCGACAGATCCCACTGGATGGGGGCTAATTGTATTCCCCATAACAGTATGGCTGGTGGTGGAATCTAACTAGACTGAACTATTAGAAGTAACGAGTCTTACAATCTTGACAGATAAAAGTGCGCCGAGAGACATTTACCTTTTCCGGTGACGTGGACCTTAACACATTGCAAGTGGTAACGTCACACAGTCGCAGCGGGTGTTTATTCGCTGCATCGCCGATTACTCTAGGTACAGTTTTTATTGGATTTAAAAGTTATTTTCTTTATTTGTACTCACCAGTATCCGTCGATTCTTTTCTTGTACAACAAAATACAAAAAAAAAATTTATTTGTCTTAAAACACATAATTAAAAATATTATTATCATTTAGTTTTACTTATAGCAAAAATCTTATAATGTAAATATCAGTTTATAAAACTGTGTGGTATTGTTCGTAACAGGAATCTTTATGTAGCGGAACGTTACAATGGACGCAAAAGTATTGAGTTTCACTACGTGTTTTATGCGCGGCACACACACGACACGGTCTAGTCGGATACTTTGATTTGCCGCTTGTTACTACAAGGCAAATCCAGAAAGTAAGTGTACTGATTTTTTGTAGGTTACAATTTTTTTTATTTAAACAAAAAAATTACGTGGTTACCGTAGTACATATGTAAGCTATTTTTCGACATAGTCGCCATTCCTCTCAATGCAGGTGGTGAAGCGGGGTATCAACTTTTTGATGCCTTCCTCGAAGTAGTTTCCCGCCAACCCCTCCGTCCACTTCTCCACCTCCTCCTTTACCTCCTCGTCGATTGAAAACCTTTTTCCACCCATGTGCAGCTTCAGGGAGGTAAAGAGATAGTAATCTGAAGGTGCTAGGTCAGAGGAATGCGCGGGATGGTTCAGGACATCCCATTTAAATGAGGCAAGCAGTTCCTTCGTGGCGTTGGCCGTGTGTGGTCTTGCATTGTCGTGCAGCAGACAGACTCCCTTTGTCAGCATGCCTCTCCTCTTGTTCTGAATCGCTCTCCGCAATTTTTTTAGGGTCTCACAGTGTCTTGCAGAGTTGATGGTCTCCCCTTGAGGCATATATTCAATTAAAATTATGCCTTGACAGTCCCAAACACGGATGCCATGATTTTCTTGGCTGAAATTGTGGTTTTGAACTTTTTGGCGGAGGGTGAAGAGGTGTGACGCCACTGTTGAGACTGCCTTTTGGTTTCAGGCGTGTAGTGTGCAACCCAAGTTTCATCTCCAGTAACGATGGAGCGGAGAAATTCATCTCCATGGAGTTTGCAGCGCCTCAAAAACTCTTGCCCGGCCCCCACTCGATTCAACTTGTGTTGGTCTGTCAGCTGTTTTGGGACCCACCTCGCGGACAGTTTCCGATATCCGAGGGTTTCTGTGATGGTTTCGTGTAGTAGAGATCTGGAGATTTGCGGAAACATCGCAGAAAGTTCATCCACAGTCAATCTGCGATCGTCACGGAGCGCATTTTCGATTTTTTCCACAATTTCGTCAGTCACAATTGAAGGTCTTCCGCTCCTTTGATCATCATGCACAGACGTACGACCGTTTTTAAACTCGCGACACCACTTGTACACACTCGTACGATTCATAGCTTTATCACCATATGCAGTTTTCACCTCATTATAAACCTCAACCGGAGGTTTTCCCTTCCAAACGAGATAACGGATGACGCCGCGTATTTCGCTCTTGGCGGGAGATTGGATTGACATTTTTCACGAAACGTGTTGTCGCGTCGACACTTCTCAACGTACTGACCTCGAACCGGTCTCGTTGCGGAGGGGTAGGGTCAGGCTACATGGAAGTGTAGCCAACATGTCGAAAATAAAATCCATCCGGTCGTGAGCGCCTCAGTACACTAACTTTCTGGATACGCCTCGTATATGACGTAATTTATGGGTTCGTAGCAGTCAATAGCAAAATTGTTTTTTTGAACACGATTTTTGTCCGCAATTTAAGCACAGACTACGTAAACACGAAAATTTTCATGTTCCGCTTTTGACCATAGGGCACCCACCCGAACATGAAAATTGTCGCGAGCCGTTTACAATGTGTTAAATTCATTGTTACTATCACACTCGGGTGCCATCAAGGAGTCCATTTGAGCAGATCCTTCTTCGTCACTAAGGAACTTCCCGCACGTCACAAATAAACAAGATTTCGATCTTCTAATTTACAATACATATGATTCATTTCATCTACTCCACACAGCAGCGCGACTGGTGGTGGAATAAAACTGAATTAATGAACACGAAGATAGAATGACAGCGGTGTTAGGGTGTACATACCTGGTTGACCCCGTCCATGGAGGTGTGCGAGGTGGGGCTCTTGACACTGTCGAACACCGACGAGTCGCAGCTGCCCATCTCCGTCGGCTCCAGCTGAAATGTGCGACATCCCTTCTGCAATTATCTCTAACATCAGTGGCTATCCGCCTGTCTTGTGCCACAAGCCTGTACTACCTGTTTGACTGGACCTCTCCCCTCCCATGCACAGTGTTATCCAGATTTCACGATTCCCAGAGAGAAAAAATAAAAGTAATTGTTTCATTTACACGGGCAATTGGTTTCACGGAAACAATAGTGTAATTTAAAACTATCATACTTAAACAGGTGATCTTTTATACATTCTAATCTTTCTATGTTAAAATTGGTTTTGTTATTATTCCTTTAGCACTTGTCTGATGATTACGATGTTTCATAATATTCTCATCTCGTACTACTTTGTTTTTGTTGTCAGCTCCTTAATAGCAATAACGCCCTGACTAAGAAAAGCGACAAGTGTTTAAAACTATCAAAATAGACTATTTAAATATCCTGAATATTTCATTTATTTATATTAAAGTAAAAGTTATATCTCAAAAATTTAAATTATCAACATAAATAATTCTATACCTGTATGTACGTCGGTCACAATACAAAAACCATAGAAACACAAACAATCTAAAAATAATAAAGAAGTGACAGTTGTCATATTGGAAAAAAAAGATGCTATGAAACATGTTTTGAATATACCATTCATCACTTGACACTGGCGTATACTCCTTCATATATAGGAGTTCATGGCCATTATTCAAAGAGAGAAAGAGAGAGAATATACCATTTTTGATTGATGTGTTTTTAAATTATGAATTTCTGAATAACATTATTGGTATGATACTTGATTGTTTTAGTATAATTAGTAAAGTGAGGAATTCTATATTCAAAACATCCTTCAGAACAATTATTTGACAGCTGTCACTTCTCTATTTTATTACAAGACATAAAAATAACAATGACAAATAATGTATAATATTTATTAAAAAGAGATGACTGGACTGTCATCAGTAATAATAACATACAATATAAATAATAAAGCATTTCAATGACTTCTGCCATTATTGACGGGTTATTATTGTTGGTAAAAAGAATATTTAGTTTTACTGACTTTCTTTTTAATTATTTTTTAAAGTTACATTGTAACGTTTCACCCACCAATCAGCACTCCACGTAACTCTTGTATGCTTGATTCACCATTTTATTTTATTTCAATGTTCAAATGACCTTTTCGATACAAAGATTAAAAAAACAACAAAACATAGATTTTAACATTGCCACGTAAGCAGTGTTATACAAAAGGATAAAACAGTACAAGTGGAACAACACAACAAGGCAAATCCACACAATTGAATCAATTCATCCCGGCAAGAACAACTTCTTCCCTTTACAATATAGTGGCTAAATAAATAAATAAAATTATCAGTTGTAAAAGGTCTTCTGGAATGTATCACGTTATTTGGTTTATGATGCTGATGTTTAGAAAATGTTGCAGTCTTCATCTTCAGGGCCTGTTTGTAGTCAACATCGACACAGAAATTAACAAACCCGAAGATGAATACTGCAACATTTTCGAAATGTCGGCATCATAAGCCAAACCACACGGCACAACACTCCGAAAGACTTCATACATCCGATACAGAGGACCGCAAAATAAAACATTTTTAAATAAAATGATGTTTGAATTTTAGTGAAGAATAATTATCAGCATGTAACCTAATGCAATTTTAGTGAAGAATAGTTATCAGCATGTAACCTAATGCAATTTTAGTGAAGAATAATTATCAGCATGTAACCTAATGCAATTTTAGTGAAGAATAGTTATCAGCATGTAACCTAATGCAATTTTAGTGAAGAATAATTATCAGCATGTAACCTAATGCAATTTTAGTGAAGAATAATTATCAGCATGTAACCTAATGCAATTTTAGTGAAGAATAGTTATCAGCATGTAACCTAATGCAATTTTAGTGAAGAATAATTATCAGCATGTAACCTAATGCAATTTTAGTGAAGAATAATTATCAGCATGTGACCTAATGCAATTTTAGTGAAGAATAGTTATCAGCATGTAACCTAATGCAATTTTAGTGAAGAATAATTATCAGCATGTAACCTAATGCAATTTTAGTGAAGAATAATTATCAGCATGTAACCTAATGCAATTTTAGTGAAGAATAATTATCAGCATGTAACCTAATGCAATTTTAGTGAAGAATAGTTATCAGCATGTAACCTAATGCAATTTTAGTGAAGAATAATTATCAGCATGTAACCTAATGCAATTTTAGTGAAGAATAATTATCAGCATGTAACCTAATGCAATTTTAGTGAAGAATAGTTATCAGCATGTAACCTAATGCAATTTTAGTGAAGAATAATTATCAGCATGTAACCTAATGCAATTTTAGTGAAGAATAATTATCAGCATGTAACCTAATGCAATTTTAGTGAAGAATAATTATCAGCATGTAACCTAATGCAATTTTAGTGAAGAATAGTTATCAGCATGTAACCTTATGCAATTTTAGTGAAGAATAATTATCAGCATGTAACCTAATGCAATTTTAGTGAAGAATAATTATCAGCATGTAACCTAATGCAATTTTAGTGAAGAATAATTATCAGCATGTAACCTAATGCAATTTTAGTGAAGAATAATTATCAGCATGTAACCTAATGCAATTTTAGTGAAGAATAATTATCAGCATGTAACCTAATGCAATTTTAGTGAAGAATAATTATCAGCATGTAACCTAATGCAATTTTAGTGAAGAATAGTTATCAGCATGTAACCTAATGCAATTTTAGTGAAGAATAATTATCAGCATGTAACCTAATGCAATTTTAGTGAAGAATAGTTATCAGCATGTAACCTAATGAATTTTAGTGAAGAATAGTTATCAGCATGTAACCTAATGCAATTTTAGTGAAGAATAATTATCAGCATGTAACCTAATGCAATTTTAGTGAAGAATAATTATCAGCATGTAACCTAATGCAATTTTAGTGAAGAATAGTTATCAGCATGTAACCTAATGCAATTTTAGTGAAGAATAATTATCAGCATGTAACCTAATGCAATTTTAGTGAAGAATAGTTATCAGCATGTAACCTAATGCAATTTTAGTGAAGAATAATTATCAGCATGTAACCTAATGCAATTTTAGTGAAGAATAGTTATCAGCATGTAACCTAATGCAATTTTAGTGAAGAATAATTATCAGCATGTAACCTAATGCAATTTTAGTGAAGAATAATTATCAGCATGTAACCTAATGCAATTTTAGTGAAGAATAATTATCAGCATGTAACCTAATACAATTTTAGTGAAGAATAATTATCAGCATGTAACCTAATGCAATTTTAGTGAAGAATAATTATCAGCATGTAACCTAATGCAATTTTAGTGAAGAATAATTATCAGCATGTAACCTAATGCAATTTTAGTGAAGAATAATTATCAGCATGTAACCTAATGCAATTTTAGTGAAGAATAATTATCAGCATGTAACCTAATGCAATTTTAGTGAAGAATAGTTATCAGCATGTAACCTAATGCAATTTTAGTGAAGAATAATTATCAGCATGTAACCTAATGCAATTTTAGTGAAGAATAGTTATCAGCATGTAACCTAATGAATTTTAGTGAAGAATAGTTATCAGCATGTAACCTAATGCAATTTTAGTGAAGAATAATTATCAGCATGTAACCTAATGCAATTTTAGTGAAGAATAATTATCAGCATGTAACCTAATGCAATTTTAGTGAAGAATAGTTATCAGCATGTAACCTAATGCAATTTTAGTGAAGAATAATTATCAGCATGTAACCTAATGCAATTTTAGTGAAGAATAGTTATCAGCATGTAACCTAATGCAATTTTAGTGAAGAATAATTATCAGCATGTAACCTAATGCAATTTTAGTGAAGAATAGTTATCAGCATGTAACCTAATGCAATTTTAGTGAAGAATAATTATCAGCATGTAACCTAATGCAATTTTAGTGAAGAATAATTATCAGCATGTAACCTAATGCAATTTTAGTGAAGAATAATTATCAGCATGTAACCTAATGCAATTTTAGTGAAGAATAGTTATCAGCATGTAACCTTATGCAATTTTAGTGAAGAATAATTATCAGCATGTAACCTAATGCAATTTTAGTGAAGAATAATTATCAGCATGTAACCTAATGCAATTTTAGTGAAGAATAATTATCAGCATGTAACCTAATGCAATTTTAGTGAAGAATAATTATCAGCATGTAACCTAATGCAATTTTAGTGAAGAATAATTATCAGCATGTAACCTAATGCAATTTTAGTGAAGAATAATTATCAGCATGTAACCTAATGCAATTTTAGTGAAGAATAGTTATCAGCATGTAACCTAATGCAATTTTAGTGAAGAATAATTATCAGCATGTAACCTAATGCAATTTTAGTGAAGAATAGTTATCAGCATGTAACCTAATGAATTTTAGTGAAGAATAGTTATCAGCATGTAACCTAATGCAATTTTAGTGAAGAATAATTATCAGCATGTAACCTAATGCAATTTTAGTGAAGAATAATTATCAGCATGTAACCTAATGCAATTTTAGTGAAGAATAGTTATCAGCATGTAACCTAATGCAATTTTAGTGAAGAATAATTATCAGCATGTAACCTAATGCAATTTTAGTGAAGAATAGTTATCAGCATGTAACCTAATGCAATTTTAGTGAAGAATAATTATCAGCATGTAACCTAATGCAATTTTAGTGAAGAATAATTATCAGCATGTAACCTAATGCAATTTTAGTGAAGAATAATTATCAGCATGTAACCTAATACAATTTTAGTGAAGAATAATTATCAGCATGTAACCTAATGCAATTTTAGTGAAGAATAATTATCAGCATGTAACCTAATGCAATTTTAGTGAAGAATAATTATCAGCATGTAACCTAATGCAATTTTAGTGAAGAATAATTATCAGCATGTAACCTAATGCAATTTTAGTGAAGAATAATTATCAGCATGTAACCTAATGCAATTTTAGTGAAGAATAGTTATCAGCATGTAACCTAATGCAATTTTAGTGAAGAATAATTATCAGCATGTAACCTAATGCAATTTTAGTGAAGAATAGTTATCAGCATGTAACCTAATGAATTTTAGTGAAGAATAGTTATCAGCATGTAACCTAATGCAATTTTAGTGAAGAATAATTATCAGCATGTAACCTAATGCAATTTTAGTGAAGAATAATTATCAGCATGTAACCTAATGCAATTTTAGTGAAGAATAGTTATCAGCATGTAACCTAATGCAATTTTAGTGAAGAATAATTATCAGCATGTAACCTAATGCAATTTTAGTGAAGAATAGTTATCAGCATGTAACCTAATGCAATTTTAGTGAAGAATAATTATCAGCATGTAACCTAATGCAATTTTAGTGAAGAATAGTTATCAGCATGTAACCTAATGCAATTTTAGTGAAGAATAATTATCAGCATGTAACCTAATGCAATTTTAGTGAAGAATAATTATCAGCATGTAACCTAATGCAATTTTAGTGAAGAATAATTATCAGCATGTAACCTAATACAATTTTAGTGAAGAATAATTATCAGCATGTAACCTAATGCAATTTTAGTGAAGAATAATTATCAGCATGTAATCTAATGCAATTTTAGTGAAGAATAATTATCAGCATGTAACCTAATACAATTTTAGTGAAGAATAATTATCAGCATGTAACCTAATGCAATTTTAGTGAAGAATAGTTATCAGCATGTAACCTAATGCAATTTTAGTGAAGAATAATTATCAGCATGTAACCTAATGCAATTTTAGTGAAGAATAATTATCAGCATGTAACCTAATACAATTTTAGTGAAGAATAATTATCAGCATGTAACCTAATGCAATTTTAGTGAAGAATAATTATCAGCATGTAACCTAATGCAATTTTAGTGAAGAATAATTATCAGCATGTAACCTAATACAATTTTAGTGAAGAATAATTATCAGCATGTAACCTAATGCAATTTTAGTGAAGAATAATTATCAGCATGTAACCTAATGCAATTTTAGTGAAGAATAATTATCAGCATGTAACCTAATGCAATTTTAGTGAAGAATAATTATCAGCATGTAACCTAATACAATTTTAGTGAAGAATAATTATCAGCATGTAACCTAATGCAATTTTAGTGAAGAATAATTATCAGCATGTAACCTACTGCAATTTTAGTGAAGAATAATTATCAGCATGTAACCTAATGCAATTTTAGTGAAGAATAATTATCAGCATGTAACCTAATACAATTTTAGTGAAGAATAATTATCAGCATGTAACCTAATGCAATTTTAGTGAAGAATAATTATCAGCATGTAACCTAATGCAATTTTAGTGAAGAATAATTATCAGCATGTAACCTAATGCAATTTTAGTGAAGAATAATTATCAGCATGTAACCTAATACAATTTTAGTGAAGAATAATTATCAGCATGTAACCTAATGCAATTTTAGTGAAGAATAATTATCAGCATGTAACCTACTGCAATTTTAGTGAAGAATAATTATCAGCATGTAACCTAATGCAATTTTAGTGAAGAATAATTATCAGCATGTAACCTAATGCAATTTTAGTGAAGAATAATTATCAGCATGTAACCTAATGCAATTTTAGTGAAGAATAATTATCAGCATGTAACCTAATACAATTTTAGTGAAGAATAATTATCAGCATGTAACCTAATGCAATTTTAGTGAAGAATAATTATCAGCATGTAACCTAATACAATTTTAGTGAAGAATAATTATCAGCATGTAACCTAATGCAATTTTAGTGAAGAATAATTATCAGCATGTAACCTACTGCAATTTTAGTGAAGAATAATTATCAGCATGTAACCTAATGCAATTTTAGTGAAGAATAATTATCAGCATGTAACCTAATACAATTTTAGTGAAGAATAATTATCAGCATGTAACCTAATGCAATTTTAGTGAAGAATAATTATCAGCATGTAACCTAATGCAATTTTAGTGAAGAATAATTATCAGCATGTAACCTAATGCAATTTTAGTGAAGAATAATTATCAGCATGTAACCTAATACAATTTTAGTGAAGAATAATTATCAGCATGTAACCTAATGCAATTTTAGTGAAGAATAATTATCAGCATGTAACCTACTGCAATTTTAGTGAAGAATAATTATCAGCATGTAACCTAATGCAATTTTAGTGAAGAAAAATTATCAGCATATAACCTTAGTAATCAGTGATCTCGGGTGCCTAAATTTTCTGTTATCCAAGACTTTGATACCTGCCTAACATATATTGGAGAACTTGCCTAACACGTATGGGATAACTCTTAGGGTGTACGAAATTGCGCTTTATAAATCCTTTGCCTTTTTTATCTCAGATCCGACAGTGTATCATATACGAGCCAAGGTGGAACTCACACGAGAACTGTGTGCCCATAGGAAGTCAGTTAATATTACTAGCTTGCACTTCCACCCGTGAACCTGGGATAAAGGGATGGACGGCGTACGTACCTGCCTGGTGGAGGGAGCCTGCAGCCGGTCACAGCTGTCCATGGAGCCTCCGCTGAGGCTCTCGCTCACCGACTCCGCACCTGCAAAACATACAGCCCGTAGGTTAG
Organism: Odontocerum albicorne; assembly: GCA_949825065.1. Classification (NCBI taxonomy): domain Eukaryota; kingdom Metazoa; phylum Arthropoda; class Insecta; order Trichoptera; family Odontoceridae; genus Odontocerum; species Odontocerum albicorne. The sequence goes on along the minus strand of OX463866.1, from coordinate 19,623,741 downwards.
CCTCGCCTCTGTGGGGATGCTGAAGGGTGTGCAGCGTGGATGTGGACGAGCAAATATGATAGTGCGATGCGGAAGATTAATTATTTTGCCTACCCTATACGATGGTATGATGGGTAGGCACAGAGAACAGATCTCCAAACTTTTCTATCCAAACACACAATTTTCGCCTTTTCCACATTTATTGATCTCGTCTTGCACAATTCTATTATTAATATTTTTCACTTTACCTTCTATCGAAATCCAATCTATTTGATCCAGCCATATTTTCCTTTTTCCACGCACACCTCACACTTCATACTCGCTTAGTCATTCATTCTTTCCACATGTCCAAACTATTTTGGACATGTGGAGAGAATGAATGCATTTTACTTTTATCCTTCTGCCGAGTCCAAGTTTCCCTTTCGTTAGTCAACATGAGCACCAGCACTCTATTATGTATTGTCACTTGTGTTACTTTAATAACAATGGGAAATATTTGATTGTGCCAACTTCACTCCAATCAGGCTCAGTCAACCTTACTCGTACTTCAGATGTAGCACTCAATTTCATACATCGACACTCCACAATCAGGCTCAGTCAACCTTACTCATACTTCAGATGTAGCACTCAATTTCATACATCGACACTCCACAATCAGGCTCAGTCAACCTTACTCATACTTCAGGTGTAGCACTCAATTTCATACATCGACACTCCACAATCAGGCTCAGTCAACCTTACTCATACTTCAGATGTAGCACTCAATTTCATACATCGACACTCCACAATCAAGCTCAGTCAACCTTACTCATACTTCAGGTGTAGCACTCAATTTCATACATCGACACTCCACAATCAGGCTCAGTCAACCTTACTCATACTTCAGATGTAGCACTCAATTTCATACATCGACACTCCACAATCAGGCTCAGTCAACCTTACTCATACTTCAGGTGTAGCACTCAATTTCATACATCGACACTCCACAATCAGGCTCAGTCAACCTTACTCATACTTCAAGTGTAGCACTCAATTTCATACATCGACACTCCACAATCAGGCTCAGTCGACCTTACTCATACTTCAGGTGTAGCACTCAATTTCATACATCGACACTCCACAATCAGGCTCAGTCAACCTTACTCATACTTCAGGTGTAGCACTCAATTTCATACATCGACACTCCACAAATAAGATTTATTATTAATAAATAGATAAATGACATTGTATTTAAAAAAATAACAATAAATTTAATTTAAAAAATTAGACAATAAGGCTTTGAGTGCAGGGAAGTACAGGGAAACCTTTTTATGTTGGAAGGCCACATTAAGTTAACTGTAACGTAATAAGGCTGCATTAAGTTAGATGTAACCTAATAAGGACGCATTAGGTTAGCTGTAACCTAATAAGGCTGCATTAAGTTAGATGTAACCTAATAAGGACGCATTAGGTTAGCTGTAACCTAATAAGGCCGCATTAGGTTAGCTGTAATCTAATAAGGTTGCATTCAAAATATTTCAATTAGATGCACTTCAAAATGTACATTATTTTGTAACTTCTATGTATTAGCTAAGTTCAAAAAACAGTTTTTTTTAAATGTGATATAATTGGGCTTAGGACCAATACACTAATTAGTTTTATTGCCTACGTTTTGTTTTTTTTTTCTCGTTATAATTTATTTTAGCGTAACAAAAATATATAATGAACTAAATTGTCAATTTCAAAGTGAATTAACTTTTTAATGACTTTGTCATTTGTTTTATCAAACACTGTTTATTCCACATAAGCAGTGTTTGATAAAACAAATGACAATGTCTTTAAACCTCCACAATGTTAATGCCTTATAAATAATATATTTTAATGACTTTGTTGCGACTGTTTGTAAAATTTAGATAAGAATAAAAATTTCAATGTAGGCTTGTACACAAAATGTTAGTCCGAAATACCATCAGAGAACTGAATATTGACAAAACTATGATATGGATATGATATGGAAACGTAAGCTAAGTTACCAGGGCTTACCGTGTGAGGGTTGGTGCTTGCGCTGCGCTCGAGGGGACCGCGGGGGCGCCGGGCGGACGGAGGAGCCAGCACTGCGGCACACACAGCCCTGGATGTGCTCGCACACTCTCCTGAAGCGTCTGATGTTGCCTGCAATGCAACACGTACACTTATTGGTCACTGGTCATCCTACGCTTTTTAGAGTACCGGCTCTAATGATCCCTTACTCCTTCGCTTCATGGAACTTTACTTGTGTTATTTTATTTCAACGATCAAATAACCTTTTTGATGCAAAGATTAAAAAACAACAACATATATAATTTACCTGATGATACCACCAGGGCCGCTGACATGATAGATAGAACCCCTTTGGAGATATTCACCACAACTGTGGTCGATATGCGATAAAAAATGGAGACCCATTGAAAAATAAACTCCATGAAAATTGTATACAAAATACTTAACATATGTTAAGTATACACTGATAAACAACACAATCACACAAATGACACAACAGTGGAATAGGCACTCCTCAAATCACTGACACAAAAGATAAATTGCGCAGTAAACACGCAAATTAAAAACTTGGATAAAATTAAAACAACTCGATTCATTCATTAATTCATTCAAATATATTCTCGTCTTCTGAAATGACAAACTTATTTTTATTTCAACAAAGTTCTACCGGCCAACAAGGAATCTCTTCTCTCCACTCGACTCTTCACCAAGACTCATTGAAGTCACGCCAAAATCTCTGAGGATTGAACGGCAACAATCCGCCCTTTCTACAGTCTTTGTACCGACGCTACACAGGACGGGTCATTGGAGTCCAGCTCTGCGATATCTGATGTGATGGCGAGGTGCCGTCAGGAACTGCAAAGACGCGTCCTCACTTCCACTGGCCTGTCCACACACGCACTTCCACTGGCCTGTTCACACACGCACTTGTATATAAGATATATCTATTACAGAATCTGTATTGACCTCCCAGTCAATGAGAGAAGACAACAGTTTTGGGCTTTAGTATTGAACTATTGTTATACCGTCAAGGTACCTTTGTTTTTTTTTTTTTTTGTAAAACCCCAAACAGTAACTTGTATAGCATACCATGATGCCATCTCCCTGTCAGGGTAGACAGACAGGACAGAGTGCCAGATTTTCTAATCTCAACACACATCTTTAACTTCTTCCACATTGATATGACTTTTACCATTTCTCTGACTTTCTACTTTTCCTTCTTTCAGAATATCAAATTCTTTATCCAACCATACTTTCCTTAGTCTTCCTATCACAAATCTTCCAACTACATTTGCACTATATATCTGTTTGTTAGTCTTTCTTCATTCATTTGTTCCGCATGCCCAAACCATCTCAGTGTGCCCTGCTCCACCTTACTCAACACATCAGCCTTAAGTTCACATTCTTGTCACTATTGTGCATTGTGCATTGAGACTTGCACATTGCCATGTGCAAGTCTCAATGCAAATCTCAAAGCCCACATTTCACACTCATACAACAAATCTTGCACCAAAATTCTATTGTGGACTATCATCTTAGCAGATTTCGATACTGTCCGATTCAAATATATATGTGTTAATGCCCCATTGACGTTGTTTCCTATCGCTACAGCCATTGATATCCCTCTTAACTCTTCCATCATCTGAGTAAATACTACCCAAATAGTAGAATTCCTTAAATTGCTCAAATCTTTCATTATTCCCCCATATATCACATTTACTTTTCCTTTCCCACTTTTCTATCACCATAACTTTGAATTAAGCAACATTCATTCTCAGATCTTATTATTCACATCTCTAATACAATTTACATATTAAACTTCGCAATTCATCTTCACTCTCGCCAATACTACCATGTCATCTGCATACGTTCCCATTCGATATCGCTGTTTCCTAACAAGCATCACTAAAGAGATTCTGTAGGAACAATGAGGTGACGTGAGGATGGAACAGGAGGGTATTACCTGACAGCAATGTGAAGGTGATGGCGTACAGGTACTCCTTGCCGTTCTCCCCCGCCTGCTTGGTTATGGTTGATATGTCCACCTGCGTGAGAGGAAGGGATATGAGAGAGCTTCAGACATATATTATATGTACGTACGAGTATTATACAATATCACTGTTAATGTATCATCTGCACTGACATCTATGGAGAGTTGGCCTGAATAATATATATCAATAGCGCCCCCTATATGAAGTAAACAACTGTGAGATGCTTCAAGGTTAAGTCGGATACTTGGCGCGTGCATCGTGCTTCTTTTGCTGTACAGCTCTGAATCTTGGCATGTTACCTTCTGGTAACCAAGAGGTCCTCGCCATTCTCTGCCGCCTGCTCGTTTATGGTTAATATGTCTACCTGCAAAGTAGAGAGTTTCAAACATAGAGCGCTGATTATCCGTGGTAATTGGGGGACACTCGAGCCCGGATAATAGAAAATCACAGTTAATCCAAATTATTTTATCTTTTTAAACTAGAATAGATATGACTGAAGTCATAGGTATCCTTCTACCCCCGGATACTAGGTGGAAAAAATGCCTGTCATTCGAGGGGAGTAGCACAGCGTGGGGTTTGGACTGACGACCTTGCGCACGGAAGTCCAATGTGTTACCTCGCATCCATGCACCTCTCTACAGAGTTCAACATTTTAAGAGTTGAAATGCTAGATTAAATTTGCCAAGAAAGATGAATACACGAACAAGCTATCTCAATGTTTGACAGATACAACCGCTAAACACGGTAACATACCGCGGCAATTACGCTGGGAACCTCTGGATCTACAAAATGTCATACCGGTGTGGAGGTGGGGAAACTTACTAGTGTTAGATACAATGTTAAACATACATTTTATCACAGTTTAGGTTTTTGTTTTGTAATTTTCAAACCATGGACGTTCGTTAAAAATTTGGAAAAAAAGATTAGAGAAAGCATTTTCCCATTTGCATCAATAGACCACACACACTTTGGATGTGAGCAGTCCATAGTAAAGTAATGTCATTAGTCAAATATTTAAGCACTGTTCTTGTAACAAACCGGGATTGTTCCGTCTGAAGAAAGCCTCAGAATAGGAGGTAGAAACACATGTAGCGGGGATTAATATGATTAGTGGAACAACACAGTAATTTATTGTTTAATTTTCTAATATGGTGTTCCACAAAGTAAAAGCTGAAACTTTTAAATGATCAATTACATTTACAATTACAAGTCTACACGTATACTCGTATGTAATATTTCTGTAATGTTTCATCTATGTTTCACTGCCATCAACCATATTCTCCTACATACATTGCCAGCTTTATCCCTTTTATACCGAAAATTGCTATACTAATAATAAAATCAACTCCTCTATAATTCGTATGCAGACTTGGAAACGAGTTTTGCAACAATTTAGATATTTTTAATATAAGTATATATAGTGTTCGCCAGAATATCACAACAATATTTAGAAATAGCTACTAACTTTGCGCTCTCCTTTATTAATATAAATAACCTAGTATAAACTAAACATTAAGGACAATACTTTGCCTCTGGAGTTGAGTAACCCTGCATCAACATGTGGAAGGTTTAGATTCTGCAAAGCAACTTGCATCTCGTTCTACGAGTCCATATGTTTTCTATATCTCAAGATCTATCCATAAAATTCTCGATAAACCAAATTCTTCTTGTTCTATGTAAACGTTCCACTAAAAACAAATCTGAGTTCTTTACCTCTATAAAATAAGTCTTGAACAGTAACATAAGGCAATAACAATATATAATTATTAAATAATTTTAAACAATGACTGTAATTTATTATGACTACTGCTTTTTGTATCTTCATGTTAGTTTAAGATAAAGTTTTGTATTATTTGTCAATAATTTTAAGTACTTGTATAACCTGTCATACGTTCATTTGTATATAAAGACACTGTTGTGTAGTTAATTAAATAAAAATAAAATCTATCACACCGTGTCCCTTTCGAGGTAGGCTGAGAGGATAGATATTTACACACAAAGTTTCTGTCTCTTCTATCACATTCCATTATTTGTTAACTGTACACAATACAACCTGACAAGTTTATTGCCATGTGGCAATCTCTTCCCACTGACCAGAAAGATGTTACATAAGCCTCGAGTGAAAACTAGACTGGAACCCTTTATTAAAATAGCCTGAATACCAATGGGAACCAGCAAGTGCTGACAAATGTCACCTTTTATAGCTTCTGCATACTCCTCCTTACTTTCCATTAAGCCCGGAGTTGCCAACAATAAAAGTGAATCCGCCACACACACTTTTATCGCAATTGTGACGAGCACTTAATCTAAGTGATGGCAAGATGGGAGCAGCTGAGGACGAGACAGGACTGGGTGTACGTGGACTGTACCTGGAAGCGGACATGCCTCTGGAACATGGCGGGCGCCGTGGAGCCCCGCTTGTACTCCACCCTGAAGGACATGGGGCTCAGCACGCTGTGGGACAGCTCCGCTATCTGCAACAGACCGTGTTCCCGTTAATGTTTCAGGTATTTGCCGTATCCCTATTACAAATCAGGACATTATGATGGATCCTGTTTATTATATAGATATATAGCAAACCGTGACATCGTTATTTCAAACCATGTTAAACTCTTCGCTGATGATACCAAGTCCTTTGGGGATCCAAACAAGAGCTCTGGTTCTATACAAGATGGCCTGAATTAGATGTTGCTGCGGTATTATGTCATAAGTCGGGAGAAGATGGTGATGCTGGAAAATACGCACTTTCTTAAACATTCTATTCAGATGACCTGTACAATGTATTACAATGCAGTATTTCACGGAGATATATTACGGGATGGAACGTCATAGTGGCCTTGTTCCTCCCTAGTATAAATGTGTGGGCCTTATGGACCCTTAAACATTCTATTCAGATGACCTGTACAATGTATTACAATGCAGTATTCCACGGAGATATATTACGGGATGGAACGTCATAGTGGCCTTGTTCCTCCCTAGTATAAATGTGTGGGCCTTATGGACCCTTAAACATTCTATTCAGATGACCTGTACAATGTATTACAATGCAGTATTCCACGGAGATATATTACGGGATGGAACGTCATAGTGGCCTTGTTCCTCCCTAGTATAAATGTGTGGGCCTTATGGACCCTTAAACATTCTATTCAGATGACCTGTACAATGTATTACAATGCAGTATTTCACGGAGATATATTACGGGATGGAACGTCATAGTGGCCTTGTTCCTCCCTAGTATAAATGTGTGGGCCTTATGGACCCTTAAACATTCTATTCAGATGACCTGTACAATGTATTACAATGCAGTATTTCACGGAGATATATTACGGGATGGAACGTCATAGTGGCCTTGTTCCTCCCTAGTATAAATGTGTGGGCCTTATGGACCCTTAAACATTCTATTCAGATGACCTGTACAATGTATTACAATGCAGTATTTCACGGAGATATATTACGGGATGGAACGTCATAGTGGCCTTGTTCCTCCCTAGTATAAATGTGTGGGCCTTATGGACCCTTAAACATTCTATTCAGATGACCTGTACAATGTATTACAATGCAGTATTTCACGGAGATATATTACGGGATGGAACGTCATAGTGGCCTTGTTCCTCCCTAGTATAAATGTGTGGGCCTTATGTACCCTTAAACATTCTATTCAGATGACCTGTACAATGCATTACAATGCAGTATTCCACGGAGATATATTACGGGATGGAACGTCATAGTGGCCTTGTTCCTCCCTAGTATAAATGTGTGGGCCTTATGGACCCTTAAACATTCTATTCAGATGACCTGTACAATGTATTACAATGCAGTATTTCACGGAGATATATTACGGGATGGAACGTCATAGTGGCCTTGTTCCTCCCTAGTATAAATGTGTGGGCCTTATGGACCCTTAAACATTCTATTCAGATGACCTGTACAATGCATTACAATGCAGTATTCCACGGAGATATATTAGGGGATGGAACGTCATAGTGACCTTATTCCTCCCTAGTATAAATGTATGGGCCTTATGTACCCTCAAATAAAAGATCATCAAGAGGAAGTAAGAAAGATTTAGTTATTAGCCCCAGTTCAACACAGACACACGCAAACAACGGTATACGAGTGTATTCAGTCAACGTATTAATAAGTTCATAGAAATGTATATTATCACCTGTGTGTGATTTACACAATCGTCAATTGACATCAAAATTATATATTGAATGTTATCATTATGAAATTTGTCGCATTTCACCATTTTGTTGTGTTATTATTTCGTATCTCGTGGCACTAAAACAGCTGTTTTGATAGTATTGTTTTGACTTAATATTATAAGCATAGAAACTTACGCCAGAAAGATAAATGAGTAAAACACAAATAATTCCGCAGAATATTGGGTAGACATTTGCGTAAATAAGAGTACATTTGATTAAACTGATATACAACCAGTAAATACATTATAGGGTTACCATGCGGTATCCAAAAGGAGGACCTGTTCTGTACTGATTGTTCCTATTGGAACATTATGTCCTCCGTTCATCCAAACATGTTCTTCTTTTTCATTTTCATTGCTTCACACAACACACCCGCACACCTCACGTGCAACCCGAGGGATTCGGTCTTAAGGGAACCTCTAAATGCGGTCATGATTCGGTCTTGAGGTAACCTCTAGGGTGTGGGCTGAAAAACATCTGGTGTCCCCGTGACTGGGCTCGCCCTATATTGGTGGGGTGTATCTTGGCCGGGGGGGTGTTATTAGATGAGCCCAGACCTTTTGATAGCTTCCGTTTTTTAATGTATTCTCTTTTTAAGGTGTTCTTGAAATGTGTCTAAATGTATCATGTACATACTATGTTGCTATCAATAAACCTGTATTTATTTATTTAAATCTGGCACCATATCTATGATCCACACGGTCAGCTAGTGTAATGCAACAATGTAATGTGATAAATTTGCTAGTGTAACGCGATAATGTAAAGCGCTTATGAAATACGCTTGTGTAACGTGTTAATAAAATATGCTAGTATAACACGCTAATGGAATGTGCTAGTATGATACACTAATGTAAGGCAATAAGTGTAATTCACTAGTGTAATATACTAGTGGACCATGCTAATAAAATGCACGCGTGTAACCCGCTAGTGTAATGTGCTAGTATGATGCACAAGTGTTATAGTATGTGCTAGTGTGACGCACAAGTGTAGTTGCGCTTCCGTAATGTGCTAGTGTGACACACAATTTTAACTCCCGCTACTGTAATGCACTAATTTTCTTTCGTAATAAAATAACTTCAATTGATTTGGGAACAGATTATCCTCCTTTTTTATTTTTGCATCTGGTTACCCTTAACGGTGCACACATTGTGATGGGAGCACATTGTGTTGTTATCAAGCCAGGTGATCATTTCATTTTATTTTATCTTGACACCTCAGAAGCAGAAATGCTCCTCCTGATTTATGATACGAGTGTTTCGTGATAACAAAAGAAGATTATGAAAATAAATATACCATTGTCTTGTATCATTGCGAACCATATGAGAAGTATAATAGAAGACACAATTCTTAGTTGGGCATCAAGGTACATGTCGCTACTGCTACCGGAGATGACTATGCAAGGCAAATTGTGATAGGCATATCCTGTTGCACACGAGGCAAGGAGCTTCAGCTCTTGCAGCAGCTAGTCTGCGTCTTCTCTCTCCACTGGGTCCCTGATAGTACTAGCAACAGTTCCACACTGTTTGTTCCCAGTATTGCTGAGCATTTATGCTTAAGATCTTTTCATGCAGTACGTCCTTATATCTCTTGCGCTGCTCACTGTGCTTTCTTCTGCACTCTGTCAGCTCACCAAAGAGGATATTTCTCGGGAGTCCATATTCAGGCTTGCGAGCTATGTGCCCAGACGTACACAGGTGAGCACGGGACACCAGAATGCTACAGCAGTTAGCTCTTCTCAAAACTTCATCATTGAATCTTCACTATTTGCCTGAGATGTCTCTCCAGACAGTTTATATTGCCCGAAGGTGTCGTCTGTAGGGAACCCATGATTCGCATCCATACATCAGAGACAGTATGACTACAGCTTTATAGACTTCCATTGTGGATTTGTGTTAGATCGTGGTTATCAAAGACTCATCAATGGAGAGCCCGGGAAGTAGCACTAAATTTGTCCTGAATCTCAAAATGAAGTCATACTTGAAATACATACCATCGCGCCATTTCTCTGTCGGAGTAGGCAGAGATGATAGCGTGTCAGACTTTCCCATTTCGACACACATCCTTAGCCTCTTTTATACCAATACACCTTTTTATATAACTTCTTCAATTTGTCTGACTTTCTATGCTTCCTTCTTTCAAAATATCATTCATCAATCCAACCATACTTTTCTAGGTCTTCCTCTACCACACCTCTTTTACTCAAATTTACACTAGACATTAGTTTTGTAAGTCTTTGTTCATTCATTCATTCCACATGTCCAAACCATCTCAAGGTGCTCTTCTTCGTCTTTCTCAACACATCAGCCTTAAATTCACATTTATCCCTTATCCTTAATCCCTTCATTCTGTATTCTGTCACAAATTGTCTCCCATGTATTCCTCTCAGTGCACGCATTTATTCAATTCCTTTCAGTCTAGTTCCACTCCCATACATCAAAGTGACCACTAAAATACTGTTATGGACTGTCATCTTAGCAGATATTGATACTGTACGGTTTGAGTATTTATGTTCAAATGCCCCATGATTTTGTTTGCTAGCAATATACACTGTTAAATATCTATCTTGACTCCTCCATCATCTGAGAAAATACTATCTACATAGTAGAATTCCTCAACTTGTTCCAAACTTTCCTTGTTCCCCCATACCGTATATAGCATCTACTTTCCTTGTTCACCCATATAGTATCTACTTTCCTTGTTCACCCATACCGTATATAGCATCTATTTTCCTTATCATATCTCTGATATAATTTATTTTGACATCTATTTAGTTATAATTTGGCTTCTAAATCACAGTTTTTAGTTTTTTTTAGCTCAATTCACGCATTTCTAAAGAGTTTATTTGATTCCTATCATCTTAGCAGATTTTGGTACTTGAAGAGCACAAAAGATTAACGGATCACCAGCTAAGAGCGAGCCATAACACAGCTGTGGGCCTCAGGGCAGAGCTTCACCCATACAAGTACGTGGTAAAAAGAAACGCTGCACTCACACTGAGGAAGGCGTGTATAAGGTCGGCTTTGACCGTGGCCAGGGGCTTCCCCTTCACCAGCACCGTGAAGGTCTCGTCCTTCTCCGTGGCTAGCAATGACCCGAACCAGGACTTCTTGGTCAACTCCGGAGACGACTCGGGAGTCAGGTGCACCTCTTCCGAGGAAGCTGAAATATACAATGGATACATTCACAATGTGTTTATTATTTTATATTTTGAACTATAATATATTTTGTGGACCATTGTGGCCTAGTTGGTAAGATCTATACCTTCCAACCCAGGGGTTACGAGCTTGATTACTTTTGGAATCACATTTAAAATTTTTTTTATTTCAATCCGGTTTTCATTTAAGGTATGTTGAATATCTTTCTGGTTAGTTGGGAGAAATCGTCACATGGCAATAAGCTCAGCAGGCTGTACTCACGCCAGGACAATTCTTAAAATATGTCAATGATGAAGTGAGTCATTAGTAAGTACCTGGTTTCAGAGACTCGCTGTGCAGACAGTAACAAACACCATAAAAAAAGAGTAGTGAACTGGGAAAGCCAATAAACAATCTCTGCGTGAGTGTAGCGCAAGTCCATGAACCTAATATATTTTTGAGAGATAAAAGATACAAGTTCCTACACATAAACCCTAAACTGCTGATGTGTTCCCTTTGCTTTTCCCTTGCTGTCTCTCCATGAACATGTGACAGGTAAATTTAATATAGATATTAACAGCATCCATGCTGCTTGGCTATAATGATAATACTGCCCAATAGTGTAGTGAGTGCTGTGACACTGAACCAGTGTATGAGACGTCTGGACAAGTTCCTACACACAAACCCGGGAGTGCGGTTCTGTTTCCCCTTGCTGTCTCTGCATGAACATGTGACAGTTAAGCTTGATATAGATATCAACACATCCTTGCTATAATAAGGAAAGTGACAGAGGAAAAGAAGAAGCATTTAGTTCCCTTTCCAGGAGAAATGTTCTTCTGAACATATGAAGGTGCTAGAAAATACCTAATTTAATATCTGTCAGCCACTACTTTCTTATCCTTACATTCAACTTATACATAGGTCTGTAAATATGAAATCGGATTTTTTTTATAGAAAATACACATTTATTATATAGAAATGGTAAAAATATTTTATTCAAAGTATTGCCCATCGTTTTCAGGCACAAAAACAGACATGTTCAACGTTATGAAAACATATGTAGTTGTATTAAACTTGTATTGTTGTGAGTTAAAAGTCTTTGACAAATGTAAACACAAGAAAAAGGCGCCAATGACGCGGGTTGACAGCCACTACATTGACAACTAGAGCCATCTATGAGCAAATTCCGATTTTATATTTACAGACCTGATATATATTTATTTTGAAATATTTATAATCTGTCAAAAATAGTGGGTTCGATTCCAGAGTTGCAGCGCCTTTGAGAGTTTGCTATCCAAATGGCGCTCAATAAATTGTCCTATTATTTATTATTATTAACCAGGGATGAATGTCTGTCTGGTCCTGATGAATCTATGAAACACTTGTTATAGATCGGTGATAACTCTCAGCTTTAAAAGTGCACAAAATTCCCACACATTAACATGTAGACCGCTCGAGCTTGCGATTTTAACTGATTAAACGAACTATTGAACAACTTATCTCCTTTGAAGTTCAACCAATAAACAATCAATAGACAAGATTCTTGACTAATCAAAGAGATGTCGAACAGATCTAAGGAATTGCTCGTCGGAAGTGAGGCAATGTAAGGTCGGAATTGAGGCATAGTATTTTGTCACTTACCTTGCATTTTCCTCCTGTGGAAGCGCGGCGAGCCCAGGAAGGAGTTCTTGATGGTGGTGAGGCGCGCCCTCCACGGCGGCGGGGTGGGGGACAGCGGGGGCGTCAGCACCATGCCTGCACAGACAGCCACCAGATTATATCATACCATGCCGCACCGCACCGTGTCACATATGTTATACTCGTATCCAGCAGTTAGTATGGACTGATGCGGTGATGCTAATGCTGGGGAGAGGGAATGCTGCACATTCCCGAATCATACATCACATTTACTTTCCTTTCATACTTTTCAGAGAGGAGAGAGTGAGAGACTTTCATATTGTGACACTCATCTTTCACCTCTTCCACATCTATATACCTCTTAATACAGTTCCTAGCAATTCTCTGATTTTTTTACATTTTCTACTTTCATAATATCATACACTTGAAACTATACTTTCTTTGGTCTTCCTCTACCACGTCTTCCACTCACATTTGCACTACACCTTTGTTTTGTTAGTCTTTCTCCATTCATTCCTTCCACTTGCCCAAACCATCTCAGCGTGCTCTTCTTCATCTGACGCAACACATCAGCCTTAAGTTAACATTCATCCCTAATCACTTTATTCCACTTTCTGTCATACATATTATATCCTTCCAAGTGCCCACATTTTTACAGCTTTTATTCGTCTCTTTACCACGTCCATGTTTCACTCGCATACATCAAAGTTGGAACTGAAATATTGTTGTGGCCCATATATTGGCAGATTTTAATATTGTCCAGTTCGAGTATCAATGTTTTAGTGCCCCGTTGACTTTGTTTCCTATCGCTACGCGCTGTTCAATATCCCACATAACTGTTCCAATATCTAAGAGAATACTACTTACTCGTATATAGTAGAATTTTTCAACTTCCTCTAGCCGCCTCATTCTCTACTCACCCATACTCCTATACCGTACACTTTTCTTTCATCATAACTTTAAATTTCGCAACATTCATTCTCAGATATTTCTCTTCATATCTACGTGCAATTTATTAATGATACTCTGTGGTTCATTGTCATTCTTCTCACTCTTAAAGACCCTCTCGCTACTCCACTGATAATCGTATCCACAATGCCCAAATATCTGGGCAACCCCTCATTTATATAAAATAGCACATCTCTCTTACTTAAAAACACCAACAATGTGTTTTGGTGATAAAACCTTAACTTTAAAATCCACAGATTAAAATGGACTAAAAATATATCAACGAACAATAGATCATAAATCAAACACACAAATACGCTAATCTAAACAGCTACGGCTGCTATACTGAACTTGTTGCAAACTAGCTATTGTAAAATACGCTACGAGACTAGACTACACGCTAAATGAGACTACGGTAAGTGAAGAGTAGAACTAGGGGAGATCTAAATAGAAAGGCAACTAATGAAAACAGAATACAAAGAAGACAACTAGAAAGAGATGAAGCGAGAGATATGGGAGGCGAAGGGGATGAGTGTTAAGAGCTGTAATGAGCATAGTGCGTAGTGAGGAGTGAATGATTCCGAAATCACCAACAATTAAAGCGAGACATAAATAGAATGGAAGAATAAAGTGAACTGAGATAAGGAATCTATCAGAGGAATTCTATATTAGAATATTTAACAATAAATAACTTTGTTATTCCACTAATTACACTTCTTCCTCCTATCCCGAGGCCCTCTTCAGGCGGAATGATCCCGACTAGTTATGAGAGAAGTGCTTGTGTATGTATCAGACTGGCGTCATGTTATAATACTATGGACCCACTCACATCCCACAATAGTGTGCGCGGTCTACTGGCTAAAAGATTTCAATTTTATCAAACTAATTAAAATATATCTTGTAATTCCACAATATTAATGCAGAGGAAAAATGTTTAAGAGGGTGAAACCTTTCTCAATCTTTGGTTATTTATTGCCCATTTGTTTTTGCTTCTGGCTTTATGTATCTATTTTTCTAAATTACAAACATATCATTACGCCATCTCCCAGTCAGGGTAGCCAGAGAGGACAGAGTGCCAAACTTCCCCCATCTCGACATACGTCCTCAACCTCTTCCACTCGTACATCCACACAACTTCTCTCACTTTCTATGTATCCTTCTTTCAGAATATCATTCCCTTGATCCAACTATCTTTTCCTTGGTCTTCCACTCACATTTACACTATACATCTGTTTTGTTACTATTTCTTCAATCATTAGTTCCACATATCCCACATAACTCTTCCATCTTCTGAGAAAATAGCACCCAAATAGCGGAATGTTTCTAAATTCATTGTTTTATATCATTTTTGTGACGTATGTAAAACTTGAACCTTATTATCTTAGAAATAATGATTTGTCTACGAGTATTGTACGGTTTGCTAATTCTGGAAAACTGTTATCTCTAATAGACAATGCCTATCTTCTTGTATTCTAGTGCCTATCTCTCTGTTTACTGTGCCTGTGCCTGCGCCATTCTAATATATTACATTATCCACTTGTGACTTTCGCAAGCACAGTCTGTTCTGTTCCGTATACTCCGCTCTTATGTCTGGGGTTAAGAATATTTTTACCTGTACTACTGTTAGTGTAATATGCAGGTCTTATTGTGATAGCAAGAAGTCAGTGTGAGACAATCGGGGTGATTCCATCAATATGAAGAATTCTCCTCCAATTGTCTCCATCATTCAGTTATTTATTTAAAGCACCTTTAATTTAAAGTGACATAAACGCAAGTCCGATGTATTATATAAGCACTGTTCTCGTAACAAGCCAGGATTGATCTGCCTAAAGAGAACCTCGAGATAGGAGATAAAAATCCGTATAGCAACCATAACAAAGGAATTTAGTTTTTAAAATTATAAGATAAAGAAGTTTAAAAGAAATCATTTCAGAAATGAAAAAAGGCTCCATTCATAGACAATTGTCATCAAACGGACAACAGAAGGAGATCGAGAAATAGAGAAAAAGAAAAAAATAGAAAAAAGTTAAGAAGAAGTTTAAAAATGAGAGAAGTGAATTGTGAAAAGATAGAAAAGTTTTTCAGATATACATGGTATTAGAACATGTAGGAAAAAGATGATAATTGAAGAGAAGAGTAGAACCTAGTGTAGGACCATTAACTTTAAATCACTGAAAAGGAATGAAATGTGAAGAAATTGCAGAATTATGAGGTGCAGATTAATAAAGAAGAGAAAAAGATTATTCAATACGACTCTCCCGAACTCTTACCGAAGAAGGGAGGGCTCAAGTTTCATAAGCGTTCGAGCCTCTATCTCAAGAAATATATGAAGTAATTGTATGAAATATTTAGGAGTTAAAAACCGCATTGTTGTGATTCAAAGTGCCGACGTTTCGAGAACCTTGCATTACCCATCTTTCAAGATCCTTAATGGGATGCTTTATCATATCTTTTGCATCTATGTCTAAGGGATGCACCTTCCTCCGGAGAGAAGTGGAACTTTGAGGTCGATTTCTTCTTCATCTAATAAATAGATTGTTCCAAATCGATCTAATAGGGTAGGGTAATACAATAAAGATTTTCCTGTTGCTGGTCCTGTAGCGTGGAATGTCTACCTCTTAGTGTTAGAGATATGGTTGACGTGTGCAGTTTAAGAAAACCCTTTTTGGGAGGTCTTATCAAAATTTATGTTATATGAACACTACATACATACACTACACTACACCTAAAGCAGAATGTGTTATTATCACATATCGGAAGATCTGCAAAGGTTTCTTTGTAGTTTATAATTCCTTAGTAGGATCTCTGCGTGTATTTATTCATTAAATATATTTTTACATGATTAGGAAAGATATTGAAATTACACAAGCAACTGTTGAAAGAGATACACACGTACCATCACCCCTTCTCCCTGTCGGGGTAGGCTGAGAGGAGATAGCGTCAGACTTTTGCCTCTTCCACATCCATACGGCCCCTACGATTTCTTTGACTGTTTACATTTCCTTATTTCAGAATATCATTCACTTGATCCAACCATACTTTCCTTGGTCTTCCTCTACCACACCTTCTACTTACATTTGTACTGTATATTTGTTTTGTTACTCTTTCTCCATTCATTCGTTCCACGTGCCCAAACCATCTCAGTGTGCTCTTCTTCATCTTACTCAGCACATCAGCCTTACCTTCCCGACCATCCCTGGTATTTCATTCTGTATTCTGTCATACATTGTCCCCTCGTGTATTCTCCTCAATATACACATATAGTTACAGCATTTGTTAGGCTCTTTTCAGTTTTGTTCCACGTCCACGTTTCCCTCCTACACATCAAAAATGGTACTGCACACTGTTGTGAACTATCCTTTTGTCAGATTGTTAGGCTCTGCAGTTTGAGTACATATGATTTAGTGTCCCATTGCCTTTTTTTACTTTCACCATACAACGTACAATATTTTCCATAACTCTTCCATCATCTGAGAAAATACTTCCTCAATAACAGAATTTAAAGAGACACTTCAATCATTATAATTATATAAAAATATTGCCCCTCGCCCCATCACGCTTTATTATTATGCTCAGATAACGTAGCGTAAACCTGGTGACTGAAAACAAGGAATTCACATTTCATATCTACCAGCTTATCGTGTGTGTCAATTAAATACTCTCGTCACTGAAGAAAATGTCGATAACAGAATTACATATTTTAAGCAATATAAATATCATGGGATAGCAATCACAGAGCGTACACAGATAATCAGTAAGTCCCGCAGATAAAGATAAAGAATGTTCTCTGAACATCAGCACTTTGATATATAAACACGCAGCACATATTCCAAAAGGCTGTAATAATAGTTAGCAAACCCCTAAAACGTATTATATATACGAGTATAGTACAGTAAAAGTCCGTTAATAAGATATACAATATTTTATAATTCACATTTATCACCATTTTCTAGACCCTGAAATCAACTTTTAGTAATAAATTATATTGTTTATTGGAAAAAACCACGTAATTCGTAGTATTTTTCGCCTAAAAGTATTTGTATATTCTAATAATTAAATATTTCCCACACCAATCACGGATCCATTTAGAAGGCATTCAACATCTCTAGATTATCACGTGTATGGGGTGTTGTCAGATGTATTGTATTTGTGTGTTCTTTTACCTTTAATAATTTCAGAACTGAACATTCATTTGTCAAAAACTTTGAATTGTAGATTTTGGTATCGTAATCAAGTGCACGACCAAATAAAAATCAGTGATATCACCATATTTTTATTAGGTACGCAAACTTAAACAAGTGAATCCACATATAACCTTTAGTTAATCTGGGAAAACAAGTAATTGTGTCTTTTTTAAATTCAAATGCATGGCTGCATGGCATGGCTGCCAAATGCATGGCTGCATGGCATAGCTGCCCGTGAATAAAATGCGTGTTTTTTTTTAATTATTTGACCATGTTATTAACATGTCTCAATATTGAGAAAATATGATTAAATTTTACTTGACTCACATTATTTTAACAGTAAGAAATATGGCCGAGATGTTCCCAATCATTGAATAATTTTGTAAAATTTCGTTCCCTGAATTTACAATTAACGGACTTTTAGTGTATTGTATTTTGTTAACTCCATGAAGATAGAGGTTCTAACGTTTTCAAAATGTCAGCCACATCGAAATGTCAACGTTCGCGAATTGACAATAGAAACAGATAGCGAAACTATGATGAGAAATGATGCAACAGAAGACACATAAAAAGAGCGAGGACTACAGAGTTGCGAGAGTAACAGCCGGAAAGAGGGAGAGAGTAAGAGAGAGAGAGAGAGAGAGAGCGTGGGACAGGCGCGAGGGAGGCGGTGCAAGACTCACCGGTCAGCGTGCCCAGGTTGCCGAACATGCCCCCCGCCCCGCTGGGCTGGCTGGTGTTGCCGGGCAACGAGCTCCTCTCTCTGCCATCTGACAACACACCGGGACTTACTCAAAACTCTCGCCACTTTCCTAATTACTATTCCATCCAACTTACCCAGCCATTATATCTATCACTATCTCACAGATAGGAAATCTCCCAACAATGTGATGACAGAATCATCATTTAGTGCCTCCATTGTATTACAGTAGAACCTCGATTATCCGGATTGGACAAAATAAATGAAAAAAACAAAAAATAGTGAATTATTCTAATGCAGCAGCACAGTGTCATCAATCGAAGAATGCGAAATTAATTTGTCTGCTGATTTAGAAGTTAACAAGCCCCCGCCATCATTTTTCTGAAACACGGTTCTCGAAGCGCTTTCAGCGTATTTATATTATATTCTTCTTCGTCGTAAACTCAATGCTGAGGAACGTGATCCACAAATTGTTGAGAATATTCATATGGTTTACTTGGGAAAAGTAGTACGGTAGTTTCCCATTTCCTTTCACACTACAGTAGATGTTATAGGAATTGTATACATGAACATAATATATTGTGAGCCCTGTCGCCAATGTACAGTATTTAAGGGCGTAGTACTAGATACCAGAGGAAATGTGCACTTGTGGATATTAGGAGTGTTGTAGGGATGGTTTGGGATATACAAATGTGGATAGGAGTTGATGGGATTAGTAGAGAGGATAGGGAAAACACAGAAGCAAAAGTGACCAGCCTCTGTGCTATTCTATCTATTATATATTTGTAACTAATGTACTTTTAGCTAAGATGTCAATCAGTAGATGGTAAGATTCAGGACTGACTTGTGAAATGTTGTCATCTGAATGACAAATCTCGATTGCAATTTATAAAAAATATTTACAAAAAATAAAATCCATGTGTCATCGAAAAGACAATTCAAGGACAATATTGGTCCTACACATTATGAAGTCTTCCAATGCTTGGAGGTTGCCATGAAGCGGTTGGAGAGACAGGAAGAAAGAGTGTGACTCAAGAGTTTATACGTCTCAAAATATACGTGATTTGACAGCTGCGAAAAGGATATTTTTAAGCAAAAATCAATAATGCATTTTCCTCTTTTCTTATCTAAATTTCTCATTATCCGGACTGCTTTCATTCCCATTTAGTCCAGATAATTGAGGTTCTACTGTATTTATAAAAAGCCTCAATTTAATAACTGCACGAGGTGAGAAGCCAAGACATGGAATGTCTCTGAACAAGGCATATTGTGTGGCAAAAATTGCTTGTATATCCAACAGAGATGTTTATAATAATTTTCTCGGGGCAACACTACGTCAGTCCCGTGACCACTAGGCCAGCACTAGCTTAGCGCGCTTGTTTACTCCCAGGCATTCAGGATCCTGTTCCTAGCGTGCCCTGGACTAGTTTTACTTTTTTTCGCCTGAATTAATTGTTGTACTGATGCTCAGTAGATACCTAGCATACCTTGTCCAGAGACAGTTTGTTTGCGTTTTCGACACTTGTTGCCTAATCTGGTTGGATCATCAGTGGTCAGTCAGACCCTGATTTGTGTATCTACAATTTATTTCAAATTTCATGGCACGGTTCCATTCTTATTTTCTAAAAGATTTTTTTCAAACATGGTAATATACTCGTATTTATATACTCGGAAATCTTTGTGTGGTTTTCAAAACCTTTTTGTATATGACAGTTGAGTTGTGATTGAACAGGGAACTGTTTGATTCAATGAAATACTTCTTGTGTATAATACAAGTAGGCAATTGGATGTCTTAAGCTGGTTTATGAATAAAACAATTAACAAAATAAAAAGAATTAAAAAAAGACTATTGAAATATAAAAATTGTGTTGACATTTTTGTGATGAATATTACCATAAAGTGGAATTTTTGAAAATGTTGCGCTCTTAAGACCACAAAGTGACATATTTTGACATTTTTGAACTTTTAAGGCAACAAAGTTTTTTTGAATTATTTTAAAACCATATAGTGAATTTTTGAAACTTTTGTGCTTTTAAGATCACAAAGTATTGTAGTATTTTTGACACTTTTGTGCTTTTAAAATAACTAAGTGAATTTTAAACACTTTTTGCTCTTAAGACCAAACATTGTTTTGTGCTTTTGACCCCAATAAGTAACATTTTTGTCCCAAGGCATATTTCATAGTTAATGTGTTTCTTGATGAATGCTCTGCTCTGTGTACCCTTAATGTATTGTCACAGTCCGCAATAGAAAAGTAAAATCAGGTAGCTTCTGGCATATCAATGCTGCCAAATAAGCATTAAGCCTTTAAGAAATGCACTGAATATCTAAATACAGAATGCACCAAATACTAATATTTCTAGTTTAAATACAGCGTTATTCATTCGCTGAAATGTCAATAACTGAAACACAGTGTTCGTAACACAATGAAAGACTGTATTGTCAATTAATTTAAATACAGTATTGTTAACTCATTAAAATTTAGTAATGTAAACTAACTGAAATACAGAGTTGCAAATTAACTGAAATACAGCTCACTGAAATTCTGTATTGTTAATTGACTGAAATACAGTATTGTTAACTCACTAAAATTCAGTACTTTAAACTTACCGAAGCACAGTGTTGTCAA
Organism: Odontocerum albicorne; assembly: GCA_949825065.1. Lineage (NCBI taxonomy): Eukaryota > Metazoa > Arthropoda > Insecta > Trichoptera > Odontoceridae > Odontocerum > Odontocerum albicorne. The sequence goes on along the minus strand of OX463866.1, from coordinate 19,602,314 downwards.
TTAACTGAAATATAACTCACTGAAATGCTGTATTATTAATTTACTGCAAGACAGTATTATTGACACACTAAATTTCAGTATTGTAAACTTACTGAAATACAGTGTTATCAATGAACTAAAATACAGTGTTCATAACTCACTGAAATACTGTATTGTTAACTGAAATATATTCTTGATTACCCAATCAAATTCAGCATCGTAAACTCACTGAAACAGTGTTGTCAATAACTGAAATACAGTGTTCATAACTCACTGAAATGCTGTTTTGTTAAAACGAATATATCTAGTTTAAATTAACAGTTCATATCTCACTGAATGTTGTTAATTAACTGAAATACTATTCATAACGAAGTGAACTGCTGTAACGTTAATTAACTGAAATAAAGTATTGTGAACTCACTAAAATTCAGTGTTGAAAACTCACTGAAATACAATTCTGTTAATCCACTGAAATTCAGTATTGTAATCACAATGAAATGCTTTATTCAGTATTGTAATCACAATGAAATGCTTTATTCAGTATTGTAATCACAATGAAATGCTTTATTTAGTATTGTAATCACAATGAAATGCTTTATTCAGTATTGTGATCACAATGAAAATTGGGATTAAGTATACCCCATTCCGGAACGGGAAAGATAAAGTACGTTGTGTATCCATTGAGGGTTCAAGATATAATATGCTCACCCCTCTGCGGAGCATCACCAGACAGCGACGTGGGGCTGACTGATCTCGCTGCCACGGAGGAGTTGCCCCTGCCACTCCTCTCGGCCGCGGGGCTGCCCCCCGCACTGCTCGCCCCGCCGGACACTCCAGATATGCCCCCGCTGCCACCAGAGCCGCCCACTGTCAGGTGGGAGTCGTTAATTATTATCACACCCTCGCTCGGGTCACCCGCTGTAACGGGATAAGCGTTTCCAATTTATGTAAAAAAGAAAAGAAGGGAAACGGTCAAAATATCACAAGGACACAACATTAAAAAAAATGAGATACATACATACCATCATGGCATTTCCTAGGCAGAAAGGATAGAATTGAAAAAATAATAAAACGGAGAATAGATAAAATAACAAAAAAGGAAAATTGGCAAAATAAAATGAGAGAAAAAAACGAGAATAGGTAAAAATAAAAAAAGAGAAAAGGTACAACAAACAGGAGATAGGGCCAAACATCGGGAGAGATATTGGAGATGCAGCAGATATAGTACATAAGTGCAGGCCACTCACTGATGTTGAGACTAATGGTGGGCCCCGTGGAGTTGGCCCTCTGGTGGTGGGGCTCCCGGGGACTGCTGCCGGGACTCTGCCCCGCCGACAGGGAAGTGCCCCCTGGAATAAACATATTGTTTCCAATTACTGTCTATCCACTTGATATCTGCAATGGAGTGAATGTTGCCTAGTTACAGCTAGACAGAGTACAAAGAATCTTTTACACTTTGCATGCGAGAGACTTGAATTCCAGTTAGGAATGTGTATCTCATAGAAAGTGAGACTGTAATCTCAATTTAGCGACAGCGGGTATTGGAAATTAAAATCATGTTTTTTTTTTGGAATATTATTCTGCCATCTAGTTTCGCCAATCCTTACCATTTTGTGAAGGAATCTACTTTACCATCTCCTTCACTGTTTACTGTATCCCTGACAACTATTCCAGGTACAGAAATATCAATCCATTTAGATCGGCAATAGCTAGAACTAATTTGCAAAGTGCTTTTCCTTTGTTTCACGGGCTGTCCCTTTTGAATAGGGCCTCGGATATTGACATCTACAACATTTCAGAAAATGTTTTTAAAAAATGTATTTTGAGCTTTCTTAGTAATGCGTTAGTTAATGAGTTAGTTGTTTCGGCTAAGCAATTATTTCTTGTTCATTAATTTTTACTTCTTGTTATTGTATGGATGTGAAACCTGGACTACCTACAGTTACTACGAAAGACGACAAACAACTTCCATATGCAATTTTTTGCAAAGTCATGGTACGAACAATCAATCTGATTGCCACTATCTACAGCCCTTGAGACATAGTCGGTGAATCTAGATCTGCCTCTTCTGAAACCATGCTACTCATCAATTATATATGGGTCCACTAACGACCTTAGTGTGCAATCCATAAACATTTCTAGGAGCTTAGCTATTGAAAAGAGTATGGCGATAGGTCTGTTGTTGGTTACATCGTCCTTAGAACCATTTTTAAATATGGGAATAACTCGAGTCTTTTTCCATTCACTTGGAAAAGTATGGACTCAGAAGACAAGATTAAATATATAAGCAAGAGGTGCTGAAAGCAATTCACTACAGCCCTTAAGAAAGAATGTAGGTACTCCGTCCAGCCCAACTGCTTTCGTGTTTTTCATCAACTTTATTTGTTTGAGTATATCAAATGTAGTGATGCTTAGGTTTAATTCCGAAGAAGTATGGTGTTCATCAAAAACGAATGCTTCGATCACTGGGTGTAGAATTTTTTCAAGCATTGTCCTATGCTTGAAAAAGGCTGACCTTTTTTTCCTCATTTTCAAAGAAATAGGTGTTGATAACTCTTTCAGCCATAACACAGTACCAAACAGTGCATTTTCGGGAATGCAATTGATGTTGATGTAATTTTCTGGGATTCTCAGTACCCCAAAATCTGCAGTTTTGTTTGTTGATGTACCCATTTAAATGGAAATGCCCCTCATCACTCATTATCAAGTTGTTCAAAAAGTTGTTGTTATCTCTGGCTGGCGTTGAAATCGAATGGTGTACTGCAGGCGCTGCTGAGTATTTTGGGGTAGTAAAGCTCTATAACTTGTAAAAAAAAAAAATTGATTGAAAATGAACAAGTTATTACTTTTTCAAACCCTTCAGTCTTTCAGTGGCCACTCTATATACCCTTTTCCTGAAAACAATACCTTATTATAATGAATATAACTGTACAAATACCGTGAGTCTGCGGTGACATCGGCGAAGGTGGGGTTCCCCCCAGCGAAGAGGCCCTGTGAGAGTGTGCGTGACCTGAAATACACATATCAGAATATTACAATACATTTAACCATAAGGAACTCCATGTCTTTGAGAATTGTTCTTCGACCTTTTTAGCCATACGACATTCTACGAGATAAAATTAAGAAGGTTTTGGCTTTAACTTTGCGGTACTCCATATTAGAATACTTGACAATTTGTTATTCCACTAATTACATAAATCTCCACTTCATGTGTTTCTACCTTCTATCCCGAGGCTCTCTTCATCTGGAATGATCCCGGTTTGTTATGAGAGCAGTGCTTAGGTCAGACTGATGTCATGTGAGTATGGACCGCCCACGTCAAAAGTGTGGTGGAACTTTCGATGAAAGTGGTCCATAGTAACATGACACCAGTCTGATATAAGCACTGCTCTCATAACAAATTGGGACCATTCTACCTGAAGAGAGCCTCGGGATAGGAAGTAGAAACATGTGTAGCGAGGATTAATGGAAAGTAATTGTTTTTTTTATTTTTTGTCGATACATGTTGCACTTAAATAAATCCAGGTTTATTGATAGCAACATAGTATGTATATACAATAATATTATATTGTACATTAAGATATATTTCAAGAACACATATCATAAAAGTTCCTGGAGGATAAGTAAAGAGTTGACCTTGGTGCACCACGCTGAAGTGCAGCGGACTGGAGCGGGCGGGACTGGCTGCGGAGGGGGAGCGTCTCCCTTCCCTGCGGCTCGACTGCCGGCACGACAGTACGCTGCAACACGAGAGACATCAGCATCAGCAACAACAATACCCTACACATTATTCCGTGCATCACCTAAATCCTTCAAAGATATTCAAATATTGTACCGGTTATGTATTATTAATTTAGTTTGACCTGTCACACTCCCGATCCAATTTGAGCTGCAACTCTGCGGTGGTTATCCTGTGGCACAGAAGATCCTGTGGCTGAGATGACGGGACAGGGCCATCCACAGCTTGATCTGCCCTGGAAAGGAGTCATTTCATTCTCCTTATTTGAAGAAAGATCTTGGATTCCAGCAACACATATACTGCCGATACTCAGTCATCAGGGCCTCATCAGTTTGTTTACAGGTGCACCGTGTGTAGGTGAAGTTGACATTTGGGCTGCTGGGATGGTGGTTCAGTATCTTGGGTTAAGAAATTCCTTCTTTTTAGGACTTATTCAAACGGAAAATAGCACCAAATGCTCATAGACAGTGGTTTTCAATATTTTAGTTACATCATGTAGTATAATGTATATATAATTCTTAATCAAAGCCTTGATTTGATCATCATCAGTGGTAATCACTTTACAGAGCGGACACCATATTCCAGTGTCATATCACCATTATAGAACTTTTAAACAACATTCAACACACACGATCGCTTACTACCATGATAGCATGACAGTATACACTGCACATATCTTTTATTAAATTTAATGTTGCATTTTTTTCTTTGACATAGTAAAAAAGCATCAATCATTGAAAATTTTTTATTCCATCTTCAAAATGATGCCAAAGCACTGCTCAAGCAATTTGGGTAAACAATGCCCAAAAAATGTATAACTCAGGGGTCGGCAACCTATGACCCGCGGGTCACCGAGTGACCCATTTACTAATTTCAAGTGACCCATTTTAGTTACGAAAAAAAGTATAATATATAAAAATAAATTATAAAACATAAACATGAAACGAATATTTTACGAATAAAAAAAAAATTGAAAATAGATACTTTGTTCTTGCGCACAAGTCAATTTCGTCCCTTACGTCTCCGCCCTAACAACATGCGCCGCGCGCTGCAGAGTAATGGCGGAGACGTAAGGGACAAAATTGTATGGCGCGGCGTGTATCGTTCTCTCAGTTGTAGCACATGTTCAGTAACGGAGTGACGCAGTTACGCAGCTAAATAATTAAAGCAGTTACCTAAGTGAAATAATTATTATTATTTAAAAAAAATATTACCATGAACAAACAAAAAGCAAAAAAGAGGTTATTTCAAGATGTAAAAATATCACTGACCCAAACGTCCCTTTAATATTCACATTGTGGTTGATTTTGACCCGCAGCCAAAAAAGTTTGCCGACCCTTGGTATAACTATTACCTTTCATAATAATATACACTCAACACTTTTGGAAAGAAGTGAGCAATGAAACTACACTTATCTGAGAAATATGAAACTATTTTCCGGACAACATATTAGAACGAATGTCCCTGATAACTAGCAACAGTTCTACGCCATTTGGCTCCATCTGCTGCTGTTTACTTCCAGTTGTGCGGAGCATTTATGGTTTTAAGCCTATCAAGCAATACATTCTTATATATCTTTTCCTGCCTAACACGCTCTCTTCTACCTACAAACAAAGGATGCCGTGAAATGAAAAAGATCGAAATTCATTGCCTTATAGTATATTTTTCCGCATTTATTTATGACATTTTATAGCATTTTCTTTTATCGTACTTAAATCAATGAAAATCAAAAAATACCAAATCATACAAAACGGTACTCACTTGAACTGTTGTCTTCTAGGAGTGAGCGGAGACCCTTCGCTTATCTGCCCAAATTGCATTGAAGTCTGTCCATTTAGCTGTAACACAATACACCAATCAATAAAACATGCATTATCTTAAAAATATTACACTTTTCAGGATATACATATTTATATAAAGTCATTAGGTTACCCCTCGTAATCCAGGATGATTGTCAGCCCCCCGTGAATGGAAAACCCCTATATGTGTATTTGTTTATTGTACGTAAACTGTTGCACTTTAGCGAGCGCAAATTCTTGACAGATTAAACACAGAAGTTCCGATTGCGAGGAGATAAAACTTTGAAGAGGATATTCGGTACCTTGCAGGTGTCTATCCTCTTCCGTGGTGGGTCCCCGCTATCGATGGCCCTGCTCCGGAGCAGGCAATCCGTGTCGTCCTCGAACGCCGGCCTCCTCCGCTTCCGCTCCAGCAGCAGGAAGTAGATCACCTTCTCCGTGTTGTGGCTGAAATGTGATGAAACCAAATGGGATTTATTTCCAAACACACCTTCATGCTATGTCCGTTTTGGGGTAGGTTTGAGGTGAACAGATCTCCACACCTTTCTATCCGTGTACACAACTCTTCTACATCTATACATCCTCTTCACACGTGTTCTTCAGTTTTATTTGTGAAATTCTCAAATGATTGCCTTAACTCAGCTAAGCTTTTTTTAAGTAACACTTAGCTAAATGATTGCTCAGAGCTCAGTTGACAATTTTCTTTTTACTAAAACACATTTAAGAAGACATCAGTTGAAACTCTACAAAAGTAAATTCAACAATGATCCAAGGACACGTTGATTTGCTAAATCTAGTTGTGGAATCTTGGAACAAACTGCTCAATAGTGCAATTTATTATGTAACATTGAACCAGTGTATGAGACGTCTGGACAAGTTCCTACATACAAACCCAGGAGAGCTGTTTTGTTTCCTTTGCTTTCCCCCTGCTGTCTCTCCATGAACATGTGACATTGAACCAGTGTATGAGATATCTGGACAAGTTCTACATACAAACTCAAGACAGTACTTTAATTTACTTCCCCTTGCTGTCTCTCCATGAACATGTGACAGGTAAACTAGATATAGATATTAACAGCATCCATGCTGCCTAGCTATAATGATAATACTGCCCAATATTGTAGTGAGTGCTGTGACACTGAACCAGTGTATGAGATGTCTGGACAAGTTCCTACCCACAAACTCAAGACAGTACTTTAATTTACTTCCCCTTGCTGTCTCTCCATGACCATGTAACAGGTAAACTAGATACAGATATTAACAGCATCCATGCTGCCTGGCTATAATGATAATACTGCCCAATAGTGTAGTAAGTGCTATGACATTGAACCGGTATACGAGACGTCTGGACAAGTTCCTATACACAAACCCAAGAGAGGTTTCTACTTTGCTTTCCCTTACTTTTGAAAGATTTCCAGACCTTCCTAACCTAATCTTTAGGAATAGTACTGTATAGTACACATATAATGTGTTCTTACTTTGGACTGAGAAGTTCCTGTATGAGTTTCTCTCTGTGCTTGAAGCAGCCTAAACTGGAGATAGCCTGAAACAATAAAAACAATTTACCTATAAATCATATATAATATAATCATTTCAGCATATACAATTATTCTCGGGATTACCACAGACAGGGGGCCACCTCTCTCCGCAGTTATTCAACATATTCATACCATCGTACCATTACCCTGAGAGGGTCGGCAGATAGGACAGAGCATACTTATCTAACTCGAGACACATCCTTGGTAAATATATAGTGCAAATTTAAATGGAAGATGTGGTAGAGAGGAAGACCAAAGAAAGTATGATTGGATCAAAAGTATGGTATTTTGAAATGAAATGTAAAAAAATGTAAGAGCTGTAGAAAGCTTATGGATGTACAAGAGGCGAAATATAAGTTGTGAGAGGAAATTCTGCCACTCTCTCCTCTCTGCCTACCCCTACAGGGAGACAGCGTGATGGTATGTATCTATGGCTTGTTCCACCCACAGCTCACTAGTCTATCCTGACTCACTAATATTGTAGTTGTAAGCTTTTACAGCATCATTACCAGAGCTAGCTTTGGTCTTGCCGTGTACTGTTCCGTGTCCATGCTGTCTATACTATACATACTATACTTGACGAGGATTTATTACAAAATTTCAGTTTGTTCCTACTTTTTGAGTGTGAATATTCACCATTAACTTGTGTCGTAAAATTCTTTGATTGTCGAACAGAGATTAAGATCAAATACTACTTAAATCAAATATTACTTAAATCAAATATTTCCTTAAAATTTTTACTGTAATGTTGATTTAGAAAAAAAATGAGGTGCACCCTGATGTAAGGAAAGAATTCCAATATATGTATTCGCACGAAGGAGGACGACCAACGATATTACCAAGTCGTCATCTCTGGCAAGGGGTGAAGGCGGACGTCACCTATACTCGCGGGCTAACCCTTACCGAGAAGGATAATCGCGGCACGTCGCTGGACCTCCAAATCCAATGGAGCTAGTTCCTTTAAGACCGAGAATGCTTTCAGAGTCAACAGCACCCACCGTTGACTGCCAATCAGCATCCTCCTGGAATCAGAGAGCCAACTTCTGTGTGCCCAGCACCTGGCAGCATAGCACACGATTCCCAAAAATACTGCACTATAGTAAAATCTGCTCGTACGGAATAGTAGGCCTTCGCCAAGCGCGAAACAGTTTGAAAAGACTTTCTTGCACTCAGCAAAGACGATCTTATATGGGATAACATACTTAGATCACGGTCGATTGTCACTTTGAGATTGGTTGTCTCCCGCACGACACGAACATTTGTTCTTGAAAAGGAAATTGTAGGAGCGCATGCAACAGTACTCGTCACCGTCAAGTACCCGTTAACAGTACTCCGCTTATTTCATGAGGAGCGAAATTTTGCCTATTTCTGGACCCTCACTCACCAATCCGCGCCGTGCACCCCGCTGAGAGACTCTCAATCAAGACCCTGGCATTGGCTCTGATCAGAACGAGGCCATCATCCGTGTAGGCCTGAATCATACAACCTGGGGGAAGAAAAGTTTTTAAAAGATCGCCCACGAAGACGATACAGAGCAAAAGACCCAATATATCGGCCTGCGGGCAACTGATTTCGATCTCCCTATCTAAAAAAACTCAAGAGGGCAGTCAACTCTCACCCTGCGATCTCCGAAGTAGTCCTGAATTTACTGAAAAATGTTCCGTGGAATATTCAGGAGTTTTAATTTCTTTAAAATCATAGGCCACCAGGTATTATCGAAGGTGCCTGAAATATGGAGAGAAATCAAGAACACGTATTTCTCTCTCGAGTCCGCCACGTACCGTCGAAGGTTACATCAGATTACACAGTGGTTTCGTCCTGTCGTGTGACGGGTTCCGCAGTGGGAAAGGTAAACTGTAATGTACTGTACCTGAAGCACGTCAGGGTCCATGGCCTCCACGGTGGGGATGATATGGGTCTGCACCACCTCCATCATGGGCAGCTCCAGCTCCAGCTCTCCCTTGCCGCCCGCCGTCACCCACGGGTGCCGGTTTATATCCGCCAGCTGGAATCATAACACGATCGAATCATAAAATCAAATTGACCCACTGAATCTGGTTCCGAGACGACACGCTCATAGATCATTCGGGAAGAGCTACATGCATTTCCTTACAGTTTAGTTTAATTCAATCCCATCACCGCCCACGTTGTGTTATAAGGAATAAAATACATTAAGTACCCATCCAGCGCGATCTACACTAGAAGATCCTAATCTTCTTTATTTCTTTATGAGCGCGACATCACTTAGCGACGAAGAAAGAACTGCCCAAAGGAACTCCTCATCCTGTGACGACACACCTGAGTGTGAAAAGAATAGTAGCTATGACGGACTTAAGGTTTGACATTACAGGGGATGAAAAATAACTCAGCGCTTTAAAAGTATTTTTACAGCAGCGCAGTAAAAGTCCTTTTAAAGCGGCCTAAGGTCTGGAGTTCAAACAAGCTAGTAAGTTGCCAGAATAATCTACAACATACATACGTGTATTTCTGAGGGAAACTGATGATTTTTGTAATATCACGCCTTCAACTGAGGGCGCCGAGTCCTTAAAAGAAAACTATTCAACTTAAACGCATCTTAGTTGATAAAGTTATCTGTGACACCCTTGTATTATGTATTTTAAGTAGTGACACCCTTGTATTATGTATTTTGAGTTGTGACACCCTTGTATTATGTATTTTGAGTTGTGACACCCTTGTATTATGTATTTTAAGTAGTGACACCCTTGTATTATGTATTTTGAGTTGTGACACCCTTGTATTATGTATTTTGAGTTGTGACACCCTTGTTTTATGTATTTTGAGTTGTGACACCCTTGTATATGTACGAGTATTTTAATACAGAAATGTGTTATACGTTTTCTCGGCAAATTCTCAATACTCTGTACTGTGGACTGAAATAAGACGTGACATCGGATATGGGCATCTACTTAAGACTCGATGTTGCTACAAATTTGAAGGATGGACGTACGCGACGATAATTAACGATTTTTATTTACCTATAAAATATCTGTTCAGTAACAAACAACGCACTTTCGTTAAAGGGGTAGTCTACTCTAGAGGCGGGAATTTCGGGCGTTTTTTTCAGACTAAATAAAAAAAAAAACAAAAAATATTTTTCCTATACATTTTTTTAGTTTGTTTATTGATGATTTGAGAATGTACAAAAAAAATTAAAAAAAAAACAATTGTTATCAGCTGTTATATATTGTCATAAAAAATGGGTAAGCTGGTCGACATGATTGGAACCCTTTCGTAAATTGGAATCAAAATCACAGTTTTTTGATAAGAAATAATGTCGTTGTAGTTAGTACCAAAGAAAAAAAAAAGTAAAATGACGGCTCTGAATTATTTTTACCGTTTTTTATTCAAATTTACATTTTTTTAAAATAGAAAAAAAATTAGTTTTGATTTTCCAATGTAGGAACGATATAGAAACATCTATCAAAATTTTATACCAAATGTGAAGGCAATCGGTTGGATAGAACTTGAGATTTTATGTCGACCAGGTCGAAAAAAATAGTTTCGAGAAAAACGCGTTTAAAGTTTTGAGATTATTGTCGGAGTCATTCCCGTGCGGCGTAATTGCTGCCTCATTTATAGCTATAACTTCGTAAATATTGAGAATTTTAAAATTTCCTTTTGAGAACATATTCTTAAAGGTCTAAACTTTAAGAATATGCAAAAAAAAACAAATTTCTAGAGTAGAATACCCCCTTAATACTCGTTTTCTTTTAACTGAAACATATATTGACAAAAACTGACATCAACTTGAAAAAAATCGATATTGATTATTCGATACAACTTTGTTCCGAAATTGTTAAGTTTTGAACAAAAGCAGCATCGCAAAAACATAGCTGAGCAAATGTTAGACGAAGTCGCTGACGGCTCCAACGCGTCAAACAGGTGATGAAACGTGAATAGCCGGTAGCCAGTAGCTAGTTTAGATGTCATAGCCACATATGACTATGACACCCAAGCAAAGGCGCAATCGTCCCAATGGAGCTTCCTGAAGAGCCGAGACTGAAAAAAGCCCGCCAAGTTCCACCAAATGTCCAGGTTGTCCTTCCTGTTTTTTTTTATCACAGCGACGTATGTTAGTCCACTATGAAGTCTTACCGCCGCCCCCGCCAGGCTGTACGGTCGACAAACAGTATTATCTTTAAATTTTACGACGAAATCAATAAAAATTGTGAGCAAATAACACCTGGATTTTGCACCACGATAATGCACCGGCTTACACTTATCTACTAATTCATTAATTTTTGGACAAAACCGCATGATGCCGCAGCCACCGTATTCACCAGATAACATATACCCCCCTACGACTTATTCCTATTCCCGAAGATGCAGAGGACACTGAAAGGACAACGTTTTGCGACCATGGAGGAGATAAAGACAAAATCGCCGGTTGAGCTAAAGACTATCCCAAAAAGTGCGTTTCAGAAATGTTTTACGAATTGGAAAAAACGTTGGCATAAGGGTATTTTTCCTACGGGGAGTACGTTATACGGGTATGGGACAAATATTTAAAAAATACACGCTTTTTGAAAAAAGAAAAGAAAATTCTCATTGGTTTTTTTATCAAGCCTGGTAGATACTTAAATTAAATTAAACACAAAACGAAAACATCGCACTTATACAAAAAAATGTACTAAAAATAGGGGTCTGTACTCAGACATACGAGCCACGTGTCCAGACCACCACGCCACAGGCGTGCACGCAACACCAGAATCTCGGTGCTGCAGCAGTTTACTCTTCACAAAGCTTCATCATCTGATAGTCTAACATGAGATACATTGGAATCTTCATCATTTGCCTGACGTGTCTCTGCTGATATTCTTCGAGTGCCCTAACATGTCGTACGTAGGGACCCCGTGATTACATCAGATATGCGAATGCAGCGATAATACGTTACGGTATAAATTAAAGATCGATTGACCACATCCCAACCATTCCACGTAATGGCCGCGAGTAAATGTAAGCAACAACGTGGTAACAATAGATTGGTTTGGACTTATATTTACAATGAACGGACAACAGAAAACTGACTTGATAAATCTACAATACAATTCGAACTTGAGTGGGAGTCGTAGTAGAGGAAGATTGGGAGAAGGTAATGAAATTTCGAAAGACGAAAAGGTAAGAAATAAGAAAAACCGAAGATGTATGAATGTAAAGAAAGCTAAAGATGTACGAGTATGTTGTGGTAGACAAAAATAGAAACTCTATTGTCTAAGTCTACCCCAAAAGGGAAATGTTGTGATGGTTTGTATGTATATGTACCGTTCCGACGGTCAAATCGACGGCGAGTTTTGCATTCTTTCAAACGAAAGCCTAGACTGACGGCAAAAAATCTTAGCATGTATGAGCGGCCCAACAGCCGACGATGAAACGAGAACGAAAAAATATAGCGATGAACAGACAACGTCAAAAATCCGGCGATAAAACGGTAACGACAATGAACCGACGTCAAAACTTCGGCGATAAAACGATAAAGACAAAAATAAAGTGATGAACCAACGTTAAAAATCCGGCGACAAAACTATAACAATAAAAAATATGACGATGAACCGATAACGTCAAAAATCCGGCGATAAACGATTACAAAAATATGACGATGAACTGACAACGACAAATAATCGGCGGTGAACCGGCAACGACAAAAAGCCGGCGATGAACCGACGATAGCTGGCTATTAAGCAGTCTCAATAAAGCGGGCAAGATTAAACCAAACGTTTCCCCCTTTTCCCATTCCAGACAGATAGAGAGTGCGGGCAGGCAAAAATAGGGACTGTAAATGGATGTAGATAGGAAAGGATCCACCCAAAGGGCGGATTAACCTCGTCAGGAGACAATTTCCTGCCGCAATCGGCCCCATTACCGGGCGCACCCGCCCAACGCCCGTGCAACCCCCGACCACCTTCACAAACCGTACCCACCTCAGTCGCTTTCATCTATTGCTTTACGCCACCCCATCTGCAAAAATGTAAAGGAAAACACCCCCTCTGACCCTCGAGTATCCTTGGGAGAGAATATCTTTTTAGAACACAAGATCTCTGCCGGCTTGGGGCCGTATCATATCATGCACAAGGAACATATGAACCTATATAGGAATATATACATGGGCGTATGTTATACTCGTATAGTCCAGGAGTAGAGAATCTCTTTTATGGTAAGATTCGCTTCATCTACATCCATTCGCCTTCTCATTCAACACCAACGATAACTCTTCCTTCTTTCAAAATATCACTCACTTAATCCAACCGTACTTTCCATTTTATTTCTCTTCCCCTCACATTTGCGGTAAATATTTATTTTGTTAATCTTTCTTCATTCATTCGTTCTACATGTCCAAACCATACGTCAGAGTACGCTTTTCATATAAATCAATGCATCAGCCTTAAGTTCACATTCATCTCTAATTACTTATTCTGTCATACATTGTCAACCCATATATTATTTTATGTGCGTGCATTTTTACAACGCCAGACTTTCTCATCGTAACACACATATTCTACATCCATACACCTTCTCACACAGCTCCTACGATTTGTTATGTCGGAAGTCAGTAGTTTATGGTGATAGAAAAAATGCACTTTCTTCAACATTTGTTTAGATGACGATCGCAATGATTACATTTCGGAATTTCACGGAGATATATTATATTTACGGGGCGGGACGTTATAGTGACCTCGTTCCTCTCAAGTGGAAATATACCTAGAATTTGGACCTTTGGACCCTTAATATACTCATTTTGGTGTGAGAGATATCTTCACCCCTTTCCAATTGAGTGTAGGAGCACAGGGTAAATATGGTCAGATAATACAATATATATTCCGGATAAATACACGGAAACAACTTGACTCGCGCTCCACCTATCTGCAGGGGGTAGGAATAGGAAGCCGTCCGAGAACAAATTAAGACGACGATACAATATTTAGTTTAATAAATCTCTAATGACCGCCATGCATCCTGGTGATAAGGCAGTCACGTGACCCTCGGGTTCACTTTATGGACTAAAAATATATGTGCCCATCACTTAACAGATATCTCTGATTTTAACATTTCCTTCTTTCAAAATATATTATACACTTGATCCAACCATACTTTCCTTGGACTTCCTCTACTACATCTTACACTCACATATGCAATTCTCACTGTTTATTTTTCTTGGTCTTTCTTCATTCATTCGTTCTACATGCCCAATCCATCTCATAGTGCTCTTCTTCATCTAAATCAATACACGAGTCTTAAGTTCACACTCATTCCTAATCACTCCATTCTATATTCAGTCATACATTGTCACCTCATATATTCTTCTCAGTGCACGCATTTTTACAGCATATATTACAGCAGCCGAGAATATATCCACAGTGTCACTCAGTTGGTTCAATATCTCTATACCACGCCTGACTGAGTGTTTAGCCCTGGTATTCCTTCTGTAAGTTGGTACGTATTATAGAACATAGAGTGATTCCTTGCGCGACTATACTCGTATTTATTGGGGGCATATAAACTTAGTGTTTCCAGTAACGCGGGGCAGTTAAAGCAACCTTGTAAAACCTTTAATAGTAATATCGCAATGGATTCTTGCCTTCTTGTTTCGAAGCTTCTACTATATAGTTACACACCGTGAGAAGTTCGGCATGGTGACCATATTTTGGGTAATCCCCCATTGTTCTGTACCATAGATATATGAGGGATTTTTTTTCGTGTTTGTTCTATATTGTTCTTATATTTAAGCTGATGAGGAGCCCAAACTGTAGATGCATATTCTAATTTAGTTCTTATTAGATAATTATACGTGTATAAGTTTCGAAACATATCGGTACTGTTAAATTATCTCGATGGGTATCGGTACTGAAGGATATATCGGTAGTTAATTTCTCTTGGGATGGGCACGTCGTCCGAATAACGGGGCATCGTTGGACGTATGAAGTAAACCAGTGGTACCCAATATGCAGAACTAGGCATGTAAGAAAACCAAAGGCACGCTGGGTAGACGAAATACGCAAGCATGCATCGATCACTTGGCAGCAATGCGCAGAGGACAGGATTTCTCGGAGACAACTTGGAAAGGCTACCACACGAGCACCATATATCCTGCAGTGGGTGAATGTAGGCTGATGATGAAATATTTTCATTAGTGCTACAAGATGTTTAATACAGTACGTGAACCCTGGGGCCAACTCTGTCACCAGGATCCATAACCTATAAGGTTAGAAATATATTATAACACTGTACATGCCATTAGAGATATCTAAAAGTTAATATTTCCCCGTTGTCTCGATTTCTTCTTGGAAACGCTCCCACTCACAACAGAAGTGGAGCGCGAGTAAAGTAGCTTCAGTGTGTCTATCCGGAATATATGGTGTAGGTGCTCGTATGTTATCTGACCACATTTACCCTTTGCTCCTGCTCCTGCTCCTACACTCTCAATTGGAATGAGATGATGATATCTCTTATATCAAATTCCTTAGGTACACTTGCACTAAGGAGAAACAAGGTCACTATGACGTTTCATTCCGTATGGTTTTGTATTACACTTTCATTATATACATTACAGCCTGGCGGGCTTATTGCCATGTGGCAATATCTTACAAGCAACCATAAATATGTTAAACAGGCCTTGAGTGAATACCAGACTGGAATATATTTTTTTAAAATTGGATTCTAACGGCAATCGAACCCGCATCCTCCGGGATGGGAAACAAACGTCTTACCAACTAGGCCACGGAGGTCCTGTAAATATATATCCGTGAAACAGTGCACCGTAATACAATGTACAGGTCACCTGAATGAAATGTTTTAATAAAGTGCGTGGTTTACATCATCACCGTATGCCAAATCTTTCTCTTTCCATCTCACATGATATTTTCTTATCAGACTTCGTATTATAGTTCATCCTCATTCTCCATTAATACTACCATACCATCAGCACACAGCGATCCATACACATCCCTATTCGACATTTGTATGCCACCCGTAGTAGTTAGACCTCTGTAGTCCCTTCATATAGGAGCCTATGGAAATATTAAACAACCACGGTGACATGACACGTCGTTGTTTCACCCCTTTTGTAATATTAAACCACTCAATCAAGGCACTACTCACTCCATTCTAATACATATCTTTCAGTGTATTATGACGCAATACCACAGAAATATAATAAACAATTCAAACAGAAATGACGTATTCTAGCAACAATCTCGGGTCGGAACACGACCCTTTAATCTGCAGACAAAACCCCCGGATGTGATGACAATTATACATTCGTAATGCAAATACGTAGAACTACAGACTATAGATACTGAACAATGAATTGAGTCATTCCCCTAAAAGGACTACGCACCCAAGGAAAAATTCATCTCAACGTAATTGCCGCGTGCATAATGGCTACTCTTAGTTTGTCTATCAGGAACAGCTCTACCATAATACCCCCCCCCCCCTCCCCATTGGATCGATTTGGGAAAATCTATTTATTAGATGAAGAAGAAATCGACCTTATAGTTCACCTCCGCTCCGGAGGGACATCCCTCAGATACAGATTGGAAAGTTACAATGGAGACGTCCCATTACGGGACTTGAATACAAAGAGACAACATTTGAAATCGACCCGTTCGCTACACTTGAGCCAGTGAAAAGTTTGTGGATTTTCTTAAATTATTAGTAAAACATAAACCCATTTTATTATGCAATCTCATATTGATCATTCAATCGTTTTATTGTCGGGCACACAGGCAGCCCTCGACTTGCGTACGAAATTAGAGCAATATAAAAAAAACTGGAAAGATGTTTTATAAAATACTTAATACAATAAAGATACAATATTTTTTAATGCAAAACATAAACCCAAAACTATTTACTGAGACGAATTATCAATCAAGTTAAGGAGGCGTATTCCGAGATCGCCAAATACCACCGCAACCATGACCGAGGTCTCGCAAGAGTTCGATGACCACCCGCAACCTCCTCGAAGGCTCTCCGAGTAGTGCCATGTTGATTCTTGGAGAGCTAGAACTGGAAGCCTGCGAACATGGATGCAGCTGTCGGAGCACCTACCGGTGGGACACCACCTACCATTAGGCCGTATGGAGATATCTTAATCACCTACGTCCCGCCCCCACGTGGGTAGATCAAAAGAGAATCTCCTCAGATGGAGGATTGGCACAGAGGATAAACCACTATGCAGCATGTGTGGTGACATTCAACCAATGCCGCACCTGATTGGTGGCTTGTCCACCGTACCTTATTAGAGAGAAAACCTGCTAAAAGGAAGTCGCAATGCCATCACACTTGCATTTTTCTGAGTTGATACGATATGTGATAGATTTTGTGTTGTCGATACTATTGGAATGGAAGTACGAAATTGCGAATAGAACGTTGAGGACTGTCTGAATTTATTTAATTATTAATTTTCACCAACGGTACATTAAAACAAAATAAAGGGTACAATGTACATTAAAACAAAATTAACGGTACAATGTACATTAAAACAAAAGAAAAACAATCCTTGAAAGAAAAAAAAGGACAACAAAATAATTGAAACTCACAAGGATACAAGTCAAAATTATTTCAAATATATAAAAATTTAACAATACACACAATTGATTGATTCTACGATACGGGACCGTGTTGAGTCAGGCGGCCCGCACCTCGCCCCACCGGGCGTCACTCTTGACATTCATGATGAAAGAATAGTACAGTACAAAATGAACATTTTGTAAATGTTGCAATCAGCCTTATTTAATAGCTCAACAGACTGGTTAAATACGAGTGTACCGGCAATCTCAGCCAATTGAATTCCCAAACGAGTCCTTCTATCATACTAGGCGTATCCAGAAAGTAAGTGTACTGAGGCTCTCACGACCGGATGGATTTTATTTTCGACATGTTGGCTACACTTCCATATAGCCTGACCCTTCCCCTCCGCAACGAGACCGGTTCGAGGTCAGTACGTTGAGAAGTGTCGACGCGACAACACGTTTCGTGAAAAATGTCAAACCAATCTCCCGCCAAGTGCGAAATAAATAATGCCGGGCAAGAGTTTTTGAGGCGCTGCAAACTCCATGAAGATGAATTTCTCCGCTCCATCGTTACTGGAGATGAATCCTGGGTTGCACACTACACGCCTGAAACCAAAAGGCAGTCTCAACAGTGGCGTCACACCTCTTCACCCTCCGCCAAAAAGTTCAAAACCACAATTTCAGCCGAGAAAATCATGGCATCCGTGTTTTGGGACTGTCAAGGCATAATTTTAATTGAATATATGCCTCAAGGGGAGACCATCAACTCTGCAAGATACTGTGAGACCCTAAAAAAATTGCGGAGGGCGATTCAGAACAAGAGGAGAGGCATGCTGACAAAGGGAGTCTGTCTGCTGCACGACAATGCCAGACCACAAACGGCCAACGCCACGAAGGAACTGCTCGCCTCGTTTAAATGGGATGTCCTGAACCATCCCGCGCATTCCCCTGACCTAGCACCTTCAGATTACTATCTCTTTACCTCCCTGAAGCTGCACATCGGTGGAAAAAGGTTTTCAACCGACGAGGAGGTAAAGGAGGAGGTGGAGAAGTGGACGGAGGGGTTGGCGGGAAACTACTTCGAGGAAGGCATCAAAAAGTTGATACCCCGCTTCACCACCTGCATTGAGAGGAATGGCGACTATGTCGAAAAATAGCTTACATATGTACTACGGTAACCACGTAATTTTTTTGTTTAAATAAAAAAAATTGTAACCTACAAAAATTCAGTACACTTACTTTCTGGATATGCCTCGTATACGAGTATGTTTGGGAATTTTGTAGGTTATTAGAGGAACTGAATTTACAATGGAAAATAGCATTATGGCGAGTAGGTATGTACTTAAAGAACTCTAATATAGAAAAAGTTAAGCAATTTAATTGACAGTTGATAATTTTATGTACAAACATACCATCACACCATTTTCATGTCGGGATAGGCAGAGAAGACAGAGCGCCCGACTTTCTTATCTCAACGCACATTCTTAGCCTCCTCCACATTGATACAAAGATTTCTCTGATTTTATACGTTTCCTTCTTTCAAAATACCATTCACTTGATCCAACCATACTTCCTTGGTCTTCCTCTCACGCGCTTTCCACTCACATTTACACGTTATATTTGTTTTGTTAGTTTTTCTTCTTTCATTCGTTTCACATGTCCAAACCATCTTCGAGTGCTCTTCTTCATCTAGCTCAACATTATCAGCGTTAAGTTCACATTCATCCCTAATAACCGCATTCTGTATTAGGTCATACATTGTCACCCCGTGAATTCTTCTCCAATACACGCATTTCTACACCATTTATTCGGCTTTTTTACCACGTCCACATTTGAGTTCCATTCCCAGTCCCAAAGTTAGCACCAAAATACTATTATGGACTATCATCTGAACAGATTTTGATATTGTCCGGTTTAAATATACTCGTATATGTTTTAGTGCCCCATTGACTTTGTTTTCTATCGCTACACGCCGTTCGATATCCATCTTAACTGTTTCATCATCTAAGGAAATACCACCCAAACAGCAGAATTCTTCAATCTGCACCATTCTTTCATTAATCACACACATATCGCATTTACTTTTCCTTTCCCACTTTTCTATCACCATTACCTTGGACTTTCTCGTCCCATCTCTCATACAAACTCTGCAATCCATCTTAATTCTCTGCCACATTATTCTTTTGTATAATAAAATAATAATACATTATTCTAAATTCTTTCTTTTGCTCAGAGGTAATAAAGTAGATTGAGATAGTTCTGGTATAATTAATGTAAATTATTGGAATGTCAAATTTTAATTACATTAATATATAATACTACTATACTATATATTGTATCTATTGTACTGCAAAGGAAATTGTGTTCTAACCGTGAGCCGCTTCTCCGGACAGACTTCGATCATGCCGCGGAGCAGCGCCTGGCAGTCGGGCGGCACGAAGTGCGGGATGTGGAACACGCCACGCTTCACCTTCTCCAGCAGCTGCCGCAGGTTGTCGTCGTCGAAAGGCAGCGCGCCCACCAGCAGAGCGTACAGGATCACGCCGCACGACCACACGTCGGCGCGCCGCCCGTCGTATTTCTCCCCCTGTGGACACCGCCCCGCCCGCGCGTCACTTTTATTTATTTATTTATTAACTAAATAAACGACACTCGAGTGTCTTTTACACATAGCACAGTAATGGCCATAGCTTGCAGGAGGGGTTCTGTGAACTCTTAATGATTAACTATGCGGGACACTGTGAGATGGAGTCTCGATTGATCTGGAATGATCTCAGTATATAGTAGCAGGGGTTGCCTCGCGTGGTACATATAGTACACATACATATAATGATGTCTCACACCTTATCAAGTTGATGGAAACTTGTCAGAGGTATTCAATTATTCATCAACAATCGGTAAAAAGCATCAACTTATTTTTCTATGCTACATGTCCTCAGTAAGATACAGGCAAAGCCTAGTTTACTGGGGACACGAAAAACTAAAGACAACAAACCCAGATCCATATTAATCGACTGTCCACTTTGAATAATTGTTTCAACTTTGTTGTTTGTCTTGTTTTTCATAAATTATTTATTCATACATTTACTTGTCACATAAATAAATAAAATAAATTATAAGAGATAACGAATTCATGTTTTCGAAAAAAATAATACTTACATACATCTTTCAAAAAACTTAAAAAAAAAAAAAAAATTAATCTCTCACAGGGGGATAGCAATTATAGTCAATACCTTAGGTTGAGGAAATGCTAGAGAAAACCCTCTTGAACTCAACAACATTTACATAAAAAAATATTCACCATACCAAATTCAACCCAATTACATTATACGAGTATTGTATCATTTTTCTTATTTTTTTCTTATCAAAATCACTATACTACTTCCGCCCAGAATTCAGCAGCCTGGACGTTCCACGGATCAAGTCCTCTTCGATGCAAGACACCGGACTCCTCGGGCACTGCAGCGTACCCAAGTGCCGCATGGCACATGGACTGGTCCTCACCGCAGGTACAGAGAGTCGACCCATCTCGTAACATTCCCCATTTCTACAAGTTATCTTCGGTTCTCTCAATTCCTGTTCGTAACCTGTTAAGAGATGGTTCAACATACAGTACGAGTATAATGAACAGCTCATATGTATGTATTTAGCTTCCCTGAAGGTCTGCAGAGGATGCACAAACTGACCGACATCGCAGTGACTTGAAACGGGGTCCAAACGAGACAAGCCCCATTAGAAGAGCAAAAGCTAGACTTAAGAGGAGCGGATAGGCGTACTGCACTCACCCTGATGACTTCCGGACAGGCGTAGTGCGGGGAGCCGCAAGAGGTCTCCAGCAGGCAGCCGGCGGGCTGCAGCGAGGCCATCCCGAAGTCGGCCACCTTTATGTTGTTCCGCTCGTCCAGCAGCAGGTTCTCCGGCTTCAGGTCGCGGTGGCTGCACACACACACACACACACACATTATGTACTCGATTACATTTTGGATACAAAATCTCTTTTTTTGGTTTCCGTTTTTATTTTTCTCTTTATTTATATGTCCCCTGAGAAAAGTGCTTCACTGAGATCTTCTGGTTCCCAGAAGACAAACAGGTAAGATAAGGTTATCTGAATCGATCTCTCAGAGTGAATGGCCCTTTATATTTTCAAAGCAATGATTTCAAATGCTTGAACACTTAAATAGTCTTATGATTCACAGAGTAGAATGCATCCAAGTTCTCATTTGGTCCTCATGTGGAGTCTGCTTATAGGGTATCGGGG
Source organism: Odontocerum albicorne (assembly GCA_949825065.1). NCBI lineage: Eukaryota > Metazoa > Arthropoda > Insecta > Trichoptera > Odontoceridae > Odontocerum > Odontocerum albicorne. The sequence goes on along the minus strand of OX463866.1, from coordinate 19,580,475 downwards.
GTTGTGATACGAGTCTCGAAGCCATTTGAGAGGAGAGGCATTCATTTTAACCGTATGCTCTCATTTGGTCCTCCTGTGGAGGAACTGTGTGAGTCTGCTTATAGGGTATCGGGGGTTGTGATACGAGTCTCGAAGCCATTTGAGAGGAGAGGCATTCATTTTAACCGTATGCTCTCATTTGGTCCTCATGTGGAGGAGCTGTGTGAGTCTGCTTATAGGGTATCAGGGGTTGAGATACGAATCTCGAAGCCATTTGAGGGGAGAGGCATTCATTTAAACAGTATGCTCTCATTTGGTCCTCATGTGGAGGAGCTGTGTGAGTCTGCTTATAGGGTATCAGGGGTTGAGATACGAATCTCGAAGCCATTTGAGGGGAGAGGCATTCATTTTAACCGTATGCTCTCATTTGGTCCTCATGTGGAGGAGCTGTGTGAGTCTGCTTATAGGGTATCAGGGGTTGAGATACGAATCTCGAAGCCATTTGAGGGGAGAGGCATTCATTTTAACAGTATGCTCTCATTTGGTCCTCATGTGGAGGAGCTGTGTGAGTCTGCTTATAGGGTATCAGGGGTTGAGATACGAATCTCGAAGCCATTTGAGGGGAGAGGCATTCATTTAAACAGTATGCTCTCATTTGGTCCTCATGTGGAGGAGCTGTGTGAGTCTGCTTATAGGGTATCAGGGGTTGAGATACGAATCTCGAAGCCATTTGAGGGGAGAGGCATTCATTTTAACAGTATGCTCTCATTTGGTCCTCATGTGGAGGAGCTGTGTGAGTCTGCTTATAGGGTATCAGGGGTTGAGATACGAATCTCGAAGCCATTTGAGGGGAGAGGCATTCATTTTAACAGTATGCTCTCGTTTGGTCCTCATATGGAGTAACTGTGTGAGTTGACAAGAACTGAAGTATAAAGGTATATTAATTACATCACTATGTGTATTGTTTATGGTTTCATTTTAAGAATAGAGTAAAATTATCTATACTATTTGTTGTTTATGGTATTAAGGGGGAAAATAATTGGAAGCGGAGAAGAGGATAAATTTAATGGATTATTTATGATGTTTGTATTTTGTTTACTTGCCTCATGTATTGCAATGGTATCAAGGCTTCTTATTGTGTACTATGTGTTGGATATGTGTAATATTTCTGCATTCAGTGGATGTGGGAACGAGTGAGCATGTGTTATATTAGATGTTCAGCGACCACAGAAAAATAATGTTTTAATTGCTCTAAGGTGTGTTTTTTTATTCGTGTGCTAAGGTTACTTGTCATACGAGTACCAAGGAATATGTACTCGTAACATATGTACACCGCATCGCAATAGTTACAGCTAATCTGGTAAACTCCGTTATTGTACGAGTAGATGCTATGAATATTATAGTCAGTATTGGTACTAGACAGTGAACCATGAAAATTATTGTCTTTATAGAACGCTGGGTTTATCTCGTTAGATAATGTTATTATGACATAATTAGACATATCATTGATATATAAAATTCTGTTCCATATTGCTTTTCCTTGATTGTGTAATTTAGGGTAAATGCAAGTGAGAATTAAATGACTTATTCCTAATTCTTTACTATTTTAATAATTAAATCTTTTTATATTCATTATTAGATGCAATTCGTTGTATTGTGACCAGTTCTTTATTGAAATTTGATCCATTTAGAGGGAGTGTGGTAAGTCGGTGTATCGCTGAATTACAATCTGCTATTTAGTGTGAGAGGGGATTTAACATAAAATCAGCTGGTATGACTGCTTCGGTATACGTTGGCTTTCTGGAAATACCCCATTCTAGTCCCTGCCCTACTCGTTTGATTGTTACATCTAAACAGTTTAATGTGTTATCTACTTCCATCTTCATTGTGATTCCATTCTTCGAGATATTTAGTAATGATAAGTTTTTTGGCATTGTCTAAGGTGTGCTCTACTTTTAGTACTTTTCTTGGAGTTCGTTGGTAGGGTAACTTTACACCTTTATCAATATATAATTAATTACTTAATCATAAAAATACATGTATTTATTTTGTGACATTATTATCAGCTAACTACTATTTTTATAAATTTATTGACCGCTATTGTTTGTCGTTGTGTGTTGTTCAATCTCTCCCAGCTGTCAAGTCGCCGGCAGATTGGTGGACATAACATAATGAATAATATAAAGTGTGTTAATCTATCCTCTACTACAGAGAATTACCGAATATTTTAAAAGACTGTCAAGGACCTAGATGGACACACTTTATACTATATAATTCATAATGTACACCAATTTGCCAGCGACTTTACGTTTAGGAGAGTGTGAACAATGCACAACAAAAACACAATAGCGGAAAATAAAATAGTGATCTGATAATATCATCACGAAATAAATGCATGTACTTTTATGGTATGTTAAAGTAATTAAATATAATTTGATAATGATGAACGGATTTTATAGATAAAGGTGTTAAGTTTATTTATAACACTAAAATACGCAAACAAAATTATCGGAAATCTTATCAACTGATAGAGAAGCTGCCGTGGAAAATAATAAAGATTAAAAGCGTTCTATTTTGAACAAGAAAATGATGAAATGATACACCAACAAAAATGGGATTTCCACAATTGAAAATATTAACAAGAATACAAAGTGTCTAAAGGAAATAACTCGGACACGAGCAGCAGATGAAGGGTGTTCCTTCTTTAGTCTTAAACCTAAAGATTACATTGACAAAGTCGCAGAATTTTTTAACTTTGAAGATTTTGAAGTCCTTACATAATAACATACCGCCAAATTCCAAGAAAAGTACTAAAAATACAGGACGCGATAGACGATTCCAACCATTTCTATCATTACTCAATATCTCCAAGAATATAATCACAATGGAGATGGAAGTAGATAACGCATTAAACTGTTTAGATGTAACAATCAAACGAGTAGGACAGGGACTAGAATGGGGTATTTCCGAAAAGCCGACGTATACCGATACCGCAGTCATACCAGCTGATTCTATGTTAACCCCCCTCTCACACACTAAATACCAGGTTTCAATTCAGTTATACACCGAGATTTATCACTCTCACTCGAAATTTAGAAAACAACTACAACACATTAAATACTACAAATTGCAGCTAATAATGGTTATAATGTTATATAATAGAGCTTTAATAATTAGAATAGTAAAGAATTAAGAAAACAGTAATTTAAGTCACAATAATATTTATCATTAATTACACAATGAATAAAGACAAAGCGATATGGAAGTAAATTATATATCAATGAAATAATTAATGAAAAAAAATGATCTTTAAAAAATGATAGCAAACAAAACCAGAAGAAAATAAAGAATAGTATAAGAATGCGAAAAGAAAAGTCCGTTGATTGGTTCAATCGACCAATTAGCATATAATAAATACCCTCCCCTCCCCTCTTTCTTCTCATCTACAGTAGAGGAGAAGAAAGAGGGGAGGGGAGGGGAGGGGTAAAATATATAAAACAGAAAAATGGAGAAATAAGCAAACAAAGGACTTGGGAAATATAAAAAACATCCGAGATACAAATGGAGGAGTTCTGATTGACGACGAATAAAATATTAAATATCGATTAAGTCTATATTATTCAAAAATTTGATTGAAGAAAGGCCAAGAAAACCCGTCCAAGAAATATCACAAAGTAACAACATAGTCCCAGAATTAACACTTAAGAGAGGTAGAACGAGCCCTTAAAGCGGTGAAATAACGGAAAGGCACAGGCACAGGCGCAGGCCCTGACAACATTCCTTTGAGAGCGTTCCGAGCTGGAGCTGGACTGGACGGAAAATTGTAATTGGGTATGTGTTGCCATATATAGTACGAGTATATTGGATGGTATTCCCTACCGAAGCAAGATGCCGGACGAATGGGAGAACAGTGTACAATACTTATATCTATATTTAAAGAAAAAGGAGATATACAAGAATACAAAAACTAGCGCCAAATGAAGTTAATGTGTCACGATATGAAACGGTAAGAAAAGATCAATGAAAATAGATTAAAAAATAAGACGGAGGGGAAAATGTCAGAGTGCCAAATTAGTTTAATGCCGGTAAAAGCGCAACCGATGCAACGTACATACTGAGAAATACCCAAATAAAATACAGAAACGCTAGAAAACCTCTACATACGATTGTATTGTATTCTATTACACTTTCGTCGTATGCAGTACAACCCGACGGGCTTATTTCCTTGTGGCAATCTCTTCCAATCAACCAGAGATGTTCAAGTGGCCTTAGTGAAAACCAGACTGGAATTATTTTTAAAAAAATCTGGGTTCGAGTGGGATTTGAAACCGCCGAAGTATGGACCGAAGCATGTCACAACTGTCGAGACAGGAATGGATAAGAGAGAGCAAACAGCAGTTAAGGATGCGATAGTTAAGATGAATTAAACTAAGTTACGAAGGGCACAATATCAATAGGCGTACGGGGCCCTCCAATAGTATCCACGAGACAAAGCTTCCGAAAGGAAGATTGAAGATGCGCTGGAGGGACGGCGTGCGGAAGGTTGGAGGTCTAGTGAGGCAGCGAGATGCTGAGGATAGGGAGGAGTTCCGAGGACTGGGGGAGGCCTTCGATCGTGGAGCAGACAACGGCTGATGGTGATAGAAATATAAATACATCTGGCGGATTTATCATTGCATAATAAAATGTCGATTTATATAGCGCCGGTTCAATAGCAAAATCTCCTCAAGGGCGCTGTAACTCGAGACTTAAACCTACTCGGGACTCGAATCCACTATTATTGACAGATTAAAAATATTACAAAATAAATATAAAAAAGTTGAGTGGGTGGGTAGGAAGGTAGTGGATGCGGCCATTAGATTAGGTACTTCCAAGTATCTGCATGTTTAATGTCAATATATTACAATACATTTCGATGAAACCTAACAAAGAGGATCGTCTCTAACACTAGGAGGCAGACCATTTCACGCCGCAGGACCAGCAACGGCAAAAGCTCTATCGTAATACCCCGCCCTATTGGAGCAACCAATTTATAAGACGAAGAAGAAATCGATCTCAAAGTTCTACTTCTTTCCGAAGAAACATCTATTAGACACAAATTTGAAAGGTACAATGGATACATCCCATTAAGGGACTTGAATACAGAGGGTAAGTTTGAAATCAATTCGTCCGCGACAATTTAGTCAGTGTAACTTTTTAGAAGCGAGCTAATATGACAATATTTATGACTGACATAATCGTATATCAGCCATCAGCCTGGCAGCTGCATTGAAAACAGACTGGATTATAGATATTTGTGAATCAGGCAAACCAGAATAAATAGTTACAAAAATCCAGACCCGACACAACAAATGAATTAACATGAGTTTTAACTTCTCTTGTTGGAAGAAATCGACGTATTCATTTCAACTCTCTAAGACTATAGAAACCGGAAGATACCGTATAACCTATTTGTCCATCGAAGGAGAGCTTACCATCGAGAAAAAGGCCAAGAAATGTTATGTTACCTTATGAAAAAATATGAACACCCATGTCTGATAAAGCATCCCCATTAATAAGATGGTGTCTTCGCGGTGAAGCCATCCACAGGAATCCCGTACTTAGATATAATATAAATTTATTCCAAGACATCCAATTTGAGACTTTGAGAATGCAATTAGAAATATCCTGTTTCAGAGTAGTTTTTTTCACCTGAATCACAGAATGTTGTAGAAATATAAATAAGTAGTTTGAATTAAAATAACGGCAATATTAAACAATGATCGGATTATTCTGTTTCTGTTTGACACACGTGTTTCCACCGCTGCAGTTTCCACCCACCACCCTGAAGAGGATAGAGAGGGAGGGGGGGGCAAGTAGAATGAGACAGCGAAAGAAGTTGACGAAGAAGATCGCACCCTGTTACTTCGGTTTCAGAAGCACGCAGGGAGTTCGGGAAATAAGCTTTTTTTACACATATACTATACAACTAAGATGCATAAAAAACTCATTTTCAACACGGAAATACTGCTGTTTACTTATGGAAATAGGACAAATAAAGATGTTGTTTATAGTTAAGGCATTAACGTTGTGGAGGTTTAAAGACATTGTAATTTATTTTTATCAAACACTGTTTATTGCACATTTTTGTAACGGTATAACCCTACCGGTTTCAAGGCTTTCACCTCATCTTCAGGGGAACGCAAACAAGACTAAGTGCTGTTCGAACTGGTACCGATATACACGCTTCAACGGTTGGTGGCTGGGGGGTGAGGAAGGCACGGGACAATTTCGGCCAAGAGCGGGGAGATTTTGGGGAAATAACTGTTCAACAGATGTTCCGATCGGTGTACTGACTTAGAAATTTCTAGGGCCTCTAATCTGTCCAATTTATTTCCATTACCACTGATATGTAAGAATTTGGCGTAATCGATAGAAAAACTATGGTTTTCACGGTGACAATGATTAGCCATTTTAGAATAAATTAGAGGATTTGTTAAGGCGGATTTGTGTTCACGAAATCTCTTTTCAAAAGATCTTCCTGTCTTTCCTATATATAAATTATCACAGTCAGCACATAAAAGTTTATACACACCACTGGCGGAGCTTTTCAGAGAGTATCAGGTCCTGAACAAAGCAAATTTACATCTCAAATCCATTCTCTGGCACTACCATCGAGAGGAAGGGAAGATGCAGACTCAGCAGACACACAAGACACGCATGGCAACTAATGAAATGTTCACCATCCCTACAGTTAAAACCTCTTTTGCCCAAAGGCAATATGCTTATTTGGCTCCCATTACTTACAATGGCGTGCCGACTTCAATAAAGGTAAAGGTAGGAAAACCATTTAGACAGTCGATCGGAGCGTGGTTGTTATTGCGACAGGATTTTGAGTACTTGGGCTTTCAGGATGAATGACGAGTGGAAGGGATTTGTGTGAGATTTGTGATTGTGTGCGGTATAGTGTGGGATGAATATTTTTGGTCTTTCTGGAGTGATGATGTGTGAGGAGTTGAATTTCGCATGATGTTTCCAGTTGTAGTTGAGTGTCACTGTTTGTCAGGTTGATGAGAACGTGCAACGGGGTTTTGTTTTTGTGTAATCAAAAATCGGAAAGAAGTATCGATTTATTTTTTTCATGCTAAATATCCTCAGTGAGATACAGGCAAAATCCTAGTTTACTGGGGATACGACAAATGAAAGGCAACAAACCCAGATCCATTAAAATTGTATGTCCAAATCAAATTATCTGTTGTTTTTCTCAAATTGTGTATATTTCTTGTCATGTGTAATAATAAATAAATAAATAAAACTGTTGCTAAGTATTCCATTTTTGCCTTTCCCGTTAAATAAGAGTTTCCGGAGATTAAAATTAGTGTAAAAAGCTGGCTTTATGTGACTTGGAATATTTTTGGTTATTTCATATATGTTTTTTATAAATAGGACTTTGCTCCATTTATAGGTATGTTTATAGGTGGCGTTAAATATATAATCTTTTATAAGTTTCTTTTTTGTTTTGTTTTTTAAAAGTGAATCAATGAGGCTTCCAGGATATTTGTAGCTATCTTTTTATGGTTATTAATTGCTTTTTAAAATTGTCGTCGGTTAATGGGACACTGAGCAATCTATGAAGCATACAGTTAAAGGCGGCGAATTTATGATTATTAGGATGGTTGGAAGTTGCTGGAATTATAGAGTCTGAATAAGTATTTTTCCTATATATATCTAAGTCAAATGTGCCATTTTTCCGAGATAATGTTAGGTCCAAGAAATTTAATATTCCGTCCTGTTCTGTTTCTAGTGTAAATTTTATAAAACTTTCTATAGAATTTAAATATTTAAGAAATTTGTGTACTTGTGTATCGGTACCCGGTCCCCGGTTCCCGTCCAAACACAAAGAATGTCACCTGCATACCTAAACCAGCACAAAACATTTTTAGTTAACTTAAACTTACTCCTAAAAATACATTTTTCAAAATAGTTCATAAATATTTGACAGAGGAGTGGAGGCAACGGTGAGCCAATAGCAATAGCTAAACCATTTGTTTGTTTATATATTGTATTGTTGAAGTTAAAATAATTTTGTTTGATGCATAAGTCCATCAGTGAAATCAATTCCGAATTTTTAACAAGGTCCTTACTATTGTCATTTGCTACAAATAATGGCTATCCTGGAAGCCTCATTGATTCACTTTTAAAAAACAAAACAAAAAAGAAACTTACAAAAGATCATATATTTAACGCCACCTATAAGCATACCTATAAATGGAGCAAAGTCCTATTTATAAAAAACATATATGAAATAACCAAAAATATTCCAAGTCACATAAAGCCAGCTTTTTACACTCATTTTAATCTCCGGAAACTCTTATTTAATGGGAAAGGCAAAAATGGAATACTTAGCAACAGTGCTGTGTATACACTTTTATGTGCTGACTGTGATAATTTCTATATAGGAAAGACAGGAAGATCTTTTGAAAAAAGATTTCGTGAACACAAATCCGCCTTAACAAATCCTCTAATTTATTCTAAAATGGCTAATCATTGTCACCGTGAAAACCATAGTTTTTCTATCGATTACGCCAAATTCTTACATATCAGTGGTAACGGAAATAAATTGGACAGATTAGAGGCCCTAGAAATTTCTAAGTCAGTACACCGATCGGAACATCTGTTGAACAGTTATTTCCCCAAAATCTCCCCGCTCTTGGCCGAAATTGTCCCGTGCCTTCCTGACCCCTCAGCCTCCAACCGTTGAAGCGTGTATATCGGTACCAGTTCGAACAGCATTTAGTCTTGTTTGCGCTCCCCTGAAGATGAGGTGAAAGCCTTGAAACTGGTAGGGTTATACCGTCACAAAAAAGTGGAATAAACAGTGTTTGATAAAAATAAATTACAAAACAAAGATATCTACGAGTAATACGGAATGAAGGGATTAGGGATGAGGGGTGAATGTGAAGTTAAGGCTGATGTGTTGAGTAAGATGAAGAAGAATTAAGCTCTCTGAAATGGTTTAGGCATTTGGAACGAATGAATGAGGAAAGTCTAATAACACGAATATACAGTGCAAATGTGTGTGGAAGGTGCGGTAGAGGAAGACCAAGGAAAGTATGATTGGATCATGTTAATGATATTTTGAAAGCAGAAAATTAAAAAATCAAAGGAATCGTATGAGCTGTGTATAAACATGGAAGAGGTGACATGTGTGTCACGAGAGGAAAAAAATCTGGCAATCTCTCCTTTCTGCCTACCCCCATAGGGAGACGGCGTGATGGTTTGTAAGATGAAAAACTATTTTCATCAAATTAAAATAAGTATTTTTTTGTTTTTGATACCACATTACAATTTAATTACGAGTATTATTTACACACATTCTTTTTCGGATATTAATTATATATTTTGGTTTAAATCCACTTTCTTAATATTTTCCCGTTTTTATCTTTAAGTTCAACAAGTCCCTTCAAAACCTATAGTCACGGATCCATCCTTGCCCCGACCCTTTCAGGAAGTTAGCAAAGCGGAAGGACAAATGTAATATATGTCGTATATGAATTACTTATTAATGGCTGGTATATGTTATAGTATAGTATAATACGACTGCGTATAATGCAGGAAGCGGATGGATGGATACTCGTACCATATGGAGTGGCTGTGGCAGAAGTCCAGCGCCGATATGATCTGCCGGAAGAAGCGGCGCGCCTCCTTCGGCGTGAGCCGCCCCTTCTTCACCAGGTAGTCGAACAGCTCGCCGCCGGACACGTGCTCCAGGACGAGGTATCTGGCGACAGAGATACCGGTATGTTACATCACAGCCAATACAAAATATGAAAAACAATATTCGCCAAGTTTTTATAAACAACGCCGAGTCCAAATCACATACCTACAGTTAATTCGCCATACAATAAAACAAGTTCTCCGAAACTAAGCGTGTATTTACAAAACCCGACAAAAATCACATGATGTACTAAGGTTTGTGTATTCACGCTTCTCCCAATGGCAGATAAACATTCTTATGCATCTGTTAACATCATCAAATAAACATCCTTAAGCATCTGTTAACAACATAAAAAAACATCTTTAAGCATCTGTTAACATCATTAAACATCTGTTAACAACATCAAATAAACATAATTAAGCATATGTTGACAACATCTGGTAAACACCCTTAAGCATCTGTTACCAACATCAGAAAACATCCTCAAGCATCTGTTATCAACATCAGATAAAACATCCTTAGTCATATGTTAACAACATCAGATAAACACCCTTAAGAATCGGTTGACAACATCAGAAAAACATTCCTAAGCATCTGTTAACAACACTTCACCAATATCAAATATACTCGAACACTATGAAGCATATGTTACCATATGAAATAAACATTCGAAGACATATATTAACAACACTTCACCAACATCAGATAAACATTACGAATCATCTGTTACCAATAAGAAATAAACATTATAAGGCATCCGGTAACGAGATTTCACCAAAATCAGATCAACATTATGAATCATCTGTTACAATATGAAATTAACATTCTAAAGCATCCGGTAACAAGATTTCCCCCAACATAAGATAAACTTCTGAAGCATATATAACCATTATATTAGCATTCATAGGCATCTGTTAACATTTCACAAACTGCAAATAAAAAAACCATCGTTAAAACTGTAAATCTTAACATAATGTTCGGTTTGTTAGAATGACAGTTTCTAATTCTATATTTGTCTAAAAAGATTTTATAACGTCATCTCGTAGATAGATGGAAGATTACCGGATGTGTATAAGACAATTGGATTTGATTTATTCATTTTATTTGAATGCCAAAACAATAAAACAATAAATCTATAATCAAGTAACAAGTGAACTGTTCTGGGACAAGAAGGCAATCAGACTGCGTGACGTCACACATAAATTTCATCGCACAAATGAACAAAGGAAGAAAAAACGAATAGACGACCTCTGTGGCATACATGGCAAAACGGCTGTCTTCTAGCCCGGAGGTTGCAGGCTCGATTCCATTCCAAAGGACATTTTTGTACCGTCGTTTAGATAGCAAACTCCCCTCAAGGGTGCTCTAGCTCGAGACACGAAATCACTATTAAAAACAATACGTCTGGCAGCTATAGCAGCGCCCGATCGGATTGTGTATAACACATCCCTTGTACACATCACAACCCTGTGGGATAACTGCCATGTAGCAACTTCTTCCAATCAACCAGAAATATGTTTATGAGTCCTTAAATGAAAGCCAGGCTGAATTTTTTTTTTTAATCTAGGTATCAGTGGGAGTCAAACCCCACATATATATATCAAAGGACAGATGTCTTACTTACTAAGCCACGGAGATCGTCAAGGTTCCCGTTGGAACCCAGTTTTATTAAAAAACAAAAGGTTTTCATTCTGGTTCTCACTAAAAACCTCATCTGTTTGGTTTAAAGAGATTACTGGTTGAGAAAGATATTCTAGTTGGTTTAAAGAGATTACAACATGACAATAGTTCCACAATAATGTATTGCATTCAATAAAAGTGTTATACTTCATTCGCTCGGGCGCTGCTATAGCTGGAAAACGTGAGTTATTTACTATTATTAGTAGGTTCGAGTCCCAAATTAGAGCGCCCTTGAAGAGAGTTTGCTCTCTAAACCGCGCTATATAAAATTGTCCTTAGAATTTGAAAACAAAATGGTTCAGCCTATTAATGCATCACGAAAAATGACCTAAAATGATCAACTAAGGGATATTAACATAGTTAGGTACACATTACATATATCTCTGTCAACATAATTGCTACACAGCATAACATCTATTGACGTTACTACTCGTAGTATTCGAATTTGATTTTTAAATGTTAAATAATATGATTATCTTCTTCAATTAATCGGAAGTTATTGGATTTTAGATCATCGGAGGGAATTATGTTATAAGAATCAAAGTTGATTGTTTTAATCTGAGTATTCGTTAGTTCGATCTCATTGATGTCCAATACGAGTATATTCAACATTACTCGTATTTGATATCTATTAACATAATAGTTACACAACATAATCAAATCAATATTTTAAGACATCTCTCAACATAATTCTTACACAGCATAACATATAGTAATGCAATCAACATTATTTGGTGTCTGTTAACATACTAGTTACACAACGTAATCAAATCAACATTCTTAGGTATGTGTTAACATAATAGTTCCACAATGTAATCAAATCAACATTCTCGGGTAAGTGTTTAATATAAATATATCTGTTAGCAAAATAAGAAAGGCCTCCTGGGGTATCGGTTAATCACATCACATCGAAGTCAGATCAGCATTTCTAGGTTTCCATTATCAACATTGTATGACACATAAATCGTGTCAGTAGCATTCTAGATATCTCTAATTATACCGATATCAGAACTACGTCAAAAATCTCCTAACAACATAACACCGAAGCCAGGCCCAATTATATAATATTAACCAAGTCAGTGAAATCTGATTAATATACAAAACCAGGTAACTGTTAAAATCATCACATTAACTGGCTGAATGTGGTGTCAGTAAGATGGGGAAAATATCATATATTTTGCCAATAAGTACAAGAAAACAAGCAGAAGACTAGAACTCAATGATACAGGTGATCTCCTTGACCTTGACCTGGCAAGTGGAACGTCAAGCTTCCACCCGAGGATATCGAATGAGATCCCCCCAGATGGCATCTACGAGTATAAAAGGAGAGGCCCGACCTCGTTAAGAGGCAACGTGTATTGTAATCTCACAGCTTGCCAAGGACTACTATTTAAGTGCCCCTCTAACAGTTCCAAGCTGAGCCCTCCTGGTGAAGACAGTCCCGGAGACGACTCCGGACTGACGCGGACATATTGAAGAGTACCACACTAATGGCTAATGACTCACAGATACTTGTTGTTCTCGTACACGTCCGAGAGGCCCAGCACGTGCGGATGGTCTATCAGCTTCATGATGGCGATCTCCCTCTCCACCTGTAGGAAAAGAACACAAATGATTATAAAAAGAAAGCGTGTCTTAATGCCATAACTGATTTGTCAGTTTAATAAACATTTAATAATCCGATTCAAATATAACTCCAACGCTATCCCTCCCCAGTCCCGTCAATACTTGAAGATAAATATAAAGATATCTGCAAATGCGGAGAGACCTGCACTTGATGTTCAAGGGTGCAGGTGACAATTACCATAATACGAGTAAATAGAACTTGTGCAAATCGCTTAGAAAAATAATTTATTAATCAACGTAATTAGACTCGTGCAAAATAACAATAAGTTCCAATATAAAAAATATTAAAAGCCATTTAGTGGTGGGCGGGTACTATAAACCCAGTCACATCATCTTGGGTGTGCGGGTACCAAACATATCTATTGCATTTCCGTCATCCTATTTGGTTGAATGAACGTGATTCAGTACAGTCACGCTGCGAGTCTTTTGGGTAGAAAGAGGAACTGACTGTAAATAATAATATATTGTAGAGCTTAATATAGACAAATTGGTACCACAACACCAGGATGAGTCTTCTCTTGAGCGATTATTTTTATTTTTAATTGTGCGACTTCTGAATACCTTCCAGAAGTACGATACTGCGGAATATATCCCGGTGCGAGAGTTAAATAACTCAAACTCTCCCGTACCCAGATCGCATCGATTGGGTAATGGTTATGCTGCAGTCTCGGACATATTTGGTGACAGTCTAGATGCATTTAAAAGTTCTCTTATAGACGCGTTTTTGTTTCTTCTTTTTTCTCGTTGACTTTGTTTCTTTCATGCGTTTTGATATTTGAGAGATCTCTGTAAGTATGATGAAGTTTTGATTTGCTTTTTTTGATGTATTGGAGTGGATACATTATCTCATGTACGTTTTTGTTATAATTTTTTACTGTTTTTTGTACCTTTGATTATCTGAGCCCTAACCTGTCTCGAGTATGTATTTTTTATGTGCGTACTGCTTTCTGACATTTTTTTTTAATATGATGAGAATATTCCCCTCAAAATTGTCACCCCATACCAAATAACCCTGATTTCTCACATCGAACTTCTCATATCCGTTAAGAACAAACAAAGACAGACCTACAGACGTACATTACACAAACGTGACAAAACACTCCACAACGTCTTCCAAGATGAAATTAAAATGTCGGTTTGCTCAAAAATCAACCGTGGCAGAGAACATTGACGGTTTTGGAACCGGATAATGATACTCTTTAGCGAGTCGTCAAGGATATTAAGTGCTAGTTTTAAAGCATTCCACCTCTACGCACAGCCTAAGGGTTTGCTGTTTCTGGCACAGATAAGGCAAATGCCTCGGCAAAAGCTTACGAGTATACATACACAACCAATTCTGACGACAACAGAACTGTCGAGGACACTACACTGTCGCCAGCTTTGCTTACTCCCCGACCGACCAAGACTAAGTGCAACTTTCTACTACGTCCAAAATTGGTCGTATCCTTCACAGACTTAAAACCCGAAAAGTCCCCGGTCCCGACAATATGCACAGTATCTTTCTTAAACATTAAGCAATTAAAGCGAGAGTTTTTCTTATTAAATGTTTCAATCATTAATGTTGTTTTCGGAGTATTTGGAGAAAAGTCAATATTGTTCCTATCGACAAACCAAATAAACCTACCGACAGTTCAACTACTCGTAGCTACAGGCCCATCAGCCTACTCCCAGATCTTTGATAAAGTGATTGCCTCAAAGCAAATGTTCCATCACGAATCCAGCAACACATTCCCTCATGAGCAATTTGGATTAAAGACAAGACACAACACGGTCCAGCAACTAACCCGCATCGGGAAAGATGTGTCGATGGACTTGTTACTGTTGGATCTTGAGAAAGCTTTTGACACGCTTTGGCACAATGGCCACTTCCACAAACTTCTCCTTACTGAAACTCCATGCATATATTAAATAATTAGTTGTAAGAATCGTTCTCTATTTTTAGTAAGTTACTATGTATTGTACATTACTTAAAAAAATCTCGAGAGGATTTTTGTTTGTTTGAGCCATGAATCCGACGCGACGCCAAATTCCGTTGATTATCTTTCTTTCAAGGGTTTAGAGATCTCTGTCAACATGTTGGAGTTTCGATGTGCTTTTGTGTATTGGAATGGGTGAATTATACGTTTGTATATTTTTATTATTTTCTCAGATTGACTTTTTTTATGTTAGGGTCTTGGATTACTTTAGCCTTGACCTGTCTCACGTTTACAATTTATGTATGGTAGGTGGTATCCATGTGTGTACCACTTGACGATATTTTTTGTAACAATTCACGTGAATGTTTATAATGTTAGTGACAAGTATTTATATTCATGCGCACTCAAAATTCTATTCTGAAAATTACTTGTGTAACCTTTTTTAATGATCGATAAAAAAACTTTGTAGCAAAATTGTAATGAAACTAAAAATTATGTTATATCTTTTAAAAGACAATAATTGCTTTATATTATTATTGAGCAAATCGGATAATTCTTTGTGTGTTATCATATTGCATTGGTATTATCTTTGACTTATGGTTCAATGTAATAATGGGAATTGAATCTACTAATGCAATAATCACATAACTCGCACATGAATGATTGATTATTTTATCAAATTCAAAGTAGTAAAAATATGTTCTTTTGTCGCTTATTTAAAGCACAGATCGGCAACCTTTCCAGCCTTGCGGGCCAGTTTCGCCATTTAATTTTAACAACATGGCCGCAACTGCTTAAGAAAAGTACACTCATTTTCTTTAAAAGCTTTATTTTTATGATTTCAACCCTGAATTATACAAACATATTTAAAATACGAGATGTGACTTCTCACGGCCCACTTCAAATCCTGAGGAGCGCAACTAAACTATGCAGAAGCTCGTCAGTCAGTCAACCGAGAAGATAATTTAGTACTTCTAAAACTCGTGGCAAAAAATGCTCGTGAGCAAATATCTGTTGTCCTTTTGAACGGGACGTTCTTCATTCCCTTTGTGAATTTAATAAACCCCACATTTTTTTGATGGGCATCGGTAAATCTGTTGACCATTTCCCAATAAAAATGTATCCTTTAATGTTGTTTTGTTTTGTTATTCCACAAAAATAATATTTAATTAGTTCGGTACGGCACTGATGTCAAGATGTGTATCACATGTTTGACGTAGAAATAAAGGTAAAGAAATGCCAAGTACAAGTACTAGTGTGTTAAGCAGATAACGATGCATTCCAGCTACCCGACATGTGTGCGAGTGGTCTACACCTGAGGAACGTACCTTACTTCACATATCCGGGTAGCATCCTAGCATCGAATTCCTCTCCTGATGATGAACTGAAGAGTCGCCTCAGGAGCGTATCAGCGGCTGTTCATAAACTAAATGACAGTATTCTACAGCAGGGATATCTCCCAATCTACTCAGGTATCTTTCTACAAGGTTGTTGTAAGCACACACTTCTAATGTGCTTGAAACTTGAGTTCGCTCTATAGGAGGCTCATTCAAAGCCTGGAAATGTTCCACCAGTGTTTGCTTCTCCGCATTCTTTGAATATGCTCGAGCGATTATGTCATAAATGAATCTGGTATGCAATGATTTAGCTGTAAATCTACAGAGGATGTGTTTGAGAGACAAAATTGTGGTGGATTGGACATGTTATACGCACGGGCGATTAGACTTCTGAAAACGCTTCCTATACGGGGAAGTCACGGGCAATCTCAGAAATGGTGGGCAGAGGAAGCGCTATAAAGATAGTCTGCAGGAGCCGTAAAAATAGTGTGAGTTCCTGAGGACTGGGAAAAGGTAGGTCAAGATAGCGGGAGATGAAGAGTCACCTATTCTCGGGCTGATGGCGTCTCAACAGCTAGATAAATGGGAAACAGTCAGCATTCTGCGAACACGTGCCAGCGTGACCAGGAGGCTCAGCGGGATCCGCATGTCTGTGGCGTCTGCGGGAAGAAGTGCGCGTCTAAGATCAAGCCGTTATCTCACAGAAGATCATACAATCGATGCGGAGGAACAGTTCGAGAGTGGTGTTGGAATGGCGACAGAATCTTCGACGAGACAATACTAAAAAGATTAAAAGACATTTGTATTTCGCTACTTTCTCGATGGAATCCCATAAATCTTGTTGAAAGCTCAGCTTATAAATGTTCGATGATACCGATATAAGATATTAACCCTTCAGTATTTCCCACCCAGTATTTCCCACCCAGTTAAATGGTGCGGATTTTCTTCAATCATACTCGTATGTCTCCTCTATAGACTCATTTTCATGTTTCCTATACCTGCAAATAAATACAAGAGATATAGTCCGGTTTATCTAATACGAATATACTCGTAGTAGATATCGCGTATATCGATCATTATCTTTAAGTATAAAAAAGGATGCACAGACTAATCTTGTTTATAGTTCAAGCATAATAACTAAAATAAGAGTGACATACAGCAGAGCTGTCGCATTCAAATTGGAGTTACTTATTCGTAATGCAGAGGAACCGACAGTACACAAGTATCATTCAACTATCGTTATTTATCTGCATAATGGCCCACCTAAAATATATTGGTAAGTGAATTATCCTTCTTGGCTGAGGGTCGTGAACCCTCCGGGCCAACTGCCCTACTCTGCCTCCTCTCCTTATTGTGGGCCTCTACAAGTGCTGCCGTCACAGAGCACTCACTTAAAAAAGAAAACTTCACGGCCCTGCTTCGCTTTTCAACTGAATCGACATTGGAATGGCAAAAGAACGGAAGAACTCGTCACAGAAAAATCGTGGACAGTTTTTCGTTGGATAAAGTGGTATACTAGGATGCTCAAGATATCTACACTTTTCTGCTATCGCATTTCTCCGAATTTCAGTTTCGTAATCTTCGATATCTGATACGATATACATAAATACATAGATACGAGTACATGTACATAAATACCTTGTATAACTCCTACATGCTCGTGGTATTAGGAAATTGGGAATTCTGGGCATTCGGTGTATAGATGTGGCTAAAGATGTGTCCTTTCTGCCTACCTCGACGAGAAAATAGCGTGATGGTATGTATGTAAGATTGGTTCAATAGAAATCTCCGCAATGTTAGTGTGAAAAACGTCTCGTGTGGCTAAACCCTTTATTGTATGTATAACTCCTACAGGCTCGTGGTATTAGGAAATTGGGAATTCTGGGCGTACGCTGTTCTACATGACGAGATATTATATAAATATTTCAGACTTAAGTTATTTTTGGTAGAATCGTCTAGTTTCCATTTCCCCATTGTATACTTGCCTAGTCATTGTCCACATGTCCAAACTGTATTAATCCTCCTTTCCTCATAGCACGTAAAACAGCCATCCATTCCTGATACCTTCACTCCTCCTTACATACATTGACACTGCAATCATAGTGCACCCATCCCTAAATCAATGATCTTATTTTTCTCTTCTGTAAAATCAAAACTTCACTACTATATATTGCGTCAAGGTAAGGTGGTTATCAACACTCTATTATGAATAGTTAAATTTACTGCTTTCGGTATAACACGGTTATTAACATATATATGTTACGTGCTCTGTTTACCTTGTTCCCTTTCGCTACCATTATTTTGTGCTATACTTTCATAGATTTCACTAACGCCATATCTATACGATTTACTTACCCTTGACTCATTAGATTAGACTTCCCTGAGTGTATCGGAATCCCCTGAAATCCTCTATTCCATGTAGTTACAGAGAAGCCGTTCTTATACAATACATTTAGAAAGAGATTTTTTGTTTGATAAATCCTTATAATAAAGGCAGGCAGGGAGAAGAGGCTGACAAACCTTACACATTTGCTTACTATATTTATTTTCTGTTTCCTCTATGTTCTGGCTTTTATAGTTTATTATTTTAACACATTTACTGTAAATCACGCGATATCGCGTAATGTGAGGTACGACTATGGGTGCTAACATATATAGCATGGGGAGCTACATACACTTCTATGAACCGGTCAAGTCCCGACGTTGCCCTGGCCACATCAGGAAGTGGACTTATTTTTCGCGATCATACGTGGACAGTATAAAATAAGGCCATACATATCACGTTCTTTTCTCCTTTTTTTACAGAAAAATAAGTTTAAAACTAGAAGTATGACAGTATGGCCTTGATATACCGTTTTCTAATCAACCACTTCTTCTCAAATCAACACATACCATATACTCGTATAGGTTAAAACTAGTTTCAAGTGATCAGTCTGCATACAGAAATGATCACTTGACAGAGACCTTTATTTTTAAGACCAGAGACTGGGATAGAGGAGGGGGAAATTGCTTTGACTGCTGTTCTGGAGACGGGTGCTGCCTTTGATACTGCCTATCTCTCACAAAGACTTGGCATAGAATATTGTGTACAATTGACTGTCTATATTTATTATAGGGTTTAATTTGTATTTAACTGCTCAATTACTCGGTTGACTCACCCCTCTCACCTTTCCCTCAGTTAATATGTATCCAACTATCTCCTTCCATTCCTGCCTCTCTCTCGCCCTCTTTTCATTACAGACACGCGCATGAGACTCCCCCCCCCCCCCCAACCATCTACATACGGCATAACTATCGCAATGTTCCTTTATTCACTGTGCCCACAACACCCGTCCCTAACAAGTACCATTCCCTAATCTATAATATGATGGAATACTCGAAGATGACGTTTTGTAACCATATGCGATCTTCTGTTTTCAGTTTTATACAGTTTGATCACTCTCACGCTATATGTCAATTTCTCTAAAAGTGACTGCATATGTAGCCGACTTGGAGATTTTCTATGTGACTCGGCGGGGCAAACTCACGAAAATAATTGTTTTTTTGAATGTGCAAAGAAGGACAATAGTCAATTACAAATCGCTTATAAAGGAAGATGTAAAAAAATACACTAAATAACAATACAAAGTAAGTAACAAATGAATATTAGACAGAAATATAACGCTCACGAATGTAGAGTATTTGTACAAAGATGAATGGGTTTATTTATGTATTTTCTGAATACAGGCTTAGCCAAATTGCATTGGAAAATACAACAATTGTTAACATTGAAAACAATAAATTACATATACGTAAACATATATACACACATATGATACACATTATATTATATATAACAAAGGTAGAAGACGTTATAAAGGTGTGCAAAAGAATGAAGTGGCAATGGGCAGGACACTTAGCCAGAATGTCAGACTCCCGATGGACATGCGAAATAATCCAATGGTACCCAAGAGGCATAAAGAGGCCCAGAAGACCGAAGGTACGCTCGATAGATGAAATCAGGAAGCATGGCAGGATCACATGGCATCAACGAGTAAAAAACCGAACTATTTGGAGTCAACTTGGGCAGACCTTCATCCAGCAGTGGATCGACCCTGGTTGACAATGAGGATGATGATATACACATATATTCAAAGTCACTTCAATACGTTGATGAGTACTTTCTAACGCACCCAATTTTAGAAGAAAATTTTCTTTTGCTTTTGGTAATGTGATATGGAATATGTCAATATCCGAAGCAATCCCGTTCAAAAGAGTTAAGGCCCTTTCAACAGGCATGGCGGCTGGAAGACCCGTTCTAGCGTATGTGATTGAGAACAGTTCTTGCCGGCGCAGTCTAGTGTAATTGTTAGGAGTATTTAACGCTAATCTTTGTAGTAATGCTGGACAGCTCACAACTCCGCGAACGAGGTTGACAACGTATACCAGGAGACGCAGATCTCTTCTTACGCTCAAGGAGTTATACCCGAGCATGTCCAGCAGAAACTGAGTAGGATAAAGTCATGGATAGACACCAAACTCACTCATATAGAGATATCGTACGTTAAAATTACGAAAGGCGTAAAGCAATGTGTGATGTCCTCTCGGTTAGTTGGCTTATATAAAGATGTGTGCGCGATCTAAAAGATGATGGGAGAGGTGTGAGAAAGAGAGAAATAAATGTATGTGGACTTCTGTATGCAGATGATATGGTTATGTTCGCTGGGAATGAAAGTTATTTAAGGGATATGATAGGTGAGCTATATGTGTATGAGAGATGTGTAATAAAAAGTTGAAAATGAATTAGCCAAATCAAAGGTTAAGGTTATAAAAAAGTGTGGTAAAAATATGCGATGCGTGGATTAACTCGGAAAACTGGAGCAGGTTGATGATTCTGTTATCTGGGCAGTATGTTTACATGTGATGGGCGAGCTGGAAGGGGCATTGAAAGAAGGTTAGCGACAGGGGACAAGATAAATGGAACACTTAATTTTATATACAACAACCGCGAAATATCAACAGTAGTAAAAAATACAATACATGCCCACCATGATGTATGCAAGTGAAAATAAGAGTAAACTTAATACTATGGAGATGCATGCACTAAGGAAAATGTGTGGAGTCTCAATATTTGGAAGAAGGCGGAATGGAGACATCAGAAATATATAAAATGGATGTTTTAATCAAGATGAAGAAAGAAGTTTTAAGATGGTTTGGACATGTGGAGAAAATGTGTGATGAAAGAATGACTACACAAATACACAAGTCAGAAGTGCAGCAAGGTGTGTGTGGAAGAGGAAAATATTGCTGGACTAAATGGGCTAGATTTTGAAAAAAGATAAAGTGAGAAGTATGTATAATAGAAGATTGTGTATGACGAAATGTATGAATGTGGAGGAAGCGAAAGTTGTGTTTGGATGGAAAAGTTTGGAGATCTATTTTATCTGCCTATTCCGCAAGGGACACGGCATGATGATATGTATATCCTTAAATAACATACGGTATATATGTACAATTGAAGTGATCAAGTGCATGACCCAAGTGCATGAAGAATCAAGTGCACGAGCCTGGAAATATGGGAACTGGAATGGACAAGGTCACAGGTTGAGTTTCGTGTTTCCCGCAGTACAGTGGGCATGATATTCACCATAAGGGGACTGCAGGAGAAATGCCGAGGCAGGGCGGGAATCTTTATCCAGCTTTTGCTGATTTAGCTAAAGCGTTTGACTCAATTAATAGAAATTTGCTGTGGAGGATCCTTGGGAAGCTTGGTGTCCCGTTACCTCTAACGGAGCTTCTGACCCAGCTGCATAACTGAAACACTTGTCTCACTTGGTGAATTAGAGACGGACGCATTTAACACCACGGTGTCCGCCAGAGATGCGTCCAAACAAGAGTTGCTCACACATAAATCACAGATCTGAAATATGTGAATTATTGCGCACTTGTTGCCCATTCAGAGGAAGACCTCCGAGAGATCATCAGTGTCTATGCAGAGGTGCATCAGAGGTTTGGCCTAGAAATAAATGTGAATAAACCCCAGGCACTAGCTTGTTCTGCAGATAATGAAATGCTACACTCTCTTGATGACGAACTGAAGAATCGCCTCAAGAGCGCGTCAGCAGCTGTTGCTACACTGAATGACAGAGTATTCTGCAGCAGGGACATCTCCCAGTCTATAAGATATCAGTCAAGCTCATTGTCCTCCCCACAGTTCTCTATAGGCCTAAGACTTGGGTTCCACATATCAAGCACATTCGAAGCCTTAAAATTTTCCACCAACGTTTCCTTCGTTGTATTCTTCGAATCCACTCGAGTGATCATATCACAACTGTTAGAGGATATGGTTGTAAAGGTGAAACTGCGGCGGGCCGGACATGTGATACGCATGGGCGATCCTAGACTCCCAAGACGCCTCTTGTACAGGAAAGTAGTAGGCAAGCAAGGAGTTGGTGGACAGAGAAAGTGTCATAAAGCGAAAGTAGATAACTTAGTACGGGCGCCTAAAGACTGGGAATAGGTGACTCAAGATAGAAAGTGGAGAGTTATCTGTTCTCGGGTTGATGGCGTTTCAACACCTAGACGTGTGGGAAACAGCGTGACCAGACGGCTCAGTAGGATCCGCATGTATGTGATGTCTGCGGGAAGTGCGCGTCTAAGATAGGGAAATACATATAGTATATACAGGCGTTTGAAACATTTATACACATTTTTAAATTTCTCTTTTTTTTTTCATTTTCAGGGAAAAATCCACTTATACATACGGATTTTTTTTTTAAATATTGAATCGAGACTGATATTGATCCACTACACGACGCAAATTCTTTTGAATCTCAATGTTTTAAGAAAATGTCGATATGATAAGTATTAAAAGAAAAGAAAAGAAAAATATAAAGAAAAATATAAAAGGAAAGTTTATATACAGAGAGAGCAGGCTCTCCCCAAGGGTGGAAATGTATCTGACTGGATCGGAGCCCACTTTTATTGACGGGTTAAAAATTACTATATGTAAGTTGATTGTACTCGTATGTGTTTCCCCCTTTTTTTTTTTTTAATACTAGCTGTACCCGGCCACGCATTGCTGTGGCTCAGTCTGATTAAATGGAAAAGAAAGAAAAGAGAAAGCACACGTGTCTAATATCTTTAATTTCACAATGCTTGTGGGCATACAATATTTTTTATGTCTTTCAGCCACTCTCAGTCTGTCGCGTTCATCGCCGTGCTCGCAAATGATCGCGTCACTCCAAGAGATCAATTCACGATATGATTTGAATTCAAATGAAACATCGATTGCACTGAAAAAGAAAAAAGAAAGTTTTAACAAAAACATATAAAATTGCGAAACATTAAAAAAGGAATCGAATAATATTGTTAAGTTCGTAGACGTCTTTGTTTTTGGCGGCAAGAATAGCTCGTTCACTCAGCCAATCGTGATTCTTATAATTGATTTGAATGTTGGGAAATACTTTATCAACCAATTCTTCTTTTGACATCACAAAATTGCAGAAGCTATTAGACAATGAATTTCGTAATGAGGTCATACCAACCGGCACCTTTTCGTTTCCAATTTCCAGCAATTGATGTGAGAATATCTCGGCTGATCGATCGTTTTGCAGCTGGACACGCATATTTGTAGTTAATTTCAATGTCTTCACCTGTCGCCACAAAGTAGAGTATTTCAGGCAACATATAAAATTGCGAAACATAAAAGTAACTAATTAAATGTTAATGGAAGACAGAGAGATAATTGTAACTAATTAAATGTTAAAGGAAGACAGAGACATAACTGTAACTAATTAAAGTTTAAGGGAAGACAAATAGATAATTGGAACTAATTAAAAAAAATCTCCATTTCTACATACGATTTGATAGATTTTGAAATATAAACATAAGAGATAAAATTAAATTCTATATAAAAAAGATACTTTTGATATTCCTACTGACCTCTTTCCGCCACTGTCAGCCTGTCCTCTAGATATATTTGCTCAAAAAGACAAAAGGTTCTACGGATTTTTCGTCAAACTTTTAATAATTCAAATGTATAAAACATACACAGATACATACCATGAACTCAAATGAAAATCAATCGATAGTTTAAGTTCACTGCTCATTATACTGAAAAATAATAAAAAACAGTTTAAAAACACAGGATCAAAATTATAACGCGACGCTACGAAATGGCAGATAGAAATTTAGTATATTTTTACGTCGTAGCACGCTGATGGCGCTATATTTCAATAGTGTGAAATCTGTATTTCAATAGTGTAAAAGCTATAATTCAATAGTGTAAAAAACAAACTTTATAATTCATTTATAAGGAATTTGAAAAATAAAAAATATATATAAACATGCTGGTATACTAATGCAGCCTTTCGTCAAAATTTCAAAGCAATGAAAAATAAGATAAACAGTTCAAAAACGAAATTAAAGAATCTGAAATGTCTAAAATGCAACGTGACCTAACAACTGTCAGTGAGAATTGTTGAGTTCGCGTTTGTCGCTGAAGGGGGTGCAGCCCCTTATTTCCTCTGTTTTATATACTTTTTTGTATATAACGTTATATAAAAAAATATATTTCAACATTCTCGTATTCGAATGCCAACTTTTGTCAAAATTTCAAAGAACTTTCGGAAATTAGATAACTATGATTAACAAACATTTACATTTTTATTTATATAGATTATTAAACATTACATTATTTAATATTTTATTTTTATAGATTTAATTATTTAATATTAAATACTATATTAATTCGGAACGTCGAAAAAATGCAATGTGAGATAACTGTCAAGTTTAGTTTGAGTTTGTCGCTGCACGATGCGCAAACGTTATTTTTTTCTGATTTATAAACTTTTTTATTTACACCGATATATAAGTAAAAATATATAAACATTTCTGTATAAAAATGTCAACTTTTGTCAAAATTTCAAAGCGATCGATAGAGAACTTTCGGAGATTAGACATTTTTAATTTACGAACATTTACATTTGTATTTAAATAGATAAAGATAATTAATTATAATATAATTAATTAATAATATAATAAAAAGATATTATTAATAATATATTATCAATAATATGATTAAAATAATTAAGTAATAAATCATTAAATAATTATTTAAAAATAATTAATTTAATAGTTAATAATAATATAAAAATATTAATATATTTCATATTAAAATATATAAAATTAATTTTATTAAGTGTATTATATTTTTATTAAAATTATTGTTTATTATTAAAAATAAAAAAATATTTTTTTAATTGAATTAAGAGAGACTTTCTTGAATTAAATTCCACAGAACCATTTCCTAATCCTAAAAAAAATCAATAAAAATCGTTAATGGAAAAAAGCAATGCATAAAATCAACTTTTCCTAGGAGCTAAGAAGTTTCACTTCTACCACGCGAGTCTCACGCATCTGTTTTTTTTATATTGTACATATAAGTTATATTTATTTTAGCGATCCTCCTGATATTTCATTATAACCCACAGTTCGTGAAACGATACTCGAAATATTTCAAAACAGATAAAATGTTAGTTGGATATTTTTTACAAATTTTACATATATTAGTTCTGCCAAATATATTTCCTGCGCTTGTGCTATAAAGTCTAGATTCAGCCATATTAAATTTTTTCAAGCTGCTATGACACAATGGAACTTATCCTTATTAACACAAATGTCATTTTGACGTATCTCGATTCTAACCTATTTTTCGTCTGTAATAAATATATCGTAGAATTATTGTTTAAAAGGAAATATTTATTATTAATTTATTATTTATTTACATTTTTATTTATATAGATAATAGATAGATAATACTGTACTAATAACGTTTGATAAAATACTATTATTTGAAAATGTAAGCAGGGTTATTATTGTCAGTTAAGTAGCCCATATTATTGTTAGTTAAGTATCTCATTCCATCCCATCCAATAAGGAAGATGATTAGTGGCAATACAAGAAAAGAAGCAGTGTAAGAATATGCGAGAGACTAGTGTAGTACTGAATATTTCAGGAGGTTTGGACATTAAATGCAGATATGTGACTTTAAATTAGTGGAGAATTTAGTACGAGGAGGTGGGACATGTTAAATGTACGGAGAACATTTATAATTGAATATAGATTATACGCGGTGCATGGAGGATACTCCAAGAAAAGATGGTCCTGAATTACCTAACCCATTTCAAACGCGCATGTAGGTATTTTAGCTTGTTTTTAGACAATGACCTGTTCTTATCCTACATATAACAGAAAATTAGTTTGGACAGGTTTGTTTTGTACATACAACCAAGGTTTGGTGGGTATTTGTATAACGACTTGGATATTCCTGAAGAAAGCGCCGTTCTTGCTACGCGATAGATAGCTTCCAGGCCTTTGACCAGCTGGTGAATAAAAGGCTTTTATCATATCCTGCGATACAACATCCCGGGTAGAAGTTTCATGGTTTAAGGAGGGGGGGGGGCTGGATACTGTTGCGTCTCTTGCTAGATGGTCGGTGTATCGGACGTGTGCCGCCACCCGTGTGTGTGTATGTGATATGAGGAAAAGGACATTTAGGTGTAGATCTGTATATATATATATATAAAATTGATGTATTTGTCTATTTCATCTGTGTATGAACCTTTTATATGTATCGTGTCAATCTAATGTTCTTTTATTTGTATTTGAAATGTATATGATTTTATATGTAAATATGTATGTTTGTTTGAGTCCGATTGCGCTCGCGACCGCACAGGGAAAATGTGCTGGCGGCCGAGGCATCGAGACTAAGGCCAAGGTCAGTCAGGCTAAGCAGCGCCCCGAGCCATGAAAATGGTTGTATTTTGCGGGCAACGGGCGCTTGCTATGACCGATTGACCATTAATATAGAGGGGCCCCCAATTTGGAAATCACTTCTCACTTGTGCTCCGTCATTAAATAATTCTCAGTAATACCGATTTTACCGTGTTTTTACTTGAGACCCGCTACCCTACATCGACTGCCTGAGGAATCTCTCCCTGCTCTTCTTCTTCTTCTTCTGCTGGATCTTCGCTACGGAATTCGCTACTTCGATTCTCGGAGCGCTACGCGGCGACCAACCACCTATCTACAGTCTTTGTAC
The DNA here is from genome assembly GCA_949825065.1 of Odontocerum albicorne. Taxonomy (NCBI): domain Eukaryota; kingdom Metazoa; phylum Arthropoda; class Insecta; order Trichoptera; family Odontoceridae; genus Odontocerum; species Odontocerum albicorne. Next base: position 19,553,157 of record OX463866.1, on the reverse strand, counting down.
CTGTCCGGTACAGTCGGGTAAGGCAGGATCTGGTTTCACACAGAACAGAATTATCGACTGAATTCGAGAGGTGAGACGCTAGTGTCATAACGACACTAGGAGAATCGGAGAATATTACAAAATCTTACTTCTTACTAATCGGGTGAGAGACAGCAACCGAGTGATTTATTCAAAGCAACATTTGGCTAAATAATAATTTGTGTATCACACGAGGGGATAAATACTCGTATAGGTGCCCCACAATTGCCGTTTAACTGTTGATAATTTGGAAGCTAAGGATGTATACATAATTCTATAACGCGTGGGATTAAAATAGTTGCTTCGAAAGTAATTTTATATTATGGCAATGTTGTTTGCATTGGGATACTTTAGGATTTGTTCGAAAGAAATTCACTTTTTTCTCTTCCAGGATTTCATCTTATTCTACGGGACAGGGTGGAAAATGAGGCCCAGAATATTGATTTCTTCATTTGAAGTTCATAAAAATATCTCATCGTAGTCCTCGTAATAATAATTATTTTAACGAGTTTGAAAATTTTCTCGAATATCGTACTTCAATACCACCCTCACAGTGGGAGTTCTCAAAACGTGCTTTAAAAAAAGGACGGCCGAACTGATAAACTCTTGACAATCGGCGGCTGGCCCCGAAATGCGCTGGTGCGCTGAGCACCAACGCACCTCGAGACGCTGAGCAAATATGAAATATCGCTGTCTCACGGTTTACTGTGTCTCTGTATGTGCTATATAAATTTGCGTTTCCGTCCGGTGCGTATTGGAGATCGCTCCGTATTGGAGATCGCTCCGACTTGGCCGGTCAATTTGAAAGGAATATTTTTTTTAATTTTGCTTTAAATTTTTTTAAATTTTCACTTAAATACAAATACTTGCACTATTTGTCAGTATTGTTAATACAAATTTATATATTACAAATATTTAACATTTTTGGAAGTCATGTTTGCGAATATATAATTTAATTATTGTGAATTATTTCTCCGGTTCAGCACACCAGCGCGCCTCCAGACCAGCCGCCGCTGCCCTAAACTGTACACACGTAACAAGAAATTATCAAAGCCTTCTAGATTTGATCATTATCTCAAACCCCTCTGGAGTTCGTGATCATGGGCAAATTGATGCCCCTCGCTTCTCACATTATGATCTGATACATATCTCACTGATCATTCACACTCTGAAACTCTCAAAAGAGAGAAAATTCCCGAGTAGCTTTGGACGCATTCATAAAGATGCCTATTTTCCTATGCGAGCGAAATTGGCTGAGCGGCTATCGAACTATTGGATAATATAGATAGGAAAATTAACGTTTTCAACTCGTTTTTGCTGATGCTTTGTGAGAAACACGCTCCACTAAAACTGATAAACTTAAAAAACACCGACCTGCCGCATGGCTGACTGATGACATTAAAAAAAACTATGACGAGGCATGAAAGAGCGAAGAAAAACTTCAAGGCTAATTCTAATGCGCAATAAACATGTACCATACATAGTCATGTATGTTAAGAATGCAAAAACAAAACACTTTTTTACCACTCTTGAAAAATGTCAACCTGCAAAAAGGTAGAAACTCCTCAACTCTGTGGGTGTGAAAAGACTCTGACAACTCAGGTAACTTCACATTAGATGTTATAACCTGAACAAGCATGTTGCAACACCATCACTCAGTTTAGACACTGACACCAAGGAGAACATTCTCCAAAAGAATCTTGTAATGCCTCGACCAAATGTTCCTGAGCTCCACTTTTTGGAGGTTGATATAAATAATGTTTGTCGTATTCTTCTGACTATATTCACAAAAGCGATGGGTGACGACAATATTTCGATTAAGTGCACGCATTTCTACAGCATTTAAAGTTTTCATGGACAATAAATAATCTTAAATTAAAAGATATCATCGAGTTATTCAATAAAGGCCAAAGAAGGCAAACAAATTAAGGCAGTGGATCGGAGCGTGGTTGTTATTGCGACACGAGTCGGAGTACTTGGGCTTGCAAAAGGAATGACTTGTAGCAAAGGTTTGTGTGAACTCTCCCGAGTATGGTGTGTTTTTTTGTGATTATGTGCGGCACATTATGGTCTGTCTGCAATGGTGAAGTGTGAGGGGTTTGATTCACGTGATATACTCGTATATCATATGTAATTGAGTGTAACTGTTTATCGAGTTGGTAAGAGTATGCAACGGGGTATTGTATAGAAAAATCAATTTATTTTTCCATGTTATATGTCCTCAGTAAGATGCAGGCCAAAGCCAAGCTTCTGGGGACACGACAAATGAAAGGCAACAAACCCAGATCCTTAAAAATGGTGTGTCCACATTGAATGGTGTTTTTTCACAAATTATTGAATGTGTTTTTTTCACAAACTTATTAATTAATATGTTGAGCTATAAAAGAAAGCTGATTACAGAATTTATAAATTATTGGACTCTCGGTCTGATCTGCTACGGTGTACTCGTATGGGGAGCGTCCCACTGGTGGTGGCTCTGTACAACAGTCCTCCCGACTACGACCGTTGGGCCCGCTAACCATCAGTAGGCATACATTTGGCAGAATAAGCAGTTTGTGTTGATCGGACAAACCGACACAGTAAAACTCTCTGTAAACTTTAAGTACCATCGTAGCTACTGTTACCAGGCAACCGACGGAGAAAGAAACTTCGAATATACAAACCATGAGAGTTAGACCCTGGCAGTCCGCCTGTAAAATTGGCTTAACGAAAAACAGCCGACCCCAAATTGATGATATAAAGCGAGGGTAACGAAGAAGATAAATTGTTGAATAAGTACCGTACTATTCTCTCGCGTGAATATAAAGAGTCACGCTCGGTGTGGTGAGATGCGGGGCTGCCTGTATTGAGACAGTCACATATCGCATTGATAGCTTTGTATATAAATAAATGACTTGTGTTATTGCATACTTATGTTATTCGAATTGTTTTAAAGTGGTGACGTAGATTTTTATTATTTTATTAGAAAATTTATCAATAAATTATTTAGTGATTCTACTAATTGTTACATACTTGTTTAACGCACATAAGCTTGAATAAAGAGTACATCAATGAAGCCAGTACAAAGCCAACTAATGATATTAATCCCCGCTACACGTGTTTCTGCCTCTAGTCCCGAGTGTCTCACCCCACCGCCTGAAGAGTATCGGGTATAGGAGATAGAAATACGTGTAGCGGGGATTTAAATAAATAAATATAGGTTTATTGATAGCAATATACAATATAATAGTATGTACATACGAGATATATAAGTACATTCCGAAGTCGCACATATATATCTCAAGATAAATAGCAGAAAAAACATTTAAGAGAAAAGCTTTCAAAAGGTCTGGGCGCGTTTAATAATATCCCCCGGTCGAGATAGGTACACCCCACCAATACAGGGCGAGCCCGGCCGCAAGGACATCGAATGTTTTTCAGCCCACACCCTTGTATACGATTAATGGAATAATAATATGTTAAATATTCTGATACCGAGATACACAAAGTTAAAGCCGAAGCCTCTTATTAAATTTAATTTAATGTTTATTTTAGTAGTATTCGTTTTTGTAACACTCGTACTTATTTGTTGGTTTAAATGTTGTTTTAGGGTTCATTGTCCTGTTGATAAAATAAACAAATGAAATGAAGGTTGAGAGCAGTATCAATAGCTGTAAAAAGAGTGGACATGTGGCGGTTATAATAGTGAGGGCTGCTTACCTTCATGAGGACGGACTCGCTGAGCTTCTCCCTGTTGATGATTTTGATGGCCACCTTCTTCCCCAGCACGCAGTGGACACCCAGCTTCACCAGACCTGGAACACAACACAACGTATATGTTAACTCTGTGGTGATGGAACACGCGCCTTATGAAACATTTTATTCATACTTGCAAAATAAAGTAATTTACGGAGATAATTTACAGTCCAGTTCCTCCCTTCTGCCTGTAATGTACCTGAGGAATTTGGCCTTTGTTGGCCCTTAAATATACTAATTTTTGGGAAAAGATATATCTTCATCTCTTTTCAATTGAATGTGTGGGAGTACATTTTTAATTGACTTATTATTTTATGGATAAAGAAATATATATTTTTATATAATTTTCCCAATGCCGTGAAGTAGAAAATGTAATAAAATATACTGTGACCGTGAAATGAAAATGAAACAAAACATATAAGCAGAAGTTAATGCACAACGTGAATAATACAATTTGAAACACGCGCTATCAAAATAAAACAAGTCGGCAATTAGAAGGAAAGTGCCCGCAATAATCGATTGGATCGTTTTCTTTACATTTAACATTTGTGTGGTAATTTTTTACAAAACAAATTATACACAATTATTATTATTCGCATTTCGAGTACACACGCACTAAAAATATTGGCAATTATTAAGTTAAATGTCACACAATTTGATGATGTTTTTAAGTGCTAAAATGCGGGAAACCCTTGATTTTTTAAACGCATTTAATGCATAACGTAAGTAACATTCGATACGCCCGTTAATTTTTATACTTGATACAAAAAAAAAATCGTTTTAAAATGCCTGGAAGAGCCAGATTGACAGAAAAATTTGGTTCTGATAAACGAAAAAACAGGCCACGGCAACAACCAAGAAACGTTGAACAAAGGCAATCTCTTAATGGGAATCGAAGATCGCGAATCTATAGTACAACGAAGATCGACAAAACCAAAATGAGAAACGCCCGCAGACTAAAGCCATGTATCGATTACGCGCGGCAAACCATCGAACATTGGCTCTAAAACTACTATGTGTAAATATGCTTCTAAACTAACATAACATATTTTTTTAATCCATTTTTAGTTTTTTTTAGTATTAATATTAACATTTCTCTAAATATTTAATTTATTTTGAATTATGGTAACACTGAATAGCGCATGGAATTTTATTTTATTCCTAGCAGCATTGCGTTCTTGATGTTTGTTTAAGCGACCAGCCATATTGTCTGCTACTTTGCTCGACGTAACATGTGTGTTTTGGTGTACTATTTCTTAATTTTTTTAAATAGTTTAAATAGTGTTCTGTGACTATTATTAGTGTGTTAAATTTCATTTTGACGAACTTAGTATAATTTTTGTATGTGATTCGTACCGGCCTAAAGCAATTGTGAAAATATTGTTATTTTTTGTATAGTTATTGTGAAATGGGGAAAGTTAAAGACTTATCGCCACGTAAAGTTGCAGAAGTGCAGACTTTTTTGAAGGAAAAAATATATTCCCAAAGAGAAATTGTAGCAAAACTCAAGGTTTCGCAGAAACCTGTGAGCCGCGTTAATATGGGCTTGGACCGTAATGAGGAGTACGAGTATGTTCACACTCGAGTGAGGAAATGTGGAAGAAAATTAATAAGGACTCCTCGAACAGAAAGAAAACTCGTGAATATCTCCTTGCAAAATAGGAAATGCACATCGACTGACCTGAAATCACAACTCCACTCCTTGGGAGTCGACATCTCACCTAGAACTGTTCGCAGAACATTATTTAACGCGGGACTATCAGCTCGAAGACCACGAAAGAAGGCCAAAATCACTTTTGCGATGGCTAAAAACGATTTGTATGGGCAGAAGAACACAAAGATAAGACAATCGAAAACTGGAAGAAGGTAATATTATAATGCCACTGTTGTTTATTTACAATACATTTTTATACCATATTTATTTAAAAAAAATACTAAAATGAATTCCCTTAGACTTTTTCTATATTCCGTTGTGGTGCAGCTAATATTCATTTTTTAATGTCAAAATGTTTATGCTACTTCCAGATGTGTTTCAGTTATGAATCCACTTTTCAAATATCAGAAGAGACCAGCCGATATGTACGAAGGAGGCCAAATGACACGTTTAAAGAAGAATGCATCCAGCAAACGGTTAAGGATCCTACATCAGTTATGGTCTGGAGAGTCATGTCCGTTAAATGCCCTGGTAGATTATATCTGTAGCGTTATGGCAGAAGTTGATATGTCCGTTTTTTGTATATTGGGTTTATTCTCCCAATTTATAGAAAAACATTTCTCAGTATGTTGTGGCAAAACTTGGTGTGTCAGTCATTATCCTAACAAAAGATATACCGTTTGGAAAAACTTGATATGTCAATTTATTAAAAATAATGAGGAGCCAAAATATGTTATGTTACATATCGTTGTTTGGCATTACACAAATACAAAATGAGTCATGTGGTCCTTATCATGTGGTGGCAATACTTGATATGTATAATTATCAACATCTGGCAACTCACACGTTTTGCAAAAAAAATTGAAACGGTGTGAAAATCGTACAGTTGTCAACGAAGCTGTTGTCACCGACATACGAGTATTTCTTCTCCTGTAAACTAAGGTAAAACTTGTTTGAGTCTAAGTTTCCAGCTCGACGTGTATAAACAAGTTGGCCCAGTCAAGCGGCGGAACTGGGTCGGGACTGCCAGGCTACAGCGAGCACTGTGCACAGTGGAAAGTGCTCCAATTAGGCGCCACCGCACTTGACAAGGTCCGATTCTAATTCCGTATTTCATCTGCGTCGTTTTCCATCTGTTCTCTTTGACACCATTTCCCGCCCTCAATTGCCTTTTTCCGTTATGAAAGCCAAGAAAATATCGCGATGTAACTTGAAATTATACGAGTAAGTATTATTTGCTACGGGTGGTCAATCCTTTTGTTTTAAACAGGCAATCCACCCAAACTAGGATGATTTGTGCCACCAAATCAAAGGCATTATGCAATTACACGAGTCCATTAAACCAATTTAAAAAAATTACAATTCTAGATAATTTCAAGTTTCAACTTACGATTAAAAAATTGAACAATCGACCTATAAGTGGAAAAGTTCCTCGAAGAAAGAAGAAACGCAACATTCATTGGATGCTCGATTCTTAATGCAAGATGCTACGACACAATCAGCCATAGTTTCTTAAAGTGGATGCAACCACCCCTCCTGTTGGCGCTGGAGGAATCTGGGGAGGAGGGCGTTGCTGGACCCAGGGACAGTAAAGAAGGCATAAGAGAAACAAGTGGGCAGGGAGAAGACTAACTTACTGTCACGCATCGTCGCCAGAATCATACTTATCAACATGTTGGTCCAACAAGTCCGAACGGTTGATAGATAACCTATTTAGTTGAACGCGGATTTAGTTCGGTCACAAGTATTTTACGGGAGGTGTGAATAGAAACGATACGAGAGGTATGAGTGGAATTAATGATAAGAATGGAAGGGATTAGTCCGAAGAAGGAAGGGTTTGTTCGAGATAGAAGGAATAATTCGAACAACTGCACGAGAGTGGTTATACTGGAAGAAACAATGGTGAGTATACCATAGTATAGCTGAAAATGGCGAGCGTTTGAAAAATATGAATGATATCAGTCTTCAACAAGTAAGAAGGACTGTAAAAATGAATAAAGTAAAACCGCCTGGTTACGATGAAGTGAGCACATAACTAATAGTGTATGGGGTGAACGAATGATCGAGTGGATGAAACAGTTTTCAACAAATGTTGGGAATCTGACTACATATTGAAAGACTGGAGGAGTGCATTGATCGTTCCGTTGTATAAAGGTAAGGATGCAAGAAAGGAGCGTGGAATGTACAGTCCCATTAGTTTGTTGAGTGTAGTTAGTAAACTGTGCAAAAATCCTTATGAAATTCAGAGTAACAACAGACTAAAAAAAGTGTGGGGTGTATTTTTCAGTGGAAGAGTGGATATGGGTGGATCAGATTTCCTCTTTGCGTTTGCTTGTGGAAAAAGGTACGGCAAAAAATAAAAAAGTATATTGTGCGTTCGTGAACTTGGAAATAGTATATTGCCGCGTGATAAAAGCTATGGAAAATATTGAATGTAAGTTATACGTCGTATTGCGCTGTTATATGCCAAAAATATAGCACGTATTAAGAGTAAATGGTACCTTGATAAAACGGTTTAATATTTCGAAAGGGATAAAGCAAGGATATGCTATGTTATCCTGGTTGTTCAATATTTATATAGATTCATATATAAACTACAGAAATCCATCGGTCGCATACAAATGTCCAATGAGAACGTTTGTGGATTGCTGTATGCAGTTAACAGGGTAGTGTCGGCAAAATTTGATAAGTATGGGTATATCTGAGAATGAATATTGCAAAATTCAAAGTAATGGTGATAGAAAAGTGTGAAAGGAAAAGTAAAGGCGATATATAGGTGAATAATAAAAGAACAGAGGAAGTTGAGGAATTATGTTGTTTGGGTGGAATTTTCTCAGATGATGGAAGATTTAAAAGGGGTATCTAACGGCGTGTAGCGATAGGAAACAAAGTAACTGGGGCAGAAAATATATATACTCGAACCGGAGAGTATTAAAATCTGCTATAATGATACTCCATAATAGTATTTTGGTGTCAACTTTGATGTATGGGAGTGAAATGTGGACGTGAAAAAAGACTTAGAGGAGTCGAATAAATGGTGTAGATATGCGTGGCAATTAAGGCAGATGTGTTAAGTAAGATATCGGTATGTTGAAGAATGAATGAATGAATGGAGAAATAATAACAAAACAGATTTATAGTGTAAATGCGAGTAGAAGGCGTGTGACAGGAAGACTAAGGAAAGTTTGGTTGGATCATGTGAATGGCATTCTGAATGAAAGAAATGTAGAAAGTCAGAAAAATCAAAGAAGTTTTATGAATGTAGGTAGGAGAGGATTTGTGTCGAGATAGGAAAGTCTGACGCTCTGCCCTCTCTGCCTACATTGGCAAGGGATTGGCTTGATGGCGTGTATGTATATCTCGTTATTAAATATTCTAATAGGGAGTTCCAAAACGTTAAATTTAAAACCTTTCTTTAAAAAATATATGAGTATTTGTACGACGCGATTGAATAATTTAAAGCGGAAGAGAAACGGGCGGAAACGGTCGCGATATGAACAGTATAAGGGTCGAAAATATGTAAAGTTTAAAAAAAAAAGCGCAAAGATATGCATAAAAAGTACCCCAGGTGTAAGAAAATCTGTTAATAAAAGGGTGTTTCTGCAGTAAGCGTGTTGCGGCTTATTGCTCACGCTCAGGCTCCTGTTATTACGCGCAATAAGGTCGTTCTGTCCTCCCCACCTCTCCTCTAATAAGAAATTCGCACATATTCTATGTTGATATTGGACTAATTTTATAAGAGCGATATCCGCTGAAACATGAATAAATACTGTATCATAGAGATACATGCATTGAGAAGAATTTGAGTAATATTTTCACAGATTATGTAAGAGTTAAGAGAGGTATCGAACGGCGTGTAGCGATAGTAATCAAAATCAACGGGGCACTTAAACATATGTACTCAAACCGGACAGTAATCTCCCAAGTTATTAGTCCACATTAGTATTTTGGTGTCAACTTTGACGTATGGGAGTGAAACGTTGGCGTGGAAAAAGACAGGAGCAATATAAATACTGTAGAGGTGCGTGCATTGAGAAGAATACATGGAGTGACCCTGCATGACAGAATACGGAATGAAATGATAAGAGACGAATGTGAACTGAAGACTGATGTGGTAAATAAGGTAAATAAAAGTACGTTGAGAAATGTGTGGTTTGAGAAGAATACATGGAGTGACAATGTATGACGGAATACGGAATGAAGTGTCGAGGGATGAATGTGAACTTATGGCTCGTGTGTTAGATGAAAAAGAGTACGTTTGGGCATGTGGAACGAATGAATGAAGAAAGACAAACAATACAGATATACAGTACTCGGCGGTAAGTAATGCACATCGGGCTTAAGAAAGAGACTGTCGGCCATAATCGGCTAATTTCAGCTTTGTAGAGCGTCGTCTCTGTCCCTAGAACGCTTGACAACGACCGACAAATCGCGACGGAACACGTGTATGAAAGACAGAGACGACGCTCTACAAAGCCGAAGTTAGCCGATTATGGCCGACAGTCTCTTTCTTGAGCCCGGTGTGTATTACTTACCGCCGGGTACTGTACATTGCAAATGTAAGGCGTGCGAGAGGAAGACCAAAGAAAGAATGGTTAGATCAAGTGAATGAACATACTGAAAGAAGGAAACGTAGAAAGGCATATAAAACGTAGTTGTACGAGTGTGAGAGGAAAATTAAGGAAAGTTTGGTTAGATCAAGTGAATGACATTATGAAAGAAAGAAATGTAGAAAGTCAGATAAATCATAGAAGTTGTATGGATGTAGGAGAGGCTAAGGATGTGTGTCGAGATATATGAGAGTATAGCGCTCAGTCCCCTCTGCCTACCTCAACAGGGAAATAGGACGATGGTATGTATGTATCACAACTAGCTAAAAAAAAAAGCCCACCCGTGGATGTGCGAAAACATTATAATTACTTACCATTTGTGTTAATCGTTCCACCCACTTCATTCTATCCCATCACACGCCCATCCCTTCTGTCCCGTGTTTTGCCATTGCTGCATATAACCATTCATCAAATTATTTCCCTTTGCCTGCCGGCGTCTCCCATTTTGGTTTAGCCGATCTTCTTTGGAGATCCGTGATCGATTCTCATAAAGATGTCATTGTTCAGCATTTATACTATATACATAGTTTACCGATGTAGCCGTCGTTGTCCGGTTTTTCTTCGCTTTGCAGCAACACGCTCTTGTTCTGTCGATCGCGGTGTTCCGGGCATTTTAAAACGTTTTTTTTTTCGTATAAAGTTAAAAAATCAACGGTGACACTGAATGTTACTAACTTTTAACATTAAATACGTTAGTTTTTTTAAGCATTTTATCACTTTAAAACATCAAATCGCTTGATATTTATCTAACTTAATAATTACCCGACATTTAAGTGTGCGCGTATCCGAAAAACAACGAAATGTATTTTCATTTGTTAAATAGAAAATTTATTTTCATTTGTTTCGTAAAAAAGTACAAAACAAATATTTTTGTTCCTTTTTTAAAATTAACGATCAAATTTAATATTGCCAGTACCTACCTTCCAATTCCCGACTTATTTTACTTCGATATCATGCGTTTGAAAATTAGAATAAATACGTAACGCAATAACTCCTGCATACAACACATGTTTTGTTTCATTTTCACTTCACGGTCACAATATTTGTTTTGCTTAATTTAACACAGTATTAGGCAAATTATATAGTTATAATGGATAATTTCGATATTGTTTCGATATAAATAATCTTCGTGTCTAAAATATAGTGTATCGCTACAATCAAATGAATACAGGCGGCCCTCGACTTTCGTACAATTCACTATTTCGCACATTTTTAAAGATTTTTGTCGATAATTCAAAAATTGTTCGCTTCCATGCAGTCGCTCCCATTTTTTTGCAAGAACTTTAATATATGGAACGCAATAAACGATAGTAAAGACTCGTGGGCTGAAATAAAAGAGTCAACAATGAAAGGTTCCTGGAAACAATTATGCCCACAAATGACGAGTGATTTTACAAATTCTGAAGAAACTCAGGAAACTATCACAGATGAAATAGTTAGCCTAATGAATGAACTAAACTTGGACGTCAACAACGAATATGTTAACGAGTTGATTGAATCTCACTCAGTACCTCTGTCAAATGAATACTTAATTGAGCAACAAGAGTTAAATGAAATACACAATGAGAGGGAGGAAGAAGCTGATAAAATCGTCAAAACTTTGACAATCAAAAATATGAATGAAGCCTTCATGCATCTTGACAAATGTTTGACTATCACGGACGAATGTGATGGAAGACCAATGGAGAACGTATATCTCAAGTACGTAGGGCGATTGAGAAAGACACAGCATGTTATACAACTCTTGACAAGTTTATAAAGAAAACACTTGAAAGCACTTAAACACGCTTCGTTAACTTAATTATGTATTATATATTGATAAATATATATTTTTAATATATTATTGATCAATAAATATTATTATTGATAAATAAATATTTTAAAATACAATTTTTATGTCTTTTTTACATCCCTCTACTTTCGAACATTCAACATTCGCACACATTTTCAGGAACCAATTATGTGCGAAAGTCGAGGGCCGCCTGTATATTGAATGATTTATAAAAAAACAGGTCGCGGGCCGTACAAAACACCACAAACATACGTTCCACATGCTAAAACCATCTCAGACTGTTTTTCTATATCTTGTTCAACACATCATTCCTAAGTTCACACTTATCTTTAATCCCTTCATTAATTCCATTTTATTTCATACATTCTCACCTCGTGTATTCTTCTAAGATAGAAATGGTCTGTTTTGTTGTATATTCACTAATTAATTTCTTGCAGGCGTTCTATATAAAAAAAGTAAATTAATGAATGAATTAACATTACCCATGACGAGTATAATAAAAAGCACAATACAAAGTGAGGGATCAGGGTACTTGTCGTAAGTACTTCTGTAGATGACTATGTAGGTCCATTTGCGATAGACATATCCTGTTACATACTCGTATACAGCAAGGAGTTTAGTTTCTTCTTTGTCGATTGGGTCTGTTGCTGTTTGCCCCCATTTGTACCGAACAATCTCATCTCTTGCGCTGTCCACCGTGCATTCTGCTGACTTCTATCAGCTCACCAAAGAGGATATTTCTTCGAGTCTGTATTCAGATATATGGAAATATCTTGTTCAACTATTTTTTTTCATTATTTGATTATTTTAAAGCTTTTTTTTTTTTAAGTAACGTTATCGTTCATCCCGCAATTGGCACCAATCCTCGTAACTCTTGTCTGATTGGTAGGAAGAGACTGCTGTTTGACAACGATCGAACCATTGTAATTTGTTTTATCAAACACTGTTTATTCCACTTATTGTAACGGTATAACCCTACCGGTTTCAAGGCTTTCACCTCATCTTCAGGGGAGCACAAACAAGACCTCATCTTCAGGGGAGCACAAACAGTCTTGTTTGTGCTCCCCTGAAAATGAGGTGAAAGACTTGAAACCGGTAGGGTTATACCGTTACAAAAAGTGGAATAAACAATGTTTGATAAAACAAATTACAATATCTTTAAGCCTCCACAACGTTAATGCCTTAAGTATAAACAATATAATCTAACCATTACGTATTTTATAATGATTCAGCCCATTGAATCTCAAGCTGTGGGTCGCCACCCGTAAGAGAGTCGCGAAAATAAAAATAACTTTCTAACTTGTATAAATGTTTTTTTTTTTTTATGAAAAACAAGCATATTAAATTGTTTTTAAATCAGTCCATAGTCCAAGTCAATGTGCAAAGTTTTTTGCAGGAGACTGCGAAGTCTTTGTTTTTATTACCGTTTGGGGGGGGGGGGGGGTCGTAAGGTTAAAAGAAGGTTGAGAAACATTGATCTAGTCCGTAACAAAACGTAGGGTGCCTCAATAAGTGTCCGCATAAATTTTATACACTTTATAAAAATGGACATCCTACTTTGTACTTCTCGAATACCAGATATAAATACATACGCCAATATACACACCATCTAAGTACAGTAATCCTTCCATTTAAACGAATTCTCTTATACGCGATTTATTCTGAATGAAATTTTAAGACGTAACATAAATGACGGTTAAATTCGATCTCACCAACACTAACTCTATTATATGGGATAAAATAATTCCCATATAGCGCGATCTACACTAGATCCTAGTGTAGATCCAAATTTCTTATTTTTTTTATGAGCGCAACGAAGAGGGAACTACCCAAAGGGACTCCTTCTCCGGTGGTGACACAGCTGAGTTTGAAAATAATAGTAGTGACGACGGACTTAAGGTCCGACATCACGGGAGAAGGAAAATGACTCCAACGCAGTATTTTTTTTTCTTATAAGACCTGGAGTTCAAACAGCCCAGCAAGTTGCCAGTACTTTCACAGAATATTTTGAATGCAACAAAACTACCCTTTGACCCCACTAGACCAGAGTAGCCAACCGGTCCGAAGATGGACCGGTGTAAGGCTGAGTGGAGTTCCCATAGGAAATTACTCACTCGATTATCATCGCTGTACCACAAGATGTGATCTGCGGATTGATCCAGATGGCATCCGCAAAAATTGCAACAGGGCGAAGAGACAAAATTGAAGCTAAAAAAAACTTGCAATTAAAGTTCCCATGGCCAGAGAGAAATTGTTTAGTCCAATGGTTTGAGTGTACCCACAGGGAGTCGAGGCGCGCCCTGATGCAAAAAAATAATTTTAATGCATGTCTTACCTCGGAGGTTGACGACTGCTTTATTAGTAACCATGGCTTACTCATAAATCCTAAGAAGTCTCAAGCGATCCTCATTGGCAGCCCTCAGTTTCTCGGTAAATTCAACACGGATTTACTTCCTCCAATATGACTTGATGGCTCTATCATACCATTACATAAAATTGTTAAAAACCTAGGAGTGCTAATAGATAACACTCTCTCACGGCGAGATCAAATACATGAGGTAAGCCGAAGGATCTTCTTCAGCCTTCATTCCCTTAAAGTGATGCAAAGATTCCTTCCAACCAAAACCAAAAGTTTACTCGTACAATCTCTGCTCTTTCCGATTCTGGACTATGCGGACGTATGTTACTTGGATGTTACAGAGGAACAGCTGGACTAATTACAGCGTCTTCAAAATGTGTGCCTAAGATTATTTTTTGACCTACGTAAGTACGATCATATAACTTCATACCAGAAGGCATTGAACTGGTTGAATGTTAGAAATAGACGCCAAATTCACATATTGTTTCGATTGTATAATATCCTTAACTGTCCCGCCGCCCCATCTTATCTCGCCGAGAATTTTCAGCGTCTTTCCAAACATGGATTTGCGCTACGCTCAAACAGAGATTGTCTATTGGCCTTCCAGTTCACCGCTCCTCTTTCTTTACGTTGTCCTTTACTGTCCATGCAGTGAGACTCTGGAATCAGTTACAAACCAATGTAAGAATCGCTCTGTCTTTGGCATGCTTTAAGAAGCGACTGAAAAACCTCTTAATTTCTAGTCAGTAAAATAACGTGTTTCATTCCTGATTTTTCCTTTCCTCTCCACCATCCCTTCCTTTACTTTTGATTGATGATATCTCACTTCATATGAAAAAGAATGTTCGGGTGACTGCCCGTCTTTGTGGGGTTCGTGGGCATGTACTCACGTATATGTTTGTGGATTTCGTTGGGATGGACAGTCATTTGAATGATTTATGCGACCACGTAACTTGCTTCATTAACTTTTGTCTGGTTGGTTATATATATTTTCATAAATGTAGAATTTGTTTTACTTCCGTGAATATTTCACGGGTTGCAACTAGTCATAGTATAAATAGGTCAAAACCCGTACGATGATTGTCGTCGAAGAAAGAATACGAGAATTGAATTTTGAATACAAGAGAGCGAGAGAGGAATACTTGGATTCTCTCCGAAAGTAATTCGAAATTTGAATCACGGTAGGTCCGTGATACTGAACGAATTTTAAATACCTAGCTTACAATTTTTGAACCTGTGTAAAAGGGGACGATGTATACATGATATACGAGTATATAAACAAATTCTATATTTATGAATATATATTTTCATAAATGTAGAATGTGTTTTACTTCCGTGAATATTTCACGGGTTGCAACTAGTTCAATATATATGTACATATATCACAAAATATAGCCAATTAGACTTACGTAACTGTGGACTACATGATACACTGTTGATGGTTTTTGTTCGGAGTATCGGTCCGATTTAAGGACACCTTACTCCTTCATCGAATGTTGTAAACGGAATTGAATATTTCACGGGTTGCAACTAGTTCAATATATATGTACATATATCACAAAATATAGCCAATTAGACTTACGTAACTGTGGAACACATGATACACTGTTGATGGTTTTTGTTCGGAGTATCGGTCCGATTTAAGGACACCTTACTCCTTCATCGAATGTTGTAAACGAACTTGGAATATTTTGGTTAATGTGGGACACACATTTTATACTGGTAAAGTACTTATATTTGTTATAAGTGGAACAACGTTTACATAGAACGAGAAGAATTGGATTTATCGAGAATCTAATTGAATGGATAGATCAAAAAATTTAACATACACATGATGGGCTCACTTGTAGCACGAGACGCAAGTTGCTTTGCAGAATGGAAACATCCCACATGTTGATGCAGGGTTACTCAACTCGCGAGGCAAAGTATTGTCCTTAATGTTTCGTTTATACAATGTCATTTATATGAATAAAGAAGAGCACAGAGTGAGTAGCTATTTCTAAATATTATGGTGATATTCTGGCGAATACTATATGTTATATTATTGGGTTGATGCAAAAGTAATGATCGTTTTTTATGATCCCAGGTAAAAAAAATCCCAGGTAAGAAATGATGAATAGTATCTTCTTTTAAATGATTCCATTGTATAAAGGATGCTTTCCCTCTACTTTCTATTCAGTTTTGGCCTGGCCAGAGTACAGTGAAAAGCCCTTGTATTTTTTCAAAATGTCGGTCGATAAAGTGCATTTACGTCATTTTTTACTTTATGAATTCCGTAAAGACAATACCGCGAGTGTGGCAACCAAAAACATTTGCGACGTGTATGGAGCAGATGTCATCAAAGTTCGACAGGTACGAAGATGGTTTACAAAATTCCGATCTGAGGATTTTTCACTATTTGATAAACCACGTACCGGGCGGCCATTGAAGTCTGATGACAACAAGTTAAAAGTCATAATTGACACAAATCCACGTCTAACCACCAGGGAGATCGCGTCGATGATGGGAGTCAACCAAACAACCGTATTAAGACATTTGAAGCGTATGGGGATGGTTTCGCGGTACAACGTTTGGATACCTCATCAATTGTCGGCTGCCAATTTATTGGATCATGTTTCAACGTGCTTTGCTTTGAGTGCGAGAAAAAAACATGAACCTTTTTTGCATCGTTTGGTAACAGGAGATGATAAATGGGTCGTGTACAACAACGTGACAAGAAAAAGATATTGGGCTATACCTGGACAAGCCCCATTAATAACTTCGAAGGCCGAAATCCATAAAAAAAAGTAATGCTTTGTGTTTGGTGGAATTGTAAGGGTATTGTGTATTTTGAACTCTTGGAACGCAATCAGACAATTACAACAGAACGATATTGTCAGCAATTATCCAAATTGAACATCGCCCTTCAAAAGGATAGACCAGAATTGGTAAACAGAAAAGGGGTAGTGTTTCATCCCGACAACGCGTGACCACATGTGGCTTTGATGACCCAATACAAGCTAAATGAGTTGAATTGGGATGTTATCAAGCATCCACCGTATTGTCCAGATCTAGCTCCTTCCGATTTTCATTTATTACGATCGCTGCAAAAAATTTTAAATGATAAAAAATTTGATACAAAAGAGCAGGTAAAAACATCCCTTACTTCATTTTTCGCATCAAAATCCACGGAATTTTACACTAATGGTATTAATAAGTTGATAGAAAGATGGGAGAAGGTTATAAGAACTGATGGAAATTATAAAATTGATTAAATAAATATTACAAATCTAAAAAAAAAATGTTTAATTGTATATGTAAAAAACGATCATTACTTTTGCATCAACCCAATATATAGTTATATTAAAAATATCTAAATTGTTACAAAACTCATTTCCAAATATCTCCATACGAATTATAGATGAGTTGTTTATATAACAAGTGTAACAATTTTCGGTATATGTGTATGGTAAAAAGTATTGTGTTGTCTTGTGGGTATACGAAATGAAATGCTTTCAAGTAAGTAAGACGCATAGATAACTGAGTGAGTGATTTCGTATATTTAAAATATCGCCTATTTATTTTACATTGCATTCGATGGTTTCATTTACGCGCAGTTTTCCTGGAATCAATTACCCGCGTAAATGGAGGGAAACCGTATAATTAGATTTATGACAGTCACGTTTAGGCATGCCCTGTATAGATATGAATGTATTTCCACTCGAGTATAAGAGATCAATACCGGTTTAGCGCGGAGGGATCTAATTTTACCGATACAGGACCGCCACGACCCCTGGCGGGCCTTCCATGCCAGGCCGTCTCTCTTTCGGGGCAGGCAGAGAGGAGAGAGCGACTGTCTTCAGCAAATAGCAGTGTTCTGACTTCAGATACATGTAGTAATTCACCAATCGTTAGAATGCATATCTGGTATGTTGGTTATTTTTAATAATAATAAAAGGACAATTTATACAGCGCCGTTTAAAGAGCAAACTCTCTTTAACCTTTCCCTTCCTGTGCTAAAAAAATCCACGCGTTCCGATGCTGTGTATTCAATACACATGTACAAATAAGCGAATTAAAATAAGAATATCTATAGCCAATCGCTTAAATTAATAAAATTTTAAGTAAAGTGTTAAAAATAAATTAATTAAATTTTAAGTCAAAAGTTAATTGCTGAAAACATGAAAAAACCATCGGCCGACGTTCACAAAACGGGCGATGCGACCACCTCAAATTTCTGCCCGAAAGTTACTGAAGCGAGCGAACTGAGATTCTACGAGTATTTCTTACGTTCCCATACACCGAAATAGAGTGAGACGTGAATAGCGTCACTTCCTGACCCATAGCGGTTTTTTAGAATGAATATACGTACGTCACACTCTGGCACACGTTTGATTGTATCGGTGAATTTATTCCCGATTTTCACAAAATATCTCTGATGTGGCCGATAAGTGCTAATTGTTATTAATATTATTTTTTCATTCAATGCGTAAATGTATTACGGAGGAATACCTAAAATCTGAACCCAGTATTTATTATATTTATGGAGATATTGAAGTGTTTAGAAGCAATGTGCACTAGTTACACATCACAGGGAAGGAAGGGTTAAGAGAGCTGTAACTTGGGACTCGAACATATTATTGACAGATCAAAAACACCACAAAATGAATACACATAAGTGTCATGATAGGAAGGAGGTGGCTGCGACCATTAGATTAAGTACTTCCCCACATCTGTATTGTATTACACTTTTGTTGCATACAGTAAAATGTGGCAATCTCTTCCAACCAACCGGAAAATTTTAAAGTGACCTTAAGTGAAAACCAGACTGAAATTCTTTTTAAAAAAATCTGGGTTCCAGCGGGAGTTAAACCCGCAACCTCCGGGTTGGGAGTCAGACGTCTTACTAACTAGGCCACGGAGATATATTCCATATAGTTTCTAGTTTTTGCTGTATTTTATTTAAAAATGTATTTACCATTACTAATTATTATAAAGCGTTCCGTTTTTTCTTTGTTAAAAGAAAAATACATTCATAGATCAACCTTTTAATGACCATGCCCTAATGTAGACATAGTTATAGTTAAAAAAATATATGATATAGCCAAATACAGGACACCCATTTCTATATGTATTTAAAATATTTCTTATTTATTTTTCGTCATTTCGTTCAGAAAAACATAATTGGTAAGAAAAATGCAGAAAATGTGACAGTAACACATTTGACTTAAGCTGTAGTGAAATGTACGCGTGTAGTGTTATAATTTTGATAAGACCTTTCAAATAGGGTTGACTTCAAGCGCTACCTTAAGCTGCACACGCCACCCAGAATCTTTAGCACTGAGAGGTTGACCACAGGGCCAGCAACGGCAAAAGTTCTATCATAGTTGAGTTCAGGAGAGTCTCTCTCCGGCATTACCTCTTTTTTTTCTATTAACTGTAAGACTGTTTATGTAATTTTAAATATTAACTGGAAGACTGGTTATGTAATTTTATCTATTAACTGGAATACTTGTGATGTAATTTTATATATTAACTGAAAGACTGATTATATAATTTTATCTACTAACTGGAAGATGGTTATGTAATTTTATATATTTGCTGGAATACTGGTTATGTAATTTTATCTATAACTGGAAGACTGGTTATGTAATTTTATCTATTAACTGGAGGACTCGTTACGTAATTTTGTATATTAACTGGAAGACTAGTTATGTAATTTTATCTATTTGCTGGAAGACTGGTTATGTAATTTTATCTATAACTGGAAGACTGGTTATGTAATTTTATCTATTAACTGGAGGACTGGTTATGTAATTTTATATATTAACTGGAAGACTAGTTATGTAATTTTATCTATTAACTGGAAGACTGGTTATGTAATTTTATATTGTATATTAACTGGAATACTCGTTATGTAATTTTATCTCAAGTGTTTTTTTGTAATTTGTCCTATAATTTCAAACTCTTGTTGCCCTAAAGAGAGATTTTTTATTCACTATTTTCATCTCAAATCTTCTATTATTGATTGAATTGAATAAATTATATTTGATTATACATATAACAATAACAGAAAGGTTTTGTCAGAAAGAAAGGTTCGTTCGAGATGGAAGGAATATTTTGAACTGTACGAAAGTGGTGATACTAGTAGAAACAAAAGTGAGTCTGGAACAGCCGAAAATGGCGGGCGTTTGAAAAATCTAAAGGTTGTACTGTTATAACATAATAACATACATATGTTTATTCAAAGTACAAAAACGCATAATACACCTTTTTATTTTTTCCCATGCATTTTTCCACAAGTATACGCAAAAAAATCTGATTATATGCATCCCACAGTATCCTGTTGCAGAATAATCATTTGGATCAAAGAATGTAAAGAACAAAGCATATAAAGAACGCGTAAACCTGATACTGACAACACTCCGTACAAAGCAGAACAAAAAGCAGCGGCCCCAGTACCGGCCCTTGTGGTAGACCATACTTTACAATATCCTGAGAAGATTCTTCCTGATTTACAACAGACCGCCTTCTATTTGACAAATAAGATTTTTCCCAAGTGAGGGCGCTACCTAACCCATACTCATCCCTAACTCTGCAAGAGAATCTCACGACCGAAAGTACCAAAGACAACACTCATATCTAGAACAGTAAATAAAGCTATTTCCCCCTCAACAAATCTTCCCCCAGTCTTAAAACAACCTAACACTGTACGAGTATAGTTATATTTGCTATAAGTAGACTGATTACTTGAAACAAATTTGTTTCAAGTAATATGTTATATGAGTCAATCTGAACGGAAGTATTGGGTGTACAAATTAGTTCGGTCCGTTTTTTTTTTTTTTTTTTTGTTCAAAAATGCATATATTTCTAAACAAAATGAATGAACAGATCAATTAAAGTATTGTCCATCGCTGGCTACTACTTTTTCCCATCTCTCAGGCAATTTTCGAATTCCATCTCGAAAAAATTACTCGTCTTTTGAGGCGATCCAAGTTTGGAGCCAATTTTCGGTTTCTACGAAAGAAGTAAACCGGTGACTTGCCAAATCGTGCTGCATCCTTCGGAACAACCAGTAATCAGAAGGAGCAATGTCCGGGGAATACGGCGGGTGCGGTAAAACATCCCATTTGAGCGCTTCCAAATATTTTTTTACGACTTTTGCTACATGAGGCCGAGCGTTGTCATGAAGAAGAATAACTTGATCATGTCTTTGCTCGTATTCCGGCCGTTTTTCTCGCAATGCACGGCTCAAACGAATTAATTGTAGCCGATACCGATCGCCCGTAATGGAATCACCAGGTGTCAGCACCTCATAGTAAACAACACCCCTTTGGTCCCACCAGATACAGAGCATGATCTTCGAACCGTGTATGTTCGGTTTTGGTGTTGATGTTGAGGTCGATGGCAACGATTGACCGGGCTTAGCGTAGTATTTTTTCTTCTTGGGGTTGTCGTAGAATATCCACTTCTCATCTCCAGTTACAATCCGATGCAAACAACCTATTTTTTGTTGCCTTTGAATCAGCTGCTCGCAAGTGAAAAATCGCCTTTCAACGTATCTCGGTTTCAGTTCCTAAGGCACCCAATTTCCTTGTTTTTGAATCATTCCCATGGCTCTCAATCGTACGGAAACGGCTTGTTGAGTCACTCCCAATGATTCTGCAAGCTCCTCTTGCGTTTGACTCTGATCTTCTTCGAGTAATGCCTCTAATTATTTGTCCTCGAATTTTTTTGGCTGTCCAGAGCGAGGCTTGTCTTCGACGCTGAAATCTCCATCCTTGAAACGTCGAAACCATTCCCTACATGATTTATCAGTTGGAGCAGCGTCACCATAAACTTCGACAAGCATTCGATGGGCAAACTGAATATTATTGGCAGATGTCTAACCTCTCTGAAACCGCCAAAATCGGCTGTCACTGTGAACCATTCATAACAGCCAGAGCCATCTTTTGGAAACGGACCGAACTAATTTGTACTCCCAATAAGTTTTTCAACAAGTTCCGATAAAACAGGTAAATTAAAAATAGTTTGGATATAAATTTCCTTTTTTATAACCGGAGCCATGGAATTTTTAAACACGAAGGGCATTATAGAGGGTGTAAGTAACCCATTGACAATTCGTTGAGTCCAAGGCAGAAGTTCTAAAAAATTTCCTCAACAACCAAGTTGGTATAGAATCTACATCACCTTCAAACTACTATCACCTGGAAATGTTTCACCATCGTTTCCTTCGTCGAATTCTTCGGATCCACTGCAGTGATCGTGTCACAAATGTTTCGGTCCTGCAACGCTTCAACTGTAAACCTATAAAGGATATGGTTGTTATGGTGAAATTGTGGTGGACCGGATATGTGATATGCATGGGCGATCATAGGCACCAAAAACGCGTCTTGTACGGGGAAATAGTGGGCAATCGAAGGGCTGGCGGGCAGAGAACGCGCTATAAAGACAGTCTGCGAGAGTCCCTGACTTTGTGCGGAGCATCTGAGGACTGGGGAGCTGTTCTCGGGCTGATGTAATGAACGGTAAGACATGTAAAAAAAACAGCCTGCTGCGAACATGTGCCAATATTCCCAGGCGACTCAGCAGGGTACACATATCTGTGACATCTGCGGGAGGAGTACGCATATGGTTGTTTTCTCACAAAAAATCACACGATCGACCTGAGAGCAGCTCGAAATTGACGTTGGAGTGGCGAGAGGGTCCTCGACTATGAGGACCAACAATGACGACGTCTAATCACTTCTCTGATTCGGTTCTTCGAAATATTCCTTACATTCTGAACGAACCATTCTTTCTTCCGACAAAACCCTTCTATTTGATTCGACTCTGAACACCCGTTTAATTTTTTCTCGTTTACTTCCTACTAAAATATTTTCATATTTCCCTTCGCATTCTAACTCATCTTTCAGCGACAGCTGTAATAAATGACAAACATCGCTCAAAACTCAACGTGGGACAGGTAATGAGGTGAGCTATATTTAGTTTCATTCAAAGATTTGAGAAATACAAGTTTACCCATTTCACGATTTAATAAAAAAAAATAGGACACCACGAACAAATCTTTTAGGTACCATGAAATAAAAAGTTTAAAAACCGCTGCTAACGTTGCTGTAAAGGGGGTCGTAGTGGTTTGGCATTAGAACAAGCAGTAGGTGAGGCCCTTGCCTTGTGTCAGATGTGTCGGTCGGTACCATTACTGTAATAGTCTCCGTAAACGCGGTTTCGCTTTCCATTGTTTCAGTTACCAGCGATTCAAAAGTATTCAATGAAAAAATTCCAACGTATCGTCAGAAGGTCAAGAGTAGATTGACGTTACGTCATTCTACTCACTTCCGTATCCAGAAAGTAAGTGTACTGAGGCTCTCACGGATTTTATATTCGACATGTTGGCTACACTTCCGTGTAGCCTGACCCTTCCCCTCCGCAACGAGACCGGTTCGAGGTCAGTACGTTGAGAAGTGTCGACGCGACAACACGTTTCGTGAAAAATGACAACCCAATCTCCCGCCAAGTGCGAAATTTTGTAAAAAGGCAAGAGTTTTTGAGGCGCTGCAAACTCCATGGAGATGAATTTCTCCGCTCCATCGTTACTGGAGATGAAACTTGGGGTGCACACTACACGCCTGAAACCAAAAGGCAGTCTCAACAGTGGTGTCACACCTCTTCACCCTCCGCCAAAAAGTTCAAAACCACAATTTCAGCCAAGAAAATCATGGCTTCCGTGTTTTGGGACTGTCAAGGCATAATTTTAATTGAATATATGCCTCAAGGGGAGACCATCAACTCTGCAAGATACTGTGAGACCCTAAAAAAATTGCGGAGGGCGATTCAGAACAAGAGGAGAGGCATGCTGACAAAGGGAGTCTGCCTGCTGCACGACAATGCAAGACCACACACGGCCAACGCCACGAAGGAACTGCTCGCCTCGTTTAAATGGGATTTCCTGAACCATCCCGCGCATTCCCCTGACCTAGCACCTTCAGATTACTATCTCTTTACCTCCCTGAAGCTGCACATGGGTGGAAAAAGGTTTTCAACCGACGAAGAGCTAAAGGAGGAGGTGGAGAAGTGGACGGAAGGGTTGGCGGGAAACTACTTCGAGGAAGGCATCAAAAAGTTGATACCCCGCTTCACCACCTGCATTGAGAGGAATGGCGACTATGTCGAAAAATAGCTTACATATGTACTACGGTAACCACGTAATTATTTTGTTTAAATAAAAAAAATTGTAACCTACAAAAATTCAGTACACTTAGTTTCTGGATATGCCTCGTACATCGTCCATATTATCGTTGTATTTCACTTTAGTTTTACATAGTACAACCTGGCAGGCTATTTGTCATGTTTCAATCTCTAAAAACCAGACTGTAAGACAATCATATAATTAACTTATCAATATAATAATTAAATGCTAATATAGGGTTCAGTACTATCCGCGATTACAGGCACACCCACTGGGGTTCTTGAAACGTATCATCGCGGATATGGGGGGACTACTGGATAAACAAACTACATACAAGTCGGTGATGAACGCCAAAATGCCGTGCAGTTCATGCCTGCATTATTGATAATGCATGCATGCATGCACGACACTACACTTTCACTGACTTACGTAAAATACTGCGAATCTAAACCGTGTGGTAAAATTTTTTTTTTTTTGTTTTTTTTTAACCTGGCGAGTTTATTGCCATGTGGCAATCTCTTCCAACCAACCAGAAAGATGTTTTTATAGGCCCTTAGTGTTGACCACACTGGAATCCTATTTTAAAAAAATCTGGGTTCCAGCGGGGTTCGAACCCGCAACCTCCGGATCGGCAGACAAGTGTCTTACCACCAGGCCACGGAGGTCGACAAATATGGAATCTTTCAAATATGAAGGAAACTGGAAATTTTGTTCTGTCGCATCTTCAGATTATTGACAAACCATTTCCACATACGTACGAGGGTCGTCCAGAAAGTAAGGTTACAACATTTATGTAGGATCGAAAAATGCTTGTATTTAATTGAAATTCACAGGATACTTCACAAATATATTAAACTATTTTTCAACGTAATCGCCGTCGAGATCGAGACATTTCTGTAGTCGGGGCACCAGCTTTTGTACGCCAGTGTCATAGACCTCCGCCGCCAGCTCTTTCAGCCACTTCTTCACAGCTTCCTCAACCTCCTGATCGTTGAAAAATTTCTCCGTGAAGGTCGTCAAGCGTCACACGGCGGTCATTTCGCACTTGTTCTTCAATTTTTTGCGCAAATTTCTCCGAAATCACTGCCTTGCCTCGTCGTGAGTATCAGTACGGCCTTCTCTGAACAACCTAACCCACTTCGTGACATGTTGTCGACTCATCACATCACTACCATAAACTTCCACGAGCTTCCGATAGATATTCGCGGCGGTATTGTTCTGCAAAGTCAAAAAACTGATGACTTGACCATTAAGTGTGTATTGTGGGGGGGCAGACATTGTTGCGCTTACTTAATGTACTATGCCAGGGGCAAAACGTTGAGATAATGCGTGATCTTGATGTACATTACGACTCTTGTCTTGAATTTGATTATCGTGTGAACGAAATGGTGAATAAGTCCTCTAGATTGCTGGGATTCCTAATGATAATCTCGCGACCATCATTGATGGTATTGTATAAGTCATTGTTAATAAGCAACCTGGAGTATGCCTCTGTCATGTGGAATCCAAAACTATCGGTTAGGTGTTGGGTAAGTTAAGACAATCCAGCGAGAGGTGACTGTGTCATATAGGGAGGGGCTGTTAAGTGTTCTTAGCTCGTACAGGAATAGATTGTCTTTTTCCGATCTTCAATCGCTTTAGGCTCTAAGACGTAATTATGATCTTGCACTTCTTTATAAAGTCTCGAATGGTCTTGTAAACTCACCCGCGACTCTGGAACGGATTGATTGAAGTATTCCCTCTTGCTCTCTTAGAAGACCTACTTTGTTCAGTGTAGCAACATTTAGAAGTAACATCGACTTCTATAACTCAGCAGAAAGAATGTACAGAGAGTGCAACGCGGTAGCTAACTCGAATGTGGACATATTTAGTTCAACACTGTCAAAGTTTAGGAATGTGGTGGCTAAATTAAATGAGGAATAAAAAATAAAAAATCCATGCGTTGTAGGTAACATTTTCACTGTCCTGCTAACATAAAGGAACTCTCCATGTGATGAACACTGGCAATTGGGATTCAATATTTGTTATTATTTAAAAAAATATACGTTATGTGTAAAAATCTGAATAAATTTCCTGTAAGTGTACTTTTAATGAAAAAAAATAATTGTCGGTGCCTGCATTCATTTAAGAGATTCCTCTACTGCATGCTTTACTTAGTCGATGTACTCGTGCGCATTGAATCTGTCCAATGCGAAATACTTTCTTGTGGTAACTAATGCTTAAAACAATTATGTATGTTTTTTTCAATTTCGATTTTGCGCCTGATTCTATGCAAACACTTAACACATGTAGGATATAAAATCGAAACCGAAGCGGAATTGCGCCTGACTCAAGCAATACACCATACACTATCTCTAGACAAGACGAGCTGTATTAGATAAATCACTTCACAAGTATAAAATACTATAGTTCGGAAATTCTAGGATGAGTCCTGTGACAGCTCACAAATTTGTCCCAATACAACCTTATGTAATGTATTTACCTAAATAACTTGCTATTTATTAAAATTGAGGCTTATATTAAAGTTGATAAAATAAATAAAATTACTGTACATCGTTACAAGGTTGTATTGGGGCAAATTTGTGAGCTGTCACAGGACTCATCCTAGAATTTCCGAACTATAGTTGCAACCCGTGAAATATTCACGGAAGTAAAACAAATTCTACATTTATGAAAATATATATTCATAAATATAGAATTTATTAATATATATCATTTATATATCGTCCCCTTTTACACCCGTTCAAAAATTGTTAGCTAAGTATTTAAAATTCGTTCAGTTATCACGGACCCACCGAGATTCAAATTTCGAATTACTTTCGGAGAGAATCCAAGTATTCCTCTCTCGCTCTCTTGTATTCAAAATTCAATTCTCGTATTCTTACTTCGACGACAAGCATCGTACGGTTTTTGGCCTATTTATACTATGATCAGTCAATCAGTGTAGCTTGGTCCATTTAGGAATTTATCTTTATAGTAAGACTAAAAATTCTAAAATAATCTCCAAAGGCGGGAGAACTTTCGTGGTCAACGGCATAGGATGTAGAAAGAAACGGGAAACTACCACATTAAAGGCCCAAGTGGCATCCCAAGAACCAGCAAAACATGATAGAAATTGCTGCAAACCAGTCTAAGGACTGCAACCACGGAAGAAGATGTCGCTGCTCCAGTTGATTTAATAAATAAATGTCAATCAATTGACAGTTAAAAACAAACTTTTAAAACACAAAATAATAACAAAGAAGAACTATTTATACAACGCCGTTTCAAGATCAGACTCATCAAGGGCGCTATAATTCGAGATTCACACCCACTCTCACTGACAGATTAAAATATAACAAAAAATAAAAGTATAAGGATAGGAAGGAGATGGCTGCGGCCATTAGATGTTTTCCCGCATCTAAATATGTTTAAAAAAATCATATTTGGTAAGAAAACCACAGAAAACTTACCGAAGAAAGACGAACTACAAAGAAACCTTTGTAGATCTCTCGATATGTGATGGTAACACATTTGGTTTTAAGTGGAGAGTAGTGTATATGTGTAGTGTTCATATACCATCATATATTTTGAAAAAACCTCCCAAAAAGGGTTGTCTTCAAGCGCTTCCTAAAGCTGCACAAACCACTCATATATTTAACACTAAGAGATAGAATATTCAATGCCACACGACCAGTAACGTCCAAAACTCTATCATAATACCCCAACCTAACGGATCGATTCAGTGGAATAAAAAAATAATTTATTGTTAAATATTCCAATAATCAATTTATGATGTAAAAAGATCAATGTTCAAAATAAATTACCCAAAGATATTATACAAAACATGCGACTCACCCGTCTGCCCTTTCCCGAGGGTCTTCTCCAGCCTGTAAGGGCCAACATACTGTTGGCCCTCGCTGCTGCAGTTCTCCTTCTGCATTCCGCTGGCCATGGTTAGCGTCTCTCCACCTCTTCTGCTTCCCTTGCTTCCGTTGCTTCCCTTGTCCATCGGGCCATCTCCGTGGGCATCGTCGTCGTCGTCGTCATCACCCAGCGGCTGTCCTCGTGAAGCATCAAGCTACATCATCGCGATATCACCGGACGGAGCACAGCGCGCGGGGCTGCCCACCGGTCTAGATTGTGTGCACTCGAGTTATCAACGGACGCTGAACGACTGTCGCGAGTCCAGTAAATGAGATACATGGCACTTTTATTAGTACTATGGCACTTCTCACAATACCACTAACACTGTGTGTTCAATTATTCAATCAGGATAGCAAGTAACACTAACACTTAAATTTGTCACTTTTAATTATAAAAAAAAATATCAAATTCTGAAAAAGGTAATAGTGAAAATCATTCCTAAAAGGGGTGGCAAACTATTTTGGCCTTGTGCCAAAAACGGTATTGGATAAATATTCTCGGGCCGTACGTGTTTTTTTTTTAAATTAAAATGCATATCACAGTTTGCATGTCTAAAAACGAGGTAAAATTGCCCAATTTCTCCTGATTTATATAGCGCCATTTAAATTTTTAGTGACCCTATCACTTTCATCCCGAGAGCACTGAAGTAAGCCCTCAGCCTGCTAATAGGCTACTAAAAAGCGCCACCAGATATTATAGTATGCTCGATCTTACCCGTTCGGAATTACAGTGAAAAACATTGCGAAACCACCGGGAATTGAACCCAGGATCCTTGGTTCGTGAGCCAAATGACTTAATCACTGGACCATTGTTATATAAATACAATTCACTTTATATGAGTGTCATATTATATAAATATCTTAATAAATAAATTAGTATTATATATTACACGTAAAAAATAAATATGAATAGATCATTCAGCCAGAAGAGTCATTTTGCAATAGTGTGAGTAACAGTGCGTTTACAAAAACTTGACACTTTATTTTTTTAATGAAGGGAAAAAGCAAAAAATATAAAAATAATATTTTATATTCAAAATTGAAATGAAAACACGCGTTTTGTAAATTAAAAATGCTGTCAGCTTAAATTGTAATAATCATGAAAATAAAATGAAAGTAAGTTTATTTCGCATATTAATTGTTTAGGCATGGCAGATTCTAGGAAACATTAAATAACAATAATGATTTTTTTCAAGATTAAAAATAAATATAAGTACAAGTATTATAAAGTAAAAATGTTGGTCAGCTTTAATTAGATTATAGCGCATAAAAATACAATTATTATTGTATGTAAGATTATTTAACATATTAATGTATCATAATTACATAATTACAATGCCAAATAATAAAGTTTTAAAATAATAGTGGATGGAGTGATACTTAATTCTAGGAAACTTTAGCAAAGTTATAACAAAGTACATTCTAAGCTTTCGAAACATTTTGAATTATACATTACATTAGACAAAAATCGCACTCGTTATTTCGACATGGTAGTGTTTTTCTAACCACCGAGTATTTTAACAACAATACAAACGTGCGCTCTGCGCGAACCAATCGTGTGGCATTCTAAAACCAATACCACTACATAAGTTGTGTAATACAGAGAGTGTTACTCACACTAATGCAAAATGACTTCAAACTGAATGATCCTATGTGGTATTTTCTTTTTAATTTTTGTCTATAGTATACGAGTACATATAGTATTATATTTCTTTTGTTTTGTACCATATTTAAATAAGACTATTTATAGTTAAGGCTGTAATACACTGTGGAGGTTTAACCCTGAGAGATCGGCGCACTGCTATAGCAGTGGAAGAAATTTGTTCTACCCTTGTATTCTAAATGAATATCATTCATTTAGAATACAAGGGTACATATTCTAAAATATATTTATGTTGTAAAAATAGTTCTTTTTTGTTTTTTTGTTGTTTAAAATAAATATTTATCACGAACGTCCGAATCGTAAATATATCTCAGCACTAGATAGACAATTATATTTTTTTCTCGTAGCGCTCTCAGGGTTAAAGACATTGTAATTTGTTCAGTCTAACACTGTTTATTCCACTTTATATAACGGTATAACCCTACCGGTTTCAAGGTGCACACCTCATCGTCAGGGGAGCACAGACAGTATTGAATTATATTCGAACTGGTACCGCCATACAATCTTGAATTTTAACGATAGATACGTTTGTTGAGTTAGATGAAGAAGAGCTTTCTTAAATGATTTGAGCATGTGAAACGAATGAACAAAATAAATATATAATGCATATGTGAGTAGAAGGCGTGGTCGGGGAAGATTAAGAAAAGCGTGGTTGGATCAAGATAATGCTATTTTGAAAGAAGGATATTTAGAAAGTAAGATAAATCGAAGGGGTTGTATGAGAGGGTATGCTGATGATCAATACACGTATAAAAAAGGCGAAAGATGTGTGTCACTACGATGGGAAGGTTTGGCTCTCTGTTCTTTCTGCCTATTTCGACAGGGAAACGTGATGGTTTACATAATATATATGTCGTTTAGTATAAAAAACATCATTCTATCGATTTTGCGTGAATTAATCGATTTTGCGGATATATTTGATACTAAACGACTCATATGTATGCTTGTACAGAAGATGCATACCAATTTTGTTGGATAAAGATATTTTGAAAGGACAAGTAAGAAAAATAGCAGGACCTGTATGAAAAGTTGTATGGATTTGTAAGAAGAAAAATATGTGTGTCGAGATAGGAAAGTCTGACGTCCTTTAACCTCTGCCTACCCCTGCAGGGAAGCGGCATGACGGTACGTACATATGTATGTATGTAAAAACAAATACGGATTTGCTGTCCCTTTAGAGATGAGGAAATAAAGTATTAAGGCCCGCTCCATTGGATGACAAGTTCTAATAAATTGCACCAGTTTTTGAAACTAGGTCAAGAGTTCGTTTTTTTAGCCCCCCAGGAGCAGTGACGTACGGCCTTACAGTGCAGATACTTGCCGTTTCCTCCTTCTGGCGCAGCGGTCGGCAACGCGGCGCCCGCGGGGTCGCCCCCATTTGTTGCGCCCCTCGTTGGACACAAGTTGAAAACGTCGGAAAGTCCCAACGAATAAAATGTCTTTGTTATTTCTTATGAAGTCTGATTAATGTTGTGTCTTGAAAGAAAGCAACATTGAATGAGACTGTGGGGATATACGAGACGCATTGTTTAATACGGGTATAACGATCTCGGCTGAATTTCAGACCACACCGGTATTATCTATCGTAGATTATAAAAAAAAACATTTGATCGTGTAAAATGGGAGAAAATTGATTTCTAAAGTGGGAGAAAATTAATGTAAAAAAAATGGGAGAAAATCAATATGTAAAATGGGAGAAAACTGATGTTTGAGATGGGACAAAACTGGTGTGTAAAATGAGAAAAAATTGATGTAAAAAAAATGGGAGAAAATTGATTTGTAAAATGGGGGATAGTTGATTTGTAAAATGGGAGAAATTTGATTTGTAAATTGGGAGAAAATTGATATGTAAAATAGGAGAAAATTAATATGTAAAATGGGAGAAAATCTATGTGTAAAATGGGAGAAAACTGATGTTTGAGATGGGACAAAACTGGTGTGTAAAATGAGAAAAAATTTATGTAAAAAAATGGGAGAAAATTGATTTGTAAAATGGGGGATAGTTGTTTTGTAAAATGGGAGAAATTTGATTTGTAAATTGGGAGAAAATTGATATGTAAAATAGGAGAAAATTAATATGTAAAATGGGAGAAAATCTATGTGTAAAATGGGAGAAAATTTATGTGTAAAATGGGAGAAAACTGATGTGAAAAATCGGACAAAATTGATGTTTGAAATGGGACAAAATTGATGTATAAAATGA
Source organism: Odontocerum albicorne (assembly GCA_949825065.1). Classification (NCBI taxonomy): domain Eukaryota; kingdom Metazoa; phylum Arthropoda; class Insecta; order Trichoptera; family Odontoceridae; genus Odontocerum; species Odontocerum albicorne. The sequence continues at coordinate 19,521,050 of OX463866.1, read as the reverse complement.
GAGAAATTTTTTGTGTAAAATGGGAGAAAATCGATGTGTAAAATGGGAGAAAATTGATAAGTAAAATGGGAGGAAAAAATCTGCTAAGATGATAATCCACAGAACTATAATATTTTGGTGGCAATTTTAATGTATAGGAATGAAGATGAGTCGAATAAACGCTGTAGAGATACGTGCATTAAGAGGAATACACTTGAGAGACTGTGTACACGGTTTATATAAAGGTGATTTTTACTTTTTAATTATATTTTTATTTCATTGTACGAATTAGGGAAACCTGTAATGTACAAATGATTGTTTAAATATATTAAGAAACAATGTCAATGGGGCACTAAAATAAATATACTCGAATCGGAAAGTGTCAAAATCTGCTAAGATGATAGTCCACAATTGTATTTTGGTTTATGGGAGTGAACCGTGCATGTACTCGTATATGTTTTGTTAATCTTTCTTCATTCATTCATTCCACATGACCAAACCATCTCAGCATGCTCTTCTTCATCTTACTCAACACATCAACCTTAAGTTCACCATTCATCCCTTATCCCTTCATTTCGTATTCTGTCAAACATTGTCACTCCGTGTATTCTTCTCAATGCACGTATTTCTACAGTATTTATTCGGCTCTTATCAATTTTTTTCACGTCCACGATTCACTCCCATACATCAAAGTTGACACCAAAATACTATTGTGGACTATCATCTTAGCAGATTTTGATACTGTCCGATTCAAGTATATATATTTTAGTGCCCCGTTTACTTTATTTCCTAATGTATAAAAATAATAATTTGTACATAACAGGTTTCCCTAGTTCATACTCGTACTATGAAAAGAAAATACGCATAAAAAGTAAAATTCACCTTAACATTAATTTTTAATTAAGGAATAATACGAGTACATTTTTGAATAGTAAATAAAATAAAATTAAAGCCTTGTTACATTAAAGCGGACAGGTGTAACAAAACCTAGTTACATTAGAGGGGGCAGTTGAAACAAAACCTAGTTACATTAGAGGGGACAGTTGTAACAAAACCTAGTTACATTAGAGGGGACACTTGTAACAAAACCAAGTAACATTAGAGGGGACAGTTGTAACAAAACCTAGTTACATTAGAGGGGACAGTTGTAAGAAAACCTAGTTACATTAGAGGGGACAGGTGTAACAAAAATATATTTAACCCTTTTAATCCCACGAGGCCGATTATCGGTCCCAACTAGTGTATGTGAAAAATCCCACGGGGCCGATCATCGGCCTCAAAGTTTTCATGCAAGATTTTATGCTAATGAAATTAAAATATATTTTTTTATGAAATATGAAAATTACTTATTATTTTACACTCTACAGCAAAGATTCCCAAAGTGATCTATATGCACCCCAAGGGTCGATTTCGACTTGCAGGGGGTCTATGTCAGTGAGAAAATAAAATGGGGGTGCACGAGATGTAAATGGGGGTCCACGTGAGGAGCGGATCCCATTTAGGCAGATCATCATCAATATTTAGGGGTTCCTTAAATGTCTTGTTACACCTAACACAGATTGTGTGTACATATATGTATATATTACAAGAAGAACTGATTGCAATAAGAACAAACGAAGAACTAAAGGTGCAGTTCAGAAAGGGGTATCAGCAGGTCTTGCTTCAGAAAGATATTCCTGTTGCTTATTCTGCATTATGGACTATTGCAAAAACGTTTTTGTTAGCTTTTCCCTCTTCATACCTCGTGGAAAGAGGTTTTAGGGCAGGTTGGCAATCTTATTACGAAAAGAAGAAATCGAGTGCAAATCACTGAACGTGGAGATTTAAGACTATACCTCACTAATTTGATGCCAAATATTGAACCATTGCTATCAGAGCATCAGGTCCATCCCTTTCATTAACAGTATTATTTGTGGATTCATTTTATGTAAGAATTTTACTAGGTTTTGATTTGTTTCGTTCCAAAGCCAAATATTTACTTGAATGTTGTGTCTTTTCAATAAAGGTATGAATAAAAATTGTACATGTTTTTTTATTTTTTTACAATTGTCCACTCTACAAAAAACCTTATCAAGGTGAACAGCACTGTGTCAGCTGTCAAAAACACATTTGAAGTTAATAATTTTAAGAAAATTCAATATAGGCAGACAGGGGGTCTACGGAAAACAAAAATATCGGCAAGTGGTCTACGGGGCGACAAAGTTTGGGAAACGATGCTCTACAAAGAGGTCTCCACAAAAAAGTAGGTTTTAAAACTAAATATTAACTAAGATAAAAAATAAAATATAAACTACTATTTTTTTTTTGCCAAAAAATGCTTGGGATTTTTCGCACATTTTGTGCAAAATATGTTGGGATTAAAAGGGTTTAAAACAATTCACAATATTAAGATATGAGATTACTGTAAAAACAAAAATGATATACAAGTATATGGTATCAATAAATATACTTTTATTGATAGTAACATTGTTTGTACATATATAAATACTTTGCGAAATCGCACATACCATACATACATATACTATATGTTATGGTATCTCAAGATAAATAGCAAAAAATACATTTAAGAGAGAAGCTATCAATAGGTCTGATATCATCTCATAACATACTCCCAGTCGCGATACACCCCGCTTATATAGGGCGAGACCGGCCGTGAGGACATCATGTTTTTCAGCCCACACCCTATATGTACATAAATAATAATATAGAAAATTTTCCAGTATGGGTAACAATTTTTCTTTGAAGGAGTTTAGCAGCATTCGAAAAACGTCTATTTGAGGGGACACGCGGTTTAGAAAATGTGATTGCTGTACCTACGAGCATTACCAAAGGCAGGCTGGTTCTGCATAGAGGTTCATAAAACAATCTGCGAGTGCGTTGCCTCAGATAATCCGGAAAATACAAACCGAGACTATCCAGCATTTATTAGTGTTACTCCCTACGAATGACGCAGGCCTTTCTTCCGACTAGTATTCGAGGTATAAGGATACCTATGACTTCGGTCATATCTTTCGGAAGGAATTTACTATATATAACATATGTACACATTGTGTTGCTGTCAAGGAACATTTATTTGTTTGTTTGAATTGATCTGAGGCGGTATTTGTGGATTTGTTTATTTTTCTGCCATCTGTGTTTTTTTCCCTCTTCTTATTCTACATGTGCAAGGGTGTGGGCTGAAAAACATCTGGTGTCCCCGTGGCTGGGCTCGCCCTATATTGGTGGGGTGTATCTTAGCCGGGGGGGGTGTTATTAGATGAGCCCAGACCTCTTGATAGCTTCTATCTTTAATGTATTCTCTGCAATTTATGTGTTCTTGAAGTATATTTAAATGTATTATGTACATACTATGTTGCTATTAATAAACCTTTATGTATTTAATATTTATTTGTTTATTTATTATTATTTAAAAAAGAGAGGGGGAAACATGTCGGTGTGCTCCGATCGTCTCACTTCGGTGTGCTCCGATCGTCTCACTTCGATGTGCTCCGATCGTCTCACTTCTGTGTGCTCCGATCGTCTCACTTCGGTGTGCTCCGATCGTCTCACTTCGGTGTGTTTCGATGGTCTCACTTCGATGTGCTCCGATCGTCTCACTTCGGTGTGCTCCGATCGTCTCACTTCGATGTGCTCCGATCGTCTCACTTCTGTGTGCTCCGATCGTCTCACTTCGGTGTGCTCCGATCGTCTCACTTCGGTGTGCTCCGATCGTCTCACTTCGGTGTGCTCCGATCGTCTCACTTCGGTGTGCCATCAGATCCAGTACATTGTTATTTGATGGGCACGTTTGTTATCTTATTTTCCAATGCCTAAAGTGAACCTAAGGAACACCCGTCTTATCACCAGAATGCATGTTGATTAGTAGAGATTTCTTTATACTAAATATTTTATCGATGTCTTCATTTATTATCGGGCTCGCTTCCTATCTTCTGCAGATAAGTGAAGCGCTAGAAAAACAGTTCAAGTTTATTTATCTTAAACGAAATATATGTTATCTGACCACGTTAGCTCTTCGCTACTACCATGGACCTCAAGATATAGGTACCTGTATTATGATGAGGCAGTCGGCGGAGCGATGGTGGTACGCCACTCTGTAATTTTCATTAGGTCGTAGTTAAAAAAAGTTTGCGACCCCTGCTCTTGACGGTTCCGATTTTATATTTCGTTTATTTCGAACCCCGTGTAAACGTTGATTTATAACAAAAACCCAATCACGCGATTTCTATGTCAGTGTAAGCAAAAACTAGCGATTTTTCCATGGCAGCATTCAACATTCGCCTTTTCTACAGATATACAATATATACATATACCATCACGCCGTCTCCCTGTCGAAATAGGCAGAGAGGAAACAACTGAATAAAAATTAACAATAACTTCAACATTTGTGAAAGCCGCGCGTTTGTTCTCCCGTGGTGGGGCGGAACCAAGCGTTTACGAGTATAGTGCGGTCGCGAATCGGGACGAACATATGCGTTCACGTTGCCGTTGAGACTACGCTGTAGGCAAAGCGGTATCTACAAACAATCCTGGAAGATAAAAACTGGAACGTTTTCGAAACGTTGGCATCGTAAGTCAAACCACGCGGTACAACACCTCTAAAGACCTTATTTATACAACTGATACGTTGAACCGCGAAATACTTAAAATATATTTTACAATTGAAACTGTTCCTGCATGACGATCAAAGTGAATCGCGGCTCAAAGGACAGACGCAGAAACATTAATGTATTGTATGATTAAATCACCTGATACGACATAAGATATATCAAAATATGAACGCGAAATGCGCTCACGTTACGGTTGCGAACCGGGACGGATCCGTGCGGTCGTGTTACGGTTGAGACTACGCTGTAGGCCAATCGAAATCCGGTGCGCATCCCCTACAAACAAGTCTTGAAGATGATAACTATAACGTTTCCGAAACGTCAGCATCATAAGCCAAACCACTCCGAAAGATCTTATACAAACGACAAATTAAAATTGTTGAATGTATCCAAGATAAGTATGTGCGATGTATGGGTCAACTCAGAAAAACTGGAGCAGGTTGGTGAGTTATTTTATCTGGGCAGTAAGTTTGTGTGTGATGGGCGAGTCAAAAGAGATATTGAAAGAAAGGTAGCGATAGGGAACAAAGTAAACGGAGCAGTGATGCGTGCACTGAGGAAAATGTATGGAGTGTGAATTTTTGAAAGAAGGTGGAATGAAGATATTAGAAATGTGCATGGAAACAACAGATGTTTTGAGTAAGGTGGAGAAGGCATTATTTCGTTATTCTTTCTCTACACATCTCCAAATCGTTTTAAAGCTCCTTCCTTAATCTTACTTAAAATATACATTATATCCAAGGGGGCATTGAAAGAAGGGTAGCGACAGGGAATAAGGTAAACGGAGCACTAAATGTTATATACAACAACCGCGCAATATCAACAGTCGCCAAAATGATAATACATGATGATGCGTTGGTGTTCACCTTGATGTATGGAAGGGAAACTTGGACTTGGCAGAAGAAGGATAAGATAACAATTAATGGTGTGGAGATGCGTGTACTAAGGAAAATTTGTGGAGTGTCAATGTTTGAAAGAAGACGGAATGAAGACATCAGAAATGAATACATGGATAAAATTGATGTTTTAAGCAATACGAAGAAAGTATATTTAACCTTTCCTTCCCGGTGTTGGGTATCTTCTACACGTTGCTTCAAATAACCATCAATATCTCTATAAATATAATAAATACAAGGTTAAGATTCTAGGTATTCCTGCATAATATATTTACGCATTGATTTAAAAAATAATATTAATAATAATCAGAATGTATCGACTACATCGTAAGTATTTTCTGAATATCGGAAACAAATTCGCATTTAAACGCTGCGAGTGCCTCGATCTTGGGTCTTGACGATAGGTGAAAAGTATGCGGGAAGCGCGACACTATATTCGCATCTCACTCTTGCATACGTCACTGAATAGCTGAATAGCGAGGAGCGCAATTGTCTCAACCTCGCAAGTGTAAGCCACGCCCGAGTTAGCCACCAACCCTGCCGCGCTGCAGTAGCTGTTGAGCTGGCAACGAGATTAGACCTACGCCCGTTCCGTGAGCGGTGCCAGATGGTTTTTTTAATGTTTTCAGCAAATAAATCTCAATTATTATAATTTTTAACTTCCATTATAATTAATTAAGGGGATTATCTATGAATGTTCTTATTTTTCCGATTTAAAATCGCTAATTTTTTATCGCGTACTCACTACCCAACACCGGAACACGCGTTTCATTTTTATCACCGTAAGGGAAGGTTTAAGATGGTTTGACCATGTGGAGAGAATGAATGACTAAACGAATGCACAAGTCAGAAGGGCAAAGTGTATTTTGGAAGTGGAAAACGTTGCTAAACCAAATGGATCAGATTTTGAAAGAAGATTGAGTATGAATTATAGAAGATTGTACATAACGAGATATATAAATGTGAAGGAGGCAAAATTTGTGTGCTTGGATAGAAAAGTTTAGAGATCCGTTATCACTGCCTACCACGCAAGGTGCCGGGCGGGATGATGTTTTTTTTTAACCTGGCGAGTTTATTGCCATGTGGCAATCTCTTCCAACCAACCAGAACAATGGTTTTTATAGTCCCTAAGTGTTAACCAGACTGGAAATCATTTAAAAAAATCTAGGTTCCAGCGGGGATCGAACCCGCAGCCTCCGGATCGGCAGACAAATGTCTTACCCCCAGGCCACGGAGTTCGTCTTTGTTTGTCGTCCATGTTTGTGTGTAAGATCAATTGGTCGGTTGGAAGACATTACTGTGTACCATGTTGAACCATGTACACGAAAGAATTAAAATAAATAAATAACACGAACTGTGTCTTGACTTGATTTAATGCAACGGACTATATAGTATGTTGATTTGCCCAAACTGCGACTTGACACGCCATCAAGGGTCTTCAACTTAGAACACGTTCGTTCGTGACACACATTTCGTGAATACTTCCACGCGCAGGATACGGCCCTGGGCCTTCCAAGTCCTGGACTGTATTCTTAAATTTATTTTTATGTAGTATTAGGCTGTATTAGACATGTGAAATTCGTTTTTCTATAAGAAAAAGTGCAATATAACTTTTTAAAATTTATATATATTTAATCGAAATAAGTATTTATTTAACTTTTATTGCAATACAATCTGGCGGGCTTATTGCCAGGCGGCAATCTCTTCCAACCAACCAGACAAAAGTAAATGAAGCAAGTTACGCGGTCGCATAAATCATTCAAATGACTATCCATCCCCACGAAATCCATAAACACATACGTGAGCACATGCCCACTAACCCCACAAAGACGGACAATCACCCGAATATTATTTTTCATATAAAGTGAGATATCATCAATCAAAAGGAAAGGAAGGGATGGTGGAGAGGAAAGGAAAAGAAAGATCAGGAATGAAACACGTTATTTTACTGACTAGAAATTAAGAGTTTTTTCAGTCGCTACCATAAATACCACTTGTTACTGTTGTTTTTTTTCCAACGTCCAATCAACGCATACGAGTATATTCCAGTTTTATGAAACTCATCATTTTTAGAGTCTATAAACACTTTAAAATCTTTTTAAAGTCCCTTTAATTTTTATATTCTTTGTTACGCAGATATAGTTCTAGATAATACTATATAACCTAGGAGTGCTAATAGATAACACTCTCTCATGGGGATATTAAATAAATGAGGTAAGCCGAAGGATCTTATTCAGCCTTCATTCCCTTAAAGTGTTGCAAAGATTCCTACCAACTAAAACATAAATTTTACTCGTACAATATCTGCTCTTTCCGATTCTGGACTATGCGGACGTATGTTACTTGGATGTTACAGAGGAACAGCTGGACAAATTACTGCGTCTTCAAAATGTTTGTCTAAGATTTATTTTCAACCTACGAAAGTACGATCATATCAATTCATACCAGAAGGCATTGAACGGGTTGAATGTTAGAAAAAGACGCCAAACTTACATACGGTCTCTATTTTTTAACATCCTTAACTGTCCCGCCGCCCCATCTTTTCTCGTCGAAAATTTTCGGCTTAATTCCAATCATGTATTAGCGCTACGCTCAAACAGAGATTGTCTATTGGCCTTTCCAATTCACCGCTCCTCTTTTTTTACGTCGTCCTTTACTGTCCATGCAGTGAGACTCTGGAATCAGTTACAAACCAAGACTCGCTCCATCCTAGGCATGCTTTAAGAAGCGACTGAAAAACCTCTTAAATTCTAGTCAGTAAAATAACGTGTTTCATTCTCTTTTCCTTTCCTCTCCACCATCCCTTCCTTTCCTTTTGATTGATGATATCTCACTTTATATGAAAAATAATGTTCGGGTGATTGTCCGTCTTTGTGGGGTTCGTGGGCATATGCTCACGTATGTGTTTATGGATTTCGTGGGGATGGACAGTCATTTTAATGATTTATGCAACCATGTAACTTGCTTCATTTATGTTGTTTATAGTTAAGGCATTAACGTTGTTGAGGTTTAAAGACATTGTAATTTATTTTTATAAAACACTGTTTATTCCAATTTTTTGTAACGGTATAACCCTACCGGTTTCAAGGCTTTCACCTCATCTTCAGTCTTGTTTGTGCTCCCCTGAAGATGAGGTGAAATCCTTGAAACCGGTAGGGTTATACCGTTACAAAAAAGTGGAATAAACAGTGTTTGATAAAAATTAATTACTATTGCTTCATTTACTTTTGTCTGGTTGGTTGGAAGAGATTATCGCCTGGCAATAAGCCCGCCAGATTGTATTTGCAATAAAAGTAAAGAATAAATAATTCTAGATGGTAAAATCGATGATAGTCCGTTGTTGATAAGTCCGGAGTATATAGTATTGTGGGTGCGGCATGACCACCATATCCCAACTGTGCTATGAAGTGTGCGGCCTTGCATTATCATGAAGCAGGAGGGGTCATAGGTCTTTTTTCTTTAGTTTTTTATGAATTTCATCAATTTCGTGTCAATACGAATCCACAGTTATCGATTCCCGTCTTTTAAAGATTTATAATAAATAATTCCTTTAGCAGTCTACTAAACATCTTTTTTGACTTCGGAAAGTGTTTTGGAGATTCAGTAACGTCCAAACATTGGTCAGATGTTTTTTTTTTTTCTGTTATCGTCTATAATCCATTTTTGTCACAAGTAACAATTCATTCTAAAAAAGATGATTTTTTTAACTCTTATTAACCCTTCCTGTCCTGTGATGTGTAACTAGTACACATTGCTTCTAAAAACTTTAATATCTCTATAAATATAATAAATACAGGGTTCAGATTTTAGGTATTCCTCCGTAATACATTTACGCATTGAATGAAAAGATAATATAATATTAATAATAATTAGCACATATCGGCCACATCAGATATTTTGTGAAAATCGGGAATAAATTCACCGATACAATCAAACGTGTGCCAGTGTGTGACGTAGGTATATTCATTCTAAACAACCGCTATGGGTGAGGAAGCGAGGTTATTCACGTCTCACTCTACTTCGGTATATGCAAGAAATAGAATCTCAGTTCGCTCTCTTCTCTCGCTCAGTAGCCAGCGAGCTTTCAATCAAGGTGGTCGCTTCGCCCGTTTTGTGAACGTCGTCCGATGTTTTTTTTTCATGTTTTCAGCAATTAAATTTAAATTATTATCACTTTTGACTTCAAATTTAATTAACTTAAGCGATTGGCTATGAAAATTCTTATTTTTCCGATTTTAAATCGCTCATTTTTACATGTGTATTGAATACACAGCACCGGAACGGGCGGAATTTTTTAGCACAGGAAGGGAAAGGTTAAGAGAGCAGGCAAATCCCCAAACGCCATAATTTTCGATCTTCGTGAGGTACCGCTATTCTACTTTAGCCATGATCCTTAGTACATTCGGAGTCTTAGGCCATAACATATACGAGTACATATACATATACATACTATATACATATACATATACATATACATATACATATACATATACATATACATATACATATACATATACATATACATATACATATACATATACATATACATATACATATACATATACATATACATATACATATACATATACATATACATATACATATACATATACATATACATATACATATACATATACATATACATATACATATACATATACATATACATATACATATACATATACATATACATATACATATACATATACATATACATATACATATACATATACATATACATATACATATACATATACATATACATATACATATACATATACATATACATATACATATACATATACATATACATATACATATACATATACATATACATATACATATACATATACATATACATATACATATATATATATATATATATATATATATATATATATATATATATATATATATATATATATATATATGCATGATGAACAGCTTTGCTACTCCAAAACCAATAAACGTAGATGGAAAGCCGCTAGAACTTGTCCAGGAATATGTGTATCTGGGTCAACTTCTTTCCTTTGTAGGTGTCATATCGGAGGAAATAGCACGAAGGACAAAACTGGCGTGGAGCTCATTTGGACGTTTGAACAACATCTTCAAAAGTAATCTCCCAATATCCTTGAAGCGAAGAGTCTACAACCAGTGCATTCTCCCAGTACTTACGTATGGCTGCGAGACATGGACGCTCACAGTAAAGAACACACAAAAGCTCCAGACCGCACAAAGGGGCATGGAGAGATGCATGTTGGGATATACTAAAAGAGACCGTAAACGAAACACCTGGATTCGCAATATAACAAAGGTAAAAGACGTTATAAAGATGTGCAAAAGAATGAAGTGGAAATGGGCAGGACACGTAGCCAGAATGTCAGACTGGATGGACATCCGAAATAATCCAATGGTACCCAAGAGGCTTAAAGAGGCCGAGAAGACCGAAGGTACGCTGGATGGATGAAATCAGGAAGCATGGCTGCATCACATGGCATCAACGAGCAAAAAACCGAACTAATTGGAGTCAACTTGGGGAGACCTTCATCCAGCAGTGGATCGACCCTGGTTGACAATGATGATGGTGATGATGATGTATGTACATACAAACAAAATAATTAGTAAAGGTAAACGTTTTTAAAATGTTAAGTTGTTTTATTCTGAACAAAAAAAAACTTATTCGATAAAACCTGCAAAAGAATTCAGCGTTTGACATTACGACCCGCCCACGCATAATGTTCTACCCTTTTATCATCAGCTTTCTTTACTTCAAGACAAATAAATATTCCTATCACGGGAACAATAGAACAAAAACTACATCGGAAATAACTTAACAGTTTTCTAGTTTTCTTTTCAAAGAGCAGTGACCGACATATCTTCTATCGAAATCGTTCTCTATTTAAAAAAAAAGAGTCAAAGATGTCATCCAGAGAAAACTGATCGATTTTGAAATATGTTTTTCTTTAAATATGGCAAACATTTATAAAGACTGTTGGCAAAAGAAGTTAAAACATAAAGATGACACGGCAACGATCGATATTAGCACAGATATATGTCAAAATTATTGTCACGAATTTAAAATATACAATAAAATAGTGCGTACAATTTGACAAGCTAAAATTTCGTTAAGCGCTGCGATAGATTTTTTTTCCGTCAAATTATTTGCTTTAAAACGTTTTTTATATAAAATAATTGATTCAGTTTGTTTAAAATTAAGTTTGCGGCTAAAAATGTAACAATATAAGACACTACTCACTCTCTTACGTATATAAACACATGTTCTGCGAACAAAAATCAATACAATTCACTACAAGAACAGTTTTCTCACTTCCCGGTTTCTTAAACGACTTCCCATCCTTTCCGAATATTATTTTAGCACAAATTTACACAAGACACTATTCGACGAGAAGTATTATTTGAATAAAAGATGATATTATCGAATACAATATACAAAGACCCGTTCTTTTTTAATGTAAATCGTCCCTTCTCGCCATAACGGGCCGAGCGAACACCGAGCGCAATCAATCCGCCGCTCATATTTCCCACCCTGATTAGGGTGAGGGTGGGTTTCCCTATTAAGGGTGTGCTACGTTGCGCTATATCACGCAATAATTCTTAACAATATAGCAAGCTACAGCTTAATATTTATTTTATTTAGTCGTATTACAATGTACTTGTTTTATCGACCATTTAAAAAAGGTGTAAAATTCATAATTAAATTAGAATTTGGAGTGCGATTGAATATAAATACAACTTATCACTAAAATTATAAAAATATATTAGAAAGCAGTACGCACATATAAAATACATACTTGAGACAGATCACGGGTTATATAATCAAAGGGCATAACAAAACTTAAGTAAGTCTAAAAAAACCAAAGTCAACAAAAAAAAAGAAAAAAAATCAAGAGAGTTATGTCGTAGCGTCAAATTCATGGTTCAAACATTGAAAAACGCTGTCTAAGAGAACTTTTAAAGGTCGCCAAATATGTCCGAGTCTGCAGCATAATAATTACCCAATCGATTTAATCTGGGTACGGGAGAATTCGAGTAATATTTAGTTTTAAAACTCTCGCACTGTAATACAAGTGCATATATCCTGCAGTCTTGAATTTCTCGAAGAAATTCGGAAGTCAATCAATTCCACTAAATTTGGAGAGTCAATTCGTTATTTTGAAGAGCAGTGTGACCATATTGTAAAATCAACTGTATATTATTAAAATTTTATATTTTTGAAATAATTTTAACTTATGTACTTGCTTACGTTTGAATTGTTTTCTTGTGTTAATTTGTTCCTTGGTCTTATTGTAACTCTCATAAATTGTTTTTTTTTTAAATAAGGATTATTTTTCATCGTAACGAAAGAAACTATTTATATTGTTATAAGGTATAGTTTGTACCGTTGGTGAAAATAAATAACATTAAAATACTAAGGTACGAGATAGATTTTTTAATTAATAAAGTAATTTATAATACAAATATTTACCAAATGGTATATACCTACCTCTGTACAAATTTATATCTTAAGAACTAATCTAATTTATATAATTATAATTATGAAATAACTTCATTTAAACTTCCTATATGTCATTTTTATTTTTAATAATCTTAATATTTAATTTTTAGAAACAGTTAACATCTACATACTCGTACTACTTAAATCTATATAACAATTCTTATTACGTTGTTGTTTATAGTTAAGGCATTAATGTTGTGGAGGTTTAAAGACATTGTAATTTATTTTTATCAAACACTGTTTATTCCACTTTTTTGTGACGGTATAACCCTACCGGTTTCAAGGTGCACACCTCATCTTCAGGGGAGCGCAAACAAGACTTGTTTGCGCTTCCCTGAAGATGAGGTGTGCACCTTGAAACCGGTAGTGTTATACCGTCACAAAAAAGTGGAATAAACAGTGTTTGATAAAAATAAATTACAAATTCTTATTACTATATTTAGCTCGTGCATGTCCACTCGTTCAGACCACTTACATTCCATCACACTCACTCAGACCTTGGTCCTCCCGCTGCTAATACTGCAGGTGGACTAGTCAGGCAACTTACGAAGCTTTGTAAGCCTCCACTTACAACGGAAAGGTAGGTCAAACTTATTCTCGTAAGCACCCAGGCCAGCGATTAGGGGATTGCTGTAGTTCTGTTGGCTTTTATAGAACTCACGGTCCACGCGAGGAAGTGGTGTTGGAGGGGTTCATCACGCTGTTCGACATGAAGTCGGGAGAGATTTGTTTTGGCATGGGTGTCGAAAGAGATCTTGAATGACTTGTTCTGCACTCGTTGAAGCTTCAGATGATCCATGTTGCTCACACTACCCCAAACGGGTACAACAAAGGCCAAGATGGGATGGATAAGGCGAGGTAGATTTTATTTGGTTAACGAATATGCAACAATTTATGCAATGAATCTCTACAGCACTTAAAGACACCCTTGATTAAAACAAAATTAAGCGCATCAAGCTTAAGCTGTGTTGATATTTTTTTGTTCTCTTCAATCAAATATAATAATATTTTGGTTGTTACTCTTTATATTATTTTTCCTCAGTGTGATAAGTTTTGTTAATTTATCTTCAATTTCCACACAAAGCCTGAGCCCCTTCTGGGGTAAGTTGAGAGAACATATCCCCACACCTTTTTATCCACGCCCTCAATTTTCTCTAAACATGCTCTATTATTCTTACTTTTACATTTCCCTCAGTTATCTTTTAGTTTATTTCTCTGTTGTGTCAAAATTTGAATTCACATTTTATTTTTTTCTCTTTACGTTGCAGTGAGTCTGGGGTTGTGTATTTGTGCATTTATGATGCTATTTACAGTTAAGGCATTAAATCTGTGGAAGTTTAAAGACATTCTTATTTGTTTAGTCAAATGCTGTTTATCTCGCTTTATATAATGGTATAACCCTATCAGTTTCAAAGTTTTCTCCTCATCACCAGGGGAGCATAAATAAGCTTTCTCTTGTCTTGTTTGTGCTCATTTGATGATGAGGTGAAAACCTTGAAACCCGTAGGGTTACACCGTTATATAAAGGGGAATAAACAGTGTTGGATTAAACAAATTACAATGTGTGCATTTATATTTTTAACAATTTTCGTATGTAATTGTTGAGTTTATAAATGTATTGACTGCTTATTTATTATGATTTCATTTTTGTATTGTAATTAACTTGTTCAAGGGCGTGAACTGAAAAACATGTGACGTCCTCGTAAGCTCAATCTCTATTGGTGGGGGTTTATCTCAATTGGGAGGATTTTAAAAGATTAGCTCAGACTTTTAAATAGCTTCTCTGTTAAATATATTTTATTTTTCACTGTCATCATTTCAGCATACATGTACTATGTTGCTATCAATAAACCTATATTCATTTTAAATTTCTCCAACTATTTCCGTGCACTCTTTCATCTATCTTTTTCTCCCTCTCCATTAATTTTGGATAAATATTTTTTTCTAATTCTTTCTCTCTGTCTGTCTGAAATTGCAGCACTTCTATTTCCGTTTTACTGTTCCTTTTCAATGCGTACACTTCGCTTCCATACATCTAGATCTAGATGACCTGTAATACTCGTACACCACCGTATCCAATAATTTTAGAAGACTTTACTTTCGGTCGTTATTGTTATCATAAAAACTTTCCGTTTGTTTTTTTTCATATGTGGAAGGGAAAAATATAGATGTGCCGACATACTTTAGCTCGAATAAATAAATGAAACGCAAATACTTCGTTAATGTCATTTATTTTTAAAAGAAACGGAATATCAATTAGGTAATGTAATTAGTAGATCGTTAACAAAGAAATATTTAAAAGATTTATAACAATGCAGCTTGGTCTAGTGATAAGACACTAATTAACATCTCTGATTGTTTTTCTTAATATACTCGTATGTAAAATTTAGTTTTATTTAGTGATTACTTAATATACATTCTAAGAGCGCTTTCTAAGAGACGTTTGTTTTTAAACAGCCCTTTATAAGTATTTTTAATTTAATAAAAATCGGCGGAGTTAAGAGGAATATTGAACGACGTGTATCAACAGGAAACCATGTCAATGGGGCACTTTAACATGTGTATTCGAACCCTACAGTATCAAAATCTGCTAAGATGATGATTGAACTTAGTAATATGTTGGTCCAATCTTTGGTGAATGTTAGTGAAACGTGGACGTAGAAAAAACTGAAAGGAGCTGAATAAATGCTGTAAAAATGTGTGCACTGAGAAGAATAGATGAGGTGACAAACGTATTAAAGAATATGGAATGAGGCGATTAGGAATGAAAGTGAACTTAAGACTTATTAGAATGAAATGATTAGGGATGAATGTGTACTTAAAGATAACTTAAGTGATGAATGTGTTAACCTTTCCCTTCCTGTGCTAAGAAAAATCCGCCCGTTCCGGTGATGTGTATTCAATACACATGTAAAAATGAGCTATTTAAAATCGGAGAAATAGGAATATTCATAGCCAATCGCTTAAATTAATAAAATTTGAAGTCAAAAGTGATAATAATTTAAATTTAATTCGTGAAAACATGAACAAAACATCCGCCGACGTTCACAAAACGGGCGAAGCGACCACCTTGAACAAAAGCCCACGAGCTACTGAGCGAGAGAGAATCGAGCGAACTGAGATTATATTTCTTGCGTTCCCATATACCGAAGTAGAGTGAGCGAAAGATGTGAATAGCGTCCTTCCCATAGCGGTTTTTTTATAATGAATATACCTACGTCACACACTGGCACACGTTTGATTGTATTGGTGAATTTATTCCCGATTTTCACAAAATATCTCTGATATGGCCGATAAGTGCTAATTATTATTAATATTATATTTTCATTCAATGCGTAAATGTATTACAGAGGAATACCTAAAATCTGAACCCAGTATTTATTATATTTTTAGAGATGTTAAAGTTTTTAGAAGCAATGTGTACTAGTTACACATCACAGGACAGGAAGGACACATTAAGTAAGATGAAGAAGAGCATACTGAGATGGTTTAGACATGTGAAATGAATAAATGAAGAAAGACTAACAAAACACATATAGTGCCAACTATTTCTTGATAACTTTATTGTATGGGAGTAAAACGTGGACGTGGAAAATGCTGAGCGAAGCCGAATAAATGCTATTGAAATATGAGCTTTGCGACGAATACATGGAGTGACAATGCACGATATAATACGGAATGAAGGAATAAGGGATGAATGTGATTTTAAGGCAAAATGTGAATTTAAGTATTCTGAGATGGTTTAGGCATTTGGAACGAATTTTATTTTTTATTTATTTATTTTACACATGACAAGAAATATATATCATTTTCGAAAGAACAATAGGTAATTTAATTTGGACACACAATTTTAATGGATCTGGATTTGTTGCCTTTCATTTGTCGTGTCCCCAGTAAACTAGGCTTTTGCCTGTATCTCACTGAGGACATATAGCATGAAAAAATAAATCGATACATCTTTCTGATTTTGGATTATATAAAACCCCGTTGCACATTCTCATCAACCTGACCAACAGTGACACTCAATAATGACACATGTATACATCACGCGAAATCAAACTCCTCACACTTCATCACTCCAGACAGACCAATACATTCATCCCACAATATACCGCACACAAACATAAAAGAAGCAAAAATTAATACATATATATGTAAAAATATATGAAAGTACCAAAAAAATACTAAGTATGCAGTTTCATTATATATGACATATAGAACGAAATTGCGTACTTAGTTTTTTTTGTTTTTTTTTTTTGGTACTTAGTGCCTATTTTAATTCAACCATTCATATATATAAAACAACAAAAAAACACCACACTCAAGGGCTCACATAAACCTCTTCCACACGTCATTCCTCTTGCAAGCCCAAGTACTCAAATTCCTGTCGCAATAACAACCACGCTCCGATCGACTGGCTAAATGGTTTTCCTCGCTTTACCTTTATTGAATTCGGCCCCCCATTGCATGTCATGGGAGCTAAATAGGCATATTGCCTTTAGGAAAAATATGTTTTAACTCTAGGGATGGTGAACATTTGATCAGTTGCTATGCATGTCATGTGTCTCTGCTGAGTGCATCTTCCCTTCCTCTCAAAGGTAGTGCCAGAGAATAGATTTGAGATGTAAATTGACTATGTTCAGAAAATAATAAATGAAGAAAGACTAAAAAAAAAACAAATATAAAATGCAAATATGAGTGGAAAGCGTGGTTGAAGAATATCAATGAAATTATATTTGGATCGAGTATTTGTTATTTTGATAGAACAAAACACGAATGTAAAAGAAATCGTATCAATTTTATAAGAAGGTATATGGATGTAATAGAGGTGAAAGATGTGTGTCAAGATAATGTTAAAATTTTCATTTACATTTCGAAAATTTTCATCTTTATAAAATAAATTACTATTGCGCTGCATTTAAACTATATTGCACTTTTTTAAAGCCGTAAAACGCATAGTCTTAAGGCGCGAATAAACTCATCATGGCGGAGGAAAAATGGCGCCAATGAAAAACGAAGATGAATAAACAAAATGTTGATTATTTTTTAAATATAAAGAATGATTTGATTCGATGTGTATTCTTTTTTTTTACATTTGGTTATGGTAAAACTTTTCTTATAATGTGAATTTCAACGGGCATCTTTCTACTTTGTATGCGAATGACATTTCCACTTAACCCTAAATTGAACACTTCATTTAGAAACAATTTTTTTTAGAAAATTGAGTTATAAACTCTTCGACGAACTTTTCTACTTAAAGATCGATTGTTCAATTTTTGAAGCTTAATCGGTATAAACTTTGAATTGTCATTTTTAAAATGGGCTTCATTATATTGACTCATATAATTGCATAATAACTTTAATTTGGTGGTACAAATCATTCTAGTTTGGATGGATTCCCTATTTTAAAAAAAGAGGGGGGGTGGGCAGTTAAGGATATTATATAATAGAGATAGTATGTGGATTTGGCGTCTTTTATAGATTCCGAACTAATATTTGACAGTATTTTTATCAGTGCTACCGATTTTATACGATTCACTTTAGTCGATTTATACTCGCAGCCAGGATCCTCCACAACACTAATTCTGTAAAGGTGACTTGTTTGGGTGGATTGCCTATTTAAAAAAAATGCTGTAGAGATGTGCGCACTTAGTAAAATTTGTGGATTGTGAATGTTTGAAAAGAGGCAAAATGAAAACGTCAGAAATTAAGGATAAAATTATTGCTTTAAGCAATATGAAGAATAGAACTTTAAGATGGTATGATCACGTGAAGAATAATTCAACAAATATAATATACAAGTTAGAAGTTCAAGGTGTGCGTGGAAGAAATATACCGAAGAAAACGTTGTTCGACCAGATTTAGAAAATTAAGTGAGAAGTATGAATAACGGAACACTGCATAGAGAGACGTATTAATGTAGAGGAAGCGAAAGTTGTGCGCTTGGATAGAAAAAAATTGGAGATATATTCTCTCTGCCTACCCCGCAAGGGACACGGCGTAGTAATATGTACGTATGTATGCTTATTTTTTGAATACTCATATGTAGGCAACCCATCCTCATTAAGATAATTTGTGTCATCGTTTTTAAGTCAAAATTGCTACTATAAGAGAATTGTGGCGACCGTATGCGCGGTCACTGAACCCACGAGACGACCTTTGCCCATCTTAAGAATGAGAGACAAACAATGCCAAAGTCCACGCGGTCGGCCATTCAACTCACTACCAGTGAAGACCGCATTCCATGAGGAAAGGAGAGGGCAACGCATCTTTCGCGCTGTCTCTCAAAACAAAAGGATACCTACGCGCGACAATAAACATATTGTAAGCGCAAAGACGAGACAGCGATATATCTCGTACGCGTTCCCGCACACGTTCAAAAACATTATAAATACCGACATTTGTCAATAAAATTCCTCTTTGCATATTCCGATTTTGACAAGTTTTTATTTATCAACAGTCATCCTCATCATCTCTCTTTTAAGGAACAGACGTTCCTAAAGAGTCAATGTAATAAATTAAAGTAAAAAATAATAGATATTTTAAAACTTCGAATTGATTGTGAGAGACCGGTGTTATAAGTAGAATTAAGAATTAAGAAAGGAAACTTAAGATAGTTAGACACCATACAAAGAGTGAATTGCGAAAAAGTTATGAAAAAAATACAACAGTCCCCTGTTATCAGTGGGATCTATATCCACGATTTCCTTTTCCGCGGTTGACCTCTCGCGAATAAAATCTAAAATCATTAAAAAAAATTAAATCTCGTACTGAATCAATGCCATCAACAATGAAAACAGGTTTACCAAAGATCCAAAGATTAATCTTAAGTCATTAGTTGTGCTCCAACTCTCGCTATGATCGCATCCTTCTCGGTATCTCAGTATTTGTTTCTAGTAGTTCTTTTTTATCGTAATAATGCCCCGAAACACAAGACTATACTAGAGAAAATTTAGGATGGCCCATGTTTCGTTTAAAATGTCATGTCTCAGAGGGATGGGGTAAAATCGTTTTTTTTTTTTTTTTACAAATCGAATAGTTTTCTTATAAATCGAAAAATTGTTTTTCTCTAAATTGACGTTTTAATTCCTAATTTTCATTATACTGATACTGACTTTCTAATGTATTGTATGGTTTGTATCTATCTTTAAATAGGCCAAGATCCACTATGAATCAATACTAATTACGAAAATTTTATTTTAGATATAAAAAAATCGAAAATCCAATTATCGTATACCCCATCCCTAGCCAATGTAGACTAACGTAGTGACTTGAAAAAAAACTTCACCAAATATTATTTGATTTTAACAAACTGCCACATTTTTGCTAATTTGTAACAAGATGCATAAATTTGTGATTATTGTTAGTTTTATGTAATGTATATACCTAAATAACTTGTTATTTATTAGAATCAAGGCTTATATTAAAGTTGAAAAAATAATTCAAATTACTGAATGTCGTTACAAGGTTGTATTGGGGCAAATTTGTGAACTGTCGCAGGGACCATGCTACATTTTCTCTAGTATAGGGATTATCATATGGCATTATGTCCACCAGATTGTATTATATTGTTTCTGTAACATTATAACATATAGCAAGCTGTAAGAAGTAAAAAATGTTACTAATAAGCTGCGCCCTCCGTAGCCTAGTGGTAACATTCTTGTCTTAAACGCTCTTCAATTTGTCCAAAACACTAAGTCGTATATATTGAGGGGTCCCGTATGAATAAAAAATGTTATTTTTGTTGTAATTAGGGTATATTTATACTTATTTTTTTTTTAAATTTTGTTATTTGATGTAATTGGTCAAACCTGTATCAAATCTGAAAATAAAATATTCATCAAAAGTTCTTGTACAGGTTTGGTTTTTATATATTATACAATTTTGTTAGTTTATCAAAGGTTTCGGTTTCGACTTTGTGAAACTGTATATTGAAATAATAAATTACATTATTTTACTAACAAAATTAGTCCCCACTACACGTACTCTCCTCCCGAGGTTTTCGTCAGGTAGAATGCTCTAATTTTGTTATGAGAGCAGTGCTTATATATGAAACTAGCTGAGATTAACGTAATTAGTGAAATAATAAAGTAATTTATTGTCATTTGTTTAGTCAAACACTGTTTATTCCTCTTTATATAATGGTATAACTCTACCGGTTTCAAGGTGTTCACCTCATCAGGGAAGAAGACTATACAAACAAGACTCCGTTTGTGCTTCCCTGATGATGAGGTAAAAACCTTGAAACCGGTAGGATTATACCGTTACATAAAGTGGAATAAACAGTGTTTGATAAAACAAATTACAATGTATTTAAACCTTCACAGGGTTAATGCCTTAACTAAAAATAATATATATAGTAAATGTATTATTGTTAAACATTAATTTCATTAGTATTTGCGTTAGTTTCGATGAAACTGCTGAAATAGTATTCAGCCTAACATATTGTATTGCATAAAATAAAAACGTGCAAAGTATGTCAGCTTTGCGTCCCCCTCTGGGGTTACATTGCGGAGTGTAAGTCTGTAGTAGGGTTGAATGGCGCGCGTCGTCACGGAGTGGGTGGATGCGTGGGGGGGAAGCAGCAAGATTGCCAACATTGCAGCATAATATTATTGCACTATTACTAGGGGTGGGTAAACGAGACGGTGTGAATATCGATACAAAATTCTGCAGTAACTATCCTAGTAATATCGATATGACGATTGAAACTCATGGGTATCTATTAAGAATCCAATAAGAAATGTTCGTAAAAAAATGACTAGGAAATTAATTACTTTGTAACGAAATTAATTACATTTTATCATCGCGACACATGTTTCTTCATATTATCTCTAAGCTCTCTTCAGGCAGTTTAATGCCGAAGAACACGTTTAATGAAAAAACCAAGAAAGAAGAAAAATATATTATACATACATATGTTATCCTCAAACTATTTTCCTGTCGTGGTAGGCAGAGACCACAAAGAGTCAGATTTTCCTATTTCGACACACGTCGATCACCTCTTAACATATACGTATATAAATACACATTCTTATAACTTCTACGATTTCTATGATTTTCTGCGTTTTCTTCATCATGTCGAAACCATCTCAAAGTATTCTTTTTCAGCCCATCACTCTCAAATTAACATTTATCCATAATCAATTCATTCCCTTTTCTGTCATTGTCACTTTATTTATTATTCTCAATGCACTCATTTCTCAACGCACTTCTACAGTATTAATTCGGCTCCTTTTTGTTTTTTTTCCATATCCACGTTTCCCTCCCATACATCAAAATTTGTACAAAAAATGTCTACCTATAAACCGTCACTTAAGCAAATTTTGATAATTTCCAGTTCAAATTATTGATTAAAATTTGCAATGTCAAAAGCAAAATTAGAAAAAACAATTCACTAATATAAAATTTAAAAAAATACAAATTTAAGGAGTTCGTCGATTTGACGTTACATCAATTTGATGTTTTTAACTTAATTATTATATTTCATTACTGAAAATGTTTGTTCACAGGAATAGGTGGTACCGAAAACAGTTAAAAGGGAAAATACTACTTTTTTCATATACGAAAATATGTCTGAGAGATCATTTCACGTTTTAGTTAACATAGCAAGATAATTTTCTTTGTCATTCCTTTTACGTGCCACCTGGTGGCACGCCTGCCACAGGTTGCCTACACCTGGTCTACGGTATTGTACATGCTAGAAATGAAGATATTATCGTTTAGAGCAGGTCTGGCTAACCCACGCACCGTATTGACGATCTAGAAAGGGCCGCATATAAATAAGAATAATTGCAAATTTTGTTCCAATATTATTTTTCAATATCTGGCTTATTTTTTTTTTGTAAGTGATTGATTTGGTGCAGAGGTACACAGAAAGTGTTCAATCAGTGTAAATCTGAAGAAAAAATGATACTACAACTATAGTTCGGAAAATGTAGGGTGAGTCCTGTGACAGCTCACAAATTAGCCCCAATACAACCTTATGTAATGTATTTACCTAAATAACTTGCTATTTATTAGAATCGAGGCTTATATTAAAGTTAATAAAATAATTGAAATTACTGAACATCGTTACAAGGTTGTATTGGGGCAAATTTGTGAGCTGTCACAGGACGCATCCTACATTTTCTGAACTATAGATATGAAAATTTAACATGTATTAAACCAACAACAAAATGTATTTGTATGGTAATGAACACATAATGGCTTCAATTATTTACAAACATATTATTCTTCAAATTTTTATTTAATATCATAAATATCTTCTTCCCAGTGTCATGTCAGGTCCCCCCAACGTTGACTGTCACCTGAGAGTAGGCATCTTTGTCCCCGGCAGCCCGAAAAAGATCCCCAACGCTCCTTATACCAGTCCAATCACGTATATTGCGGAGCCAGGAGATTTGCCTCCTGCCAACACCTCTTCGATCCTCTGTTTTGCCTTGGATGATCAGGTGCACTAGTAATTTGTATAGATTTAACAATCAAGATTATCATAAATATAGATTTAACAATCAACATTATTATAAAGTCCATTCAAGCTTTTTGGAATATTATAAAATAATGTAACGAAAAGTTTTAATGGGTTTTATGATACATTCTTGTAATTATAGGAACGTTATTTTTTTTATTACTTTAATCCGATTCAAAATACATTATGAAATACCCGGTACTTAAAAAAACATCGTTAAATCATAATTCGTCATATATGACCGCGGACCGCGGGCTGGCCAATCCTGGTTTATAGGTGACGACCTCCGTGGCCTGGTGTAAGACACTTGTCTGCCGATCCGGAGGTTGCGGGTTCGATCCCCGCTGGAACCCAGATTTTTTTAAATAGGATTCCAGTCTAGTTAACATTTAGGGTCTATAAAAACATATTTATGGTTGGTTGGAATAGATTGCCACATGACAATAAACTCGCCAGGTAAAAAAAAAAAAAAAAAAAAAAGGTTGAATTGCTCACAAAAATATTTGCTAAATGCCAGCTATATGGTCTTTTTAAAAAGAGGTATCGATCACGTGACAACACGGGATCGGGACTAGACACAAATCTAGTTTATCACGTTAAAACACGGGATCGGGACTCGGCACAAATCTAGTTTATCACGTTAAAACGCGGGATCGGGACTCGACACAAATCTAGTTTATCACGTTAAAACGCAGGATCGAGACTCGACATAAATCTAGTTTATCACGTTAAAACGCGGGATCGGAACTCGACACAAATCTAGTTTATCACGTTAAAACGCGGGATCGGGACTCGACACAAATCTAGTTTAACACGTTAAAACGCAGGATCGAGACTCGACATAAATCTAGTTTATCACGTTAAAACGCAGGATCGAGACTCGACATAAATCTAGTTTATCACGTTAAAACGCGGGATCGAGACTCGACATAAATCTAGTTTATCACGTTAAAACGCGGGATCGGAACTCGACACAAATCTAGTTTATCACGTTAAAACGCGGGATCGGGACTCGACACAAATCTAGTTTATCACGTTAAAACGCGGGATCGGGACTCGACATAAATCTAGTTTATCACGTTAAAACGCGGGATCGGCACTCGACATAAATCTAGTTTATCACGTTAAAACGCGGGATCGGGACTCGACATAAATCTAGTTTATCACGTTAAAACGCGGGATCGGCACTCGACACAAATCTAGTTTATCACGTTAAAACGCGGGATCGGAACTCGACACAAATCTAGTTTATCACGTTAAAACGCGGGATCGGGACTCGACATAAATCTAGTTTATCACGTTAAAACGCAGGATCGAGACTCGATGTAAATCTAGTTTATCACGTTAAAACGCAGGATCGAGACTCGATGTAAATCTAGTTTATCACGTTAAAACGCAGGATCGAGACTCGATGTAAATCTAGTTTATCACGTTAAAACGCAGGATCGAGACTCGATGTAAATCTAGTTTATCACGTTAAAACGCAGGATCGAGACTCGATGTAAATCTAGTTTATCACGTTAAAACGCGGGATCGGGTTACAACTGTTAATGCACAAAATTGTTTTCCCGGCGTATTTTTATACTCTTGACTAGTGCTTCTCAAACGTTTTCGAACAACTGCCCCTTTAAAAGTATATATTTCACTAACCCTCTCCCCAAACCAGTTCAAATGAAGATACTCGTATATTGAAATAATTTTTTTGAAAAACATAATGTTTTGAATTTAAGTATTATTTTGCAAAAAATAAATTAAAATAATCTGAAACACTGGACACTGGCGTATACTCCTTCATATATAGGAGTTCACGGCCATTATTCAAAGAGAGAGAGAGAGAGAGAGAGAGAGAGAGAGAGAGAGAGAGAGAGAAGTACTTGATTAACTAATATAAAGAAATATTTTGTTTTTGGTCGTAAATAAAAACGAGTTTTGAGTACTTCCGTCTTTGCTGATTGATTTTCTCGATCTCCCCTCATAACGAAGGCATACCACTGTGAAGGGTGAATCTGATGCGATGAGACTATCTCGATCTCCCCTCATAACGAAGGCATACCACTGTGAAGGGTGGATCTGATGCGATGAGACTATCTCGATCTCCCCTCATAACGAAGGCATACCACTGTGAAGGGTGAATCTGATGCGATGAGACTATCTCGATCTCCCCTCATAACGAAGGCATACCACTGTGAAGGGTGAATCTGATGCGATGAGACTATCTCGATCTCCCCTCATAACGAAGGCATACCACTGTGAAGGGTGGATCTGATGCGATGAGACTATCTCGATCTCCCCTCATAACGAAGGCATACCACTGTGAAGGGTGGATCTGATGCGATGAGACTATCTCGATCTCCCCTCATAACGAAGGCATACCACTGTGAAGGGTGGATCTGATGCGATGAGACTATCTCGATCTCCCCTCATAACGAAGGCATACCACTGTGAAGGGTGGATCTGATGCGATGAGACTATCTCGATCTCCCCTCATAACGAAGGCATACCACTGTGAAGGGTGAATCTGATGCGATGAGACTATCTCGATCTCCCCTCATAACGAAGGCATACCACTGTGAAGGGTGGATCTGATGCGATGAGACTATCTCGATCTCCCCTCATAACGAAGGCATACCACTGTGAAGGGTGGATCTGATGCGATGAGACTATCTCGATCTCCCCTCATAACGAAGGCATACCACTGTGAAGGGTGGATCTGATGCGATGAGACTATCTCGATCTCCCCTCATAACGAAGGCATACCACTGTGAAGGGTGGATCTGATGCGATGAGACTATCTCGATCTCCCCTCATAACGAAGGCATACCACTGTGAAGGGTGGATCTGATGCGATGAGACTATCTCGATCTCCCCTCATAACGAAGGCATACCACTGTGAAGGGTGGATCTGATGCGATGAGACTATCTCGATCTCCCCTCATAACGAAGGCATACCACTGTGAAGGGTGGATCTGATGCGATGAGACTATCTCGATCTCCCCTCATAACGAAGGCATACCACTGTGAAGGGTGGATCTGATGCGATGAGACTATCTCGATCTCCCCTCATAACGAAGGCATACCACTGTGAAGGGTGGATCTGATGCGATGAGACTATCTCGATCTCCCCTCATAACGAAGGCATACCACTGTGAAGGGTGGATCTGATGCGATGAGACTATCTCGATCTCCCCTCATAACGAAGGCATACCACTGTGAAGGGTGGATCTGATGCGATGAGACTATCTCGATCTCCCCTCATAACGAAGGCATACCACTGTGAAGGGTGGATCTGATGCGATGAGACTATCTCGATCTCCCCTCATAACGAAGGCATACCACTGTGAAGGGTGGATCTGATGCGATGAGACTATCTCGATCTCCCCTCATAACGAAGGCATACCACTGTGAAGGGTGGATCTGATGCGATGAGACTATCTCGATCTCCCCTCATAACGAAGGCATACCACTGTGAAGGGTGGATCTGATGCGATGAGACTATCTCGATCTCCCCTCATAACGAAGGCATACCACTGTGAAGGGTGGATCTGATGCGATGAGACTATCTCGATCTCCCCTCATAACGAAGGCATACCACTGTGAAGGGTGGATCTGATGCGATGAGACTATCTCGATCTCCCCTCATAACGAAGGCATACCACTGTGAAGGGTGGATCTGATGCGATGAGACTATCTCGATCTCCCCTCATAACGAAGGCATACCACTGTGAAGGGTGGATCTGATGCGATGAGACTATCTCGATCTCCCCTCATAACGAAGGCATACCACTGTGAAGGGTGGATCTGATGCGATGAGACTATCTCGATCTCCCCTCATAACGAAGGCATACCACTGTGAAGGGTGGATCTGATGCGATGAGACTATCTCGATCTCCCCTCATAACGAAGGCATACCACTGTGAAGGGTGGATCTGATGCGATGAGACTATCTCGATCTCCCCTCATAACGAAGGCATACCACTGTGAAGGGTGGATCTGATGCGATGAGACTATCTCGATCTCCCCTCATAACGAAGGCATACCACTGTGAAGGGTGGATCTGATGCGATGAGACTATCTCGATCTCCCCTCATAACGAAGGCATACCACTGTGAAGGGTGGATCTGATGCGATGAGACTATCTCGATCTCCCCTCATAACGAAGGCATACCACTGTGAAGGGTGGATCTGATGCGATGAGACTATCTCGATCTCCCCTCATAACGAAGGCATACCACTGTGAAGGGTGGATCTGATGCGATGAGACTATCTCGATCTCCCCTCATAACGAAGGCATACCACTGTGAAGGGTGGATCTGATGCGATGAGACTATCTCGATCTCCCCTCATAACGAAGGCATACCACTGTGAAGGGTGGATCTGATGCGATGAGACTATCTCGATCTCCCCTCATAACGAAGGCATACCACTGTGAAGGGTGGATCTGATGCGATGAGACTATCTCGATCTCCCCTCATAACGAAGGCATACCACTGTGAAGGGTGGATCTGATGCGATGAGACTATCTCGATCTCCCCTCATAACGAAGGCATACCACTGTGAAGGGTGGATCTGATGCGATGAGACTATCTCGATCTCCCCTCATAACGAAGGCATACCACTGTGAAGGGTGGATCTGATGCGATGAGACTATCTCGATCTCCCCTCATAACGAAGGCATACCACTGTGAAGGGTGGATCTGATGCGATGAGACTATCTCGATCTCCCCTCATAACGAAGGCATACCACTGTGAAGGGTGGATCTGATGCGATGAGACTATCTCGATCTCCCCTCATAACGAAGGCATACCACTGTGAAGGGTGGATCTGATGCGATGAGACTATCTCGATCTCCCCTCATAACGAAGGCATACCACTGTGAAGGGTGGATCTGATGCGATGAGACTATCTCGATCTCCCCTCATAACGAAGGCATACCACTGTGAAGGGTGGATCTGATGCGATGAGACTATCTCGATCTCCCCTCATAACGAAGGCATACCACTGTGAAGGGTGGATCTGATGCGATGAGACTATCTCGATCTCCCCTCATAACGAAGGCATACCACTGTGAAGGGTGGATCTGATGCGATGAGACTATCTCGATCTCCCCTCATAACGAAGGCATACCACTGTGAAGGGTGGATCTGATGCGATGAGACTATCTCGATCTCCCCTCATAACGAAGGCATACCACTGTGAAGGGTGGATCTGATGCGATGAGACTATCTCGATCTCCCCTCATAACGAAGGCATACCACTGTGAAGGGTGGATCTGATGCGATGAGACTATCTCGATCTCCCCTCATAACGAAGGCATACCACTGTGAAGGGTGGATCTGATGCGATGAGACTATCTCGATCTCCCCTCATAACGAAGGCATACCACTGTGAAGGGTGGATCTGATGCGATGAGACTATCTCGATCTCCCCTCATAACGAAGGCATACCACTGTGAAGGGTGGATCTGATGCGATGAGACTATCTCGATCTCCCCTCATAACGAAGGCATACCACTGTGAAGGGTGGATCTGATGCGATGAGACTATCTCGATCTCCCCTCATAACGAAGGCATACCACTGTGAAGGGTGGATCTGATGCGATGAGACTATCTCGATCTCCCCTCATAACGAAGGCATACCACTGTGAAGGGTGGATCTGATGCGATGAGACTATCTCGATCTCCCCTCATAACGAAGGCATACCACTGTGAAGGGTGGATCTGATGCGATGAGACTATCTCGATCTCCCCTCATAACGAAGGCATACCACTGTGAAGGGTGGATCTGATGCGATGAGACTATCTCGATCTCCCCTCATAACGAAGGCATACCACTGTGAAGGGTGGATCTGATGCGATGAGACTATCTCGATCTCCCCTCATAACGAAGGCATACCACTGTGAAGGGTGGATCTGATGCGATGAGACTATCTCGATCTCCCCTCATAACGAAGGCATACCACTGTGAAGGGTGGATCTGATGCGATGAGACTATCTCGATCTCCCCTCATAACGAAGGCATACCACTGTGAAGGGTGGATCTGATGCGATGAGACTATCTCGATCTCCCCTCATAACGAAGGCATACCACTGTGAAGGGTGGATCTGATGCGATGAGACTATCTCGATCTCCCCTCATAACGAAGGCATACCACTGTGAAGGGTGGATCTGATGCGATGAGACTATCTCGATCTCCCCTCATAACGAAGGCATACCACTGTGAAGGGTGGATCTGATGCGATGAGACTATCTCGATCTCCCCTCATAACGAAGGCATACCACTGTGAAGGGTGGATCTGATGCGATGAGACTATCTCGATCTCCCCTCATAACGAAGGCATACCACTGTGAAGGGTGGATCTGATGCGATGAGACTATCTCGATCTCCCCTCATAACGAAGGCATACCACTGTGAAGGGTGGATCTGATGCGATGAGACTATCTCGATCTCCCCTCATAACGAAGGCATACCACTGTGAAGGGTGGATCTGATGCGATGAGACTATCTCGATCTCCCCTCATAACGAAGGCATACCACTGTGAAGGGTGGATCTGATGCGATGAGACTATCTCGATCTCCCCTCATAACGAAGGCATACCACTGTGAAGGGTGGATCTGATGCGATGAGACTATCTCGATCTCCCCTCATAACGAAGGCATACCACTGTGAAGGGTGGATCTGATGCGATGAGACTATCTCGATCTCCCCTCATAACGAAGGCATACCACTGTGAAGGGTGGATCTGATGCGATGAGACTATCTCGATCTCCCCTCATAACGAAGGCATACCACTGTGAAGGGTGGATCTGATGCGATGAGACTATCTCGATCTCCCCTCATAACGAAGGCATACCACTGTGAAGGGTGGATCTGATGCGATGAGACTATTTTTTCCACACCCGTCTCAATTTCAGTAGGAAATATCCTTAAATTTGATAATTTCAAGGATGGTAACCCTAATTGTGAGAAACCTTTTTTTGGTACATCTTACGAATAAAATCGTATGTTTGAAATTTTATTCAATAGTATAGCTGTTTGAAGTTTAACGGTAAGCATTTTTATTTCAAAACTATCTGGGAATGCCGTCCGAGGATGTGAGAAAACAAGTAAACAGTAACTAAATACTTGTTAATTATTATGCTTATATAAGTAACAATCTAGAATTTTTTTTTTAATGTGGCACATTTGTTTGTACACATTTTTCGGTGTGAATAGAATCGGATCGCTCCAGTTTGGACCTAAGATCAAATTTAATTTATACAGGGTGGCCCATGAAAGGCTGGATATACTGCGCACACTGCCATCGTCACCCTGGCAGTATGTGCAGTAGCTCCATCCTGTTGGAACCATACCTCCTGGTTATCTTCGACCGCTGGGCGTAAAAATAATTCAAGCATTGTCCTATACAGGGCCCCGTTGATTATTTCTGGCTGACCTTCCTCATTTTCAAAGGAATAGGGGCCGATAACTCTTTCAGCCATAACACAGCACCAAACAGTGTATTTTTGGGGATGCAATTGATGCTTATGTAATTCCATGGGATTCTCAGTAATCCAAAATCTGCAGTTTTGTTTGTTGATGTACCCGTTTAAATGAAAATGGCCCTCATCACTCATTATCAAGTTGTTCAAAAAGTTGCTATCTCTAGCTAAATGTTGAAATCAAATGGCGTACTTCAGGCGCTGCTGAATATCTTGGGGTAGTAAAGTTCTGACATATAACCTGTAAAAAAAGAAAATAAAAAATATTGAAAATGAACAAGTTATGACTTTTTTAAACCCTTGTCTTTTAGTGGCAACCCTATATATCAGCTCGTTTTCGAACTCTTGAGAAAGTAGCATAAATTATTTTTAATAGACAATTCAACCTTGTCTAATAGCGGGAGTGTCTAACCGTAGGACAGGATGACATTTTCATCGACGATCCTTTTTGTCATCTTGGTTGGTTGATTTTTGTTTTACTCGATACTCTGTCTGTGTCTCCTCGCTGGACGGTGTTATTGTTAAAGCAGAAAGAAGTTATCTGGTGCGGGTGGATTATGTCATATATTGGATGTTAACATAAGTTGTGTCCGTGTTTTTTTTCAATTTAAAAATGAGCACCAAAAGTAAAAATAAAATGATAAATGTTATACGTCATTCGAAAGAAAATTTTCTGCTCTACAAGATATTGTGTTTGCTTTTACGTTACATATATTATTTTATTTGATTACAAGCCTTCAAAATGGAATGTCAAGTAGACGAAAGTGAGCATTTTCGACACCTCCTTCTGTTCGCGTTCAATCGAGGAAATAAAGGTACCAAAGCTGCTCGCGATATTTGCGAAGTGTACGGTGAAGATGCTACGAATAAAAGGACAGCTCGTCGATTGTTTTTGCGTTTCAAAAGACGGTAATTTCGACTTGAAAGATCTGAAGCTTTCCGGACGACCAGTGGACTTCGATGAGGACCGCTTAAACCATATTATTCATGAAAATCCTCTTCAAACTACCGTATAATTGGCTGAGCAGATGAATTGTAATCACATGACTATACCGCCATCTTAAATCAATGGGAAAAGTCCAGAAGTTCGGCGCTTGGGTTCCACATGTTTTGGGTGGAAACAACAAAAATCAACGTTCGACAATTTCTGCTGATTTGCTGGCGCGTCATCGAGCTACGCATGACTTTAAGCAAAGGTTCCTTTACCGCATCATTACTGGTGATGAAAAATCGTTTGAAAATGGTGATGAAAAATTTTTGAAGGGGATCTTCATGAATAATATGGTTTAAGCGGTCTTCATCGTAGTACACTGGTCGTCCGCAACGCTCCATGTTTTTCAGGTCGAAATTACCGTCTTCGAAACGCAAAAACCATCGACGAGCTGTTCTTGAATTTATAGGATCTTCACCGTATACTTCGCAAATATCGCGAGCAGCTTTGGCAGTTTTATTCTTTCGATTGAACGCGAACAGAAGGAGTTGTCGAAAATGCTGACTTTCGTCTACTTAATATTTTATTTTGAAGGCTTGTAATCAAATAAAATAATATATGTAACGTAAAAAAAAATTCAATACCTTGTAGAGCAGAAAATTTTCTTTCGAATGACGTATAACATTTACCATTTCGTTTTACTTTTGGTGCTCATTTTTAAATTGAAAAAAAAACGGACACAACTTATGTTAACACCTAATATTTTTCGTATTGAGATATATAGACGTTTGCATTTGTGTGATATACAAAAATATGTTGCCCGAGCAAGCACCCGAACACTCCTTTTAATATAAAGTGAGATATCATCAATCAAAGGAAAAGGAAAGGATGGTGGAGAGGAAAGAAAAATCAGGAATGAAACACGGTACATGATCGCAAAAAAACATTCAAATGACTAGGTATCCATCCCCACGAAATTCGTGAACATATAACATACGTGAGCATACGCCCACAAACCCCACAAAGACGGGCAAGCACCCGAACATTCCTTTTAATATAAAGTGAGATATCATCAATCAAAGGAAAAGGAAAGGATGGTGGAGAGGAAAGAAAAATCAGGAATGAAACACGGTACATGATCGCAAAAAAACATTCAAATGACTAGGTATCCATCCCCACGAAATTCGTGAACATATAACATACGTGAGCATACGCCCACAAACCCCACAAAGACGGGCAAGCACCCGAACATTCCTTTTAATATAAAGTGAGATATCATCAATCAAAGGAAAAGGAAAGGATGGTGGAGAGGAAAGATAAATCAGGAATGAAACACGTTATATTACTGACTAGAAATTAAGAGTTTTTACAGTCGCTTCTTAAAGCATGCCAATGATGGAGAGAGTCTAACATTGGTGTGTAACTGATTCCAGAGTCTCACTGCATGGACAGTAAAGGACGACGTAAAAAAGAAGAGCAAGTGAACTGGGAAGATGAATCAACAATCTCTGTTTGAGCGTAGCGTAAATCCATGATCGGAAAGATGCTGAAATTTTTTGGCGAGATAAGAGGGTGGTCATTTGTCGTTTGCGGACGGGCCACTGCGTGGTGGCTAGTCACCTTTATAGAATTAGTATCGTGGAGGATCCCGGCTGCGAGCGTGGTCTGGATGATGAAACTATATACCATGCTTTTTCGATTATTCATTGCGAGACAGATTTGATTCACTAAAAGCCATATCTTTACCGCGTCCAATGAATGTTGCGTTTCTTCGTGGAACTTTTCCATTTATAGATCGATTTTTTAATTTTTGTAACTTAATCAGTTGAAACTTTGAATTAATTAAAATTGTCGTTTTTTAAAATTGGTTTTATTATAATGACACAAACAACACATGACAGACACTTCCATCTTGTTTATTCTTATTATATTAAACCATGGTCACAAAGGGATAGATTGTTGGATTGATTTATATCTACAGCCCTTATTTACACCAGTTATATCCCAATCCTATATGTATTCTGTTAAGTAAGACATTTTTATTTTAAATAAAAATGACAACCGAATAAATCACCAACTGAAATCATTACAAAGGTAAATTGATAAAAATCTGAACTAATGTTAGATTTTGATATTTAAAAAAAACATTTGAAACTAGTTGCAGCCCGTGAAATATTCACGGAAGTAAAACAAATTCTACATTTATGAAAATATATATTCATAAATATAGAATTTGTTAATATATATAGTACTATATCATGTATACATCGTCCCCTTTTACACCGGTTCAAAAATTGTTAGCTAGGTATTTAAAATTCGTTCAGTATCACGGACCCACCGAGATTCAAATTTCGAATTACTTTCGGAGAGAATCCAAGTATTCCTCTCTCGCTCTCTTGTATTCAAAATTCAATTCTCGTATTCTTTCTTCGACGACAACCATCGTATGGGTTTTGGCCTATTTATACTATGACTAGTTGCAACCCGTGAAATATTCACGGAAGTAAAACAAATTCTACATTTATGAAAATATATATTCATAAATATAGAATTTGTTCATATATATAATTTATACATCGTCCCCTTTTACACCGGTTCAAAAATTGTTAGCTAGGTATTTAAAATTCGTTCAGTATCACGGACCCACCGAGATTCAAATTTCGAATTACTTTCGCGGAGAATCCAAGTATTCCTCTCTCGCTCTCTTATATTCAAAATTCAATTCTCGTATTCTTTCTTCGACGGCTACCATCGTACGGGTTTTGGCCTATTTATATTATGAATGATTAGATTTGATTATTGAAATATTAACACATAATTGTTATGACATAATACATTACATATAATTGTTATCACATAATAAATTGTATGTATTGATAACAATTGATTGTTTTGATTTTGATGAAATCTTCGCAGGGCTGTACAAAAAATTCCAACTTATCAAACATTATAAATTATGATGAATGATTAATTACTATTATATTTGTAAATGTATAAATAAATAAATATAATTTATTTATACTCGTAGCATAGAATAGCATGTACATACATTCCCAAATCGCACATATGATTTATCTCAAGATAAATAGCAGCGAATATATTTAATAGAGAAGATTTCAAAATGTCTAGGCTCATCTCATAACATCCTCTAGTGGAGATACACCGCACCAATATAGGGCGAGCCCGGCCGCGAGGACATCAGAGGTTTTTCAGCCCACACCCTTGTATGTACATCTAGTGTTATAATATTTTGAATTTATTAACAAAAGGGTGAATTTTATTTGCTTTGATGTGAAAAGAGTGAATTAGTTCTCAAAAGGGTGAATTTGTTTTTTAAAAGGATGAATTAATTTGTTTTTCAAAAGGACGAATTTGTTTTTCAAAAGGGTGATTTTTTTTTTCAAAAGGACGAATTTGTTTTTCAAAAGGACGAATTTGTTTTTCAAAAGGGTGAATTTGTTTTTCGAAAGAGTCAATTTGTTTTTCAAAAGGGTCAATTTGTTTTTCAAAAGGGTGAATTTGTTTTTCAAAAGGGCGAATTTGTTTTTCAACAAGGTGAATTTAAAGTGCAAAACTTGTAATAGACGAATTTATATTGATTACATTATATACATTTTTCATTTATTTATTTACATGACAAGTAATTGTATACATATGAATACGTCATTTATGAAAAACAAGACAAACAAGTAATAACAGGTAATTTAACATAGACACTCGATTTATATGGATCTGGGTTTGTTGCCTTTCATTTGTCGTCTCACCAGTAAACTAGGCTTTTGCCTGTTTCTTACTGAGGATATGTAAAAATGGAAAATAAAGCAATGTTTTTTACTGGTTGTAGATGAATTATTTAATACCTCAGTCACAAAATATCATCAATTTGATAATTTGTGATACTTAATTATATGTTATGTGTGTACCACACAAATCAACCCTTGGTATACTTCATCATGTCAGATAAAACATATACCAGTCATTTTCACAATGTTCCTCGTATAATCATCAAAAACACACAACATTCAAGAGTTCACACAAATTTTAACAACAATTTATCCTCAATTTTTACCACAATAGGTTTATTTGAATAGAAAAAAAAACTGAAAATATTTGAAGGCTTAACATTAAAAAGCTCTCCAGAAAATTGAGATTTTCAGACAAACGATTCAATTCGTATACTTGGGAAAATGTAGGATGGTTCCTGTGACGTTTGAAACGTCGTACTTCAAACGAATGGGGTAAAATCGTTTTTTTTTTACAAATCGTTTTCTTTTTACAAATCGAATAGTTTTTTTATAAATCGAAAAATTGTTTTTCTCTAAACTGACGTTTTAATTCCTAATTTTCATTATACTGACTTTCTAATGTATTGTATGATTTGTATATATCTTTAAATAGACCAAGATCCACTATGAATTAATGCTAATTACGAACATTCAATTTAAGGTAAAAAAATCGA
Source organism: Odontocerum albicorne (assembly GCA_949825065.1). Lineage (NCBI taxonomy): Eukaryota > Metazoa > Arthropoda > Insecta > Trichoptera > Odontoceridae > Odontocerum > Odontocerum albicorne. Next base: position 19,484,713 of record OX463866.1, on the reverse strand, counting down.
AAATCCAATTATCGTATACCCCATCCCTAGCCAATGCAGACTAACGTAGTGACTTTTGACAAACGTCACCAAATATTATTTGATTTTAACAAACTGCTACAGTTTTGCTGATTTGTAACAAGATGTATTAATTTGTCAGTTTTATGTAATGTATTTACCTAAATAACTCTGTATTTACTAGAATCGAGGCTTATATTAAAGTTGATAAAATAATTAAAATTACTGAACGTCGTTACAATGTTGTACTGGGGCAAATTTGTGAACTGTCATAGGAACCGTTCTACAATTTCTTTAGTATAGTAGAATAAGTGTATATTTGTATTCTTTGCCCCTTTCGACCAGTCCAGTGCCCATTGCCCCTATTTTGTCTTACACCGTCCCCAAGGAGGTGGTAGTGCCCCCTTTGAGAACCCCTACTCTAGACGGTGGAATAATAATAAATGTGACATATGGTACTTGTAGGGTATGAATAAGAGAAATACTACACATAAGGGAATAAATAATATAAAGTAGGTTTTAAACACTGTACATAAGGGAATAAATTTAAATATAAGTAGAACTCAAATCAATGCAAAAACAAATTTTATCAAAATATTCCAATTAAGTATATTTATCATAGAGAAAATATTGTTATGTCTGATAGGAAGCCACCTTTATGAAATCTATGCAGAAGAAAGCCCTACGTACTCGTGTGGAATGGATGAGGAGACCTTTGAACATGTTTCCTTTGAGTGTCATCTGCGCACCGTATACAACCTTTACTCAATTGTACAATAAATGTCCCCCGTCCGTTCAACATGTCCCACCAACTCGCACTCAATTCTCCATCAATTTATAATCACATATCTGCAGGATAATAATAGGCTACAATAAATGTCCCCTGTCCGTTCAACATGTCCCACCTACTCGCACTCAATTCTCCATCAATTTATAGTCGCATATCTGCAGGAGAAGAATAGGCTACAATAAATGTCCCCCGTCCGTTCAACATGTCCCACCTACTCGCACTCAATTCTCCATCAATTTATAGTCACATATCTGAATTTATTGTCCTAAACTATTAGAATATTTAGAAGAACAGTAGTTCTTACATATTTCAAACTGTTACCTTTACAAATCATTGTTTTTATACGATAGAATGCTTAATTGACTTATAATAATAATCAATATTGTATTGTAATATACACATGGAATTGGAACATTTACTGACTAAAAGAGTCGAAACATTAATCATAATATTGTAATAAAATGACAATTTATACACCGCCTTTTAGAGAGCAGACTATAATGAAGGGCGTTGTAACTCGAGATTTGTATCCACTATTATTTACAGATTATTAAAAAAAAATAAGTCGAGTGTAAGCAAAACAAAAGTGGGCAATAGTAGAGCGCCCTTGAGGAGGGTATGCTCTCTAAACGGCGCTATAATTATAGTCATTTAATATATTATTCTCAATGCACGCATTTCTACAACATTTATTCAGCTCCTATCAGTCTTTTCAACGTCCACATAAATATGATACATCATCGCTACATTTTCAATAGGATTATTTCGCTAGGCATAACCTGTGATGAAGTTGCCTTTATATTGTTTTTAGTTTAATTCTACAGCGTAACACTCATTTAGTGCAGTTAGATTAATCTACACGAAACGTTTATGTGGATTAAAATGTTAAGATTAGACGATACATACTCGTAGATTAATACATAGAAATTGCAGATTGTCCATATCTTTTGGAACAAATAATCTTTCATATTCCAATAACACTAACCTGACACTCAACTTTTTTTTTATATTCCGACATGTAGAACATCAGATGCGCAACACTTTCTGTTATTTCCCGACATGCAGACCATCAGATGCGCTTAACTTTATTTTATTTCCCAACATGCAGACCATCAGATGCGTAAAACTTTATTTTATTTCCCGACGTGTAGAATATCAAATGCGCAAAAATTTTTTTTATTTCCCGACATGTAGAACATCAGATCCGCAAAACTTTCTTTTATTTCCCAACATGTAGAAAATCAGATGCGCATAACCTTATTTTATTTCCCGACATGTAGAACATCAGATGCGCAAAACTTTATTTTATTTCCTGACATGTAGAATATCAGATAAGTATGCAAAACTTTATTTTATTTCCTGACATTTAGAACATCAAATGCGCCAAATTTTCTTTTATTTCCCGACATGTACAACATCAGATGCGCAAAACTTTCTTATACCACGAGCCAGTAGAAATTATATTTAATGGTTTAACCACATAAATATTTTTCATATAAATTTCATAACGTTCTGGAAATACCCTTTGGACCGATATTATTGCTTTGAAATTAATGTTTTTCTTCGATTTTATACATACCAACAGTCTTCAGCTCCGAAGTGTGATCCTTTGGCTATTATTCTATATTTTTTCCAATCAATTTATAGGATTTGTTTATATACGAGTACAAGTTACGGATAAATGCTTTTCCTGTTTTTCGTCCATAAAGTGAGCCCTATGGCGCCCGTTACACGGTCAATCTGGATCGCAATCCATGATCGCCGATCAATGATCGCGGTCAAGATTGACCGTGTAATGAGCGGATTGATCAATCGGATCGCAATCCGTGATCGCCGATTTGGATCGCGGATTGCGATCCAGATTGAGCGTGTAACGGGCGCCTAAGGTCAATTGTCTTACCAACAGGATCCATAAACTATAAAATAATAAATTGAATATTGTACATGGCAATCATTAAAGATTTCTAAAACTAAATATTTCATCGTTACACGAAAGCGCTCTTCCACCAAAACGGGTTTAAAGGCCCAAACGCCTTAGATACATTTGTACAAGGGAAGAACGAAGTCTCTATGACATTCCATCCCGTGTTTATATCTCAGTGATATATTACTTTGTCATTTGTGTAAGTCACCCGAATAAAATGTTGAAAAATGTGACTTTTTCCATCTATTCCCGACTTTCGAAATATGATAACATATATATTGATATATAATATTGTACAATACCAGGGTATACATAGCACAGTGTTCCTAAGTTTTTGAGCCACGGCTTAGATCAGAATGTTTGTTTTAAGGGGGTATTGGAATTTGGAATTTTCAAAAAATCGAATTTTTTTTTTCATTTAATTTTTCTATAATTTCCAGTAAGAAATGTTCAAAAATCTTGAAAATTCTAAAAGTAACGAGAGTTTATAGTCGAGCGCGCACCGGTCGAAAAATGAACTGAGCTTCGCAGCTGTCAGGTCGTCTATTGTCATGGTAGTAGCCTTATTTTCCAAAAATTCTCGTTCAATAGGATTTCTTGGAATGATGAATTGATATTTAGTTTGTCTTGTAAAGAGAGGATTTTTAAACAAGTTTATATGGTCCTGGAATTGCTGATTAACAGTTAGTTGAAAATATTTACTTCAATTCGTGTAAAAATCGCACTTGAAACATTAAACGCGTTTCTCAAAAAATATTTTTTTTACACTATTCCCCGTAATAACTACAAAACTAATTAACCGATTTTAATGAAAAAGTACTTATTCTCTTTGTTATACCTCTCTCTTTAGCTGGTACTAGAATTATTTCAATCGATCAAGTTGTTAGATTTTTTCACTCCTTTAAAAACAAAAAAAATTGCATTTTAATTTCAACAAGCCGCCATTTTTTAAAAACTATTCTAATACCGGCTATAGCCACATGCTTTCTGAGTAAAACCGATTTTTTTTTTATTTTCCGACGAGTACAACAGCCACAATTACGTGACTAATGGACCCCCTCCATGTACGGGCGGTCTTACTTCCCACTTAATAACAACAAAATGAATATTTTTTTTATTATGAAATTTTATGAAAATGTTCTTGAAAGATAAATACATATGTCTAATCACTGAAAAAAAAACTTAAAAATCGTCGATTTTTCGGCCCATGAAATAATAATACCCACTTAATCTCTCGACCCAAATAAATATAAAAAAAGTAACTCATGCATATAATAATAAAAACCTTTCTGCATTGTCTGAATGCTGAGCAGCTCTTAATTATAACGCTCGGTGACTTGAAAGATTTAAAAAATGATTTTTCTTCATTTATAACGTATCATATACACGTATGTTATTATGCAAAAGTATCAATATATTGTTATTGTTGAAAATATTTTATTTAATACCCATTCCAAATGCCAATCGTTAAAAAAAAACTATGATAGAATAACTAAGATATGAATTTACACTTGTGGTGAGGAAAATAATAACGATACATAACATTTTTTTAAATTTTATGTTTTTTTTATTTAGAGGAATAAAATATAATAATAAAAAAGGAGATTAATAATAAATAAATATTGATATAATTAAATAACATGAAATTTATTTTTACAACTGGTAACATTACAAATGTCAACAGTTCAGGTTATGTATTGTTTTGTTTTGTTTACCTGTCAATACTGATTTTCGGAGGGTTTTCGTTACATATCGTTATCATGGACAGATAGCGATAATACAACTGATTAATCGACGCAATATGGAGCCGTCAGTCTCTTAAGTGAACCCGTATTAAATGCGTCGCCATGACTCGTGCTCTCTATTTAACGTTTATTGTTCTTATAACATCACTAGTGACCGAGTGTAATTCTCTCCTCGCAGTCGGATCTAGGATAAGTGTCTTCTACAATTATACGTAAGAATATTTATTTTTATGCATTCTCCGTTTTATTTGATATATATCTTGATAATTATATCTGATAATATTCTGCGAAATTAGGCGTAATTGATTAAAAATAGATTTTTATATTCGATACTATCAATTTGAAATCGAATAAGTTTTGAATGAACTGTAAAACTTGACGACTTTTGCTAAATTAAAGGCGTTTTGTTTTTAAATCTTTGAACTAAATGTGAAATTAAAAAAAATCATTTTGTTACTACATGAAACAATAATTTATTTATACATCACAGGATTCCCTAATTCGTAAAATGATAAAATATATATCGTTGGCCTACCTATAAGAACACGTAACTCCGTATGAGTAACTTTACAGGAGAGAGAAAAAAACGTCACAGTTTGTCCTACTACCTTGATCAAAAAGTTTTAGGACTTTATTCATATAATCGAAAATTGTTTTTGGTCAAGAACTCATAGAAATCATGTCTTTCGCGATTTCAACGCGGTCTTTTTTTGCATGAAATTGAGGTCTTTCGGCACCAGTTTTGCAGCGACACGTCTGAGGCCCAAATCACTAATCAAAATGTCTTGAGCGGATCCATAAGCGATGTTCAAGTCCTCTGCCAGCTCTCTGATGGTCAATTTGCGGTTTTCGGCCAACATTTCTTTGATTTTATCGATGTTTTCATTGGTTTTCGACGGCCACTGCGTTCGTCATCCTCGACCGACTCACGCCCACTTCTGAAGCATTCGTGCCACCAAAAGACACTTCTCCAACATTTCCAAGGTTTGCGGACCGTTAAATCCGTTTTTCACACAAAATTTAATGCAAACTCGTTGATGCACAGTTGATGCCATTTTCAAACTTGTAAAAAATCGAAAACGCGCACAAAGGTAGATGTACTCAGTACAGCGTAACTTTTACAAATGTCAAGCTATGACGCTGAAATTTGGAGGCTAAGTGTCAATAATAGATGTGGTAACCTAACAAAAAAGAAAAAGAATTTCAATCAGGTGACTGACAGCGCCACTCGGTAGCCGGTCCTAAAACTTTTTGATCAAGGTAGTATGTAAACTTAAATTTTTTTTTTTAATACCAGGTCTGTAAATATGAAACCGGAATTTGCTCATAGATGGCTCTAGTTGTCAATGTAGTGACTGTCAAACCGTGTCATTGGCGCCTTTTTCTTGTGTTTACATTTGTCAAAGACTTTTAACTCACAACAATACAAGTTTAATACAACTACATATGTTTTCATAGCGTTTAACATGTCTGTTTTTGTGCCTGAACAAACGACCAGAATATCAAAAGAGGCAACACAAAGTGATTTTGCTTTATGATAATGCACCATCGCACACAGCAAAATCGGTCAAGGAAACGATTGAGGCGTTTAGTTGGCAAATACTTTTGCATGCGGCTTACTCACCAGACTTGGCTCCATCCGATTACTACTTATTTGCATCGATGGGACACGCACTTGCTGAGCAGCGCTTCACTTCTTACAAAAATGTACGAAAATGGCTCGATGATTGGTTTGCCTGAAAAAAGCAAGAAATTTTTTGACGTGGGATCCATAAATTGCCAGAGAGATGGGAAAAATGTGTAGCTAGCGATGGGCATGTTTATCTGATTGATAAAGACGTTGTTTTTTATCAATCAGATATATTTAAAAAACAATGTTTACATAGGACAAACTGTGACGTTTTTGCTCTCTCCTGTAAAGTTACTCATATGAAGTTATGTCTTCTTATAGTTAGGCCAATGATATAAAAGACAAAATTTAGCTTTACAAAAAAAATTAAATAATCAAGATAAAAAAATAAATAACAAATACATTTTTATTGTATTGTTTTAAATTTTCTTTGTATACAGTACAACCTGGTGGGCTTATTTCCATGTGAAAATGTCTTCCAACCTACCAGAAAGATGTTAAAGAGGCCTTAAGTGGACTTAAAAACATCTGGTATCCTCACGGCTGGGTTTGCCCTATGTTTGTCGGATTTATATCGGCCAGAGGGATGTTATGAGATGAGCCCAGACCTTTTGATAGCTTATCTCTTAATTGTATTTTCTGCTATTTATCTTGAGATATACGAGTATATGTGATTTTGGAATGTATTTAAATATTTGCATACTGTGTTGCTATCAATAAATACATATTTATTTATTTATTTAAGTGAAAATCAAACTGGAATCCTTTTTAAAAGAATCTTTATATTAAATTAAACAACCTAGCTGACATCATACAATAGAATAAACCCTGTTAATGTAGATTCGTGTAAATTGAGCCATTACGGTTTAAAAAAAATGCAAAATTCATTGAATAAGCTAATTAAATTACATTTATCATGAGATTCAATCTTCAACTCAAAGATATGGCTATTTTTGGCACAAATGTAACCAAATTAAGTATGTGGTACATATCGATGATACCTTGACTTCAAATTATCATCACTATCACACCATATTTCTATTGAGGTATGCAGAATGAACAAATCTCTACCTCATTCTATCCTGACACACACATATTTCGCTTCTGCTACATCCATGTATAGAGGTATTGCATACTCTCCGATTTATTGACATAATAAATGGCATACTTATGGTATATATATTTTTTTAAATTTTTTTTATTAAACAAGTAAATTACTATACAAACATTTGTCAAGGCTATACCTATATACAAATTTATTACTTAACTAATCTTAATTATATGTTATCATTTATGAACTTATTTAAACTTATTTTCCTACATATCATTTTATTTTATTTATTCAATCTTAATATATGAGATCTTAGAAATAATTAACACCTACATACTACTTATAACTAGATAACAATTCTTACACTAATTGTTTAGCAAAAACAAGTCCACTCGTTCAGGCTACTTGTATTCCATCACATTCACTCAGACCTTGGTCGTCCCAGCTAATACTGAAGGTGGACTAGTCAGGCAACAGATAATGCTTCGGGAGCTTGTGCTTATAACGGAAGGGTAGGTCGGATTTACTCTCGTAAGCCCCCAGGGCAGCGACTAAGGGATTTCTGTGATTTTGTTGGCTTTTATAGAACTTCACGGTCCAAGCGAGGATGTGGTGTTGTAGGGTTTCTTCTCGCTGTTCAGCGTGAAGTCGGGTAAGATTTGTTCTGGGATGGGTGTTAAAAGATATCTTGAATGCCTTGTTCTGCACTCTCTGGAGTTTCAGGTGATCCGTGTTGCTCACACTACCCCAAACGGGTGCATCATAGGTCAAGATAGGACGAATAAGGGTTTTATAGAGGAGGAGCTTATTTTTGGGGGAAAGGAAGCTGCGTCGATGAAATATCGAACTGATAGCCCCTATGCCCTTGTGACCCTTCTGTCTGATGGTATTCAAATGGGTTTAAAATAAAAGATAAACAATAAATAAATAAATATCGGTTTATTGATAGCAACACAGTATGTAATCATTGTCACCGTGAAAATCATACATTCTCTATCGACGAAGCCGATTTCTTACATATCAGTAGTAATGAAAATAAATTAGACGGATTAAAGGCCCTAAAAATATCCAAGTCAGTGCATCGGGATGAACATCTGGCAAACACATATATTCCCAGGATCTCGCGGCTGCTTGCTGAGGTTGTCTCCTGCCTCCCTCCACTCACAATCTCCAATCTGAATTTTTAACGTTAGAAGCGTGTATGTCGGTACCAGTTCGAACAGTCTTGTTTGTGCTCCCCGGATTATGAGGTGAAAGCCTTGAAACCGGTAGGGTTATAGGGTTGCACAGTGTTGGATAAAACAAATATGATATATAATACATACCATATATGTTATACCATGTGTCCTGAAATTGTATATATATTTCAAGATAATGGAGAATGAAATACATTTAAGAGAGAAGCTATCAAAAGGTCTGGGCTTATCTTATAACATCCTCCCAGTAGAGATACATTCTCACCAATAGAGGACGAGTCCGGCCGCGAGGACATCAGATGTTTTTCAGCCCATACCCTTATTCACAGCCACAACCTATATCATATAATTCACTTTTTCCAACCATACTTTCCTTGGTCTTCCTCTCACACACCTTCCACTCACATTTGCACTTTATGTGTTTTGTTAGTCTTTCGTCATTCATTCGTTCCACATGTCTAAACCATCTGCATGCTCTTCTTCATCTTACTTAACACATCAGCCTTAACTTCACTGTCTAACATTGTCCCCCATATATTCCTCTCAGTGCACATATTTTAACAGCATTTATTCAGCTCCTTTCAGTATTTTCTACGTCCACGTTTCACTCCCATTCATCAAAGATGGTACCAAAATATTATTGTAAACTATCATCTTAGCAGATTTTGATGCTATCCGGTTCGAGTATACATATATGTGTTTTAATGCTCCATTGATTTTGTTTTCTATAGAAAATACTACCCAAATAGAAAATACTACCTAAATAGAAAATACTACCTAAATAGAAAATACTACCTAAATAAAAAAATACTACCTAAATAGAAAATACTACCTAAATAGAAAATACTACCTAAATTGAAAATAGTACCTAAATTGAAAATACCACCTAAATAGAAAATACTACCTAAATATAAAATACTACCTAAATTGAAAATAGTACCTAAATAGAAAATACCACCTAAATAGAAAATACCATCGAAATAGAAAATACTACCTAAATAGAAAATATTACCTAAATTGAAAATAGTGCCTAAATTGAAAATACTACCTAAATAGAAAATACAACCTAGAAAAATTCTTCAGATCGCTCCAATCTTCCATTATTCATCCATATGTCGCATTTACTATTCTATCACCTTTACTTTATAATATTTAATATTAAACCGCTAATAAAGCTCCATCCACACGATAATTGGAAACTATCAGCTAACGAAACGCATACAGTCAAATTAACTCAACTCAAGAGGATTTGTGAAGTTGTACCCGTCTGATTCCGTCTTTTCTATTTCGTTTTCAATTTGTATTTTAATGACTTGTCTGTTTTTGCGCGCAATGCGGACAGTGCGCCTACGGACGGCCCCCTATTGTGACATGGGGTAACATGTGACGTTACTATTTGATACCTGTTTCATTCTAAATATTTTTGTTGTAAAATTTTTTTTTTTATTTTGTATTTATCTGTCAAACTGAATGTGTTAAGCACTCACTTATATTTTTTTGTTATAGTGTACATTGTACCGTTTACTTGTAAATTAATAAATAAGTCACGATAGACAGCATGAGACACGTGTGAGTGTGATTGTAAGGAGGTTAGTGAGAAGGGAGAGGCGAGGGAAGATAATAGATAGATAGATTTCATATCAGCCAAAGGATCCACCTCCGTGCTGAGGATTGAAAGAAAATATAAAAACAAACAAAAATAATTATTAGCAAAAAATAATTCAAAGAAAAATGATATAATTTAATTAGTTGAACTACAATTAGTCGGAAAATATATTTCCAGAATACTATCGAATTCATGTGAAACAATTACGGCATTGTGGTTAAACCATTCATAGTTATTCCTGTGGGGTCGTGGTTTTACAGAATTTTAGGCATAATATAACGTACTACATGTCGGGAACTAAAATAAAGTTGTTTCTCGTATAAATGTAATTATCTGTCCTATGCACGCATGTACGCAATGTGCGCACCAACTACCTGTCAAATACCATTGAACCGTATCCCGTATGTGGTGGTAAACAATAACAGTCATAAAAATACCCAACTCATATTTTTCCTCCAACAGGTAAAAATACCATTCAAAAAAGTTTTAATTAGTTTATACATAGACTGCATTGCGATAAATTTTTTACGTATTTTTATTTCGCTAACTACTTTCCATATTTCTGGTAAAATTTTCTCAAGTATTTAGTTACATTATATATAAATATTCATTCATTTAGGCCTCGGCCACACAGGTAGGAGCTTCGCTTGGTGCTTAGTTGCGAGCTAGGCGACATATCAACGAACCAACGCACTGCATACTATCACAATGGCCACACTGCATGCTTCGCGCCACGCTACGTGACGATTAGTCACCTAGTGAGTCTCCTAGCGAACAGACGTATTGGTTAATTTTATTGTGTCACCAAATGATTTTACAAGATGGCGGAAGTTTTAATAACAGCTGTGTATAAATATGCCTTTGTGAAACCCATCGAGCAAATTATACAAAAATGTACCTGTAATAAAATCACTTTGGAATGAAGTTGCGCAGGAAGTAAATAAAGATAAGGTAAGTTGTAATGAAATTGGTTAGTTTTGAGAGTGGCATCGTTTGTTGACTCAACCACTCCCAAATGTCAAATGAATTTTTGCGAAGCACGTTGGTGTGGCCAAGCATAAAGTCACCTTCACTTTAGGATTATTAGCAATACCAGACTCACTGACCTTCCCAAACACTCAGCATTATAGCAATACCAGACTCACCAACCTTCCCAAACGCTCAGCATTATTAGCAATACTAGACTCACCGACCTTCCCAAACGCTCAGCATTATTAGCAATACTAGACTCACCGACCTTCCCAAACGCTTAGCATTATTAGCAATACCAGACTCACCGACCTTCCCAAACGCTCAGCATTATCAGCAATACTAGACTCACCGACCTTCCCAAACGCTCAGCATTATTAGCAATACTAGACTCACCGACCTTCCCAAACGCTCAGTATTATTAGCAATACCAGACTCACCGACCTTCCCAAATGCTCACCATTTTCAGCAATACCAGACTTACCGATCTTCCCAAACGCTCAGCATTATTAGCAATACCAGATTCAGACTGAGCTGTTTAAAGAGTGACAAAATTGGAATCGCCTTATAATCAGAGTGGCCCTATTCTCGTAGTAAATCCAATATGATATGTACAAAATCGCGAACTATACGAAAGTCGAGGACTACTAGGAGAATACTCATCCCCTATAATATTTCACTGAGCTGTTGTTTATTCTGTTCCAGGTACGAGTATGGACGGCAGTACCAGATCAAGCTCAACAGTTCGGTGGAGTACATCTTTGAGTATTCCCATTCAGAGGTAAGTTACGAGTAATACATCTTACACCTGACACATCCAAAATGATGAGGTCATTTCGTTATTTTCTTTCTTTAACCCTTCCTGTCCTGTGACGTGTAACCATTACACATTGCTTCTAAAAACTTTATCGAATAGCGTTAATCCCTCTTATGTCGGAAGTCGGGAGTAGATAGCGATGATGGAGAATAAACCCTTAAACATTTTATTCAGATGACTAGAAAAAATATATTCTTATCTACTGGAACGTCGATTGTGTTTTTCTTTGGACAAACTTCTGCTTGCCAAAGAGGAATCTCTACACCCTGCTCTTCACGGAAAATGCAAGAAGCCAACCAGAATCTCCGAAAACTGAGCGGCAGTCATCCGCCTATTTTACAGTCTTTGTACCGGTGCTGTACAATGAGTAGAAAACAAAAACGCATTCAAATAAAACAAAAAAATATTTCTTTCTGTTAATGTTTAAGGCCTTTTTGACACCTTTCTGTTCGGTTGGAAGAGATTTCCATATGGCATTAAGTCTACCAAGTTTTTTTTTACCTGGCGAGTTTATTGTCATGTGGCAATCTCTCCCAAACCAACCAGAGAGATATTTTAATGGGCCCTAAGTGAAAACCGGACTGAAATCCAATTTTTTAAAAAGCTGGATTCCAGCGGGGTCGAACCCGCAATCTCTAGATCGGCAGACAAGCGTCTTACCACCAGGCCAAGTTGTACTGTATACAATAAAAGTGTAATATAATATAATGCAAATATAGCTTTTTACGGTGATTATATGAAATGTATTTTATTTTTATTGATATGACCGATTTATGGTTAATTTTAGACATTATTACGAAATCAGTGTTACACGAAGAAATTTTAACAAAACCCGGAGCCCAGAGAGAGGATTTTGAAACCCTGAAACACCGGGTGAAACCCTCAGAGCTGATCATTGTCTTGTAGATCTCGCTGTTAAGCTCTATTGATAGTCTTCAGCCACACCTAACCCACGTCATTTTCTTGCATTGTATTCTAGGAGTATTATTGCAAGAAGCCCTCGACTCTTCTTCTCTTTGGCTCCATCCCAACTCACTGTCTGCGAAGACTGTTGGGGTCAGCTCTCCTCGTCCTCAGGTTGTATGCTCTTCTTTCCCGGACTACGTCCCCCAGGCCGTGCCTCTGCATCAGGTTATCTTTTTGCACCACCCACGAATTCTTTGGTCTTTCTCTGGTTGTTATTCAAGGAAGATCCATGGAGATTGCCTGGTTCACAATGTGATAGGGTGCTCTGTGTCCAACGTGCCCACACCATCTCAATCCATCCGCCTCTCCTCCATCTTACTGTTGATGTCTATAACACCTAGGCTTCCTGTCTCTTAGGGACACACTAGCTGACCATCTTAGCATGCGCATTTCAGCAGTTGCCAGTTGCCTGGAGTAAGAGTTATACATCATCCAGCATTCGGAGCCATAGAGGAGTGCGGGTCTGACAATAGTTTGGTATACTTTTCCTTTTAACTTTACTGGCATTTTCGGATCACATAGAACTCCCGTCATTGATCTAAACTTCATCCATCCCACACTAATTCTATGTGATACATCTGCTGCACATCCTCCATCGCTATGGATGAGTGACCCAAGATACTTAAAGGAGTTACAATTTGGTAATGTTTCTCCGTTCATTTGCATTACGGGAGTGACAGCATTTGTGTTCTCGAATGGTAGGTACAGATACTCTGTTTTCTTTCTGCTCAGTCTCAATCCAAGAAGCCCCCAACTGATAATTGTATATTTGTATATTTCACCAATAAATACTGATTGAGTACATATTTCTGTGAACTCGGTGCATTGTGCTTTACTCATGATAGTATAAAAATAATTATCGTCATAAAGGGGATCTCCTATGTTGCATATTCAAGGAAATTGGGAGGGGCCCCATAAACCGATTATTGATTTCCTCGGAACTGTGGTTGTCATATCTCTATTATCTATGCCACAGTATTTCCCAAACTTATTTATTTATTTAACACTTTTATTGCAATACCATCTGGCGGGCTTATTGCCAGGCGGCAATTTCTTCCAACCAACCAGACAAAAGTAAATGAAGCAAGTTACGTGGTCGCATAAATCATTCAAATGACTATCCATCCCCACGAAATCCATAAACATATACGTGAGAGCATGCCCACAAACCCCACAAAGACGGACAATCACCCGAACATTATTTTTCATATAAAGTGAGATATCATCAATCAAAAGGAAAGGAAAGGATGGTGGAGAGGAAAGGAAAAGAAAAATCTGGAATGAAACACGTTATTTTACTGACTAGAAACGAAGAGTTTTTTCAGTCGCTTCTTAAAGCATGCCAAGGACGGAGCGAGTCTTATATTGGTTTGTAACTGATTCCAGAGTTTCACTGCATTGACAGTAAAGGACGACGTAAAGAAAGAGGAGCGGTGAACTGGAAAGGCCAATAAACAATCTCTGTTTGAGCGTAGCGCTAATCCATGATTGGAAAGACGCTAAAAATTGACGCTGAAAACTTACACACTTGTACAACTTTAGAGGCATAAATTTTGCCGACATATCCCACTTTTATGGATGCGATACGAAGGGAATTGTATAACTGTCGTCATCGACCATTAATAAATTTTTTACAAAAAAATCAAAATTCAGTGTTTCAGTACTGACATAGACGTATGGGAGTGAAGCGCGAACGTAGACCATGTCTGAAAACAGCCGAATAAATTCTGTAAAAGTGCGTGCACTTCAAAGAATACGCGGGGGGACAATGTATGACAGAATATGGAATGAAGTGATCAGGGATGAATATGAACTTAAAGCTGATGTGTTGGTGAAAGTCTTGCGATAGGAAAGTCTGGTGGTCTCTCCTCTGCTTAACCCGACATAGAGACGGCGTGATGGTATGTACATATATGGATCAAAATTTAGGGTAGGACTGAATATAGAAATACAAGATATGGTTTGCAGGTAGCCATCATGGTCCAAGTAGTGCTGAAGTGTCTACCTCCTAGTATCAAGGATATGGGTGACGCGTGCAGCTTTAGAAACCACTTAAAGACAATCCTTTTTGGAAAGTCTTATTAAAATTTATGAGTTGCTACAAATAATCTATTGAGGAGAGTTTGCTATCTAAATGGCGCTTTATAAATTGTCCTTTTATTATTATTATTATTATACGATGCCTGATTTCCAACCCGGAGGTTGCAGGTTCGATTCCCGTTGAAACTCGGATATTTAAAAAAGGTTTCCAGTCTTGTTTTCACTCAAGGACTTTTTAACATCTTTGTGGTCGATTTTAAGAGTTTGCCACGTAACAATGAGTCCGCCAGGTTGTACGGTATGCAATGAAAGTGTGATAAAAGAAATAAGGCAAATATTTATGTGAAAAATAAAGATAAACCGCGTACCACAATTTGGGAATCATTTATGTTTCCACTTCCTATTCTGTCTACATTGGGTGCGTAGGGGGATTAATAACTCGAGGATTTTTAGATGTTGATACGTTATCTTTTTATTTGTTGTAACTACGAAATGCAAATCTTTTGTTTTATTTTTGTAACTACGAAATGGAAATCTTTTGTTTTATATTTGTAACTACGAAATGGAATTCTTCTTCTTCTTCATCTTATTTTAGGCCTGTTATGGTCCTGCATCATTGTTTGCCTCTTGCGACGTCAACTGCCAGCTGTCTTTCCATCTTTTGGGAGGTCGTCCTGGAGGTCTGCTTGCTTGGGGGATACTGTCCCTGGCCATTTTTACAGCTCTTAGTTCTGCCATTCTGGATACGTGTTCGTTCCAGAACCTTCTTCTCTGTCGTCCCCATCTGACAATATCTTCAACTTCGCACGTCCTTCGAATTTCTGTGTTTCGTACTCTATCACGAAGGATTTTGCCACCGATACTCTTGCTTCATTTCGCTGGTTCGAAGGAGATTTTTGGTTCTGACAGTGTCGGCTCTGGACTCTATGCTGTATGTCATTATGGGGCGGACACAGGTCTTGTATATCCTCACCTTGCTTTGGATGTTCATTGCTTCTTTTCCAGATATTGTTCTTTCAACATCCGGAAATAGCTGCGGCCTTTTGTGATTGTTCAAGCACTTCGCCATAGAGGTCATTATTGCACATTATGCTAGCACCCAAGTATTTAAATTTTGTTACTTGTTCAATCGGTGTGTCGTCAATCGCCACACTGCATCCAACTTGCTCTCTGGCTAGAGTCGTGCATTTAGTCTTGCTGATGGAGATAGACATGTTGTATTTATTGGAAGCAGTGTGGAATCGATGTAGCATTAGTTGCGGGTCTTCCTCTGATTCGGCTATGATGGTGGCATCGTCAGCATAGCATATGATGTTTAGCATATTGTCGCCCATCTTGTATCCCAGGTTAAGGTCGGCAACTTCTTCTATAATTTTATTAATTGGAATTCTTTTGTTTTATATTTGTAACTATGAAATGGAAAGGACACTTAATTGTCGTTTATTTTGTAGATAAATAAATACTCCTATATATAATATTATCATTGGTATTGTTCTGAACATGTGATTTAAATATTTGCTAGTCTATATATTCCAGCAATAAATATTATTGCTGGAATAGCAAAATGTTATCCTTCCTCCACCATGCTTACCTGATGACTGACTAACTAGGAATTCCTATTTCAAGTCTACCAGCTTATGACTGACTAACTAGGAATTCCTATTTCAAGTCTACCAGCTTATCATGTGTGTCAGATAAATGCTCTCATCACTGAAAAGAACATAACAATACAATATATATATATATATATATATATATATATATATATATATATATATATATATATATATATATATATATATATATATATATATATATATATATATATATATATATATATATATATATATATATATATATATATATAGATATAGGCTGTGCTTTTTTTTTTTTTTAAAAAAGGTGAAGGAACTCTTCTTGTCAAGCTTTTTGTAAACCGTAAAAAAGGTGATGGAGCGCCACTCCACTACGCTCCACCGCAAAAAAGCACCGAGGGTGCTTTTTTTTAAAAAAAAAAGGTGCCGGAGCTCACTTGTTGTCAAATTTTTTGTATACCGTAAAAAAGGTGGTGGAGCGCCGCTCCACTGCAAAAAAAGCACTGGATATAGGTAAGATTGGCACTTTTATAGTTGAAAAAAAAAACACAAAAGCAAGATACCACACTCAAATTGGTATATGATGTACAAATACTAAGAATTCTGTATTTTAACGCAACAACCCGTAGATCAAAAGAAAATAAGATCCCCGCCATTTATTTATTTCTCAATGTGCGACAATATTTTTCCCTAGATTCAGCAATGCCCTGAGATAGGAGCCATTCCTTCAGTGTGTAAAATAGTAAATATCTTCCACTCATCTGGCAGTGTGTTATATGATACATCCCCTTGGTGCTAAAATAATATGATGGCTTTGACCAAAATAGTAAATGTCTTCCACTCATCTGGCAGTGTGTTATATGATACATCCCCTTGGTGCTAAAATAATATGATGGCTTTGACCAAAATAGTAAATGTCTTCCACTCATCTGGCAGTGTGTTATATGATACATCCCCTTGGTGCTAAAATAATATGATGGCTTTGACCAAAATAGTAAATGTCTTCCACTCATCTGGCAGTGTGTTATATGATACATCCCCTTGGTGCTAAAATAATATGATGGCTTTGACCAAAATAGTAAATGTCTTCCACTCATCTGGCAGTGTGTTATATGATACATCCCCTTGGTGCTAAAATAATATGATGGCTTTGACCAAAATAGTAAATGTCTTCCACTCATCTGGCAGTGTGTTATATGATACATCCCCTTGGTGCTAAAATAATATGATGGCTTTGACCAAAATAGTAAATGTCTTCCACTCATCTGGCAGTGTGTTATATGATACATCCCCTTGGTGCTAAAATAATATGATGGCTTTGACCAAAATAGTAAATGTCTTCCACTCATCTGGCAGTGTGTTATATGATACATCCCCTTGGTGCTAAAATAATATGATGGCTTTGACCAAAATAGTAAATGTCTTCCACTCATCTGGCAGTGTGTTATATGATACATCCCCTTGGTGCTAAAATAATATGATGGCTTTGACCAAAATAGTAAATGTCTTCCACTCATCTGGCAGTGTGTTATATGATACATCCCCTTGGTGCTAAAATAATATGATGGCTTTGACCAAAATAGTAAATGTCTTCCACTCATCTGGCAGTGTGTTATATGATACATCCCCTTGGTGCTAAAATAATATGACGGCTTTGACCAAAATAGTAAATGTCTTCCACTCATCTGGCAGTGTGTTATATGATACATCCCCTTGGTGCTAAAATAATATGACGGCTTTGACCAAAATAGTAAATGTCTTCCACTCATCTGGCAGTGTGTTATATGATACATCCCCTTGGTGCTAAAATAATATGACGGCTTTGACCAAAATAGTAAATGTCTTCCACTCATCTGGCAGTGTGTTATATGATACATCCCCTTGGTGCTAAAATAATATGACGGCTTTGACCAAAATAGTAAATGTCTTCCACTCATCTGGCAGTGTGTTATATGATACATCCCCTTGGTGCTAAAATAATATGACGGCTTTGACCAAAAACGTAAATGTCTTCCACTCATCTGGCAGTGTGTTATATGATACATCCCCTTGGTGCTAAAATAATATGACGGCTTTGACCAAAATAGTAAATGTCTTCCACTCATCTGGCAGTGTGTTATATGATACATCCCCTTGGTGCTAAAATAATATGACGGCTTTGACCAAAATAGTAAATGTCTTCCACTCATCTGGCAGTGTGTTATATGATACATCCCCTTGGTGCTAAAATAATATGACGGCTTTGACCAAAATAGTAAATGTCTTCCACTCATCTGGCAGTGTGTTATATGATACATCCCCTTGGTGCTAAAATAATATGACGGCTTTGACCAAAATAGTAAATGTCTTCCACTCATCTGGCAGTGTGTTATATGATACATCCCCTTGGTGCTAAAATAATATGACGGCTTTGACCAAAAACGTAAATGTCTTCCACTCATCTGGCAGTGTGTTATATGATACATCCCCTTGGTGCTAAAATAATATGACGGCTTTGACCAAAATAGTAAATGTCTTCCACTCATCTGGCAGTGTGTTATATGATACATCCCCTTGGTGCTAAAATAATATGACGGCTTTGACCAAAATAGTAAATGTCTTCCACTCATCTGGCAGTGTGTTATATGATACATCCCCTTGGTGCTAAAATAATATGACGGCTTTGACCAAAATAGTAAATGTCTTCCACTCATCTGGCAGTGTGTTATATGATACATCCCCTTGGTGCTAAAATAATATGACGGCTTTGACCAAAAACGTAAATGTCTTCCACTCATCTGGCAGTGTGTTATATGATACATCCCCTTGGTGCTAAAATAATATGACGGCTTTGACCAAAATAGTAAATGTCTTCCACTCATCTGGCAGTGTGTTATATGATACATCCCCTTGGTGCTAAAATAATATGATGGCTTTGACCAAAATAGTAAATGTCTTCCACTCATCTGGCAGTGTGTTATATGATACATCCCCTTGGTGCTAAAATAATATGACGGCTTTGACCAAAATAGTAAATGTCTTCCACTCATCTGGCAGTGTGTTATATGATACATCCCCTTGGTGCTAAAATAATATGACGGCTTTGACCAAAATAGTAAATGTCTTCCACTCATCTGGCAGTGTGTTATATGATACATCCCCTTGGTGCTAAAATAATATGACGGCTTTGACCAAAAACGTAAATGTCTTCCACTCATCTGGCAGTGTGTTATATGATACATCCCCTTGGTGCTAAAATAATATGACGGCTTTGACCAAAATAGTAAATGTCTTCCACTCATCTGGCAGTGTGTTATATGATACATCCCCTTGGTGCTAAAATAATATGACGGCTTTGACCAAAATAGTAAATGTCTTCCACTCATCTGGCAGTGTGTTATATGATACATCCCCTTGGTGCTAAAATAATATGACGGCTTTGACCAAAATAGTAAATGTCTTCCACTCATCTGGCAGTGTGTTATATGATACATCCCCTTGGTGCTAAAATAATATGACGGCTTTGACCAAAATAGTAAATGTCTTCCACTCATCTGGCAGTGTGTTATATGATACATCCCCTTGGTGCTAAAATAATATGACGGCTTTGACCAAAAACGTAAATGTCTTCCACTCATCTGGCAGTGTGTTATATGATACATCCCCTTGGTGCTAAAATAATATGACGGCTTTGACCAAAATAGTAAATGTCTTCCACTCATCTGGCAGTGTGTTATATGATACATCCCCTTGGTGCTAAAATAATATGACGGCTTTGACCAAAATAGTAAATGTCTTCCACTCATCTGGCAGTGTGTTATATGATACATCCCCTTGGTGCTAAAATAATATGACGGCTTTGACCAAAATAGTAAATGTCTTCCACTCATCTGGCAGTGTGTTATATGATACATCCCCTTGGTGCTAAAATAATATGACGGCTTTGACCAAAAACGTAAATGTCTTCCACTCATCTGGCAGTGTGTTATATGATACATCCCCTTGGTGCTAAAATAATATGACGGCTTTGACCAAAATAGTAAATGTCTTCCACTCATCTGGCAGTGTGTTATATGATACATCCCCTTGGTGCTAAAATAATATGACGGCTTTGACCAAAATAGTAAATGTCTTCCACTCATCTGGCAGTGTGTTATATGATACATCCCCTTGGTGCTAAAATAATATGACGGCTTTGACCAAAAACGTAAATGTCTTCCACTCATCTGGCAGTGTGTTATATGATACATCCCCTTGGTGCTAAAATAATATGATGGCTTTGACCAAAATAGTAAATGTCTTCCACTCATCTGGCAGTGTGTTATATGATACATCCCCTTGGTGCTAAAATAATATGACGGCTTTGACCAAAAACGTAAATGTCTTCCACTCATCTGGCAGTGTGTTATATGATACATCCCCTTGGTGCTAAAATAATATGACGGCTTTGACCAAAATAGTAAATGTCTTCCACTCATCTGGCAGTGTGTTATATGATACATCCCCTTGGTGCTAAAATAATATGACGGCTTTGACCAAAAACGTAAATGTCTTCCACTCATCTGGCAGTGTGTTATATGATACATCTCCTTGGTGCTAAAATAATATGACGGCTTTGACCAAGAACGTAAATGTCTTCCACTCATCTGGCAGTGTGTTATATGATACATCCCCTTGGTGCTAAAATAATATGATGGCTTTGACCAAAATAGTAAATGTCTTCCACTCATCTGGCAGTGTGTTATATGATACATCCCCTTGGTGCTAAAATAATATGACGGCTTTGACCAAAATAGTAAATGTCTTCCACTCATCTGGCAGTGTGTTATATGATACATCCCCTTGGTGCTAAAATAATATGACGGCTTTGACCAAAAACGTAAATGTCTTCCACTCATCTGGCAGTGTGTTATATGATACATCCCCTTGGTGCTAAAATAATATGACGGCTTTGACCAAAAACGTAAATGTCTTCCACTCATCTGGCAGTGTGTTATATGATACATCCCCTTGGTGCTAAAATAATATGACGGCTTTGACCAAAAACGTAAATGTCTTCCACTCATCTGGCAGTGTGTTATATGATACATCCCCTTGGTGCTAAAATAATATGACGGCTTTGACCAAAATAGTAAATGTCTTCCACTCATCTGGCAGTGTGTTATATGATACATCCCCTTGGTGCTAAAATAATATGACGGCTTTGACCAAAATAGTAAATGTCTTCCACTCATCTGGCAGTGTGTTATATGATACATCCCCTTGGTGCTAAAATAATATGACGGCTTTGACCAAAATAGTAAATGTCTTCCACTCATCTGGCAGTGTGTTATATGATACATCCCCTTGGTGCTAAAATAATATGACGGCTTTGACCAAAAACGTAAATGTCTTCCACTCATCTGGCAGTGTGTTATATGATACATCCCCTTGGTGCTAAAATAATATGATGGCTTTGACCAAAATAGTAAATGTCTTCCACTCATCTGGCAGTGTGTTATATGATACATCCCCTTGGTGCTAAAATAATATGACGGCTTTGACCAAAAACGTAAATGTCTTCCACTCATCTGGCAGTGTGTTATATGATACATCCCCTTGGTGCTAAAATAATATGACGGCTTTGACCAAAAACGTAAATGTCTTCCACTCATCTGGCAGTGTGTTATATGATACATCCCCTTGGTGCTAAAATAATATGATGGCTTTGACCAAAATAGTAAATGTCTTCCACTCATCTGGCAGTGTGTTATATGATACATCCCCTTGGTGCTAAAATAATATGACGGCTTTGACCAAAAACGTAAATGTCTTCCACTCATCTGGCAGTGTGTTATATGATACATCCCCTTGGTGCTAAAATAATATGATGGCTTTGACCAAAATAGTAAATGTCTTCCACTCATCTGGCAGTGTGTTATATGATACATCCCCTTGGTGCTAAAATAATATGATGGCTTTGACCAAAATAGTAAATGTCTTCCACTCATCTGGCAGTGTGTTATATGATACATCCCCTTGGTGCTAAAATAATATGATGGCTTTGACCAAAATAGTAAATGTCTTCCACTCATCTGGCAGTGTGTTATATGATACATCCCCTTGGTGCTAAAATAATATGATGGCTTTGACCAAAATAGTAAATGTCTTCCACTCATCTGGCAGTGTGTTATATGATACATCCCCTTGGTGCTAAAATAATATGATGGCTTTGACCAAAATAGTAAATGTCTTCCACTCATCTGGCAGTGTGTTATATGA
Source organism: Odontocerum albicorne (assembly GCA_949825065.1). Taxonomy (NCBI): domain Eukaryota; kingdom Metazoa; phylum Arthropoda; class Insecta; order Trichoptera; family Odontoceridae; genus Odontocerum; species Odontocerum albicorne. The sequence continues at coordinate 19,462,147 of OX463866.1, read as the reverse complement.
TACATCCCCTTGGTGCTAAAATATATATATATATATATATGATGGCTTTGACCAAAAGAAGTGTTCATCCTTTTAACACTGAGTATATTCATACACTGCAGATTAATTTTGATCCAAATTTCATTCACACGGCTTTGATCGATTTAAATGTGAACCTTCAAATGATCTCATATTGGCCTGTCCAGTTCACCGCACCTCTTTTTTTTATGTCGTCCTTTACTGTCCATGCAGTGATACTCTGGAATCAGTTACAAACCAATATAAGACTCGCTCCGTCCTTGGCATGCTTTAAGAAGCGACTGAAAAAACTCTTGTGTTGTGTTGTTTTCCTTTCCTTTCCACCATCCCTTCCTTTTCCTTTGATTAATGAAATTTCACTTTGTATGAAAAATAATGTTTGGGTGATTGTCCGTCTTTGTGGTGTTCGTGGGCATATGCTCACGTATGTGTTCATGGATTTCGCGAGGATGGATAGTCATTTGAATGATTTATGCGACCATGTAACTTGCTTCATTTAGTTTTTCTGATTGATTGGAAGAGATTGCCGTCTGGAAATAAATCGCCAGATTGTATTTGTAATAAAAGTGTTAAATAAATATATATATATATTCCCTGTACTATTGTTCCTGGTCTGATAAATGATCTCCAGAATGATTCTGATACAAAATTTGATTGCAGTTGTTCGAATCGGAGTACCCGGCCAGGATCATGGTGACCAGTTACGACGCCAACCGGACGTTCCCCATATTCATCACTGCACGACAGCAGAAGGGTAAATACTGGAGGCTCTTGTTACTTTTTGCTTATAAAGCCTTTTGTGTTTTATGAAAGTTGCTTGCGGAGGAGACTTGAATTGCAGTCCAGAGTGGGTCACTCATAGAAAGTGGAAGACTGTTATCTCAATTTAGTGACGAATGTGTGACGACAGTGGGAATGTGTTTTATGAGACTTGCTTGCGGAGGAGACTTGAATTGCAGTCCAGAGTGGGTCACTCATAGAAAGTGGAAGACTGTTATCTCAATTTAGTGACGAATGTGTGACGACAGTGGGAATGTGTTTTATGAGACTTGCTTGCGGAGGAGACTTGAATTGCAGTCCAGAGTGGGTCACTCATAGAAAGTGGAAGACTGTTATCTCAATTTAGTGACGAATGCGTGACGACAGTGGGAATGTGTTTTATGAGACTTGCTTGCGGAGGAGACTTGAATTGCAGTCCACAGTGAGTCACTCATAGAAAGTATCTGTTATCTCAATTTAGTGACGAATGTGTGACGACAGTGGGAATCGGCGATTAGTCATGATTTTGTTGTACTAATATACTATACTAAAGAAAATGTAGCATGGTTCCTGTGACATTTAACAAATTTGCCCCAATACAACCTTGTAACGACGTTCAGTAATTTTAATTATTTTATCAACTTTAATATAAGCCTCGATTTTAATAAATAGCAAATTATTTAGGTAAATACATTACATGAAACTAACAATAATGACAAATTAATGCATCTTGTTACAAATTAGCAAAAATATGTCAATTTGTTAAAATCAAATAATATTTGGCGACGTTCGTCAAAAGTCACTACGTTAGTCTGCATTGGCTAGGGATGGGGTATACGATAATTGGATTTTCGATTTTTTTTATACATAAACTTAAATGTTCGTAATTAGTATTAATTCATAGTGGATCTTGCCCTATTTAAAGATAAATACAAATCATATGATACATTAGAAGGTCAGTATAATGAAAATTAATAATTAAAACGTCAGCTTAGAGAAAAACAATTTTTCGGTTTATAAAAAAACTATTTGATTTGTAAAAAAAACGGTTTTACCCCATCCCTTTGAGACATGACATTTCAAATGTCACAGGGACCATGCTACATTTTCTTGAGTATACCATCTGTTTTCGTCAATCCTTACCATTTAGTGCAGATGCCTCACAGAGTTGCGTATTTCTAGTTATTTAACAATAAGTTTTCTACTTAGTAAAATAAATTGATGAAATTTGATAATTTTATACAGAGTGATCAACTCTTTTAGGTACCACAATAGTCCAAAATAAGTTAAAGCATATATGAACAGATACCGCTCGATTTTACAGTTAAAATTTGAGACCTCTACTGTCAGCGGTATGTCAATTAGAGCTGATAAAAGACATGTTGTTTCGTTATATTCTGAAACGTAAAAATTTGAATATCGCATGTACTCGTATATCAAATTGGTTTCAAAAGAAGTGATAAACACAGCAGAAATGAAATGATGATAAGATATTGTCTATGGAGAATCTTTTCTGTCATATTTCACAGTGAAAGATTAGACTAAACAGTTCCATTTAGGCGGATAATCGATTGAAGATGACCCTCGTGAAGGCAGACCAGCAGAAGCACTCACTCCAGAAACAGTCGCATTAGTCCAAGAGCAAGCGTTACAATATAGAAGAATAAAATCAAAAGAAACAGCAGCAAGGTGTGGTCTTTCCAAAACCATAGTGCTTCAAATTCTGACATGAATAAGGTGAGTGCAACATGGGTGCCAAAACTCTAAGAGTGCTACCTAAAGCTAACGACATGTTGAATGTTGCAATGGGAAATAAAAATAAATTATTGAATCAATTGTCACGGGGGACTAAACTATAGTTTTGTATCGTGATTCTCTGTTGAAAAGGGACTCGATGAAATGCCGACGTTCGAGATCACCCCAGTCCAAGAAAACCAAGATGACACAAACTAAAAAAATTATGGTAACATTTTTTTCGGCATTGTCAAGGAATTCTAAAAACGAAATGCCGTGGAAAGCTGTCACGAGGCGTGAGATTATTGCACGACAATTTGCCACTGTATACTACTGTTGCTGCAAAGGCTGGCATTCACTCACCCTATAGTCCCAGCTTAGCACCTAATGATTATTTAAATATATTCAAAAGATAGTTTGAAAGACAAAGCAATCCATTTGCAACACAGGAAACTGTATACTTTTTAGAAGTGGACGTTTATAGTTCGGAAATTCTAGGATGAGTCCTGTGACAACTCACAAATTTGCCCCAATACAACCTTGTAACGACGTTCAGTAATTTTAATTATTTTATCAACTTTAATATTAGCCTCAATTCTAATAAATCTCAAGTTATTTAGGTAAATACATTACATAAGGTTGTATTTGGGCAAGTTTGTGAGCTGTCACAGGACTCATCCTAGAATTTCCGAACTATTGTATAATATGGCAATATTCACGACTATCATATATCAACCTAGCAGCCGCATTAAAACAGACTGGAATCTGCGAATCAGGCAATCCAAATATGTGTGTTGTTCTTCTTTCTCCATGTAGTCACTGAACAATTTCTTAAAATGGTTGTGTAAGCTTTCATAAGAGTGTTGGGCAAATTTTCTGTCGTATTTATGCATGTATAGAGTTAGAATAATCGATCGCAAAAGTAGTATTTTACCAAATGAAATGATTGATGATCCGTAATTGCAGGAGTCCTATCGTGGCAGCTGCCTCTGGCTTCGGGAGGCAAAGAGATGCCCACCATCTCCAGGACCCTGTGCCCCAACAAGAACTTCTTCCTGGACTCCTCTCCCACTCTTGGTAAGCAATACCTTATCTACACATCACACACAAAGAGATGCCCACCATCTCCAGGACCCTGTGCCCCAACAAGAACTTCTTCCTGGACTCCTCTCCCACTCTTGGTAAGCAATACCTCATCTACACATCACACACAAAGAGATGCCCACCATCTCCAGGACCCTGTGCCCCAACAAGAACTTCTTCCTGGACTCCTCTCCCACTCTTGGTAAGCAATACCTTATCTACACATCACACACAAAGAGATGCCCACCATCTCCAGGACCCTGTGCCCCAACAAGAACTTCTTCCTGGACTCCTCTCCCACTCTTGGTAAGCAATACCTTATCTACACATCACACACAAAAAGATGCCCACCATCTCCAGGACCCAGTGCCCCAACAAGAACTTCTTCCTGGACTCCTCTCCCACTCTTGGTAAGCAATACCTTATCTACACATCACACACTTTTAATGTTTGGATAATAATTTAATAATGGAACATGATTTAACCCTTTTAATCCCAGCATATTTTGCATAAAATGTGCGAAAAATCCCAAGCGTTTTTTGGTAAAAAAACAGTAGTTTATGTTTTATTTTCTATCTCAGTTAATATTTAGTTTTAAAACCTAATTTTTTTTTGTTTACCTCCCTGCACGAGTAGACTGGAAAATAACAAGTCATTTACATATATTGGTTAAAACATTAATAAATATTATAAAAGAAATAAATACGAGTAGTTAGCTCAAATATATTTTTATAAAAAAATGTAAATTTTGAGTTTGATTCGTTTTAAACCCAACAATGCATGTTTTTATGTAAAAAAACAATTCAATATGAAAAAAAATTGTTCTTAGTGGGAATAAAGAAAAACTGGAATGAAAAACATAAAAAAAAATGTTCTTAGTAGGAATAAAGAAAAACTGGAATGAAAAACATAAAAAAATTGATGAAAAACATAAAAAAATGGTTCTTAGTAGGAATAAAGAAAAACTGGAATTAAAAACATAAAAAAAGTTGTTCTTAGTAGGAATAAAGAAAAACTGGAATTAAAAACATAAAAAATTGATGAAAAACCTAAAAAAATTGTTCTTAGTAGGAATAAAGAAAAACTGGAATTGAAAACATAAAAAATATTGTTCTTAGTAGGAATAAAGAAAAACTGGAATTGAAAACATAAAAAAATTGTTCTTAGTAAGAATAAAGAAAAACTATAATTAAAAACAGTAAAAAAGTTAAAAAAATAAATTTACATTGTTTTCGCGAAATAAACAAAATATCAAGGATCTTTTGAAAAATTTATAAAACTAAATAAATAAAAAAAATTATAATAATTCATAACCTTATAAATAATCATATCAATATTTCCACAGTGGTGGCAAACCTTTTTAGTTATAAAAAAAACTGTTAAAAATTGAACATATGGTAAAAGCTGGTTAACATAAAATATGGTAAAAGCTGATTATGCACTAAATGTAATTAGTACAAGTAGACGAGATATTGAAAATAAAACTAAGTTAAAAATTGTCAAAATCGTAACGAAAAGTTAATCCCGAGTACCTGCTTTTGTTTAGACCCGCTTCGCCTGACGTAATCCGACCATTTTTGGGAAGCATAATAAACCACACATCAACAGTCAACAAGTCACCCGCAGGTATTCAATATACGGTAAATGCATTATTTTAAAAGTGAACGATTCTCAAAGTTAAAAAAAAATTGTATTCATCATAAAAACTTGTATGAATACTTTGAGGTCGATGATCGGCCCCGTGGGATTAAAAGGGTTAAAATTCTATTCCCAATGGTAACCAAAAAAAATAAAAAAAGCCGAATGAATGCTGTAGAAATGTGTAAGCTAAAAGCATACATGGAGTGACAATGTATGACAGATTACGGAATGAAGTGATAAAGGATGAATGTGAACTTAAGGCTAGTGTGTTAAGTAAGATGAAGAAGAGCACACTGAGATGGTTTGGGCATGTGGAAAGGAATGAATGAAGAAAGACTAAAAAACAATTTTATAGTGCAAATGTGAGTGGAAGGCGTGGCGTGGTAGAGGAAGAGCAAGGAAAGTATGGTTTGATTAATTGTGTGATATTTTGAAAGAAGAAATAGTTAAATGTCAGAGGAATTGTAGAAGCTGTATATAAAGGTGTATGGATGTACAAGAGGAGAAAGATGTTTGTCGCGATAGGAAAGTCTAGCGCTCTCACCTCTTTGCCTACACCGACAGGGAGACGGCGTGACGGTATGTATATGTGTATACATGTTTTCTCCTGTTTTCTTCCTGTTTCATGTCATATAAAAGACTTTATTGTCTCACGAGATAAATAAAATACATAAATATTGATTGTTTCTTTGTCAGATCCAAGTGGCGACGGGAGCCAGGACCACCCGATAATCCACCTGTATACGTCCAGCGCGAGGAACCTGACGCTCATCCTGGAGGTGCAGCTGGTTAAGGACTTCTACCTCAAGTTCAACACTGTCAAGAACGTGACCAGTAGCCCCGCGGAGCCGCTCATCTACTTCTACTCCTTTCAGTCCGGCCGCCTCAACGGCGTGCTGGACCTAGACCATGTGGAAGACAATGCCAAGTAAGCTGTTCGATTAAAATTTGATACAGATTCAACCCAATGTTATGGGTGATAAAATAAGTTGAATTAAAAATATAGAAAAATCAAACTAAATAAATTGGACAGATTAGAAGCCTTAGAAATTTCTAAGTCAGTGCATCGAGGTGAACATCTGGCAAACACATACATCCCAAGAATCTCTCCGCTGCTCGCCGAGGTTGTCCCATGCCTCCCTCAACCCGCAGTCCCCAACCCGAATGTTTACCGTTAGAAGCGTGTACCTCGGTACCAGTTCGAACAGAATTCAGTCTTGTTTGTGCTCCCCTGATGATGGGGTGAAAGCCTTGAAACCGGTAGGGTTATACCGTTACAAAAAGTGGAATAAACAGTGTTTGATAAAACAAATTACTAAAATCAAACTAATAAATTGTGGGTAAGGATAGGAAAAAAGTGGTTATGACCATTAGATTAGGTATTTCTAAAATATGTTTGGTAAGAAAACTGATATGTGATAGTAACATATTAGGCTTTAGGTGGAGTGTAGTGTTCATGTACTAACATAAATTTTGATAAGACCTCTCAAAAAGGGTTGTTTTCAAATGCTTCCTAAAGCTGCATACACCACCTATATCTTGAACACTGAAGAGGTCCTCCTCATTTTTAGACTCCTCATTAATCTCCCCAGTAAACTAGACTTTTGCCTGTATCTCACTGAGGACATATAGTATGAAAAAATAAATCGATACTTCTTTCTAATTTTGGATTATATAAAACCCCGTTGCACATTCTCACCAACCTGACAAACAGTGACACTCAATTACATATGTATATGGTACATCACGCGAAATCAAACTCCTCACACTTCATCACTCCAGACAGACCAAAAACATTCACACCACAATGTACCGCACATAATTATAAAAATAAAAAAAACAATAAAAAACACCACACTCAAGAGCTCACACAAACCTTTTCCACAAGTCATTCCTCTTGCAAGCCCAAGCACTCAAACTCCTGTCACAATAACAACTACGCTCCGATCGACTGCCTAAATGGTTTTCCTCTCTTTACCTCTATTGAATTCGGCACCCCATTGCATGTCATGGGATCTAAATAGGCATATTGCCTTCGGGCAAAAGATGTTTTAACTCTAGGGATAGTGAACTTTTGATCAGTTGCCATGCGTGTATATACTCGTATAAGAAGTGTTTCTTTTCCTCACACCCTAGCAGTAGAATTCCTGATCTCAACGACACATATTCTCATTCTTCCAGAACCGTGACTAACGAGCCTATGAGGTCTGGTGGCAACAGCAGTGTGAGCTACGCTTGGAGCCTGGCTCGGCGCGCTATGAAGTCCAGCATAGCTTCCAGTCTGGACGAGACCATGAAGACGGTGCTCATCAAGGTGGACTCGGACGATGATATCTGTACCCTCATCTCGATACAGAATGTTTCTGTGAGTACCGGTTATGGTATTTAGAGGTCCATTGATGCGCGGTAATGCATTCCCGTGCAGAAGGCTGTTAGTTCAAACCCCATGCTGCGCTACTCCCTTCGAATGACACAGGCATTTTTTCTGACTAATATTCGGGATTATAAGGATATCTAGAACTTTTGTCATATCTATTCTTTCAAAAAGAAGAATACAGTGGCGTAGCCGGTGAGTTTGCTGGTGTGCAACGGCAACTTTGCTTTCCAACTGGATTGACGGAATGGCGAGGGGATCCTCTACTACGAGAACCCAACAACGATTGATGATTATATATTTATAATTCTAATGTAATGGTAATGGAAAGTGTGAAGGGAAAAGTATATGCGATGTATGGGTGAATAATGAAAAATTGGAGCATTCTGCTGTTTCGGTAGCATTTTGTCAGATAATGGAAAAGTTACGAGAGATATCGAAGGGTGTGCAGCGATAGGAAACAAAGTCAATGAGGCACTAAAATATTAATACTCGAACCAGACACTCAAAATTTGCTATGATGATAGTCCGTAATAGTATTTTGGTGTCATTTTTGATGTATGGGAGTGAAATGTGGACATGAAAAAAAAGTTGAATAAACACTAGAAATGCTTTTTCTTCCTCTTCCTACAGATCATGATCTGTTTGTTCCGCTTGTTCCCCTTCTTGCGACGTGGATTGCCAGCTGTCACGCCATCTCTTCGGAGGTCTTCCCGGTAATATTCTTCCGGCTGGGTTCCCTTGAAGGGCGACACGTGGAAGTCTGTCATCTTGCATTCTGTTTACATGTTCGTTCCAGTATCACCTCCGTTGTCTTCCCCACCTGACGATGTCTACTACACTTCTTACACTTTCTCCTTATTTCGGTGTTTCTGATTCTATCTCTTAGTGCGTTTCCGGTTATACATCTCAGTGTTTTCATTTCCGAGGTTCTCAGGAGAGATTTTGTTCTAGATGTGTCTGCTGTGGTCTCTATTCCGTAGGTGGCTATCGATATAAAAATAAAAAAATAATCAAACAAGAAATGCGTGCTTTGAAAAGAATGCATGGGATGACAATGTATCGTATGCTATGTTTTTCACAAATAATTTTTTTTCTCCATTTATAAGTATCGTTAAATATATGATTTTTGTGTTTTTTTTTTAGGATTGAATCGATCGGGCTTTCAGGGTAGCCATTATTTGTTGCTATTTTATTTTAAGACCTACTTCTTTTTAGGATTGAATCAATCGGGCTTTCAGGGTAGCCATTATTTGTTGCTATTTTATTTTAAGACCTACTTCTTTTTAGGATTGAATCAATCGGGCTTTCAGGGTAGCCATTATTTGTTGCTATTTTATTTTAAGACCTACTTCTTTTTAGGATTGAATCAATCGGGCTTTCAGGGAAGCCATTATTTGTTGCTATTTTATTTTAAGACCTACTTCTTTTTAGGATTGAATCAATCGGGCTTTCAGGGTAGCCATTATTTGTTGCTATTTTATTTTAAGACCTACTTCTTTTTAGGATTGAATCAATCGGGCTTTCAGGGTAGCCATTATTTGTTGCTATTTTATTTTAAGACCTACTTCTTTTTAGGATTGAATCAATCGGGCTTTCAGGGTAGCCATTATTTGTTGCTATTTTATTTTAAGACCTACTTCTTTTTAGGATTGAATCAATCGGGCTTTCAGGGTAGCCATTATTTGTTGCTATTTTATTTTAAGACCTACTTCTTTTTAGGATTGAATCAATCGGGCTTTCAGGGTAGCCATTATTTGTTGCTATTTTATTTTAAGACCTACTTCTTTTTAGGATTGAATCAATCGGGCTTTCAGGGTAGCCATTATTTGTTGCTATTTTATTTTAAGACCTACTTCTTTTTAGGATTGAATCAATCGGGCTTTCAGGGTAGCCATTATTTGTTGCTATTTTATTTTAAGACCTACTTCTTTTTAGGATTGAATCAATCGGGCTTTCAGGATAGCCATTATTTGTTGCTATTTTATTTTAAGACTTACTTCTTTTTAGGATTGAATCAATCGGGCTTTCAAGGTAGCCATTATTTGTTGCTATTTTATTTTAAGACCTACTTCTTTTTAGGATTGAATCAATCGGGCTTTCAGGGTAGCCATTATTTGTTGCTATTTTATTTTTAGACCTTCTACTTCTTTTTAGGATTGAATCGATCGGGCTTTCAGGGTAGCCATTATTTGTTGCTATTTTATTTTAAGACCTTGTACTTCTTTTTAGGATTGAATCAATCGGGCTTTCAGAGTAGCCATTATTTGTTGCTATTTTATTTTAAGACGTTCTATTTCTTTTTTAAAATTGTCTTTGGTTAAGGGGACATTGAGAAATAACCCTCCACTCACAACCCCTGCTCCTAGCTTCTGCCATTAGGTGATAGCGCTGATAAGACAGTGCAGCCAACAGAATTTTTAATATAACCGGAGTACGGATAATTTTTGACCCTCGTAATATGATTGGTAATATGCAGCGACGACATAACATACACGGTAGTCGGAATGGGGCATGATGGGATAGAATGTCGGTAGGTGTAACGATTAACAAGTATTTAGTAATTGGATGGATGGACTTTTCAGTTAGTATAATGATAAAATTGGTTGTAGTGCCCGGTGTTCGACACGGAGCGGGAGATCAAGTACGAGGGGTTCTACGCCACCTTCAGCAGAAGAGGTGGAGTCACTGTCTCGGTAAGTCTAGCCTTGTCTTGTCTCCTATCGTCTGTTAATATTATACAAGTTCTTGCAGAGTTAATATAGTTTCGATACTACGGATCAAATAAAGGAGTTGACATACAACATGGCCCAGAACCAGCATAAGGAGGGATGGAGACAGGTGTTGTGCCGAGTTCGAGGCATATTTAAAAAAAAAAAAATTATCCACTTTGCACGGATTTCTCCTGTTACAAAGAGGGTCTGCTAGCTTATTCGTTAGGATGAATATCAGCCAGGATTCTTCTCATACTGCTAGACGGTACCGAGACTATATCAACAGTGTCATTCAGTTGGTTCAATATCTCTATACCACGCGTGACTGGGTGTTTAGCTATGATATTCGTCCTGTAAGTTGGTATGTAGAACAGAGGGTGATTCCTTGCACGGCTATATTTATTGGGTACATATAAACTTAGTGCTTCTAGAATCGCGGGACAGTTAAAGCAACCTTGATAAACCTTAAGTAGGAATATCGCAATGGATTCATGCCTTCTTGTTTCGAGGCTTCTATAGTTACACACCGTGAGAAGTTCAACATGGTAAACATATTTTGAGTAATCGCCCTTTGTTTTGTACCATAGATATCTGAGGATTTTATTTTGTATTTGTTCTATATTGTTTTTATATTTGAGCTGGTGAGGAGCCCAAACTGTAGATGCATATTCTAATTTGGTTCTAATTAGATAATTATATCAGTTTCGAAGGATATCGGTACTGTTAAATTCTCTTGATATTCTCATTATAAAACCGAATAGTTTGTAACAGTCCGATACAAAATTCCATAAGTCACTCGACATGTTTATTGTTCGCTGATGACTTGAAAATTTTCAAAAATATTAATTCACCTCACGACTGTGCACAGTTACAACAGGACATCATAGGACCACGACGTCCAGCGTAGAGCGCACGGTGATCAAAAAGATCTAACCAAAACACACTTTTTACCATTTGAATGGAACTGAAGAGCAGGCAGCTGGAGTGCCAGACTTACCTTTTATCAAGACACACATTTCTAAATTCATACACATCGTGCGACTCCTTCCATTTCTCTGATTATTACTTTATCTTCTTTCAAAATATACGCTTGATCCAACCATACTATCTTTGATCTTCCTCTACCACGCCACGCCTTCCACTCACATTTGTATTGTATACTTGTTTTATTATCCTTTCCCTTCCTGTGCTAAAAAAATTGGCGCATTCCGGTGCTGTGTTTTCAATACACGTGTAAAAATGAGCGATTTAAAATCGGGAAAATAAGAGTATTCATAGTCAATCGCTTAAGTTAATTAAATTTGACGTCAAAAGTGATAATAATTTAAATTTGATTGCTGAAAACATGAAAAAAACATCGGCCGACGTTCACAATACAGGCGAAGAGACCACCTCAGAAAAAGAAAAAGATCCCCAACGCTCCTTATACCAGTCCAATCACGTATATTGTGGAGCCAGGAGATTTGCCTCCCGCCAACATCTCTTCGACCCTCTATTTTGCCTTGGATGATCAGGTGCAGTCATTTGTATTTTTCTCCTCTAAGTACATGACCAAAATAGGATACCTTGCAGATTTTAATATCACTCAGCAACTCTCTATCAACTTTGAATATTCGAAGAACCCTTGTGTTGCTGACCATATCCATTCAGGGTATCCGTAGCATTCTCCGGTGTATCCACATTTCGAATGCTTCCAGTCGGTTCATACTACCAACTTTGAGGGTCCATGATTCCACTCCATATAAGAACACTGACCAAACGTAGCATTTGACTAACCGTTGTTGAAGTTTCAAGTTTAGATTATAATCGCAGAAGGGTCTGCATCAAATAAAATTTCCTTTTGCATGCTCCGTGTGATTGAATTCTCCCTCGAGCTGTTTCGCAGCTAACTTCTTAACAATCTCTTATCGTTCTTGCTCGCACTCCTTATCTTCTTCTTCGTACGCACGCTGTTCTTCTAGTTGAAGGAGATCATTCTCGCATAGTTCTTTTGTACGAGAATCACGCAAGTTACTCCCATTATCAGCATCAATTCAATGAGTCTTTAGCGGTATGGTTCTAATGGGACGTGATGATTTTGATTGTTGGTAAATAAAATACGTTAAATCGCAATGCGGAAGGAGAGAGTGAATGAATGTTTTATTTATCAGTATGTGGGTATTTATAACATTTCAGAATGGGCGCGGGAGTGCGCCCGCGATATATATTTATCTCGCTTCTGTGCGTGCAGAAATGGTCAATTGAAGTATTGTAGATATCGTAAATAGTACTGTGGGTAACAATTTATTTACGGAACCGGCGAGACAGCGTGATGCGTTCTCTTTCTACTGTGGAATGCGGCGCGATGTCCGGCCGCGTCAATGTTTTGGTATGTGACCTTCGGACTGTAAAATATAATTCGTCGGGGTATCCAAAGGTCGTTTCGTCGGTCGTTGACCGTATGTGTTGACAATATTCAGCGACGACCGTGGTTCCCACAAATCCAAGTTCATTTCTAATCGTGCAAATTTATTTGATGTAATCTACTTACACAGCGATACCAGTAAAATTACAAAGCCCGCATAATATCGGTGATAATCAGTCCTGGGGTGCGCTCTTTGCTTAGAGTGAATGCTGATGTTTCTCATCATTCCTGATTTTCCTTTCCTCTCCGCCGTCCCTTCCTTTTTCCTTTGATTGATGAATCTCACTTTTATTGGGTGTTAACTATTTGTAATTTTCTTTTCTTTACCTTTGTCTAGTCAGTTGAAAAAGGTTGCTGACTGGCAATAAACCCGCCAGATTGTTTTACGATGAAGTGTTAAATAAATAAATGCAAACTGTAAGATAACTGCCGCTCACTATCAAACATCTAATCTTATTGTTTTCAGCAAGAATTCTATCCTCTAGGCTTCTATATTGTGCTAGCCGTGAAAGACAAAGATGACGATTGCCTGGGATACCCGAGCAACGTGACCGTTCAAGAATTCACCAACTTCTTCAAGTGGCAGGTGGAATCGTACGACCGTCCCTCGGGGCGGGGGAGCACTATCACATCCAGGTCACAGTTGCGTGGGAAGGCCATGACGTTATGGATCACGGCCAACATCAGCTACCAGCAGTACTGGCTCGGGGCTGTTCTCTTGCTCGTCGTCGTCGTGGCTATCTACATGCTGTTCCTCATCGGGCTAATGTGCTACAAGCATAAACGACTCAGCATGGACACAGTAGATACTGCCGATCTTGTCCAAGGTCTGTAATGCTTCTATAATCTAGAGCAGGGGTCCCCAAACTTTTTAGCCTAAGAGCAACACTGACTCCTCCACTAAGTCCCAAGGACCAAGACCTAGCTAGCTCATCATACCAACATACTGTAGTTTTGAAATACTCGCAAATTTTCGTATTGGAACTAGCCGTCGAGTGAGATATCTATGGCACAGGGAGAGGGGGTGGACTCCGCTCCGATATATATTTTTAAAAGAGTTGAAAATGCCATTAAGAAAAGCAATCTTCAATGGAAAAACTTAAACTGTATCACTACCGATGGTGGCAAAAACATGTGTGGAAAAAATGTAGAAAAAAAGGTGTCATTGCTCTTGTATCAAAGGCTGTAGAAAATGGCGGTGGTTCAAAACCATTAATTCTACATTGCATCATTCATCAACAGTCTTTGTGTGATTTACTTACATTCTTTTGTATGAGTTACTTATATTTTGTATGATTTACTTACAATGTAATAAAAATAAACTATGACGGGCCGAATTGGTGGTACTCACGGGCCGTAGGTTGGAGACTCCTAATCTAGAGTAAGGGGCTATTCTTGTCTGGTAGCTTAAAAAAACATCTGTATTGCTAGCTGCAGCTAAATTGTTTTATAGCCTTTTTTTTAAATAACAATTATGGCATGGAAATTATATCCTTATTATCAGATTCATATTTTTTTCCCGTTGCGGCGAGAGTTTACTTCTTTCTGTAGAATGGTAGTGAAACCTTGTGCCTGCCTGGTTGGGAACAATGTATGTATTCTTCTCAAATAATTCTTCTCCATAAGATATATCTCTTCTGCAGGTCACCTTAAATTTAAGGGTGTTCCTGATCCCTTCCCATGTCTGCTATTTCCACACACAGCACTATTTTTGGTCCTTTCGTTATCCACTCTATTACATGATTGATTCAGTGTAGTTTTTTATGACACGGAAATATAATCGTTATTGCCTGGTTTGTACATTTCTCTCATTACGGAGAGAGTTTACTTATTTTTGTGGGATGGCGGCGAGCCCTATCGGCGGGAAAAACAAGAGGACTACGGATAATTGAGCTCCGGGTAATCAGCGTTCTACTGTATTTAGTATTTAGGCATGTGTATGAGATATAATATATTGGGTGTTAACATCAGTTGTGTCCGTTTTTTTTTCAAATTTAAAAATGAACACCAAAAGTAAAACAAAATGGTAAAGGTTATACGTCATTCGAAAGAAAATTTTCTGCTCTACAAGATATTGTGTTTGCTTTTACGTTACATATATTATTTTATTTGATTACAAGCCTTCAAAATGGAATGTCAAGTAGACGAAAGTGAGCATTTTCGACACCTCCTTCTGTTGCGATCAATCGAGGGAATAAAGCTGCCAAAGCTGCTCGCGATATTTGTGAAGTGTACGGTGAAGATGCTATGAATGAAAGGACAGCTCGTCGATGGTTTTGCGTTTCAAAGACGGTAATTTTGACGTGAAAGACATGGAACGTTCCGGACGTTGCTATAAGTATTCCAATTTACATGTACAAGGGTGTGGAGTTGCTATAAGTATTCCAATTTACATCTACAAGGGTGTGGGGTTGCTATAAGTATTCCAATTTACATGTACAAAGGTGTGGGGTTGCTATAAGTATTCCAATTTTGTCTTTCCCGTTAAATAAAAGTTCCCGGAGATTGGAATTAGTGTAAAAAGCTGGCTTTATGTGACTTGGATTTTTTTTTATATTTCGTATTTTTTTGATATCCAGATAGGAAAGTCTGCCGCTCTATCTTCTCTGTCTACTTTGACTGGAAAATGACGTGATGGTATGTATAGTATGTATGGAAGAGTTAAAAGAGATATCGAAAGATGTGTAGCGATAGGAAATAAAGTCAACGGACCACCAGGACTCACACTCGAACTGGACAGTATAAAAATCTGCTAAGATAATAGTATTTTGGTTCCAACTTTGATGTATGTGAGTGAAATGTAGACGTGGAAAAAGACTGTGATGAGCGGAATAAATGTTGTAGAAATGCGTACATTCAGAAGAATAAATGGGGTGAAAATGTATTACAGAATATAGAATGAAGTGATTAGTGATGAATTTGAACATTAAACTGATATTATTTGTTTTATCAAACACTGTTTATTCCACTTTATGTAACGGTATAACCCTACCAATTTCAAGGTTTTCACCTTATCATCAGGGGAGCACAAAGTCTTGTTTATGCTCCCCTGATGATGAAGTGAAAATCTCAAACCGGTAGGGTTATACCATTACATAAAGTGGAATAAACAGTGTTTGATAAAACAAATTACAATATTTGTAAACCTCCACAACTATACATAATAAATAACTGATGTATTGATTAAGATGAAGAAGACACACTGAGATTGTTTGGGCACGTGGAACAAATTAATGAAGAAAGACTAACAAAGGGCACGTGGAACAAATTAATGAAGAAAGACTAACAAAGGGCACGTGGATCAAATTAATGAAGAAAGACTAACAAAGGGCACGTGGAACAAATTAATGAAGAAAGACTAACAAAGGGCACGTGGATCAAATTAATGAAGAAAGACTAACAAAACAAATATGCAGTGTAAATGTGAGTGGAAGACCAAGGAAATTATGATTGGATCAAGTGAATTACATTTTGAAAGAAAGAAAAATAGAAATAATAGAAGTTGTACGAGAAAATGTATGGATGTGGGGGAGGCTAAAGATGTGTTCCGCGATAGGAAAGTCTCGCGGTCTGTCCTCTCCGCCTACCCGGACAGGAAAATGGCGTAATGATGTGTATGTACAAGTATGTATGCACAAATAAAATGATTGTTATATATTCTAATATGGAGTTCCACAATGATGGAACAGAAACCTTTGATAAAGTATTATTGAGCTTCCGTAGTAATGGCAGTCGGTTGTTAAGGCTTAAACATGATTTCTTATTTATTGTAACTGTATATATTTCTCTTAAAGGTTTATTAAATGAATGAATAAATTATTCCGATTACAGAGAACGGGTCCATAGACAACGGGGGCAGTCCCTCCATAGACCACTCCAGGCTGGACTTGGCTGCCGAGAGATACGGCATCAGTAAGTGTCTTTACTCCATACTGAACTGTTATATTCTATTATTAGTACGAGGTTTCTCGAACAGCGTTTAGCGATAGGAAACAAATCAATGGGGCACTAAAACATATATACTCAAACTTCACAGTGTCAATATCTCCTTCAGAGTTTATTATTGTCATGTGTTGCGTGAGAGATGTGAAGAGACACGCTCTGAGAATGAATGTTGTGAAATCCAGTCATGGGGATAGAAAGGGGGGAAAGAAGATATGTCACGATAGGAAAATCTGGCGCTCTGTCGTACACCAACAGGGAAAGGACACGGTGTACGTACGAGTATGTATGCTTTAGCACACGAGACAAGCTAGTTAAAACACTTAAAATATCACCATTTTAATTTGTTTTATCAAACACTGTTTATTCAGGGGAGCACAAACAAGACTGATGATGAGGTGTGCACCTTGAAACCGGTAGGGTTATACCGTTACAAAAAGTGGAATAAACAGTGTTTGATAAAACAAATTACAATGCCTTTAAACCTCCACAATGTTAATGCCTTAACTATAAATAATATATTAAAATATCACCGTCTTGTCGAGTAGCTCAAAACTCCCATGATAGCCTCTGACGGACTCTTTTCCGTTCTTTTCTCAGGTGATGTAAGGGTTACAAACGATATCGAAAATGTAGCGATGGGAGAGCACTAAGATATACGTGTGTGGCGTTCGTATGTGCGGTCAATGACCGGCGAAACGACCTTTGCATGCCTTAACAATTTGAAACAAACAAGTGCAAGGTCCACACACCGGTCATTCAACTCACTATCAGGCGTGGAGCGCATTCCATGCTAGAGCGAGAAGGCAACACATCTGTCGCGCCAGTTCCCAAAACAGAATGATACCTACATACGACAAGAATCGTATTGTGAATGCAGAAACGGCGACGGCGGTATATCGTGCGCGCACTCCCGCACACATTCAAGAATAGTATAAATACCTACGTCTATCAATTAAATTTCTCTTTCCGCATTGCGATCTAAACAAGTTTTATTTATCAACAAACTATCCTCATCATCTCTCCTAAACGTGTATGGACTCGAACAGGACAGTATCAAAATTTACTTAGTCCACAAAAATATTTTAGTACGAACTTTGATGTACGAGAGTGAAATTTGACGTGAGAAAAAAATGAGGAGTTGAATAAATGCTGTAGAAATGTGTGCACTGAGAATAATACGTGTGGTGATAATGTATGACAGAATACGGAATGAAGGGGTTAGAGATGAGTGTGAGTGGAAGACGTGGTAGAGGAAGAATATGAAAAGTCAGATTAAGGGAATTAAATTTGAAATGTAGAAATTCAGAGAAATCGTAGTTGTATGAGACATCACATTAAGTATTCAACGCAAACATCGTACGTGGAAGTCAATTGTTTTTTTATTTTCTCCTTTTATTTGTACATTGGCCAGGTTTCAGCGATATAAGTGTATTTAATAATTGCCCGGTTGCAGGACGCACCAGCTGTACCCCGTCTGAGGTGGCCGATTTGCAGATCTACCTGACGGAGCTGTGCCGTAAGGAACTGCCGGCACTGCAGCGCCGCTCGTCCCTCTACCTGTGGCACGTGCTTACCGTGGCCGTCTTCTACGGCCTGCCCGTCGTGCAGCTTGTCATCACCTACCAGAGGGTAACAATCTTCCTTTTCACACCGACACCACGCAGTCAAGTTTTCGCCATGCTCAATGTTTGAAGTGCATGGCCGTGTGGTAACGCGCTGGACTTCTGTACGGAAGGTCGCTGGTTTAAAATCCACGCTGTGCTACTCCCTTCGGGCTGCAGCGCCCTTGAAAAGAGTCTGCTTTCTAAACGGCACTTTATAAATTGTATTGGACGTATGTGTCACCCTTAATGTTTATAATTTGATATGAAAATTCTTGATATTTGTTTGGTTTTTGTATGTATTTTAATGTTTGTTTGGGTCCGTGCGCTGTCACGACCGCAACGAAAATGTGGACTTATGGACGGTCGTCGAGACTATATCGCTGGCCGGCCGGCCTCTGCATTGCGCAAACTCCCAAAAATTGTGGTATTTTGCAAGGTGTGAGCGCATACAGTGGCGGAGAATGGTGCTTACGATGAGCGATCGGCCGTTCATAAGAAGGGTCAAAACCAAATAAAATCATTATTCTCAGTTCACTCTACCTACTGTGTTTTACTTGAGACCTGCTATTACCTGCCTAAGAGGAATCTCTTCACCATTGCTACCTTTTCAACGATCTACGCCTCTGAACGTGAGCTGAATTCTCCGAGCATTGCGCAGTAGCCATCCACCTATGATACAGTTCTTTGTACCGGTGCCATACATAAATTGTCCTTTTATTATCATTATTAATTGTTTTAAGGCCAAAATCCGTACGGTTGTCGACAAAGAAAGAATACGAGAATTGAATTTTGAATACAAGAGAGCGAGAGAGGAATACTTCGAAAGAGATTGAAATTATACTGAACGAACCGATGTAAAAGGGGACGATGCCAATTTATTTTGAATTGTAATTCATTAAATAATTCACTTATTTCCTATTATATTGAACCTTATAATTACTTGTGTTTACTACTTCGAAACAGATTGAAATTATACTGAACAAACCGGTGTAAAAGGGGACGATGCCAATTTATTTTGAATTGTAATTCATTAAATAATTCATTTATTTCCTATTATATTGAACCTTATAATTACTTGTGTTTATTTATCTTATGCTCTTTTTTTTAATGCATACAATTATATGTGGCTTTTTCAAGATGTCGGAAACGCGAAAACATTACAGTCAATATATCTGAAACAAGTCTTCAAGGAAAACTTTATCAACGATTTAAATTGAACAACAGTAATGTTTATACACAAAACATCACATCGTGTATAAAGAGATTTTTGAGAATTAAATAATTCATCAATCAAGATGTACCTTTTTTATTTTAAACTTTAAACATTAATGAACCCAAAAAACTTTAAGCTGATCTTGCTCCATTCGGTATTTCATAAATGTATAATTTGTTTTACTTCCGTGAATATTTCACGGGTTGCAACTAGTCATTATTAATTGTTTTATAATTATTGCTGTGATATGTAAAGAACACTCAAGTGCCATTTATTTTGTCAATGAATAAATAAATAAATTGTTTTATAAAAGCCCATAGAAAGGCCAAGTTGTTATGTCTTTGAAAATATCTAAAGAATTTGAGTATCAGAATTTGTTTCATTGTACTTTATCGTCACCACTTTGGTACAGTTTAAAGGGGAAAAATACCTGTTCCTCTCAACATGATTGTCTTCTTGTCTGATGCAGGTGCTGAACCGCACAGGAGATCAGGACCAGTGCTACTACAACTTCCTGTGCGCCCACCCTCTGGGGCTGTTGTCTGACTTCAACCACGTCTACTCCAACCTTGCCTACGTGCTGCTGGGGGTTCTCTTCATCATCATCGTGTGGCGTAGGCAACGCCACCACCAGGACATGGAATTTGAGAAGGTGGGCTGGTCTCGCTGCAGTGCTGTGTGCGTGCACACAATAGAGCAATACACGCACAGGTGTCATACATCCACAGGATGGACTGACAATCTTACTCTATAGTGAGGTATTACCTGTATGTATGCAGCACTGCTCAGGTGTTGATCTGCCTGCTGGTGTGTGCTTGCTATAGTGCTGTGTACATGCGCACAATGGAGCTATACACACACAGGTGTCATACATCCACAGGATGGACTGACAATCTTACTCTATAGCGAGGGATTGCCTGTATGTATGTAGCACTGCTCAGGTGTTGATCTGCCTGCTTGTGTGTGTTTGCTGTAGTGCTGTGTGCATGCACACAATAGAGCAATACACATACAGGTGTCATCCATCGACAGGATGGACTGACAATCTTACTCTATAGCGGGGGATTGCCTGTATATGTTTAGCACAGCTCAGGTGTTGATCTGCCTGCTGGTGTGTGCTTGCTGCAGTGCTGTATTGCTTTACAATACGCACACAGGTATTTGTCCACAGGATGGAATGATTTATTGGTTTTACCGCGTCTGGATTATTGTGATTTTGTTTTGCCTGATTCGTAAATATCTAGACTCCAGTCTGTTTTCAAAACAGCAGCTAGGCTGATGGCTGATATATGGTAGTCAGAAATATTGCCATATTGGTCCGCTTCTAAAAAGTCTAGATTGCTTGCAAATGAAATGATTTCAAACTTTGTCAATGCAATATGGGAGGCGTGTGGAGCTTTAGGAAGCACTTGAAGACCATTTTTGTGAAGTCTTATCAAAATTCATGATTAACATATACGAGGGTAGTCCCAAAAGTACCCGACCTAACAAAGTAAACACAAAAAATTTGGGAAAAAATATTTTTATTTCTCAACATAGTTCCTTTCAGCTCGACACACTTTTCCCAGCGATGTTCAATTGCTTCGATACCCTGTTTATAGTGAGAACCATCGAGCGCCTCAACCGCAGATTCCACCTCTTCATTGTTGGCAAATATTTTACCACCGAGCCATTTTTTCAAGTTTGGAAAAAGAAAATAATCCGAGGGGGCTAAATCTGGCGAATAGGGTGCGTGAGGAAGCAATTCGAACTTTAATTCATTGATTTTGGCCACCGCGATAACGGATGTGTGAACTGGTACATTGTCTTGATGAAACACCACTTTCTTTTTCACCAAATGCGGCCGTTTTTTCTTGATTTTGTCACTCAAACACTGCAATAAGTTCGCATAATACTCGCCGTTGATTGTTTTTCCTTTTTGAAGATAATCAATGAAAATTTTCCCACGCGCATCCCAAAAAACTGACGCCATGACCTTGCCTGCAGATGGAATTGTCTTCGCCTTTTTTGGAGCCGATTCTCCCCTTTCAGTCCATTGTTTTGACTGTTCCTTCCTCTCAGGTGTGAAGTGATGGACCCATGTTTCATCCATGGTTATGAATCGACGCAAAAACTCGGCTTTATTGCTGTGAAACATCGCCAAACACTCGATTGAAACATCCTCACGACGCTGTTTTTGTTCCATTGTGAGCAAACACGGCACCCATCTTGCGCACAGCTTTCTCATGTCCAAATTGTCAGTCAATATGCAATGTACAGCACTTTTTGAAATGCCTACCATGTCTGCTAGCTCGCGCACTTTCAATCAACGGTCATCCAATACCATTTTGTGGATTTTCTTTACCATTTCTGGCGTGGTCACCTCATTTGGTCGACCACTGCGATGTTCGTCTTGGCAGCTCGTACGACCTCGTTTAAACTCTGCCACCCAATATTTTACTGTTGTAAACGAAGGAGCAGACTCCCCCAGAGTAGAATCTATCTCGGCTTTGACATTGGTTGGACTTAGACCTTTCAAATGAATGTATTGTATCACATAACGATGACCAATTTTTTCCATGTTTACAAATTCACTGAGAGCGTTCACTATTGATGGCTGCCCCAAACAAATACTAACCAACGTAGTGTCTTAAAACTTGAAACTTAAGCTTTATAAGTTAAGTACTTTCTACCATAGTAATTTTTTAAAGCAACAACCGCCATCTATACATCAGGTTGGGTACTTCTGGCACCACCCTCGTATATGAACACTACACACATATGCACATACATAGTAGTGAACTACACCCGTATGAATGTTTTACTATCACATATCGAACTACAACACGTACGAATGTGTTACTATCACATATCGAACTACAACTTGTACGAATGTTTTACTATCACATATCGAACTACAACTCGTACGAATGTTTTACTATCACATATCGAACTACAACTCGTACGAATGTGTTACTATCACATATCGAAAAATCTACAAAAAAAATTGCTGTTCGTCTTCCTGTAGTAAATTTTCTGTAGTTTTTTTCCTAATACGTTTTTCTAAACATATGCACATGTGGGGAAGTGCCCAATCTATTGCCCACAGCCACTACCTTCCTATCCTTACACAAAACAATGGTGGGTTCATATCCCGAGTTAAAGCGCCCTTGAGGAGAGTCTGCTCTCTAAACGGCACTATATAAATTATCCTTTTATTATTATTATATTTAGTTACTCAATCCATATATTGTTTCCAGCATTTTGGCATCCCTCAACACCACGGCCTGCACTACGCCATGGGTGTGGCCCTCATGATGGAGGGCATCCTCTCCGCCTCGTACCACGTCTGTCCCAACCACACCAACTTCCAGTTCGGTTAGTGCACAGCTGTTTTATAGAAACCATGCGAATTGTTGGTTTGATACATAAGCTTAAATCAAGGGTGTAACAAATAACTCCGTGCAATGCCAACGGGCTACTTGATTGGTTACTCTGGTCAAGGATAATTTTGCTGAATTCTAAAGCTTCTGCGAAGGTGCATGCTAATTTTTAGGCTGTTTCAACTCCAGGCCTTAGGCCACTTTATAAATATATTGGGTGTTAACATAAGTTGTGTCCGTTTTTTCCAAATTTAAAAATGAGCATCAAAAGTAAAACAAAATGGTAAAGGTTTATACATCATTCGAAAGAAAATTTTCTGCTCTACAAGATATTGTGTTAGCTTTTACGTTACATATATTATTTTATTTGATTACAAGCCTTCAAAATGGAATGTCAAGTAGATGATAGGGAGCATTTTCGACACCTCCTTCTGTTCGCGTTCAATCGAGGGAATAAAGCTGCCAAAGCTGCTTGCGACATTTGCGAAGTGTACGGTGGAGATGCTGTGAATGAAAGGACAGCTCGTCGATGGTTTTTGCGTTTCAAAGACGGTAATTTCGACCTGAAAGGCATGGAGCATTCCGGACGGCCAGTGGACTTCGATGAAGACCGCTTAAACCATATTATTCATGAAGATCACCTTCAAACCACCGTAGAATTGGCCGAGCAGATGAATTGTAGTCACATGACTGTATCAAATCAAATAAAATAATATATGTAACGTAAAAGCAAACACAATATCTTGTAGAGCAGAAAATTTTCTTTCGAATAACGTATAACCTTTATCATTTTGTTTTACTTTTGGTGCTCATTTTATAATTTGGAAAAAAACGGACACAACTTATGTTAACACCCAATATATGCAACTTTTTAGGCTGTTTCAACTCCAGGCCTTAGGCCACTTTATAAATATATTTACTACGCTACGAGCTATTTTCTTCCTCCTTTCTCACGAGATCTTAAGTCTTTCAGTGCGACTATTCTTTTCACACTCGTGGGTGTCACCATCGGAGGAGGTGGCCCTTTGGGCACTTAGTGAAGTTGCGCTCATAGTAGAGGGAGAAGATTTGGAGCTTCTAATGTATTCTTTCCTTCATTCATTTATTTATTTTATAAAGCTTAAATAAACAGGTTAAACCCAATGACATACAAAACTTTAAATATATATTCATGTTATTTATAGTTAAGGCATTAACACTGCGGAGGTTTAAAGACATTGTCATTTGTTTTTATCAAACACTGTTTATTCCACTTTATGTAACGGTATAATTCTACCGGTTTCAAGGTTTTCCCCTCCTCATCAGGTGAGCGCAAACGTAAAAAGTCAGAAATTTTAGAAGCTTTATGAGAATATGTATGGATATAGACGAGGTGAAAGATATGTGTTGTGATAGGAAAGTCTGACGCTCTCTCCTGTCTGCCTACGCCCACAGGGGGATGGTAGTATGTAAAATTCCATTTTGAATTTTAAATTCAATAATAGCATCCAAAAATTCCATTTCTAATTTTAAATTCAATAATAGCATTCAAAAATTCTATTTCGAATTTTAAATTCAATAATAGCATCCAAAAATTCCATTTCGAATTTTAAATTCAATAATAGCATCCAATAATTATAAGTGAATGCAATTTTCATTATGCTGTCGATTCGAGGTGAAATCCATCATCCCTGTTAATATTGTTTGGATGTTTATAATGTTTGAGCTTTGATGTAAAATGTTGACACTATCGGAATGCGACTTCCTTCCAGACTATTTCCATCTGAATATTTATATTGTTTGCAGATACTTCCTTCATGTACGTGATGGCTGTCCTCTGCATGGTGAAGATCTACCAGACCAGGCACCCGGACATCAACGCCAGAGCTCACGCCACCTTCGGAGTCCTGGCCGGTGCAGTCTTTGTGGGTTAGTGCCCATGTATCACAAATTTTCCATAAACTCACCTTTTCTCGAAAATAACAATTACGGACCCCATCCGTTGTGCCCTGTGCTGTTCTGAAAGAAGTATACGCACCCACCGAACACATAACTTTCGATAGCCTAGTGTTACTGCGACCACTTTATATAAAGAACTGTACGAGAGATCTGAGAAAACAAATTAGAATTCTCTGAAATGGAGAATTGCCGATTCTCTCGAAGTTTATCGTCAATCTTCTGAACCAGTTTATCATTTACGACAGTCGGCCGATCACTTCTCTCTTTACCGTAGACATTGTTCTGCTCATTGTTAAATACGAGGCGTATCCAGAAAGTAAGTGTACTGAGGCTCTCACAACCGGATGGATTTACACTTCCGTGTAGCCTGACCCTTCCCCTTCGCAACGAGACCGGTTCGAGGTCAGTACGTTGAGAAGTGTCGACGTGACAACACGTTTGTGAAAAATGTCAACCCAATCTCCCGCCAAGTGCGAAATACGCTACTTCATCCGTTATCTCGTTTGGAAGGGAAAACCTCCGATTGAGGTTTATAATGACGTGAAAACTGCATATGGTGATAAAGCTATGAATTGTACGAGTGTGTGCAAGTGGTGTCGCGAGTTTAAAAACGGTCACGTCACACCTCTTCACCCTCCGCCAAAAAGTTCCAAACCACAATTTCAACCAAGAAAATCATGTCATCCGTGTTTTGGGACTGTCAAGGCATAATTTTAATTGAATATATGCCTCAAGGGGAGACCATCAACTCTGCAAGATACTGTGAGACCCTAAAAAAAATGCGGAGGGCGATTCAGAACAAGAGGAGAGGCATGCTGACAAAGGGAGTCTGCCTGCTGCACGACAATGCCAGACCACACACGGCCAACGCCACGAAGGAACTGCTCGCCTCGTTTAAATGGGATGTCCTGAACCATCCCGCGCATTCCCCTGACCTAGCACCTTCAGATTACTATCTCTTTACCTCCCTGAATTTGCACATGGGTGGAAAAAGGTTTTCAACCGACGAGGCGCTAAAGGAGGAGGTGAAGAAGTGGACGGAGGGCTTGGCGGGAAACTACTTCGAGGAAGGCATCAAAAAGTTGATACCCCGCTTCACCACCTGCATTGAGAGGAATGGCGACTATGTCGAAAAATAGCTTATATATGTACTACGGTAACCACGTAATTTTTTTGTTTAAGTAAAAAAAATTGTAACCTACAAAAATTCAGTACACTTACTTTCTGGATATGCCTTGTATACCGCACCATTGTTTCACACCGCCCTCACACGTCACGTTTGTGTCCCCTGAGATAGATGTTTTTAATTTATCGTTAAACACCTTCAAGGGAGAATTGTTACTTTTACAGTAAAATTTATGGCATTATTGTAAAAATTTTACAATATGTATACATACCATATAACAGGTCTTGCTATTACACCTTGCAGTCGATGTCGCTGGTTTGCTTGGAGTTATCCATGATCTTTTACGCTTAGGATTCTCGAAATATATCCATTTTTCATAGATGGAGTTCTCTCCCACAAAGTTGGTGATTGATATCAACCACTTGAAATTTTCTGGATGACAGAAATCATATTGCTGAACGTACTTCACTGCTGGCGGGATCCTTAATGGACATTTTAAAAGAGCGGACATTTTAAATGCTTGTTAACAGCGATACAAACATCTCTCTACGGCTGCTATATGCGTACTGAGTCACACCATAGTGCTGCGCTAAGATACCCCCCCCCCCCCCACTCCTGCACGCGCTATGTTATACTTGAGAAATTGTAGCATGGTCCCTGAGACAGTTTACAAATTTGCCCCAATACAACCTTGTAACGATGTTCAGTTATTTTAATTAATTTATCTACTTTAATATAAGCCTCGATTTTAATAAATAGCAAGTTATTTAGGTAAATACATTACATAAAACTAACAATAATGACAAATTAATACATCTTGTTACAAATTAGCAAAAATATGTCAGTTTGTTAAAATCAAATAATATTTGGCGACGTTTGTCAAAAGTCACTACGTTAGTCTGCATTGGCTAGGGATGGGGTATACGATTATTGGATTTTCGATTTTGTTATACCTAAAATTAAATGTTCGTAATTAGTATTAATTCATAGTGGATCTTGGCCTATTTAAAGATAGATACAAATCATACAATACATTAGAAATTCAGTGTATTGAAAATTAGGAATTAAAACGTCAGTTTAGAGAAAAATAATTTTTTGATCTATAAAAAAACCATTCGTTTTGTGAAAAAAAACGATTTTACCCCATCCCTTTGAGACGTGACATTTCAAATGTCACAGGGACCATCCTACATTTTCTCAAGTATAAAACGTAAGTTACTCTCCGGATAGCCCTTGTATATGATATTGATGTTCTTCTTTCCTTAAACACCGAGTTCTATCGTGTAAAGATTGTGTATATTACCATGCCGTATCTGCTCCGGTTCCAGGTCTGATCGGAGTGCTGTACCCCAACTTCTACTTCTGGCTCTTCTTCACCATCTTGCACATCCTCACTTGTCTGCTGCTCACGCTGCAGATCTACTACATGGGTCGCTGGCCGATTGGTGAGAGACACACCTACCTACTGCTTTACCTCACTTTATGCGAGAAATACGTTCCTGAATAGTTGCCCGTATTCAAATTCCATATCGAATTCATTGTTTCCATAATAATACATATTAACCCTTTGCACTCGAATGCCGCCATAGAGGCGGCATGTATGGTTTGCCGTATTACTCGAGTGTCGCCGCTGTGGCGCCAAGAAAATAAAGTCATATTTCTCAATATTTGTTTCCATAATAATACATATTAACCCTTTGCACTTGAGTGCCGCCATAGAGGCGGCATGCATGGTTTGCCGTATTATTCGAGTGTCGCCGCTATGGCGGCAAGAAAATAAAGTCATATTTCTCAATATTTGTTTCCATAATAATACATATTAACCCTTTGTTCTTGAGTGCCGCCATAGAGGCGGCATGCATGGTTTGCCGTATTACTCGAGTGTCGCCGCTGTGGCGCCAAGAAAATAAAGTCATATTTCTCAATATTTGTTTCCATAATAATACATATTAACCCTTTGCACTTGAGTGCCGCCATAGAGGCGGCATGCATGGTTTGCCGTATTACTCGAGTGTCGCCGCTATGGTGGCAAGAAAATAAAGTCATATTTCTCAATATTTGTTTCCATAATAATACATATTAACCCTTTGTTCTTGAGTGCCGCCATAGAAGCGGCATGCATGGTTTGCCGTATTACTCGAGTGTCGCCGTTATGGCGGCAAGAAAATAAAGTCATATTTCTCAATATTTTTAATATATTGGGTTTTTCAGTTTTCAATATTATTTAACCAAGGATCATATTAGTACAGTTAAATAATAATATGTTACGGAATCTGATCGAGTAAGTTAGGTTAGTTCTGCAGATAACGATATTATTCCTCACACTTGAAGAGGCGAGATAGCAACACAAAATGCCACTCTCAACACACTATGGAATCTTTTGTTCGGAGACAAACAAGTCCCAAGGGCGACAAGTGTAATTTCCTGGTATATTATTACCGTATAAGCTAACTGTACTGAGAAATATCATAATTCAATGCGTACTGCACTTGCATGTTGCGGTCACATTTCAATAACTGTAGGAGTTCCTAAAATGGTGGAGGAAACTCTTTTTTTGGGAGATGGAGGTTTGTGTCATAAACTCTTATATACTTTATAAAGTTTCCAAGGAAGTAAACAATGAAAAACCGACGACACGTTTGAAATTAATAAAATGATTGGTTGATCAATTAGTAGGAGATTATCGAGGAGGTACTCCATTTTGACGATGCTCCGCTACTCTCCCTACAGAAGACCGACTTATAGATAAATTGCATATTCTACGTTCTGGAACTATGAAGGACTGCGCAGTATGTTTCAATAGAAAAATTCCGGGTGGAAGAAAAGAAACACGATTATATTGCGAAACCTGCGAAAATGAACCTGGACTTCACGTTGGGATTGTTATGTAAAATACCATACAATGAGAAACCTCAAATAATCAATTTTCATGTCCATTCTATTCCTTACATACCTATTTTACCAAAATAAAAAAAAAAGTGTTTTTAATTTTTATAAATTTAATTATATTTCAACGTAAATGTTTTTTTTTTCTTAAAAAATGCTTCGAGTTGGCGGTAGGCACATAACGAAACTCTCGAGTGCAAAGGGTTAAATGTGTTTGTGTTCCAAGAAGAAAAAATCAATAAAACACTTGAGAAAAGTCTCGACTATATTCTGAAATATGTAGAACAGAGATATACATTTGTTGATGATGATGCAGGATCTGAGATACGTGTGTGTTGGATTCCAGGATTTGCATGCTGCGCCAAGTGTCTCTGCGGAGGGCTCTGCAGGCCTGCGTTCCGGGCCCGCTGCGTCCTCGTCATCCTGGCCAACCTCTGCAACTGGGCGCTTGCCGGCTACGGGTGGGTTCATCTTGTACGATACTTATTTACAGTTATATTGAGGATCTCCGTGATCTAGTCAGCGAGACATTTCACTTTCACACAGGAGTTTTTTCAGGGACATAATTAAAAAATGCCTCTGTATAAATCATAAATGTGGTGTTTTTTTTTATGATTGTATACTGGACATTGTGAGATGGGCTTTTGATTTAAGTGAAATTATGAAGTATACCAGGGGCTGGGGCTGACACGCTAAGTTGTGACAACATGAGTTTGTGACTGAGGTATTAAATAATCCATCAATCTTATATTTCTTCCTCAGTAAGATATGGGCAGAAGCCTTTTACGAGTATACTGGGGAGGGGACAAATGAATAGCAACAAACCCAGATCTATTAAAATTGTGTGTCCACTTTAATTTACTAGTTGTTTTTTCACTTTTACTTTATATGCAAAGCATTTTGCATGCATGCATGTGCATGTGCAGTGGCTGTTAATCCTTTTATGATATTTGCCAAATTCGCGTGAGACAAGCTATAGAAAATATTGTCTGAATATGGTGTTGAATGTAAATGAATATGTGATTTTACGTCATTATTCACTGAATATAGAGCGTGTATCAGAGTAAATGGTACCTTGACTGATCAGTTTAATATATCAAAAGGGGTAAAGCAAGAATGCGTTACGTCACCTTGGTTGTTTATATTTACATAGAGCCACGTGTGAAGGTACTACAGAGGTCAATGGGTCGCATACAAATGATGAATGGTAATATATGACACGGTAGTGTTAACGGTGAATGAAGATGAATTAGAGAGTTTGAGGAGTAAATTGTATGAGAGATACTTTTTTTAAATTTTTATCCACTTTGCACGGATTTCTCCTGTTACACAAAGAGGGTCTGCTTCTAGAGTTAGCTTATTCGTTAGGAAGAATATCAGCCAGGATTCTTTTCATACTGCTAGGCGGTGCCGAGACTATATCCACAGTGTCATTCAGTTGGTTCAATATCTCTATACCACGCGTGACTGAGTGTTTAGCCATGATATTCGTCCTGTAAGTTGGTATGTAGAACAGAGGGTGATTGCTTGCACGTGCATATTTATTAGGTACATATAAACTTAGTGCTTCTAGAATCGTGGGACAGTTAAAGAAACCTTAAGTAAGAATATCGCAATGGATTCTTGCCTTCTTGTTTCGAGGCTTCTATAGTTACACACCGTGAGAAGTTCGACATGGTGAGCATATTTTGGGTAATTGCCTTTTGTTTTTTACCATAGATATCTGAGGATTTTATTTTGTATTTGTTCTATAGTGTTTTTATATTTGAGCTGATGAGGAGGCCAAACCGTAGATGCATATTCTAATTTGGTTCTAATTAGATAATTATATAAGTTTCGGAGGATATCGGTGCTGTTAAATTCTCTTGATATTCTCATTATAAAACCGAGTAGTTTGTAGCAGTCCGATATCAAACGCGAGACATGGTTAACAAACGTGAGTCCGACATCAAAGGTTACAAATCATTACGCCTGAAGAGAGCCTCGGGATTGGAGGTAGAAACACATGTAGTAAAATAACAAAGTAATTTATTGATGAATATTCAGTTCAAATATTGTAAATCAATAAATGAGTGATATTGCAGACTGTACCGACATAGCAAGGACTTTGCGTCCCACCTGCTGTGGGTGTTCCTGATGAACCTGGCACTGCATCTGTGCTGGTACCTGTGCATGAAGCTGGTGCACCGGGAGCGGCCACCCTTGATCTCCTGGCTGCTGCTGTGCCTCGCCATGCTCACCTGGGCCGGAGCCCTGTACTTCTTCATTGACAACAGCACCTCTTGGGCGGTCAGTATATACATTCTACAATGGTTCTTTGGCAGTCTCAGATCATTCTCAATATCGACGGTTGTGTCATTTTACAGTGTAATGTTGCCAGGTTATTAGTAGGTGTTAAGGTTGAATATTAGATGATGTATCAAGTACTTTCCTTCATAGTTAAACCCTTTGTCGATTCACACACTTTTGTTTAATATACCGGATAATTATTTACACCATCGTAATTAAGATTCTTTTCGGTGCCGTACTCACGAACTGAGCTCTTAAAAGCATCACCACTCGCACACGGAATGACCTTGTTGAATAAATTTTCTGATATCGATATCTTCCACATCTCGGTGGATAAATTTAGGATTAAACTCTTTAATAAACTTGACTGAGTCACTTCACATGGAAAGACGAGTAACATTTTCCTGTTGTCTGTGACTTTATAGTTTAATTTTTTTCTTTTTATTTGATATAATTGGGTTAAACCTATATTGAAGATGAAATAATTAGGTTAAACCTATATTGAAGATGAAATAATTAGGTTAAACCTATATTGAAGATGAAATAATTGGGTTAAACCTATATTGAATATGAAATAATTAGGTTAAACCTATATTGAATATGAAATAATTAGGTTAAACCTATATTGAATATGAAATAATTAGGTTAAACCTATATTGAATATGAAATAATTAGGTTAAACCTATATTGAATATGAAATAATTGGGTTAAACCTGTATTGAATATGAAATAGGGTGTGGGCTGAAAAACATCTGGTGTCCCCGTGGCTGGGTTCGCCCTATATTGGTGGGGTGTATTTTGGCCGAGGGGATGCTATTAGATGAGCCCAGACCTTTTGATAGCTTTTGTGTTTGATGTATTGTCTGCCATTTATGTGTTTTAAAAGTGTTATTCAGGTGTGATCTTGTACATACTATGTTGCTGTCAATAAACCTAATATTTATTTAAATTAAATAAATAAACTTTCTAAAATTCCGAAATACAGAAACCAAAATATGAAGAAATTTACTATTTGTCAGTACGGACATAAACTTTGTTCACTTTATCATCAGTAACGCTTACGTTTGTCTGTTCCAGTTGACGCCAGCGCAGTCTCGGACGTACAACAAGCACTGCGCCATGCTCATGTTCTACGACAACCACGACATCTGGCACATGCTCTCCGCCGGGGCGCTCTTCTTCAGCTTCATGCTCATGCTGACCATGGACGATGACGTGTCACACGTTCCTCGCCACAAGATTCCCGTCTTCTGACCTATCACTATTCCGGCCCTTCACCAGTCCAGTGTGGAACACTCCGAGGGATGTACAGCGTTAAAAAAACAACTATCCCTTAATACCTCACCCCATTGGGTATTCTAGTATACAAGGCTGTATTGCAAAAGGG
The DNA here is from genome assembly GCA_949825065.1 of Odontocerum albicorne. Classification (NCBI taxonomy): domain Eukaryota; kingdom Metazoa; phylum Arthropoda; class Insecta; order Trichoptera; family Odontoceridae; genus Odontocerum; species Odontocerum albicorne. The sequence goes on along the minus strand of OX463866.1, from coordinate 19,429,670 downwards.
TTTTTTTTTTAAATAAAAATAATGAAATGTATACAGTTATTCTTGCATTTAGGGGTAAATTTATTTATAATTTTAGCAAGAATTTTTGTAGTAAAAAATCATTTCCCATTAAATGATTGTTATACATTGTTTTTACATCCCAAAAACTGATATTTAACCCTTATCTTGGCAAAGTTCAATTTATCCAAATATTAACGTTTTTCTTTGGTGATTCCTTGTTATATGGTCAGTTATGAAGGAAAATTGAGGAAAAAAATCACAACTCTTCCTTATAGTTTTTTTTTATATGTAACACCCACGTTACATTGCCAAAATATCAATTTTTATAAAACACAAAAAGGGCTATAAAATGATTCTATAATCTAAAACATGAACAACATTAACATAGCTGAATTATCAACAAATAAAATGGTTTGAATAATTTTTCTCTACATGTAGTGATTAATAAGATATTTAGATTATTTACCCCAATTTTCAAAACGCGCCCACGCTGTCCAGACATGTTGACCCAATGTCGTTTGAAGGGTTGTAGCGTTGTCAATATTTATCACCAGATGATACCACTGCACACAATAGTGCATGTATAGTATTTGAATGTGTTGCCATATTTGAAATTACGTTACAGTTTCTGGATTTTTTTTTAAATCCCTTAATTAGTGTAACACCTGTGTTACGATTCCATGATAAGGGTTAGTGCAAAACAACATGACAAAAAAAAGAATGATAGTATTGGGTTGTTCGAAAAGTTATTTCGTATTTTTAAGCCAAATTTTTTAGTTTATGTAAAATTACATCAAATGCTCGTGAATGGTTGTAGAACACTAATTAGTATCGATCGAAGCTTCGATTTGTCGTCGTCAGGGGTAATCAACCTTATTTATTTAACATTTCATTGTTAAAACAATCTGGCGGACTTATTGCCACCCGGCAATAAGTCCGCCAGATTAATATCTTCCAACCAACCAGACAAAAGTAAATAAATGAAGTTACATGGTTGTAAAAAGGATTATTTATCTTTATGAATGAACTAATACATAATAAAAGTGAAATTGAGATATTGTCAATGAAAGGAAAAGGAAGGGATGGTGGAAAGGAAAGAAAAATCAAGAATGAAACACGTTATATTACTGACCAGAAATTAAGAGTTTTTTTCAGTCGCTTCTTAAACCTTCCGGAGCGGGCGCCATCTTTGAGTGTCATATCACTATTGTAGAATATTTTAAAACACATTTGACACACACGATCACTTACTGCATCGTCACATATCATTTTTTAGGTCTATGTCACGTTTTTTCGTTTATGTCGCATTCTTGACCAGCTGTTTGGTGACTTTCAATTTGTGACTTAACCACCGTCAATGTATCAGCCTTATCGTTATAGCTATAAGTTGCCGTTGAATTTCAAGATGAATCGTCTCCTTAGTAGCATGCAGTAAATTTTAAATTTTCCACACAATGCATTATTCGACATCTGTCAGTCTTGTTCCATATACTCATACATCAAAGTTGTCACCTTCTATTGTGGACTATCATCTTAGCAGATTTTGATACTGTCAGGTTCGAGTGTATACTACCTTGATCAAAAAGTTTTAGAACTTTATTCATAAAATCGAAAATACAAGTTTATTCATCAAAATCTATATGGTCCCCTTCAAAGTACTCCCCATCGACTGCAACGCACTTACGCCAGCGCTTGATCCAATCCTCAAAACACCGCCGGTACTCAATTTTCGGTATGTACATCAGAGCCGTCTTCGATTTTTTCATGACATCCTCTCGGGTGCTGTAACTCGTTCTGCAAAGCGGTTTTTTAAGTCGGTTGAACAGGAAAAAGTCGCAGGGAGCCAGATCAGGTGAATTCGAAGGCTGCTGAATAGTATTCGTGTTGTTTTTGATCAAAAACTCATGGAAATCATGTCTTTCGCGATTTCAACGCGGTCCTTTTTTGCGTGAAATTGAGGTCTTTCGGCATCAGTTTTGCAGCGACACGTCTGAGGACCAAATCATTAACCTAAATGTCTTGAGCGGATCCATAAGCGATGTTCAAGTCCTCTGCCAGCTCTCTGATGGTCAATTTGCGGTTTTCGGCCAACATTTCTTTGATTTTATCGATGTTTTCATCGATTTTCGACTGCCACTACGTTCGTCATCCTCGACCGACTCACGACCACTTCTGAAGCGTTCGTGCCACCGAAAAACACTTCTCCAACATTTCCAAGGTCTGCGGACCGTTAAATCCGTTTTTCACACAAATTTTAATGCAAACTCGTTGATGCACAGTTGATGCCATTTTCAAACTTGTAAAAAATCGAAAACACGCACAAAGGTAGATGTACTCAGTACAGCGTAACTTTTACAAGTGTCAATCTATGATGCTGAAATTTGGAGGGAAGTGTCAATGATAGACGTGGTAACCTAACAAAAAAAAAGAATTCCAATCGGGTGACTGACAGCGCCACACGGTGGCCTGTTCTAAAACTTTTTGATCAAGGTAGTATGTTTCAGTGCCCCATTGACACCCCATATTGGTTCATATAATTGCATTAGTGACTTGGGTACAAATCATCCTATTGTGGGTGAATTGCCTTATAATTAAAATAAAGTCTAAATTGTTGTAAACACATTTTGATAAATGGCCATTTCCCCGTTTACATATTTACAGTAACAGGCGGTGAGTAATACTGTCGGCCATAATCGGCTAACTTCAGTTTTGTAGAGCATCGTCTCTGCCATTCATACACGTGTTCCGTCGCTATTTGTCAGTCGTTGTCGAGCGTTCTAGTCTTTCTTAAGCCCAATTTTATTTATTTATTTATTTATTATTACACATGACAAGAAATATACACAATTTGCGAAAAAACAGCAGGTAATTTGATTTGGACATACAATTTTAATGTATCTGGGTTTGTTGCCTTTCATTTGTCGTATCCCCAGTAAACTAGGCTTTTGCCTGTATCTCACTGAGGATATTTAGCATGAAAAAATAAATCGATACTTCTTTCCGATTTTTGATTATACAAAAAACAAAACCCCGTTGCACGTTCTCATCAACCTGACAAACAGTGACACTCAACTACAACTGGAAACATCTTGCGAAATACAATTCCTCACACATCATCACTCCAGAAAGACCAAAAATATTCATCCCACAATATATCGGACACAACCATAATAATAAAAATTAAAATTAAAACAAAATTAAACCAAAAAAAATTCACAGAAACACCAATACAAAAACTACCAAAATTAAAACAACAAGAAGAGACTCACACTCACGAGCTCACATAAATCCCTTCCACTCGTCATTCATTCTGAAAGTCCAAGTACTCAAAATCCTGTCGCAATAACAACCACGCTCCGATCGACTGTCTAAATGGTTTTCCTACCTTTATGTACGATGTTTATTACTTACCGCCGGGTACTGTACTATGGGTCCCTAGAAAATTAGATTTTTATATTTTGTATTTTACTGTATATAATTAACTTTGATGTATGGGAGCGAAACGTGGGCGTGGAAAAATGCTGAGAGAAGCCGAATAAATGCTGTAGTATGCATTGAGTGACAATGTATGATGTATGCATTGAGTGACAATGTATGATAGAATGCAGAATAACACGATAAGGGATTATCATGAATTCCCTGCTGGATTAGGCAGAGAGGACGGAGCCTCACACTTTTTCTATCTTGAGACACATAGAAAAATACTGAAAAGAGCCGAATGAATGCCGTAGAAATGCTTAAGCTAAAAGCATACAGTTCAGTTGTAAGTGGAAGACGTGCGAGAGGAAGACTAAGGAAAGTACGGTCGGATCAAGTGAACGATATTCTGAAAGAAGAAAATGTAAAAAGTCAGAGGTTGTATTAGGTGTATGGATGCGGAAGAGGCTAAGGATCTGTGTCAAGTTAGGAAAATATGGCGCTCTGGCCTTTCTGCCTACCCCGAGAGGGAAATGGCGTGATGGTGTGTTTGTATTTTCAGTCTCAACAGATGCCTTACGGAGTTTATATTTCTCTCGTGTCAAAATGCAGTAAATCTAGTAAGTAAGCAATAGTGATGTAAGCTGCCATATTGTATAGTATATTGTATAGTATATTGTATATTATATTGTATAGTGTATTGTAAAGTATATTTACGAGTGAACATAATTATTATGTTCCTCAAAATGTAATTTATTTCTTGTTTTTACCCATTTTTATACTTTAATAAAGCAAACCTTAAATAATTACCTTTGGTTTGGATTCAAATCATTATTTATCACCTATACTCCCCTTATAGTGCCCTAGTTGATGAGACGCTTGACTTCAGTCCGGGGATTTTGGGTTAGATTCGGCAGTTTGTGTTTGACAGGCAAGTATTGACAATGCATTTTGGCGCGTTTGAGATTTTTTCATTTTCAAATTGACTGAACAAAGAATTTACGTTAAATTTTGCATTAAAAATTTAACAAACTGCAGTGAAGTGGTACAAATGTTGGAAAAGGTTTTTGGCAAAGATGCTATGTCAAAACCAAGGGTTTATGAACGGTACAAACGTTTTCAAGAGGCTCGTGAAGACGTCGAAGATGACAAGAGGGATAGGCGTCCTAGCACATCAACCACCACAAGAGGAATGGGGCACATCAACCAACGATGGAAATGTGGAAAAAATGAAGGATATTGGGCTTAAACCATATAAGTTGGTTATGAGAGCAGTGCAATCAGACTGGTTTCATGTTACTATGGACCAATTCTTAATACTTTTAAATGTCAGTACAAAACTGTAACGCTAAATGACATCTGTTGTGTAGATATGGATGTTCAATTCGATAATAATATCTATTTTTAATGGGTATACAATATGGTAGACTGTATTTGAGTGGTTTGAGTCTATGTTATTCAAGCAACCATTAATATGTTCTAATACAGGTCGCCAGATGTCTTCGGCGATTTTCTTATCAAAATATGTTTTCCTGAACGTATGCAGATGCTGAGAAGTACTTAATCTAATGCCCTCGACCACTATTTTCCTATCCTTACACTCATTGGGAACATTGGAAGGAGTCGTGTTCAAGGACGACCAAGAGAAGTATAGTTGGACCAAGTGAATGAAGCTTTGAAACAAGGAAAGGTAAGGAATGAAAGGAACAGAAGGAGCTGTGTGAGAAGATGCTTAATAGATGATCAGGCCATGGTGCGTGTGGGCACTATCAGAGACCTTGGCATCATGTTCAACAGTAAATATACATCAGGTTGTCACATTGAGAGCATGTGTTTGTCTGCCAATATAGTTCTGGTATTTGTGATAAGAGTCTCTTCTGTAGGGGCATTTGGTGGTGGCCCTGTTACCATATATATCTTTATACTTCCCTGGTTCGCAGTAGATTAGAGTGCGGCTCAATCATTTGGAACCCGAGAGGGATCCAGAATTCCCTCACAGTTGAGCAAGTCCAATAGAGATTTCTGCGACACTTTTATTACAAAGTATATAGATTTTACCCGTGGCTCTGTCCAACATTTTTCTAATGGGTTTGCTTGAATATTACTCCTTGAGCATTGGAGAAGTTCTGTGTACCTGTTTGTACATGTATGAATTGCTAACAAAAAAAAAATAGTTCACCTTTTGTTAATCGACAAACTTTTGTTAAATGTACCAAACAATTGTTTGCGCCCCCGTGAGTTAAGGGTGTTTTCGGTGCTGTATTCATGAACTGAGCTGTTAAGAGCATCACGAGTCACACACACGCGGAATGACCTGGTTGAATGGATTTTCTGATATTGATATCTTCCACATCGCCATAGGTTAATTGAGGCTTAAACTCCTTAGTAAACTTTATAGGTATAACTGAGTCAAAAATTTAAACACAATGTAATATACTTGAAAATATATATTTAACCCAACTAACTCATCATCAGGGGTATTCCGAACTGTCTGTCAGTTCGGAATACCCCTGAAGATGTGTTGCGTATGACTGGAAACTAACATAGTTAGGTAAAATATACATTTTTAAGTAAATAAAACAGCATTTATATTTTTAATTATATTTGAATAAACATGAATTTCCAGTGTAACGGTAAGGTCGAGACCACACCAAAATGCTTCGCTAGGTGGTACGTGACTAATAAATAGATTAGGTGATTTCATGCATGGCCACACCAAAGTGCTTCGCACAAATTCATTTGACATTTGGGAGCGGTTGAGTCAACAAACGATGCCACTCTCAAAACTAACCAATTTCATTACAACTTACCTTATCTTTATTTATTTCCTGTGCAACTTCATTCCAAAGTGGTTTTATTACAGGTATATTTTTGTATAATTAGCTCGATGGGCTCCACAAAGGCTCCCTTTTATACACAGCTGTTAGTAAAACTTCCGCCATCTTGTAAAATCACTCGGTGACACAATAAAATTAACCAGCACGTCTGTTCACCCGGAGATTCACTCGGTTTGATGGTAGGGTATGTTGATGTATGCAGATTGCTATGGTAGGATATGCTGATGTATGCAAATTGCTATGGTAGGGTATGCTGATGTGTGTAGATTGCTATGGTAGGGTGTGCTGATGTATGCAGATTGCTATGGTAGGGTATGCTGATGTGTGTAGATTGCTATGGTAGGGTGTGCTGATGTATGCAGATTGCTATGGTAGGGTATGCTGATGTATGCAGATTGCTATGGTAGGGTGTGCTGATGTATGCAGATTGCTATGGTAGGGTATGCTGATGTATGCAAATTGCTATGGTAGGGTATGCTGATGTGTGCAGATTGCTATGGTAGGGTATGCTGATGTATGCAGATTGCTATGGTAGGGTATGCTGATGTGTGCAGATTGCTATGGTAGGGTGTGCTGATGTATGCAGATTGCTATGGTAGGGTATGCTGATGTATGCAAATTGCTATGGTAGGGTATGCTGATGTGTGCAGATTGCTATGGTAGGGTATGCTGATGTATGCAGATTGCTATGGTAGGGTATGCTGATGTATGCAGATTGCTATGGTAGGGTATGTTGATGTATGCAAATTGCTATGGTAGGGTATGCTGATGTGTGCAGATTGCTATGGTAGGGTGTGCTGATGTATGCAGATTGCTATGGTAGGGTATGCTGATGTATGCAGATTGCTATGGTAGGGTGTGCTGATGTATGCAGATTGCTATGGTAGGGTATGCTGATGTGTGCAGATTGCTATGGTAGGGTGTGCTGATGTATGCAGATTGCTATGGTAGGGTATGCTGATGAAATGATAGTGTGAGCGAAGAATGATAAGTAAATTGCTTGAGAGTTGTTTTGGCAAACTATTATTTATTTTAAATTGTTTTATACTGTATGCATTTATTTATAAGCTTTCTATGTGATTGGATTTAACCTGTAAACCACAGATTAACTTAGTAAAATAAATTTGAAAAATTTGGTTTAATGTGATATTTTTTTGCAGCGGCCCACACGAAACGATCATCATCAGAATGCAAAGAGGCGTGGAGGGGGATGAGAGACCCCGTGTATCGGGGGCCCCCGGGCGCTGCGCCCTCGCAGGGACTGGCCGCCATGTGACACTAACATCTCCCTCCACCCTCGCTCGCCACTTCGCAGAGAGCCCCGCCACAGAGACATAATTTCTTCAGATTTTACATGTTGCGCTATGATGCAATATTGCAGATTAACACTTATTTCAAGCTCTTGATGCGATGTTGCAAGTAAGACGGATTAACATTCGCTTCATTCGATCTAATGTTACGAGAAAGATAGAAGATCAGTTATTTTAAACATTCGATGCTATGTTACGAGAAACATAGAATGTCGCTTATTTTAAACATTCGATGCAATGTTATGGGAAAAACAGAATATCATTTATTTCAAACATTCGATTCAAAAGACAGAATGCCAGTCACTTATTTTAATCATTCGATACTGCGTTACGGGAAAAACAGAATGTCACGTATTTCAAACATTCGATACAATATTACGGGAAAGATAGAATATCACTTATTTTAAACAACAAAGGCAGATTGTGACTTGTTTCAAATATTGGATGATTACAGGAAATTCAAGTAATTGAAGACATTAAAGGAGTAAAGGCTATTTTGTACAAAAAACGAGACCGACCATAATTCGAAGAGGGAAAATTATATATTAATTTACATTAGACAAGAACAAATATATTTTACTTATAATTTATGATGATTTTGTCATCTTTAATGGACACAAGCCAACATTTTCAACCTTTATTCGCCACACTAAGAAACAATGTCGAAGGAGAGACATTCTGGTGTCACTGACCATAAGAGGAGAGGGTACACCCGATGGCACAGTGTCATGAGACAGACAGGCAGAGGTGGGACTTGCGTCATGACAGCAGACTAGATTTATAACATGGGAGATTAAAAATTAAACTAAATAGGGAATACAAATCCATCCTTGTGGTAAATCATTTGTTACATAATACAAGAAAAAGCCGCACTTTAAGTGTAAAAGAAATTATTTGTTTAATCATTTAAGATGTCCGAATGAGTACCACACACTCGTATGTAGAAACCAACCCAACTCACCTCAATAGTACTGGATGCTGCTCCAACAGAAAAACTGCGATACATGCTCACCAAATACATTGTACCTGTACATAAGTTAACTAGGGCCTCGGTAGTAACCACTGATATTGTCTACTATTTTTCGATTAAAACCCCCATAACATGAAGTGGTTAATGAACTATAGACAAAGGTTTTTCGATTAGAGCATAATGCTCGAATACAAACGCCTTGTGATAAACAATGACAAAAAATAAATAACGTTATGTTAGGCTATCCCTCGTTATCAAGTATGATTGTCAGCCATCTTATCTTGTTCATGCAAGATGCCTACACTTGTATTGGTTTATACTATAGTGCGCAAGTTGTTACATTGCAGGCAGATCAGACCCAAAGTTTCGATGGCAAGGAGATCAATGCAATTGGATCGTCAGGCCTAATTTTGCTGCAGCCTTTTATATAGTGCTATTTTTGTGTTGTTTTTTAATAGCAATGAAAGAATTTATGGCACGCTAAGAGTAAAACTAGCAAGAAATTGAATCCGCCAGGAATTAAAATGTCCAGTCTGGCCTACTCTTTCATCAAATACAATCAACGAAAATACAAAAACCATTAAGCAATCGAGACAACATTAAAATGCCATAACCAGTATCCCAGTCAAAAACTAAGACCGAGGAAACGCTGGAAAAGGACCCGTACAATGTGCGACTGTCATTAGCAAATTGTTATCGACACATTTGAATTGTAAAAGGTTCCATATGTAACTAGCACGAGTGTGAAAACCTATTTAATCCAGTCTATAGACGATATTTTGAACCTATAAAGCAACAAAATTCATCTATCTTTGGTGCTAGATTCCAGTATTGGCCTCATCCAGAATCGCCTTTGCAGATGTCGATCCTGGACATAGACGCCCCCTCTCAATTTTGGTCTGCCATCTCGTCACCGTCCTCCATGCTCGCTGTCTAAGAGGCGCTTCGAAAGACGAGACTCCTCCACTAGACACACGTGCCCGAGTCATTTTGGTTTCGATACATAATTTAATAATTAACGGCAATACAAATATAAAAACCCTCGGGTTTGCCTTGTATTTGAGCGATTCAAAGCCTCGTCAATATGTTGTAAAAAAACTTGAAAAGCAGAGACATACGAAAACACGAAAGAAATAAATAAAACAGTATTTTTATTACGAAAACAAATATATATACGTAAATGTTAAATAATATTTTGAAGTGTTGACACTCTCTATTGCCGATAGTATTTTTGATACTTAACCATTTATGGCATTTCTTTCGTCAGAAATAAATTATATCACATAAAGTAACCGTGTCACGAAATCAAAGTATTTTGATTAACGAACATTAATTTCATTCTTCAAAAATTTACTTAATACAATACATATTTGTTAAGTGCCATTGGAAGTGTTATGTGCGTGCGTGAAACGTTTTTTTTTATTCTTCAAATTGTTGAATGTATTTTTAAGGAAATTTTCTAAAGAACAATCTCAAATGTAGTGTTCCGAATCCATCACCTGTAGTGTCGTAATATTGGGAGTACAAATTAGTTCAGTCTGTTTCCAAAAGATGGCTCTGGCTGTTATGAATGGTTCATAGTGACAGCCGATTTTGGCGGTTTCAGAGAGGTTAGACATCTGCCAATAATATTCAGTTTATATCGCTTTGAGTTTCATGCAAAAACCTTGTTTTGTACAGTGTTGAAAATGTCGAATTTTGTGTTAACCAAGCAGCATTTGCGGGAGGTTTTAATTTTCTGCTGTAATTGGAAGAAAAGTGCAGCTGAAGCCCATCGAATGCTTGTCGAAGTTTATGGTGACGCTGCTCCAACTGATAAATCATGTAGGGAATGGTTTCGACATTTCAAGGATGGAGATTTCAGCGTTGAAGACAAGCCTCGCTCTGGACAGCCAAAAAAATTCAAGGACAAAGAATTAGAGGCATTACTCGAAGAAGACCAGAGTCAAACGCAAGAGGAGCTTGCAGAATCATTGAGAGTGACTCAACAAGCCGTTTCCGTACGATTGAGAGCCATGGGAATGATTCAAAAACAAGTAAATTGGGTGCCTTATGAACTGAAACCGAGAGACGTTGAAAAGCAATTTTTCACTTGTGAGCAGCTGATTCAAAGGCAACAAAGAAATGGTTTTTTGCATCGGATTGTAACTGGAGATGAGAAGTGGATATACGCTAAGCCCGGTCAATCGTTGCCATCGACCTCAACATCAAAACCAAAACCGAACATACATGGTTCGAAGATCATGCTCTGTATCTGGTGGGACCAAAGGGCTGTTTTGGTGCTGAAACCTGGTGATTCCATTACGGGCGATCGGTATCGGCTACAATTAATTCGTTTGAGTCGTGCATTGCGAGAAAAACGGCCGGAATACGAACAAAGACATGATAAAGTTATTCTTCTTCATGACAACGCTCGGCCTCATGTCGAAAAAGTCGTAAAAAATATTTGGAAATGCTCAAATGGGGTGTTTTCCAGTCCTTTCCACCTCAGCCTCGCATCCTCCACTGTTGGTAATACTGAAGCCTGAGTAAATAAAGTCAGTAACTGCTTCTAGGGCACAATTCACATTATTTGGTGGCAGATTTTTATTGCGTGTTTGTACATAAGATTAATTAACGACTGTGTACATGTACGAGTATGTGTATGTGTTGTATGAGTTGTATGTGGTGTATGCAATTCTGTCAGTGAACATTGAACTAGTGTAAAGTTATTGCATTATATCAGGCGTAAAACAGAAAGTTAAAAAGAAAAATGTGGTAAGCATTGTTACCACAATGAACAGTGCGCACGAGTACATCGACCAAGCAAAGTCTGAAATAGACGAATCTCTTCCATATTTGCAGGATCCGGCAAGGAAGTTAAACAAGGATCAGCAAACTACGATCGATTTGATATCAAACATCGTTGTGTCGATATTACGCTTGTGTCAGTCATATCGCTACGAATTATGCTGAGTTTGATGAACGTTATAAATATTGAAAAGAGCTTATTTATTCAGCGGTCGGAATGAAGCCATAAAAGCAGAGTTCTCCGCAAACTTGGAAACCAGTAGATGATGAATTATCATCCCTTAAGATAATCAACATATAAAAAGAGACGTATAACATTGTCACTAAAGATATAAATTCAAATAAAACAACTTCTCATGAAAAATAATGTTCGGGTGGTTGTCCGTCTTTGTGGGGTTCATGGGTATATGCTCACGTATGTGTTTATAGATTTCGTGGGGATGGATAGTCATTCGAATGATTTATGCGACCACGTAACTTGTTTCATTTACATTGTCTGGTTGGTTGGAAGAGATTGCCGCCTTGCAATAAGCCCGCCAGATTGTATTTGCAATAAAAGTATTAAATAAATAAATAAGAATAGCATCAATAATAAAGGAGATGAACACAATCGAAATATTGTCGTCACCCATCGCTTTCGTGGATATAGTCAGAAGAATACGACAAACATTATTTATATCAATCTCCAAAAAGTGGAGCCCAGGAACATTGGGTGCATTACAAGATTTTTTCGGAGAATGTTCTCCTTGGTGTTAGTGTCTAAAGTGAGTGATGGTGTTGCAGCATGCGTGTTACGGTTATTAACGTCTAATGTGAAGTTACCTGAGTTGTCCGAGGATTTAACACCCACAGAGTTGAGGAGTTTCTACCTTTTTGCAGGCTGATATTTTTGAAGAGTGGTAAAAAGTGTTTTGTTTTTGCATTCTTACACAACTATCATATGTACATATTTATTGCGATGTTGTTCAAAAATCTCCCATTGAAATTACCCTTGAAGTTTTTCTTCGCTTTTTCACGTCTTGCCATAGTTTTTTTTTAATGTCATCAGTTTTATTGGAGCGTCTTTGTTACAAAGCACCAGCAAAACAAGTTGAGAACGTTAATTTTCCTATCTATATTATCCAATAATTCTAAAGCCGCTCAGCCAATTTCGCTCGCACAGGAAAATAGGCATCTTTATGAATGCGTCCAAAGCTACTCGGGAATTTTCTCTCTTTTGAGAGTTTCAGAGCCTGAATGATCAGTGAGATATGTATCAGATCATGATGTGAGAAGCGAGGGGCATCAATTTGCCCATGGTCATGAACTCCAGAGAGGTTTGAGATAATGCCCAAATCTCGAAGGCTTTGATAATTTCTCGTTACGTGTGTACAGTTTAGGGGCATTATTGAGAGGTTCATTGACTATATAATTGTCAAGAGTTTATCGGTTCGGCCGTCCTTTTTTTTTAAGGCACGTTTTGAGATCTCCCACTGTGAGGGTGGCCTTGAAGTACGATCTCGAGAACAAACTCGTTAAAATAATAATTATTACAAGGACTACGGTGAGATATTTGAATGAACTTGAAGTGAAGTGAAGGGATATATGGTAAATCTATATTCTGGGGGCTCTAGAGTAAGGAGCTTGGGATTGACAGATGATAGAAAAATTTATATTATTCCTCAGATATATGCAGATTCCTCCTCCCATCTTTCCCACCCTGTTCCGTCAAATGAGATGAAATCCTGAAAGAGAAAAATGTGAATTTCTTTCTAACAAATCCCAAAGTGTCCCGATGCAAACAACATTGCCATAATATAAAATCCCTTTCGAAACTATTTGAATCCTTATGGAACTACAACCTTAGCCTCCAAACAGTAAATTCGATTCGACCTTACCATGTGCAAATGTATGGTATATACATAGATGGCACCAAGCTCAGCTTAAACGGCAATTGTGGGGCATCTATACGAGTATTTATCTCCTCCTGTGATACACAAATTATTATTCAGCCAAATGTTGCTTTGAATAAATCACTCGATTGCTGTCTCTCATCCGATTTGTAAAAAGTAAGATTTTGTAATATTCTCCGATTATCTTAGTGCCGTTACGACACCAGGGTCGGACCTCTCGATAATTCTGCTTTATGTGAAACCAGATCCTGCCTTACCCTTGTCATATTAGTGTGGATTCCTGCTCTCCGTGGTATACATGGAAAATAAATTGCAGACCGTTTAGCAAGAGACGCAACAGTATCCACCCCCCCAAGCCTTAAACTGTTACTTCTACCCGGGATGTTGTATCGCAGGATAGGATAAAAACCTTTTATTCACCAGTTCTTCCAGGCCTTTGGAAGCTACCTATCAGGTAGCAAGAACGGCACTTCCTACAGGAATACCCACCAAACCTTGGTTGTACAAAACAAACCTGTCTAAACTAATTTTCTGTTAACATATATTTTATTTATTTATTTTTACACAAGAAATATACACAATTTGAGAAAAAACAACAGTTAATTTGATTTAGACACACAATTTTAATGGATCTGGGTTTGTCGCCTTTCATTTGTCGTATCCCCAGTAAACTAGACTATGTAAGATAAGAATAGGCCATTGTCTAAAAACGAACTTAAAGGCCTCCATGCACGTTTGAAATGGGTGAGGTAATTCAGGACCATCTTCTCCTGGAGTATCCTCTGATCACTTGTATCGCCACTAATCATCTTCTTTATAGGATGGAATGGAATGGGATGGGATAGGATGGGCTACTACTGGCTACTTAACTAACAACAATAACCCTGCTTATATTTTCAAATGTATTTATTATACAATAATTGTGTTTCATCAACCATTATTAGGATACAATTGTATTGAAATAAAATTAAAAAAATCGTAAAACATACGAGTATAATCAACTTACATATAGTTATTTTTGTAATATATTTAATCTGTCAATAAAAGTGGGCTCGAATCCAGAGTCAGGTACAAACTTCACCCTTGGGGAGAGTCTGCTCTCTCTCTGTATATGATAACATATATAAATTCTCCTTTTATTAATATAATTGTAATGAATCAATATTTTCTTAAAAAAATGAGATTCATACAATTTTAGGATCACCATCCTGTCGTGTAGCTCATTACTGTGCATCGCGACTCTCACGATTGCTCATGAGGACCATCCCGGCACTCCGGCTCGAAGGGCAGTTGTTAAGGGTGGTCCTGTTGCGTCTCTCGCATGGTCAGTCCAACGCATTGGGACTTGTCTGTCCTGTCTTGGAACTGTCCCTGCATTGGTGACAAACTGTCTCCTTGGCTACAAGCAATGTACGAGTATAATAAAATACTGAGGACCCGTTAACATATTGTCGACAGTGTGTCTCTTATTTTATTATTATTGCTATTGACCTGCATAAATGGCCCTTGTAGTGGAGCAGATAATTCTGTTTCCGCAATGTCAGTCTCGTTTCAGTCAAAATATTTAACTGTTTAAGCTGATTATTCCCTGGAAATGAAAAAAAATGACAGATTTAAAAATGTGTATACATTTTTGTGACGTCTTGTATATGTGTATTTCCCTATCTTAGATACGCACTTCCCGCAGACATCACAGACATGCGTATCTTACTGAGCCATCTGGTCACGCTGACTGTTTCCCACATGTCTAGGTGTTGAGACCCCATTAACTCGAGAACAGATAACTCTCCACTTTCCACGATCTTAAGCCACCTACTCCCGGTTTTTAGGCGCCCGTACTAAGTTAGATACTTTCGCTTTATGGCGCTGTATCTGTTCACCAATCCTTCGCTTGTCCACTACTTTCCTGTACAAGACGCGTTTTGGGAGTCTATGATCGCCCATGCGTATCACATGTTCGGTCCACCGCAATTTCACCTTTACATTCATATCATCTAACAGTTGGAGCGATGCACGACTGAGACATTTGTGGTATGATCACTCGAGCGGATTCAAATAATACAACGAAGGAAACGTTGGTGGAATATTTTAAGCCTTCGAATGTGCTTTCTATAGGGAACCCAAGTCTTAGGCCAATGTGAGGAGGACAATGAGCTTGACTGATATCTTATAGACTGGGAGATGTCCCTGCTGTAGAATACTCTGTCATTCAGTGTAGCAACAGCTGCTGACGCGTTCTTGAGGCGATTCTTCAGTTTGCCACCAAGATAATGTAACATATCATTATCTGCAGAACAAGCTCGTGCCTGGGGTTTCTTCACATTTATTTCTAGGCCAAACATCTGATGCACCTCTGCATAGACACTGATGATCTCTCGGAGGTCTTCCTCTGAGTGGGCAACAAGTGCGCAATAATCCACATATTTCAAATCTGTGATTTATGTGTAAGCAACTCTTGTTTGGACGCATCCCTGGCGGACACCGTTGTGTCAAATGCGCCCGTCTCCAATTCATCAAGTGAGACAAAACCCCTGTTTCAGTTATGCAGCTGGGTCAGAAGCTCCGTTAGATGCGACGGGACACCAAGATTCCCAAGGATCCTCCACAGCAAATTTCTATAATTGAGTCAAAAACCTTGGCTAAATCAGCAAAAGTTGTAAAAAGACCCACGCCCTGCGTCGACATTTCTCCTGCAGTTGCCTTATGATGAATATCATGTCCACTGTACTGCGGGACACACGAAACCCAACCTGTGGCCTTGTCCATTCCAGTTCCCATATTTCCAGGCTCGTGCACTTGATTCTTCATGCACTTGGGTCATGCACCTGATGTTTAATTGTGTTCTTCCATTGTACATATATACCGTATGTAAGGATATACATAGCATCATGCCGTGTCCCTTACGGGATAGGCAGAGAAAATATATCTCTGAACTTTTCCATCCATACACACAACTTTCGCTTCCACCACATTTATACATCTCGTCATGCACAGCCTTCTATTATTCATACTTCTCACTTTGTCTTTTTTTTTTCAAAATTTGGCCCATTTAGTCCAGCCATTGTTAGGCTTCTTTTTTTATTCACAGTTAAATGATGCTTGTAACACAATTATAATCTATTTTCTTTTGATTTAAAATTTTCAAAGGAAATCTTAACCTTCCCGGATAGCTAGCCGATGTACGAGTAATGTTCAGAGCAGAACTCATAAATCTAAACCTTCCCGGATAGCTAGCCGATGTACGAGTAATGTTCAGAGTGAATGAATTCAGAGCAGAATGTTCAGAGCAGAACTCATAAATTCTCATGTATAGTATATGTAATTTATTGTTTTCAATGTTAACAATATTTGTATTTTCCAATGTAATTTGGCTAAGCCTGTATTGAGAAAATACTCGTAAATAAATACACCCATTCATCTTTGTACAAATACGCTACATTCGTGAGCGTTATATTTCTGTCTAATATTCATTTGTTACTTACTTCGTATTGTTTTTTAGTGTCATTTTTTACATCTTCCTTTATAAGAGATTTGTAATTGACTGTTGTCCTTCTTTGCACATTCAAAGAAACAAAGATTTTCGTGAGTTCGCCCCGCCGAGTCACATAGGAAATCTCCAAGTCGGCTACATATGCAGTCACTTTTCGAGGGGGTGATGCATAGCGTGAGAGCGATTAAACTGCATAATACTGAAAACAGAAGATGGCACATGGTTACAAAACGTCATCTTCGAGTATTCCATCATATGATAGATTAGGGAATGGTACTTGTTAGGGACGGATGTTGCGGGTACAGTAAATAAAGGAACATTGCGATAGTTATGCCGTATGGTGATGATGGGGAAGAGGTAGTCAACCGAGTAATTGAGCAGCGAAATACAAATTAAAATCTATAATAAATATAGACTGTAATTGTAAAAAATATTCCATGCCTAAGTCTTTGCGAGAGAATTTCATGGTCGACAGTATCAAAGGCAGCACTCGTATCCAAAACAGCAGTCAAACCAATTTCCCCTCCTCTATCCCAGTCTCGGTCCCGGTCTTAAACGGTAGCAACGGTCTCCGTAGAGTGATCATTTCTTTATGCAGACTGATCACTTGAAACTTGTTTGAACTTATACGAGTCTATGAGTTGATTTGAGAAGAAGTGGTATATTAGAAAACGGCAGAGATCTATACTGTCATGTTTCTTATTTTAAATTTATTTTTCTGTAAAAAAAAGAATAAAACGTGAAACGGCCTTATTTTATAATGTCCACGTATAGCCGCGAAAAGAAAGTCCACTTCGTGATGTGGACAGGGCAACGTCGGGACTTGACCGCTTCACAGAACTGTCTGTAGCTCCTCACGCTATATAGCGCATGAGTGGTCCTTAGTGTGTACCTCACATAACGCTATATCGCGTGATTTACAGTGAATGTGTTAAAAGAATAAACTATAAAAGCCAGAACATAGAGGAAACAGAAAATAAATATAGTAAGCAAATGTGTAAGGTTTGTCAGCCCCTTCTCCCTGCCTGCCTTTATTATAAGTATTTATTTAAAAAAAATCTTTCTAAATGTACAAGAACGGCTTCTTTGTAACTACACGGAACAGAGGAAGGATCCAATTTAGGTCCCCTACTATTCATCATATTAATAGATGACATTCAAAATTTCATAAGTCTCTCGACATGTTTATTGTTCGCTGACGACTTGAAAATGTTTAAAAAGATCAATTCACCTCACGACTGTGCACAGTTACAACAGGACCTAGACTCCCTTCCGTAGTCTCCTGGACTGACCTAAATCATCTTCTGTTCAACATTAATACACGTGTCTGTGTATCCTAACATACAGTCGATAATTCTCACCAACCCACCATCAGTAAACTATACAGGGAGTGGCACTAAACAGAGTTTCTGAATTTAAAGATTTGGGCGTAACCTTCGATGTCGGACTCACGTTCGTTAACCATGTCTCGCGTTTGATATCGGACTGTTACAAACTACTCGGTTTTATAATGAGAATATCAAGATAATTTAACAGCACCGATATCATCCGAAACTTATATAATTATCTAATTAGAACCAAATTAGAATATGCATCTACGGTTTGGGCTCCTCACCAGCTCAAATATAAAAACAATATAGAACAAATACAAAAAAACAATCCTTATATATCTATGGTACAGAACAAAGGGCGATTACCCAAAATATGCTCACCATGCCGAACTTCTCACGGTGTGTAACTATAGAAGCCTCGAAACATGAAGGCAAGAATCCATTGCGATATTCCTAATAAAGGTTTTCCAAGATTGCTTTAACTTTTCCGCGATTCTAGAAGCACTAAGTTTATATGTACCCAATAAATATATCCGTGCAAGGAATCACCCTCTGTTCTAGATACCAACTTACAGGACGAATATCATCGCTAAACACTCAGTCACGCGTGGTATAGAGATATTGAACCAACTGAGTGACACTGTGGATATATTCACGGCACCGCCTAGCAGTATGAGAAGAATCCTGGCTGATATTATTTCTTACGAATAAGCTAACTCTAGAAGCAGACCCTCTTTGTGTAACAGAAGAAATCCGTGCACAGTGGGAAAAAAAATCAGGGGATTCCGATACATTCAGGGAAGTCTTAAGAGTCACGTGTTAGCAAATCGTATGGATATGCGGTTAGTGAAATTGATGAAAGTATAGCACAAAATAATGGTAGCGAAAGGGAACAAGGTAAACAGAGCACTTAACATACGAGTATATGTTAATAACCGTGTTATACCGAAATTAGTAAATTTAACTATTCAGAATAGAGCGTTGGTAACCAACTTACCTTTACGTAAAGTAGTGAAGTTTTGATTTTACAAAAGAGAAAAATAAGATAACTGATGAAGAGATGCGTGCACTAAGATTGCAGTGTCAACGTATGTATGATAAGAAGGAGAAGTGAAGGTATCAGGAATAAATGGCTGTTTTACGTGATACGAAGAAAGGAGCATTAATACAGTTTGGACATGTGGACAATGACTAGGCAAGTATACAATCGGGAAATGGAAACTAGACGATTCTACCAAAAATAACTGTTAAGTCTGAAATATTTATATGATATCTCGTCATATGGAACCGCATTCGCCCAGAATTCCCAATTCTCTAATACCACGAGCCTGTAGGAGTTATACATACAATAAAGGGTTTAGCCACACGAGACGTTTTTCACAATAACATTGCGTAGATTTCTATTGAACCAATCTTACATACATACCATGACGCTAATCCCCTGTCGAGTTGGGCAGAAAGGACACACATGCATAGCCACATCCATACACCGCATGCCCAGAATTCCCAATTATCTTATATCAAGAGCCTGTAGGAGATTACGAAACTGAAATTCGGACAACTACGATAGCAAAAAAAGATAGATATCTTGAACATCGTAGTATACCACTTTATCCAACTTTTTCATGAAAAGCTGTCTACGATTTTTTTGTGACGAATATTACTGTTCTTTTGCCATGTGCCAGCTCATTTGCCATTCCAATGTCAATTTAGTTGAAAAGCGAAGCAGGGCCGTGAAGTTTTCTTTTTTAAGTGAGTACTCTGTGACGCAGCACTTGTAGAGGCCCACAGTAAGGAGAGGAGGCAGAGTAGGGCAGATGGCCCGGAGGGTCCAAGACCCTCAGCCAAGAAGGATAATTCACTTACCGAAATATTTTAGCTCCATTTTACAGATAAATAACGATAGTTGAATTATACTGCACTGTCGGTTCCTCTGTATTACGAGTAAGATTTCCTTTATAACTCCAAATTGAATGCGGCAGCTCTGCTGTATCTTACTCTCACTTCAGTTATTATGCTTGAACTATAAACAAGATTAGTCTGTGTATCCTTTTTATACTTAAAGATAATGATCGAGACGCGCGATATGTATATCTTGTTTGGATTAGGTAAAATGGATTATATCTCTTGTGTTTATTTGCAGGTATAGGAAACATGAAAATTAGTCTGTAGAGGAGACATACGAGTATGATTGAAGAAAATCCACACCATTTTACATGTTGCAGATCTGTATCTGTAGTTGGGTGGGAAATACTGAAGGGTGAATATCTTATAACGGTATCATCGAACATTTATAAACTGATTTTTCAACAAGATTTATGGAATTCCATCAAGAAAGTAGCGAAATACGAATGGTTTTTAATCCTTTTAGTATTGACTCGTCGAAGATTATGTTGCCATTCCAACGCCAATCTCAGATGTTCCTCCGCATCGATTGTATGATCTTCTGTGAGATAACGGCTTGATCTTAGACGCGCATTTCTTCCCGCAGACGCCACAGACATGCGTATCCCGCTGAGCCTCCTGGTCACGCTGGCACGTGTTCGCAGAATGCTGACTGTTTCCCATTTATCTAGCTGTTGAGGCGCCATCAGCCCGAGAATAGGAGACTCTTCATCTCCCACTATCTTGACCTACCTGTTCCCAGTCCTCAGGAGCTCACACTATTTTAACGGCTCCTGCAGACTATCTTTATAGCGCTTCCTCTGCCCACCATTTCTGAGATTGCCCGTGAGTTCCCCGTATATGAAATGTTGTATCTCAAACATATCCTCTGTAGATTTACAGCTAAACATTGCAGACCAGATTTATTTATGACATAATCGCTCGAGTATACTGAAAGAATGCGGAGAATAAAACATTGGTGTAAAATTTCCAGGCTTTGAATGTGCCTCCTACAGAGCGAACCCAAGTTTTAAGCACACTAGAAGTGTGGGCTTATTTGACAAATATCTGAGTAGATTGGGAGATATCCCTGCTGTAGAATACTCTGTCATTTAGTTAAGGAACAGCCGCTGATACGCTCCTGAGGCGACTCTCCAGTTCATCATCAGGAGAGAAGTTCGATGCTAGGATGTTGCCCGGATATGTGAAGTAAGGTACTCGTACGTTCCTCAGGCGTAGACCACTCGCACACATGTCGGGTGGCTGGAATGCACCGTATCCCGTTATCTGCTGAACACACTAGTACTAGTGCTTGGCATTTCTTCACCTTTATTTCTAAGTCAAACATGCGATTCACCTCTTGACATCAGTGCCTTACCGAACTAACTAAATATTCATTTTTTGGAATAACAAAACAAAACAAGATTAAATTATACATTTTTATTGGGAAATAGTCAACAGATTTACCGACGCTTATCAAAAAAATGAGGAGTTATTTAAATTCACAAAGGGAATGAAGAACGTCCCGTTCAAAAGCATAACAGATATTTGCTCATTAGAAATAATAAATTCTCTTCTCGGTTGGCTGACTGAGGAGCTTCTGCTTGGTTTAGTAGCGCTCCTCAGGATTTGAAGTGGGCCGTGAGAAGTCACATCTCGTATTTTAAATATGTTTGTATAATTCAGGATTGAAATTATAAAAAATAAAGCTTTTAAAGAAAATGAGTGTACTTTTCTTAAACAGTTGCGGCCATGTTGTTAAAATTAAATGGCGGATGTGGCCCGCAGGGCTGGAAAGGTTGCCGATCTGTGCTTTAAATAAGGGACAAAACACATTATTATTTCACTAATTTCAATTTGACAAAATAATCAATGATTGATGTGCCAGTAATGTGATGATTGCATATTTCGATTCAATTCCAACATTGAATCATAAGTCAAAGATAACAGCAACGCAATAATGTGATTCTGAACACGTCAAGAATTATCCGCCCGGCTGCTCCATAACAATATTCAGCAAATATTATCTTTTAAAATATATAACATCATTTTTAATTTCATTACAATTTTGCTACAAAGATTTTTATCGATCATTAAAAAAGGTTACAGAAGTAATTTTCAGAATAGAATTTTGAGCGCGCATGAATATAAATACTTGTCACTAACATTATAAACATTCACGTGAATTGTATACAAAAAAATATCGGCAAGTGGTATACGCATGGATACCACCTACCATATATAAATTATAAACGTGAGACAGGTCAAGGCTAAAGTAATCCAAGACCCTAACATAAAAAAAATCCATCTGAGAAAATGATAACAAAAATATACAAACGTATAATTCATCCATTCCAATACACAGAAACAAAACAAAAGCACATCGAAACTTCAACATGTTGACAGAGATCTCGAAACCCTTGAAAGAAAGATAATCAACGGAAACTTGTCGTTGTGTCGGATTCACGGCTCAAACAAACCAAAATCCTCTCTCCAGATTTTTTTAAGTAATGTGCAATACATACTAACTTACTATAAATAGAGAACGATTCTTACAACTAATTATTTAATACATGCATAGAGTTACAGTAAGGAGAGGTTTGTGGAGGTGGCCATTGTGCTCAAGACCCAACAGTACCATGCCGGTACTTCTATTTCTATCGAAGTCCATCGACACATCTTTCCCGATGCCGGTTAGTTGCTGGACCGTGTTGTGTCTTGTCTTTAATCCAAATTGCTCATGAAGGAATGTGTTGCTGGATTCGTGATGGAACATTCGCTTTGAGGCAATCACTTATTCAAAGATCTGGGAGTAGGCTGATGGGCCTGTAGCTACGAGTAGTTGAACTGTCGGTAGGTTTATTTGGTTTGTCGATAGGAACAATATTGACTTTTCTCCAAATACTCCGAAAACAACATTAATGATTGAGACATTTAATAAGAAAAACTCTCGCTTTAATTGCTTAATGTTTAAGAAAGATACTGTGCATATTGTCGGGACCGGGGACTTTTCGGGTTTTAAGTCTGTGAAGGATACGACCAATTTTGGACGTAGTACAAAGTTGCAATTCGTCTTGGTCGGTCGGGGAGTAAGCAAAGCTGGCGACAATGTAGTGTCCTCGACAGTTCTCTTGTCGTCAGAATTGATTGTGTATGTTTACCCATAAGCTTTTGCCGAGGCATTTACCTCATCTGTGCCAGAAACAGTAAACCCTGAGGCTGTGCGTAGAGATGGAATCTTTAAAACTCGCACTTAAATACCCTTGACGACTCGCTAAAGTACCATTATCCGGTTCCAGAACCGCCAATGTTCTCTGCCACGGTTGATTTTCGAGCAAACCGACATTTTAATTTCATCTTGGAAGACGTTGTGGAGTGTTTTGTCACGTTTGTGTAATGTACGTCTGTAGGTCTGTCTTTGTTTGTTCTTAACGGATATAAGAAGTTTGATGTGAGAAGTCAGGGTTATTTGGTATGGGGTGACAATTTCAAGGGGAACATTCTCATCATATCATTTATAAAAAAATGTCAGAAAGCAGTACGCACATAAAAAATACATACTCGAGACAGGTCATGGCTCAGATAATCAAAAGCACAAAAAACAGTACAAAATAATAATAAAAACGTACATGAGATAATGTATCCACTCCAATACATCAAAAAAAGCAAATCAAAACTTCACCATACTTACAGAGATCTCTCAAATATCAAAAAGCCTGAAAGAAACAAAGTGAAAGAGAAAAAAGAAGAAACATAAACGCCTCTATAAGAGAACTTTTAAAGGCATTAAGTGTCACCAAATACAATATGTCCGAGACTGCAGCATAACCATTACCCAATCGATGCGATCTGGGTACTAACTCTCGCACCGGGATATATTCTGTAGTATCGTACTTCTGGAAGTTATTCGGAAGTCGCATAATTAAAAATAAAAATAATCGCTCAAGAGGAGAATCATCCTGGTGTTGTGGTACCAATTTGTCTATATTAAGCTCTACAATATACTATTATTTACAGTCAGTTCCTCTTTCTACCCAAAAGACTCGCACCGTGACTGTTCTGAATCACGTTCAACCAAATAGGATGACGGAAATGCAATAGATATGTTTGGTACCCGCACACCCAAGATGATGTGATTGGGTTTATATTACCCGCCCACCACTAAATGGCTTTTAATATTTTTTATATTGGAACTTATTGTTATTTTGCACGAGTCTAATTACGTTGATTAATAAATTATTTTTCTAAGCGATTTGCACAAGTTCTATTTACTCGTATTATGGTAATTGTCACCTGCACCCTGGAACATCAAGTGCAGGTCTCTCCGCTTTTGCAAATATCTTTATATTTATCTTCAAGTATTGACGGGACTGGGGAGGGATAGCGTTAGAGTTATATTTGAATCGGATTATTAAATGTTTGTTAAACTGACAAATCAGATATGGCATTAAGCCACGCTTTCTATTTATAATAATTAGTGTTCTTTCCCTGCAGGTGGAGAGGGAGATCGCCATCATGAAGCTGATAGACCATCCGCACGTGCTGGGCCTCTCGGACGTGTACGAGAACAACAAGTATCTGTGAGTCATTAGCCATTAGTGTGGCACTATACTCTTCAATATGGCCGCGTCAGTCCGGAGCCGTCTCCGGGACTGTCTTCACCAGGAGGGCTCAGCTTGGAACTGTTAGAGGGGCACTTAACTAGTAGTCCTTGGCAAGCTGTGAGGTTACAATACACGTTGCCTCTTAACGAGGTCGGGCCTCTCCTTTTATACTCGTAGATGCCATCGGGGATCTCATTCGATATCCTCGGGTGGAAGATTGACGTTCCACTTGTCAGGTCAAGGTCAAGGAGATCACCTGTATCATTGAGTGATATTTCCCCCATCAAAACATATGATAACAAAACATATGATATTTCCAAAACATATGATATTTCCCCCATCTTCTTACTGACACCACATTCAGCCAGTGAATGCGATGATTTTAACAGATACCTGGTTCTGTATATTAATCAGATTTTACTGACTTGGTTCATATTACTATATATAATCGGGCATTGCTTCGGGAATGTTGATTTGATTATGTTGTGGAACTATTATGTTAACAGATACCTACGAATTTTGATTTGATTATGTTGTGTAACTAGTATGTTAACAGATACCAAAGAATGTTGATCACATTATGCTATGTAGGAATTATGTTGACAGATGTCTTAAAATGTTGATTTGATTATGTTGTGTAACTATTATGTTAACAGATATCAAAGAATGTTGAATACATTGGACATCAATGAGATTGATATATAAATACTTAGATTTAAAAAAAATCCACTTTGATTCTCATCTAAAACCCAATAACTTCCGATTAATCGAAGAAGATAATCATATTATTTAACCTTTTAAAAATCTAAATCGAATACAAGTAACCTCTAATGTTGTGTCTATGCTGTGTAGCAATTATGTTGATAGATATCTTAAAATGTTGATTTGATTATGTTGTGTAACTATTTATTTCGTTTTTCAATACAGGCTTAGCCCAATTACATTGAAAAATACAAAAAAAATTGACATGAAAAAAATTAAATTTAATAAAAAAGTTATATAAAATAAAAAAATTATGTATGTGCATACATATATAGATACACACATACACATATATTCAAAGTCACTTAAATACATTGATGAGTGCTTCTAACGCCCCCAATCTTAGAAGAACACTTACTTTTGCTTTTGGTAATGTGATATGAAATATGTCAATATCCGAAGCAGTCCCGTTCAGAAGAGTTAAGGCCCTTCCAACAGGCATAGCGGCTGGAAGACCCGTTCTTGCGTATGTTATTGAGAACAGTTCTTGCCGGCGCAGTCTAGTGTAATTGTTAGGAACATTTAACGCTAATCTTTGTAGTAATGCTGGACAGCTCACAACTCCTCGAACGAGTCTGACAACGTATACCAGGAGACGCAGATCTCTTCTTACGCTCAAGGAGTTATACCCGAGCATGCCCAGCAGAAACTGAGTAGGATAAAGCCATGGATAGACACCAAACTCACTCATATAGAGATATCGTAGATATTTTTTGAGTGAATGCTGCGCCCCCACCGGGCTCCAGATGCAAGCATTGCAAACAGCGTTTTGAGCACCATTTGGTTTTCAAACGACTTAGAGATTCTTATTACAAATCCTCGAGTTTTATAGGCTGAGTTGCGCATAAGTTCTATGTGAGGACCAAATGCGAGATTGCTGTGGAACAAGACAATTCACCCATATCTTTAATATTAGGTATCTGTGCGGGGTGGGGTATAGGTATAGACTCTAGGGCAGTGCTCCGCAACCTTTTCTCACCTACGACACACCAACATTCTTCCTAGAATTCCGCGGCACACCAAAAGCTAAAATATATAGGTATTAAATTGATACACAAATTTTACAATAAATTTTTGTTTTTTATTTGAAAAGTATACATACATAAAACCATAACATATTTATTTTTACGCAATCTTAATAATTATTATAAAATAATAATTAATTAATGTGATACCTGCGCTTGTTTCAATGAACACACAAGTTTTATATTCGGCTCGATTTTTGACAGCGCAACCCGAAGTTCTCGGTCAAGACCTTTTAAGCATGACCGCTTATCATTTTTAATTAATAAAAGAGTTGAAAAACTTTGCTCACATAAATATGACGTTGAAAATGGGAGTAGTGTTAAGATTGCTTCGTTGGAAATGCGAGGATATTCTTTTACTAATTTGGTGCGGCCATGGTGTGTACAAAGCACACTACGCAGTTTTCAACAGTTGGCACCAGGCGCTGGGGGACCATTGAAAAATTATTTAGTTATAATTATTATTCTATACTACATTTTGAAAAATAGACAATATTATGAAAATTTATTTGTCATTGTGTATTAAATACATAATGAAAAATTGTAAAATGTCAAATACATTGAATTTAACCGCAGCATACCTGTATCCGGCTCACGGCACACCAGTGTGCCACGGCACACCGGTTGCGGAGCACTGCTCTAGGGTATATCTATGGAATTTCAAGACATGTGAGCGATGATACGACATCATTTTGTATATTTTTTATTGTTGTGACTCTATTGTTGTGAAATTTATGTGTGACGTCATGCAGTTTAATTGTCTTCTTATCCCAGAACAGTTAACTTGACAATTGATTATAGATTTATTGTTTTGGCATTCACATAAAATTAATAAATCAAATCCAATTATCTTAAAGATATCCGAGATAACGTTATAAAATATGTTTTGAGAAATATAGAATTTGAAACTATCATGGTAGTTTTCCGTGTTGAAAATAAATTAGTCTTTTCGGCATCTTGGTTGTATAGTATATGTGTAAAAAAACTTATTTTCCGAACGCCATGCGTACTTCTGAAACCGAAGTAACAGGGTGCGATCTTCTTCGTCAACTTCAACTTGCGTCCCCCCCCCCGTCCCCCCCTCTGTCCTGTTCAGGGCGGAGGGTGGAAGCTGCAGCGGTAGAATGACGTGTATCCAGAATATTCCGATCATTGTTTAATATTGACGTTATTTTAGTTCAAACTGTTAAGTTTATTTAATGCGGAACACAAGTGATACATGATCTGCTCCTTATATAGGGCATAGTAAAGTTGGACACCACACAATGTATTGTGACAATACAGAACAAAATATATTCAGAGCACTGTGACAGAGTATTGTCAATATGGTGAATTCAAAATGTACCTACAAATCAACACTACTTATTTATATTTCTACTAAATTCTGTGATTCAGTGACTACTCTGAAACAGGATATTTCTAATCGCATTCTCAAAGTCTCAAATAGAATGTCTTAAAATAAATTTATATTAAATCTAAGTAAAACGAAATTCCTGTGGGTGGCTTCACCGCGAAGACACCATCTTGTTGATGGGGATGCTTTATCAGACTTGGGTGTGCATTTTTTCAAAATATAACATAAAATTTCTTGGCCTATTTCTCGATAGTAAGCTCTCCTTCGATATACAAATAGGTTATACGGTATCTTCCGGTTTCTATAGTCTTAGAGAGTTGAAATGAATACGTCGATGTTTTCCAACAAGAGAAGTAAAAACTCATGTTAATTCATTTGTTGTGTCGGGTTTGGATTATTGTAACTATTGCATACAGAAGTCCACATACATTTATTTCTCTCTTTCTTACTTACACCTCTCCCATCATATTTTAGATCGCGCACACATCTTTGTATAAGTCAACTAACCAAGGGGACATCCCACATAATTGCTTTACGCCTTACGATATCTCTATGTGAGTGAGTTTGGTGTCTATCCATGGCTTTATCCTACTCAGTTTCTGCTGGGCATGCTCGGGTATAACTCCTCAAGCGTATCGGCGTCTCCTGGTATACGTTGTCAAACTCGTTCGAGAAGTTGTGTATGTATACGTATATGTAATTTATTGTTTTCAATGTTAACAATTGTTGTATTTTCCAATGTAATTTGGCTGAGCCTGTATTGAGAAAATACATAAATACACCCATTCATCTTTGTACAAATACGCTGCTACATTCATGAGCGTTATATTTCAGTCTAATATTCATTTGTTACTTACTTTGTATTGTTATTTAGTTTCAATTTTTTACATCTTCCTTTACAAACGATATTTTTATTATTATTGTCATTCTTTGCACTTTTAAACAAATAAAGATTTTTGTGAGCTTGTCTCGCCGAGTCTCATAAGAAATCTCCAAGTCGGCTACATATTCAGCCAGTTTCGAGAGACTGCCACATAGCGTGAGAACGATCAAATTGCACAATATTAAAAACAGAAGATGGCACATGGTTACAAAACGTTATCTTCGAGTATTTCAGAAATATTGTCATATTAGGTAGTCCGCTTCTAAAAAGTTACAATGACTAAATTGTCGCGAACGAATTGATTTCAAACTTTACCTCTGTATTCAAGTCCCTTAATGGGATGTCTCCATTGTACCTTTCGAATCTGTGTCTTATAGATCTTTCATCGGAAAGAAGTAGAACTTTGAGATCAATTTATTCTTCATCTAATAAATTGGTTGCTTCAATATGACGGAAGTAGTACGATAGAGCTTTTGCCGTTGCTGGTCCTGTGACTTGGAATGGTCTGCCTCCTAGTGTTAGAGATATGTGTGGCGTGTGCAGCTTTGGGAAACGGTTGAAGACGATCCTCTTTGATAGGTTTCATCGAAATGTATTGTAGTATATTGACATTAAACATGCAGATACGTGTAAGAACCTAATCTAATGGCCGCATCCACTACCTTCCTACCCACCCACTCATTTTTTTTATATTTATTTTGTAATATTTTTAATCTGTCAATAATAGTAGATTCGAGTCCCGAGTAGGTTTAAGTCCCGAGTTACAGCGCCCTTGAGGAGATTTTGCTATTGCTATGGACTGGCGCTATATAAAGCGTCCTTTTATTATGCAATGATAAATCCGCCAGATGTATTTATATTTCCATCACCATCAGCAGTTGTCCGCTCCACGATCGAAGGCCTCCCCCAGTCCTTGGAACTCCTTCCTATCCTCAACACCTCGCTGCCTCACTAGACCGCCAACCTTCCGCACGTCGTCCCTCCAGCGCATCTTCAATCTTCCTTTCGGAAGCTTTGTCGCATGAATACTATAGGAGAGCCCCGTACACCTGTTGATATTGTGGCCTTCGTAACTTAGTTTAATTTATCTTAACTATCGCATCCTTAACTGCTGTTTGCTCTCTCTAATCCATTTCTGTCTCGTCAGTTGTGACATGCTTCGGTCCATACTTCGGCGGTTTCAAATCCTGCTGGAACCCAGATTTTTTAAAAAGGATTCCAGTCTGGTTTTCACTTAAGGCCACTTGAACATCTCTGGTTGATTGGAAGAGATTGCCACAAGGAAATAAGCCCGCCAGGTTGTATTGTATACAATGAAAGTGTAATAGAATACAATACAATCATGTGTAGAAGTTTTCTGTCGTTTTTGTATTTTATTTGGGTATTTCTCAGTATGCACGTTGCATCGGTTGCGCTTTTTTTCTGGCATAAAACTAAATTGGCACTCTGATATTTTCCCCTTCATCTCGTTTCTTAATCTATTTTCTTACCGTTTCATCGTTTCATATCATGACACATTAACTTCATTTGGCGCTAGTTTTTGTATTCTTGTATATCTCCTTTTTCTTTAAATATAGATATAAGTATTGTACAATACACTGTTCTCCCATTAGTCCGGCACCTTGCTTTGGTAGGGAATACCGTCCAATATACTCGTGTTTGGCAACACATATCCAATTACAATTTTCCGTCCAGTCCAGCTCCAGCTCGGAACGCTCTCAAAGGAATGTTCTCAGGGCCTGCGCCTGTGCCTGTGGCTTTCCGTTATTTCATCGCTTTAATGGCTCTTTCTACCTCTCTGTGTTATTTCTGGGACTATGTTGTTACTTTGTGATATCTCTTGGAGTGGTTCTCTTGGCCTTTCTTCAATAAAAAGTTTCGAATAATATAGACTCCATCGATATTTGATATATTCCTCGTCAATCAGAACTCCTCCATTTGTATCTCGGATGTTCTTTATATTTCCCATGTCCTTTGTTTGCTTGTTTCTCCATTTTTCTATTTTATATATTTTACCCCCCCCCCCCTCTCTCTCTCTTCTCCTCTATTGTAGAGGAGAAGTAAGAGGGGTGGGGTGGATATTTATGATATGCTAATTGGCCGATTGATCTCTTTTCGCATTCTTATACTATTCTTTATTTTCTTCTAGTTTTGTTTTCTGTCATCTTTTAAAGATCATTTTTTTCATTAATTATTTCATTGATATATAATCTTTTTCCATATCGCTTTGTCTTTATTTATTGTGTTAAACGTAAATATTATTGGGAATTAAATAACTTTTTTCTTAATTCTTTACTATTCTAATGATTAAATCACTACTATATAACATCATATCCATTATTAGCAGCAATTTGTAGTATTTAATGTGGTGTAGCTGTTTTCTAAATTTCGATTAATTTCGAGTGAGTGTGCTAAATCTTGGTGTATCGCTGAATTGAAATCTGCTATTTTGTGTGTAAATAAAAGTGAGAATTAAATAATTTTTTCCTAATTATTTACTATTTTAATCATTAAATATTTTTATATTCATTATTAGATGCAATTGGTTGTATTGTGACCAGTTCTTTATTGAAATTTGATCCATTTAGTGTGAGTGTGGTAAGTCGGTGTATCGCTGAATTGAAACCTGGTATTTAGTGTGTGAGAGGGGGGTTAACATAGAATCAGCTGGTATGACTGCGGTATCGGTATACGTCGGCTTTCTGGAAATACCCCATTCTAGTCCCTGTCCTACTCGTTTGATTGTTACATCTAAACAGTTTAACGCGTTATCTACTTCCATCTCCATTGTGATTATATTCTTGGAGATATTGAGTAATGATAGAAATGGTTGGAACCGTCTATCGCGTCCTGTAGTTTTAGTACTTTTCTTGGAATTTGGCGGTATGGTATTATGTAAGGACTTCAAAATGTTCAATGTTAAAAAATTTCGCGACTTTGTCAATATAATCTTTAGCTTTAAGAATAAAGAAGGAGCACCCTTGATCTGCTGCTCGTGTCCAAGTTAAACACTTTATATTCTTGTTAATATTTTAAATTGTGGCAATCCCATTTTTGTCGGTGTATCATTTAATCATTTTCTTTATCAAAATAGAATCTTCATTATTTTCCACGGTAGCTTCTCTATCAGTTGATAAGATTTTCAATAATTTTGTTTGAGTATTTTAGTGTGAGAAATAAGGTTAACACCTTTATCAATAATATCCGTTCATCATTATCAAATTATATTCAATACTTTTAAGATACCATAAAAGTACATATATTTATTTCGTGATGTTATTATCAGATAACTATTTTATTATCCGCTATTGTTTTTGTTGTGCATTGTTCACACTCTCCTAAACGTTAAGTTGCCGGCAAATTGGTGTACATTATGAATAATGTAGTGTAAAGTGTGTCAATCTAGCTCCTTGACAGTCTTTTAAAATATTCGGTAATTCGAAGGAGTTCTCTGTAGTGGAGGAGAGGATAGATTAACACACTTTATACTAAAATTATTATATTGCTTTTGACCAGAAAAAAATAAGAAAATTGACACAATATGTAATACAATGTAATGTTATTGGGTTAAATTTGGTATGGGGAATATTTTTTTATGTAAATGTTATTGAGTTCAAGAGGGGTTTCTCCAGCATTTCCTCAATCTAAGGTATTAACTATAATTGCTATCCCCCTGTGAGAGATTCATTTTTAATTTTTTTAAGGTTTTTGAAAGATACGTGTAAGTATTATTTTTTTCGAAAACATGAATTCGTTATCTCTTATAATTTATTTTATTTATTTATGTGACAAGTAAATGTATGAATAAATAATTTATGAAAAACAAGACAAACAACAAAGTTGAAACAATTATTCAAAGTGGGCACTCAATTAATGAGGATCTGGGTTTGTTGTCTTTCGTTTGTCGTGTTCCCAGTAAACTAGGCTTTGCCTGTATCTTACTGAGGACATATAGCATAGAAAAATAAGTTGATGCTTTTTACCGATTGTTGATGAATAATTGAATACCTCTGACAAGTTTCCATCAACTTGATAAGGTGTGAGACATCATTATATGTATGTGTACTATAGTATATGTACCACGCGAGGCAACCCCTGCTACTATATACTGAGATCATTCCAGATAAATCGAGACTCCATCTCACAATGTCCCGCATAGTTAATCATTAAGAGTTCACAGAACCCCTCCTGCAAGCTATGACTATTACTGTGCTATATGTAAAAGACACTCGAGTGTCGTTTATTGTAGTTAATAATTAAATAAATAAAAGTGACGCGCGGGCGGGGCGGTGTCCACAGGGGGAGAAATACGACGGGCGGCGCGCCGACGTGTGGTCGTGCGGCGTGATCCTGTACGCCCTGCTGGTGGGCGCGCTGCCTTTCGACGACGACAACCTGCGGCAGCTGCTGGAGAAGGTGAAGCGCGGCGTGTTCCACATCCCGCACTTCGTGCCGCCCGACTGCCAGGCGTTGCTCCGCGGCATGATCGAAGTCTGTCCGGAGAAGCGGCTCACGGTTAGAACACAATTCCCTTTGCAGTACAATAGATACAATGTAGTATTGCAGTACAATAGATACAATATATTAATGTAATTAAATTGTTGCGGTGGTATTTGGCGATCTCGGAATACGCCTCGTTCACTTGATTGATAATTCGTCTCAGTAAATAGTTTTGGGTTTATGTTTTGCATTAAAAAATATTGTATCTTTATTGTATTAAGTATTTTATAAAACATCTTTCCAGTTTTTTTTATATTGCTCTAATTTCGTACGCAAGTCGAGGGCTGCCTGTGTGCCCGACAAAAAAGGGATTGTATTATCAATATGAAATTCGAAAATAAAAATGATTTATTTTTTATTAATAATTGAAGAAAATCCACAAACTTTTCACTGGCTGAAGTGTTGCGAACGGCTTGATTTCAAATGTTGTCTCTTTGTATTCAAGTCCCGTAATGGGATGTCTCCATTGTAACTTTCCAATCTGTGTCTGAGGGATGTCCCTCCGGAGCGGAGGCGAACTCTAAGGTCGATTTCTTCTTCATCTAATAAATAGATTTTTCCAAATCGATCCAATGGGGGGGGGAGGGGTATTATGATAGAACCTTTGTCGTTGCTGGTCCTGATAGTCAAACTAAGAGTAGTCATGCACGCTGCAATTACGTTGAGAAGACTTTTTCCTCGGGTGCGTAGTCCATTTAGGGGAATGACTCAATTCATTGTTCAGTATCTATAGTCTGTAGTTCTACGTATTTGCATTACGAACATATAATTGTCGTCACATGCGGGGTTTTTGTCTGCATATTAAAGGGTCGTGTTCCGACCCGAGATTGTTGCTAGAATACGTCTTTCCGTTTTATTTATTGATTATCTTTCTGTGGTATTGCGTCATAATACACTGAAAGATAATGTATTATAATGGAGTGAGTAGTGCCTTGATTGAGTGGTTTAATATTACAAAAGGGGCGGAACAACGACGTGTCATGTCACCGTGGTTGTTTAATATTTCCATAGGTCCGTATATGAAGGGACTACAGAGGTCACTACGGGTGGCATACAAATGTCGAATATGAATGTGTATGGATTGCTGTGTGCTGATGAGACGGTAGTATTAATGGAGAATGAGGATGAACTATAATACGAAGTCTGATAAGAAAATTTCACGTGAGATGGAAAGAGAAAGATTTGTGATTGGCTGGAAGATATTGCCACATGGCAATAAGCCCCCCAGGCTGTAATGTATACAATGAAAGTGTAATACAATACGGGATGGAATGTCATAGTGATCTCGTTTCTCCTTAATGCAAGTGTACCTAAGGAATTTGGACGTTATCGATCCTGAATATATCCATTTTGGTGAAAGATATATCATCATCTCATTCCAATTGAGAGTGTAGGAGTAGGAGCAAAGGGTAAATATGGTCAGATAACATACGAGTACCTATACCATATACTCGTATTCCGGATAGACACACTGAAACTACTTTATTCGCGCTCCACTTCTGTAGTGAGTGGGAGCGTTTCCAAGAAGAAATTGAGACAACGGGGAAACATTAACTTTTAGATATCTCTAATGACATGTACAATGTTACATTTCTAACTTTATAGGTTATGGATCCTGGTGACAGAGTTGTCCCTAGGGTTCACGTACTGTACTAAACATCTTGTAGCACTAATGACAATATCAAGAAAATGTCATCATCAGCCTACATTCATCCACTGCAGGATATATGGTACTCGTAGCCTATACTACTGAAGCTACATACTCGTACATATGAGCTGTTCATTATACTCGTACTGTATGTTGAGCCATCTCTTAATAGGTGACGAACAGGAATTGAGAGAACCGAAGATAACTTGTCGAAATGGGGAATGTTACGAGATGGGTCGACTCTCTGTACCTGCGGTGAGGACCAGTCCATGTGCCACGCGGCACTTGGGTACGCTGCAGTGCCCGAGGAGTCCGGTGTCTTGCATCGAAGAGGACTTGATCCGTGGAACGTCCAGGCGGCTGAATTCTGGGCGGAAGTAGTATAGAGCTTTTGATAAGAAAAAAATAAAAAAAATGATACAATACTCGTATAATGTAATTGGGTTGAATTTGGTATGGTGAATATTTATTTATGTAAATGTTGTTGAGTTCAAGAGGGTTTTCTCCAGCATTTCCTCAATCTAAGGTCTTGACTATGATTGCTATCCCCTGTGAGAGATTCAGTTTTAATTTTTTAAAGTTTTTTGAAAGATGCATTTAAGTATTCTTTTCTTCGAAGATATGGATTCGTTATCTCTTGATTCACCGCTAATTGAACAGAAAAAAAAAAATAAGATGAAAAAACTAAGTGAAATAGACATTCTTTAGAGGTAAATGTCAACGACGCACATTACGAAATGAAAATGACGCATAAATTATTTAGTATAGCGAGTGTTTTACGTCCAGGCAGATGGTGCTATTTTTCAATAAACGTATTTGAAAAATTAATATTTATTATTTAAATATTAAATTTTTTAATATTTAATTATTTCATATTTATTATTTTAAATTTAATATACAAAATCAAAATGGAACTGTCAAAATTTCAAAGCAATGTGAATTACTTTCGGAGATTGGAGATTTTTAATTAACGAACATTTACATTTTTATTTATATAGATATTTAATATTTATTATTTAATATTTAATTATTTAATATTAATTCCGAAACGTCGAAAATGCAATGTGACATAACTGTCAAGTTTAGTTTGCGCGTGTCGCTGCAGGAGGCGCAAACGTTATTTCGTCTGATTTACAAACTTTTTTATAAACAATCTTATATAAAAAAAATATATAAACATTTTCGTATACGAATGCAACCTTTTGTCAAAATTTCAAAGCAATCGGTAGAGAACTTTCGGAGATTACAGATTTTTAATATAAGAACATTTACATTTTTATTTATATAGATATACCCGGCCACGCGTTGCTGTGGCTCAGTCTGGTTAAATGGAAAAGAAAGAAAAGAGAAAGCACACGTTTCAATTATGTTTAATTTCACAATGCTCGTGGGTATACAATATTTTTGGTGTCTTTCAGCCACTCTCAGTCTGTCGCGTTTATCGCTGTGCTCGCAAATGATCGCGTCATTCCAAGAGGTCAATTCACGATATGATTTGAATTCAAATGAAAGATCGGTTGCACTGAAAAAGAAGAAACAATGTTAAAACATATAAAATTGCGAAACATTAAAAAAGAAACTGAATAATATTGTTAAGTTCGTAGACGTCTTAGTTCTTGGCGGCAACAATAGCTCGTTCACTCAGCCAATCATGATTCTTATAATTGATTTGAATATTGGGAAATACTTTTTCAACCAATTCTTCTTTTGATATCACTAAATTGCAGATGTTATGAGACAATGAATTTCATCCTGAGGTCATATCAACCGGCACATTTCCGTTTCCAATTTCCAGCAATTGATGTGAGAATATCTCAGCTGATCGATCGTTTTGCAGCTGGACACGCATATTTGTAGTTAATTTCAACGTCTTTACGTGTCGCCACAAAGTAGAGTATTTCAGGCAACATATAAAATTGCGAAACATAAAAGTAATTAATTAAATGTTAAGGGAAGACAGAGAGATAATTGTAACTAATTAAATAGGAAAGACAGAGACATAATTGTTATTAATTAAATTGTAAGGGAAGACAAATAGATAATTGGAACTAATTAAAAAAAATCTCCATTTCTACATACGATTTGATAGATTTTGAAATATAAACATAGAGATAAAATTAAATTCTATATAAAAAAGATATTTTTGATATTCCTACTGACCTCTTTCAGCCACTATTAGCCTATCCTCCAGATATATTTGCTCAACAAGACAAAAGGTTCTACGGATATGGAATTATAAACAGCAGAATTAAATATTGTTTCATCATTATGTCGTGTAGCTCATGACGGAGCATCGTGGCTCTCATGATAACCTCGTTGATAATCTAAAGTAATTTGTTTTTATTTCTACCTGAAAAGCGAATTAACTCTTTGGACAACCCAATACTTCAGCAGAAATATTTCATTTATTTCCAAAAATGGTGGGCAGAGGAAGCGCTATAAAGATAGTCTGCAGAAGTCGCTAAAATTATGTGAGCTCCCGAAGACTCGGAACAGGTAGTTCAAGATAGTAGGAGATGAAGAGTTGCCTATTCTCGGACTGGTGGCGCTTCAACAGCTAGATACATGGGAAACAGTCAGCATTCTGCGGACACGTGCCAGCGTGACCAGGGGGCTCAGCGGGATCCGCATGTATGTGGCGTCTGCGGTAAGAAGTATACGTCTAAGATCAAGCCGTTATCTCACAGAAGATCATACAATCGATGCGGAGGAACAGTTCGAGGGTGGCGTTGGAATGGCGACAGAATCTTCGACGAGTCAGTACTAAAAAGATTAAAAAACATTCGTATTTCGCTACTTTCTCGATGGAATTCCATAAATCTTGTTGAAAATCAGTTAACAAATGTTCGATGATACCGATATAAGATATTCCCCCTTCAGTATTTCCCACCCAACTACAGATACAGATCTGCAACATGTTAAATGGTGCGGATTTTCTTCAATCATACTCGTATGTCTGCTCTACAGACTCATTTTCATGTTTCCTATACCTGCAAATGAATAAAATAGATATAATCCATTTTACCTAATACTAACACGATATAGATATCGCGCGTCTCGATCATTATCTTTAAGTATAAAAAATGTGCACAGACTAATCTTGTTTATAGTTCAAGCATAATAACTGAAGTCAGAGTGAGATACAGCAGAGCTGCCGCATTCAAATTGGTGTTATAAAGGAAATCTTATTCGTAATACAGAGGAACCGACAGTGCACAAGTATCATTCAACTATCGTTATTTATCTGTAAAACGGAGCTAAAATATAACGGTAAGTGAATTATCCTTCTTGGCTGAGGGTCGTGAACCCTCCGGGCCATCTGCCCTACTCTGCCTCATCTCCTTACTGTGGGCCTCTACAAGTGCTGCCGTCACAGAACATTCACTTAAAAAAGAAAACTTCACGGCCCTGCTTCGCTTTTCAACTAAATATACATTGGAATGACAAATGAGCTGGCACATGGCAAAAGAACAGTAATATTCGTCACAGAAAAATCGTAGACAGTTTTTCAAGAATAAGTTGGATAAAGTGGTATACTATCTTTTTTTGCTATCGCAGTTCCCCGAATTTCAGTTTCGTAATCTCCGATATGTTATCTGTAATGCATGATACGATATACATAAATACCTTCTATAACTCCTACAGGCTCGTGGATTAGGGAATTAGGAATTCTAGGCCAACGGTGTATGGATGTGACTATACATGTGTGTCCTTTCTGCCTACCTCGACATGGAAATAGCGTGATGGTATGTATATAAGATTGGTTCAATAGAAATCTCCGCAAGCTTAGTGTGAAAAACGTCTCGTGTGGCTAAACCCTTTATTGTATGTATAACTCCTACAGGCTCGTGGTATTAGAGAATTGGGAATTCTGGGCGAATGCGGTTCTACATGACGAGATATTATATAAATATTTCAGACTTAACAGTTATTTTTAGTAGAATCGTCTAGTTTCTATTTCCCCATTGTATACTTGCCTAGTCATTGTCCACATGTCCAAACTATAATAATCCTCCTTTCTTCATAGCACGTAAAACAGCCATGTAATACGTGCATTCGTTTCCTGATACCTTCACTCCTCCTTCTTACACACGTTGACACTGCAATCTTAGTGCACGCATCTCTAAATCAATAGTCTTATTTTTCTCCTCTGTAAAATCAAAACTTCACTACTATATATTACATCAAGGTAAGGTGGTTACCAGCACTCTATTCTGAATAGTTAAATTTACTGCTTTCGGTATAACACGGTTATCAACATATATGTTACGTGCTCGGTTTACCTTGTTCCCTTTCGCTACCATTATTTTGTGCTATACTTTCATAAATTTCCCTAACGCCATGTATCGGAATCCGCTGAAATCCTCTGTTCCGTGAAGTTACAGATAAGCCGTTCTTATACATTTAGAAAGAAACATTAAAGAAATTTAAATAACCCTTATAATAAAGTCAGGCAGGGAGGGGAGGCTTACTTACTATATTTGTTTTCTGTTTCCTCGATGTTCTGGCTTTTATAGTTTATTCTTTTAACACATTCACTGTAAATCACGCGATATAGCGTGATGTGAGGTACACACTAGGGAACACTCATGCGCTATATAGCATGAGGAGCTACAGACAGTTCTGTGAAGTGGTCAAGTCCTGACGTTGCCCTGGCCACATCAGGAAGTGGACTTATTTTTCGCGGTCATAGGTGGACAGTATAAAATAACGCCGTACACATCACGTTCTTTCCTTTTTTTTTTACAGAAAAATAAGTTTAAAACTAGAAGCATGAAAGTATGGCCTTGATATACCGTTTTCTAATCTACCACTTCTTCTCAAATCAACAAATACCATATACTTGTATCAGATAAAACTAGTTTCAAGTGATCAGTCTGCATAAAGAAATGGTCACTCTACGGAGACCGTTGCTACCGTTTAAGATCGGGACCGAGACTGGGATAGAGGAGGGGGAAATTGCTTTGACTGCTGTTCTAGATACGAGTGCTGCCTTTGATACTGTCGATGATGGAATTCTCTCGCAAAGACTTAGGCATGGAATATTGTGTACAATTGACTGTCTATATTTATTATAGGGTTTAATTTGTATTTCACTGCTCAATTACTCGGTTGACTCACTCTTCTCACCTTTCCCTCAGTTAATATTTCTCCAACTATCTGCTTCCATTCCTGCCTCTCTCTCTCGCCCTCTTTTCATTACAGACACGCGCATGATACTTCCGCCCCCATCATCTCCATACGGCATAACTATCACAAGATTCCTTTATTCTCTGTACCCACAACACTCGTCTCAAACAAGTAGTTATCCTTTATCAGTTCCCATTCGCTAATCTATCATATAATGTAGTTCTCAAAAATGACGTTTTGTAACTGTATGCCATCTTCCCTTTTCAGCATTATGAACTTTGATCGCTCTCACGCTATGTGTCAATTTCGTGGAAAGTGACTGCATATGTAGCCGACTTGAAGATTTCCTATGTGACTCGGCGGGGCAAACTCATGAAAATCTTTGTTTTTTTTAATGTGTAAAGAAGGACAACAGTCAATTACAAATCGCTTATAAAGGAAGATGTAAAAAATGAAACTAAAGAACAATACAAAGTAAGTAACAAATGAATATTACACTGAAATATAACGCTCACGAATGTAGCGTATTTGTACAAAGATGAATGGGTGTATTTATTTACGAGTATTTTCTCAATACAGGCTTAGCCAAATTGCATTGGAAAATACTAAAATTGTTAACATTGAAAACAATAAATTACATATACGTATACATATATATATATATATATACACACATATGATACACATTATATTATACAAGTATATAACAAAGGTAGAAGACGTTATAAAGGTGTACAAAAGAATGAAATGGTAATGGGCAGGACACGTAGCTAGAATGTCAGACTGCCGATAGACATCCGAAATAATCCAATGGTACCCAAGAGGCATAAAGAGGCCCAGAAGACCGAGGGTACGCTGGATAGATGAAATCAGGAAGCATGGCGGGCATCACATGACATCGACGAGCAAAAAAACGAACTATTTGGAGTCAACTTGGGGAGACCTTCATCCAGCAGTGGATCGACCCTGGTTGACAATGATGATGATGATGATATACACATACATACACATATATTCCAAGCCACTTAAATACGTTGATGAGTGCTTTCTAACGCCCCCAATTTTAGAAGAAAATTTTCTTTTGCTTTTGGTAATGTGAAATGAAATGTCAATATCGGAAGCAGTCCCGTTCCGAAGAGTTAAGGCCCTTCCAACAGGCATGGCGGCTGGAAGACCCGTGTGTAATAACGTTAGGGGTTTCGACGCATTACAAGAAACCTTTGAATGAATCCCCTCATCTGGAATAATTGTTTTTGTTTACAATATTATAACAGGTCTACCGCGCCTGTGTTCCCCTCCTTTTCCCCCTCCCACTCTCCTGTCCTATTGCAATTATAAAAAAATATATTGAAGATATAATTTAATTCAACTTCACCTGACGAGGAAGACTGGGGTCGAAGAAGGGGAGGGGAAAGTGGCTAATAAAGGAAGGGGAGTCGGTAGATGTAAAAAGGATGGCTTTGAACGGGAAACTATGGCTTTTGATGCCTACCTACTCCCTTACTTTATTACCCACTTTTTTCTCCCTCTCTTTTGTACCTATTACAATTAAAAAAAATATTTTAAACATAATTTTGTTCAATTTTACCTGACGAAGAAGATAGAGGTATTCGAAACCGGTAGTGAACTCAAATAAGACAGTGGTTAATACGAAATAAAAGAAAATAAGGGGTTTGTTTATTTAATTAAATTTTTTTTTTTTTGTTTTCTCAAATAAGCAAATTTTTTTTTTTTCAGATCATGAACCAGCAGATTTACATTTTGTGTTTGCACCATTATTTCATCTGACTGTTGTCGAGTGTGTTCAAACAATAAATTAAGTTCTCGGGTTGTAGGGTGTTATCAAGACAAACAATATTTATCTAGAAATTTAACTAATAAAAAATAACCTTTTATATTTGTTAAACAAGTTACTTAAAAAAACTTATTTAATTAAAAAAAAAACAGTATTGAAAATTAAATATAAAATTCGTGATATTTGAAAGTTAAAAGTACAAAATTAAAATATCTGAATGACGACGAAATATCTAACTAAGAAGTTTATTGACAAAATAAAACAAGTGTCATATCTGTCTTAGAAGACCAAAGAGAGAAGAAGAAGAAAAAATACGCAATGCCCCCGTCAGAGAGGAACTCTTTGACATGCGAAGAACAAGAGAGACTGTTTGACATGCGAAGAACGACTGAGAGTGCAACAGGAAGCGATGAGTTATTACCGCAATTAGACAACTCTTCAAATCTGAAAGCCTCAAAGTCATTACCAGAACTAAAAGACAGTCCAGAAAGTAGTAGATCGGAAGCAGAAATAAGTGGACAAGATAATAATAATGTGAACAACATAGACATGAGAGGTAGTCTTAATAATAACCTCGCTTCTGCCAATAGAGCTAACGAGTCAGATCCAGATAATAACAGACCATCCAACAAAGTGAACTTTGACGATCTTCTGCCGTTATTGGGAGAGTTTGGGAAATATCAGAAAATCCTCTGTTTGCTGATGTTCCCTTTCCACTTCTTCTTTTGTGTCGTCTACTTCTCCCAGATCTTCATGACTCTGACACCAAAAGAATTCTACTGTACGATTCCAGCTCTACAGAATTATACTCAGGAGCAAATGTAAGTCAATTTTGAAACATGATTGTTAATAATAAGAATGTTTAATCGCTTGAGGCTGGTAGACGTGCATTTGATCTTGTATTTTTTTATAAAGTCTTGAATGGTCTTTTGAACTCACTTGCGACTCCCCGCTCTCTTAGGCTAAGGCCACACCAAAGTGCTTTGCTAGGTGCTATGTGACTTATAGACTAGGTG
Source organism: Odontocerum albicorne (assembly GCA_949825065.1). NCBI lineage: Eukaryota > Metazoa > Arthropoda > Insecta > Trichoptera > Odontoceridae > Odontocerum > Odontocerum albicorne. Next base: position 19,387,032 of record OX463866.1, on the reverse strand, counting down.
ACTTCATGCTTGGCCACATCAAAGTGCTTCGTACAAATTCATTTGACATTTGGGAGCGATTGAGTCAACAAACGATGTCACTCTCAAAACTAACAAATTTCATTACAACTTACCTTATCTTTATTTACTTCCTGCGCAACTTCATTCCAAAGTGATTTTATTACAGGTACATTTTTGTATAATTTGCTCGATGGGTTCCACAAACGCTCCCTTTTATACACAGCTGTTTTTAAAACTTCCACCATCTTGTAAAATCACTTGGTGACACAATAAAATTAACCAACACGTATGTTCGCTAGGAGACTCACTAGGTGACTAATCGTCATGTAGCGTGGCGCGAAGCGTGTAGTGTGGTCATTGCGATAGTATACGGTGCGTTCGTTCACTAGGATATGCCGCCTAGCTCGCAGCGTAGCTCTAAGCACCAAGTGAGGCTCCTACCTGTGTGGCCGAGGCCTTAGAAGAACTGCTTTGTTCAGTGTCTGTAGTTACATTTAGAAGTAACATCGGCTTCTATAACCCAATAGAAAGAATGTGCCGAGAGTACAACGCGGTAGGTGACTCGAATGTGGACATACTTAGTTCAATACTGGCAGAGTTCAGGAGGACGGTGGCTGAATTGACTGTGGAATGAGTGTTTTATTTTTTTCCATATTTCTCCCGATGGACGAAACAAAGAATACTGACAACGATCGTAGTTTAACCGCAGTCTATCTTCTTATGTTATTTTCTTTCTTTCAATGGAAGGAAAAAATAATACCCACAAAGTCCATAGTTTCATAGCAAGCTTCATTTGTTCTTTTTCTTTCTCCCGATGGGCGAGACAAAGAATACTGACAACGACCGTAGTTTCACAGCAAGCTTCAGTTGTTCTTTTTCTTTCTCCCGATGGGCGAGACAAAGAATACTGACAACGACCGTAGTTTCACAGCAAGCTTCAGTTGTTCTTTTTCTTTCTCCCGATGGACGACTTGAAAAATCTAGGTTTTTTTTTTGAAAACACAGTCATCTTTAAAGCGATTCTCAAAAAGAGACATCATTTTTATATACTTAGTTTTCAGTGATCAGGGACAAAATACCGTTTGGCTCGGTTTGAACTTGCGCGGACATACCTGGGTTTGAAAAGCGTTGACACAAAAACAAAATGAAATAATCAAGTATTTCCTTTATTTTTTTTTAAGAATAGATATGACCGAAGTCATAGGTATCCTTTATGCCATCGAACACTAGGCGGAAAAGTGCCTGTGTTGTTCGAGGAAAGTAGCACAGCGTGGGGTTCGAACCGACGACCATCCGCATGGAAGTCCAGTGCGTTACCGCGCGACCATGCACCTCTACCTTAATAAGTATTAATTATATACCCAGATGCTCTTCAAAATGGAAACATAAAAAAAAAGTGTTTCTCAGAAGGAGCATACTTCTTCTTCTTCCCAGTGTCATGTCAGGTCCCCCCAACGTTGACTATCACCTGAGAGTAGACATCTTTGTCCCCGGCAGCCCGAAAAAGATCTCCAACGCCCCTTATGCCAATCCAATTACGTTTATTGCGGAGCCAGGAGATTTGCCTCCTGCCAACACCTCTTCGGCCTTCTATTTCGCCTTGGATGATCAGGTGCAGTAATTTGTACTTTGCTCTTCTAAGTACATGACCCAAGTAGGACACCTTTCGGATTTTAATATTAGTCAGCAACTCTCTATCAACTTTGGCACTTTGAAGAACCCTCGTGTTGCTGACCATATCCGTCCAGGGTATCCGTAGCATTCTCCGGTGCATCCACATTTCGAATGCTTCCAGTCGGTTCATACTACCAACTTTGAGGGTCCATGATTCCGCTCCATGCAATAACACTGACCAAACGTAGCATTTGACTAACCGTTGTCGAAGTTTCAAGTTTAGATTATCATCGCAGAATACGAATAGGACCATGCTAACGAATCACGAAATCAGAATTGCAATTGTTAGTGTGTCATCCCTGATTCGAACGACCAAACATCTGGATGAAAGTGCTTTGATATGATACTTTGAGTAGTTCAAAAACTGTATCATATTAGTTATATGACTTTAATATCTTTTTAGCGGTTAATTTTAACAATAGATCATTGGTTTTATTTATAAATTTTAGACAAGGTAATAGAGTAAATTAAAACAATGCCTTGTTTTATATAATACAACGTAACAATAGGAAATTGATCAATTTTATTTATATTTTAGCGGGATGCTTAATTTGATACGTGGTGATGATTTTGATTTGTTTTGTATTTAAAATAAAATACGTTGATTCAGGAATGCGGAAATGAGAGTGAATAATCGATAAATAATAAACAGCGATGAATGGTCAAGTGAATAATAACAAGTGCCCTTTATTCATTGATAAGTAGGTATATATAGAATTTCAGAACGGGGCGCGTGAATGCGTCCGCGGTATATCTCGATCTCACTCCTGCGCGTGCTGAGGTGGTCGCAAGCGCTGCGGATAATACAGTGGGTAGGATATTTATTGTCGAAACGGCGAGACGGCGTGATATGTTCTCTTTCTACCTTGGAATGCGATGTAAATATTATTTACGTGTAAACAGTGTTGACGTTCTGGTATGTGACAATTGTACATATTCAGAGGTTGATTCATCGGTCGTTGACCCTGCATGTTGACAATATTTTAGGGATGTGGGTATTCCCTACAATATTCTTAATTAATTATAAATGAGACATAAAGAAATATAAGATAAAAGCTATATTTTCGAAAGATAGTGAGTTAGAAAAAAGGTATGCTGCTGCAGGAAACAATAATCAACTAAATACTACGTAAATACATAGATGGCATTCATCGTTGTTGGGCTTTCGTAGTCAAGGATCCTCTCGCTTTTTCGCCAAATTCTTACATATCAGTAGTAATGGAAATAAATTGGAGAGATTAGAGAGCCTAGAAATTTCTAAGTCAGTGCATCGGGGTGAACATCTGGAAGACACATATATTCCAAGAATTTCGCCGCTGCTCGCAGAGATTGTCTCCTCCCTCCCTCCACCCCATTCCCCAGCCCGAATGCTTACCGTTAGAATCGTGTATGTCGGTACCAGTTCTAGCAGAATTCAGACTTGTTTGTGCTCCCTGATGATGAGGTGAAAGCCTTAAAACCCGGAGGGTTATACCGTTACAAAAAGTGGAATAAACAGTGTTTGATAAAACAAATTACAATGTCATGAAACCTCCACAATGTGAATTATTACCTTAACTATGGTATAAATAAACTATAAATAATTTATAATTAGTAAGTTTGCTTAATATTTCAAACATTTATTGTATTAACACTGAATTATTAGATTCGCATTATTATTAGATCCATACTTCATACTTTTGCCAAGTAAATAAAATAATTTGGTTGTCAATCGTTTACATAAAGGTTCATATTTAATTTTATTTAACACTTCATATGAAAAACAATCCAGCGGACTTATTGCCAGGCGGCAATATCTTCCAGCCAACCAGACAAAGAGTAAATAACGCAAGTTACGTATATTATTTATAGTTAAGGCATTAACATTGTGGAGGTTTAAAGACATTTCAATTTGTTTTTATCATTTTATCAAACACTGTTTATTGCACTTTTTGTAACGGTTTAACCCTATCGGTTCCAAGGCTTTCACCTCCTCATCAGGGGAGCACTAACAAGTCTTAAGCAAGTTACATAGTCGCAATAAAGCATTCAACCCCACCGAGTCGAACATTTCTTTTTATATTAACCTGTTCCCCGCGGGGAGCACAAACGCCTGTGATCTGACGACAATCCAAGTTTCAAATCACAAATACTTAAAAAGAATGACACAAAACCGGAATAAAAATTGAACTTAAATTTAAAATAATCTTTATTCTAGCGACATCTCTGAAAACCTTGTCAAATAATATATTAGTTTATGAGATATTGTTGAATAAACAGAGCGCCGAATTTTTTTGGTTTCTCAATATTTCCAGCATTAACGACCTGTCGCGCGGATCGAGTCTCTCTTACGTAAATAAACATTACTAAGTCTCTCTTACGTAAATAAACATTACAAGTGCTATATGCATTTGATTGGGTGAGTGTCATGAAGCATTGATTTGATCGTAGCATTCCTTTGTTTATTTTACGTAATGTTAAGTTTATCTCCTTTATTTAATGAGTCTCCTTAAGAGTAATGACTATTATTTATTATCAGAAAATTACTTAAGTGTCATGTTTACTTGGTGTTGTAATCAAATATCAGTGGTTCTAAACAAAATATGTGTTTAAACTTAGAAATTAAAAAACGCTGAAATTGTGCCGCGCACAGGATTCGTGGAATTTGATTTTTAACGCGGTGAACAGGTTAAGTGAGATATCGTCAATCAATGGATGGTGGAAAAATTAATAATTATTATTTACATTAAAATTTTACATTATTAAATACTCAGGCATCTCTTTGTTAAAAATAACATTTAAATATACGTTTTTTTCATTCATTCATTCATTAATTCAAAAGACAATTTTAAATAGCGTCATTTCGAGAGCAAACTCTCGTCAAGGGCGCTCCAACTCGAGACTCGAACTTATCATTATTTAACAAATCACGTCTGGCTGTTTTAACAGTGTAACACTTTATTTGTACACAGTAAAACCCTGTGATAGTATTGCCATGTGGCAATCTCTTCCAGCCAACCAGACAGCTGTATATGAGACATTTAGAGAAAATCAGACTGAAAGCCTTTTTAAAATATATATTGTTCCTACGGGAATCAAACCTGCAGCCTCCATGCTAGAAGACAGACGTCTTACCAACTAGGCCACGGAGATCGTCATTGTTATGAAAATATGTGTTAATATCGAAAGTAATAGTTAAGCGCATTTTTTCAAATACTATTTACCTCCATCATTTTAACACATTTTTTGAATAGAATATAAACAAAACAAGACTGGGAGCCTTTTATTTATCAAATAATATTTTTTGAGTGTTATCGGGTGCCAGAAATTACGAGTGGAAATCAAGATAATAAGCATGAATGATATACTCTGGCTTCTTTTTGCAGAAAGCCCCTCTTGCCAGTGGTTAACGACAAGCCCGCTGCGTGTGTCCAATACGACGTCAAATGGGAAGACTACATCAGCAGTGGTGGTGCACTGCCGACTGTCAATCCAGACTGGCCGCAGAAGACGTGTACTGATGGATACGAGTATTCTTCGGATGTACCATATCCAACAATCACTACTGAGGTATTGAGCACTATAAATATAGGATTTTGTAAAATTGCGTTTCTTGTGAGAAACTCATTAAGGCTGATGGGTCGATTAAGGTGAAGAAGAGCACGTGAAGAGGGTTTGGGCATGTGGAACGTATGAATAAAGAAAGGATTGATGGTTTGAGTTTGGTATTGTAATTTGTTTTATCAAACACTGTTTATATCACTTTATATAACGGTAAAACCCTACCGGTTTCAAGGTTTTCACCTCATCATCAGGGGAGCAGAAACAAGAGTCTTGTTTGTCCTCCCCTGATGACAACGTGAAAGCTCTACATATGGTCTCACGGTAGTTAGCAGATAATGAATATGTGTGATATTTTGTAATTTGTTTTATCAAACACTGTTTATTCCACTTTATATAACGGTATAACCCTACCGGTTTCGAGGGGTTCACGTCGTCATCAAGGGAACACAAATAAAAGTCTTGTTTGTGTTCTCTTAATGATGAGGGGAAAACTTTGAAACTGGTAGGGTTATACCGTTACAAAAAGTGGAATAAACAATGTTTGACGGAACAAATTACAATGTCTTTAAAATTTCACAATGTTAATGCCTTAACTATAAATAATACATTGTATTGTATTATACTTTCCTTGTATACACTACAACCTAGCGGGCTAATTGCCATGTGGCAATCTCTTCCAGCCAACTAGAAAAATAATAAAGAGGCCTTAAGTGAAAATCAGACTGGAATCCTTTTAAAAAATCTGGGTTCCAGCGACATTTAGGAAAAAATAAATGGAAACCAACGTTTCTCAGGTATCACTGACTTCAAATTAAGAAAGATAGGTTTTTTACGTATCACTGATTTGAAATTAAGAGTTTTATCAGTTGCTTTTTAATACATGCCAATGATGGAGTCCAACGTTAGTTTGTAACTGGTTCCAGAGTCTCAAAAGCGGTGAACTGGGAAAGCCGATAAATAATCTCTGTTTGAGCGTAGCGGCGCTAGTTCATGATCGGAAAGACGTTTAATATTCTCGATGCGATAAGAGAGGCTAGCGGGACGTTTAAGGATATTATACAAAAGTGACAATATGTTAATTTTGCGTTTATTTCTCACGTTTCAATGCAGCTGCCAGACTGATATATGTAGCATATTTGGTAGTCATAAATATTTTCATATTGGTCCGCTTCTAAAAAGTCCACACTGGCTTAAGTGTCGTGAACGGAATGATTTTAAACTTTGTATTCAAGTCCCTTAATGGGATGTCCCCATTGTATCTTTCGAATCTGTGTCTGAGATATGTTGCATTGAATTGTATTCTATTACACTTTAATTGTATACAGTACAACCTGGAGGGCTTATTGCCATGTAGCAATCTTCAACCAACCAGAAAGGTGTTAAGTGAAGCCTTTAGTAAAAACCATACTGGAATTGTTTAAAAAAAAATCTGTGTTCCAGCGGGATTTGAACCCGACGCCTCCAAGCTGGGAGACTATCGTCTTATCAACTAGGTCACGGAGTTCGTGTTTTTTTTATTTAAATCAATGCACTAGCCTTAAGTTCACATCTTTTATCCGTATTCTGTAATACATTGCTACCCCATGTATTTTTCTATAAGTGTACGCATTTCAACAGCATTTGTAATATTTGTAATAAAATAGACACTTCGTTACAGAAAATTTAAGTTTTAACCGAATGGAAACCTGAAAACAAATCTGGGTTTCAGCATGAGGTTCCTTCGGAGAGAAGTAGAGCTTTGAGGTCAATTTCTTCTTCATCTAAAATAAATTGGTTGTTCCAAATCAAACTAACAAGGCGGAGCATTAAAATAAAGCTTTTGCCTTTGCTGATCCTGTGGCGTAGAATGCCCTACCTCCTAGTGTCAGAGATATAGGTGGCATGCACAGCTTTAGGACGCGCTTAAATACAATCCTTTTCATGAGTGTTATCATATTTCATGAGTGTGTTTGAATCCTGATTTAGAGCGCTCTTGAAGACAGTCTACTCTCTTACTGTCCTCTTAACCTTTCCCTTCCTGTGCTAAAAAAAATCCCCCCGTTCCGGTGTTGTGTATTCAATACACATATAAAAATTAGCGATTTAAAATCGAAAAAATAAGATAATTCATAGCCAAACGCTTAAATTAATTAAATTTGAAGTCAAAAGTGATAATAATTGAAATTTAATTGCTAAAAACATCAGCCGACGTTCACAAAACGGGTGAAGTGACTACCTCTACTATAAATGCTAATTAGCCGCCGACTTACTGAGCGAGAGAAGCGAGCGAACTGAGATTATATTTCTTGCGTTCCCATATACCGAAGTAGAGTGAGAGTGAGACGTGAATGGCGTCGCTTCCTCGCCCATAGTGGTTTTTTAGAATGAATATACCTACGTCACACACTGGCACACGTTTGATTGTATCGGTGAATTTATTCCCGATTTTCACAAAATATCTCTGATGTGGCCGATAAGTGCGAATTATTATTATTATTCTTTTTTTCATTCGATGCGTAAATGTATTACGGAGGAATACCTAAAATCTGAACCCAGTATTTATTATATTTATAGAGATATTGAAGTTTTTAGGAGCAATGTGTACTAGTTACCTTCAAAATGTATCTTCAAAAAACGATTGTCACCCATATATCTGTCAGTAAGATACAGGCAAATGCCTAGTTTACTGGGGACTAGACAAAAGAAAGGCAACAAACCCAGACCCATTAAAATTGTGTGTCCGAATTAAATTACCTGTTGTTTTTTCGCAAATTATGTATAATTCTTGTCATGTGTAAAATAAATAAAAAACAAAAGAAATCTGTCACTAGGGCACAGATTTGGAACAACCAATTTATTAAATGAGGTAGAAACGACTTTAAAGTTCTGATTCTCTCCGAATGAACATGGATTGATCAATTCAGTTAGGAAACGACGCTGTGCCGTGGAGTTTGTTTTAAATAAGTGAGTCGTTGCACACCAGCAAACTCACCGGCCACACCACTGTACTAGATCCAATGGCAAACCGAAATGAGACGATCGGAATACACTGACCTTTTTTTTAAATAATACATATGATCGAAATCATAGGTGTCCTTATACCCCCGAATAAAAAAATGCCTGTGTCATCCGAGGGGAGCAGAACAGAGTGGGGTTCGAACCGGCGACCTTCTGTTAAAGCTAAACTATCCATTGACACCACTAGATCTGAGCAACTAATCGGTCTGAAGATGAACTGGTGAGTTTATTAATCAACAAATAGTTCTCTATTTTTTATGTTAATAATGTGTACTACCTGGATCAAAAAGTTTTAGGACCGGCCACCGTGTGGCGCTGTCAGTCACCCGATTGGAATTTTTTTTTTTGATAGGTTACCACATCTATCATTGACACATCACTTCAAATTTCAGCATCATAGCTTGACATTTGTAAAAGTTGCGCTTTACTGAGTACATATACCTTTGTGCATATTTTCGATTTTTTGCAAGTTTGAAAATGGCATCAACTGTGCATCAACGAGTTTGCATTACATTTTGTGTGAAAAACGGATTTAACCGTCCGCAGACCTTGGAAATGTTGGAGAAGGGTTTTTCGGTGGCACGAACGCTTCAGAAGTGGTCGTGAGTCGGTCGAGGATGACGAACGCAGTGGTAGTCGAAAACCGATGAAAACATCGATAAAATCAAAGAAATGTTGGCCGAAAACCGCAAATTGACCATCAAAGAGCTGGCAGAGGACTTGAACATCGCTTATGGATCCGCTCAAGACATTTTGGTTAGTGATTTAGGCCTCAGACGTGTCGCTGCAAAACTAGTGCCGAAAGACCTCAATTTCATGCAAAAAAAGGACCCCAATTTCATGCATGCGTTGAAATCGCGAAATACATTATTTCCATGAGTTTTTGACCAAAAACAACACGAATACTATCCAGCAGCCTTCGAATTCACCTGATCTGGCTCCCTGCGACTTTTTCCAGTTCAACCGACTTAAAAAACCGCTTCGCGGAACGCGTTACAGCACCCTAGAGGATATCATGAAAAAATCGAAGACGGCTCTGATGGACATACCGAAAATTGAGTACCAGCGGTGTTTCGAGGATTGGATCAAGCGCTGACGTAAGTGCGTTGCAGTCGATGGGGAGTACTTTGAAGGGGACCATATCGATTTTGAAGAATAATCTTGTATTTTCGATTTTATGAATAAAGTCCTAAAACTTTTTGATCAATGTAGTATATGAATAATCAAGTGCGTAGATCTCTTGTATTGTTTAACCTTTCTCTTCCTGTGCTAAAAAAATCCGGCCGTTCCGGTGTTGTGTATTCAATACACATGTAAAAATGAGCGATTTAAAATCGGAAAAATAAGAATATTCATAGCCAATTGCTTAAATTAATTAAATTTGAAGTCAAAAGTGATAATAATTGAAATTTAATTGCTCAAAACATGGAAAAAAAACATCGGACTACGTTCACAAAACGGGCAAAAAGACCATCTCGAACGAAAGCCGGCTGGCTACTAAACGAGAGAAGCGAGCAAACTGAGATTCTATTTCTTGCGTTCCCATACACCGAAGTAAAGTGAGAGTGAGATGTGAATAGCGTCGCTTCCTCACCCATATGAATTTTTAGAATGAATATACCTACATCACACATTGGCACACGTTTGATTTAATTCGTGAATTTATTCCCGATTTTCACAAAATATCTCTGATGTGGCCTATAAGTGCTTATTATTACAATATTATAATATTATTTTTTCATTCAATGCGTAAATGTATTACGGAGGAATACCTAAAATCTGAAGCCAGTATTTATTATATTTATAGAGATATTAAAGTTTTTAGAAGCAATGTGTACTAGTTACACATCACAGGACAGGAAGGGTTAATGAGTATAAGCCACCTTTCCATATTAACATGCAGCGATGTAATTAAAATAAACAGAATTTTCGTTTCAGCTTAACTGGGTCTGCGAATATGATTTTCTGGTCCCCACGGTACAATGGTTCTTCGTCTGCGGCGCCATCGTAGGCAACATCTTCTTCGGCTGGGTTGCCGACAAGTATGGAAGGATTCGAGCTCTTGTTGGTGAGTAATTCTCATATAACGTTTATGCTGGACTATCCTTAGTCCAGTGTGAGGTTATGGAAAAGCTATGAGAGTTGAGACTTGTTCCATAACCCTGGTGTATCGGTGGTGCCAGAAAACAGTCTGCGTTTCACATAACCTCAAGCTATGCCCTTTCACTTAAGGTGGCTTTAACATTTTTCTGGTTGATTGGAAGATATTGCCACGTGGCAATACTCTCGCGAGGTTGTACTGTATACAACTAAAGTGTAATATAATACAATACAACACAGTCAATTCAATTCAGCATGTAAATACTTTGCAGTCACTAGAGAGGAAAGCACGAACCATTCACAATGGACACTTTTGATTATGTGGAAACTCATAAACTTCCATGGGTCCAGCAGTCGTAAAATCTTGAACCAATAAATAATTATTAAGTTATATTTAATATTTATCTTGTCTTCTAGGAACTAACTTGGTCGGCTCCGTGGGTGGAATAGGCACTGCCTTCTGCCACTCCTTCTGGAGTCTCGGTATCTGCAGATTCTTCGTAGGAATGGCCTTTACCAACTGCTTCACCATAATGTATGAACTTGGTAAGTCCTTTTGTTATTTTACCTTTTTCTATCGCACAGTGATTAGTTGTTGCAAGTTACTTCTTCGGTCTGCTTGGCCCGGGTTGGCGAGTGAGGATCCAGAAATAGGCGCAACTTCGCTCCACATAAAACTTGTGGTATACCATACTGTTAAAGGAGTTTCTTGCACGCGCTCCTACAATTTCCTTTTCAGGAACAAATGTTTGTGTCGTGCGGGAGACAACTATGTTCTTAGTCATACTGATTGATTCAAGTTCTGATATTTTATCTTTTTTTAGTAAATGTTTACTGTGGATTGTAATGTTGACAATCCCGCTGTGATGTGATGTTGACAATCCCGCTGTGATGTGATGTTGACAATCCCGCTGTGATGTGATGTTGACAATCCCGCTCTTTCATATATTTTCCAGCTTTAATATCACATTTTTTGCCATTCCAATAATTAAATAAATTGATTGCTTTTCTTCCAGTGATGGAGTATATAGGCCCGAAATGTCGCCTGAATGTGGCTTGTATGTCCATCGCTATATTATTTACGTTTGCATCATGCCTTCTGCCTTGGCTTGCCTACTTAATCCATGACTGGAGATGGTTTGCAGGGACTACATTTGTATCTCTTCTACTAGCCCTCGCTACGCCATGGGTTGTGCCTGAAAGTGTCAAGTAAGTAAATAGCATTATTTCACTTTTAAACATGGGCCACGTTGAAGACAGCGTTTAAAAGGATCTTGTTAATTTCTTAATATTGTCCATTTATCTTATATAACACATTTCTCTTACTCGTGAACCCTCACCTGCTTCCATGATCCCCAGCTCCTCAAGACTTTCGTTTATTCCTCCTGGGAATATGCCTAAAGTACTTGTATTAGGTTTCTTTCCTTCATGTCCTCGAAAGTCTTTCGGTAATCTCTTATTTTTGGATGAGAGAGACGTTGGTGCTTCTTGCGGATGAAGAACATTAGCCTACAACACCATATCTCGAAAGCATCGATAATTTATGTTTCCTTCTTTCTCAATTTCCATGTTTACACTCCATTTATTTATTTTACATTTGGTACATTTGGTTGAACTTGATTAAAATCAAATCATTAAAAGTCTAAATATTATATAATGACAACATGAACTATCGGCGTTGGATTGGGATATAAATGGTGTAAATAAGGGATCTAGATGTATTTGCAAGATCCTCATAACAGGTTGTCAATGAGTATGTCAATCATATATATTCCATCAACTGACAAAAAATCCCTGCAGAACTTGCGAGGTATGTGACAAGTACAAGAAGAGAAGTGAGACCTGGTATATGTGTAAGGAGTGTGATGTAGCTCTCCACAGAACTAGCAAGGTATGTGCTGCACACAAGAAGAGAAGTGAGACCCGGTACATGTGTAAGGAGTGTGATGTAGCTCTTCACAGAACTAGCAAGGTATGTGCTGCACACAAGAAGAGAAGTGAGACCCGGTACATGTGTAAGGAGTGTGATGTAGCTCTCCACAGAACTTGCGAGGTATGTGACAAGTACAAGAAGAGAAGTGAGACCCGGTATATGTGTAAGGAGTGTGATGTAGCTCTCCACAGAACTAGCAAGGTGTGTGCTGCACACAAGAAGAGAAGTGAGACCCGGTACATGTGTAAGGAGTGTGATGTAGCTCTCCACAGAACTAGCAAGGTGTGTGCTGCACACAAGAAGAGAAGTGAGACCCGGTACATGTGTAAGGAGTGTGATGTAGCTCTCCACAGAACTTGCGAGGTATGTGACAAGTACAAGAAGAGAAGTGAGACCCGGTATATGTGTAAGGAGTGTGATGTAGCTCTCCACAGAACTAGCAAGGTATGTGCTGCACACAAGAAGAGAAGTGAGACCCGGTATATGTGTAAGGAGTGTGATGTAGCTCTCCACAGAACTAGCAAGGTATGTGCTGCACACAAGAAGAGAAGTGAGACCCGGTATATGTGTAAGGAGTGTGATGTAGCTCTCCACAGAACTAGCAAGGTGTGTGCTGCACACAAGAAGAGAAGTGAGACCCGGTACATGTGTAAGGAGTGTGATGTAGCTCTCCACAGAACTTGCGAGGTATGTGACAAGTACAAGAAGAGAAGTGAGACCCGGTATATGTGTAAGGAGTGTGATGTAGCTCTCCACAGAACTAGCAAGGTATGTGCTGCACACAAGAAGAGAAGTGAGACCCGGTATATGTGTAAGGAGTGTGATGTAGCTCTCCACAGAACTAGCAAGGTATGTGCTGCACACAAGAAGAGAAGTGAGACCCGGTATATGTGTAAGGAGTGTGATGTAGCTCTCCACAGAACTAGCAAGGTATGTGCTGCACACAAGAAGAGAAGTGAGACCCGGTATATGTGTAAGGAGTGTGATGTAGCTCTCCACAGAACTAGCATGGTATGTGCTGCACACAAGAAGAGAAGTGAGACCCGGTATATGTGTAAGGAGTGTGATGTAGCTCTACACAGAACTAGCAAGGTATGTGCTGCACACAAGAAGAGAAGTGAGACCCGGTATATGTGTAAGGAGTGTGATGTAGCTCTCCACAGAACTAGCAAGGTGTGTGCTGCACACAAGAAGAGAAGTGAGACCCGGTATATGTGTAAGGAGTGTGATGTAGCTCTCCACAGAACTAGCAAGGTGTGTGCTGCACACAAGAAGAGAAGTGAGACCCGGTACATGTGTAAGGAGTGTGATGTAGCTCTCCACAGAACTTGCGAGGTATGTGACAAGTACAAGAAGAGAAGTGAGACCCGGTATATGTGTAAGGAGTGTGATGTAGCTCTCCACAGAACTAGCAAGGTATGTGCTGCACACAAGAAGAGAAGTGAGACCCGGTATATGTGTAAGGAGTGTGATGTAGCTCTCCACAGAACTAGCAAGGTATGTGCTGCACACAAGAAGAGAAGTGAGACCCGGTATATGTGTAAGGAGTGTGATGTAGCTCTCCACAGAACTAGCAAGGTATGTGCTGCACACAAGAAGAGAAGTGAGACCCGGTATATGTGTAAGGAGTGTGATGTAGCTCTTCATTATCCTTTCTCTTCCAGTGCTAAAAAAAACATGAAAAAACATCGGCCGACGTTAACAAAACGGGCGCAGAGACCACTTCATATGGATGCCCGCGAGCTACTGAGACGGGACTCGGAACACTAACACTGTGAATGTTATACCTCTAAGGAAGAAACAACTGCGAACTGAGATTCTATTTCTTGCGTTCCCATATACTGAAGTAGAGTGAGAGTGAGACTTGAATAGCGTCGCGTCCTCACCCATAGCGGTTTTTTTAGAATGAATATACCTACGTCACACACTGGCACACGTTTGATTGTATCGGTGAATTTATTCCCGATTTTCACAAAATATCTCTGATGTGGCCGATAAGTGCTAATTATTATTAATATTATTTTTTTCATTCAATGCGTAAATGTATTACGGAGGAATACCTAAAATCTGAAGCCAGTATTTATTATATTTATAGAGATATTAAAGTTTTTAGAAGCAATGTGTACTAGTTACACATCACAGGGAAGGAAGGGTTAAAGGAAAATGTTGGCAGAATTATCGTACTTGACTAAATAACTAAAGTACGAGTATTTCAAACAAATATACAAAGTCTCATTACAATATTTTCAAAATTTACTTAGATACGGCAATTTTAGTAAACTCTTGACAAAATCAGAATTTCTCAAAAACAAACCGGACACTGGGAAAGGTTGACATGATTTTGATCAAGTCTCAAAGTGTTTATAGGTATTGCATTTGATTTCAGGTGGCTGGTGTCGCAAGGAAGGATGAAGGACGTCACCATAATCGTGAATAAGATCGAGAAAAGCAATAAAAGGAAGATCTCCGTGAACACTTTCCAAAACTTTAAGGTAAGTTTTATCAACGTGTCACGTTCATATGCTGCTAAGTTGAAGCAACAACTTAATAATTGTCATAAATAACACAACTTTTAAGTCATTGTCTTTAAATATCTCGCCATGCACAATCTTCTATTATTCATACTTCTCGCTTTACCTTCCTTCGAAATCTGGTCCATTTCGAACATAAGTTCGTCGTTACCACTATTCTTTCAACTCTCAGGTGTATCGCCACCGGAGAAGGAGTCCTTTTGGGCAGTTCCTTCTTCGTCACAATGTAATGTCGTGCTCATAAAAAAAATAAAGAAGACTTGGATCGTATAGTGAAGATCGCGCTGGTCGGGGCTTTATTTTGTCTCCCACAACAGCGTGGGTGGAGGTGGGATCGAACTACCATTTTTAAGTTACTTTAACGACCTGACGGTTGTATGACATTAGCTCTAATCTATCTAGGTGTCATATCATCATCATCCTGTCGTGTAGCTCATGACTGAGTATCATGACTCTTGTAATAACCCTTGACGACTCCTCTTCATTCATCCCTGTACTCCGTAGTTCAAAGAATATTGTTAAGCGCAGTCCTGTTGCGTCCGTCACTTGGTTAGTTCAACAAACTGGGACTTTTCCTCTTTTGCATCGTCCTTCCACGCTTTCAGTGGCCACAAGCCTCTCCAAAATCTCTCTTCGGCCACGAGCAATGTGTCCAAAGAATCAGAGAACTTATCACATTGACAATCTGTCCTTGATTCTTAGTTCTTCAAGAATGAAGGAGGTGTCACATGGTTGCTTTAAAATCCAGTATTTCGTTTGTCTCATTTCCAGAAATCTTGCTCGAGAATTCGTGAAGAAGAGAAGACGCCAGGCAAGACTTCTTCGGTGCTGGAGTTGTTCCAGTTTCCGCGCATGGGGAGGTTCACAATCCTGCTTATCATCATCTGGGTGGCCATCACGCTCGTGTCCGATGGGCACATCAAGAATGTGAGCAATCTCGGCCTGGACGACGTATTCCTCACCTTCACCATAGCGTCTGCCACTAACTTTCCTGCTGGTATATTCCTCAGATGTGTCTTCCTCAACAGGTATGTATAATTAATTTATTCATTTCAACTTTAACATTTCTACAGACTTCTAGAAACATCCTCTTCGGTAACCTAATGGACGCATGAATAAACCTTTCTTCATTGTATCCTCAATTCTAAGCGTCATGGTTCTCTACTATGTCCCGAAATTGGCGCATCACCTGACTCCATCTATTCCGATCCTGACAGCGCTTAACCCTTTAAGTGCCGCAAGGTATTAGTAAGGCTGATCCCGGAGGACCGTGATTTTTTTAGCAAAAATAAAACCTAATAGAATTATATTTTTTGTATATTCAAAGGATATTATGAAGACTTGTAAGACCAAATATGTACAATATGTGTCGTTTGTGCCGTTGTGTTCACTCAGAAAAACACAACTAAAACTTTAACAAAATGTCAGGGTTGTCACAGCTTATTACAGAAAATACGGAAACATACTAGGTTAGTCAAAAAGTTTTGAAAGCGGAAATGAAAATACATTTTTTTTGGGGGGAAATCACTTTTATTGCTCAGTATAGTCTCCCATAAGATAAATACACTTGGTCCAACGATCTTCCAACTTTGTTGTCCCATCACGGAAGTGACTTGCTGGAAGGCCTGCAAAATACTCCTCTACGACGGCTATAACCTCTTCGTTTGATGAAAAATGCTTTCCACGAAGGAATTTTTTGAGGTGTGAGAACAGCCAGAAGTCAGAGGGAGCTAAATCTGGCGAATAGGGTGGATGCTGCAACAATTCGTACCCCAATTCACTGATTTTCGCGATGGTTTTTTGAGCTGTGTGAGCAGGTGCATTGTCTTGATGAAAAATGATTTTTTTCTTCTGCAAACCGGGTCTTTTTTCACAATTTTTTTCATCCAACTGGTCCAAAAGGTCACAATAATAATCAGAGTTGATTGTCTTACCAATTTGGAGATAATCTATCAATAAAATTCCTTTTGCATCCCAAAAAACTGATGCTAACACCTTCTTGGCCAATTTCTGGACACGAACTCGCTTCGGAGCCAAAGTGCCTGATTCACACCAATCCTTAGCCTCTTGTTTTGATTCAGGATCATGGTGGTAGACCCAAGTCTCATCCATAGTGATGAATCGACGCAGAAAATCCTTTTTATCCTTTCGAAATTGCTCCAAATGTTGCTCAGAAAGTCACATTCGAACGTGTTTTTGTTGCATTGTTAGCAAATGCGGCACCCATTGTGCACACAGTTTTTAAAACCTAAAACTTCAGCCAAAATATGCCATGTTGTTCCATGTGAGATGCCTATGGTGTCAGCTATCACATCCACAGTCGATCGATGATCTTTCAAAACCATATCCTGTATTTTCGCTATGATTTCTGGTGTTGATGCACTTTTTGGATGTCCTGAGCGTGGATCGTCTTCAACGCTTGTACGGCCACGCTTAAACTCCAAAACCCATCGGTGAACGGTTGGAAATGAAAGAGAAGACTCCTTTAATACTTTCACCATCTTTGCATGGATCTCAGTAGCCGATAAACCTTCCAAAACAAGGAATTTAATCACTGCACGATATTCGGATTTTTTCATTGTTTAAAAATACACTGACACGTCAACTTCAAATGGCTTGTAAACAAAGAATGAATTGACAGATCGAAATGAAATTTTGAGTACGTTCTTATGAAAGATGAAATATTAAAATGGCGTAGAAATTTTGGGTTTTCTACTGCTCCATAGATGTCGCTTTTAAAACTTTTTGACTAACCTATTACATTAATAAAATGTTTGATAGAATTAAAAGTATATGTAACACGAAAATATGAATTATTTTAATAACGCACGGAAAGTAAATAATGTAATTATAAAATCATTTCAAATTTCAACGATTAAATAAGTAAAACGCTCGCACTGACAACCCTGTATTAGAGACACATGTCGACTGTCATGCCAAGCTTTTAGGTAAATCTCTGTGAATTCGATAATGTTTGTAAACTGTAATATTATAGTATTTATTCATCATCTCAATAGATGTCTCTATATGTTCCTTATTTTAGGTTATTTGAATTATTGTAGTACTAGACATTGGCTAGAAACAGGCATAAAGTTGAGTGATTTAACTCGGTAATTTTGTATGGCCGGCCCCACGGGCACAGCGAGTAAACTCGCTTAAGGCACTTAACCGGTTAAAGAGGCTCCTGCTAACTTATTTATTTATTCTGCCCTTCTCATGGAAAGCCTTCATCTTGTTTGTCTTCCTTCCCCGTGTCCCTGTCCCCGTGATCACCAGCTTCTCCAGACTTCTATCATTCTTTCTAGCAACATACCCAAAGTATGTTTTGATATTTTATTTACTGATAATCAATACTAATTTTCTGAGGGATCTTATTTACGTTCAATGTTTACAAAAAAAATGATAAACTGACCACTTGAGTGTACATTTAAATACAGAATATGACTTGTTCGGAAGTGTACTGTTCTACAAAATGACTCATGATGAATCACATGTATGTTATATAATATCAATATGTACAAATTTATGAACAAACCTGATACTCACTCGTATCAAGCTCTGTAATACATTCGCATTCTCCACCAACACTAACTTCTGCCATACTTAATGTGTTATTGTTATCTTTTCAGATGGAGCAGGAGATGGCTGGCTTACGGGGCTCTGGTGTGTTGCGGCGTCTTCAGTCTTATTGCTGCATTTGTTCCTCAAGGTAAACATTCATTTTGGATAAACTAGGTGAAGTTCCTATCTATTCCCATTAAAACTCACATTTGAGATTATTATTCTACAAAAATATGACACAGAAAAGAAGAAAAATGCACACACATATCACACATAAAAAAACTATACACACATATAAAACAACTATAACTACACACACATATCACACATAAAAAAACTACACACACATATAAAACAACTAAAACTACACACACATAAAAAAACTACACACACATATAAAACTACACACACATATCACACATAAAAAAACTACACACACATATAAAACAACTTAAACCACACACGCATATCACACATAAAAAAACTACACACACATATAAAACAATTAAAACTACACACACATATCACACATAAAAAACTACGCACGCATATAAAACAACTAAAACTACACACACATATAAAACAACTAAAACTACACACGCATATCACACATAATAAAACTACACACACATATAAAACAACTAAAACTACACACGCATGTCACACATAATAAAACTACACACACATATAAAACAACTAAAACTACACACACATATCACCTATAAAAAAACTACACACACATATTAAACAACATAACAGGCAGATTATTTAATATACATTTGATAGCTTCTCTCTTAAATGTATGTTCTGCTATTCATCTTGAGATATACCATACTATACATGTATGATATATGCGATTTTGGAATGTATTTACAATATATATGTGCATACTATGTTGCTATCAATAAACCTATATTTATTGTTTAATCAAACACTGTTAACTCCATTTTATATAACGTTGTAACCCTACCGGTTACCTCATCATCATGCCAAGGACGGAGCGAGTCTAAAATTAGTTTGTAACTGGTTCCAGAGACTCACTGCATGTAAAGTTAAGGACGATGTAAAAAAAAGAAGAGCGATGAACTGGGAAGACCAATAAACAATATCTGTCTGAGCGCAGAGCAAGTACATGATCGGAAAGACGATGAAATTTTTCGGCGAAATAAGAGGGGCCGGCGGGACAGTGAAGGATATTATATAATAGAGATAGTATGTGAATTTAGTGTCTATTTCTCATGTTTAACCAGTTCAGCGCCTTCTGGTATGAAGTGATATGATCGCACTTTTTTTTACAGATATTGGGTATTTTAGCAAAAAAATACTTACCTTAAGAAGAAGCCATTTGATTTCAAAACACTATTAAGAAATTTTATGAAAAATAAAGAGTTATAAGAATGATTCAATGATGATACTCTCTTCCAGGAATCCCAACTGTCATTTTCGCCATGATTAGCCTTTTTGCTATTAACATCTCCTACAACACCGGACTGCAGTACGCTGAAGAACTTATTCCTGCTGTGGTGAGGGCGCAAGGAGTGAATCTCATCCGTATCACCGGGTACATCGGATACGGTATCGCTCCTTTCATTGTCTACTTGGTAAGTAAAATGTCAGCTGTGCAGTACCTTAGGTTAATAATAAAAAATCCAAGGTTCCATAGAATATCAAGTAATACAGCAAGGCGAACTGACACCTCCATTCTCGAAGAACTGAGAATCACCGACCGATTGTCAGTATACCTTCGACGAGTCTTCCAATTTTTAGCGGGATGCTTTATTGATACGTCGTGATGATTTTGATTTGTTTTGTATTTAAAATAAAATACGTCGATTCAGAAATGCAAAAAAGTGAGAGTAAATAATCAATGAATGGTCAAGTGAATAATAATGTTTATTTGTCGATAAGTAGGTATTTTATAGATGTGCGTGAATGCGCCCACGATATATACTTTGTCTCACTCCTGCGCGTGCCCTGGTGTCTGCAGACGTTGCTAATAATATAGTGGGTAGAATATTTATTGCCGAAACGGTGAGACAAAGCGATGCGCTCTCCCTCTACCGTGGAATGCAACGTAAATATTATTTGCGTGTAAACAGTATTGACGTTCCGGCATGTGATCTTTGTACATATCCGAAGGTTGATTCATCGGTCGTTGACCGCGCATGTTGACAATATTTAGGGACGACGGTAGTCCCTACAAATTCTTTTGGGACATTACTCATGTCCAAGGACACAGTTTAGCTTAACAACTTCCCTTCGAACCGTAGAGTGCCCAGATAGATGGAGAGGACTCACAATGCTCAGTTATGAGCTACGTGACAGAGGGATTGATCACCTCCAGTGGCACCAATGTCAAGTACCCTAATCTCCTACTTTGTGTAGTGCTTTCCCTTATACTCGTTATGGGTAACAGACATTCGTTCATTCATTCTCAACACACTTGTATAATCATGAAATGAATCTCTAAGGCACTTGTTAGATACCTCCTAAGCCGCGTCTTTGTGCTACATGACAAAATACGAGTAAATTAATGATTGTTTGTTCGAGGTAATTCCAAGTGTTTCAATAAATAACACCATATCGACATCAGCCAAGAAAGATGTAACTATGACATTATTAGGACTTCCCACCAGCAGGCCTTCTTCTGAGCAGCTAATGGGGTACAGTGGGCAAACCATCAAGTATAGGGTCTTTCAAATTAAGCAGTTTATATAATTCCATTTTTTTTATTCTTGAATAAAATACACAATTTGCTTCGATTTCAAAAAAACTTTTTATTTCTCATTGAAGTATAATGTATGACATTTAAACACTAAAAACAATATCCACCAAATGTCCACCTCTTGCAGCTGAACAGATGTCCACTCTTTTGTCAAAAATTTCGATGACATTTTGGCATAATTGCGGTTCTAACTCACCAATTACGCGAATAATTTCATCCTTCAGTTCAGGAATTCATCGGGGGTCAATCTTATAGACCTGGCTTTTCACGTACCCCAGAGAAAATAGTCCAACGGTGTCAGATCATATGATCTTGGTGGCCAATAGACATCACCGTTTCCGAAGATTACAATACATAAAATAATTCTCAATTTGAACGCTTTGTTGTATTGTATGTTATACGGCTCCATTTTTATAAATGTCATACATTATACTTCTCGAATGTCACAAGACCCAGGCAAGTTCGCGATGTCATCTGTGTTACGATATTTATCGAATGTTGCTTATGTTTCAAAGTGGTAGGTCTTCAGCGCCAATCTTCCGACTGACGAGATTCTCTTTTGATTTACCCGGTGCGTGGACGATTCAGATAACATCATACAACACATGGTAGTTGTCCCACCGGTAGGCCCTCTGACTGTTGTATCCGTGTCCTCAGGTTTCCAGTTCTATCTCTACAGAAACGAACTCGTTCAAGTTCCAAGAGGGTTGTGGGTGGTCATTAGGATTGGAAGAGAGTTTAATATTATCACTATCGTCTTACAGTTCTTGTGTTTTGGGCAATTATTTTACATCGTCATCTAGGGTCATCATCTGGAACGAAATGGGTATTTTTTATAATTACAGATTGTTGGGGAGAGTGGAGGTCACAAGTGGCATACTGCCTAGGGGCGCCATCTATACAAATGTGTCTCTGCCAATGTTCCCTCTAAAGTGTGCACGTGTGCGGCCGCACACATCTGTTTTAAATTGTCCGCACACATGCTTCCATCTTCCGCACACAACTCAAAGAAAGGAACTTGTAACCATATTTTGTTTTGCGCAATTATATATTTTATTTGATATTTTATGATGGGTTCTCAGGTTGGAAATGAGGGTTTTCAACATGAAAACATCATATAGAGTCCACGCGCCGTAAGGAAAGAATAGTGTAGAAGGGTGACCATGATTTTTTTATTTATTATATAGGTATTTAGATTATTTAGTTTATTTATTTATTATTTAATTAAAATTACAGAAGTAGATTTTTTTGTTTAGAACAAATATTTGTTTATTGATACAGAAAAAGAAAGTTTGAAAGAAACAAGAAGTTTTATTTATTTCTAACAAACCTTATATTTTATTAAATACACAATGGAAAATTTTAAAGGAATATAAATATTTATTTGTTTTTTTTAGAAACTTATTGGTTAAAAAACACAGTATAGATTATTACTAGAAATCATGGTGACACTATTTTTTTGACACACTAATACTAGAAACTGACTAATCAGCACACTAGCACAATCACATGCCAACACAATCACACGCTCTGTGTACGTTCACTATACTACAATACAGTCACAGATTCTTTCCTTACGCCGCACATATAAATTGATGTGCCGCACACACAATGGAAAAATTAGGGGGAATGTTGGTCTCTGCATGTGGTACTCAATGAAGCCACTCCCATAAGTTCTTCAACCAGCGAATGCATCTTCTGTCCTTAATTTTCTCTGCAATATCAATTGAATGAACTCATAATTTTCTCCTCGCATTATAAGCCCAGAGCACTCCTTTTGATGATGGATAATGCTTTATTTGTCTTTGCTCATCCATTTCAATATGTCATAATTATGGAAGTTTGTCAACCCATGAGACACAATAGCACCACATTTCAAAAGCTTCTAGTTTCTTTGTGGTGTCCTAAGTAAGTGTCCTTGCTTCCACATTTAAGAGATGTACAGCACATGAATAAAACAAAAAAAATGACTGATCTCCCACTTTCATACTTTTAGGATAAATACAACCACTCGTTTCCTCTCCTGGTGCTGGGCATAATCGGAATAGTCTCGGGCCTGTTGTGCCTCTTCCTGCCAGAGACTGTGGACCAGGATCTGCCGCAGACCATGCAGGACGGAGAGGACTTCGGCAAGGACCAGCACTTCTGGGTGTCACCCTGCTTTGGGATGTGAGTATACTTCATTTCCATCCATTTATCTTTAGAGATGTGGTCATGCTTCTAAATTTTGACAGTACTGTATGCTGATCAATATACAAATTCTTTCATCCTTAGTGAAATGACTATTTTAGCTACAAGTGCAATCCCCTCTATTAAATATGAGGATATACATGTCCTTTCGCTATTACTCCCTAAATAATACATGGACAGATCTATTACATGCATACATGGGGTAGACAGACGTCCGTGGCCTAGTTGGGAAGATGTCTGTCTTTCAAATTAAGGGTTGACAGTTAGATTCCCGCTAGTTCTGTACCTGATTATTTAAAAAAAGGTTCACTGTCTGGTTTTTACTTAAGACCTCTTAAAAGTCTTTCTGGTTGATTGAAAGAGATTGCCATATGGTAGACCTATGATCTGTTATCATCAGGATCCTATCTCTTAAGATGTTGACTTTAGAAAATCCGTTCTTTTTGAAGATCTTCCTAGGGGATGGCTGACTGCGGTTATTTCATGCATTACCACATAAGAAACCCTTGTGTTATCCATTCTTTCCAAATAGCCTTGCTAGTATTTCCTGCAATTTCTACCCGATCCCACCATATCTTCTACTTAGCAGGAATTTATAATTCTACCTCTAAGGGTTTGCCCTGCAATGACTTTGAGGCCGTACACATGACGACCTTCACGGCCTAGTTAGTAAGACGCCTGTCTCCCAATTCAGAAGTTGCGGGTTCAAATCCAGTTGGAGCTCAGGGTTTTTAAAACAAGGATTCCAGTATTGGCTGGAAGAGACTGCCACATGACAATAAGCCCGCCAGATTATACAATATATGTTTTATAAATTTTCGTCATACTTTCATTATTGATTTAATTTTTTCATTGTCTACAGCCAACCAGTAGAAGACGATTATCATCCCGGAGTGTGCCGAAATCGTCCCGGATCCGCAGTATCTGTCATGTCTCACTCGCGACTTCTACATTCTTCTCAAGAACTGGCTTCACGGGCTTCTCACTTCTCAATTAAATACACAACCTAATACACACAGTGACTAAGTAATAACCTCAAACGTTTACATAGGGCTAAATGTAACAGTAAGAATAATATGTCACAAGGTGAGGAACCTACTAGGCCTAGCAGATAAGATCTTGGTCTATTTACTATTATCACCTGTCTACTTGCCAGAGAACTTGCTAATTGATTAAAATTTATGTTTACACAGGTCAAGTGTAATATTCAGCTGACTTTACGTAATGTGTATTATTTAGTAAATTATTTTTTTCTGTGAATTTGCCACTCTGTATCTTGTTTGTGATGTAAGATTTGTGATATTATTTATCTGTGAAAAAATTTTAAATATACGATATTTTTAAATTAAACGAATTTAAGGTAAATTAAAAAAAACCAACTTCAATGTAAATATATTAAAGAGCATTTTGTATGTGTATATTTAACACGTTCTGCACCGCGTAGGTCACCGGTGACCTACCGTGTTTTTAACCAGGGCGCCACATAGGTCACCGGTGACCTACCGTGTTTTTAACCAGGGCGCCACATAGGTCACCGGTGACCTACGTGTTTTTTTTTATAAACAGTCCCAGTGCGCCAGCGGTCACATTTACTACGAATTTTAACATTGAATGTGACCTATACGGCGCCCCTGAATATAATGCACATAAAAACTTCCAAAATTTTGTTTGAAAATGCAATTATTTTTAATAAACCTCCAGGTGTACATGAGCAAGCTATTACGGTTTATTTTTTTTCAAGGATAAACTAGCCTCTACAATTAGGCTAGGGGGTATAGAAGAGATTCCAGGGATAACATCATGAATGGGACCATCCATTTGTCACACTCTGGAAATTTATGAGGGTGCATTGTCTATGCAACATTGTGACCCTTTTTTTTGGAGCTATTGTCTCAGTAATCATAAGATTATTATGTTATGTCTTAACACTATAGCATATTACATAAATAAATAAAAAATATAATAAGTAATAAATTAGGCATGCTACAATTTGTTTGGACTACAAAAGTTTATGTTGTATATACATGTATTACCGTACGACGCCGCGTAGGTCACCGGTGACCTACGCTCACAATATCACCTAAAATCAGTTTATTTTTAAAAATAAATCATTATTTATGAAGCCTATATATGTATACATAATATAAACTATAATTTGTTTAGTGGCGCAGGTACTCATTTTCTCAAAATGTACTGCGGCACGGAACGTGTTAAAAAAATAAAACAATGTATTTATTGAAAAATTTATTTTGTATTTTTTCTAATTTTTACCTATTTCCTAAAAAACTTTTTTCGGCCGCAGACCCCTTTACCAAAAACTTTTAAAACCGTCTCCCCCCTAGTCATTTACTTTACTTACACAAATTAATAAGTTTGTACAGTACTCGATATTAAATATTTCACTAGATAACAAACTTTTCATTTTAATCACTTGTAATTAAGGATTGAAAAAGATAAAAGGACTACGGATTATGCATTGCATTATCTTGTGCAACATTTAATATTGAAATCTGCACTGACGAAAATTAAAGAAAAAAAAAACGAGCAGAATTTTTTTTTCATTTTTGACATTGATGAAATCAATACGTACATTCAAAATGAGTGCAAACATTCTTAATTGGGCACCTATTGGAATCATAGCTATTTTAAAGTAACAAACAAATAGCAGTAGTAAGAGGGTCTATTTTTGCTGTCGTCGACGCCCATGCAAAGATGGTGAAAGTATTAAAGGAGTCTTCTCCTTCATTTCCAACCGTTCACCGATGGGTTTTGGAGTTTAAGCGTGGCCGTACAAGCGTTGAAGACGATCCACGCTCAGGACGTCCAAAAAGTGCATCAACACCAGAAATCATAGCGAAAATACAGGATATGGTTTTGAAAGATCATCGATCGACTGTGGATGTGATAGCTGACACCATAGGCATCTCACATGGAACAACATGGCATATTTTGGCTGAAGTTTTGGGTTTCAAAAAACTGTGTGCACAATGGGTGCCGCATTTGCTAACAATGCAACAAAAACACGTTCGAATGCGACTTTCTGAGCAACATTTGAAGCAATTTCGAAAGGATAAAAAGGATTTTCTGCGTCGATTCATCACTATGGATGAGACTTGGGTCTACCACCATGATCCTGAATCAAAACAAGAGGCTAAGGAGTGGTGTGAACCAGGCACTTTGGCTCCGAAGCGAGTTCGTGTCCAGAAATCGGCCAAGGTGTTAGTGTCAGTTTTTTGGGATGCAAAAGGAATTTTATTGATAGATTATCTCCAAACTGGTAAGACAATCAACTCTGATTATTATTGTGACCTTTTGGACCAGTTGGATGAAAAAATTTGTGAAAAAAGTCCCGGTTTGCAGAAAAAAATCATTTTTCATCAAGACAATGCACCTGCTCACACAGCTCAAAAAACCATCGCGAAAATCAGTGAATTGGGGTACGAATTGTTGCAGCATCCACCCTATTCGCCAGATTTAGCTCCCTCTGACTTCTGGCTGTTCTCACACCTCAAAAAATTCCTTCGTGTAAGCATTTTTCATCAAACGAAGAGGTTATAGCCGTCGTAGAGGAGTATTTTGCAGGCCTTCCAGAAAGTCACTTCCGTGATGGGACAACAAAGTTGGAAGATCGTTGGACCAAGTGTATTGATCTTATGGGAGACTATACTGAGAAATAAAAGTGATTTCCCCCCAAAAAAAATGTATTTTCATTTCCGCTTTCAAAACTTTTTGACTAACCTAGTATGTTATTCCTGCTAATATAGCAGAGGGTATATGGCTACTACATATCCTCTGCTACAGCACTGCTTGTTAGTAAAGGGTCTTTCAAATTGAGTATTTTTTTTAAATTCTTGGATAAAACACAGATGGCTTCACAAACTTGCCTGGGTCTTGTGACTTTTGAGAAGTGAAATGTATGGCATTTATAAAAATGGAGTCGTATACAATACAACAACGCATTCAAATTGAGAATTATTTTATGTATTGTAATCTCAGGAAATTGATGTTAATTGGCCACCCCAAGATCATGTGATCTGACACCGTTGGACTATTTTCTCTGGGGTTACGTGAAAAGCCAGGTCTATAAGAATGACCCCCGATCAATTCCTGAGCTGAAGGACAAAATTATTCGCATTATTGGTGAGTTAGAACAGCAATTATGCCAAAATGTCATCGAATTTTTTGACAAGAGTGGACATTGTGGAGTGGCAAGAAGTGGACATTTAGCAGATATTATTTTTTGTGTTTAAATGTCATACATTATACTTCAATGACCAATAAAAAGTTTTTTGTAATCAAAGCAAATTGTGGATTTTATTCAAGAATTTAAAAAAATCTAAAAGACCCTATATAACCGAGTCACTTCACAGGAAAGCTTTGTTATTGTTCCTGTTGTCATTATTTTATATTTAGACTTAATCATTTTATTTATGTCTTGTTCCTGTTGTCATTATGTTATATTTAGACTTAATCATTTTATTTATATCTTGTTCCTGTTGTCATTATGTTATATTTAGACTTAATCATTTTATTTATGTCTTGTTCCTGTTGTCATTATGTTATATTTACACTTAATCATTTTATTTACGTCTTGTTATTAAATATAATACAGAGGTGCACGGCGGCGCGGTAACGCACTGGACTTCCGTGCGGAAGGTCATTGGTTCGAACCCCGCGCTGTGCTACTCCCCTCGAATGACACAGGCATTTCTTCCGCCTAGTGTTCGAGGATATAAGGATACCTATGACTTCGGTCATATCTATTCTTTAAAATAAAATTGATTAAACCTGTAACAAAAATTAATGATTCAAAACTCCAAAGAGAGTTGACAGAACTCCATGGGAATTGTACAAAACTTAGAGACAAGGAATATTTTAAGATTATAAATGTTTTTACAGAAGTTATTGTGGGCTGTTTTTGTGTAGAAACTCTTCGAAGAAGGGTACTTATAAAATTAAATACTGTAATATAATACAATAATACAGAAGTTTTTTCATTTATACTATAACCCTACCGGTTTCAAGGTTTTCACCTCGTCATCAGGGGAGCACAAATAAGACTGAATTTTGTTCAAACCTTTAAGCAATAACTTACGCATCTGCATACGTTTAAAAAACATATTTGTTAAGAAAACCAACTGCAGAAAACTACGATGAAACCTTTGTAGACGTTCCGATACGTAATATCAACACGTTTGTAACATCAAGGATTTATTAACCGAAGAAGATGGGGTTTCCAGAAATAAATAATACAGGTCTCGGTTTCCAATCATCACGTTTTATTTATAACATAATACTTAAAGATATAACAAACCGGAGATACACGGCACACAATTTATCAGGTGTACAAATAAGCCGCCGCCGTTTGACAAAAGTTGGCGCCACCAGTAAGTTATGGTTAAAATTGTCAGATGTAAAACGTCATTGTCGTAAGGTTGGACATCTGTCAACAACATAACCTTGAAATATTAGTGAATTTTTATCAGTATAATACTATATATTCTTTTGTCTGCGAAAATGTCAAGTTTTGAGCCGAATAAGCGTCATTTGCGGGAACTTTTAATTTACTTCTTCAATTTGAAGAAATCTGCGGCTGAGGCGCATCGATTGCTTGTAGAAGCATATGGTGAGGCTGCCTTAAGTGAGAGAAGTTGTCGTGAGTGGTTTCAAAAGTTTAAGAATTGGGAAGTTTTACCCCACCCGCCGTATTCACCAGACATTGTTCCTTCTAATTTCCACTTGTTTCGATCGATGACGCATGGCCTGTGTGAGCAGCACTTCACATCATATAAAGATATTGAAAATTGGGTCGATTCGTGGATAGCCTCAAAAGACGAAGCATTCTTCCGACGCGGCATCCGTATGCTGCCAGAAAGATGGGAAAAAGTAGTGGCAAGCGATGGGCAATACTTCGAATAAAGCATGAGGTTCCGTTCTTTCACAATAAATGCCCAATTTTAGATAAAAAAAAACGACGGAAACTTATTTGTACACCTAATACAATAACCCACCTCTCGTACATTATCTATAGAGCGGGCACCGACAGACAGGAATACAGTAATAACTTCAAATAAAAATAAAGTAGAATAGACATGGCCGACCCGTGGCCCGCATATTATATTTTTATAAATCACAAAGGAACTACAAAACATAGTTGTTAAATAATAGTGGCACATTTTAGATTTCCAACACGACTAAGAGGATTTATATCAAAATATAAAAATCTCGTGACCCAAAATGATAAATGCAATACTATAAACAGACAAAAATTAAAAAGAAAATACAGCATAGATACAGTACCCGGCAGTAAGTAATACACATCGGGGCTTAACCCTTCCCTTACGGTGCTAAAATTGAAACGCGCGCTCCGGTGTTGGGTAGTGAGTACGCGATCAAAAATTAGCGATTAAATCGGAAAAATGAGAACATTCATAGATAATCCCCTTAATTAATTATAATTGAAGTTAAAAATTATAATAATTGAGATTTATTTGCTGAAAACATTAAAAACCCATCTGGCAACGCTCACGGAACGGGCGTAGGTCTAATCTATTAGCAGCCCCAGAAGCAACTGCGGCGCGGAGCGGTAGTGGCTTACCCCAGCGTGGCTTACGCTTGCGACGATTGAGACAATTGAGCTCCTCGCAATTCAGTGGAGTATGCAAGAGTGAGATGCGAACATAGTGTCGCGCTTCCCGCATACTCTTCACCTATCGTCGAGACCCAAGGTCGAGGCACTCACAGCGTTTAAATGCGAATTTGTTTTCGATCTTCACAAAATGCCCACAATATAGTCGATAAACTCTGATTATTATTAATATTATTTTTTAAATCAATGCGTAAATATATTATGGAGGAATACCTATAGTAAAATCTTAACCTTGTATTTATAATATTTATAGAGATATTGATGGTTATTAGAAGCAACGTGTAGAAGATACACAACACAGGGAAGGAAAGGTTAAGAAAGAGACTGTCGACCATAATCAGCCAACTTCGGCATTGTAGAGCGCCATCTCTGTCATTCATACACGTGTTCCATCGCGAGACTGCTAGCGCATCGTGCGACAGAGACGACGCTCTACAAAGCCGAATATGGCCGACAGTCTCTTTCTTAAGCCCGATGTGTATTACTTATCGCCGGATACTGTACATATTTATTTTTTACATGTAATAAGTATACAAAATAATACTTATATTTATTTATGTACAATATGACGACCTCCGTGGCCTAGTTGGTAAGATGCCTGTCTGCCGACCCGGAGATTGCGGGTTCAAATCCCGCTGGAACACAGATTTTTTAAAAAGGATTCCAGTCTCACTTTAGACCTCTTTAACGTCTATCTGATTGGTTGGAAGAGATTGCCGCATGCCTATAAGTCTGCCAGGTGGTACTGTATATAACAAAAGTGTAATACAATACAAATACAGTATAATAATGGCGTAACTTATATTTACATTCAATAAAAAATCAACGTAAGAATTTGTTTTCTCTCATGGTTCAGTGGTTAAGTTATTTGACTCACCAACCGAGGTCCCGAGTTTGAATCGCGGTGTTATCACGTTTTTTTCCATTGTGTTTCCGGGCTGGTATGATCGAGTATACCGGTATCCTTTGGTGGCGCTTTGTACCAGCCTTTTAACAAGCCGAGGGTATACTTGACACAGTGCTCATGAGATGATAGCAAAAATATAAAACAGTGCTATATAAATCAGGACTCATTGGAGTACGTTATCTTGTTTTCAGGCATTCAAATTTTGATATGCTTATTAATAAAAAAAAACACGTACGGCCTACGAACTTTTACCCGATAGCGGTTTTGACATACGGTCCAAAAGACTTCATGAGCAATAATGTTCAAACCTCTTTCGGTACATTTAATTATTTATATAAGTCTTTTAAACTACGAGTAGATTGCCACATTAAAAGTATTACAGCTAGGATATAAACCACATTCTGTTGTCCTCGTACGGTACAGCATTGGTATCGTTATAATGTAAAACAACTGGCCGAGGCAAAGGTTTTATGCATGAGACCATAGTTTCAGTTCCACGTGAACTTCGCGCTACGAAGAGATGTATTCACAGCAGTCGGCCCCTGCAGTTGGATGCCCCACAGCGGCAGTAGAGCGTCTTGTCGGGCACGCTGCCAACGTCGTAGTTGTAATTCCACGTGAGCTCGGTGCCTGCGCGCACGTGCTGTAGCGTGAAGAAGGCCACCCATGGGAAGCGCGGATCGTGCGTGTCCACAAACACGTTCTGTACAAACACGTTCGGAGAACAGGAGTGCTGGAATGAAAAAAATATATATTAAATCAGTTTCGTAATAAAGCGAAAAAGAACCTTTACAATTCCTGAATGTGTACGTGCACAAGAAAACTATACAGAAATTATATAAGGTCTCCAAGAACGCCTCAGTGGTGCAGTATAATAATGCGTACGGAATCATATTTGGTTACTATAGAGCATCTGCCATGTTCGCAGAAGACAGAATGCATGGGTCATGGCCTTGATGAGGCATTGAAAGATGAGTACGAGAGATAGGATAACATTTATTTAACACTTCATTGTAAAAACAATCTGGCGGGCTTATTGCCAAGTGGCAATCTCTTCTAACCTTCTTTTTCTTCCCAGTGCCATGTCAGGTCCCCCCAACGTTGAATATCACTTGAGAGTAGATATCTTTGTCCCCAGCAGCCCGAAAAAGATCTCCAACGCCCCTTATGCCAGTCCAGTCACGTATATTGCGGAGCCAGGAGATTTGCCTCCTGCCAACACCTCTTCAACCCTCTATTTTGCCTTGGATGATCAGGTGCAGTAATTTGTACTTTGCTCCTCTAAGTACATGACCCAAGTAGGACACCCTTAGGATTTTAATATTAGTCAGCAATTCTCTTATTAACTTTGGCTCTTTGAAAAACCCTCGTGTTGCTGACCATATCCGTCCAGGGTATCCGTAGCATTCTCCGGTGCATCCACATTTCGAATGCTTCCAGTCGGTTCATATTACCAACTTTGAGGGTCCATGATTCCACTCCATGCAATAACACTGACCAAACGTAGCATTTGACTAACCGTTGTCGAAGTTTCAAGTTTAGATTATCATCGCAGAATACGCTTCTCATTTTATTAAAAGCCGCACGAGATGTTTTGATTCTGCACTTGACTTCGGTTTCTGGGTCGAGGTCTTCCACTAGGACTTCCACTCTTCTAACCAACCAGACAAAAATTAATAAAGGAAGTTACATGGTCACAAAAAACATTGAGACACAGAGGAACCTCGGTTTATAAACTTAAAATCCAGAATGCTGTTAGAAAACTGAATAAATGTTTCACATAAGAAATAATGTATATTGAACTAATCCGTTCCAGACCCACAAAAATACACAGCGCGGCAACACAATAGATAAAATAAAATAAAATTGAACTGCATTTTATCTGTAATGAGGAGAGCTGATGGCGTAAGTGGAAGGTGGTCAGTAGGTTGAGAGGAGGAGAGATGTTATTGTGTGGACAGGAAGTCGCCTTGCATAAAAATGTCTGGTGACTGTCCTTCTGTGGTTCATTCTCTTCTCCATCTCATTAAAAACCTGTCCAATGAGGTTTGTTTCCCCCTGCATTTTAAAAATTTTCTGAAGTGAGACATGGCACTGTCATTGAAAATGTATGTTCGAGAACCGAATTAAAACATTATGTTCGAGGACTGAATTGTTCAACATGGAGACATTGGAGAATCAAGATGTCACTGTTCACCTACAAAATTCATGAATAATATACATGGTAAAAATAAATGTGAGATATCATTAATCAAAGGGAAAAGATGGTGGAGAGGAAAGCAGGAATGGTGAAGAGGAAAGCAGCAATAGCAGGAATGGCGGAGAGGAAAGCAGCAATAGCAGGAATGGTGGAGAGGAAAGCAGCAATAGTAGGAATAGTAGAGGGGAAAGTAGCAAAAGCAGGAATGGTGGAGAGGAAAGCAGGAATGGTAAAGAGGAATGCACCAATAGCAGGAGTGGGGGAGAGGAAAGCAGCAATAGCAGGAATGGTGGAGAGGAAAGCAGGAATGGTGAAGAGGAACGCAGCAATAGCAGGAGTGGTGAAGAGTAAAGCAGCAATAGCAGGAATGGTGGAGAGGAAAGCAGAAATGGTGAAGAGGAATGCACCAATAGCAGGAGTGGGGGAGAGGAAAGCAGCAATAGTAGGAATGGTGGAGGAAAGCAGGAATGGTGAAGAGGAATGCACCAATAACAGGAGTGGGGGAGAGGAAAGCAGCAATAGTAGGAATGGTGGAGAGGAAAGCAGGAATGGTGAAGAGGAATGCACCAATAGCAGGAGTGGGGGAGAGGAAAGCAGCAATAGCAGGAATGGTGGAGAGGAAAGCAGGAATGGGGAAGAGGAACGCAGCAATAGCAGGAGCGGTGAAGAGGAAAGCAGCAATAGCAGGAATAGTGGAGAGGAAAGCAGCAATAGCAGGAATGGTGGAGAGGAAAGCAGCAATAGCAGGAGTGGTGAAGAGGAAAGCAGGCATAGCAGGAATGGTGGAGAGGAAAGCAGGAATGGGGAAGAGGAACGCAGCAATAGCAGGAGCGGTGAAGAGGAAAGCAGCAATAGCAGGAATAGTGGAGAGGAAAGCAGGAATGGGGAAGAGGAACGCAGCAATAGCAGGAGCGGTGAAGAGGAAAGCAGCAATAGCAGGAATAGTGGAGAGGAAAGCAGGAATGGGGAAGAGGAACGCAGCAATAGCAGGAGCGGTGAAGAGGAAAGCAGCAATAGCAGGAATAGTGGAGAGGAAAGCAGGAATGGGGAAGAGGAACGCAGCAATAGCAGGAGCGGTGAAGAGGAAAGCAGCAATAGCAGGAATGGTGGAGAGGAAAGCAGCAATAGCAGGAGCGGTGAAGAGGAAAGCAGCAATAGCAGGAATGGTGGAGAGGAAAGCAGCAATAGCAGGAGCGGTGAAGAGGAAAGCAGCAATAGCAGGAATGGTGGAGAGGAAAGCAGCAATAGCAGGAATGGTGGAGAGGAAAGCAGCAATAGCAGGAGTGGTGAAGAGGAAAGCAGGAATAGCAGGAATGGTGGAGAGGAAAGCAGGAATGGGGAAGAGGAACGCAGCAATAGCAGGAGCGGTGAAGAGGAAAGCAGCAATAGCAGGAATAGTGGAGAGGAAAGCAGGAATGGGGAAGAGGAACGCAGCAATAGCAGGAGCGGTGAAGAGGAAAGCAGCAATAGCAGGAATAGTGGAGAGGAAAGCAGGAATGGGGAAGAGGAACGCAGCAATAGCAGGAGCGGTGAAGAGGAAAGCAGCAATAGCAGGAATGGTGGAGAGGAAAGCAGCAATAGCAGGAGCGGTGAAGAGGAAAGCAGCAATAGCAGGAATGGTGGAGAGGAAAGCAGCAATAGCAGGAGCGGTGAAGAGGAAAGCAGCAATAGCAGGAATGGTGGAGAGGAAAGCAGCAATAGCAGGAATGGTGGAGAGGAAAGCAGCAATAGCAGGAGTGGTGAAGAGGAAAGCAGGAATAGCAGGAATGGTGGAGAGGAAAGCAGGAATGGGGAAGAGGAACGCAGCAATAGCAGGAGCGGTGAAGAGGAAAGCAGCAATAGCAGGAATAGTGGAGAGGAAAGCAGGAATGGGGAAGAGGAACGCAGCAATAGCAGGAGCGGTGAAGAGGAAAGCAGCAATAGCAGGAATGGTGGAGAGGAAAGCAGGAATGGGGAAGAGGAACGCAGCAATAGCAGGAGCGGTGAAGAGGAAAGCAGCAATAGCAGGAATAGTGGAGAGGAAAGCAGGAATGGGGAAGAGGAACGCAGCAATAGCAGGAGCGGTGAAGAGGAAAGCAGCAATAGCAGGAATGGTGGAGAGGAAAGCAGGAATGGGGAAGAGGAACGCAGCAATAGCAGGAGCGGTGAAGAGGAAAGCAGGAATAGCAGGAATAGTGGAGAGGAAAGCAGCAATAGCAGGAATGGTGGAGAGGAAAGCAGCAATAGCAGGAATGGTGGAGAGGATAGCAGTAATATCAGGAATGGTGGAGCGGAAATCAACAATACGAGGAATGGTGGAGAGGAAAGTAGCAAGATCAGGAATGGTGGAGATAAAAACAACAATAGCAAGAATGGTGGAAAGGAAAGTAGCAATAGTAGGAATGAAACATGTTATATTACTGACTAGAAATCAAAAGATTTTTCAGTCACTTTTTAAAACGTGCTAATGACACAGGGAGTCTAACAATAGTTTGTAACTGGAGAGTGTCACTGCAACAACAGTAAAGGACGACGTAAAAAGAGCGATCAACTGGGAAAGCGAATAAACAACCTCTGTTTGAGCATAGCGCAAGTCCATGATCGGAAAGACGCTGAATATCTTACTATAAATAAAGGTTATAGAGACGATTTTGGTAAAAAGTATGTTATGTATGAGTGAACTCAGAGAAACTGGAGCAGATTGATGGGTTCTGTTATCTGTGCAGTGTGTTAACGTGTGATGGGGGAGTTGGAAGGGACATTGGAAGATGGGTAGCGACAGGGGAACAAAATAAACGGAATAATGTTATACACAACAACGGCGCAATATCAACAGTAACAAATACGAAAATACATAAGTGTGTTGGTGTCCATCTTGATATGAAGAAAGGAACTTTCAGATGGTTTGGACACGTGGAGAAAATGAATGACTAGGCAAATATACAAGTCAGAAGTGCAAGGTGTGGATCGAAGACGGTGGCTGAACCGAGTGGACCAGATTAAAAAAAAAAATGTGAGAAGAATGAATAATAGAAGATTAAGTATGACGAGATGTATGAATGAAGAGGAGGTGAAAGTTGTGTGTGCTTAGATAGACAAGTTCGGAGATCTGTTTTCTCTGCCTATGTGAATTTCTCGGTGTCTTTCTTTATAGTAAGATCTTTTTCGATATATAATACAAATAGGTTACATGGTTTCTTTGGGCTTCAGATTGCTATACAATGAGGTGTAAAATTAACATAGAGCGCGGGGCTGCGGACTGACCTGGATAACGGTGTTTATGGTATCCTTGTGTTCCTGATGGCACGTATAGGATGATAATGACTAGCAGGAAGACTTTATACGAGTATAAAACAATCACATAGAGAGATCATTATACGATAGAAAAGGGTTAATGTGGTGTACTCACATTGAGGTATCTGCCTAGGTTGCCCTGCACTTTGGCGTCCATGATGTAGCAGGCCTCGTCCTTGCCGAAGAAGCCACGCACTGATCTGCAACAGGAAAATACACACATCTTATCATTGTGGGCACTATTGGATACCTCCAAGGTTTACAGGCGGAAGAACTCTTGGTCTTGATGGAGCTCGCTCCGTTGGATCTGGAGGTCTAGCATTATGCTGCGATTATTCATCTCGGTGAGGGTAAGCCCGCAAGGATAGACAACATCCACCTTCGCCCTTTGCCATATAATGCACATAACTCCTTACATGATTTTTAAAACCTGCCTAGAGGCCCAGTTGGCAACATGGATAGTTTTCATTCTCCGTGGGAAGACAGACATTCAAATGTATTCCTTGCTTTCGGAGCGCGCATAGGTTATTTAATGACAAACTTTTTAGCTTCAATATTGTCCCTTTACCCTGTTCCAATCCGCAGAACACATTTATGGTACTGCAATGATAATCCCTTTACCCTGTTCCAATCCGCAGATCACATTTTGTGGTACTGCAATGATAATCCCTTTACCCTGTTCCAATCCGCAGATCACATTTTGTGGTACTGCAATGATAATCCCTTTACCCTGTTCCAATCCGCAGATCACATTTTGTGGTACCGCAATGATAATTCCTTTACCCTGTTCCAATCCGCAGATCACATTTTGTGGTACCGCAATGATAATCCCTTTACCCTGTTCCAATCCGCAGATCACATTTATGGTACTGCAATGATAATCCCTTTACACTGTTCCAATCCGCAGATCACATTTTGTGGTACTGCAATGATAATCCCTTTACCCTGTTCCAATCCGCAGATCACATTTTGTGGTACTGCAATGACAATTGAGTCAATAATTTCCAAAGGGATCTCCACCCAGTCTTAGATAGATTAATGTAGGTAGTGGAAAGTGTGTTATTTTCTTGTGGAAAGTAGATACTGTGGTGTTATTTTCTAGTGGATAGTGGAACAAATATTATTTTCTAGTGGATAGAGGAAAATGTTATTTTCTAGTGAATAGTGGAAAATGTTTTTTTTTTTGTTTCAATACATTTTCATCTTATTGCCAGGCGGCAATCTCTTCCAACCAACCATCTAATGGATAGTAGAAAATGTGCTATTTTCTAGTGGATAGTGGAAAACGTATTTTCATTTATTTATTGCAAATACAATCTGGCGGGTTTATTACCAGGCGGCAATCTCTTCCAACCAACCATCTAATGGATAGTAGAAAATGTGTTATTTTCTAGTGGATAGTGGAAAATGTGTTTTCCTTTTGGACTTGATGACTTTCACAGAACAGTTTCACAATAAAAATTCTGACCTGTTTCAGTGCATGAAAGCATTATCAAACCGCATTAGGTAAAAACACGACTACCATTAACCGAAACACTGCTACTTTCTTTTGTTTCTACCGTTCAGCTTAGTCTCTGGAATAGCTCGTACAGCCAGGACACGGTATAAAGCTTATTAATTATTTTGTAGAATGACTGACCTGTGTTTGGGCACATATTCATCGTCATTAAGTCCCTCAGGAGCGGCAAAACGTGACGGTTCTCGCATGTCTGAAACACGTACAACATAGGTTCAAAAGAAAAATTGTGTTTATTTTATTTTATTAAATTAAATCGATAAATTAAGTAATTTTTTTTCGTTCGTAAATCAAACTCATAAGTTAAAAAATTATTTTATTTCTTTCACAAATACACACATATGTATTACCACGCCGTCTCTCTTTCGGGGTAGGCAGAGAAGAGAGCGCGCCAGACTTTCATATCGCCACACACATTACTTGTTATTATTATTGAATGAGACAAACCACAATACATACATGCCATCGCGTTGTCTCACTGTCGGGGTAGGCAGAGAAGAGAGCGCGCCAGACTTTCATATCGCGACACACTTTACTTGTTATTATTATTGAATGAGACAAACCACAATACATACATGCCATCGCGTTGTCTCTCTTTCGGGGTAGGCAGAGAAGAGAGCGCGCCAGACTTTCATATCGCGACACACTTTACTTGTTATTATTATTGAATGAGACAAACCACAATACATACATGCCATCGCGTTGTCTCTCTTTCGGGGTAGGCAGAGAAGAGAGCGCGCCAGACTTTCATATCGCGACACACATTACTTGTTATTATTATTGAATGAGACAAACCACAATACATACATGCCATCGCGTTGTCTCACTGTCGGAGTAGGCAAAGAACAGAGGGCCAGACTTTCCTATCGCGATACACATCTTTCGCCTTTTCTACATCCATACACCTTCTCATACGATTTCTTTGACTATTTACATTTCCTTCTTTCAAAATACTATTCGCTTGATCTAACCATATTTCCCATGGTCTTCCTCTACCATGGTCTTCACTTACATTTGCACTGTTTATTTGTTTTGCCAGTTTTTCTTCATTCATTCGTTCCACATGTCCAAACCATCTCAGCGTGCTCTTCTTGATCTTACTTAATACGTCAGCTTTAAGTTAACATTCATCCCTAATCACATCATTCCGTATTCCGTCATACATTGTCATACCATATATTCTTCTAAGACCATGCATTTCTACAGCATTTATTTGGCTTTTTGTTCCACGTCCACGTTTCACTCCCATATATCAAAGTTGGCACTAAAATACTGTCCGATTTGAGAATGTATTTGTTTTAGTGGCTCATTGACTTTGTTTCCTATCGCTACACGCTGTTCTATATCCCTCGTAACTCACATCCTCTGAGAAATTCCTTTACGTCACCTAAATATATTAATATATTCTAAATGAAGCCTCCACTTACTCTCTTCGTCATCGCTAATGGTGATGAACTCGTCTACGACAGGCGCCACCCCCTCTATACAGTCCGAGTCCTTACTCTGCCTCTCCTCTCGCCTCTCTTTCTCCTTCTTCTCCTGCTCCTTCTCTTTCTCCTCTTTCCTCTCCTTCTCCCTCCTTTCCATTTCCTTTTCTTTCTCTTTCTCCTTGTCTCCATCCTTTTCCCCGCGCTTTTTCCTCAGCTGGCGTCTCGTGGTCATACGAGTACTGTTGAAAAGAAAATAAGTTAGTCCTAAAACCTTCTTCACTATCAGAATTGAGATAGAATTGAATTGAAGTTCTGAGTTATCAAAAATATTTCTCCGTTATTGAGTAACACTTTTTCGATTATTGAAAATATTTTTTTGTTATTAGTCTACATTTTCTTGGTTGTTGTAAATATTTCTTTGATTTAAACAACATTTTCAAGGTTATTGAAAATATTTTTTTGTTATTAGTCTACATTTTCTTGGTTGTTGAAAATATTTCTTTGATTTAAACAACATTTTCAAGGTTATTGAAAATATTTTTTTGTTATTAGTCTACATTTTCTTGGTTGTTGAAAATATTTCTTTGATTTAAACAACATTTTCAAGGTTATTGAAAATATTTTTTTGTTATTAGTCTACATTTTCTTGGTTGTTGTAAATATTTCTTTGATTTAAACAACATTTTCAAGGTTATTGAAAATATTTTTTTGTTATTAGTCTACATTTTCTTGGTTGTTGAAAATATTTCTTTGATTTAAACAACATTTTCAAGGTTATTGAAAATATTTTTTTGTTATTAGTCTACATTTTCTTGGTTGTTGAAAATATTTCTTTGATTTAAACAACATTTTCAAGGTTATTGAAAATATTTTTTTGTTATTAGTCTACATTTTCTTGGTTGTTGAAAATATTTCTTTGATTTAAACAACATTTTTAAGGTTATGGAAAATATTTTTTTGTTATTAGTCTACATTTTCTTGGTTGTTGAAAATATTTCTTTGATTTAAACAACATTTTCAAGGTCATTGAAAATATTTCTCGGTTATTGAAAATACTTTTTTGTTACTAGGCAACATTTTCTGCGTAAATGAAAATATTTCTCCGTTATTAAGTAACATTTGTTCCTTAATTTTAAATGTTTAACTGTTATTAACCCTTTTAATCCCACGGGGCCGATTATCGCCCCCAACTGGTGTATGCGAAAAATCCCACGGGGCCGATCATCGACCTCAAAGTTTTCACAAGTTTTTAAGTTGAATAAAAAAAATTTAAATATATTTTTTTATGAAATATGAAAATTACTTATTATAATATACACTCTACAGGGAGGTCTCCACAAAAAAATTTGATTTTAAAACTAAATATTAACTGAGATAAAAAATTAAATATAAACTACTGTTTTTTTGCCAAGAAATACTTAGGATTTTTCGCACATTTTATGCAAAATAGGCTGGGATTAAAAGGGTTTAGCAACGTTTTTTTCCATAATTGAAAATTTTTCCCAGTTATCAAGCGATGTTTTCTCCGTAATTGAAAATATTTCCCTTTTATCAAGCAATGTTTTCTCCGTAATTGAAAATATTTCCCTTTTATCAAGCGATGTTTTCTCCATATTTGAAAATATTTCCCTTTTATCAAGCGATGTTTTCTCCATATTTGAAAATATTTCCCTTTTATCAAGCGATGTTTTCTCCTTATTTGAAAATATTTCCCTTTTATCAAGCGATGTTTTCTCCATATTTGAAAATATTTCCCTTTTATCAAGCGATGTTTTCTCCATATTTGAAAATATTTCCTTTTTATCAAGCGATGTTTTCTCCGTAATTGAAAATATTTCCCAGTTATCAAGCGATGTTTTCTCCATATTTGAAAATATTTCCCAATTATTCGGTAACATTTAAAATATTTCCCTGTTATTAAGCCCATTTTCCTCTTGCAGTTAAGCGTTATAAAAAAAATGCTTATTGTGAAGATAGCTTACTCGTCACTGTCGCTTGGTTTCCCCTTGGGAATGTAGGTGGTGGGCTGGAACTCCTCGTCGGACTCTCCGTGGGCGCCAGTCTTACCGTCCCGGTGCATCGGCGCAGCCTTGCCCTCTCCATCAGACCCATCAGACTGGAACATTATTATAGACAGGGATTAAGGGTGAGAAACATGGATGGGGGTAAAAACTGAAACATATTTAAAAACTGAAGACACATCGAAAAGTTTGAGAGATAAAGAAAGAACCAGAAGAAAATGAAAAAAAAAAAACAAGAACAAATAAAAAGGAATAAAAGCTATTGATGGAACAAAAGCACACAAATGAATACCAGCGGTACCTTTTCATCAAAGTCTTTGTCTTCCTCAGGCACGTCCGACTCGTAGTTCTCCTTCAGCTTCTCCACCACCTCGATGTAGTCCAGCTCCGCCAGGTACTCGTCTCCTTCCGTCACGCCGTCCTGCGTCACACGAGAGACACAAAGTCAATTCTATTATCATCATTATAACCAGGCAGCACATACCAGGTCTGTAAATATGAAACCGGAATTTGCTCATAGATGGCTCTAGTTGTCAATGTAGTGACTGTCAAACCGCGTCATTGGCGCCTTTTGCTTGTGTTTACATTTGTCAAAGACTTTTAACTCGCAACAATACAAGTTAAATACAACTACATATGTTTTCATAGCGTTGAACATGACTGTTTTTGTGCCTGAAAACTACGATTTGCGGACAGCATTGATTTTCTGTTACCATTTGAAGAAAACTGCTGCAGAATCGCATCGAATGTTTGTCGAAGCTTACGGTGAGCATGCTCTTGGTAAATCACAGTGCTTTGAGTGGTTTAAGAAATTCAAAAGTGGCGATTTTGACGCGAGAAACGAAGTACGTGGAAGACCACCGAGAAAGTTTGAAGACGCCGAATTGCGAGCATTTTTGGATGAGGATGATGCTCAAACGCAACAACAACTCGCAGATCAATTAAGTGTGACACGAGAAGCCGTCTCCATACGTTTGAAAGCCATGGGAAAGATCCAGAAGATGGGAAAATGGGTTCCACGTGAACTGAATGAAAACGGAAAGTGACAGCAGGAAAACTGTAAAACCACTTGCGAAATGCTGCTCGCCAGGTACAAACGAAAATCATTTCTCCATCAAATTGCGACTGGCGATGAAAAATTGATGGGAAAGATCCAGAAGGTGGTAAAATGGGTTCTATATGAACTGAATGAAAGACAGCAGGAACACCGAAAAACCATTTCGGAAATGCTGCTCGACAGGTACAAAAAAAATCATTTCTCCATCGAATTATGACTGGCGATTAAAAATGGATATATTTCGAGAATCCTAAGCGTAAAAGATCATGGGTAACTCCAAGCTAACCAGCGACATCGACTGCAAGGCCAAATCGCTATGGACGGAAGACAATGCTCTGTGTTTGGTGGGATCAGAAGGGTGTTATCTATTATGAGCTGCTAAAACCTGGCGAAACCGTTAATACTGAACGCTACCGACAACAAATGATGGATTTGAACCGAGCATTGAGTGAAAAACGACCAGAATATCAAAAGAGGCAACACAAAGTGATTTTGCTTCATGATAATGCACCATCGCACACAGCGAAACCGGTCAAGGAAACAATTGAGGCGCTCGATTGGCAAATACTTTCGCATGTGGCTTACTCACCAGACTTGGCTCCATCCGATTAATACTTATTTGCATCGATAGGACACGCACTTGCTGAGCAGCGCTTCACTTCTTACAAAAATGGCTCG
This sequence comes from Odontocerum albicorne, assembly GCA_949825065.1. NCBI lineage: Eukaryota > Metazoa > Arthropoda > Insecta > Trichoptera > Odontoceridae > Odontocerum > Odontocerum albicorne. The sequence goes on along the minus strand of OX463866.1, from coordinate 19,344,047 downwards.
ATGATTGGTTTGCCTCAAAAGAGCAACAGTTTTTTTGGCGTGGCATCCACAAATTGCCAGAGAGATGGGAAAAATGTGTAGCTAGCGATGGGCAATACTTTGAATAAAATATTTTTACCATTTTCATACAATAAATGTGTATTTTCTATAAACAAAATCCGGTTTCATATTTACAGACCGTATGTACTCGTATGTTGTTAATATCTATATCAAGTTGACCTGTCATTTGTTCATGGAGACGAGGGGAAGTCAAGGAAACAGAACACCACTAAAACAGTACTCCTGGGTTTGTGTGTAGGAACTTGTCCAGACGTCTCATACACTGGTCCAGTGTCACAGCACTCACTGCACTATTGGGCAGTATTATCATTATAGCCAGGCAGCATGGATGCTGTTAATATCTATATCAAGTTTACCTGTCATATGTTTATGGAGTGGAAACGGCACTATGTAAATTGTCCTTTTACTATAAGGATTATATATTTTCACAAGGTTTTATAGCGTATCAAGAATACTAGGTTAGTCAAAGAGTTTTGAAAGCGGAAATGAAAATACATTTTTTTTGGGGGGAAATCACTTTTATTGCTCAGTATAGTCTCCCATAAGATCAATACACTTGGTCCAACGATCTTCCAACTTTGTTGTCCCATCACGGAAGTGACTTTCTGGAAGGCCTGCAAAATACCTGCCTGGTTCACACCACTCCTTAGCCTCTTGTTTTGATTCAGGATCATGGTGGTAGACCCGAGTCTCATCCATAGTGATGAATCGACGCAGAAAATCCTTTTTATCCTTTCGAAATTGCTCCAAATGTTGCTCAGAAAGTCGCATTCGAACGTGTTTTTTTTTTGTTGCATTGTTAGCAAATGAGGCACCCATTGTGCGCACAGTTTTTTGAAACCCAAAACTTCAGCCAAAATATGCCATGTTGTTCCATGTGAGATGCCTATGTGTCAGCTATCACATCCACAGTCGATCGATGATCTTCCAAAACCATATCCTGTATTTTCGCTATGATTTCTGGTGTTGATGCACTTTTTGGACGTCCTGAGCTTGGATCGTCTTCAACGCTTGTACGGCCACGCTTAAACTCCAAAACCCATCGGTGAACGGTTGGAAATGAAGGAGAAGACTCCTTTAATACTTTCACCATCTTTGCATGGATCTCAGTAGCCGATAATCCTTCCAAAACAAAGAATTTAATCACTGCACGATATTCGGATTTTTCCATTGTTAAAAAATACACTGACACGTCAACTTCAAATGGCTTGTAAACAAAGAATGAATGACAGATCAAAATGAAATTTTGAGTACGTTCTTATGAAAGATGAAATATTAAAATGGCGTAGAAATTTTGGTTTTCTACTGCTCCATAGATGTCGCTTTCAAAACTTTTTGACTAACCTATTATGGTATAAATGGAGCTATCGAATGGTATGCCACTTGACACTGTCCTCTTATTACACTTTCATTGTATACCGTACAACCTGGTGGGCTTATTGCCATGTTCTGCCCTTTTCCAGCACAGAAAAATGTATACTTCTTACTAAATGTGCGATACAAATTTGCAACCCTTGTGTTGGATTTGTTTTCCGTTGGAATCAAAATTTAAACATTAAAAATATCCAACCAAACCAGACATTTTACATGAGATTAAGTGTATTGTATTACACTTTCATTGTATACAGTACAGCCTGGCGGGTTTATTGCCATGTAGCAATCTCTTCCAACCAAATAGAAAGATGTTATAAACACGCCTAAAGTGAAAACCAAACTGGAATTTTTTATAAAAAATATAGGTTCCGGCCGGATTTGAATCTGCAACCTCCAGTTTGGGAGACATGCATCTGACCAACTAGGTCGCGGAGGTCATCATAACTTAGTGCGACCTTCCAACATAAAAAGGCTCCCCGACCCTGGAATAGATCCTTTTGAAGAATACAGGTTTATTGCTGACCCTCTTGTACGAGGGTTGCTACTTAAGTTTTGAGATATGGCAACACCAGTGTAGATACGTCAAATCTGACATCGGCATCGTAAAGTTTGACGTTTTTAATGGTATACGTGTTCAGAAAGTTTTGTCATACGAGTGCTATTTGTGTTGTTTACAGTGACTTGAAAAATTCATCTCGGCCAAAAATGGAATTAAATCGTGAACATATGAGCCAGAAACTAAACAGCACTCGACTCTATGGGTCTTTCAAGACGAGCTAAATCCAACAAAAGTTGTTCGCGTTCACGAAGCACTTCGAAGCAAATGGTGGCTTGTTTCTTCGGTATAAATGGTCATGTCGCAACAGTGCCTTTAGTGGAACGTCGTACGGTCAATTCTGAATGGTACACCACCACTTGTTTGCCAGAAGTATTCGGAGAAATGAGGAAAACCAACCGCCGAAGACGGATCATTCTCCACCACGACAATGCGAGCTCTCGCACATCGGCTCAAGCAAGTGACTTTTTGAGCACTCAAAACATTGAATTGATGGGTCATCCGCCGTACAGCCCTGATTTGACACCCAATGACGTCTTTTTATTCCCGAACATCAAAAATAAATTGCGTGGTCAACGTTATTCAACGCCTGAAGAAGCGGTTGATGCGTTCAAAACGCATGTTTTAAAGGTACCTCATTCGGAGTGGAAAAAGTGCTTCGAAAATTGGTTCAAACGCATGCAAAAGTGTATTGATCTTCATGGAGAGTATTTTGAAAAACAATAAAGCCATTTTTGATGATAAATATTTGTTCTTACTTGTCTATCTCAAAACTTAAGTAGCAACGCTCGTATTTGTACGTAATTTGAGAGATATCTTCTCTCTATGCCTTGGTAATTTAGCGGATATACTCACAACATTAGCGACCGCATCAGTCAACAGATTCCCAGCATAGATGCAGAGGAAAGTACCCCTGGACACGTCGTTCAATGCTCGGATTCCCCATCCCCGGTTGAAGGTCTTGAACACCTGCAAACGTAAAACGTACATCACTTGTTTGTATTATTCTTGCATAACCTGCAAACGTAAAACGTACATCACTTGTTTGTATTATTCTTGCATAACCTGCAAACGTAAAACGTACATCACTTGTTTGTATTATTCTTGCATAACCTGCAAACGTAAAACGTACATCACTTGTTTGTATTATTCTTGCATAACCTGCAAACGTAAAACGTACATCACTTGTTTGTATTATTCTTGCATAACCTGCAAACGTAAAACGTACATCACTTGTTTGTATTATTCTTGCATAACCTGCAAACGTAAAACGTACATCACTTGTTTGTATTATTCTTGCATAACCTGCAAACGTAAAACGTACATCACTTGTTTGTATTATTCTTGCATAACCTGCAAACGTAAAACGTACATCACTTGTTTGTATTATTCTTGCATAACCTGCAAACGTAAAACGTACATCACTTGTTTGTATTATTCTTGCATAATAGAAAAAAACACAATCTATACTCGTACATGACATCACGTCGTTACCCCGTCAAAGCAGACAGAGGACTAAATTTTCCTATCGTGACACATATCTTTCGCCTCTAATTCATCCATACTTCTTCTCATACAGTTCTTACGTTTCTCTGACTTTTTACATTTCCTTCTTTCAACATATCATTCACTCGATCCAACCATACTTTCTTTGGTTTTTCTCTACGAGCGAGCGATAATATGATATACTTTTGCATTTTGATGCATTAAAATATCAGGTGTACAAATAAGCCGCCGCCGTTTGACAAAAGTTGGCGCAACTAGTAAGTTATGGTTAAAATTGTCAGATGTAAAACATCATTGTCGTAAGATTGGACATTATCAATAACATAAATTTGAAATATTAGTGAATTTTTATCAGTATAATATATTCTTTTGTGTGCGAAAATGTCAAGTTTTGAGCCGAATAAGCGTAATTTGCGGGAACTTTTGATTTACTTCTTCAATTTGAAGAAATCTGCAGCTAAGGCGCATCGATTGCTTGTAGAAGCATATGGTAAGGCTTTCAAAAGTGGTTTCAAAAGTTTAAGAACGGTGAATTTGACATCGAAGACAAAGAACGTAGCGGAAGGCCGAAAGTGTATGAAGACGCGGAATTGGAAGTATTATTGGATCAAGATTCGTGCCAAATGCAAGAAGCACTTGCACTTACATTAGGAGTGACTCAACAAGCAATTTCACATCGGTTGAAATCATTGGGAATGATTCAAAAACAAGGAAATTGGGTTCCACATGAACGCCGATTTTCCACATGCGAAATGCTGCTAGCCAGGCATAAACTAAAAGATTTTCTGCACCATATAGTCACTGGTGATGAACAATGGATCCACTATGATAATCCAAAAAGGAAGAAATCATGGGCACCCCTGGCCATGCTTCAACATCTACGGCTAAGCCAAATATTAATGGAGAAAAAACTCTTATTGTGTATTTGGTGGGATCAGCTTGGTGTCGTGTATTATGAGTTGCTCAAACCGAACGAAACCATTGCTGGGACTGTCTACCGAACACAATTGATGAGATTAATTCGAGCACTCGAGGAAAAACGCGCCCACTACTACTCCAGGCACGACAAAATTATTCTCCTGCATGATAATGCTCGTCCACATGTTGCGGCGCCGGTCTAAACCTATTTGGAAACACTCAATTGGGAAGTTTTACCCCACCCGCCATATTCACCAGACATTGCTCCTTCTGATTTCCACTTGTTTCGATCGATGACGCATGGCCTGTCTGCGCAGCACTTCACATCATATGAAGACACCAGAAATTGGGTCGATTCGTGGATAGCCTCAAAAGATGAAGCATTCTTCCGACGCGGTATCCGTATGCTGCCAGAAAGATGGAAAAGTAGTGGCAAGCGATGGGCAATACTTGGAATAAAACATGAGGTTCCGTTATTTCACAATAAATGCCCAATTTTTGATAAAAAAATGGCGGAAACTTATTTGTACACCTAATATAATTTATGATTCTGACTCCACTCAGAAACGTTCTTGAGAACTGACCGTAGGTCTAAGCAGTCAGCAGAGGAAGATTTTGAGGTCATCAGCAAAAAGAAGAAATATGGTGTTTATAGTTAAGGCATTAATGTTGTGGAGGTTTAAAGACATTGTAATTTATTTTTAACAAACACTGTTTATTCCACTTTTTTATGACGGTATAACCCTACCGGTTTCAAGGCTTTCACCTCATCTTCAGGGGAGCGCAAACAAGACTAAATGCTGTTCGAACTGGCACCGATATAGACACTTCAACGGTTGGAGTGGGGGGGGGGGGGGGGTTGTGGGGGTGAGAGGAAGGCTAGGTATAATTTCGGCCAAGAGCGGGGAGATTTTGGGGAAATAACTATTCAACAGATGCTCTGATCGGTATTCTAAAATGGCTAATCATTGTCACCGTGAGAATCATACTTTTTCTATCGATGATGCCAAATTCTTACATATTAGCGGCAACGAATTCTTACATACTAGGGCCTCTAATCTGTCCAATAAATTGAAACAGATTAGAGGCCCTAGAAATTTCTAAGTCAGTATACTGATCGGAGCATCTGTTGAATAGTTATTTCCCCAAAATCTCCCCGCTCTTGGCCGAAATTATACCTAGCCTTCCTCTCACCCCCACAACCCCCCCCCTGCCTCCAACCGTTGAAGCGTCTATATCGGTGCCAGTTTGAACAGCATTTAGTCTTGTTTGCGCTCCCCTGAAGATGAGGTGTACACCTTGAAACCGGTAGGGTTATACCGTCATAAAAAAGTGGAATAAACAGTGTTTGTTAAAAATAAATTACAAGAAGAAATATGGATTTTTGTATAACTCTACCTATATCATTGATAAAGATAAGAAATAAGATAGGTCCAAGATTAGATCCCTGGGGAACACCTGACTAATCTGTGGTGAAATCATTTTATACTTATTTTATATTTATCCTTATGTAATACTTATCTTATAATTACCCTTATCTATAACTTATCTTATAAATAAAATGATTAAGTCTAAATATAAATATAAAATAATGACAACAGGAACAATAACAAAGCTTTCCTGTGAAGTGACTCGGTTATAAAGGGTCTTTCAGATTGAGGGGTTTCTTTAATTCAAATTTTTTTAATTCTTGAATAAAACACACAATTTGCTTGACATTCAAACACAAAAAACAATATCCGTCAAATGTCCACATCTTGCAGCTCCACAGATGTCCACTCTTTCGTCAAAATTTTCGATGACATTTTGGCATAATTGCGGTTCTAACTCACCAATAACGCGAATAATTTCATCCTTCGGCTCAACAATTGATCGGGGATCATTCTTATAGACCTGGCTTTTCACGTAACCCCAGAGAAAATAGTCCAACGGTGTCAGTTCACATGATCTTGGTGGGCAATTAACATCACAGTTTCTGGACATTACAATACATAAAATAATTATCAATTTGAACGCGTTGTTGTATTGTATACGACTCCATTTTTATAAATGTCATACATTACAATTCTCAAATGTCACAAGACCCTGGCAAGTTCACGACTCCATCTGTGTTTTATCCAAGAATTTAAAAAAAACGCTCAATTTGAAAGACCCTTTACTTATCCTTATCAGATAAAGCATACCAGTTATGATATGACACTTTATGAAACAGCTGATCTACAAATTTATGAGGAATATCATTAACCCGCTTACCTGTAGCTTGAGTTGTAGAGGATGCTGCACCACCCTATTGAGGCACGTGGCCGCACATTTACATCTGAAAAAATCCAAGACAGAGAGATTAAGACATCCACAGTCTTCGGTTCAGTTGGATCCCACCACCCGCCGTACTATTATTAGAAGATCCAGATTTTCTTTATGGAGACTGGTTCGATGGTGACATACCTGAGTACGAAAACTATAGCGGCAAAGATAGACTTAAGGTATAGTTTGCTGCAGCATACACCATTGACCTGTGTGTATAGGGGTTAGATTGCTGAGAGAAGTTCCACATCAAGATCTTCTCATATCAATCAATACACCCTTTAAAGGTCCACAAGGGAGCATAGGGAGGCCACCAATCTTCTCCATTCAGAGCGGTTTTGGGCAGTGTTGGTAATCTACCTCTACGACATTCCACAACGCTCTGACTTCCTTGTCATAGGAACGGTACACCGTGAGAGAGGGTCTTCCAGTTCGTCGAGACCCCAATGGACAGAATAACAGCGCTCTTCTCGGCCAACTATCATCGGGCATTCTCAGAACATGTCCCAGCCAGGACCACCACCTCTCCCGAATTACAGAGATGACAGACCCCTGCCGGGTGCGTCGGCGTACAGCGTAGTTTGTTATGTGGTCATACCACCTGACTCCCAATATCCTCCTGAGACACCTGTTTTTAATACTAAGTATCTTGCGCTCTTGAGCCTTGGTGAAACGCCAAGATTCACAGCCGTACAGGAGAATCGTGATGACACATGCGTTAAGCTTCTCATATAGCAACACATAAACATCTTTTCTAACTTCCCCGTGTTGGCAGACCCACGCATCTTGAGATGGCTTCCTGCATTGCTCGTCTCTTGATATTGAAAAGGTTGTATCCTACACTGAGAAGCGTCAGAGGTTCAAGTATCTTCATGACGTCAAAGGAGAATAAAAATGACTCGCAGTATACGTTCAACAACTACTTTCCTATACGTACACTCAATTTTATTTTGTAATATTTTTGATCTGTCAATAATAGCCTGTTCGTGTCCTGAGTTGAAGTGTCCTCGAAGAGAGTTTACTCTCGAAAAGGTCCTTATTATTATTATTATTATAGTTCAGTAAATATACAAATAAAGTGGGTGGAGTTCAACCAGCCTAGCAGCATGTTGTCAGGAATTTTAAGGAAAACTTTCACAAACGTCACAAAAAAGTATCCTTTGACGCTACTATTGGGTGTTAACATAAGTTGTGTCCGTTTTTTCCCAAATGAAGAGAACAAGAGGACACCACAAAAAAAAATACAGCAAATTAGTCAATAATGTATTCTCCTTCATTATTTAATAGATGGTGGTATAGTCATGTGACTACAATTCATCTGCTCAGCCAATTCTACGGTGGTTTGAAGGGATCTTCGTGAATAATATGGTTTAAGCGGTCCTCATTGAAGTCCATTGATCGTCCGGAACGCTCCATGTCTTTCAGGTCGAAATTACCGTCTTTGAAATGCAAAAATCATCGACGAGCTGTCCTTTCATTCATAGCATCTTCACCGTACACCTCGCAAATATCACGAGCAGCTTTGGCAGCTTTATTCCCTCGATTGAACGCGAACAGAAGGAGGTGTCGAAAATGCTCACTTTCATCTACTTGACATTCCATTTTGAAGGCTTGTAATCAAATAAAATAATATATGTAACGTAAAAGCAAACACAATTATCTTGTAGAGCAGAAAATTTTCTTTCGAATGACGTATAACCTTTACCATTTTGTTTTACTTTTGGTGCTCACTTTTAAATTTGGAAAAAAAACGGACACACCTTATGAACCGATCTAAGACTGAACGGAGTTCCCTTCCGAACGATTATCTACCAAATATGATCTGGAATTGATTATTCCTATTCATATAGCATGGCATATAAAGATCATGAATGAATGATCTTCAGCACCAACTGCAAGAAGTCGGTTTAAAAATGAATATATCAAAAACCAAATATATGATGAACAGCTTTGCTACCCCAAAACCAATAAACGTAGATGGAAAGCCGCTAGAACTTGTCCAGGAATATGTGTATCTGAGCCAACTTATTTCCTTTGTAGGTGGCATATTGGAGGAAATAGCACGAAGGACAAAACTAGCGTGGAGCTCATTTGGACGTTTGAACAACATCTTCAAAAGTAACCTCCCAATATCCCTGAAGCGAAGGGTCTACAATCAGTGCATTCTTCCAGTACTAACGTATGGCTGCGAGACATGGACGCTCACAGTAAACAACCCACAAAAGCTCCAGACCGCACAAAGGGGCATGGAGAGATGCATGTTAGGATATACTAAAAGAGACCGTAAACGAAACACCTGTATTCGCAATATAACAAAGGTAGAAGACGTTATAAAGGTGTGCAAAAGAATAAAGTGGCAATGGGCAGGATGCGTAGCCAGAATGTAAGACTCCCCCCGATGGACATCCAAAATAATCCAATGGTACCTAAGAGGCATAAAGAGGCCCAGAAGAAGACCGAAGGTACGCTGGATAGATGAAATCAGGAAGCATGGCAGATCAAATAGCCCTGAATCCACCGGCTACAACGTTAACTGCTTTCTTCACGTTATGTCAAAATGACGCGTTTGCGAAAACACTGCTGTATTACTGATTGTGACGTCAAAAGAAGAATTGGTCGAAAAAGTATTTCCCTATATTCAAATCAATTATAAGAATCACGATTGGCTGAGTGAACGAGCTATTGTTGCCGCCAAGAACAAAGACGTCTACGAATTTAACAATATTATTCAGTTCCTTTTTTAATGTTTCACAATTTTATATGTTTTTGTTTTAATTTTCTTTCTTATTTTTCAGTGCAATCGATCTTTCATTTGACTTTAAATCATATCGTGAATTGACCTCTTGGAGTGATGCGATCATTTGCGAGCACCGCGATAAACGCGACAGACTGAGAGTGGCTGAGAGACGTCAAAAATATTGTATACCCACAAGCATTGTGAAATTAAACATATTAGAAACGTGTGCTTTCTCTTTTCTTTCTTTTCCATTTAACCAGACTGAGCCACAGCAACGTGTGGCCGGGTACAGCTAGTAATAAATAAATATTTCCTCTACATTTTTATTAAATTTTCCAGTATATTCCCAAATAATATAAAATATACGTTGGTCTTATTTCCTACTGCAACATGCATTTCGATATTTTAACTTTGTTAATACCTATCGAAAACATGCTTCCTAGATTATAAAATCCCTCAACATGATCTAATATATTATATTTGATTTAAATATCGAATACTAAATAAACATTTTCTCTAATTTTTCATTTAATTTGGAGTCAACTTGGGGAGACCTTCATCCAGCAGTGGATCGACAATGATGATGATGATGATATAGATCATAAGTTGCTGTTGTGTAGAAAGATTTTTAAAGATATGTAGATGGTTTGAACTGTCAACAAGTTGTGAAGCCACGTCGCGAAGGCGGTTACAGTACCTGGAGTTGCACTCGTAGATGCCGGTGGGCACGGGCTCCAACAGTCTCTTGTACTGGTACCCCACCCTGTCCCTTTGGCAGCCCACCAGCTCCGCGCCCTCCAGGGTCAGCTGCCAGCACTGACACTTGTTCCTGTCCTGGAACACATGTAACTTAATTATAGCCAAGAACAATTACATGGAAAGTATTCAATGAATATTATTTTTAATTAAAATTAATGCGTAATTATTATGCTATTATATGCTGAAAATAAAGCATGTATTAGAAGTGAATGGTGCCTTGACTGAGTGATTTAATATTTCAAAAAGGGTAAAGCGAGGATGTGTCATGTCACCCTGATTGTTTGATATTTATATAGATTCTTGTGCGAAGGAACTACAAAGGACAACGGGTGACGTCAAATGTCGGATGGAAATGTGTACGGATTGCTGTATGCTGATGATATGTTGGTATTAACGGAGAACGAGGATGAAGAACAGAGTCTGATGCATGAGAGATATAAAAAGAGAAAGATTTGAGAATGAATATTGTGAAATCCAAAGTCATGGTGATAGAAAAGTGCGAAAGAAGATATGTCAATGCCAACAGGGAACACAATGTATGTATATATGCATTAGCACATGAGACAGGCTAGTTCATGACTCCCGCGATAGCCTCTGGCGACTCCTCTCCATCCATCCCTGCACTCCGCGGCTCAATTGGCAGTTGTTATGGGTGGTCCTGTTGCGTCTCTCACTTGGTCAGTCCAACGCATTGAGATTATTTATCTTATGTCGTTCTTCCACACCTCCAGTAACCACAAACCTCTCCAAACTGTCTCCTTGGTCACGAGTGCCACAATGTGTTTATTGTATAGTAACCTTAACTGTCCCGCCACCCCTTATCTCGCCGAAAATTTTAAGCATCTTTCCAATCATGGATTAGCGCTACGCTGAAATAGAAATTGTCTATTGGCCTTTCCAGTTCACCGCTCCTTTTTTTTTACTGTCCATGCAGTGAGACTCTGGAATTAGTTACAAACCAGTATAAGACTCGCTCCGCCCTTGGCATGCTTTAAAAAGCGACTGAAAAACCTCTTAATTTCTAGTCAGTAAAATAACGTGTTTCATTCATGATTTTTATTTTCCTTTCCTCTCCACCATCCCTTCCTTTCCTTTTGATTGATGATATCTCACTTTATATGAAAAATAATGTTCGGGTGATTGTCCGTCTTTGTGGGATCCGTGGGCATATGCTCACGTATGTGTTTATGGATACTCATTTGAATGATTTATGCGACCACGTAACTTGCTTCATTTACTTTTGTCTGCTGGTTGAAAGAGATTGCCTCCTGGCCAGATTGTATTTGCAATAAAAGTGTTAAATAAATAAATAAAATGTGCCCAAAGAATCGGAGAACTCGCCGAAGGCATATTGTCGACATTCTGTAGGTGATTCTCAGTACTTGGAGAATGGAGGCGTTAGTTCGTCTTGCAGTCCATGGAGTTCGTAACATACTTCTCTAGCACCACTTAAAATATTGACTTTATTTCCTATCGCTACACGCAATCTCTGTGTATCTTTTAATCTTCTGAGAAAATGTCATAATATTTATCAGGTTACGTAAAAGATACTGTTGCGTAGTAAATAAAAAGAATTGATAATATTCAGCCTTGTCTCACACCAGCAGCGTTAGAAAGGAGAGGCGGTAATACCTGGCAGTCATCAGTACAGTCACAGCCGCAAAGGAACTCCTCGTCCAGGTTGAGGTGCACCCCCTGAGTGGGGATGCGCCGGGTGCTGTACGCGCTGAACTCCGGCAGTGTATGATCGTAGTAGTTCACGCACGGCACCGGAACGGCTTCCACGCCGTGGGATAGATCCTGGAGATATACAATTATTTTATTTTTATTACAACACATGCTTGTCTCTCGAACCGGAGGTCGCGAGTTAATCTAAGGTGGTTTGATCATGTGCTTCAGAGAGACGGCGTAATGTTAGTATGTACATTTTTGACAAACGTCATATTTAATTTTAACGAACTGCCAAACAAGATGTATTAATTACATTATTGTTAGTTTTATGTAATGTATGAGGCATATCCAGAAAGTAAGTGTACTGAATTTTTGTAGGTTACAATTTTTTTATTTAAACAAAAAAATTACGTGGTTACCGTAGTACATATGTAAGCTATTTTTCGACATAGTCGCCATTCCTCTCAATGCAGGTGGTGAAGCGGGGTATCAACTTTTTGATGCCTTCCTCGAAGTAGTTTCCCGCCAACCCCTCCGTCCACCTCCTCCTTTACCTCCTCGTTGGTTGAAAACCTTTTTCTACCTATGTGCAGCTTCAGGGAGGTAAAGAGATAGTAATCTGAAGGTGCTAGGTCAGGGGAATGCGCGAGATGGTTCAGGACATCCCATTTAAACGAGGCGAGCAGTTTCTTTGTGGCGTTGGCCGTGTGTGGTCTGGCATTGTCGTGCAGCAGGCAGACTCCCTTTGTCAGCATGCCTCTCCTCTTGTTATGAATCGCCCTCTGCAATTTTTTTAGGGTCTCACAGTATCTTGCAGAGTTGATGGTCTCCCCTTGAGGCATATATTCAATTAAAATTACACCTTGACAGTCCCAAAACACGGATGCCATGATTTTCTTGGCTGAAATTGAGGTTTTGAACTTTTTGGCGGAGGGTGAAGAGGTGTGACGCCACTGTTGACTGCCTTTTGGTTTCAGGCGTATAGTGTGCAACCCAAGTTTCGTTTCCAGTAACGATAGAGCGGAGAAATTCATCTCCATGGAGTTTGCAGCGCCTCAAAAACTCTTGCCTTTTTTACAAAATTTCGCACTTGGCGGGAGACTGGTTTGACATTTTTCACGAAACGTGTTGTCGCGTCGACACTTCTCAACGTACTGACCTCGAACCGGTCTCGTTGCGGAGCGGAAGAGTCAGGCTACACGGAAGTGTAGCTAAAATGTCGAAAATAAAATCCAACCGGTCGTGAGAGCCTCAGTACACTTACTTTCTGGATACGCCTCGTATTTACCTAAATAACTTGCTATTTATTAGAATCGAGCCTTATATTTAAGTCGATAAAATAATTAAAATTACTGAACGTCGTTACAAATATTAAACGTATTGGGGCAAATTTGTCTGCAATTTAGTGACGTCAAAAGAAGAATTGGTTGAAAAAGTACTTCCCAACATTCAAATCAATTATAAGAATCACGATTGGCTGAGTGAACGAGCTATTCTTGCCGCCAAGAACAAAGACGTCTACGAACTTAACAATATTATTCAGTTCCTTTTTTAATGTTTCGGCCGGGTACAGCTAGTATATAATAAAATAAGTAAGAATGCTTTGATGAATCGCCCCAGAGGTGGGTCGAGTGACTCCAGCAAAAGAAAGAGTAATTTTACCTTCTTGCTGACAAAGCACTTTGTGGGAACGAACTCAGCCAGGCAATGCACCCAGTGATCGAAGTCGAACAAGTCCACGCTCATCTGGGAGTGCGTGAGGCGCAGGTACAGGTGCAGCTCTTGCGAGGAGCGCAGACGGCGCCCGCACGGCGACAGGTACATGATGCTGCGCTTGCCCCGGTACTTCAGGATCAACCTACGTATAAAACACAACACACGTAACAATAATAATAAAAGGACAATTTATACAACGCCATTTAACGATAGAATTGCCATATAAAACAATGTATAGGGTGTTAACATAAGTTGTGTTAGTTTTTTTTTCAAATTTAAAAATGAGCACCAAAAGTAAAACAAAATGGTAAAGGTTTATACGTCATTCGAAAGAAAATTTTCTTCTCTACAAGATATTGTGTTTGCTTTTACGTTACATATATTATTTTATTTGATTACAAGCCTTCAAAATGGAATGTCAAGTAGACGAAAGTGAGCATTTTTGACACCTCCTTCTGTTCGCGTTCAATCGAGGGAATAAAGGTGCCAAAGCTGCTTGCGATATTTGGAAAGTGTATGGTGAAGATGCTATGAATGAAAGGACAGCTCGTCGATGGTTTTTGCATTTCAATGACGGTAATTTCGACCTGAAAGACATGGAGCGTTCCAGACGACCAGTGGACTTTGATGATGACCGCTTAAACCATATTATTCATGAAGATCCCCTTCAAACCACCGTATGATTGGCTGAGCAGATGAATTGTAGTCACATGACTGTATACCGCCATCTTAAATCAATGGGAAAAGTCCAGAAGTTCAGCACTTGGGTTCCATATGTTTTGAGTGAACTTCACTTAAAACATGTGGAACCCAAGCGCCGAACTTCTGGACTTTTCCCATTGATTTAAGATGGCGGTATACAGTCATGTGACTACAATTCATCTCCTCAGCCAATCATACGGTAGTTTGAAGAGGATCTTCATGAATAATATGGTTTAAGCGGTCCTCATCGAAGTCCACTGATCGTCCGGAACGCTCCATGTCTTTCAGGTCAAAATTACCGTATTTGACACAAAAAACCATCGACGAGCTGTCCTTTCATTCATAGCATCTTCACCGTACACTTCGCAAATATTGCAAGCAGCTTTATTCCCTCGATTGAACGCGAACAGAAGGAGGTGTCGAAAATGCTCACTTTCGTCTACTTGACATTCCATTTTGAAGGCTTGTAATCAAATAAAATAATATATGTAACGTAAAAGCAAACACAATATCTTGTAGAGCAGAAAATTTTCTTTCGAATGACGTATAACCTTTACCGTTTTGTTTTACTTTTGGTGCTCATTTTTAAATTTAAAAAAACGGACACAACTTATGTTAACACTTAATATAACAGAATAAGGAAGGAGGATATTAAGAAAGTGTGAAAATTGAAAGGAGATGATGAGTTAAGATGAAAAATGAAGCTTTGAGGTGGTTTAAGTATTTAGAAAGTGTGTCCTGGAACAAACATAACTTAATTATAGCCAGGAACAATTACGTGGAAAATATTTAATGAATATGATGTGAAATTAAAAATAATACATGGTATTATGCTATTATATGCTGAAAGTAGAGTGAATAGTGCCTTGATTGAGTGGTTTAATATTTCAAAAGGAGTGAAGCAATGATGTGTCATCATGTCACCCTGGTTGTTTGATATTTATATAGATTCATTGTATGAACTATAAAGAACAATGGGGTGTCGTTCAAATGTCGAATGGGAATCTGTACGGATTGCTATATGCTGACTTTCGATCAGCAATGTGTCCTAAGAATTAGAGGATTCATCATTGGTATATTATCGACAGTCTAGAGGCGTCAATTCACCGTGCTGTTCGTGGAATTCGTAACAGTCTTCTCCAGCACCAAATTTCAAATGCATCTATTCTACATCTCTCGTTTGCTCTCAGAGTTCAAGTCTCCCCGCGCTATACTATACATGAATATTGGGAAGACGAGAGACTAGGCACTTTTCCGTTGTGATGGCTGATTTTCAGTTTTGAAATCGCAATTCTTCTTTTCACCTCAGTCTCGCATCTTCCATTGTTGATACCCTAAGCAAATAAAGTCAGTATACACTTCTAGACTATGATTTGTATTATTAAGTGGTAGTATTTTTACTGCAGTCTAACTTGTTTTTTTTCCTGCAGTCTAACTTGTTTTTTTTTCCATTGTTGATAATAATGGAGCCTAAGTAAATAAAGTCAGTATACACATCGAGACTATGATTTGTATTATTAAGCGGTAGTTTTTTTACTGCGGTCTATTATCAATAACTTGTTTTTTTTTCCATTGTTGATAATAATGGAGCCTAAGTAAATAAAGTCAGTATACACTTCGAGACTATGATTTGTATTATTAAGTGGTAGTTTTTTTACTGTGGTCTATTATCAATAACTTGTTTTTTTTTCCATTGTTGATAATAATGGAGCCTAAGTAAATAAAGTCAGTATACACTTCGAGACCATGATTTGTATTATTAAGTGGTAGTTTTTTTACTGCGGTCTATTATCAATAACTTGTTTTTTTTTCCATTGTTGATAATAATGGAGCCTAAGTAAATAAAGTCAGTATACACTTCGAGACCATGATTTGTATTATTAAGTGGTAGTTTTTTTACTGTGGTCTATTATCAATAATTTGTTTTTTTCCATTGTTGATAATAATGGAGCCTAAGTAAATAAAGTCAGTATACACTTCGAGACTATGATTTGTATTATTAAGTGGTAGTTTTTTTACTGCAGTCTATTATCAATAACTTGTTTTTTTTTCCATTGTTGATAATAATGGAGCCTAAGTAAATAAAGTCAGTATACACTTCGAGACTATGATTTGTATTATTAAGTGGTAGTTTTTTTACTGCAGTCTATTATCAATAACTTGTTTTTTTTTCCATTGTTGATAATAATGGAGCCTAAGTAAATAAAGTCAGTATACACTTCGAGACTATGATTTGTATTATTAAGTGGTAGTTTTTTTACTGCAGTCTATTATCAATAACTTGTTTTTTTTCCATTGTTGATAATAATGGAGCCTAAGTAAATAAAGTCAGTATACACTTCGAGACTATGATTTGTATTATTAAGTGGTAGTTTTTTTACTGCGGTCTATTATCAATAACTCGTTTTTTAACCTATTGACTTATCAAAGTTCTGCTTCTCTTATAAATTAATTAATGTAAAAATATCCTCACCTCTGCCACCCGGAGAGCAGTGGTCGTGCGAGAGGATTGTACGTTCTCAACTCCCTGAGCGGGATCGCGACCCGGTTCAAGCAGTCGGACCCGCACGTGTGCGGCACCATCTTCTTGGGCTTGATCGACACCTTGGGCGAGTAGTACTGGAACAGGGACAAACGCGCTTAGTTTTTATTCATACATCATTTTTATTATAAAAAAAAAAACAATATTAAATTCGTATTTTTTATAAAAAAAAATGCACATATTCTAGATATCTGAAAGTTTAAGAGAAAAACAGGTCTCAGGTAAAAAGAAAAAGAATGAACAAGAGATCATATCGCCTGTTGAGAAACATAGTGTAAAAAATATCTACGATATCTCTATATGAGAGAGTTCGGTGTCTATCCATGCCTTTATCCTACTCAGTTCCTGCTGGGCATGCTCGGGTATAACTCCTTGAGCGTAAGAAGAGATGTGCGTCTCCTGGTATACGTTGTCAAACTCGTTCGAGGAGTTGTGATGAGCTGTCCAGCATTACTACAAAGATTAGCGTTAAATGTTCCTAACAATTACACTAGACTGCGCCGGCAAGAACTGTTCTCAATAACATACGCAAGAACGGGTCTTCCAGCCGCTATGCCTGTTGGAAGGGCCTTAACTCTTCTGAACGGGACTGCTTCGGATATTGACATATTTCATATCACATTACCAAAAGCAAAAGTAAATTTTCTTCTTAGATTGAGTGCGTTAGATGGCACTCATCAACATACCTAAATGACTGTGAATATATGTGTGTAATATGTTTGTGTGTATATACTCGTTTGTATGCATATGCATTATTTTTTATTTTATATAATTTTTTAACTTATTTTTTTTTCCTCTTTGTAACTTTTCTTCTCTTTTGATGTTTTGTATTTTCAAAGTAATTGGGCTAAGCCTGTTTTGAAAAAATAAATAAATAAATAAATAGTGGCGAAACTCCAAAAAATAAATTTTCGAGTTAAGTCTTCCAAATGGCACTAAAATGACTCATTTTTTACGTGCGTAAGTGGCGAAAGTATATTTCAACTCCTTGAAGCGTTAAGAAATAAGATAAAAAATAAATAGATTAAGTCTCAAATTGATAACAGTAAATATAGTCACTCGTGTTTCCCCGTCTCTTTAGTATCTCTGAAATGTCAAAATTTCTATTTATCGGGGCAATTCTCAATTTATTTACCGAGATATGAAACATATCGGATGTTTGAAAGTTCATTCATGATAACAACTACGACATTGAAAATTTTATCTAATTACGATAACAAAAAATTAATTATACCTAATAATATCCAATGACACAGTGAACTGAGACCGGCGTGTTTTTATCTCGTCATAGGTATACCCTCGTGAAGTCATAGGTATACCCTCGAATACTAAGCAGAAAAATGTTTGTCTTTCGAGGGGAGTAGTACAGCTCGGAGTTCGAACCGGCGACAGCACAGCGCAACCATGCACCTCACTTTCGTCGTGGACAAATACAACCTCGTTTAAAATAAGGTAAAGCAGCAATCTTTCCCAACTGACCAAAACGATATTAAAAAGGCCTTAAGAGAAAACGAGACTAGAATTCCTTTTGTTTTTTTTTTTAATTCTGTAAAACAACGGGAACGAAACCTGTAACTCCCGGATCAGAAAACAAGTGTCTTACCATCTAGTCCACGGAGGTCGTCATACAACATTCATACATCTTGTCGCGCAATATCTTCTATTACTTCTTACTTTACATTCTTTCAAAATCTGGCCCGTTTAATCTAACCACACTTTTCTCGGTCCACCTATTCCACGCGCACCTTGCACTTTTGACTTGTATATATATATTCACTTTGTCATTAATTCTTTCCACATGTCCAAACCATCTTCAAGCTTCTTTCTTCATCTTACTTAAAACATCTAATTTATCTACGCATTCATTTCTGATCTCTTCCTTCCACCTTCTTTCACACATTGAACTAGTACGATAAAATGTCTTAGTGCCTTATTGATTTTGTTTCCTATTTTGAAGTCGCAAGAAAATAACCCGATTTTTACCATTGCAAAGGAAAAAATTATAATGCAGTCAACAATTATTGTGTACAATAAATATGGTTTGAAAAATTCAATGGTGATAAAGACACTCGAAGATGGTGTCCCCTCTGGAAGACCAATGATCACCACTGATCAACGACCAAAACGAGCCTTTCATAGAGACTAACCAACATTCTACGACACAAGAGATTCCTGAATTAATGAAAATATCTAAAAACCACCATACACAAACATTTGACGCCATTTCACTTTTGAATTTTACCTAAATTTACTAAATTATTTTACGGACAATCTGATACTAGGTTAGTCAAAAAGTTTTGAAAGCGGAAATGAAAATACATTTTTTTTGGGGGGAAATCACTTTTATTGCTCAGTATAGTCTCCCATAAGATCAATCCACTTGGTCCAACGATCTTCCAACTTTGTTGTCCCATCACGGAAGTGACTTTCTGGAAGGCCTGCAAAATACTCCTCTACGACGGCTATAACCTCTTCGTTTGATGAAAAATGCTTTCCACGAAGGAATTTTTTGAGGTGTGAGAACAGCCAGAAGTCAGAGGGAGCTAAATCTGGCGAATAGGGTGGATGCTGCAACAATTCGTACCCCGATTCACTGATTTTCGCGATGGTTTTTTGAGCTGTGTGAGCAGGTGCATTGTCTTGATGAAAAATGATTTTTTTCTTCTGCAAACCGGGTCTTTTTTCACAATTTTTTTCATCCAACTGGTCCAAAAAGTCACAATAATAATCAGAGTTGATTGTCTTACCAGTTTGGAGATAATCTATCAATAAAATTCCTTTTGCATCCCAAAAAACTGACGCTAACACCTTCTTGGCCGATTTCTGGACACGAACTCGCTTCGGAGCCAAAGTGCCTGGTTCACACCACTCCTTAGCCTCTTGTTTTGATTCAAGATCATGGTGGTAGACCCAAGTCTCATCCATAGTGATGAATCGACGCAGAAAATCCTTTTTATCCTTTCGAAATTGCTCCAAATGTTGCTCAGAAAGTCGCATTCGAACATGCTTTTGTTGCATTGTTAGCAAATGCAGCACCCATTGTGCACACAGTTTTTTGAAACCCAAAACTTCAGCCAAAATATGCCATGTTGTTCCATGTGAGATGCCTATGGTGTCAGCTATCACATCCACAGTCGATCGATGATCTTCCAAAACCATATCCTGTATTTTCGCTATGATTTCTGGTGTTGATGCACTTTTTGGACGTCCTGAGCATGGATCGTCTTCAACGCTTGTACGGCCACGCTTAAACTCCAAAACCCATCGGTGAACGCATGGAAATGAAGGAGAAGACTCCTTTAATACTTTCACCATCTTTGCATGGATCTCAGTAGCCGATAAACCTTCCGAAACAAAGAATTTAATCACTGCACGATATTCAGATTTTTCCATTGTTAAAAAATACACTGACACGTCAACTTCAAATGGCTTGTAAACAAAGAATGAATTGACAGATCGAAATGAAATTTTGAGTACGTTTTTATGAAAGATGAAATATTAAAATGGCGTAGAAATTTTGGTTTTTCTACTGCTCCATAGATGTCGCTCTCAAAACTTATTGACTAACCTATTATATCGCAATTAATAACTCATAGCGGTTTTTAATTGTCTAACCACTTAACAGTCGGATTATTAACACGCTACGTAACACAATGACGAACTGTGAACTTATAAATCCTATACGAAAATATATTCCGTTCGGAGAAAACAAGCTGAAACAAGATCTGCCCAAATGACGCTGCTCGGGAGAAACACTCCCAACAAGTTGAAACAAGATTTGCCCGAACGAGGCTCGGACTCGTCAGTATAAAAAGAAACTTCGCCCGAGTCAGTCCCGCTCGGGCAAAACTGTCAAGTGGTTAAATTTATTATAAAAAAAATTCTGATGGATTCAGAAAAGAAAAGAAATAATCGTAAATGGAAAATATCATCAATTTGTATCAAAGAAGAAATAAATACAATATTTTGCTATCTGTGCTAATGTCTGATATGATTTTTTTTGTATACTATTGACATCTATTGAAATCGCTCGCAAATTAAAGTTCAGATAAGTTTGTGAAATGGTGATTTTCATTTATATAAGATGTCCCAATAAGAGCGCCGGATTTAGTTAGGCCGAGGCTACACCAAAGTGCTTCGTTAGGTGCTAAGCTAGGTTTTACGTGACTCATTTACTAGGTGACTTCATGCCTGGCCATAACAAAGTGCTACGCAAAAATTCATTTGAAAGTTGGGAGCAGTTAAGTCGACACACGATACCGCTCTCAAAACTAACAAATTTCATTACAACTTACCTTATCTTTATTTACTTCCTGTGCAACTTCATTCCAAAGTGATTTTATTACAAGTACATTTTTGTATAATTTGCTCGATGGGTTCCACAAAGGTTCCCTTTTATACACAGCTATTATTAAAACTTTCGCCATCTTGTAAAATCACTCGGTGACACAATAAAATTAACCAGCACGTCTGTTCGCTAGGAGATTCACTCGGTGACTAATTGTCATGTAGCGTGATGCGAAGCGTGCAGTGTGGCCATTGCGATAGTATGCGGTACATTGGTTCGCTAGGATATGTCGCCTAACTCGCAGCACAGCTCTAAGCATCAAGCGAGGCTCCTACCTGTGTGGCCGAGGCCTTAAGTGTTTTAATCGAAACACATTAATTAATCGAAAAGTGATAACATTTTTAGTTCATTGTAAAATACAAATGTTGTGATTATGTGTGGAACTAAGTGTCAGACAAATGCGCACCACGGTTCTGCTGGCAAACTCTTGCTATTTTGATAAAATTAAGGGCCTCTAATATGTCCAATTAATTTCCGTCACTACTGATATGCAACAATTTGGCATCATCGATAGAAAATACATGTACGTGATTTTCTCGGTAACGATGATTAGCCATTTCTAGTTAATCACATTAAAACACGGGATCAGGATACAAATATCACCACTCGCACATGGAATGACTTTGTTGAACGATTTTTTCCGATATCTATATCTTCCATAATTCGGTGGATAAATTGAGGATTAAACTTCTTAATAAACTTTGTAAGTATAACTAAGTGGATAAATTAAGGATTAAACTTCTTAACGTGTTCCTCGCGGGAAGCACAAACGCCTGTGATCTGATCTGTAGCATTCCTTTGTGTATTTTACGTAATGTTTAGTTTATCTCCTTTATTTAATGAGTCTCCTTAAGAGTAATGACTATTATTTATTATCAGAAAATTACTTGAATGTCGTGTTTACTTGGTGTTGTAATCAAATATCAGTGGTTCTAAACAAAATACGCGTTTAAACTTAGAAATTAAAAAACGATGAAATTGTGCCGCGCGCAGGATTCGTGGAATTTGATTTTTAACGCGGTGTACAGGTTAATAAACTTTGTAAGTATAACTAAGTGGATAAATTGAGGATTAAACTTCTTAATAAACTTTGTAAGTATAACTAGGTGGATAAATTAAGGATTAAACTTCTTAATAAACTTTGTAAGTAAAACTAAGCAACTTCAAAGAAAGCTAGAGTATCATTTTGTTCAAGTTGTCATTATATTGTCATAATTATTATTAATTTATTTATTTTCTTGTTAAAGGGTATAGGGTTAAACCTGTATAAAATGTAAAATAAATAAATGTATCATAGATATATTTGTTACCCATATAAGATGACCCATCGATGATACTATACTTTGACTGTATGAAAAGGTTATGTCAATCTGTCAGTATAACAACTAACTGTCAAATAACTTCATTTCTATGATACCTGATGACTAATGGATCATTTTATTAGATAATGGACGAATTTGTAACAATAATATATATATATTTTTTTAAAAGGCAATCCACACAAACTAGGATGATTTGTGCCACCAAATTTAAGACATTATGCAATTATAGTATATGAGTCGATATAATAACACCAATTTAAAAAAAAATGATAATTCTAGATAATTCAAAGTGTCAACTGATTAAGCTTCCAAAATTAATTGAACAATCAATTTATAAATGGAAAAGAAGAAACGCAACATTCATTGGACGCGGTAAAGATATGGCTTTTAGTAAATCAAATCTGTCTTTTAGTAAATCAAACCGAAAAACACATGGTCTATAGTTTAATTATCCAGACCACATTCACAGCCGGGATTCTCCACAATATCCATTCTGTAAAGGTGACTATCCTCAGGCATGAGGGACAGGACAACGGAGAAGGTTTGGGCACATGTTTTAGTGTCCCATTGACTTCCCTATTTCTTATACTGCATGCTGTTTCAAATTGAGCGATTTTTTAAATTCTTGGATAAAACACAGATAGCGTCGCAAATCTCCTTCGAATCGTCTCCAACGAATCGAAGGAGGAAGGCAACTGCTCAGGATCCTGTCCGAAAGGTGTGCAAGATGGATCGGTCATATAATACGACAAGAGGGCCTCTTGCATGCCATAATGGAGGGTATGACCGAGGGGACAAACTCTAGGGGACGCCCACGCCGAGAGTACCTGTAGGACCTGTTGGTGGACGTGCGCTGCTCAACATATACAGATTTAAAAAGAGCCGCACAGGACAGGGAGGAATGGAGGAGAAGAGTTGAAATTGCTGCAAACCAGTCTTAGGACTGCAACCACAGAGAGAGAGAGCGTCGCGAACTTGTCTGGGTCTTGTCACATTTGAGAAGTGTAATGTATGACATTTATAAAAATGGAGTCGTGTACAATACAACGTGTTCAAATTGTTGAATTATTTTATGTATCGTAAACGGTGATGTTAATTGGTCACCAAGATCATGTGATTTGAAACCGATGGACTATTTTCTCTCGGGTTACGTGAAAAGCCAGGTGTATAAAAATGACCCCCGATCAATTCCTGAGCTGAAGGACGAAATTATTCGCGTTATCGGTGAGTTAAAACCGCAATTATGCCAAAATGTCATCTAAAATGTTGACAAAAGAGCGGACATCTGAGGAGCTGCAAGAGGTGGATATTGTTTTTTGTGTTTAAATGTCGTACATTATACTTCAATGAACGATAAAAAGTTTTTTGAAATCAAAGCGAATCGTGTGTTTTATTCAAGAATTTAAAAAAAAACCGCTCAATTTGAAAGACCCTTTATTTCACTCTAATCTTTCATTACTTATCCATATATATTTTTTCATATACACAATAAAACCCTATTGAATTGAAATTCAACAGTGCTAATGTGAGTGGATGGCATGGTAGAGAAAGACCAATGAAAGTATGGCTGAATAAGGAAATTTAAAAAGTAAGAGAAATCGTAGGAGCTGTATGAAACAGTGTATGGCTGTAGAAGAGGCAATATATGTGAAAAGCGTGACACTCTCCTTTCTGTCGACCAGGGACAGGGAGAGGTATGTTCGTAATTCGAAACACTTCCAAGGCCCAAATTGTCAATTTCATAGATGATCAATCTAATTGATTAGAAAACCTGCGATAATTCTCGATTGGAAATAATTTCAATATATTTTTACGAGACATTTGCAGTTTATATTCATTGTGTCAGTCTCACAATTATAAAAAAAACCAAATAGATATTAAAATAGGCTGAGGAAGATATGAGATACTAGGCGCGTCCAGAAAGTAAAGAACGATTGCGCACCACGCCCTGCGCCGATCCCCCACCACCGGGATCGTATGCGCTCCAGTTAGCTCCTTCCCCCGCTTCAGTGCGAGCCGAGTTTTATTGCTGAACGATCGTGCGTTTTTGTTCTGTAACCTTTCAAAATGGCTGCGCCCATCGAAAACCCCGTCAAATGTAAAGTGCGTAGTGTCATTCGTTTTCTGAATGCACAAAATGTTCGGCCTATCGAAATTTATAGGCAACTTTAAGCGCAGTACATGAATCTTTCGCACAAATTTCACGATCGCTCCTACATGAAATAGTGACAGAGCACCTTGGCTACAAAAAAATGTGTGCTCGGAAAAGAAAAACGGAATCTCAACATCAGAAAAGTGATGGAAACAGTTTTTTAGGACCGAAAAGGTTTGGTCTACGTGGAGCTAATGCCAAGAGGACACACAATAAACTCAGAGGCCTATTGTGAAGCCATCCAAAACAAGAGACATGGAATGTTGTCGGGAAATGTAGTTTTGATTCATGACAATGCGCGGCCTCATGCATCCGCACGAACACAGCGAGAACTTCAACGTCTTAAGTGGGAAATTTTTGGACATCCCCCTTACAGCCCTGACTTGGCACCGAGTGATTTTCACTTATTGCCGAAACTAAAAGAAATTTTTGGGTGGATGATGAAACCTCAAACAAGAAGTAACACCCTGGCTACAATCTTTAGCGGTAGAAGAGTATAACATCGGAATTGAAAAATAGGTTCCACGTTACAATAAGTGCCTTGACAGCTATGGCGACTACATTGAAAAATAGAGTAAGGTACTGTGACTTTGTAAATAAAGTTTTGTGTTGATATCTCTTGTTTTTATTTAGTTATGCCAAAACATTCATTACTTTCTGGACGACCCACATATTTCTATCAAATATTTAAAAAAATATCCAACCCAAATATAAATTTTTGTGGTTTTTTTTTTGTATTTGGAAAATAATAATTTAATTAAGAGTTTGAGTGCTTGGGCTTGCAAGAGGGATGACTTGTGGAAGAGGTTTGTGTGAGCTCTTGAGTGTGGGGTTTTTTGTTGTTTTATATTAATGTTTTTATACATTTTAGTTTTTATTTTTATGATTATGTGCGGTACATTGTGGGATGAACGTTTTGGTCTGTCTGGTGTGACGAAGTGTGAGGAGTTTGATTTCGCGTGATGTATACATATGTAATTGAGTGTCACTGTTTGTCAGGTCAGATGAATGTGCAACAGGGTTTTATATAATAAAAAATCATCGATTTATTTTTTCATGCTATATGTCCTCAGTGAGATACAGGCAAAAGCCTAGTTTACTGGGGACACGACAAATGAAAGGCAACAAACCCAGATCCATTAAAATTGTGTGTCCAAATTAAATTACCTGTTGTTTTTTCGCAAATTATGCATATTTCTTGTCATGTGTAAATAAATAAATAAAATTATACTTTTTGTTTATTGTATTTTTTTGTAAAAAAAAAGTCCTATGTAACTATTTAATAAAAAGTCATATGTAACTATTTAATAAAAAGTCATATGTAACTATTCAATAAAAAGTCATATGTAACTATTCAATAAAAAGTCATATGTAACTATTCAATAAAAAGTCATATGTATCATTAACGTGTGGCTCGACCAGTCCGCCATACGTTAAATTTTTTTTTGTCAGTAATATTAGGTCCCCACATACGAAACCGGCGTTTTGCCGTACTTGCAACTTTGATCTCAAATATCTTCTCTTTGGTTAGGAATTTCAAACTCAAATTTATACAGCTATTTACTCAAGTATTTGTGTTTCGAAAATTATAATTCATTTGTGTTTTCCTCAATTGTTTTTTTTCTTTGCGTCACTCAGTTTACAAAATGGAAAACTTGAAATATCGCGTTATTTACGAGTACGAGTTCCACCGTGGCACTAGTGCTGCAGAAACGGCTCGAAGGATTAATGATGTGTATGGTGACGGTGCCGCAAAAGAAAACACAGTGCGTTTTTGGTTCCAACGTTTTCGTTCTGGAAATTTCGACCTGCAGAACAAGCCCCGTGGAGAAAGTTGATAATGAAGAATTGAAGGCTATTGTGGAAGCAGATCCATCGCAAACCACGTCCGAGTTAGCTGCAGGCTGCGGTGTTAGTGATAAAACTGTTTTAATCCACTTGAAGCAAATTGGGAAGGTGAAAAAGCTTGAAAGGTGGGTACCTCACGAATTGAGTGAAGCAAATCAACAAACGCGCGTTGACTGCTGCGTTGCATTACTCAACCGGCACAATAATGAAGGGATTTTGAATCGAATCATTACCTGTGATGAAAAGTGGATCCTGTATGATAATCGGAAGCGCTCATCGCAATGGCTGAACCCTGCCGAACCAGCCAAACCATGCCCCAAGCGAAAATTGACTCCAAAAAAGTTACTTGTGAGCGTTTGGTGGACTAGTGCTGGTGTCGTTCACTACAGCTTTCTTAAATCTGGCCAGACGATTACGGCAGATGTCTATTGTCAGCAACTGCAAACCATGATGGAAAAGCTAGCTGCTAAACAACCGAGGCTGGTTAATCGCTCTAGGCCACTGCTGCTTCATGATAACGCTAGACCACACACTGCACAACAGACGGCTACCAAATTAGAAGAGCTTCAATTGGAATGTCTAAGACATCCACCGTACTCTCCGGACCTTGCCCCAACAGATTACTATTTTTTTCGAAATTTGGATAACTTCTTGCAAGGGAAAAAATTCAACTCCGATGGGGCAGTCCAAACCGACTTCAAAGATTTTATTGATTCCCGTCCGAATGGTTTTTTTAGTAAAGGGATCGATGAACTACCTATGAGATGGCAAAAGTGCATAGATAGCAATGGTACATACTTTGATTAAATAAATATATTATATTAAAAAAAAATCAACTTTATGTTCCTCCCAAACAAAACGCCAATTTCATATGTAAGGACCTAATATAACGAGTTTCATTCTTGACTTTTTCCTCTCTACCATCCTTTCATTTTCCTTTGATTGATGATATCTCACGTTACATAAAAAGGAATGTTCGAGTGATTGTTCGTTTGCGGGGTTTATGGGCGTATAATCACGTATACGTTAATGGATTTCGTGAAGATGGATAATCATTTAAATGTGAAAAGTATTTTCAGACCATGTGACTTGCTTCATTTATTTTTATCTGGTTGGTTAGAAGAGATTACCGCCTGGCAATAACAAATAAATAGATTATACTCGTCAGGGATAATGGGCATTCATTGTGCGTACTCACCACCACTTTGCTCTTGACCTGATCAGCGTGCAGTTGCTGGGCAGGGGGTTGCTGTTCGCGCTCCTTGGCGCGAGGCGGATCCTCCTTGACAGGGGGGGCGGGAGCCGGAACGCTGGTGCTCTTCTTGGCCACGGCACGGCTCACGGCCGCCTGTTGAACATTTTCCTCTTCCACTTTGGTCGCCTCCTAAACGAGTCAACGGAACGAAAGTGTAATATAACAAAATGGGACAGTGCCATCTATGGAAAATTTTATTTTATATAAAACTTACATCAGTTGTTCTTAACCGGTGTTCCGCGAATTTGTTACAAGTGTTCATCGAAATTATTAATTGTTTGGCGTAATAGCTAGATTTCAAGCTATAACGAACGTTTGAACAAACTTCGGCATAAATGCGCAGTCCACGGTTTATAACGCAGACAAGATGCAACTTGCATTTTCCAGTGAATTACCTATTCTAAATCTACAAAAGCCGACAAGCTCAGGTAACGCATTCATTTTTATAGATAGTTATACTTGAGAAAATGTAGGATGGTCCCTGTGATATTTGAAATGTCATTTCCCAAAGGGATGGGATAAAATCGTGTTTTTTTACAAATTGAATCGTTTTTTAATAAATCGAAAAATTGTTCGCTAAACTGACGTTTTAATTCCTAATTTTCATTATACTGACTTTCTAATGTATTGTATGATTTGTATCTATCTTTAAATAGGCCAAGATACACTATGAATTAATACTAATTTATATATATAAAAATAATCGAAAATCCAATTATCGTAAACCCCATCCCTAGCCAATGCGGACTAACGTAGTGACTTTTGACGAACGTCACCAAATATTATTTGATTTTAACAAACTGCCACATTTTTGCTAATTTGTAACAAGATGTATTAATTTGTCATTATTGTTAGTTTTATGTAATGTATTTACCTAAATAACTCGCTATTTATTAGAATCGAGGCGTATATTAAAGTTGATAAAATAATTAAAATTACTGAACGTCATTACAACGTTGTATCGGGGCAAATTTGTGAACTGTCACAGGGACCATGCTACATTTTCTCAAGTATACTTTAATTGTTACAAATAATTTATTTTTTTAATTCTTTATTTACTGAAATGTAATCCGTTATTCATAATTTTTAATAAATGTTATATCAATACTTGCTTTCTTTTATTTTTATAAACTTAGTGATTTTGGTATTTTTTTAAAGCAAAATTTTCTTATAATCAAAAATGTTCCGAACTTCGAAATACTAAATTAAATACAGCAATGAGAAAACAATTATATAGAAAGCTAATAAAGAAAATAAAAATGAGTAAACGAGAAATATTAGTTTAATAACTCCTAATACTAAATTAAAATGCTTTCTTTAACCTTTTAACTGCCGGCAGGTACATGTATGGCGGTACCCAGCACGCCGCGAATTTTACGACAAAAATAAAACCTTCTAAACATATCGTTATTGAAAGTGTAATAAAGTTTATTTATAAAACTTACCAAATAAATGAAGAGCGCGCCGCAGCCAGTCGTGCCGTCATTTATCCATAATCATAAAATTAATTGTTCATGGTGCAGGGTTGTCACAAAATTTGTCATAGAAAATATGAAAACTAAATTATATGTCAAAAGTAATTGTTTATGTTAGTTTAATATTAAAAGTATACACACACACACTATGATTTAAAAAAATTAAAAGTCTTCTATCGTATGATAAGTCTCAAAACAAGTATCCACGCAGAGAGCCACTTTGCACTGTTTGCATTGATATCTCGATTCTTTCCGTATTTTTTTGGACAAACACACTACACATCTCTTCATTGATTTAACTTTACCCTCTTTTGTAGGTAATTTACCCATAAAATGCCTTTCTGTTAAACGTGATGGTAATTCCGATTGGCTCTTCCTTGGCGCGGATTTGGAGGTCACATCACGTTTGTGCTCATGTATAAGTTGCCGAATTACTTCTAACTGAAATTGTGCTAGCGGCACCCGTTTTCCCGTTTTTTGACAGTGTAATATATGGGCATTTAATAAAGAAAGGTCCAAAAGGTGGAAAAACATTTTTTTATACCATCTCATCGTTTTTCGCGATGAGTGTGTATTTGACAGTGCCATGTCAGATTTATCGACCGCACCCATATTTTTGTTGTAGTCCTGAACGCATTCAGGTTTGAATATTGATTCATGTCGGTAGGTGGTTTTTCCTGTATCGGTAAGGTTAGCAGGATGCAGAGTTGTAAGCATCGATACCTCACTTTTATCCTTCCAAATTTGTGCCGAAACGGTAACTGTGTGAAAAGCTTTCATTTCGCCTTTTTTTAATTTTTCAGTTAGTTTTGGCATTCCTTTTCGGCTCATCCTAACAGTACCGCAAGCATTTGTTTTTCGGGCGTGTAGTTTTTGAAACAAAGTTGGGCTGGTGTACCAATTATCCACATACAACGTGTGTCCACGATCTAAATATGGCTCCATTAGTGACATAACTACACTGCCCGAAATACCGATGTGTGGGTGTGTCACATATTTTGTCGATTTTCCAGTATAAACAATAAAATTTAATACATAACCCGTAGCACAATCACATATGACAAAAAATTTTATGCCGAAACGGCTGGCTTTAGACGGAATATATTGACGAAACCACAACCTGCCTTTGAAAAGCAACAAACTTTCATCGATACATATATTCATGTAAGGATACATGTATTGTCCAAAAATGCTTTTGAAATGGTCAACGAGGAATCGTATTTTGAACATCTTGTCTCCACTTGCTTGTTGCGTGTTGTCGCAGAAATGAAGCATTCTAAGAATTATCTGGAATCGGTTGCGGGACATGGTATCGGAATATATTGGTGAAAACAACAATATATCAGTAGACCAGTGATCTTCTATCTTATTCCTTGAGTTGCAGGCCATCAAAATAGATATCGCAAGAAAGAGGTATAATTCTTCGACTGTTACGTCTACCCACTGTTTTAGCCTCCAACTTAATTCGTTGCAGTTGTTTTTGACGTATTGGTACTGCTTATTGGATTGATCGGCGATAAAATTCATAAGCGTGCTGTTCATAAACAGTTTGAAAAAGTCTACTTCTCTGGTACCAACACTCTCTACATCCGCTCCTGATTTTGAGCTAGAGAACGAGTTGACAATGGGAATAAAGTCATCCGTTTTCCATTCAAAAACTGGTGCCGATTCATCAAACCCGGGAACGTTCGACACATCTGGTTCCTCATCGTCAGAATCGACACTAAAATCACTGTCATCAGAGTCGGCAGTGACGGCAACTCTGTCCATAAATTCTCCGCACGGTTGAGTGTTTTGAGACGTACTAGGCTCTTCTTCTATTTTGAGTGGATCGAATATCAAAAACTTTATAACGTATAAAAAAAATGTACATAAAAATTTGACAACGTGCGATTAGGTTCCGACACTCGTAAACTTATAAAATAAACTAACAGATTCACAACACAACAGGCACAATAGTAAAATTTAGCACGAAAATACACTGACAAAATGCGAAATAACTATGTCAAAACACTTTTTTTTCTCTCATAAAGTAATTATGATAAAACTTATTCAAAAGAAATAAAAATCAGAAAATTCTACCGCGAAATAAGTTTCAAATATAATATGAACCGCTATACATGGAACACGAAATAAAACTGTACTCTGTAGACGAAAAATTATATACGCAAAACATCGATAGAAATTCGGGGATTCCTAAAAATCCCGGCAAATAAACGGCTATTACACAACCCTGAGCGCCATCAGTTGTTCCGACGACAAAGCTCTCTTTAATTTACGTTTAAAGTGGTAAAAACAAATTCTGTGCCAATTCTAAGTATGCAAAGATATTCACAATAGATGCCACTATGTGTTCAATATATTTGTACATTTTAAATAATTTATTTTCTTTAGTAAAATCCCATTTAAAACGGCGCGTCTTAAGACGTAATTTGTGTATGAGCGGCGCTCCGTTCACAGAAAATTATGCGTCTTAAGACGCTTTTGGCAGTTAAAGGGTTAAAAATATTTTCGGATATGTTGAAGGTGTCATTTCTAAAGGGGCAGGCCTTATTCTAAAGGGGCAGCACATGATACAGAGAAAGAGCATATTGCAGATAAGTTCTATTTGTTGCCATATAAGAGTTTCAGTATTTTTAATAGAATTGATTGTGAAAATAATTAATAAACTTCCTGCTCGGTATTCCACGGCGGAGCTTTGCAGAGAGTATCAGGTCCTGAACATAGCCAATTTACATCTCAAATCCATTCTCTGGCACTACCATCGAGAGGAAGGGAAGATGCAGACTCAGCAGACACACATGACACGCATGGCAACTAATCAAATGTTCACCATCCCTAGAGTTAAAACCTCTTTTGCCCAAAGTCAATATGCTTATTTGGCTCCCATTACATACAATGGCGTGCCGACTTCAATAAAGATAAAGGTAGGAAAACCATTTAGACAGTCGATCGAAGCGTGGTTGTTATTGCGACAGGATTTTGAGTACTTGGGTTCTCAGGATAAATGACGTAAGTGGGAACGATTTGTGTGAGCTCGTGAGTGTGGGTTTCTTCTTGTTGTTTTAATTTTGGTTGTTTTTGTATTTGTGTTTCTGTGTATTTTTTGTTTTAATTTTAATTTTTATTCTTACGATTGTGTGCGGTATACTGTGGGATGAATATTTTTGGTCTTTCTGGAGTGATGACGTGTGAGGAGTTGAATTTCGCAAGATGTTTCCAGTTGTAGTTGAGTTGTAGTCACTGTTTGTCAGGTTGATGAGAGCGTGCAACGGGGTTTTGTTTTTTGTGTAATCAAAAATCGGAAAGAAGTATCGATTTATTTTTTCATGCTTAATATCCTCAGTAAGATACAGGCAAAAGCCTAGTTTACTGGGGATACGACAAATGAAAAGCAACAAACCCAGATCCATTAAAATTGTATGTCCAAATTAAATTACCTGTTGTTTTTTCGCAAATTGTGTATATTTCTTGTCAAGTGTAATAATAAATAAATAAATAAATGAATGTCGATGAAAGTAATATATTGTGAGTTAGAACAACCTTTGTAAGATGTATGATATCTCATCCCATTATTAACTGTACGACTATAAAGGCATATAATTGTTTTTGTAGAATTGAATATTGACACATAAGCAGTGTTATACTCGTACAATAGAAAGAAATGAAATTGGAAATGGCACATTCGAATAGGTCGATTAGGGATTTCCTGTAATTTTCCGTACAAAGAAATATAATCTCGAATGCTTGCCTGGTTCTCCTTTTCATCCGTCTGCTGTTGCTGCTGATCCTCGGGTTGGTCAGGCCTGGAGTATTCCACGTACGGGAAGTTCTTATTCTGCAAAAATAAACAAAGTATCACTTTAACACTTGCACTTTCTTGATTACAGAAGAACAATACTTGATTTGATAACTTTATAAAAAAATTATAAATCCTGGACTCGAATGTATCTCTCTCGTTGCGACACGGTGTGGGTCACCAGCTGCAGTTATGAATTTCAATCGAAGGAGAACCGACTCTTATAATAACTTTGCGATATCATAGTGCATATACATCTATCGGGATATAACAAATAATAAATTAATAAATAATATTCCTAATATAATTATTAATTGATGACTGAAAAAAATGTTTTAATACAAAATAAGTGTGAACAATATTATAAAATGTTGCTCACCTTGGCGGGATGCGTTGTAGCGTAAGTGGCCCTGTGTCGGCCGTGCGCCCTTCTGTCAGCTGCCTGCAGCTCCAGGAAGAGGGGCTCCAACCGCGTGCTGCCCCGGTAGATCCACTCCTCCCGGGTGATGGGGGCTCCGCTCACCTCCGAGAATCGGATAAGTGCGAGTGACGCGTCCACGGACATCACGTGGGCAAACCAAAACTTGCCTGCCAACAGAGAGTGCAACCAATTCATAATGAGTAACAACAGGTGGATATACAGGAGGTACGTCAAGATTAAATGGACAAATATAAATGTAGCGGTGCTCAGTCTCGGAAGAACCTCAAGTATGACAAAATGGCATTTGTACCTTGAACTGGTTAGTGCTTTTTGCAGTCAAGTGTTATTTTTTAATATTGTCTGTTACATTCATTAGATCATAAATACATAGTGTTCATTTAATACTGTTATTACATCATAAATATATAGCAGTATTTAACACATCGATCAATAAGGCCCGGGACTAACTACTAAAACAACATTTATTTGCCAAAATTCTTCATTATTCCTCAATATAGTCTCCTGCAAGAGCGATACATTCATTCCAATGCTTTCTTAACTTTTCTATGCCAGCCATGTACGAGGCGTATCCAGAAAGTAAGTGTACTGAGGCTCTCACGACCGGATGAATTTTATTTTCGACATGTTGGCTACACTTCCGTGTAGCCTGACCCTTCCCTTCCGCAACGAGACCGGTTCGAGGTCAGTACGTTGAGAAGTGTCGACGCGACAACACGTTTCGTGAAAAATGTCAAACCAATCTCCCACCACGTGCGAAATTTTGTAAAAAGGCAAGAGTTTTTGAGGCGCTGCAAACTCCATGGAGATGAATTTCTCCGCTCCATCGTTACTGGAGATGAAACTTGGGCTGCACACTACACGCCTGAAACCTAAAGGCAGTCTCAACAGTGGCGTCACACCTCTTCACCCTCCGCCAAAAAGTTCAAAACCACAATTTCAGCCAAGAAAATCATGGCATCCGTGTTTTGGGACTGTCAAGGCATAATTTTAATTGAATATATGCCTCAAGGGGAGACCATCAACTCTGCAAGATACTGTGAGACCCTAAAAAAATTGCGGAGGGCGATTCAGAACAAGAGGAGAGGCCTGCTGACAAAGGGAGTCTGCCTGCTGCACGACAATGCCAGACCACACACGGCCAACGCCACGAAGGAACTGCTCGCCTCGTTTAAATGGAATGTCCTGAACCATCCCGCGCATTCCCCTGACCTAGCACCTTCAGATTACTATCTCTTTACCTCCCTGAAGCTGCACATGGGTGGAAAAAGGTTTTCAACTGACGAGGAGGTAAAGGAGGAGGTGAAGTGTACGGAGGGGTTGGCGGGAAACTACTTCGAGGAAGGCATCAAAAAGTTGATACCCCGCTTCACCACTTGCATTGAGAGGAATGGCGACTATGTCGAAAAATAGCTTACATATGAACTACGGTAACCACGTAATTTTTTTGTTTAAATAAAAAAAATTGTAACCTACAAAAATTCAGTACACTTAGTTTCTGGATATGCCTCGTACAACGATTTATCTTTGGTTTCAAAATAGGCGTTAGTTTCGGCAATCACTTCTTGATTGGAGCCAAATCTCTTTCCCATGAGCATCTTTTTGAGGTCTGCGTACAGCCAATAGTCGCTGGGGGCCAAATCTGGAGAATACGGTGGGTGCGGAAGCAATTCGAAGTTCAACTCATGCAATGTGGCCATCGTTACCATCGACTTGTGACACGGTGCATTGTCCTGATGAAAGAGAACTTTTTTCTGCTTCTTATGGGGCCGTTTTTTTGCAATTTCTGCCTTCAAACGCTACAATAACGCTATGTAATATTCGCTATTGATGGTTTTTCCCTTTTCAAGGTGATCGATGAATATTATACCATGCGCATCCCAAAATACGGAAGCCATAACCTTCCCGGCAGACTGTAGAGTTTTTGGTCGCTTCGGACGACTTTCACCGTCTGCTCTCCACTCAGCTGACTGCCGATTTGATTTCGGAGTATAGTGGTGGATCCAAGTTTCATCCATTGTCACATACCGACGCAAAAACTCCAGTATATTTCGCGTAAACTGCCAAACCGCGCTCTGAATCATCGATGTGTTGTTGTTTCTGTTCCATTGTGAGCAAACGAGGCACATATTTCGAAAAAAGCTTTTTCATGATCAAATGTTCATGCAAAATAGTGTAAACACTACCAAATGATATCTTCAGGATGTCAGCTATCTCACGCAACTTTACTTTGCGATTTTCCATCACGATTTTGAGGGTTTTTTTTATGTTTTCTGGTGTAAAAGCCTCATTTGGACGACCAGAGCGTTCAGCATCATTTGTGTCTGTACGACCGCGTTTGAAATCAGCATACCACCGACAAATGGTTGTTTTCGACGGAGCAGAGCCCGGATAACACTTTTCAAGCCATCGCTGAGTTTGAACGGTATTTTTTCCCATTAAAAAGCAATGTTTTATCAACACACGAAATTCGTTTTTTCCATTGTTTTGAAAATAGCAAAAGTAACATCACTAAAACTACTGTAACTCAATGACACAATGTCGGAATGTCGAATGTCATGAAAGTTTGACGCGTAACTTCTAAAGGTTAGTAATAACTGAGAATGGTATGGATTTGTTATTAGATGCGCCATCTGTTGGTTAGTCCCGGGACTTATTGATCGATGTGTTAATACTATCATTAGATCATGTTTATTTAAAATTGTCATTTCAATACTGTTATTAAATCATACATATACTATATAGGCAATCTTTACCAAGCTACCAAAATAAGTGATATCAGAGAAGTCTTAAATGAAAGATAGACTAATTTATTTAAAAAAAATCTGGGTTCGAACAGGAAACAAGCCCACAAATTAAGGATGGAGGACATGTGTTTTACTAGAGATCATTAAGTGTTGACCAACTATACTCAAGAAAATGTAGGATGGTCCCTGTGACGTTTGAAATGTCATGTCTCAAAGGGAAGGGGTAAAATAATTTTTTTTTTCAAATCGAATAGTTTTTTTTTAAATCGAAAAGTTGTTTTTCTCTAAACGTTTTAATTCCTAATTTTCATTATACTGACTTTCTAATGTATTGTATGATTTGTATCTATCTTTAAATAGGCCAAGATCCACTATGAATTAATACTAATTACGAACATTTAATTTTATGTATAAAAAAAATCGAAAATCCAATAATCGTATACCCCATCCCTAGCCAATGCAGACTAACGTAATGACTTTTGACCAACGTCACCAAATATTATTTGATTTTAACAAACTGCCATATTTTTGTTAATTTGTAACAAGATGTATTAATTTGTCATTATTGGTAGTTTTATGTAATGTATTTACCTAAATAACTTATATTAAAGTTGATAAAATAATTAAAATTACTGAACGTCGTTACAAGGTTGTATTGGGGCAAATTTGTGAACTGTCACAGCGACTAGGCTACATTTTCTCTAGTACAGGAACTATTTTGAACCACAACAGTAACTTTTCCCTTAAATTTTAATTAAATTTTGAATTTTAACGCTGTTTGTCAGTATCACCGATATCCTTTTCACTCTTCGGTGTGGTGCCAATAGAGGAGGTGCAACCCTGAAAATAGTATAACTAAATCATATTTCCTTACGAGTGCACGATTGCACTGCAAGAGTATTCTTATTGGTTCCTGGAGAGTGTAGGCGAAGGAAAGACTAGATGCACTGATTCCAGCTATCTTTCCACTCATTTGTACCGTACGAAGAAGAGCTGGTGAAGAGGCAGAAAGAAGATACACTGACCGTTGTACTCGGCACGAATGGAGTGGCCCAGCTGTACCCGCACCATGGGCTGGTTGGGGAAGCCCTGTAGGTACTTGCGCACAAAGTCGCGCGAGTCAGGGTGCACGTCCTCCCAGACGCGCAACGAACGCTCGCACACGAGCAGAGCGCTCTTGTGCGACACGTAGCGGGCGTAACCGTCGTCGAAAAATACCAGGTATCTGCAATAGTGTATTATATGTGAGAGTTTGTTAGAAAAATTCAGCCAAATGAAAATAATTGTCATTAGAAATTTGCTAACGATAGTTAAATATTATAATTCGTAAATCGTAAGAATGGAACAATTGGGTAATTCCATACAAGATATCACTTCATCTCCCTACGCTAGCTTAATGCTTGCCACTTGGTATTCTGCGGACCCACTGGAGTGATTATGTCACAAATCTCTACATGAATTAGTTTGGTGTCTAACCATGGCTTTATCCTACTCAGTTTCTGCTGGGCATGCTCGGGTATAACTCCTTGAGTGCAAGAAGAGATCTGCGTCTCCTGGTATACGTTGTAAAACTCGTTCGAGGAGTTGTGAGCTGTCCAGCATTACTACAAAGATTAGCGTTAAATATTTCTAACAATTACACTAGGCCGCGCCAGCAAGAACCGTTCTCAATCACATACGCATATAGCCACATGGCAATAAACCCATCAGGTTGTACTGTATACAACGAAAGTGTAATACAATACACTTAATCTCATATAAAATTTCTGGTTTGGTTGGATATTTTAATGTTTAAATCTTGACTCCAACGGGAAACAAATCCAACCCAAGGGTTGCAAATTTGTATCCCACATTTACTAAGAAGTATACATTTTTTTGTGCTGGAAAAGGGCAGTGAAAAAAGTGTCCTAACCTATAGAAGTTGGTTTTGATGGGCACCTCTGCGATGACCCCGGAGTAGTAGGCCTCCTTCAATTGCTTCTTGTCCTTGAACAGGGCGATGATACGAGTACCTGAAACCGTAAAAACACAACAAATATAAGAAAGCTGGAAAAAGTGGACATCCATTGGTCCTGCAATTCAGGGAGCATCGGACAGTTGTCACTATTAAGATGTGGTGTCAGAAACAGAAGTTCAAATTATCCCCAACAACGTAACAAATTCCTGGCTAATAAAACCAATAAATAAATTCACAATAAATTCTCCCCTGCTAAAATTGCTCGTGCAATCTCTACTCTTTCTTACGAAGTCTCAAGCGATCCTCGTTCACTCACTCAGGCGCTTCTCACCAAATTCATCACTGAATTACTCCTTCAATGTTACTTGATGGCTCTATCATACCATTGAATAAAACCGTTAAAACCTAGAAGTGCTAGTAGATAACACTCTCTCATGCCAGGATCAAATAAATGAGGTAAGCCGAAGGATCTTCTTCAGCCTTCATTCCCTTAAAGTGTTACAAAGATCCTACCTACTAACGTTAAAACCGAAATTTTACTCTAGCAATCTCTGCTCTTTCCGATTTTGGACTATGCGGACGTATGTTACTTGGATATTACAGAGGAACAGCAGTCATTTAGCGTGGTGCGAAACGTGCAGTGTGGCCGTTGTGATAGTATGCGGTGCGTTGGTTTGCTAGGATATGTCGCCTAACTCGCAGCGTAGCTCTAAGCACCAAGCGAGGCTCCTACCTGTGTGGCCGAGGCCTTAGAGACTCGCATCACAAACCCTAGTACCCTATAAGCAGACTAACCACAGTTCCTCAAAATGAGAGCCTACTGTTAATAAATAAATATC
Organism: Odontocerum albicorne; assembly: GCA_949825065.1. Classification (NCBI taxonomy): domain Eukaryota; kingdom Metazoa; phylum Arthropoda; class Insecta; order Trichoptera; family Odontoceridae; genus Odontocerum; species Odontocerum albicorne. The sequence goes on along the minus strand of OX463866.1, from coordinate 19,305,021 downwards.
CAGTTTTTTTATGCTTTTGTGAATGATAAGACTGTTCAGAGTGTATCTATAATATTTGAAAGTCACTGATAATAGACCTGGTGTTGTTGATAATAGACCTGGTGTTGTCGATAATAGACCTGGTGTTGTCGATACGAGTATGTAAGTAAAGCAATCAAATGGAGAGAGAGTGTTTTGGTCCTATTCACTGGAATCCATCTAATGCGTGGAACATAAATATGTATAAATATAAGAGACAGGCAAACAGGCAAAGTAGAGGCAACTAGATGGGAGGACAACTCACCGATGGGATATCTAACATCAGCGGGTTCAGGGTAGGCCACCTGTCTCCCGGTGACCTGCTTGGCCGCGCGACCCCCTTCCGCACCCTGCACGAACCTCACACGAACAAGTGAGAACAGAGACAGCGTCCCGTTGGCCAACTGAAATCAATTCAATCACTTATGTTCAATATCCGAAAAGTTTTATTTAGTCGAAACTTATTTCATGTTATTAATGATGAAGTTTTGAACGAAGCAAACTAATGTAGCATCGAGATTCTTGGTGCAGTCTATTGTTTAAAGCAGGGGTCTTCAAACTACGGCCCGCGAGCACCACCAATCCGGCCAGTCATAGTTTATTTTGATTACATTGTAAAATTTACAATGTAAGTAAATCATACAAAATAATAATCAGATGTTTTTATTTAACGACCAATTAAGAAACACAATAACAGACGTACATAATGAAATTGAACATTTTAACTGTAATTAATGATATGAGATTTATCCTGAAAACTTACAATAAGAGACATACATAGGTAATTCACATAATGAAATTAAACATTATAATTATGATTAATGAAATTAATGTAGCTGTAACTTTCCACTGACGAATTGCGAACGGAGCGGAGTCCACCCCCGCACCCTGCGCCATAGATATCTGTCGCCGGCTAGTCCCAATACGAAAATTTGCGCGTAATTCAAAACTATTGTATGTTGGTATGATGAACCAGATACGGCTTGGCCCTTGGGACTTAGTGGAGGAGTCAGTGTGGCCCTTAGGCTAAAAAGTATGGAGACCCCTGGTTTAAAGCAATGCATCTCTTAACCAACTACCAGGCTAAACAAAATGAGTATGTAAACCACAAAGGCAATACTTACGGGAGTCCCCTTGGGCAAGACCTGCACGATCTTTGCGGGACACCACGCCCCGAAGATGGACTGCTTCACGGCGTATACAGTGTCTCCCACCTGCAGCGGCTGCTCTGGCAGCAGGCCTTCTGGGGGCAGAGTCTGCAAGAAAAAAAATGGAGAATGTTTCTTATAATAATGTGACGTGATGATGTATCTCTCTATCTTATATTTTCCTCTTATTGTTACAGGAAGGGTTTGTAGCTTTGCCAGTGCAGATTTCCTACTTCTAAACAGTCTAGTCGCAGCCTCTCCTCACACAACAGCTCTATTTATCTCCAAGTTTTTTAACAACAACTGTGGATTTTCGTCCTTCTGGGCTAGTATTGAAAACTCTATAAGGAATTCTTGTATTTGCTTTCATATCTGTTTTCGTTAGAAAGTAAGGAATAATAATTTATTTATTTTATAAAACATCGATCAATAAGTCCCGGGACTAACCAACAGATGGCGCCTCTAATAACGAATCCATACCATTCTCAGTTAGTACCAATCTTTAGAAGTTACGTGTCAAACTTTCATGACATTCCGACATTGTGTCATTGAGTTAGAGTGGTTTTAGTGACGCTACTTTTGTTATTTTCAAAACAATGGAAAAACCCAAGTTTAGTGTGTTGATAAAACATTGCTTTTTAATGGGAAAATATACCGTTCAAACTCAGCGATGGCTTGAAAAGTGTTATCCGGGCTCTGCTCCGTCGAAAACAACCATTTGTCGGTGGTATGCTGATTTCAAACGCGGTCGTACAGACACAAATGATGCTGAACGCTCAGGTCGTCCAAATGAGGCCGTTACACCAGAAAACATAAAAGAAAACTTCAAAATCGTGATGGAAAATCGCAAAGTAAAGTTGCGTGAGATAGCTGACATCTTGAAGATATCATTTGGTAGTGTTTACACTATTTTGCATGAACATTTGGTCATGAAAAAGCTTTTTTCGAAATAGGTGCCGCGTTTGCTCACAATGGAACAGAAACAACAACGCATTAATGAAGGTAACAATGACCAAATTGCATGAGTTGAACTTCAAATTGCTGCCGCACCCACCGTATTCTCCAGATTTGGCCCCCAGCGACTATTGGCTGTTCGCAGACCTCAAAAAGATGCTCCAGGGAAAGAGATTTGGCTCCAATGAAGAAGTGATTGCCTAAACCAACGCCTATTTTGAAACCAAAGATAAATCGTTCTACACGACTGGCATAGAAAAGTTAGAAAAGCGTTGGAATGAATGTATCGCTCTTGAAGGAGACTATGTTGATGAATAAAGAAGAATTTTGGCAAACAAATGTTGTTTTAATAGTTAGTTCCGGGACTTATTGATCAATGTGTTAATGGTTGCATACACAGGTTAAACCCAATTGCATACAAAGTTTGAAGGAAAATTAAGAGTATACCAGGTCTGTAAATATGAAACCGGAATTTACTCATAGATGGCTCTAGTTGTCAATGTAGTGACTGTCAACCCGCGTCATTGGCGCCTTTTTCTTGTGTTTACATTTGTCAAAGACTTTTAACTCGCAACAATACAAGTTTAATAAAACTACATATGTTTTCAAAGCGTTGAACATGTCTGTTTTTGTGCCTGAAAACTACGATTTGCAGACAGCATTGATTTTCTGTTACCATTTGAAGAAAACTGCTGCAAAATCGCATCGAATGCTTGTCGAAGTTTACGGTGAGCATGCTCTTGGTAAATCACAGTGCTTTGAGTGGTTTAAAAAATTCAAAAGAGGCGATTTTGACGCGAGAAACAAAGAACGTGGAAGACCACCGAGAAAGTTTGAAGATGCCGAATTGCGAGCATTGTTGGATGAGGATGACGCTCAAACGCAACAACTTGTGGATCAATTAAATGTGACACGAGAAGCCGTCTCCATACGTTTGAAAGCCATGGGAACGATCCAGAAGGTAGGAAAATGGGTTCCAAGTGAACTGAATGAATAACAGCAGGAAAACCTAAAAACGACCTGCGAAATGCTGCTCGCCAGGTACAAAAGAAAATCATTTCTACATTGAATTGTGACTTGCGATGAAAAATGGGTATATTTCGAGAATCCTAAGCGTAAAAGATCATGGGAAACTCCAAGCAAACTAGCGACATCGACTGCAAGGCCAAATCGCTATGGACGGAAGACAATGCTCTGTGTTTGGTGGGATCAGAAGGGTGTTATCTATTATGAGCTGCCAAAATCTGGCGAAACCGTTAATACTGAACGCTACCGACAACAAATGATGGATTTGAACCAAGCATTGCGTTAAAAACAACCAGAATATCAAAAGAAGCATCACAAATTGCTTTTGCTTCATGATAATGCACCATCGCACACAGCAAAACCGGTCAAGGAAACGATTGAGGCGTTTAGTTGGCAAATATTTTCGCATGCGGCTTACTCACTAGACTTGGCTCCATCCGATTAATAATTATTTGCATCGATAGGACACGCACTTGCTGAGCAGCGCTTCACTTCTTACGAAAATGGCTCGATGATTGGTTTGCCTCAAAAGAGCAACAGTTTTTTTGGCGTGGTATCCATAAATTGCCAGAGAGATGGGAAAAATGTGTAGCTAGCGATGGGCAATACTTTGAATAAAATATTTTTTACCATTTTCATACAATAAATGTGTATTTTCTATAAAATAAAAATCCGGTATCATATTTAGACCTGATATACAGCAACAAGAAAGAAAAATGACATACAGCAAAGCTCAAAGAAACATTATACACTTATCTGCTACTATGTTGATCTGTGATTTGCGTACAAAATTTCCAATGATTAAAATTCATAAATGCTTTATGGTAAAAAATATTAGAAATTACGAAATACGCGGTTTTCCGAATTATTGTTGTTCTAATTAACGAACTTATACTGTATATCTTCAACCCTTTAGATTCCCAAGAAGTTGTAATTTATTATTGTTGTTCTAATTAACGAACTTATACTGTACATCTTCAACCCTTTAGATTCCCAAGAAGTTGTAATTTATTATTGTTGTTCTAATTAACGAACTTATACTGTATATCTTCAACCCTTTAGATTCCCAAGAAGTTGTAATTTATTATTGTTGTTCTAATTAACGAACTTATACTTAGTACATCCCAAGAAGTTGTAATTTATTATTGTTGTTCTAATTAACGAACTTATACTGTATATATTCAACCCTTTAGATTCCCAAGAAGTTGTAATTTATTATTGTTGTTCTAATTAACGAACTTATACTGTATATCTTCAACCCTTTAGATTCCCAAGAAGTTGTAATTTATTATTGTTGTTCTAATTAACGAACTTATACTGTATATCTTCCACCCTTTAGATTCCCAAGAAGTTGTCATTTATTATTGTTGTTCTAATTAACGAACTTATACTGTATATCTTCAACCCTTTAGATTCCCAAGAAGTTGTCATTTATTTTTATCAAACACTGTTTATTCCACTTTTTTGCAACGGTATAACCCTACCGGTTTCAAGGCATTCACCTCATCAGGGAGGACATAACAAATCCTCTAATTTATTCTGAAATGGCTAATCATTGTCACCGTGAAAACCATACTTTTTCTATCGATGATGCCAAATAAATTAGAGGTCCTAGAAATTTCTAAGTCAGTACATCGATCCGAACATCTGGTGAACAGTTATATTCCAAAAATTTCTCCGCTCTTGGCCGAAATCGTCCCATGCCTCCCTCACCCCTCAGCCCCCAAACGATGAAGCATGTATATCGGTGTCACTTCGAACAGAATTTAGTCTTGTTTGTGCTCCCCTGAAGATGAGGTGAAAGCCTTGAAACCGGTAGGGTTATACTGTTACAAAAAAGTGGAATAAACAGTGTTTGATAAAAACAAATTACAATGTCTTTAAACCTCCACAACGTTAATGCCTTAACTATAAACAATTCCCAAGAAGTTCGTAACTCAAATATTTCTATGGGATAAATCTCGATTATAATCTGTATACAGACTTACGTAGTTCGTATACGTGAGGACGAATTAAAGAAGAACCTATGGAGGCTATGAGTAACTTCTCCGCTATCTCCCTTAATATTAATTGTAACGGATTGGAACTCACTTCCGGATTGACTTCAGTGACAGCATTGGGGTCGTCCACCTCCACACTGTCTGCCGTTGGCAGCGGTTGGTCCTGTAACAGAAAATCCCAATTAACATACCGCCATATACTTTGATTTGTTGCTTGTTACTAGATGACGTCGCAATATGCGCCGATAATAGAGCACAGCTGGAAGGTGCACTGCAGGCCTGGAGAGACCAGCTGAGTGGTGGTGGACTGAAGCTAAGCATCTCGAAAACCATGAATATGGTTCTGAATGACCCTGGCACAGACACAGCGCCAATCAACATCAGTGGCTAACAAATAGAAAAGTGTCAGGAGTACAAGTGCCTGGGGACCATGATCCACTCATCAGGAGACCTAGATTCAAATATTCAGCACCGAATATCCTCAACTTGGCTGAAATAGCGGGAAGTTGCGGGTGCGACTTGTGATAAAAAGATGCCCATCAAACTCAAGGGGCTAGTTTACAAGAGTGTCATTCGGCCTGTGCTCACATATGGCTCAAAAACCTGGAATACCTCCCTAAGGCACGTCCGTGCCATACAGACAGCTGAGATGAAAATGTTATTATTTTTCAACGTAATCGCCGTCGAGATCGAAACATTTCTGTAGTCGGGGCACCAGCTTTTGTACGCTAGTGTCATAGACCTCCGCCGCCAGCTCTTTCAGCCACTCACAGCTTCCTCGACCTCCTGATCGTTGGAAAATTGTTGGGGTGTAGTGACACACCCACGTCTCATCCCCCGTCACGATCGAGTCCAGAAAAGCTTCTCCCTCCTGTGCAAAACGATCCAAAAATTCACGGGCGGCGGTCACGCGATTTTGACGGTGCTCCGGTGTGATCATTCTGGGCACCCATCTCGCACACAACTTCTTGTAACCAAGTTTTTCCGACACAATACCCGACACTTGCGTATAGACCACGAGCGGGAGGACAACTCGGATCGGGCCAGCCGCCGGGGCGGCTCGGCCCATCAACGACGAACCAGTGCGGATGGGTTCTCGGCTAGAGACCAATACGCTTCATCACCGAAACCTGGGACGAATTACTTTACCAGCCGCGACCACGCTCCAGGAGTTCTCAACATCAGCCGAGATCTCCGAATCCCGTCATCCACGCCTTTATCATCGAACAAGACAACCGTGAGTAACCATTCCCTTTATCCTTATCTTTCCAGTTTGGCTAACGCCGAACTACACTTGTTCTTCAATTTTTTGCACAAGTTCGTCAGAAATCACTGACTTGCTTCGTCGAATCAGTACGGCCTTCTCTGAACAACCTACACGCCAGGTGCGCCAACTTCGAAACAAAAAATTTCCCCCGGCCTCACGAGCCCATGTAACCTTACTTTCTAGATGACCCTCGTAAAATATTGGGTGTACAAATAAGTCACCGCCGTTTGACAAAAGTTGGCGCCACCAGTAAGTTATGGTTAAAATTGTCAGATGTAAAATGTCATTATCGTAAGGTTGGACATCTGTCAACAACATGACCTTGAAATATTAGTGAATTTTTATCAGTATAACATATTTTTTTGTGTTCGAAAATGTCAAGTTTTGAGCCGAATAAGCGTCATTTGCGGGAACTTTTGATTTACTTCTTCAATTTGAAGAAATCTGCAGCTGAGGCGCATCGATTGCTTGTAGAAGCATATGGTGAGGCTGCCTTAAGTGAGAGAAGTTGTCGTGAGTGGTTTCAAAAGTTTAAGAACGGTGAATTTGACATCGAAGACAAAGAACGTAGCGGAAGGCCGAAAGTGTACGAAGACGCGGAATTGGAAGTATTATTGGATCAAGATTCGTGCCAAACGCAAGAAGAACTTGCACTTACATTAGGAGTGACTCAACAAGCAATTTCACATAGGTTGAAATCATTGGGAATGATTCAAAAACAAGGAAATTGGGTTCCATATGAACTGACACCGAGAAACGTTGAACGCCGATTTTCCACATGTGAAATGCTGCTTGCCAGGCATAAACGAAAGGGTTTTCTGCACCGTATAGTCACTGGTGATGAAAAATGGATCCACTATGATAATCCAAAAAGGAAGAAATCATGGGGAACCCCTGGCCATGCTTCAACATCTACAGCTAAGCCAAATATTCATGGAAAAAAACTCTTGTTGTGTATTTGGTGGGATCAGCTTGGTGTCGTGTATTATGAGTTGCTCAAACCGAACGAAACCATTGCTGGGGCTGTCTACCGAGCACAATTGATGAGATTGAGTCAAGCACTCGAGGAAAAGCGCGCCCACTGCTACTCCAGACACGACAAAATTATTCTCCTGCATGATAATGCTCGTCCACATGTTGCGGCGCCGGTCAAAACCTTTTTGGAAACAATCAATTGGGAAGTTTTACCCCACCCGCTGTATTCACCAGACATTGCTCCTTCTGATTTTCACTTGTTTCGATCGATGACGCATGACCTGTCTGAGCAGCACTTCACATCATATGAAGATACCAAAAATTGGGTCGATTCGTGGATAGCCTCAAAAGATGAAGCATTCTTCCGACGCTGTATCCGTATGCTGCCAGAAAGATGGGAAAAGGTAGTGGCAAGCGATGGGCAATACTTCGAATAAAACATGAGGTTCCGTTCTTTCACAATAAATGCCCAATTTTTGATAAAAAACGGCGGAAACTTATTTGTACACCTAATACTATTGTGAATCGCTACATATTTCCAGATATTCTATTTTTACTCAGTAAAAAAGACTTTTATACGTACGATGAAGTCTATAATTATCGTATCCACGGTATATACATGCCAAACACCAGCTGACACAGCGCAACGTAATAAATTAGGTTAGTCAAGGATGTCGCGGAAGCTGAACACCGAGTATAGACTTACCTTGAACATATCCTCGTCCAAGTACTGAGCCTGCTTCTTGCTGATCCTCGCTGACCTGCGTTCCACCATCAGGTTCACCTGTACATACGCGAGCACATCAAACATTAATAACTTTCCTTACGAGAGACAAACGTACGTATACAATCCACAGCAGGGCACTCCACATTATATACACGTAATAATAAGAATTTTAACTTTTATGAACTGCTTTTTAATTGATTATTGTAGTTTTTTTTTTTTAACACATTGCGGGCCGCTATATTTCGCGCCAAGCGTCGGCTGGAGGCCGGCGTATTTCGCAAAAAAAGAAACAAAAAAACACGCCTTTCGTAAAATCAATGTAATTGTAAAACTAGCAGTTTTAAATGAAATTCGACATGTGTCTTCCAAAGGGTACAATGACATAGATATTTGTAAACATAACAGTGGTTCGCAATCTGTGGAGCGTGTGCCAGCGTGATAAAAGAACAAAAAGCGATACAACATAATATTTAAAATACAAATATTAAGAACCACTATGACTGGTGTCAATTTCACACTAATTTAATGGGTCGGTCATAAAAAATGTTGATAAAACTTATCACCAAGCGACAACCGACCCGTAATGGACCATAATCCCTGTGATGTTTGCGGGAATGTACGAGGCATATCCAGAAAGTAAGTGTACTGAATTTTTGTAGGTTACAATTTTTTTTATTTAAACAAAAAAATTACGTGGTTACCGTAGTACACATGTAAGCTATTTTTCGACATAGTCGCCATTCCTCTCAATGCAGGTGGTGAAGCGGGGTATCAACTTTTTGATGCCTTCCTCGAAGTAGTTCCCCGCCAAACCCTCCGTCCACTTCTCCACCTCCTCCTTTACCTCCTCGTCGTTTGAAAACCTTTTTCCACCCATGTGCAGCTTCAGGGAGGTAAAGAGATAGTAATCTGAAGGTGCTAGGTCAGGGGAATGCGTGGGATGGTTCAGGACATCCCATTTAAACGAGGCGAGCAGTTCCTTCGTGGCGCTGGCCGTGTGTGGTCTGGCATTGTCGTGCAGCAGGCAGACTCCCTTTGTCAACATGCCTCTCCTCTTGTTCTGAATCGCCCTCCGCATTTTTTTTAGGGTCTCACAGTATCTTGCAGAGTTGATGGTCTCCCCCTTGAGGCATATATTCAATTAAAATTATGCCTTGACAGTCCCAAAACACGGATGCCATGATTTTCTTGGCTGAAATTGTGGTTTTGAACTTTTTGGCGGAGGGTGAAGAGGTGTGACGCCACTGTTGAGACTGCCTTTTGGTTTCAGGCGTCTAGTGTGCAACCCAAGTTTCATCTCCACTTTCAACTCCAGCGCCTCAAAAACTCTTGCCCGGCATTATTTATTTCGCACTTGGCGGGAGATTGGATTTACATTTTTCACGAAACGTGTTGTCGCGTCGACACTTCTCAACGTACTGACCTCGAACCGGTCTCGTTGCGGAGGGGAAGGCTCAGGCTACACGGAAGTGTAGCCAACATGTCGAAAATAAAATCCATCCAGTCGTGAGAGCCTCAGTACACTTACTTTCTGGATGCGCCTCGTAGAAGGACATGTATTGTTTTATAAATATATTTTTGTAAATAATACTTTATAAAATATTGTAATATAAATATTATTCAAACATATTAATATATCAAATTAAAAGGTTTTATTCAAATATAGGATCTTTTAGGTTATAGGTTCTAATTTTTCAAACGTAAAAAATTAATTCATATAAAGTGCCGTAAAGCTACGGTTTCCTAAGAAAGCGGTTTCGTTATATATTGTAGCGCATGTACCATGACGTGATGCTGGCGCGCCGCCAGACGGCAGAAATGAGAACCCACAACTGTCAATTGGAAACATGAAACGACATTATTCCACATATTTTGTTTCTACTGGGCTTTTCTATAGTATTTGCTCTTCACATTAAATAAAGCTTCGTTATTTCTTACAAAATCAATCGATAATCCGTCATTTTCGCTGGTCCAAATTAAATTACGTTTGCGCCGCCAGACGGCAAAAATGAGAACCCACAACTGTCAATTGGAAACTTGAAACGACATTATTCCACATATTTTGTTTCAACTGGGCTTTTCTATAGTATTTGCTCTTCACATTAAATAAAGCTTCGTTATTTCTTACAAAATCAATCGATAATCCGTCATTTTCGCTGGTCCAAATTAAATTACGTTTGCGCCGCCAGACGGCAAAAATGAGAACCCACAACTGTCAATTGGAAACATGAAACGACATTATTCCACATATTTTGTTTCAACTGGGCTTTTCTATAGTATTTGCTCTTCACATTAAATAAAGCTTCGTTATTTCTTACAAAATCAATCGATAATCCGTCATTTTCGCTGGTCCAAATTAAATTACGTTTGCGCCGCCAGACGGCAAAAATGAGAACCCACAACTGTCAATTGGAAACATGAAACGACATTATTCCACATATTTTGTTTCAACTGGGCTTTTCTATAGTATTTGCTCTTCACATTAAATAAAGCTTCGTTATTTCTTACAAAATCAATCGATAATCCGTCATTTTCGCTGGTCCAAATTAAATTACGTTTGCGCCGCCAGACGGCAAAAATGAGAACCCACAACTGTCAATTGGAAACATGAAACGACATTATTCCACATATTTTGTTTCAACTGGGCTTTTCTATAGTATTTGCTCTTCACGTTATATAAAGTTTCATTATTTCTTACAAAATCAATCGATATTTCGTCATTTTCGCTGGTCCAAATTAAATTACGTCTGCGCCGCATCCGCCTGGCACGCCGCCAGACGGCAGACATCAGAACCCACAACTGTCAGTTGGAAACGATATTATTCCACATATTTTGTTTCAACTGGGCTTTTCTATAGTATTTGCTCTTCACATTATATAAAGCTTCGTTATTTCTTACAAAATCAATCGATATGAAGCAGTAGATAGGTCCACCCGCCGGCCTGGCCGGGCGCATTCCATGTTAGAGTCTATGGATTCTAAATTCAAAAAAGAGTGACATTTTGTTTTTGGAATATTACAATTTTGACAGATGTTATTTTTGTTTCATTCGGTAAAATATATTTTGAGAAAATGTTGAATAATTGAGATATGTGTTTCATTATCGATAGCTCTCCTAAAGATATTTCGTCATTTTCGCTGGTCCAAATTAAATTACGTTTGCGCCGCATCCGCCTGGCACGCCGCCAGACGGCAGAAATGAGAACCCACAACTGTCAGTTGGAAACGATATTATTCCACATATTTTGTTTCAGCTGGGCTTTTCCATAGTATTTGCTCTTCACATTATATAAAGCTTCGCTATTTCTTACAAAATCAATCGATATTTCGATCCGCATATATGTGATGCCATTTATCCCATAGTTTCCCGCTAGATTAACACTAATATAAAAGAGATCCGCGTATATGTGATGCCATTTATCCAAATAGTTTTCCGCTAGATTTACACTATTATAAAAGTGATAAAACTGATCCGCATATATGTGATGCCATTTAACCACATAGTTTCCCGCTAGATTTACACTATTATAAAAGTTATCCGCATATATGTGATGCCATTTATCCAAATAGTTTCCCGCTAGATTTACACTATTATAAAAGTGATCCGCATATATGTGATGCCATTTATCCAAATAGTTTCCCGCTAGATTTACACTATTATAAAAGTGATAAAACTGATCCGCATATATATGATGCCATTTATCCAAATAGTTTCCCGCTAGATTTACACTATTATAAAAGTTATCCGCATATATGTGATGCCATTTATCCAAATAGTTTACAGCTAGATTTACACTATTATAAAAGTGATCCGCATATATGTGATGCCATTTATCCAAATAGTTTACAGCTAGATTTACACTATTATAAAAGTGATAAAACTGATCCGCATATATGTGATGCCATTTATCCAAATAGTTTCCCGCTAGATTAACACTATTATAAAAATGATCCGCATATATGTGATGCCATTTATCCAAATAGTTTTCGCAAACGTTCATAATTGTTGTTGCCAAGTTTGTTCCAGCCTCAGTATACTCACTTGAGATATAAACTCACTATTATTGACTGATTAAATATATCACGAAAAGAAACAAGTTAAATGTGAAACTAGACGCTCCAGCCATTAGATTAGTGACTTCCCCGTGACTGCATATATTCAGAAAAGTGTATTCGGTAAGAGAGTTGCTAAAAATTTACCACTAGAAGTCGAACTACAAAGAAACCTTTGTAGATCTTCCGATATGTGATAGTAACACATTCGGCTTAAGGTATAGTGAAGTGTTTGTGTGTAGTGTTCATATAAAAACTTTTTCTTTTTTAAGACCTCCCAAAAAGGGTTGTCTTCAAGTGTTTCCTAAAGATGTACATGCCACCTATATCTCTAACACTAAGAGGCAGACTATTCAAATAAATAAATATAAATTTGACTGAAATTGCATATACAATTCAAGATAATGGCAAAGAAAATACATTTAAGAGATAAGCTAATAAAAGGTCTGGGCTCATCTCATAACATCCCCCCAATCGAGCTACACTTCCACCAATAGATGGCGAGCCCGGCCGCGAGAACATCAAATGTTTTTCAGATTAAAAAAAAAGACAAATAACCAGTCAATACATATACATATACACATAAACATATACATATACGAGGGCGGTCCGATAAGTACTTAGCCTCACCGCCCGATGGCACCACTATCGCAAGAGCAATTTTTTATCGCGTAGTACATTCTCGTTGACAGCTACTTTCAAAATTTCAGCCGAATCGGACGCGTAGTTTTGTTTTGACCGCGTGTGGAAGCGAGCGTTTCCGCGGATTTGATAAAAATGGAAAAAGAGCAATATCGGTCGGTGATTCGATTCTTGTTTTTGAAAGGGAAATCGCGCAGCGAAATCAAAGAGCGCTTGGATGCTGTGTACGGTGACTCTTCTCCTTCGATGGCGACCGTCAAAAATTGGTTTAACGAGTTTCAACGTGGTCGTACGTCGGTTTTTGATGAGCCACGCCCAGGTGCCCCGAAAACGGCTACCACGGAGGATAACGTGACAAAAATCCACGATCTCGTATTGGCAGACCGCCGATTGAAGGTGCGCGAGATAGCTGAGACAGTAGGCATCTCAAAAGACCGCGTGGGTCATATCCTGCATGAAGTATTGGGCATGAGAAAGCTGTCGGCGCGATGGGTGCCGCGTTTGCTCACTCTGGACAACAAGCGCAACCGTGAGACCACTTCAGAGCAGTGTTTGACGATGTTTAAGTGCAATCCGAAGGAGTTTCTGCGTCGTTTCGTGACCGTCGACGAAACATGGATACACTGGTACACACCCGAGACCAAGGAACAGTCGAAACAGTGGATTTCACCCGGCGAACGAGCTCCGAAGAAGACGAAGACTGTCCTATCGGCCGGAAAGGTGATGGCCACCGTTTTCTGGGATTCAAAAGGTGTGATCTACATCGACTTCCTGGAGAAGGGCAAAATGGTCACAGGGCTCTACTATGCCGAATTATTGGGCCGATTCGACGCCGAATTGCAGAAAAAACGGCCCCATTTGGCGAAGAAAAAAGTGCTCTTCCATCATGACAACGCACCGGCTCACACCTCCGCCGTCGCCACGGCCAAATTGGTAGAATTAGGCTACGAACTGCTGCCCCATCCACCGTATTCTCCGGATTTGGCCCCGTGCGACTTCTTTTTGTTTCCAAATTTGAAAAAGTCACTCGCCGGGCAGAAATTTGAGTTGAATGAGGAGGTTATCGCCGCCACGGAGGCCTACTTTGCAGACCTACAGAAAACGTATTTTTCAGACGGGTTTAAGAAGTTGGAGCATCGCTGGGTCAAGTGTATAGAACTCAAAGGAGATTATGTTGAGAAATAAATCGCCACTTTTCCAAAAATTTTGTCATTCTTTTGTAGGCTAAGTACTAATCGGACCACCCTCGTATATGGTTTATGAAATCAGCCCGGGTCACACCGTTAAAAGATGGGAGGAAGCAAGATAGAGGTGCTCACTTCAATCTGTTTGTCTCCGTTGTCGGAAATGATGAGTTCGGTGCGGCACTCGGTCACTGGCTTGAAGGTCTCGTACAGGGTCTTCCTCATAACGTCCAGTGCGGTCTGCTCCGCGTCTATCAGCTTGCCCAGCTCTCGGGACTCGGCTGGAAGATAAAATAATTGACTGTATTGTATTGGACTTTCACTGTACCTAGACCTGGACCCTTTCACTGGACCTAGCAGGTTTATTGCCATTTATTCATGTTAAATTTTATTCATAAAAAATATAACGTATGAACTATACTCGAGAAAATGTAGGATGGTTCCTGTGACATTTGAAATGTCGTGTCTCAAAGGGATGGGGTAAAATCGTTTTTTTTTTTACAAATCGAATAGTTTTTTTTATAAATCGAAAAATTGTTTTATTTCTCTAAACTGATGTTTTAATTCCTAATTTCATTATACTGACTTTCTAATGTATTGTATGATTTGTATCTATATTTAAATAGGCCAAGATCCACTATGAATTAATACTAATTACGAACATTTAACATAAAACAATCGAAAATCCGATTATCGTACACCCCATCCCTAGCCAATGCAGACTAACGTAGTGACTTTTGACAAATATCACCAAATATTATTTGATTTTAACAAACTGACACATTTTTGATAATTTGTAACAAGATGTATTAATTTGTCATTATTGTTAGTTGTATGTAATGTATTTACCTAAATAACTTGCTATTTATTAGAATCGAGGCTTATATTAAAGTTGATAAAATAATTAAAAATACTGAACGTCGTTACAAGGTTGTATCGGGGCAAATTTGTGAACTGTCACAGGGACCATGCTATAATTTCTCAAGTATAACGAAATTTTTTCCTAGTCACTTAAAGCCAGTCTCTTACACTAATATAAATTTCTTTTACACTAATATAAATTTCTAGAAACTTATATTAGGGGCACCGGATTGAAATTTCGTTTTTTTTTTCCATAATCCTTTTTGACCATCAGTTTTGTTTCGGTTGTTGAACTTTTCCATTGCCTTTTGTATTCTATCAGTCAGTTGACACCTTTAGGGTGATTCTTAAAAGAAACCATTTTTTTTCATGTTGTGTTTAAAATGGAGAGATTTTATCCAGATAAACATTTTTTGCGAAATTTGACATTATACGAATATCGTAAAAAAAAAACAATGCGACGACCACAGTTAAAAATATTTGTGATATTTACGGAACTATTGGGTGTTGACATAAGTTGTGTCCGTTTTTTTCCAATTTAAAAATGAGCACCAAAAGTAAAACAAAATGGTAAAGGTTATGCGTCATTCGAAAGAAAATTTTCTGCTCTACAAGATATTGTGTTTGCTTTTACGTTACATATATTATTTTATTTGATTACAAGCCTTCAAAATGGAATGTCAAGTAGACGAAAGTGAGCATTTTCGACACCTCCTTCTGTTCGCGTTCAATCGAGGGAATAAACGTCTAATGTGTTTTTATTTCGACAAACTTCTACCTGCCGGAGAATGGAATACTCAGAATTTCATCATATTTCAAACACCGAATTGTAGACGAGAGAACTTAAATAACATGAAATGTCGAAATATTGGCTATACGGGCTACACTCCTGTTGCTGGTTCATCACAGCTAAGCCAGTAATAGAGGACAGGGGTGTAGTGCAGCATTTATATGTTTGTGAATAAATACCTCCATAAGGGCTATACCCTGTTGCTGCTTCATCGCAACTAAGTCAGTAATAGAGGACAGGGGTGTAGTGCAGCATTTATATGTTTGTGAATAAATACTTCCGTAAGGGCTACACCCCTGTTGCTGGTTCATCACAGCTAAGCCAGTAATAGAGGACAGGGGTGTAGTGCAGCATTTATATGTTTGTGAATAAATACTTCCATAAGGGCTACACCCTGTTGCTGCTTCATCGCAACTAAGTCAGTAATAGAGGACAGGGGTGTAGTGCAGCATTTATATGTTTGTGAATAAATACTTCCGTAAGGGCTATACCCCTGTTGCTGGTTCATCACAGCTAAGCCAGTAATAGAGGACAGGGGTGTAGTGCAGCATTTATATGTTTGTGAATAAATACCTCCATAAGGGCTATACCCTGTTGCTGCTTCATCGCAACTAAGCCAGTAATAGAGGACAGGGGTGTAGTGCAGCATTTATATGTTTGTGAATAAATACCTCCATAAGGGCTACACCCCTATTGCTGCTTCATCACAACTAAGCCAGTAATAGAGGACAGGGGTGTAGTGCAGCATTTGTATGAAATTAAAATTGATAGGCTAAATTGAGGGTCAACACGAAAAAATCGGTAGAAAGCGCCTTTCTAGATTACGCAACATTCGGGAATAGACGGATACCTGACAGTCGAGGAGCTTCGCTGCCAAAGATAGAGATATTTTATCAAGAAGACTGATCACAAAAAAGAGCACATGAATAGAATAGATACAGTCAGATGATGAGAGAACAAATCATTCACCTTGGAGAGCATCGACTTGAGCGTGAAGCTTATCTTCGCACAGTCGTAACTGGTCGTGCACCCGGTGCCTGCTCCACGTCGATGCGAAAACCTCCTCAAGGTTATCCAGCAGGAACTGCTGCTCCTCCTTCGGCAGGGTGGGGCCGCCCCACTTGCGGGTCGCGCCCTTCTTCACGCGGCGCCCCCCACTCGGATCGGACTCGTTCTCCGAGTCAGAGTCGGATATCTCCACCAGCTCTCCAGTGTTGGGCATATCCACGGTGAACAGGCATACGCCTGCACGGAGACGGGACGTCAGCAGCTGGGAAACAGTCGTACTCCATCATTGTATGTCCTCTGATACATATATTTTATTTTAACAGATCTCAGCACTTTTTTGTCCAAACATACAACTTTCACCTCCTAAACATACAACCGGTATTCTTCTATTATTCATACTTCGATAGGCAGAAAGGAGAGAGCACCAGACTTTCATATTGCTATACACGCTTTAGCTTATTGTACATCCATACACCTCCTACAATTCCTCTGATTTTTACATTTCCTCCTTTAAATACCTCCATGAAGGCTACACCCCTGTTGCTGGTTCATCACAGGTAAGGCAGTAACAGGAGACAGGGGTGCAGTGCAGCATTTGTATATTATGAATAAATACATCCATGAGGCTATATCCCTGTTGCTGGTTCATCACAGCTAAGGCAGTAACAGGGGACAGGGGTGCAGTGCAGCATTTGTTTGTTTATGAATAAATACCTCACAGTTAAAGCAGTAATAAGGGACAGGGGTGCAGTGCAACATTTGTACGTTATTAATAAATACCTCCATGAGGGCTACGCCCCTGTCGAGGCACTCCTTGCAGGCGAGAGGTGCCTTGGTGAGGTCCCTGGCCCGGTACAGCGAGGGCAGGAACAGGGGACACGGATGCGGTGCAGCAGCGCTCACACATGCTGGGTTCACGCACTTGCCGCGGTCGCCCTTTACGGCCACTTGATCGCGACTGCGGGGCGAGAGATCTTTTTTGGTAGGAGACGGGTCATCGAGTTTCTTAATTGCCTCTTGCTGCGAAACTGAAATAAAAAAAAAACTGTTTGTTGAAATTTTTACCCGTAAATAATCTGGTTTTCTAATAGAAATACATAAATACCATTATGATATTTCCCTGTTGACGTAGGCAGAAAGAACATAGCACCATCACATACTTCTTCTCATACAGTTACTTCTGTTTCTTTCAGTCTTTAAGTTTCTTCATTTCAAAATTTCGTTCACTTAGTCCAACCATCACCTCCAATGGTGATCTCCGGACGGAGCTGCCCATGCGCATCGAAGCTGCCAGCGGGGCGTTCAACAACATGGATAGGATTTGGAAGGCGACTGGATTCAGCGTCACAACAAAGTGCCACCTGTTTAACGCATGCGTCATCCCGATCCTCCTGTATGGCTGTGAATCTTGGCATCTCACCAAGGCTCAGGAGCGCAAGATACTTAGTATTGAAAACAGGTGTCTCAGGAGGATATTGGGAGTCAGGTGGTACGAGTATGACCACACAACAAAGGACACTGTACGCCGGCGCACCCGGCAGGGGTCTGCCGTCTCTGTAATTCGGGAGAGGGGATGGTCCTGGCTGGGACATGTGCTGAGAATGCCCGGTGATAGTTGGCCGAGGAGAGCGCTGTTTTTCTGTCCATTGGGATCTCGACGGCCTAGAAGACCCTCTCTCACGGTGTACCATTCATGTGTCAAGGAAGTCAGAGCGTTAGGAATGTCGTGGAGGGAGATTACCAACACCGCCCAAAACCGCTCTGAATGGAGAAGACTGATGGCCTCCCTATGCTCCCTTGTGGAGCTTTAAAAGAAGGGTAAATAAAAAATTTAAAAAACTCCCGCCATAATTTTTCTCGATATTCCCAGCCACAATTCCATGTTAGCATTTTAAATTTGTTCAGTCAGTTTTTTAAAACTCATTCGTTCAATATGCCCAAACCACCTCAATGTGTTCTTTTTCATCCTACCTAACATACACATATACCACTACGCCATGTTCTTATCAGGGTAGGCAGAGAAAACAGAGTGTTAGACTTCATATATCGACACACATCCTTCACCTCTTCTAACATACACCTACGATTTCTCTGACTTTTTACATTTCCTTCTTTCAAAATATCATTCACTTAATCCAACCATACTTTCCTTGGTCTTCCTCTACCACACCTTTCACTCTAGTTTGTACTATATATTTATTTTGTTAGTCTTTCTTCATTTATTCGTTTCACATGCCTAAACTATCTTCGAGTGCTCTTCTTCATCTTACTCAATAGCCTTAAGTTCACATTCATCCCTAAGTTCACATTCATCCCTTAAGTTCACAGTCATCCCTAATCACTTCATTTCGGAATGAAGACATCAGAAATGAATGCATGGATAAAGTCTTCTCCCTGGCTCCATCCCAACTCACTGTCTGCGAAGACTGTTGGGGTCAGCTCTCCTCGTCCTCAGGTTGTATGCTCTTCTGTCCCGGACTACGTCCCCCAGGCCGTGCCTCTGCATCAGGTTATCTTTTTGCCCCACCCATGAATTCTTTGTTCTTCCTCTGGTTGTTATTCGAGGAAGATCCATGGAGATTGCCTGGTTCACAATGTGATCGGGTGCTCTGCGTCCAACGTGCCCATACCATCTCAATCCATCCGCCTCTCCTCCATCTTGCTGTTGATGTCTGTAACACCTAGGCTTCCACGAATGTGTGAGCTTTTTATTTTGTCTCTTAGGGACACACCAGCTGACCATCTTAGCATGCGCATTTCAGCAGTTTCTAATTGACATTTCATACAGTGTGAATGTTTGAAAGAAGGCGGAATGAAGACATCAGAAATGAATGCATGGATAAAATGTATGTTTTAAGTAAGATGAATAAAGGAGCTTTAAGATGGTTTGGACACGTGTAGACAATGAATGTTGAAAGAATAACTGAGCGAGTATACAAGTCAGATGTGCAAAATCAGCGTGGAAGAGGTAGACCGGAAGAGGTAAGATGAATAAAGGAGCTTTAAGATGGTTTGGACACGTGTAGACAATGAATGTTGAAAGAATAACTGAGCGAGTATACAAGTCAGATGTGCAAAATGTGCGTGGAAGAGGTAAGATGAATAAAGGAGCTCTAAGATGGTTTGGACGCGTGTAGACAATGAATGTTGAAAGAATAACTGAACGAGTATACAAGTCAGATGTGCAAAATGTGCTTAGAAGAGGGAGACCGAAGAAAACGTGGCTAGACCAAACTGACCAGATTTTGAGAGAGGGTAAAGTGAGAAGTACGAATAAAAGAAAATGACAAGACGTATAAATATTGAGAAGGCAAAAGTTGTGAACTTGGATAGAAATGTTTAGAGATGTTCTTTATACTTACCCCACAAAATACACGGCATAATGATAAGTATGTGTGCGTTACCGCACTGGACTTCCGTGTGGAAGTTCGTCGGTTCGAACCCCACACTGTGCTACTCCCCTCGAACGACACAGGCACTTTTTCTGCCTAGTGTTCGAGGGTATAAGGATACCTATGACTTCGGTCATATCTATTCTTAAAAAAATATATATATTAAAATGGACGTACCTTGAACAGGGCTGGCCTTGGCTGCCTCATCTTCATCGTCAGAGTCCAGGGAGAACACCTCAGACACCGGCTTTGTCGCAAGCTGTGAACATTAAAAAATACTGAGAATTGTGACTTCCATGATAGCATCTAAGAACTCCTCTCCATCCATATCTGCACTCCGCGGTTCGAAGAACAATTGTTAAGGGTAGTCCAGTTGCGTCTCTCATTTTGTTAATCTAACGCATTGGGACACTTCCTATCGTACGTTTCCTTCCACCTTTCCAGCAACCACAAACCTCTCCAAACTGTCTCCTTAGCAACGTGCCCAAAGAATCGGAGGATTCACCGAAGGCGTATAGCCAATTTGCATCTCAAATTCATTCTCGGGTACTACCATCGAGAGGAAGGGAAGATGCAGACTCAGCAAAGACACATGACACGCATCGCAACCGATCAAATGTTACCATCCCTAGAGGTAGAACATCTTTTGCCCAAAGGCAATATGCCAAATAGGCATATATAGGCAAAAGATACAATACCCCGTTGCAAACTCTCATCAACTTGATAAACAGTGAGACTCGATTACTTGAACCCTTTTGCCTTTATTGAATTTGGCACCCCATTGTATGTGATGCGAGCTATTGTCTTAGGGCAAAACTATGTTCTGTTCTAACTCTAAACACCGATAACAACCTCCGTGACCTAGTTGGCAAGACGCCTGTCTCCCAGCCCGGAGGTTACGGATTCAAATCCCACTGGAACACAAATATTAAAAAAAAAAAGGATTCCAGCCTGGTTTTCACTTACAGCCTCTTTAACGGTCTGATTGGTTGGAAGAGATTGCCGCAAGCTTATAAGCCCGCTAAGTCGTACTGTATACGTTGTTTGTTTTCTCTCATGGTTCAGTGGTAAAGTTATTTGACTCACCAACCAAGGTCCTGAGTTTGATTCGCGGTGTTATCACATTTTCTTCCATTGTGTTTCCGGGCTGGTATGATCGAGTATACCGGTATCCTTTGGTGGCGCTTTGTAGCAGCTTATTGCGGTTTTCCTGCTGTCACTTTCAGTTCATGTGGAACCCATTTTCCCACCTTCTGGATCTTTCCCATGGCTTTCAAACGTATGGAGACGGCTTCTCGTGTCACATTTAATTGATCCGCGAGTTGTTACCCTCGGTATACTTGACACAGTGCTCATAAGATGATAGCAAAAAAGGATTTCAGTCTGGTTTTCACTTACGCACTTTTTACATCTTTCTGGTTGGTTGGAAGAGATTGCTACATGGTAATAAGTCAGGTTGTATTATATACAACGAACGTGTGATACAATACAAAAATTATTCAACGCCGGTATTATACCGCGGTAATAACACTGGGAAGTCACGGATACACATTATTTTCGTGACGGTGTGGACAGACGGACGGGAAACACCGCCAACTTATTCGAGTTAGTCAATAAGTATAATTCAAACCATAGATTTTATAACAGTTAAGGGGGTGTTCTATTCTAGAGGCGTGAATTTCAGGCATTTTTTCAGATCAAATAAAAAAAAAACAAAAAAAAATTTCTTATACATTTTTTACAGCTTATTTATTGATGATTTGAGAATGTACAAAATTATTTTTGAAAAAAAATTAATATTCAAAATGTTATTAGCTGTTATATCTTGTAAAAAAAAAGGGGGGGGTGAGCTGGTCGACACGATTGGAACCCTTTCGTAAATTTGAAACAAAAATCATACACAGTTTCTTGATAAGCAATAATGTCGTTATAGTTGGTACCAAAGAGAAACTACGTAAAATGGCGGCTGTTGGAATTTTTTTCCAATTTCAGGTAGGAACTATAGAGAAACATCTATCGAAGTTTCATACCAAATTTGAAGTCAATCGGTTGGATAGAAGTTGAGATTTTATGTCGACTAGGTCGAAAAAAATTGTTTCGAGAGAAACGCATTTAAAGTTTCGAGATTATTGTCCGAGTCATTCTGGTGCGGCGTAGTTTCAAATTTCTAGAGTCGAATACCGCCTTAAGGCTTTTGCTTTGTATATATTTTACGAAATTACAAAAACAAAAATTGTACTACAGAGGACCACGGTTAATCCAACACACGGAGCCCCGGAAAATTGGCGCTCTACTGTAGTCCTATAAAAAAAAGGAAAGATACAAACCTTGGTTACGACTTCATCAATCTTAGATGCTGCAGGAGTTGTCACTACGTCTGCGATGGGTTTTTCACTCTTGGGAAGTGGCTGAAATGTCAAAATATACATTCTTATTATTTTATCGTATACCTCAAACGCCCAGTAATTTGGCCAAACGTCACAGCCCAGTCATAGTTTAATTCGATCCCACCAACACCCACCAGCGCTGTTACGAGGGACAAAACAGGTCCCCACATCCAGAGGGGTTTCAACACGTCATGTCACATAGTGACGAACAAGGAACTGCCCAAAGGGGTTCGTTTTCTGGTGACGACACACCCGAGTCTGAAAATAATAGTAGTGACGAAGGACTTAGGACATCACTGGAGAAGGAATATAACTCACAGTGCAGTGAATATACTACATAAAATATTTTTCCTCGCCAAATATGACTATCCATCTTTCTGTTATACGAGGCGTATCCAGAAAGTAAGTGTACTGAGGCTCTCACGACCGGATGGATTTTATTTTCGACATGTTGGCTACACTTCCATGTAGCCTGACCCTTCCCCTCCGCAACGAGACCGGTTCGAGGTCAGTACGTTGAGAAGTGTCGACGCGACAACACGTTTCGTGAAAAATGTCAACCCAATCTCCCGCCAAGAGCGAAATTTTGTAAAAAGGCAAGAGTTTTTGAGGCGCTGCAAACTCCATGGAGAGGAATTTCTCCGCTCCATCGTTACTGGAGATGAAACTTGGGTTGCACACTACACGCCTGAAACCAAAAGGCAGTCTCAACAGTGGCGTCACACCTCTTCACCCTCCGCCAAAAAGTTCAAACCCACATTTTCAGCCAAGAAAATCATGGCATCCGTGTTTTGGGACTGTCAAGGCATAATTTTAATTGAATATATGCCTCAAGGGGAGACCATCAACTCTGCAAGATACTGTGAGACCCTAAAAAAATTGCGGAGGGCGATTCAGAACAAGAGGAGAGGCATGCTGACAAAGGGAGTCTGCCTGCTGCACGACAATGCCAGACCACACACGGCCAACGCCACGAAGGAACTGCTCGCCTCGTTTAAATGGGATGTCCTGAACCATCCCGCGCATTCCCCTGACTTAGCACCTTCAGATTACTATCTCTTTACCTCCCTGAAGCTGCACATGGGTGGAAAAAGGTTTTAAACCGACGAGGAGGTAAAGGAGGAGGTGGAGAAGTGGACGGAGGGGTTGGCGGGAAGCTACTTCGAGGAAGGCATCAAAAAGTTGATACCCCGCTTCACCACCTGCAT
This sequence comes from Odontocerum albicorne, assembly GCA_949825065.1. Taxonomy (NCBI): domain Eukaryota; kingdom Metazoa; phylum Arthropoda; class Insecta; order Trichoptera; family Odontoceridae; genus Odontocerum; species Odontocerum albicorne. The sequence continues at coordinate 19,281,381 of OX463866.1, read as the reverse complement.
TGAGAGGAATGGCGACTATGTCGAAAAATAGCTTACATATGTACTACGGTAACCACGTAATTTTTTTGTTTAAATAAAAAAAAATGTAACCTACAAAAATTCAGTACACTTAGTTTCTGGATATGCCTCGTACATACATACCATTACGCCATTTACGTGTCGGGATAGGCAGAGAGGACAAAGCTCCATACTTTCATATCCTTAGCCACTTCTATATCCATAAAATTTCTACGTTTTCTCATTTGAGAATGTCATTCAATTGATCTAACCATACTTTCCTTGGTCTTCCTCTCACACGCCTTCCACTCACATTTGCACTGCACATCTGTTTTGTTAATCTTTCTTCATTCATTCATTCCACATGCCCAATCAATCTCAGCGTGCTCTTTTCCATCTTACTTAGCACATCAGCCATAATTTCACATTCATCCCTAATCACTTCATTCGTATTCTATCATACATGGTCACTCCGTGTATTTTTCTCGATGCACGCATTTCTAAAGCAGTTATTCGGCTCTTATCAGTATCTTTTCACGTCCATGTTTCCCTCCCATACATCAAAATTGGCACCAAAATATTGTGGACTATCATCTCAGCAGATTTTGATACTGTCCGCTTGAAAATCCCTCATAACTCGTCCATCATTTGAGAACATACTACCCAAATACCAGAATTCCTTAACTTGTTCCAATCTTTCATTATTCACTCACATATCGCATTTACTTTTCACAATTTTCTATCATCATGAATTTTGCAACTTTCATTCTTAAATCTTTCTTTTCGCATTTCTCACAAAATCTATTTATCCGACTCTGTAATTTATTCTCATTCTCCGCTTATTTGCTCCAATCTTTCATTATTCACTCATATATCGCATTCACTTTTCACAATTTTCTATCATCATGAATTTTGCAACTTTCATTCTTAAATCTTTCTTTTCGCATTTCTCACAAAATCTATTTATCCGACTCTGTAATTTATTCTCATTCTCAGCTAATTTGCTCCAACTTGCTCCAATCTTTCATTATTCCCCCATATATAAGATTTATTTCTCTTCCACACTTTTCTATCACCATTACTTTAGATACCTCATTGAGTAAATAACACTGCGTATTCAGAAAGTAAGTGTACTGAGGCTCTCACGACCGGATGGATTTTATTTTCGACATGTTGGCTACACTTCCGTGTAGCCTGACAATTCCCCTCCGCAACGAGACCGGTTCGAGGTCAGTACGTTGAGAAGTGTCGACGCGACAACACGTTTCGTGAAAAATGTCAATCAAATCTCCCGCCAAGTGCGAAATACGCGGCGTCATTCGTTATCTCGTTTGGAAGGGAAAACCTCCGGTTGAGGTTTATAATGAGGTGAAAACTGCATATGGTGATAAAGCTATGAATCGTACGAGTGTGTACAAGTGGTGTCGCGAGTTTAAAAACGGTCACGTCACACCTCTTCACCCTCCACCAAAAAGTTCAAAACCACAATTTCAGCCAAGAAAATCATGGCATCCGTGTTTTGGGACTGTCAAGGCATAATTTTAATTGAATATATGCCTCAAGGGGAGACTATCAACTCTGCAAGATACTGTGAGACCCTAAAAAAATTGCGGAGGGCGATTCCGAACAAGAGGAGAGGCGTGCTGACAAAGGGAATCTGCCTGCTGCACGACAATGCCAGACCACACACGGCCAACGCCACGAAGGAACTGCTCGCCTCGTTTAAATGGGATGTCCTAAACCATCCCGCGCATTCCCCTGACCTAGCACCTTCAGATTACTATCTCTTTACCTCCCTGAAGCTGGACATGGGTAGAAAAAGGTTTTCAACTGACGAGGAGGTAAAGGAGGAGGTGGAGAAGTGGACGGAGAGGTTGGCGGGAAACTACTTTGAGGAAGGCATCAAAAAGTTGATACTCCGCTTCACCACCTGCATTGAGAGGAATGGCGACTATGTCGAAAAATAGCTTACATATGTACTACGGTAACCACGTAATTTTTTTGTTTAAATAAAAAAAATTCTAACCTACAAAAATTCAGTACACTTACTTTCTGGATATGCCTCGTATAACAGGCAACGTACAACTGTCATAACTCACTAATACAATAAAATGACAATTTTCTGAAGAACCTAATACGACAGTACAGCTGTCGTAACTCACTTCTTCTTCTTCCCAGTGTCATGTCAGGTCCCCCCAACGTTGACTATCACCTGAGAGTAGGCATCTTTGTCCCCGGCAGCCCGAAAAAGATCCCCAAAGCTCCTTATACCAGTCCAATCACGTATATTGCTGAGTCAGGAGATTTTCATCCTGCCAACACCTCTTCGACCCTCTATTTTGCCTTGGATGATCAGGTGCAGTAGTTTGTACTTTGCTCCTCTAAGTACATGACCCAAATAGGACACCTTTCGAATTTTGATATTAGTCAGCAACTCTCTATCAACTTTGGCTCTTTGAAGAGCCTTTGTGTTGCTGACCATATCCGTCCAGGGTATCCATAGCATTCTCCGGTGCATCCACATTTCGAATGCTTCTAATCGGTTCATACTACCAACTTTGAGGGTCCATGATTCCACTCCATGCAATAACACTGACCAAACGTAGCATTTGACTAACCGTTGTCGAAGTTTCAAGTTTAAATTATCATCGTAACTCACACTAACACAATAAAATGACAATTTTCTGAAGAACCTAATACAACAGCACAACTGTCGTAACTCACTGACACAATAAAATGTCAATTTTCTGAAGAACCTCATATAACAGTACAACTGTCGTAACTCACTAACACAATAAAATGTCAATTTTCTGAAGAACCTAATATAACAGTACAACTGTCGTAACTCACTAACAAAATAAAATAACAGTTTTCTGAAGAACCTAATATAACAGTACAACTGTCGTAACTCACTAACACAATAAAATGTCAATTTTCTGAAGAACCTAATATAACAGTACAACTGTCGTAACTCACTAACAAAATAAAATAACAGTTTTCTGAAGAACCTAATATAACAGTACAACTGTCGTAACTCACTAACACAATAAAATGTCAATTTTCTGAAGAACCTAATATAACAGACACTCAGGTGTCGTGCGTCTTTTCAATAAATAAATAATTTTAACCTTCTCCGAAGGTACTGCAACATCAAGTTTTTCAGGTGGTTCGCTGGATTCAACAGGTTTCTCCGGCACCAAGGCAGGCTCGAGTGAAGGTTCCGCTACGGCTACTACAGGAACAGTATCTGCAGGAATAGCCGTCTCTTTGACATCCGGCACTGGTTCTGTCTCCACTGCCTGGCTTGGTTCAGTCTCAACGGTCTTCTTTTCACTGGGCGCCGGTTCTACTTTTATATTTACTGTGAAAACAAAAATATGTTTATATATTAATGTTTTATAAGAAAACAAAGGGTTGTACGGGACGTATGCGTAACAGAAATTAGGTTATTTATTTTATAAAATTATTTGAGAAATTATTATTGTTTTGTAATGTACCCCTAAAAGACTAAGAGACTTGTAATGTATCCCTAAGAGACAAAATAAGAAGCTCACGCATTCGTGGAAGCCTGGGTGTTACAGACATCAACAGCAAGATGGAGGAGAGGCGATTGAGAAGGTATGGGCACGTTGGACGCAGAGCACCCGATCACATTGTGAACCAGGCAATCTCCATGGATCTTCCTCGAATAACAACCAGAGGAAGGCCAAAGAATTCATGGGTGGTGCAAAAAGATAACCTGATGCAGAGGCACGGCCTGGGGGACATAGTCCCGGACAGAAGAGCATACAACCTGAGGACGAGGAGAGCTGACCCCAACATTCTTCGCAGACAATGAGTTGGGATGGAGCCAGGGAGAAGAGAGAAGAAGATTATTGTATTGTAATGTATCTGTGTTATACCATTGCTTGTGACTATATACAGTATGATCGAAAAGAGCGTGTATGGCTACATATTTTCCTGGAAACCGTTAGAGGGTAGAGTAGTAGATGAGCGGGTAGCAGGACCCTTCTCCCAAGATGCTTTGAATAGAAAAACTCAGTTGTTGTTCGACCTTGGTTACACAAGAACATATTTCACCATGAGTGCTGCGTCCGCATCACGTTATGAAGCCGTGTTTCTGCGTACACATCCGAAAGGACCAAAGATGAATAAATACTATAATATTACAGTTTACAGATATTACCGAATTTACAGAGATTTACCTAAAAGCTTGGCATGACAGTCGACACGTGTCTCTAATACAGGGTTGTCAGTGCAAGCGTTTTACTTATTTAACCATTGAAATTTGAAATGATTTTATAGTTACATTATTTACTTTCCGTGCGTTATTAAAATAATTAATATTTTTGTGTTACACATACTTTTAATTCTATCAAATATTTGATGAATGTATGTTTCCGTATTTTCTGTGATGAGCTGTGACAACCCTGACATTGTGTTTTCCTGAGTGAACGGCGGCACAAACGACACATATTGTACATACCATATTTGTTCTTACAAGTCTTCGTAATATCCTTTGAATATATATACGAGGATCATCTAGAAAGTAAGATTACAAGGGCTCCTGAGGCCGGGGGAATTTTTTTGTTTCGAAGTTGGCGCACCTGGCATGTAGAGGGGATCCTAACGGTCAGTTTGTTTGGTCCCGCGTGTTTGTCGGCCATTTTGTTGTCACAGTAAATTCTTCCGATGGAGAGATGGTCGCTCGCTCCCGCCACCATCCATCCGTGTGAGATCCGCGCGGTCATCCGTTTTTTGACTTTGCAGAACAATACCGCCGCGGATATCCATCGGAAGCTTGTGGAAGTTTATAGTAGTGATGTGATGAGTCGACAACATGTCACGAAGTGGGTTAGGTTGTTCAGAGAAGGCCGTACTGATCCTCACGACGAGGCAAGGAAGTGATTTCTGACGAACTTGTGCAAAAAATTGAAGAACAAGTGCGAAATGACCGCTGTGTGACGCTTGAAGAATTTTCTGACATTTCTCGAAGTCTCCTTGGTGATATTGTGTCGGAAAAACTTGGTTACAAGAAGTTGTGTGCGAGATGGGTGTCCAGAATGCTCACACCGGAGCACCGTCAAAATCGCATGACCGCCGCGTGTGAATTTTTAGATCGTTTTGCACAGGAGGGAGAAGCTTTTCTGGACTCTATCGTGACAGGGGATGAGACGTGCGTGTGTCACTAAACCCCAACAATTTTCCAACGATCAGGAGGTCGAGGAAGCTGTGAAGAAGTGGCTGAAAGAGCTGGCAGCAGAGGTCTATGACACTGGCATACAAAAGCTGGTGCCCCGACTACAGAAATGTCTCGATCTCGACGGCGATTACGTTGAAAAATAGTTTAATATATTTGTAAGGTATCCTGTGAATTTCAATTAAATACAAACATTTTTCGGTGCTACATAAATATTGTAACCTTACTTTCTGGATGGCACTCCAGGATCAGCCATAATACCTTCCTGTTAAGAGACCTGAATACAAAGACACTTGAAATCAATCTGTTCAATATTGTGAAACTAAAGCACTCCACGTACGTAAGAATGAAACGAACAAATGAGCAGTGTACAAAGAACAGAACAAACCTTCAGCAGGTATATCCAAGTCCATGGAAGAGGGCGCGGCAGGCTGACATGCCGTATCGACGGTCGCCACTGGCTGCGCCTCATCTGGCTTCTCCACCTTCACTGTCAAGCCGATCGACATATAAAGATCTTTCGAAGGTGTTTCCACATAAGCATCTGCGTCTTTCTCCTGCCAAATAAAATTTGAGTCAATCATAATAATAATAAAAGGACAATTTAATTTATACAGCTTTTAGAGATCAAACTGTCCTTTAGAGCGCTCCAACTCGTTCCAATTCCAATCCACATTTATTGACAACATAAATATATGTGAGTAGAATATTTTTTTATTTATTATTTCACATGACAAGAAATATACATAATTTGCGAAAAAACAACAGGTAATTTAATTTGGACGTACAATTTTAATGGATCTGGGTTTGTTGCCTTTCATTTGTCGTATCCCCAGTAAAGTAGGATTTTGCCTGTATCTCACTGAGGATATTTAGCATGTAATTTATTTTTATCAAACACTGTTTATTCCACTTTTTTGTGACGGTACAACCCTACCGGTTTCAAGGCTTTCACCTCATCTTCAGGGGAGCACAAACAAGACTAAATGCTGTTCGAACTGGTACCGATATACACGCTTCAACGGTTGGAAGCTGGGGGGTGAGGGAGGCACGGGACAATTTCAGCCAAGAGCGGAGAGATTTTTGGGAAATAGCTGTTCAACAGATGTTCCGATCGGTGTACTGACTTAGAAATTTCTAGGGCCTCTAATCTGTCCAATTTATTTCCGTTACCACTGATATGTAAGAATTTGGCATCATCGATAGAAAATGTATGATTCTCACGGTGACAATGATTAGCCATTTCAGAATAAATTAGAAGATTTGTTAAGGCGGATTTGTGTTCACGAAATCTCTTTTCAAAGGATCTTCCTGTCTTTCCTATATAGAAATTATCACAGTCAGCACATAAAAGTGTATACACACAGCACTGTTGCTAAGTATTCCATTTTTGCCTTTACCATTAAATAAGAGTTTCCGGAGATTAAAATTAGTGTAAAAAGCTGGCTTTATGTGACTTGGAATATTTTTGGTTATTTCGTATATGTTTTTTATAAATAGGACTTTGCTCCATTTATACTATAGGTATGCTTATAGGTGGCGTTAAATATATAATCTTTTATAAGTTTCTTTTTTGTTTTGTTTTTTAAAAGTGAATCAATGAGGCTTCCAGGATAACCATTAACTGACTACAATTTTAAAAAGGAATTAATAACCATAAAAAAAATAGCTACCAAATAACGTAGCTATTTTTTTGATGGTTATTAATGCTGCGACGTCAGAATTCATGAATACTTTACTTTATTTAAGGTATTTTCCATGTTATAAATCAGGAAACTATTGTTTAAAGGTTGACTTGTTTACAAAAATATTTACTAAATGCCAGAAATATGTAATTTTTTTGAAGAGTGAAAACAAGGAACCGAGACTCAAAGAAGATCAAGTTTATCACGTTAAAACACGGGATCGGGACTCAAAGATCTAGTTTATCACGTTAAAACACGGGATCGGGACTCAAAGATCTAGTTCATCACGTTAAAACACGGGATCGGGACTCAAAGATCTAGTTCATCACGTTAAAACACGGGATCGGGACTCAAAGATCTAGTTCATCACGTTAAAACACGGGATCGGGACTCAAAGATCTAGTTTATCACGTTAAAACACGGGATCGGGACTCAAAGATCTAGTTTATCACGTTAAAACACGGGATCGGGACTCAAAGATCTAGTTTATCACGTTAAAACAAGGGATCGGGACTCAAAGATCTAGTTTATCACGTTAAAACACGGGATCGGGACTCAAAGATCTAGTTTATCACATTATCCATCACTGAGTAGAATGGTATTTTTTCCCATTGAAAAGCAATGTTTTATCAACACACGAAATTCGGTTTTTTCCATTGTTTTTAAAATAGCAAAATTAGCGTCACTAAAACCATTGTAACTCAATGACACAATGTCGGAATGTCATGAAAGATTGACACGTAAATTCTTAAGGTTGGTGCTAACTGACAATAGTGTGGATTTGTTATTAGAAGCGCCATCTGTTAGTTAGTCCCGGGAATTGTTGATTGATACGTTATCACGTTAAAACACGGGATCGGGATATAAAGTTAAGCAACATTAATGTAAATGATCCCTCACCTCTTTGATAAGCAGAACCTTGTCCGGTTGAACTGTCTTCTCCACAGACTCCTCAGGGACCGGTGATTCGGGCGACTTCTCAAGGACTTGGGTCAGTCTATCGAGGGTGGTGCTCAGGTCATCCGGCTTATCACCTGGAAATATACATCATCATCCTTACTGGTCATCTGAAGTGATAATTACCAGCTACCGTACATATCACTACAAACTGTGCAGTCCACCTTCACTCTCCGCCGACACTACAATGCCATCGGCATACAGCAATCTGCATACATTCCCATTCGACATTTGTATGCCCAATTCATTTGTATGCCCAATTCATTTTTATGCCCAATTCATTTTTATGCCCAATTCATTTTTATGCCCAATTCATTTTTATGCCCAATTCATACATGAATCTATATAAATAACGAACAACCACGGTGACATAACACATCCTTGCTTTATCGTTTTTTTTTTAAATATACACCCTTCAGTCAAGGTACCGTTCACTACACATGCTCTATTTTCTATATAGATACGTACCATCACGCCATTTCCCCGGCAGGGTAGGCAGAGAGGACAGAGCGAAACACATCCTTAGTCTCTTCCACATTCTCATACAACCTCTACGACTACTTTTTCTTCTTTTATAATATCATTCACTTGATCCAACCATACTTTCCTTGGTCTTCTTCTAGTACACCTTTCACTCGCATCTGCACTGTATATCTGTTTTGATATTTTTTTCTTCAGCCATTCGTTTCACATGCCTAAACCATCTCAAAGAACACTTATTGAATTATATTTTTTTTTTATGTAAGCTATATAAAATAAATACAAATCACGCCGTGTCCCTTGCGGGGTAAGCAGAGAGAACAGATAAAACAAACACACAACTTTCGCCTCCTCCACATTCATAAACCTCAACATCCACAATCTTCTATGATTCATACTTCTCACTTTACTTTACTCAAAATCTGTTCCATTCGATCCGACCACATTTACCTCAGTCTACCTCTTCCACCTACACCTCGCACTTCCGACTTGTATACTAACTTAGTCATTCATTCTCTCCACATGTCCAAACCATCTTAAAGCTCCTTTCTTAATCTTATTCATTTCTGATATCCTCATTCCGTCTTATTTCATACACTGACACTCCACAAATTTTCCTTAGTACACGTATTTCGACAGCGTTAAAAAACAGCAACAGTGGTCATTCTAAAAAATAATTGAGTTTTCTTTAATTGAAAAGATAAACATTAAAAAAAATGGCACTTACTGTGGTCCTGAGCATCTTCCACAGCGGGAAAAACTTTTCCGTGATCCCTGGCAAAGGTCAAAACATCATCGTCTACCTCTTCCGACACTTGTTTAGTGTCCAATTTCTTCCTCGCCTTCTCTAAACTATCGTCTGCCTTTCTCTTATTACTGATCTCTTTATTACTGTCCCCTTCCATGATGGAGTCCCACAGATTCTGAATCTCCTCCTCTTGAGAGACATTCATTAAGTCTGCAGTATCGTCAGCCGATGTTTCAGTGTCCGTTTTATCTTTCGGAGATTCAACAACACCTTCAGACGCTCCGACATTGATCTGTTCATCGGTGGCTGTTGGAGTTGTGACTTCAGCGTCGTTCGAATCTATTTCATCAGATTTTTTTCCGATTTCCGCTTTATCATCAACGGTTTCGTTAAGTTTCTTCAATATCTCTTCATCCGCTGTGCCAAATGAGGTGATAACTAAGTTCGCTTCAGCCTCTTCTTCGTCATTTCTTTCCAAATCATTCTCAGCCTCTTCTTCGTCGTTTCTTTCCAAATCATTCTCAGCCTCTTCTTCGTCGTTTCTTTCCAAATCATTCTCAGCCTCTTCTTCGTCGTTTCTTTCCAAATCATTCTCAGCCTCTTCCAGAGACTGTTCGACACCGTTTTGATCCACGGACAAACTTGTGACGTTGCATATAGATAGTATATTCTGCCCAACGGTATCATCTAATTCCATATCATCGTTCGGCAACAAATCTTGATTTGCGGTATCTTCGTTGAGTTCTGAATTATTCTGTAGTTCCGCATTACCTTGACTAGTTTCTTCTTCTATCTGCATAGAATATTCATTCTCCGTTCTCATATCCGGCGGTGGGTCTACGACGGACCTCCTACGTTTCTGTCCGCCTCTAGACGTGCCGCGGAAGTTGCCACGGAAGTTCAATCCATCCTCGTCTTCCTCATCAATGTCGTCATCTTCATCAAGATCATCCTCAGCTATGGGATCGTAGTCTTCATCCGAGGGTTCTGTCATTTCATCTGGGTCATCCGCAGACTCTTCTCGTTCACTCGCATAGTTATGTGATTCCATGCTGCAAGTTAAAGTTTTTATACTTATCAGGTATGTAAATATGAAACCGGAATTTGCTCATAGATGGCTCTAGTTGTCCATGTAGTGACCGCGTCATTGTCGCCTTTTTCTTGTGTTTACATTTGTCAAAGACTTTTAACTCACAACAATACAAGTTTAATACAACTACATATGTTTTCATAGCGTTTAACATGTCTATTTTTGTGCCTGAAAACTACGATTTGCGGACAGCATTGATTTTCTGTTACCATTTGAAGAAAACTGCTGAAGAATCGCATCGAATGCTTGTCGAAGCTTACGGTGAGCATGCTCTTGGTAAAATACAGTGCTTTGAGTGGTTTAAAAAATTCAAAATTGGCGATTTTGACATGAGAAACGAAGAACGTGGAAGACCACCGAGAAAGTTTGAAGACGCCGAATTGCAAGCATTGTTGGATGAGGATGACGCTTAAACGGAACCACAACTCGCGGATCAATTAAATGTGACACGAGAAGCCGTCTCCATACCTTTGAAAGCCATGAGAAAGATCCGGAAGGTGGGAAAATGGGTTCCACATGAACTGAATGAAAGACAGCAGAAAAACCACTTGCAAAATGCTGCTTGCCAGGTACAAAAGAAAATCATTTCTCCATCGAATTGTGACTGGCGATGAAAAATGGATATATTTCGAGAACCCTAAACGTAAAAGATCATGGGTAACTCCAAGCAAACCAGCGACATCGACTGCAAGGCCAAATTGCTATGGACGGAAGACAATGCTCTGTGTTTGGTGGGATCAGAAGGGTGTTATCTATTATGAGCTGCTAAAACCTGGCGAAATCATTAATACTGAATGCTACCGACAACAAATGATGTATTTGAACCGAGCATTGCGTGAAAAACCACCAGAATATCAAAAGAGGCAACACAAAGTGATTTTGCTTCATGATAATGCACCATCGCACACAGCGAAACCGGTCAAGGAAACGATTGAGGCGTTTAGTTGGCAAATACTTTCGCATGCGGCTTACTCACCAGACTTGGCTCCATCCGATTACTACTTATTTGCATCGATGGGACACGCACTTGCTGAGCAGCGCTTCACTTCTTGCGGAAATGTACGAAAATGGCTCGATTGTTGGTTTGCCTCAAAAGAGCGACAGTTTTTTCGACGTGGCATCCACAAATTGCCAGAGAGATGGGAAAAATGTGTACCTAGCGATAGGTAATACTTTTGAATAAAATATTTTTTACCATTTTCATACAGTAAATGTGTATTTTCTATAAAAAATCCCGGTTTCATATTTACAGACCTGATATTTCGTCTTAACACTTTAGTTTTATCCCAGCACCTGTCGTGCTGTTATTGGGTACAATATAAGCCCCCATCCAGAAGACCAAGTACGGTTGGATCAAGCGAATGGTATTGTGAAAGAAGGAAAGTCAGAGAAATCATTAAAGTTGTATGGACGTAGAAGAGGTTTTAGTTTAATTTTGATAGTATTGTTTATGATAGACCAGGATCCGTCTGACTATTATTTGTTTCCAAATATGAAAAAAAAACTTCGAGGGAAGACATTTATGGATGATAAAGAAGCTAAAAGTGAAATTTTGGCTTATTTCGAGGGCAAAAGCAACATCTTTTTTATCGTAGGTATAAATAAGCTTATGGAAAGATTTGAAAAATGTATTCGAGTTAATAATGTACGAGGCGTATCCAGAAAGTAAGTGTACTGAGGCTCTCACGACCGGATGGATTTTATTTTCGACATGTTGGCTACACTTCCGTGTAGCCTGACCCTTCCCCTCCGCAACGAGACCAGTTCGAGGTCAGTACGTTGAGAAGTGTCGACGCGACAACACGTTTCGTGAAAAATGTCAACCCAATCTCCCGCTAAGTGCGTCATTTTGTAAAAAGGCAAGAGTTTTTGAGGCGCTGCAAACTCCATGGAGATGAATTTCTCCGCTCCATCGTTACTGGAGATGAAACTTGGGTTGCACACTACACGCCTGAAACCAAAAGGCAGTATCAACAGTGGCGTCACACCTCTTCACCCTCCGCCAAAAAGTTCAAAACCACAATTTCAGCCAAGAAAATCATGGCATCCGTGTTTTGGGACTGTCAAGGTATAATTTTAATTGAATATATGCCTCAAGGGGAGACCATCAACTCTGCAAGATACTGTGAGACCCTAAAAAAATTGCGGAGGGCGATTCAGAACAAGAGGAGAGGCATGCTGACAAAGGGAGTCTGCCTGCTGCACGACAATGCCAGACCACACACAGCCAACGCCACGAAGGAACTGCTCGCCTCGTTTAAATGGGATGTCCTGAACCATCCCGCGCATTCCCCTGACCTAGCACCTTCAGATTACTATCTCTTTACCTCCCTGAAGCTGTACATGGGTGGAAAAAGGTTTTCAACCGACGAGGCGCTAAAGGAGGAGGTGGAGAAGTGGACGGAGGAGTTGGCGGGAAACTACTTCGAGGAAGGCATCAAAAAGTTGATACCCCGCTTCACTACCTGCATTGAGAGGAATGGCGACTATGTCGAAAAATAGCTTACATATGTACTACGGTAACCACGTAATTTTTTTGTTTAAATAAAAAAAATTGTAACCTACAAAAATTCAGTACACTTAGTTTCTGGATATGCCTCGTATATCGTTGCCGATACTACAGGAACACGTAGCTAGGATTGCCCAAATATTACAGGGGAGACAAAAAACTATTTTTCTGCAAAACCATAAAATAAAAACGTCACTCGGTATTGCAGTTAGGAATAAATGCGTTCCGCATTGAAAATAAATATATGTGTTAACCCAAATGTCTCAATAATATAAGAGATGACAGAAAATGAAGAAAGTTATAAGGCGCGTCCAGAAAGTAAAGAACGATTGCGCACCACGCCCTGCGCCGATCCCCCACCACCAAGATCGTATGCGCTCCAGTTAGCTCCTTCCCCCGCTTCAGTGTGAGCCGAGTTTTGTTCCTGAACCATCGTGCGTATTTGTTCTGTAACCTTTCAAAATGGCTGCGCCCATCGAAAATCCCGTAGTGTCATTCGTTTTCTGAATGCACAAAATGTTCGGCCTATCGAAATTTATAAGCAACTTTAAGCGCAGTACCTGAATCTTTCCCACAAATTTCACGATCGCTCCTACATGAAACAGTGACAAGGACACCTTGGCTACAAAAAAATGTATGCTTGGAAAAGAATAACCGAATCTCAACATCAGAAAAGTGAGAGCAACAGTTTTTTGGGACCGAAAAGGTTTGATCCATGTGGAGTTTATGCCAAGAGGACACACAATAAACTCAGAGGCCTATTGTGAAACTCTTCTCCGATTTAGACGCGCCATCCAAAACAAGAGACGTGGAATGTTGTCGGGAAAGGTGGTTTTGATTCATGACAATGCGCGGCCTCATGCATCAGCACGAACACAGCGAGAACTTCAACGTCTTAAGTGGGAAATTTTTGGACATCCTCCTTACAGCCCTGACTTGGCACCGAGTGATTTTCACTTATTCCTGAAACTAAAGGAATTTTTGGGTGGAAAACAGTTGGCAAACGATGAAGACCTCAAACAAGAAGTGACATCCTGGCTCAAATCTTTGGCAGTAGAAGAGTATAACATCGGAATTGAAAAATTGGTTCCACGTTACAATAAGTGCCTTGACAGCTATGGCGAGGCGACTACATTGAAAAATAGAGTAAGGTACTGTGACTTTGTAAATAAAGTTTTGTGTTGATATCTCTTGTTTTTATTTAGTGATGCCAAAACGTTCATTACTTTCTGGACGACCCACGTACTAATACCAAAAAATCGAGTTACGTGTTCCTGCAGTATCGGCAACGATATATATTAAAAAGGAAAAATTGTTAACTATTATTTTCCCTTTTATTCTGTGAATTTATTGATCTCCCCTCGTACATACATTCATACCATCACGCCATTTACTGTCGGGGTAGGCGGACAGAAAAGAGCCAGATTTTCATATCTCGACACATATATTTAGCCTCTTCTACATCTATACATTTTTTCATTTCTCTGACTTTCTAAATTTCCTTCTTTCAGAATATGACAACCTCCATAGCCTAGTTGGTAAGACGCTTGTCTCCCAGCCCGGAGGTTGTGGGTTTGATTCCTAGATTTTTTTAGAAAAGGATTTTAGTCAAGTTTTCATTGGAGGTCTCTTTAACTTTTCTTTTCCTGTGCTAAAAAAAACGTCCGCACACTCCTGTGCTGTGTATTCAATACACATGTAAAAATGAGCAATTTAAAATCGGAAAAATAACAATATTCATAGCCAATAGCTTAAATTAATTAAATTTGAAGTCATAAGTGATAATAATTTAAATTGAATTGCTGAAAATATGAAAAAAAAAAAAACATCGGCCAACATTCACAAAACAGGCGAGGAGACCACCTCAAACGAATGCTCGCGAGCTACTGAAGCTAGAGAACTGAGATTCTATTTCTTGCTTTCCCATATAAGCAGTAGAGTGAGAGTGAGACGTGAATAGCGTCGCTTCCTCACCCATAGCGGTTTTTTAGAATGAATATACCTACGTCACACACTGGCACACGTTTGATTGTATCAGTGAATTTATTCCCGATTTTCACAAAATATCTCTGATGTGGCCGATAAGTGCTTATTATTATTAATATTATTTTTTCATTCAATGCGTAAATGTATTACGGAGGAATACCTAAAATCTGAACCCAGTATTTAATATATTTCTAGAGATATTAAAGTGTTTAGAAGCAATGTGTACTAGTTACACATCACAGGGAAGGAAGGGTTAACATCTTTCCGATTGGTTAGAAGATGGAAGACATTAAGTTGTACTGTACAACGAGGTTGTAATACAATACAATATCATTCACTCGATCCAATCATACTTTCCTTGGTCTTCCTCTCACACACCTTAGTCTTTCTTTATTCATTCGGTCCATCTCGGTGTGCCTAAACCATCTCGGTGTGCTCATCTATTTTGTTATGGGTGAATGGTGGAGAACTTAAAAAGAATCAAACACTATCCACCTGTCCCTTTCCGAGGTGACATCATCGTCCTCTTCATCATCATCATCAGGGTCTGAGGAGTGCCTCTCTCTGCCTTCAGCCTCTGCCAACAGGCCCAGGGCATCCGTTTCATGGGCTCCGTCTGGAATTAAATATGACAGCAATTATATTTACTTTAAAATTCTTCCTTAGAACAATTGGGAGTATCGTCGAAATCATTATCAACCTATACTGTCCATCAGGAACACAGGAATACAATAAAACACCTCCGTCTAGGATGGTCCATAGCCTGGCATTCTATGTAAGCTATATAAAATAAATACATACATATCATATTATCACACCGTGTCCCTTGTAGGGTAGGCAGAAAGAAAAAGTCTCCGAACTTTCCGAACACATTCCGATTCGACATTCTTATGCCACTTATTGACCTTTGTAGTTCCTTCACACATGAATCCATATAAATATTGAACAACCAGGGTGACCTAAAGCATCCTTGCTTTACCCCTTGTGAAATATTAAAACATTCAGTCAAGAAAGTGTTCACTCTAATACATGCTCTATTTTTTATGTAAGCTATATAAAATAAATACATATCATCACGCCGTGTCTCTTGTGGGGTAGGTAGAGAGAACTAATCTCCAAACTTCCCAAACGCATTCCCATTCAACATTCTTATGCCACTCATTGAGCTTTGTAGTTCCTTCACACTTGAATCCATATAAGTATTGAAGAACCAGGGTGACCTAACGCATCCTTGCTTACCCTTTGTGAAATATTAAACCATTCAGTCAAGACAGTGTTCACTCTAATACATGCTCTATTTTCTATGTAAGCTATATAAAATAAATACATACACATATCATCACGCCGTGTCCCTTGTGGGGTAGGCAGAGAGAACTAATCTCCAAACTTCCCAAACGCATTCTGATTCAACATTCTTATGCCACCCATTGACCTCTGTAGTTCCTTCACACATGAATCTATGTAAATTTTAAACAAGCAAATTGTTTTAAATTTTTTTATTTATTTTATTTATAGTTAAGGCATTGTGGAGGTTTAAAGACATTGTAATTTGTTTTATTAATCAGTCTTGTTTGTGCTCCGCTGATGATGAGGTGAAAGCCTTAAAAGCGGTAGGGTTATACCGTTACAAAAAGTGGAATAAACAGTGTTTGATAAAACAAATTACAATGTTTCTTTTTTTACATTCTTGTCTTTTTAATAAATAAAACTTTTTTTTTTTTTAAATATTTTTGTAACGTACATTGCACCGCACCGTTGATGTAATAAATAAATTTGGATCTTCCTCGAATAACAAACAACCAGAGGAAGACCAAAGAATTCGTGGGCGGCGCAAAAAGATAACCTGATGCAGAGGCACGGCCTGGGGGACGTAGCCTGGACAGAAGAGCATACAACCTAAGGACGAGGAGAGCTGACCCCAACAGTCTTCACGGACAGTGAGTTGGAATGGAGCCAAGGAGAAGAAGAAGAAGTTGATGTAATAAATAAATTCCAACATACCCATTGAAGCGTCTTCCAAGTCGACCATCTGTTGATCGTTCTTCGCTTTAATTTCAGCCAACGCGCTTGATTTCTTACTTTTGCCATGTTCACCTCCTTCTTTCTCGGTCTGTACCCCATCTTTAGATCCATCATCCCCACTTATATCTTCATCAACCTCTGCTTTCTCTTTTGAATTATCTTTAAGAACTTCTTCGGTACTCATATTATCGTTCGAATCCTCTTTCGCTTCCGACGTTGAACTTTCTCCGTCTTCTTCGTCACTTTGTACATTTTTGTTTCCATCACTACCAAGATCTGCGGTGATATCCGATATAGTTTGTTCGATATCGGCAAATTTGCTAGCGATGATTTTTTGCACAGCTGAATTGGATCCAGAAAAACTAGTATCATCGTCGTCAAATTCATTCGATATATTATCTATCCTCGACGAGACCTCGGATACAGCATCTCCTTTCGACAGTGAACTACTAAACTCGTTGATTATGCGATCAAAATCGTTACTTTTCAACAGTTCATCTTCAATTTTGGAAAAGTATTCGGTCACGTTGGATATACTTGCGCTAGTTTCACCTTCAATTACACTTGAATCGCTCAATAACTGTTTTTCTTCTACAGTATCCAATTTTTCATTCCTTGTCGATTCTTTTTCTGGTATTCTTTCAGGAGATCTGTCATCTATTCTGAATTCTTCCTCAACGGTCTTTTCAATACTTAAACATTTTTCAACACCACTACGTTCCTCTTTTCCTTTATCGTCTCGACTACTATCATCTGTTTCTAATCTTTCTTTAATCGAACTTTCCTTTAATTTACTTTCTATTTGATCTTCACTTGTTTTCGGATCATCAACTGTTTCAAGAATTTCATCCGGTTTAGATTCAAGAGTTTTTAGATCATCGACTGCTTTTAGAATTTCATCTGTTTTAGATTCAAGAGTTTTTAGATCAACTGTTTTTACAATTTCATCTGTTTTAGATTCAAGAGTTTTTAGATCATCAACTGTTTCGAGACTTTCATCTGTTTTAGATTCAAGAGTTTTTAGATCATCGACTGTTTCGACACTTTCATCTGTTTTAGATTCAAGAGTTTTTAGATCATCAACTGTTTCGACACTTTCATCTGTTTTAGATTCAAGAGTTTTTAGATCATCAACTGTTTTTGATTCAATTGTTTTTAGATCCTCGACTGTTTTACATTCCTTATTTGATTCAGTATTTATTTTGGGTTTCTCTGGACTATCAAAGTCTAACTTGAATCCCAAAAATGTGCTTTCACCATCAGAGGAATCATTCAAAAGGGCATTCTCTATATCGTTTTCAGTTTCAACTTTATCAGACGTCTCGACAACTTTTCCTGTCTTCTCCGCCGAATCTTCCATTGATGCTTCCAAAGACAGATCGTCTATATCCATACTCTCCTTGGAAAGGTCTTGATCGTTGTTCGAAGCCATTTTTAATGACTCTTATGAATGTGATCCAAGTTCAGGACATGATTTTGACCTATAAATTAAAAAGAAACATTTAAAAACAAACAAAAAATGTTGGATAATTTGGAGAGACTCCAAAACGTTTGAATTAGATGAATTGATTTTACTTATCAGTGATTGGTGCACGTCCGTCCTTAACCCTTTGGGCTCCAAGTTTTTTTCATAAAAGTTCCCACCAACTCCAAGCTATTTTTAATGTATTTCCTGAAAAAATGTTTGTATGGAAAAAAAATTTTAAATTTGGGGGTTTATGAATATAATATATATTTTTTTGTTATGCAGGAGGTTTATTGACTATATTACAAATTTTATTTTAGTTATTAATTTTTATAATCGTGTCGCAAAAAAATAGCGTTCGCTTTCTCCCTTTTTGGCTGTCACGGTCTGAACACATCAGACACAGTCTCTATAATTTCTCCCTGATTTACTAAAAATAAAATGGGGAGTTCCGTCTAACCGTTGCTGATGATCACTTGACGATAATCGTCCCAATTTGGACTTTGAAGGTGCGCGAACGTTTCCAATAAGTTGCATCAACAATTGTTGGCGAAATTTTTTATGATTTATTGGCTTTATATTTTTTTTTATTTCACATTCCTTATATAAAATAGCTGTACCCGGCCACGCGTTGCTGTGGCTCAGTCTGGTTAAATGGAAAATAAAGAAAAGAGAAAGCACACGTTTCTAATATGTTTAATTTCACAATGCTTGTGGGTATACAATATTTTTTATGTCTTTCAGCCACTCTCAGTCTGTCGCGTTTATCGCAGTGCTCGCAAATGATCGCATCACTCCAAGAGGTCAATTCACGATATGATTTGAATTCAAATGAAAGATCGATTGCACTGAAAAAGAAGAAAGAAAGTTATAACTTTCTTTCTTATATATTTTATATATTTTATATATTTCTTTGTTATAACAAAAACATATAAAATTGCGAAACATTAAAAAAGGAACTGAATAATATTGTTAAGTTCGTAAACGTCTTTGTTCTTGGCGGCAACAATAGCTCGTTCACTCAGCCAATCGTGATTCTTATAATTGATTTGAATATTGGTAAATACTTTTTCAACCAATTCTTCTTTTGATGTCACAATCACTGATACAGCAGTATTTTCGCAAACGCGTCATTTTGACATAACGTGAAGAAAGCATTTAACATTGTAGCCGGTGGATTCAGGGCTATTTGTTGCACATTTGCAGCTCTGAAATAAACGCGTTGTCCATTTTCTAGATGTACTGCTAAGTGAACAACAGCTGGACTTCGTTCATGTATGGGAAATGAAAGATTTCGCCATACAGCTTCATTGCTGCTTATGTATCTTCCAGCCTGATACTGTGCGATTTCATCGATATGTATGATCGCATTCCCATCCCGCATTCTGGTTGCACGCCAAAAACTACCATGTAGCTGCCTTTATTCACGTATTGTACTTACAAATGTATTTGATCGATTTAACGGGGTTACAGTATTCCACGTTTATGTGCGCTTTGTATGTTTTTGATAGCAAAAGCGAATATGCAATAACCCAATGGTTGTCTACTTTGATGTCACCATTTCACATTTGTATGGTTGCTAATTTCCCGCCATCTTCTGTTGATCTTCTTCTTTATAAAGGATATCCATCGTTTCCTGTAACCGTGTTGGATACTAATGCTCGAGGATATCGCTTAGATCATTTTCCGTCTATCATGCATGGTGAATTTGGATTCAGTGTACCGCAAAGTCCATGTATCATATATTTCGTCACAACTTCATGCAAATCCTTATCGACGTCGGCATCGGGTATTTCAGCGCACATTACATTGTCGATTTCGTTTCAAGTGATTTTGTCATAGAGCCAGATTAGTACTATATGTGCATGTGGCCATCCTCTATTTTGCTATTCCACTGAGTATATCCAGCAGCGCACAGACCGAAACACTTCATGTTTTACCATGAGCTGTTGTATATCGTCCCAAGCTGAATTGCATGTGAATGTAGTGAATAGGTCTGGACACCCGTAGTGACGAACATACGCAATTGCATATTGAGCATACTCATGCATATGACGTGGACTGCCTGTATATGAAGATGGCCAAATCGTTAGTCTTCAAACGTTAGTTGTATTACCGTCATTTACAACTGTATCTCGCAAATGAACGTATTCTTCAGAGCGAAGCTTGGTCTGATTCAAACGAATGAATATAAAACTAATTAAAAAATCTCCATTTCTATATACGATTTGATATATTTTGAAATATAAACGTATAGATAAAATTAAATTCTATATAAAAAAGATACTTTTGATATTCCTAATGACCTATTTCAGCCACTATCAGCCTGTCGCGTACATTCTGTTGAGAACGAACCAGTTCTGAATCTGCAGAACGCGATCGCCGTGCTCGCAACCGTGCATCCTCAAGTCTGGCTACACGTCGTTCTGCTGCTTCCTCGAAATTGTGAAACATTAAGTTATGAGACAGTGAAATTCATCCTGGGGTCATATCAACCTGCACCTTTCCGTCCCCAATTTCCAGCAATTGATGTGAGAATATCTCAGCTGATCGATTGTTTTGCAGCTGGACACGCATTTGTCAAATATTTGTCCAATAGGAGTATTGTTAAGGAAATACAGAGATAATTGGAACGAATTAAATGTTAAGCAAAGAGAGAGATTATTGGAATTAATTAAATGTTAAGGAAATACATTGCAAACTACGCACGAATTAAATTTGGATGTGACATGTTTGGACGCGTCATTAATGAACAATAAATATCTATTCTAATAAATAGCAAGTTATTTAGGTAAATACATTAAAAAAAACAACAATGATGACAAATTAATACATCTTGTTACAAATAAGCAAAAATTTGTCAGTTCGTTTAAAATAAATATGACGTTTGTCAAAAATGTACATACCAGCATCACGTTGTCTCTGTGAAGCAAATAATCGCGTCACTCCAAGAGATCAATTCACGATATGATTTGAATTTAAACGAAAATCAATCAACACAATTAAATTTTATCGCTAATTGAACAGAAAAATAAAAAAATAAGTTAAAAAAACTAAGTGAAAAAGATAATCTTAGAGGTAGGTATGTTAACAACGCACATTATGAAATGAAAATGGCGGATAAATTAGCGCAGATATTTATTATTGTTTATTATAAAAAATAAAAAAAAATAGTTTTTTCATCGAATTAAAAGAGACTTTCTTGAATTAAATTCCACAGAACCATTTCCTAATCCTAAAAAAAATCGTTAACAAATCGAAAAAAAGCAATGCATAAAATCAACTTTTCCTAGGAGCTAAGAAGTTTCACTCTACCACGCGAGAGTGTCACGCATCTGTTTTTTTATACATATAAGTTATATTTATTTTAGCGATCCTCGATCTTTTTATACATGTAAGTTATATTTATTTTAGATCTCTTTATACATATAAGCTATATTTGTTTTAGCGATTATATTTATTTTAACGATACTCAAAATATTTCAAAACAAATAAAATTTTAGTTGGATATTTTTTACAAATTTAGTATTAGTTCTGCCAAATATATTTCCTGCGCTTGCGCTATAAAGTCTAGACTCAGCCATATTAAGATTTTCTCAAGCTGCTATGACACAATGGAACTTATCCTTATTAACACAAATTTTATTTTGACGTATCTTGGATTCTAACCTAATTTATCGTAGAATTATTATTCAACAGGAAATATTTATTATCAAACATAAAATTATTTTATATTTTATGTATATAGACTAAATCATTGAATATCAAATATTAATTACTAAACCTCGAAAATGCAATATGCTCAACTGTCAATAATTTGACAGTTGATATTCAATATTTGATATCTTTGTCCCCGACAGGTTCGCCTAGGTAATGTTGATTCTGATTTAAAAATTTTATTATATACACTGATATATATATATAAATAAAAATCAAAAAACATTTCCGTTGACGAATATTAACTTTACTCAAAATTTCAAAGCGATCGGTAGAGAACTTCCGGAGATTAGCTAGCAATAATTAACGAACATTTACATTTTTATTTATATAGATAAGAATTTACGATCGATGTCTCAAAACCCCAAAAAAATAACTTCCTCCACCATTTCAAAGACTTTCGCATGAAACAATATGATGTTGCGTATTGATCTGCTGTATCCACCCCACCCATAAAGTATTTTGAATATAATCTGAAATGACTACTGGTTTGTTTATTATATAATTTGGATTGGATTGGTCAGCAATAGCAATGGTGTTGTCCTTGCTCTTCTTCTCATTGATTGGGAACCTGACGTATGCTTTGTACTGAGCATTGTGACTATTCTTTTGTCTCGCCAGGCTAATACCAAAGTATCTTTCTTTCTATACGCCATTTTTTGTTCCACAGCTAATCTTGGTTTTCTTTTTTTTTCCCACATTCCTGATGACAAATGAATGGTCAGATAATAAGACAGTATTTCTAGAGTATTCATTTGATTCTTACATTTAAAAAAATAGCAAAACCCTATTTGAAGTTCATAAAAAATGTCTGAGAAAAAAATGGCCACACGTAGTGGACATAGGAGTTGGTGGGAAAAACCCAATGGCCACAACGTGTGAACATAGGAGCTGTAAGGGTTAATAATTATATTTCTTATTTTATCATCCATCGTCTGACCACACATTCTTCTCAATACATTTATTAGGTTTCTAT
Organism: Odontocerum albicorne; assembly: GCA_949825065.1. Taxonomy (NCBI): domain Eukaryota; kingdom Metazoa; phylum Arthropoda; class Insecta; order Trichoptera; family Odontoceridae; genus Odontocerum; species Odontocerum albicorne. The sequence goes on along the minus strand of OX463866.1, from coordinate 19,258,549 downwards.
CATTCATTTATTAGGCTTCTATCATTCATTTATTAGGCTTCTATCATTCTTTTATTAGGCTTCTATCATTCATTTATTAGGCGTCAATCATTCATTTATTACGCTTCTATCATTTATTTATTAGGCTTCTATCATTAATTTATTAGGCTTCTATCATTAATTTATTAGGCTTCTATCATTCATTTATCACATCTATGTTACACTCCCATAGATCAATATTTACCATATTACATGCTGTTGCTAATCATTACATTAGCAAATGTTGATATTATATGGTTTGAGTGTCTTTTAGTGCTTCATTGACATTGTTTCCTATCGCTACACACTGTTCAATATCCCTTTTAACTATTCCATCATATGAGATATTATCCAAATCACTCCCATACAACAATGTTAGCACCAAAACACTTTCGTGGACTATCATCTTAACAGATTTTGATAATGTCCAGGTCGAGTATATATATGTTTTAGTGCCCCATTGCCTTTGTTTCCTATCACTACACACCTTTCAATATCCCTCGTAACTCTTCCATCATCTGAGACAGACAATACTACCAAAATCGCTTCCATATTTCAACGGTTGCACCAAAATACTGTTGTGGACTATCATTTTAACAGATTATGACACTGTCCGGTTCGAGTATATACAGGTTGTCCCATACCTCAACGTCAAGCCGGTATCGAGGAAGAGGCCAGCTTATGACGGTTCAGAATTTAAAAAAATTCTTGAAAAAGCCTTATACTTTTCGAGTTATAGGCATTTCTTAAAAAAATGTGAAAGTAGCCACCCTGCGCCAAATGTTTGTATACTGTGACTACAAATTGCCATATTTTATGATTTTAATGGTTGTATCGCAATCCTAGATAACCCTGCTATTAGTCGGGAGTCCAATATAAAACAACAAAAACCAGCACGTTCGAAAAAAAAATTGTTTTGTCCGATCATAAAAATTTATATTTATTATCAGCTAACTTGAACTCATCATACTGTAAAAATAATGTACTACGCTAACCTGGCAAGTTACATCAAAAGATGACCTGTTTAGTCAGGATTTGAAAATGGTACAATACATACCTAATACTCCTTTAAAAATAATTTTAAAACATTAATTTCTGTAATTAAAGATCAATTTCAATAAATTTAAGCGAGAAAAACGATACTGCGCATGAACTAGTTAGATTAAGACAGCTAGTGTCACCATTTTTTAAATGAACTAGCTAGTTCATAAAATATGGCAATTTGTAGTCACAGCATATAGCACAGGGTAGCTACTTTCACAATTTTCGAAGAAATGCCTATAACTTGATAAGTATAAGGCTTTTTCAAGTTTTTTTTAAAATTCTGAATCATAAGCTGCCCTCTTCCTATACCGGCGATACCGGCTTGATGTTGAAGTATGGGACACCCTGTATACATATGTTTTAGTGCCCCATTTACTTTATTTCCTATCACTACACACCGTTCAATATCCCTCGTAATCCTTCCATCATGAGACAATACTACCAAAATCTCTCCCATACATCAAAGTTGACACCAAAATGCTATTGTGGACTATCATTTTAGAAGATTTTGATACTGTCCAGTTCGAGTATGTATGTTTTAGTGCCCCATTGACACCTGCATTTTAAACAATTCTTAACTGAGATTTGATAAGAATTAGTTAAGCATAAATCGACCAGTCTGTTCACTTGAATGTTATCATCGACAATTTAATTAATTCCGCATATTCATATAGCATGCTGGCGAAATAATTTGCGTATTTGTTTCAAAACGGTTAACTCAAAACGTGTACTGATTTAAGATAAACACTTTTTATCGATTTAACAACGAATTTTGTAAATTTACCTTACTTTATATGCGTTTTTGTTCGACAAAATGTAACAGTTTCAATGAAAAATACGTTTTTTTTTCACAAGTAATCGCAAATATTAATGTTTGTAAGCGGCTTGTAATATTTTTAACACCAAAGATAATACTGTGTTTGACAATTGCTTCAAAGAATTCTTCTCTTTCTTTAATAATGACATTTCATAAGTAAGTTCGCTGGATTTGTCTATGAATCATTTTGATAGGGTGTGCATATGTGTTTTATATTTAATGTTCGTATCCTTTATAAAATAATCAAATATCAATAACACTTATTGCAAAAAAAAGAAAATTCAAATGACAATATTAATCGAACAAACTTAAAAAACATCACATAACCAAAATGAAATTCAAAATCATCAAAACTTAAACACTCAATCAAAACGAAAAAACATTGATTGTTTTGTATTTAGTTGTATACCGTACAAACTCTTGGAGTTATTATTCTCATGTGGCTATCTCTTCCAACCAACCAGAAAGATGTTCAAGAGGCCTTGAATAAAAACTAAATGGAAATCCATCAGATTTGATTTATTACAACGATATAAAATTGAAAATTATAATTTAAAAAATTGTACGCTTTATACAATGAAAAATATGATTAAAATTGTTCATGGCATTTATTCATAAACACAACAACCAAGTCTCGCTTCTAGTCGCTAACAGGTTTAATAAAAGAAGTGCCTACTGTAAATTTATGTTACATGAATTCGAAAAAATAAAAACAGATATATACAACTAATAACAACAAAGACATTAAAAACTTATTCGTTTAAGAAAATGTAATTTCGAATGAAATTTCATGTTCAGTTACAAAATGTTTCTTTATTATTTAAAAGTTGTCTCTTCTTCTTGAATAATGGCCGTGAACTCCTATATGTAAGGAACTCCTATATATGAAGGAGTATACGCCAGTGTCAAGTGGTGATTTTAAGATTCGAAAGCAATTATCAGAAATACGTTCTAGATCAATATTATTGATGGATTTTTTATTAAGCTAGATTGCTATTTGACCACGGTCATATATTGCAATTAATTGTTTAAGAGCTGTTATTATGTTAACTATTAATTGTATGTAACATGTAGCTAAGCTAGGACTTACAAACAAACAAAAAATACACCTTTATGTAGCCTTTTTACTATTGATTGGTCGTTATAAGGTTACAGCAAGAAATGTACGTAGTATGACCATCGTTAAGTAAGAATCCGGCATTGGAAGTATTAATTTTCAGTAGATATTATCATCATCCTGTCATATAGCTCATAACTGAGCATCGTGACTCACATGATAACCTCTGATAACTCCTCTCCATCAATAGATGTTATAGCTTTGTTAATAAATCCTGTTTTTTTCTAATGTAGAAGCACTCGGAGAGAAGTAACAATTATAAGTCGCATACGATTTGGACATTGTTGTTCTCTTGTCCATCTGGTTAGATTTCAAACTAAGGATTCTTCTTTGTGTGAGTGTGACCAGCACAAGTGAAACCTGTAGCATATATTTCCCTCCTTTTTCAAAATTCTTTCACTTTGATCTTTAAGAAACAAACAAAAATATTTTTTCTCGTAATAATCTTCTGTTGAGCCTCAATGAAGATTCTATAATTATAAGCACCATATTTTTTATCAACCTCAATAAAATTGATCCGTAATAAAATATTTATATCTAAGTATGTCCATATTATAAATCATATTTTTAGTAGTGAAACAATTTTCTACTTTAATGTCTCATTAAATAATAGTAGTCTTGAGCCGAGTTGCTTTTAATATGCTCTAAATATAAACTACGGACGCGGCAACTCAAATATACCGATACGTGAATATAAATAGAACGAGATCCTATGAAGTAAAACACTTGACACTGGCGTATACTTTTTCATATATAGAAGTTAACGGCCATTATTCAAGAAAAAGTCTATGATCAATCATCACTTGACACTGGCGTATACTCCATATATAGGAGTCACGGCCATTATTCAAGAAGTCTATCATCCAGAAATGTCAAAACAAATAATAAGTCGGCAATTTGCGTTATCGCTCAAATGTCAAAACAAAGTTTCATCAAACTTTGAAAAATCAATTGTTTTTTAAATATGTGAGATCATAAGAATTCTATCTGGTTCTATTCACTTTTTAGAAACTTATATCATTGTTATAAATGTATCCATATCAGAAAACAACTATTTGTTTTTTGAAATATGTTCGTCGTTTTTTTTTCAATCTGAGTTCTGTAAATAAAATACGTTTTATCAATAATTCGTGAAAATTTTATTCAAATCATTTTGAAAATCCTACTGAATTTTTTATCACGATCTTTCACTACAGAAATATCAATGAATAAAAATAGCAAATCAGAGTTAAATAAATATAAACATTTACTTTTATCAAATAAAAAAACTTTGTCAGAATTCTGGCGCGATCTCGACGATGTCCTATCATCGAGCCACCCCAAGACGGAGAGATTCTACGACCAGTTGTCTGAACACATGGAACTGGTTGAGCAATTGGAGCGTCTGAGGAGTTTCGAAGAAGACGTTAGTATATTTGTGGATGAAAAACTGCAACTAATTAAGTTGGAGAGTTTAGATGTACTTAGAAAGAAACAGTTTTTATCTGTGGTAATGGAAAGTAGTGGGGGAAATGGGAAATTTAGAGTGAGAGAACACAGTTTGCCAGAACAGGCAAAGTTGCCACAAGTATTTACAGGTAATTTCTCAGCATTTTTTGTAGAACACATTTTGCTAGAACAGGCAAAGTTGCCACAAGTAATTTCTCAGCATTTTTTGTAGAACACATTTTGCCAGAACAGGCAAAGTTGCCACAAATATTTACAGGTAATTTCTCAGCATTTTTTGTATTTCTTCATTGTATCACGTGTGTCTCAGCTCCCCGCAGGTCTACCCAAACTATTTTACTGCCCAACTTCTGTCTGGCAAGATACACATCCTTTGGATTTTGAGGTCTGCGATTATTTATCTCAGTATGGGTCAACCACTGAGGATAGGTGATGTCTGCCTTGACAGAGATGCGATACTTAAAGCCTGCCCAGAGTATCACTTGTCAACATCAATGATCCTCATCTTTCAACTAACATTAAAATTTTTCCTTACGTCAGGGTGCGCCTCAACTCCAAGCGATTGTACTACCAATTTCTCTGGCCATGAGAACTTTAATGGCAATCTTGTCCCTTTACCCTGTTGTAATTTTTGAAACCATCCGATTCAATCCGCAGGTTACATTCTGTCACACTGCGATGATAATCGAGTCAACAATTTCTAAGAGAACTTCACTCCGCCTTAAATCGGTTTATCTTCGGACTGGTTGGCTACTCCGATCTAGTGGCGTCAAATGATAGTTTTGCTGCCTTTGAAATTTCATCATCATAATACCATGCCCTATTGGATTGATTCGAAACAATCAGTTTATTAACCCTTTAAGTGCCGGAAGTTATTAGTATGGCCGTAGCCATACTAATAACATAGCCAGCAGGTCGTGATTTTTTCAACAAAAATAAAACCTAAAAAATTTATATTTTTTGTATACAGATATAAAGGATATTATGAGAACTTACTAAATATATACACCGTGGGACGTTTGAGCCGCCGTTCACTCAGAAAAACACAGTTTAAATATTCACAAAATGTCAGGGTTGTCACAACTTGACACAGAAAACACGTTTACTTATAAATATAGTGGAATAGAATATACTTTGTAAACTAAAATCAACAAATTATCTGTATGATGTATAATAAAGCGCAAAAGGTAAATAAACTATAAAATAAAACCGTAAAAAGTCTATATAAACATCGTATTATGCCGCAAAATTTACCGCCAATAACCAAAGAATACATGAAAACACACTTTGTAAATAAATACTTGGAAAAATTTACAAAAATAACGCACAAAAGTTAAAAATCAACCATTGAACAAAACTACAAACTAAGTCATTATAAATCATCGCAATTACGACGCAAAAAACTGTATTCGGTAACCCTGTATCAGAGACACGTATTGACTGTCAGTGAAAGCTTTTAGAAAGATGACTGTAACTTTGATAATATCGGTAAATTGTAATATTTAAGTATTTCTTGACCATCCCAATAGATGTCACTATGTGTTATAATTTATAAATTATTTCAATCGGATTTGATATTGGCTTGCGACAAGCTCAAAGGAGAGCACGTTCATTTTGTATGGCCGGCCTGGCGAGCACTGAATCGGAGAGCTCGTGGCAGTGAACCGGTTAAATGAAGATAAAATTAACAGCAAATTTCTTCTCCTTTCCAAAACAACATCTCTCAGATACAGACTTATTCAAGAAAATTATTTAAACATTTCAAACTCCATGGCCTACTTGGTAATACGTACCAGGGGTTTTAGGTTTTTTTTATTTATTTACACATGACAAGAAATATACATCATTTGTGAAAAAACAACAGGTAATTTAATTTGGGCACACAATTTTAATGGATCTGGGTTTGTTGCCTTTCATTTGTCGTGTCCCCAGTAAACTAGGCTTTTGCCTGTATCTCACTGAGGATATATAGTATGAAAAAATATATCGATACTTCTTTCCAATTTTTGAATTTATAAAACCCCGTTGCACATTCTCATCAACCTGACAAACAGTGACACTCAATTACACATGTATACATCACGCGAAATCAAACTCCTCACACTTCGTCACTGCAGACAGACCAAAAACATTCATCCCACAATGTACCGCACATAATCATAAAAAAAAAAAGAAAAATATAAAACAATAGAAAACACCACACTCAAGAGCTCACACAAACCTTTTCCACAAGTCATTCCTCTTACAAGCCCAAGTACTCAAATTCCTGGCGCAATAACAACCACACTCCGATCGACTGCCTAAATTGTTTTCCTCCCTTTGTCTTTATTGAATTCGGCACCCCATTGTATGGTTTGATTCCCAATAGTATAACGAACTGCGAGTTCCATGCCTACACCAATAGTTCTAAACCTCAATTTAGAGAATAAAAAATAATGTTATCTTCCAGCCTTGCTTTCCAAGATGTTTACATTACCATTTTGGATGTGTCGAGGTGTACCATACATATGAATGAATTTAATTATATCATCCCACAACATGGAATTGTTTGCTTACAGATTTGGTGGCAGTAGCCCAATGCTTGAAAGAGTGCCTGGCGGAGCTGCAAGAATACCTAGAAGCAATGGGAGAGCTGGATGCCTGCTGCTGGGTCATAGACCCCCTGCACCCCACCACCAGGGACAACTACAGGAGAATAGTCATTGGTAATTTTTTTGTTCTACAGTTTCTCTTCTCCATGATGATAATTTTTATGTACAATACTTCTGGTAGTAGGTATTAAGCTGCCTCGTGGTTTGTTAATTTGACTAAACGCATCTAGCATCATTAATTCAACTGGACAGAACCCATCTAGCATAATTTATCCAACTGGACAGAACTCATCTAGCATCATTTATCCAACTGGACAGAACTCATCTAGCATCATTTATCCAACTGGACAGAACCCATCTAGCATCATTTATCCAACTGGACAGAACCCATCTAGCATCATTTATCCAACTGGACAGAACCCATCTAGCATCATTTATCCAACTGGACAGAACTCATCTAGCATAATTTATCCAACTGGACAGAACTTATCTAGCATAATTTATCCAGCTGGATAGAAGTCATCTAGCATAATTTATCCAACTAGACAGAACTCATCTAGCATCATTTATCCAACTGGACAGAACCCATCTAGCATTATTTATCCAACTGGACAGAACTCATCTAGCATAATTTATCCAACTGGACAGAACCCATCTAGCATCATTTATCCAACTAGACAGAACTCATCTAGCATAATTTATCCAACTGGACAGAACCCATCTAGCATTACTTATCCAACTGGACAGAACCCATCTAACATAATTTATCCAATTGGACAGAACTCATCTAGCATAATTTATCAAATTGGACAGAACTCATCTAGCATAATTTATCCAGCTGGATAGAAGTCATCTAGCATAATTTATCCAACTGGACAGAACCCATCTAGCATTATTTATCCAACTGGACAGAACCCATCTAGCATCATTTATCCAACTGGACAGAACTCATCTAGCATAATTTATCCAGCTGGATAAAAGTCATCTAGCATAATTTATCCAACTGAACAGAACCCATCTAGCATCATTTATCCGACTGGACAGAACCCATCTAGCATCATTTATCCAACTGGACAGAACCCATCTAGCTTTAGTCATCCAACTAGACAGAGTTTACCTAGCATCATTTATCCATCAGGACAGAATCCATCTAGCATAATTCATCCAACTGCACAGAACTCATCTAGCATAATTTATCCAGCTGGATAGAATTCATCTAGCATTATTTATCCAGCTGGATAGAAGTCATCTAGCATAATTTATCCAACTGGACAGAACCCATCTAGCATTATTTATCCAACTGGACAGAACCCATCTAGCATCATTTATCCAACTGGACAGAACTCATCTAGCATAATTTATCCAGCTGGATAGAAGTCATCTAGCATAATTTATCCAACTAGACAGAACCCATCTAGCATAATTTATCCAACTGGACAGAACTCATCTAGCATAATTTATCCAACTGGACAGAACCCATCTAGCATTACTTATCCAACTGGATAGAACCCATCTAGCATAATTTATCCAACTGGACAGAACTCATTTAGCATAATTTATCCAGCTGGATAGAAGTCATCTAGCATAATTGATCCAACTGGACAGAACCCATCTAGCATTACTTATCCAACTGGACAGAACCCATCTAGCATCATTTATCCAACTGGTCAGAACTCATCTAGCATAATTTATCCAGCTGGATAGAAGTCATCTAGCATAATTTATCCAACTGGACAGAACCCATCTAGCATTATTTATCCAACTGGACAAAACCCATCTAGCATTATTTATCTAACTGGACAGAACTCATCTAGCATAATTTATCCAGCTGGATAGAACCCATCTAGCTTACGTCATCCAACTGGACAGAATTCACCTAGCATAATTTATCCATCAGGACAAAATCCATCTAACAATTCATCCAACTGGACAGAACTCATCTAGCATAATTTATCCAACGGGACAAATCCCATTTAGCATCATTCATCCAACTGGACAGAACCCATCTAGCATAATTATTTAATGTTAATAATCTTACGATGTTGCTGTTGGGAACAAGGTTATCGCCGCACTTAGCACTTTTTTGCAAGTATATCATTCGCACTTCCGTGGCCTAGCTGGTACGACATCTGTCTTCAGAATCAGGAGTTGCGAGTTTTATTCTGGTTGATGCCCAACTTTTATTAAAGGGGTTTCAGTTTGGTTTTACTTCGGGTCTCTTGAACATCTTTTTGGTTATGTACCGGAAGTATGCTTCGCAGAAATGAGTAAATTTATTTTGTAAAATCGGTTATGAAATTATTGTGATATCTTATATTGTTGTATTATAATGTATCCTCTGTGTTTTATCATTGCTTGTGACTATATATCTGCACATCTTGTAATCAAATATACCTTATGCGTGGCCATTGCAAGTAATCACTATAGATGATCGGACACCCCCTACATGCAGACAGCGTGTGGTATGCGTGGCGCTTGCAAGCCGTGACGGAATACACAGTCGAATCAAGGGGCTTACGATAAGCGATGGGCTGAACATAAGACTCATCTACTGGAAAGTCTACTGTGTTTTTATTTCAACAAACTTCTACCTGCCAAAGAGGAATCTCTTCATCGAAAACGCAAGAAGCAAACCGGAATCTCCGAGAATTGAGCGGCAGCAATCCGCCTATTTTAAGGTCTTTGTACCGGTGCTGTACAGGTTGATTGGAAAATATGGCCACGTGGCAATAAACCCGCCATGTTGTTCTGTATACAATGAAAGCATAATATTTTCAATAGTTATTGTTCACCATGGTGTGCTAGTGTCAACCTTGGTGTATGGAAGCGGAGCCTGGGAATCGAAAGATGAATAATAAAAACAAGAATGAATGCAGTAGAAATGCCTAAATTCCGTAGAATATCTGGTATTATTACACAATGTTCGATAGAGAAACTCCGTTGGAATCTTTGGTCCAAGAGTATGTATGTTGTGGGTACCGTCTTTGTGGGGTTCGTGGGCATGCGCTCACGTATATGTTTATGGATTTCGTGGGGATGGATAGTCATTTGAATGATTTATGCGACCACGTAACTTGCTTCATTTACTTTTGTCTGGTTGGTTGAAAGAGATTGCCGCCTGGCAATAAACCCGCCAGATTGAATTTGCAATAAAAGTGTTAAATAAAAATAAATAAATCATAAGCAACAAATAAATTTAATTTAATTATGTGTTAACAGCTTCCAGCTTCTCAGCATCCATACGAGGATAAACCCTCTGACGAGCTCCGTAGCGTGGTTGGAAAGACACCTGTCTCCCAGCCTGGTTGTCGGTTCAAATCCCGCTGCAACCCAGATTTTTTTTTAAATGTTTCTAGTCTGGTTTTCACTTAAGGCCTCTTTAACCCTTCCTGTCCTGTGATGTGTAACTAGTACACATTGCTTCTAAACACTTTAATATCTCCATAAATATAATAAATACTGGATTCAGATTTTAGGTATTCCTCCGTAATACATTTACGCATTGAATGAAAAAATAATATTAATAATAATTAGTACTTATCGGCCACATCAGAGATATTTTGTGAAAATCGGAAATAAATTCACCGATACAATCAAACGTGTGCAAGTGTGTGACGTAGGTATATTCATTCTAAAAAACCGCTATGGGTGAGGAAGCGACGCTATTCACGTCTCACTCTCACTCTACTACGGTATATGGGAACGCAAGAAATAGAATCTCAGTTCGCTCGCTTCTCTCGCTAAGTAGGTCGGCGGCATTTGGTAGAGGTGGTGGCTTCGCTCGTTTTGTGAATGTCGATCGATGTTTTCAGCAATTAAATTTCAATTATTATCACGTTTGACTTCAAATTTAATTAATGTAAGCGATTGGCTATGAATATTCTTATTTTTCTGATTTTAAATAGTTCATTTTTGCATGTGTATTGAATACACAACACCGGAACGAGCGGACTTTTTTAACACAGGAAGGGAAAGGTTAACATGTTTCAGGTTATTTGGAAGAGATTGCCACCTGACAATAAGCCCGCCAGGTTGTACTGTATACAACATAAGTGTAATACAATACAATAGTATATAAGGATAACTGTTTGTTAGACAGATGTTATAAGTAGAATGAATAGGAAATGAAAGAAATCTTCAGATGAATCAGTTATATTAAGAGAACAAGTTATAAAACACTTCTGAAATGAATGGAGAGCAAAGAGGTAGATTTAGGTAGGTAGAAGAGAAGAAAAGAGCGGAAAAAGTTAGTATACTCAAGAAAATGTAGCATGGTCCCTGTGACGTTTGAAATCTCATGTCTCAAAGGGATGGGGTAAAATAGTTTTTTTTACAAATCGAATCGTTTTTTTTATAAATGGAACTTTGGAATTTATACCTCATCCTTAGCCAATGCAGACTAACGTAGTGACTTTTGACGAACGTCGCCAAATATTATTTGATTTTAACAAACTGACATATTTTTGCTAATTTGTAACAAGATGTATTAATTTGTCATTATTGTTAGTTTGATGTAATGTATATTTACCTAAATAACTTGTTATTTATTAGAATCGAGGCTTATATTAAAGTTGATAAAATAATTAAAATTACTGAACGCCGTTACAAGGTTGTATTGGGGCAAATTTGTGAAACTTCACAAGGACCATGCTACATTTTCTTTAGTATAGGAGAAATTAACATAATTATAAATTCATTCACCCACACAATTAATAACACATCAAAAAACACAATAATATGAATAAAAACCTTCATTAAAAATAAAATATGTGCTGTTATTTTTAGACTATTATCTATTTTTCTTTTACATCTTCTTTCTACCTTTTTCTTAAATTTATTACTCTCTAGGAGATAGCACTTCCATAGTAGTAACGGTGGACTGCTACAGTGGCAGGGACATGCCCCGCATCAGTGCGCTGGGCCCCTCTGCCCTGGTGGGCCCCCTCAACTCCAGGATCCACCAGTACGCTGACTCGTGGGACCACAATGTCAGTCTTACTGTTAACCTGCTCAATATGATTGGTACGATGAGTTTCTTTATTCAATATTATTATTATTTTAGTCAGGTAGCATGAATGGTGTTAAAATCTATGTAAAGTTTTATTGTCAAATGTTCCTGACAGCTAGAAAAGGAAAGGAAAGAGAACACATTGTCATATGTTCATGGAGAGACAGCAAGAGAAAAGCAAATGAAACAGAACATATTGTCATATGTTCATGGAGAGACAGCAAGAGAAAAGGAAATTAAACAGAACACATTGTCATATGTTCATGGAGAGACAGCAAGAAAAAAGCAAATGAAACAGAACACATTGTCATATGTTCATGGAGAGACAGCAAGATAAAAGCAAATGAAACAGAACACATTGTCATATGTTCATGGAGAGACAGCAAGACAAAAGCAAGTGAAAAAAACACATTGTCATATGTTCATGGTGAGACGACAGGGAAAAGCAAGGGTAATATAACTATATACAAACAGCCCTTCAGGGTTTGTGTGTAGGAACTTGTCCAGATGTCTCATACACTGGTTCAGTGTCACAGCACTCACTCTATTGAGCAATATTCTCATTATATGCCAGGCATATGAATATGCCAGGCAATATGCCAGGCAGCATGAATACTATATTAAGTTTAAATGTCATATGTTCATGATAAACTAAAAGAGAAAAGCAATAGTAATAGAACTATATACAAACAGTTCCAGGGTTTGTGTGTAGGAACTTGTCCAGACATCTCTTACACTGGTTCAATGTCACAGCACTCACTACACTATTGGGCAGTATTATCATTATAGCCAGGCAGCATGGATGCTGTTAACATCTTTATCAAGTTTACCTGTCATATGTCCATGAAGAGAAAGCAAGGGTAATATAACTATATAAAAACAGCCCTCCAGGGTTTGTGTGTAGGAACTAGTCCAGGCGGTTTTTAAACTAGTTCAATATCACAGCCAAAAGGACCAAAATCTATCTAGTGAACCCCGCCACAACTGCTGCTTTATCAGGTAGATAAAGCAGCAGTTGTGGCGGGGTGCCTGAGAGATGTCATATGGAGGAATAAAGATATGAGAACGGATAGCAAGGTACGCATTTATAAGACCTGTGTGCGACCTATCCTCACATATGGCATTGAAGCGAGGGCGGACACTGTCAGGACAAAAAGTATGCTGAGGACAACGGAAATGAGAACTCTACGTGCTATTACTGGGAAGATTTTGTAAGGAACACCACAATCCGACAGGTCTGTGAGGTCCAAGATGTGGTCAGACGGGGACGACAGCGTCGACGATACTGGTACCAACATGTACAGAGAATGAATTCCACAAGAATTCCATACATAGCTCTGCATGGGGTGCCGGATGGACGGCGTCCACCAGGGAGACCCCCGAAACGGTGGAGAAGTAGCTGGAGCTCAGCATCACAGGAGGACAATCCTGCAGTAACAGACTCTTGAGTCTATAGAAAGTTTAAGAAGAAGAAGTCACCTGGTAAACACATATGTTCCCAAGGTCTCACCGCTGCTTGCCAAAGTCATGTCCTACCTCCCTGCACCTGTAACCCCCACTTTGAATTTTTACTGTTAGATGCGTCGAGTCAATCGGGTTCAGCCTGGGTATAATTTGGTCTTATTTGTGTTCCCTGATGATGATGGGAAAACCTTGAAACCAATAGGGTCATAAGATTAAGAGGAAAAAATAGGGTTTTATTGAACAAATAACAAACATAATCTAATACATTATATCAAATATATATCTGTATTTTAATCCTTTAGGTCTGGAAGCTTTCCCGGTGAAACCTGAAGCCGAGTCTGGAATGGAGAATGAGGATTCAGAGGAGATGGAGTGCGGAATCTGTCTGTGCAGTCGGGATGCCCAGGATATTCTGGTCTCTGTGGTCTGCGAAGACTCCCGCTGCAGGCAGCACTTTCATACTGCCTGTCTATATCAGGTCAATTTTAGTCTATATTGTTCGATAAAATCGGTGAAAAAATTTGAGGATGGTTTTATGGTATAACATAATGTGCCGGTTTTCTTGTTTTGTTTTTCAAATGTATCATACTATATCTTTACCAAGTTTACCTGTCACATGTTCATGGAGAGACAGCAAGGGATAAGCAAAGGAAACAGAACACCACTAAAACAGCACTCCAGGCTTGTGTGTAGGAACTTGTCCAGACATCTCATACACTGGTTCAATATCACAGCACTCACTACACTATTGGGCAGTATTATAATTGTAGCCAAGCAGCATGGATGCTGTTAATATCTATATCTAGTTTACTTGTCACATGTTCATGGAGAGACAGCAGGGATAAGCAAAGGAAACAGAACACCACTAAAGCAGCACTCCAGGCTTGTGTGTAGGAACTTGTCCAGACGTCTCATACACTGGTTCAATATCACAGCACTCACTACACTATTGGGCAGTATTATAATTGTAGCCAAGCAGCATGGATGCTGTTAATATCTATATCTAGTTTACTTGTCACATGTTCATGGAGAGACAGCAAGGATAAGCAAAGGAAACAGAACACCACTAAAGCAGCACTCCTGACTTGTGTATAGGAACTTGTCCAGACGTCTCATACACTGGTCCAATGTCACAGCACTCACTACACTATTGGGCAGTATTATCATTATAGCCAAGCAGCATGGATGCTGTTAATATCTATATCTAGTTTACTTGTCACATGTTCATGGAGAGACAGCAGGGATAAGCAAAGGAAACAGAACACCACTAAAGCAGCACTCCAGGCTTGTGTGTAGGAACTTGTCCAGACGTCTCATACACTGGTCCAATGTCACAGCACTCACTACACTATTGGGCAGTATTATCATTTTAGCCAAGCAGCATGGATGCTGTTAATATCTATATCTAGTTTACTTGTCACATGTTCATGGAGAGACAGCAGGAATAAGCAAAGAAAACAGAACACCACTAAAGCAGCACTTCTGGCTTGTGTATAACTTATCCAGACGTTTCATAGACTAGTTCAATGTCACAGCACTCACTGCACTATTGGGCAGTATTATCATTGAAGCCAAGCAGCATGGATGCTATTAATATATTTACCAAGTTTACCTGTCACATGTTCATGGAGAGACAGCAAGGGAAAAGCAAAGGAAACAGAACACCACTAAAGCAGCACTCCTGGCTTGTGTGTAGGAATTTGTCCGGACGTTTCATACTCTGGTTCAATGTCACAGCACTATTGGACAGAATTATCATTATAGCCAAGCAGCATGGATACTGTTAATATCTCTACCGAGTTTACCTGTCACATGTTCATAGAGAGACAGCAAGGGATAATAAGAGGAAACAAAACAGCACTCCAGTATTTGGACGGATTTAGTCACAGCACCAGAAAAAGATAAACAATCTCTGAATAAGACTTTGTTTACTGATCAGGGTACTGTAGGTTTCGAGATTATGTGGATGTCATACTCTAATGGTTTCTTAATATTATTACAATAGATAATATGCAATACAAAAACTTATGATATATGTGTATGACTCCATTTAATGCATTTTCGTTAATCATTCTTATTGTGGCTCGCATGCATGACAGACTACAGACTTCCAAGATATATTCTCTTGTGAACTTACGGAAGACAGAAGAATGTTCGGTAGACAGTGCAAGAGATATAAGGATGTAATACATCAGTTTTATGTTTACGTTCTTCCCTAATTACTTAACTCCGTATTCTGTAGTACACATTGTCACCCTATGTATTCTCGGTGCATTAACACATGCCTGTTTTAATTTCAGTGGCTGTCGGCAGTATCAAGCAATGTGCAGACCTTCAACACTATCCACGGGGAGTGTCCCAATTGCTCTATGGCCATATCTTGTCCTGTGCAGGGAAATGCCTCCTGAAGGCATTTCAGACTAAACGTTGCATATTGGTTTCATTGTGTGAATATAAACTCTGATCTCCAAAGAAGAAAGATATTTATGATTTAGTCCATGTTCCTTGTTTAAGGTGGAGTTAAACAAGGTTGTATTATATCACTTCTTATTTTTAATGTCTATTCCTGAACTATATTTTAAGAAATAGGCGGTGTGAGAATTGTTAAAATTTATGATTTAGTAAATATAAAAGTTGTTATAATAAAGAAAATGTAGCATAGTCCCTGTGATGTTTCACAAATTTGCTTCAATACAACCTTGTAACGACGTTCAGTAATTTTAATGATTTTATCAACTTTAATATATAAGCCTCGATTCCTCGTTATTTAACCTTTTTACGGCGATGGCTCGAGTATCTTTCGTGTGTCCCACAGGCGGCGGTGTTTTACCTCAATAAATTTATATTGTATCTACATAAAAATATGACTCACCATTATCCCGAATCTGATTACTGTGGAACTGTGCGCCGATGCATTTTTTAGCTGACACTATACACACGTAATATTATCCAAATCAAAGCTATAAATAAAGTGTGACAATATAAGAAGCAATAATCGAAGAAAACAATAATCCATAAACAATGAAAAAGGCAATTAATTCAATACGCAATACGCGTACTTACAAAAAAAATATCGACGCAAAATACGTCATATTGATCGGGAGCAATCGTCATTAGAAACATGACCTTCAACACACCCGAACGTGTGGCGCTAATATTTAAAATGCTTTAAATTTCGACGGCCTCGAATCGGTCTGTTTAAATCCTTCTTATGGATCAAGTACTTGAAGTTTTGATGATTTTAAAAGAGATGTCACTAGAGGACACGTTTTGTCTTATATTCAGGTTAAAAATTTTAAAGAAGATTTAATTTTGACTGAGATATCGACACGCAAAGTTAGTGGCCACTTAAATGGCCGCTCGCCAGGACGGCACGTATTATGTATGGGCCAGTTAAGTGGTCCCCCGCCGTGAAAGAGTTAAGTAAATACATTACATAAAACTAACAATAATGACAAATTAATATATCTTGTTACAAATTAGCAAAAATGTGTCAGTTTGTTAAAATCAAATAATATTTGGTGACGTTTATCAAAAGTCACTACATTAGTCTGCATGGGCTAAGGATGAGGTATACGATAATTTGATTTTTTATTTTTTTTATACATAAAATTAAATGTTCGTAATTACAATAGTATTCATTCATAGTGGATCTTGGCCTATTTAAAGATAGATACAAATCATACAATACATTAGAAGGTCAGTATAATGAAAACTAGGAATTAATGTCAGTTTAGAGAAAAATATTTTTTCCATTTATAAAAAAACTATTCGATTTGTAAAAAATTCGAATTTTCACCATCCCTTTGAGATATGACATCTCAAACGTCACAGGGACCATGATACTTTTTTTTAGTATAGGTACCCTGGACTGGATTTATTACTTTTCACATGTTGGCATAATGGTTTAATAATAATTATATTAAAAGGCAATTTATGTATCACCGTTTAGAGAGCAGACTCTCCAAGAGTGCTCTAGCTTGGGATTTGAACCCATAATTATTGACAGATTACAAATATTACAAAATAAATATAGGTAAGTTGAGTGTAAGGATCTTTTTTATTTTATGTCCTTTACTGTCCATGCAGTGAGACTCTGGAACCAGTTACAAACCAATGTTAGACTCTCTCCATTCTTGGCATGCTTTAAGAAGCGACTGAAAAAACTCTTAATTTCTAGTCAGTAATATAACTTGAATCTGGGAGTCAAAGTGAATGGTGTATGCGTCAATAACATCAGGTACGCAGATGATACGGGTGTTCTGGGCAGACAGTATTGACGATCTTCAAATGCTGATAGATAGAATTAATAAAACTGATAATCTAAACTTGAAACTTCGACAACGGCTAGTCAAATGCTACGTTTGGTCAGTGTTCTTATATGGAGTGGAATCATGGACCCTCAAAGTTGGTTGTATGAACAGACTGGAAGCATTCGAAATGTAGATGCACCGGAGAATACTACGGATACCCTGGACGGATATGGTCAGCAACACGAGGGTTGTTCAAAGAACCAAAGTTGATAGAGAGTTGTTGACTAATATTAAAATTCGAAAGGTATTCTATTTGGGTCATGTACTTAGAGGAGCAAAGTACAAATTACTGCACCTGATCATCCAAGGCAAAATAGAGGGTCGAAGAGATGTTGGCAGGAGGCAAATCTCCTGGCTCCGCAATATATAAGGACCATTGGGGATCTTTTTTAGGCTGCCGGGGACAAAGATGCTTAATGTCAGGTGATATTCAACGTTGGGAGGACCTGACATGACACTAGGAAGGAGAAGAATATAATGTGTTTCATTCCTGATTTTCCTTTCCTCTCCACCATCCCATCCTTTTCCTTTGATTGATGATATCTCACTTTACATGAAAAGGAATGTTCGGGTGATTGTTCATTTTTGTGGGGTTCGTGTGCGTAGGCTCACTTATTTGTTCATAGGGGTTGATAGTCATTTGAATGTTTTTGGCGACCATGTAACTTTCTTAATTTACTGTTGTATGGTTAGAAGTGATTGCCTGGCAATGAGCCCACCAGATGTATGTACCGCTATATAATAAGATTTTTAGTCCAATCTACATATATACAGGAAATCCCTCGCTATAGAATAAGATTGTCAGTCCATCTTCTGAATGGATGCCACTTGTGTGTGTATAGCTCTATTGTGAGCATGCACATGGCATTACAGCAACCATACACAACCAGCCAGATCAACACCTGAGCAGTGTTACATACATACAAGCAATCCCTCGCTATAGAGTAAGACCGTCAGTCCATCCTGTGGATGGATGACGCCTGTGCATGTATCGCTCTATTGTGTGCAAGCACACACCAGCAGGAAGAACAACACCTGAGCAGTGCTACATACATACAGGAAATCCCTCGCTATAGAGTAAGATTGTCAGTTCATCCTGTGGATGGATGACGCCTGTGCATGTATCGCTCTATTGTGTGCAAGCACACACCAGTAGGCAGATCAACACCTGAGCAGTGTTACATACATACAAGCAATCCCTCGCTATAGAGTAAGATCGTCAGTCCATCCTGTGGATGGATGACGCCTGTGCATGTATCGCTCTATTGTGTGCAAGCACACACCAGCAGGCAGATCAACACCTGAGCAGTGCTACATACATACAGGAAATCCCTCGCTATAGAGTAAGATTGTCAGTTCATCCTGTGGATGGATGACGCCTGTGCATGTATCGCTCTATTGTGTGCAAGCACACACCAGTAGGCAGATCAACACCTGAGCAGTGTTACATACATACAAGCAATCCCTCGCTATAGAGTAAGATCGTCAGTCCATCCTGTGGATGGATGACGCCTGTGCATGTATCGCTCTATTGTGTGCAAGCACACACCAACAGGCAGATCAACACCTGAGCAGTGCTACATACATACAGGAAATCCCTCGCTATAGAGTAAGATTGTCAGTTCATCCTGTGGATGGATGACGCCTGTGCATGTATCGCTCTATTGTGTGCAAGCACACACCAGTAGGCAGATCAACATCTGAGCAGTGTTACATACATACAAGCAATCCCTCGCTATAGAGTAAGATCGTCAGTCCATCCTGTGGATGGATGACGCCTGTGCATGTATCGCTCTATTGTGTGCAAGCACACACCAGCAGGCAGATCAACACCTGAGCAGTGTTACATACATACAGGAAATCCCTCGCTATAGAGTAAGATTGTCAGTTCATCCTGTGGATGGATGACGCCTGTGCGTGTATTGCTCTAATGTGCATGCACACAGCACTACAGCAAGCACACACAACCAGACATATCAACATCTGAGCAGTGCTACATACATACAGGCAATCACTCGCTTTATAGTAAAATTGTCAGCACATCCTGTGGATGGATGACGCCTGTGCATGCACACAGCACTACAGCAAGCACACACAACCAGACAGATCAACATTTGAACAGTGTTACATACATACAAGCAATCCCTCGAATGCAAAGAATTCATGGGCGGTGCAAAAAGATAACCTGATGCAGAGGCACGGCCTGGGGGAGGTAGTCCGGGACAGAAGAGCATACAACCTGAGGATGAGGAGAGCTGACCCCAACAGTCTTCGCAGTCAGTGAGTTAGGATGGAGCCAGGGAGAAGAAGAAGCAATCCCTCGCTATAGAAGAGTTAGATTGTGTGTCCATCCTGAGGATGAATGAGAGATTTAGGTGCAGTGTAATGTAACATGTGTGGCATTCATATATGGTCATAAATTTTGATAAGTACTCCCAAAAATGGGTGTCTTTGAGAGCTTCCTTAAGCTGCATACTCCCCCAATGTCTTTAACACTTAGAGGCAGATCATTGTACACCTCGAGGCCTGCCATGGCAAAAACTCTCATAATATCCCACACTATTGGATCGATTAGGAGTTCTATTTCTGATTCTACTTCTGTCCAAAGGAACATATCTCAGACACAGATTCGAAAGATACAAAGGAGACATCCATAAAACTGTGAAGGGTTGTTGTAAAACTAAGAAACATCGCAAGTTGCAGTATCTTGGCCACATAATGAGGAGCACAAGATATTTTGTAACATATCATTCAGAGAAAAATAAATGGCAAATGAAGCAGAGGATGATGCCACATCTCTTGCGTTAAGAAATTAAGGAAATAGTTTAAGTGCATTTCTACTGAGTTGATTGTTTTTAATAATATAAAAATTGTGATGATGATGGCCTACAATAGGAAATTGTATTTACAAGTACCCGGCGGTAAGTAATACACATCGGGCTTAAGAAAGAGACTGTCGGCCATAATCGGCTAACTTCGGCTTTGTAGTGTCGTCTCTGTCACACGATGAAGGCCATAATGACTGACAAAAATCGCGACGGAACACGTGTAGGAATAACAGATACGACGCTCTACAAAGTCGATTATGGCAGACAGTATCTTTCTTAAGCCCGATGTGTATTACTTACCGACGGATACTTACTGTATCTTTCTTGAAAAGAAAGATAAATACAAGACCCAAGTCATAAACTAAAATATATGTAATTACCATATATAAACAAACAGCACACAAGAAATTGTTAATTTAAATAAAAAATAGTAATACCTTGTGGGTCGCATAAGAAAATATTACTAGAATATGGCCTGCTTTGTTAAATTAAATAATATTAAAATTTCAAAAATACGAGGTTGATTTTATATATGAGTTCACGGCCATTATTCTAGAACATGTTTAATTTTCTTATTTTAGAACTATATTGTATTTCGTTTTCTCCAAATTTCCTTGCTTTTAAATAGAACCTTTTTTATTTCTCCTGTAAAATTTACCTCGATAAGTTTGGGGAATGGTAAATGTTTTGAATAACATATATTATTTTTGAATTATTGTTATTCCATTGTCTATTGTAGATTTTGGAATGCTGAACGCCGGTTCCCACTTACAGTCATATCTGAAGTTATGGTATATCTTTGGTTGACTAACTTTAAGTCGTGTATAAAAATCAGCCTTAAGTCGTATTTAAAAAAGTTCAAAACGAAGCTGGCAAAATTGGCGAAAAAAGGCGATTAAAGGAAAAAAGTCACAACTAGATATAAAACTAAGGCTTTCAGTAGACTTAAATAATATTTGCGTTTCAAATATAAAATAATACGTTTTCTTTCCCGCTCAGCTATCAAAGGTGCTCTTTAGCATTATACAGCCATAAAAATGTGTAACAATAACAACATTTCCAAGTTTAAGCATTTATAAATAAATTAAATGAGGTTTTTTAGGTCGTTGTACCGCGAGGTTTAGCTTATGACACAGATATTTTGAAAATCCTGTAAACTTTATGACGAAGTTGACTATAAACAAAACTGCAACGTTTTCGAAACATCGGTATTACAAGCCAAACTACATGGTACAGCACTTCAAAATACCTTATATCACTGATACGGGAAACCCTGAAAGTTTCAAAACATTTTTGACTTATAAATTAATGAATTATTTTCCCATATTTCACGAAAATAAGATATTGTAACTAAAATAAAAATTATTTTAATCTCAGTATTAAAATCAAGTACAATTAATTATAAGAAAAATATCGCTGAAGATTTATTGTAAATTGTGTAATCATAAAAAATAAATAAAGGTCAAAGAGGATTATTGAAGTTTTTGTTATAAATATGATCAATCCGTCAACAATATTTTATGATAATATGACTAATATACGTAATATTTCACTAAAAAATAGAAATTCCAACTTAAGAATGTATCCCTGACCTGTTTTGCATATTTAGTAATTAAAAAAATATACGGACATGAAAAGGTTAAAGGTAAGTGCTGACTTAATAACAATACTTTCTCAAACAGCTGATATTTTTTCTTTAATGGCAATACTCAATTCTGCGTGAAAGTCATCGCGAGTTGCTTTTATTATTAAGCTAAGTTTTTTCGTGATGTTTTTGTGATCAGACGTAAGTTTGTTGCTCTCGTATTTTTATCTATAAATACTTAAAACATGTACCTGCCATGGATTTTAAATGTTAATAAACATAAAATCTTATTATAACCAACAAACTCGCTGTGTAACTATTAGCCTTATTTATTAAATTTCAAATTTGTCATATATATATATAGTTTTAAACGGAATTTCAACAATTGTTTACTGTTTTTTAATCGTAACGATAAATTATTTTTGTGTAAAAAAGTGCCTTTTATTGGATAATAACGAATTGCGTTCTTTTTTTGTCTCGCGTTACGATTTTCTGTCAACTTGCCAAATGTCATCACTTTGCTTTAGAAGATCCAACTAATGCTTATTATTCGACTAATTTCTCTTTGTTTTGCAGATTGGAACATTATTCTACCTCTGTTTTACTGGATTAGTCCAAAAGGGTTGGATACAACGTGAAGATTGACGCTGTAAAGAAATATACACGTATTTGTAGGTTAGGATGTCTCTGAAGCCGAGAAATGTTGATTTTCAAGAAACCTGGCTGGGTTTAAAGGAAACTGTGAGTATTTAGTTGCATTATTGTTATCTTTTAACCACGCGCGCGCTTTACAATTGATAAAATAAACGATTAATGTATTGTTTATTTATTTATTTGACACGGTGAATCGTCGAATCATTTATATATCTTATTACTTTATTTATTTATTTATTCATTTATTATTACACATGACAAGAAATATACATAATTTGTGAAAAAACGACAGGTTATTTAATTTGGAAATACAATTTTAATGGATCTGGGTTTGTTGCCTTTAAAAAATAAAATAAAAAATAGTTTTTTTAACCTGGCGAGTTTATTGCCATGTGGCAATCTCTTCCGACCAACTAGAAAGAAGTTTTTATAGGCCCTAAGTGCTAACCAGACTGGAATCCTATTTAAAAAATCTGGGTTCCAGCGGGGATCGAACCCGCAATCTCCGGATCGGCAGACAAGTGTCTTACCACCAGGTCACGGAGGCATTTCATTTGTCGTATCCCCAGTAAACTAGGCTTTTGCCTGTATCTCACTGAGGATATTTAGCGTGAAAAAATAAATCGATACTTCTTTCCGATTTTTGATTACACAAAAAACAAAACCCCGTTGCACGCTCTCATCAACCTGACAAACAGTGACACTCAATTACAACTGGAAACATCTTGCGAAATTTAACTCCTCACACATCATCACTCCAGAAAGACCAAAAATATTCATCCCACAATATACTGCACACAACCATAAGAATAAAAATAAAAAACATACAGAACCACAAAAACAACTAGAAGAAAACCACACTCATGAGCCCACACAAATCTTTTCCACACGTCATTCATCCTGAAAGCCCAAGTACTCAAAATCCTGTCGCAATAACAACCACGCTCTGATCGACTGTCTAAATGGTTTTCCTACCTTTACCTTTATTGAATTTGGCACGCCATTGTTTGTCATGGGAGCCAAATAAGCATATTGCCTTTGGGCAAAAGAAGTTTTAACTCTAGGGATGGTGAACATTTCATTAGTTGCCATGCGTGTCATGTGTCTCTGCTGAGTCTGCATCTTCCCTTCCTCTCGATGGTAGTACCCGAGAATGGATTTGAGATGCAAATGATACTTGAAAAACTGTATTTGCTTAGCAGTTATTGAAATGGATTAAAGAAAATACTTTTCTAATATCATTTTAATATATAATACACTTCATACATAACTCAAATCTGAATGTGTTATTAGATATCAAAAGATCTATGAAGGTTTCATTGTAGTTCATCTTCCCTTGTTCAGTTTTATCCGGTTTTCATGCTAAATATGTTTTTCTGGACATATATTTAACCAATCAGCTTACTGACTAAACAAATTTCAATAAAATTTATTATTATTGAGCGAGTTTAGCGTCTATCCATTACTATCCTACTGAGTTCGGTAGCCAAATAGAAAAAAATAAGAGTTTCAGTATGATTTTCTGCTCATAACCTTTCCCTTCCTGTGCTAAAAAAATCTGCCCATTCCGGTGCTGTGTATTCAATACGCATATAAAAATGAGCGATTTAAAATCGAAAAAATAAGAATATTCATAGCCAATCGCTTAAATTAACACATTGTAATCAGGTACTTTTCGCGACAAGTGATGACGCAATGCGGGTACTTTTAGACTTTTTTGCGCCTAAATTAGACTTTCGTAAAAAAACCATATCTCTCAAACTAATTAGTATTTTTTCGAAAAACTTTTTGTATCTTACTAATAATAGAACTATCTATATCTTTATTATGCAAAATATGGGTTGCTCTATTTTTTACTCACACAAAATGACTACATTCTAGGTAAACATTGAAAAAAATACTCTTTCACCATCAAAATTATTTTATTCACATAAAATTACAATATAATTACGAAATTTTCAATAGATCTTATAAGAATCTTATAAGATCTTATAAGATAATAGATAAGATAATAGATATAAGATAATAGATAACGCGCAGTTCCCACCCCATTTGGCGACCGTGTTTACAAGTTTCCCGCATACCACCGCTTGGCAAACCAAAACGAGTAAACTCGTCTCCCGCTCTCTACTATAAGACGGGATAGAACGAGTTTTATCGTTTCCCGCAAACAATGTGTTAATTTAATTTGAAGTCAAAAGTGATAATAATTGAAATTGAATTGCTGAAAAGATGAAAAAAAACATTGGACGACGTTCACAAAATGGGCGAAGAGAGCACATCAAATGGATGCCCGAGAGCTATTGAAGCGAGCGAACTGAGATTCTATTTCTTGCGTTCCTATATACCGAAGTAGAGTGAGAGTGAAACGTGAATAACGTCGCTTCCTCACCCATAGCGGTTTTTTAGAATAAATATACCTACGTCGCACACTGGCACACGTTTGATTGTATTGGTGATTTTATTCCCGATTTTCACAAAATATCTCTGATGTGGCCGATAAGTCCTAATTATTATTAATAATATTTTTTCATTCAACGCGTAAATGTATTACGGAGGAATACCTTAAATCTGAACCCAGTATTTATTATATTTATAGAGATATTAAAGTTTTTAGAAGCAATGTGTACTAGTTACACATCACAGGGAAGGAAGGGTTAACATCTCTGGTTTTTCATTCCAGATTTATCTTTCCTCTCCACCATCCTATCCTTTTCCTTTGATTGATGATATCTCACTTATTCTTCATTAATTTTGTAAATGTGAATAATCATTTGATTTTTTTTTGCGACCATGTAACTTGCTTCATTTACTTTTGTCTGGTTGACTGGAAGAAATGCCACCTGGCAATAAGACCACCAGTGAGACTCTGGAACCAGTTACAAACCAATTTTAGACTCACTCCGTCCTTAGCATGCTTTAAGAAGCGACTGAAAAAACTATTAATTTCAAGTCAGTAAATAATATAACGTGTCTCATACCTGATTATTCTTTCTTCTTCACCATCCATACTTTTGCCTGGAAGAAATGCCACCTGGCAATAAGCCCACCGGTCTATTTTACAGTAAAATGTTAAATGAATAAAGATTGTGGCGAAACGTGTTAACGTGGAACACTTTTTAGTCAAATTTTACTTGTACTAACTATATGATTCTGTCAACAGGTACATGGAGTGGTGACACTTGGTAACGTGGGCCGCTCGGCATGGAACAGTCGCTTCTCAGACGTGTACTCGTTGTGCGTGGCTCAGCCGGAGCCTTTAGCCGAACGCCTGTACACAGAGACGCGCCTTTACCTGGAGGGGCATGTGGCCTCGCTGCTGGAGCAGGTAGCTGACCACGACGAAGAGAATGACACTTCTGTCGCGCCCGGTGAAGGGCTGTTGCAAAGGTATGCTTTACTTTTCAACTAGATTTTATTTATAATAGAACATGTTAGTAAATAACAGATATATGCATGTAAATAGCCAATTGCTGTTTATTTATCACCTGTATCTTGTCTTATTAACTATACGAATTTGAATCTCGACTGAATGTGTAGAAACTCATGTCCTGACAAGTGAGACAAATTGAAGTCCATTTTAGAATTGAATTTTTGCAGATTTCATTCTTCTGTATCAAATAGACTAATTTGTATCAAATATACCGCCTATACTAAAGAAATTGTAGCACGATTCCTGTGATAATTCACAAATTTGCCCCAATACAACCTTGTAACGACGTTCAGTCATTTTAATTATTTTATCAACTTTAATATAAGGCTCGATTCTAATAAATAGCAAGTTATTTAGGTAAATACATTACATAAAACTAACAATAATGACAAATTAATACATCTTGATACAAATAAGCAAAAATGTGGCAGTTTGTTAAAATCAAACAATATTTGGTGACGTTTGTCAAAAATCACTACGTTAGTCCGCATTGGCTAGGGATGGGGTATACGATAATTGGATTTTTGATTTTTTTACACCTGATATTAAATTTTCGTAATGAGTATTAATTCATAGTGGATCTTGGCCTATTTAAAGATAGATACAAATCATACAATACATTAGAAAGTCAGTATAATGAAAATTAGGAATTAAAACTTTAGAGAGAAAAAAAAATTATTCAATTTATAAAAATACGTTTTTACCCCATCCCTTTGAGACATGACATTTCAAACATCACAGGGACCATCCTACATTTTCTTGAGTATACTCTTCTATCAAGGTCCCTTTCAACTCTTCCACACGTAAACATACTGTCCAGATAACAGAAGTCATCAACGTGCTCCAGTTTCTCCAAGTTAACCCGTACATTATAAACACACTTTTTACCACATCGATTTATAAGTATAACCTTTGATTTCCGATGTTTCCAGGTACCACGACGCGTGGCAACAGTACAGCAAGGGCGTAGAGTACCTGAACAGCCTTTACCTGTACCTCAACCAGCAACACATCAAGAAACAGAAGGTAAAGGTAGTGTGAATTGTTATTTAACTTCTTAATTCTGGAATGGAATGATGCTTCTGTAGTAAATTAAATAATCAATACAGAAATGGCACCGTGTGTATCTCTTCAAAACACTGAATTAGTCTAGAGATCTTCACGGCTATAAAACTAGAAGCGGAAATTTTTTTTTGATCTTCCTGGATCATAATGTAACATTATTTGTTATTGCGACAGGAGTTTGAGTGTTTGGGCTTGCAAGAGGAATGACTTGTGGAAGAGGTTTGTGTGAGCTCTTGAGTGTGGTGTTTTTTGTTGTTTTATATTTATATATTTATGATTATGTGCGGTATATTGTGGGATGAACGTTTTGGTCTGTCTGGAGTTATGAAGTGTGAGGAGTTTGATTTCGCGTGATGTATACATATGTAATTATTAAGTGTCACTGTTTGTCAGGTTGATGAGAATGTGCAACGGGATTTTATATAAACAAAAATCAGAAAGAAGTATCGATTCATTTTTTCATGCTATATGTCCTCAGTGAGATACAGACAAAAGCCTAGTTTACTGGGGACACAACAAATGAAAGGCAACAAATCCATTAAAATTGTTTTTCCAAATTAAATTACCTGTTATTTTTTCGCAAATTGTGTATATTTCTATTCATGTGTAAAATAAATAAAATAAATTTGTGGGACCCTTCTCATACTCAGCCAGCAAATGCTGGAATGAGTTTACCCTGACCTTGTAAGAGTGGGTGAATAGTTGCACCTTCAGAAATGCTCCGAAATGTTACCTTATGAAAAGCTAGTGATTTTTTTTGTTGTGATTTGGACTCTTATTCGCTTTCTCTCTTTTCGCTGGCGATGAATCGGGGGTTGTGTGTGTGCGTGTTTCTGCATTCTATTCCCTTTAATTTTTACATTACTGCTTATTTATTTTCATTTTTGGTATTATGTATATGTGAACATCATTTTACATTTTTTATTTAATTTTGATAAAATTTGGCCTCCATCAACTTATCTCTTTTTTCGCTGATAGTTAACCGGTTCACTGCCACGGGCGCGTTGACGCGCTCTCCGATTCAGTGCTCGCCAGGCCGGCCATACAAAATGAACGCGTAAACGCGCTCTCCTTTGAGCTTGTCGCAAGCCAATATCAAATCTAATTGTAATAATTTAAAAATTATAACACGTAGGGACATCTATTGGGATGGTCAAGAAATACTTAAATATTACAATTTACCGATATTATCAAAGTTACAGTCATCTTTCTAAAAGCTTTCACTGACAGTCAATACGTGTACTCTGATACAGGGTTACCAACTACAGTTTTTTGCATCGTAATTGCAATGATTTATAACGACTTCGTTTGTAGTTTTGTTCAATGGTTAATTTTTTACTTTTGTGTGTTATTTTTGCTAATTTTTCAAAGTATTTATTTACAAAGGGTGTTTTCATGTATTCTTTGGTTATTGGCGGTAGTTTTGCGGCATAATACGACGTTTATATAGACTTTTTACGGTTTTATTTTATTGTTTATTTACCTTTTGCGCTTTATTATACATCATACAGATAATTTGTTGATTTTAGTTTACAAAGTATATTATATTCCACTATATTTATAAGTAAAAGTGTTTTCTGTGTCAAGTTGTGACAACCCTGACATTTTGTGAATATTTAAACTGTGTTTTTCTGAGTGAACGGCAGCTCAAACGCCCCACGGTGTATATATTTAGTAAGTTTTCATAATATCCTTTATATCTGTATACAAAAAATATAAATTTTTTAGGTTTTATTTTTGTTGAAAAAATCACGACCTGCTGGGTACGGCCATACTAATAACTTCCGGCACTTAAAGGGTTAATCTGATGCGGTATTTGTGGTTTTAACCTTTTATTTTTTCTTCCATTTATTTATTTTCTGTTGTACAAGGGTGTGGACTGAAAAACATCTGATGTCCTCGCGACCGGGTTCACCCAATATTTATAGGGTGTATCTCGGCCGGGGGAATGTTACGAGATGAGCTAAGACCTTTTGATAGCTTCCCTCTTAAATGTATTTTCTGCTATTTATCTTGAGATCCGTGTGCCATTTTGGAATGTATTATACAGGTGTCCCATATTGAGTGAATCATATTTAGGGTGATGATAGATTGGGTCAAGACCTACCAGAATATCAAAACTTGACCTCAGTAAAAACCTTACCGTTTTTAAGTTATCCGGACTTTTGTAAAATTTCGTAAAATCCCCCCTACCTTGCGTCAGATTTTTTGCTGCGTTGTGTACAAATCACCATTTTCGTAATTTTTTTTTATCGTGAAATACCCTGCGCATTATGGTCGACAAGTAAGAGCCCACTTGGACAACGCGTACCGTGGGCGATGGATTGGTCGTCTTGGGCCAATTCTGTGGCTTCCTCGGGTCACCTGACCTTATTCCTCTGGATTATTTAATACTGGGGCTGTCTAAAAGATAACGTTTACCATAAAGCCATCCGCAACGAGGTTGAACTGCGTCGACGAGTGAATGCGGCTACCCGTGAAATTTCGACGCACAGTTTGAAATTGCTGAAGCGATCATTTTTGAGGAGATGCCGAACTTGCGTCAGGACAGGGGGGCGACAATTCGAGCATCTTCTGTAAAATTCATTGAATAAAACAACTTTTTAATATTTTAATTTGTGTTTCATTCATCATCCTCATTAAATTAAATCACACAAACTTGAACATTAATGGCTACGATAGGCGCGCTACGAGAAACCAAATGAAGTATATTTTGCACTAATACATTTTAACTTTGGTCAGAATCAGCCGCTTTTGAATAAAAAATAGTATTATTTCGTTTTTCGTAAAAAAAATCTAATAGTGTTGCACCATTCTGAAATCTCCATTAACCCTTCCCTTACGGTGATAAAAATAATACGCGTGCTCCGGTGTTGGGTAGTGAGTACGCAATAAAAAATTTGCGATTTTAAATCGGAAAAATAAGAACATTCATAGATAATCCCCTTAATTAATTATAATTGAAGTTAAAAATTATAATAATTGAGATTTATTTCCTGAAAACATTAAAAAAACCATCTGAAAACATTAAAAAACGCTCACGGAACGGGCGTACGTCTAACCTATTTGCAAGCCTAGAAGCTACTAGTGGCGCAGACCGTCAGTCGCATACCCCGGCGCTTACGCTTATGCTTGCGACGTTGAGACAATTCAGCTCCTCGCAATTCAGTCTAGTATGCAAGAGTGAGATGCGAATATAGTGTCGCGCTTCCCGCATACTATTCACCTATCGTCAAGACGAGGCACTCGCAGCGTTTAAATGCGTATGTAGTCGATAAATTCTGATTATTATTAATATTATTTTTTAAATCAATGCGTAAATATATTATGGAAGAATACCTAAAATCTTAACCTTGTATTTATAATATTTATAGAGATATTGATGGTTATTAGAAGCAACGTGTAGAAGATACCCAACACAGGGAAGGAAAGGTTAAATGAGCAACTTTTTAAAGTAGTATTCTGGAAATGGACATTTTAAAAAATTTTTCAAGTAGTTTTTTTTGTATACCCCTAATAATTTTAGGAATCATTTTGTATGCGATAGATAAGGCTACTATTCAAAAGTATTTCACGATAAAAAAAAATTACAAAAATAGCGATTTGTAAACAACGCAGCAAAAAATCTGATGCAAGGTAGGGGGGATTTTACGAAATTTTACAAAAGTCCGGATAACTTAAAAACGGTAAGGTTTTTACTGAGGTCAAGTTTTGATATTCTGGTAGGCCTTGACCCAATCTATCATCACCCTAAATATGATTCACTTAATATGTGACACCCTGCATATGTACATATTACGTGTATGTTAATTAATTAAAACATTAAATAAAATGCATAATGTAACAAAAATAAATACTTATCGTATCATCACACTTTATCCCACTGCAGGCTAGGCAGAGAGAACATATCACCTGAATTACTATACTACAAACTTTTCCAGTGAACTAGATATTATTACGTTATTTCTAAAATGAAAAAAAAAAATATAAATACTTTAACATAACATAACACTGAAGAGATACAAAAAAAAAATCCTCAGATATCTATGATACAGAACAAAGGGCGATTATCCAAAATATGCTCACCATGTCGAACTTGTCACGGCGTGTAACTATAGTAGTGTAAATGTGAGTGAGAAGAAGACCAAGGAAAGTATGAAAGGAAATGTACTATATTAAAGAAAATCTAGCATGGTCCCTGTGACGTTTCACAAATTTGCCCCAATACAACCTTTTAACGACGTTCAGTAATTTTAATTATTTTATCAACTTTAATATAAGCCTCGATTCTAATAAATAGCAAGTTATTTAAGTAAATACATTACATAAAACTAACAATAATGATAAATTAATACATCTTGTTACAAATTAGCAAAAATGTGGCAGTTTGTTAAAATCAAATAATATTTGACGACGTTCGTCAAAAGTCACTACGTTAGTCTGCATTGGCTAGGGATGGGGTATACAATAATTGGATTTTCGATTTTTTTACACCTAATATGAAATCTTCGTAATTAGTATTAATTCACAGTGGATCTTGGCCTATTTAAAGATAGATACAAATCATACGATACATTAGAAAGTCAGTATAATGAAAATTAGGAATTAAAACGCCAGTTTAGAGAAAAACAATTTTACGATCTATAAAAAAACAATACGATATGCAAAAAAAAACTATTTTACCTCACCCCTTTGAGACATGACATTTCAAACGTCACAGGGACCATGCTAAGTTTTCTTGAGTATAAGTCAGAGAAATCGGGATATAGTAATTTCGCCTTTGCAAATATTTATTATCTATTAATTTTTATTTCTTATAACTGTATAATTCTGTTTAAACTTTGTACGTAAATGGATTTAACCTGTATATGTAAACTTTATAAAATAAATAAATTTGTATAAAGTGTCTAATATATAAATACTTCTTTAAGGCATCCGAAGCAGAAATAATCTATGGCAATGTGTGCGGTGTGTCAATGGACCGACTGGAAGTCGGCGAGCTTGGTCTGCTGTCGTGGGAAAGGGGGATGGTGCGGCCGTTGAGGCCGCGACTCGTACGCCACCTGCTCAAGGGGCTGCAGGCCGCGCGGGACGATGAACCGCACCGTCCGCAAGTCATCAAAGCCGTGATACACTCCTTTGTCGAGGTAATTGTTCAATATTATCATCTAAACGTCTGCTTATCACAGAGTTATGGAAATAATTTGCCCTCAACTGTGCAATCACCCTTGTGTCCCTTGTTGGTACACGGAGTGTAACAAATTCCAGAATATCGTGAAGAGTCAATGCCATCATTAGTCGTTCGCGAGACTTGATATTTAAAAATGTAATAATTGCGAATGTTCCCAGGTACAAGCGTACAGAAAGAAGCTAGCGCTGCAACTGTACACAGAGCTGGCGGAGGAACCTCTACTCGAGGCCGCTGGCGAGCACTGCCGGCGCCTTGCACAGGATCTCCTGCAACGGTGCGACGTCTCGCAGTACATGGCCGAGGTAATTAAAGGTGAGTGATTAAATGCTTCTTACATCTGCCCCGTAATAACAAATCTGTCTTTTTAATATAAGGTATCGTGTAGAATTTTTTATTTCTTTAGATATTGCACTCAAAGATGCATGGTTGTGCGGTAACGCACTGGACTTCCGTACGGGAGGGTCGCGGGCTAGAACCCCACGCTGTTTTACTCCCCTCGAATAATAGAGGCATTTTTTCCATCTAGTATTCACGGGTATAAGGGTACCTATGACTTTGATCATATATATTCTTTGACCTTTCCCTTCCTGTGCTAAAAAAATCCGCACATTCCGGTGCTGTGTATTCAATACACATGTAAAAATGGGCAATTTAAAATCGATAATATTCATAGCCAATCGCTTATATTAATTAAATTTGAAGTCAAAAGTGATAATAATTTGAATTTAATTGCCGAAAACATGAAAAAAAAACATCAGAGGACGTTCACGAAACGGGCGAAGCGACCACCTCGAACGAAAACCCGCTAGCTACTGAGTGAGAGAAGCGAGCGAACTGAGATTCTATTTCTTGCGTTCCCATATACCGAAGTAGAGTGAGAGTGAGACGTGAATAGTGTCGCTTCCTCACCCATAGCGGTTTTTAGAATGAATATACCTACGTCACACACTGGCACACATTTAATTGTATTGGTGAATTTATTCCTGATTTTCACAAAATATCTCTGATGTGGCCGATAAGTGCTAATTATTATTAATATTATTTTTTCATTCAATGCACAAATGTATTACGGAGGAATACCTAAAATCTGAACCCAGTATTTATTATATTTATAGAGATATTAAAGTTTTTAGAAGCAATGTGTACTAGTTACACATCACAGGACAGGAAGGGTTAAAGAAAATAAAAAAAAGGGGGAGAAAACATGCCGGTGTGCTCCAATCGTCTCATTTTATGTGTGCCATCGTATCCAGTACTCTAGTGTGGTCGGTGAATTTGCTGGTGTGCAATAGCTAACTCATTTGAAGAGAAGGAAAAAAAAACAAGATAGAAACGAAAACTCCACGGCACAGCATCGCTTTCCAACTGAATTGACGTTGGAATGGCGAGGGGATCCTCAACTATGAGGCCCAGCAACGACGATTGCACTCAAGCAATATGTTCTTCCACTTGGACTTGGTGGTTATGGGTCACAAATGATTTTTAAATTTTCTCTTTTACAGGTCTGGAGCAAGAAATGTCAAGGGGAGCACAGTTCTTACACAATAGTTCCATCAAAAAGTTACGGAACGTCTATGAAAAACACATGGTGAGTCATTTACACTTTAACGATAAAGACAATTTTCTTTTTAATTTAAACACATTTGAGAGGATAAATACTGCAAAGACACGAGACTTAACTATACTAAAGAAAATGTAGCATGGTCCCTGTGACGTTTCACAAATTTGCCCCGATACAACCTTGTAACGATGTTCAGTAATTTTAATTATTTTATCAACTTTAATATAAGCCTCGATTCTAATAAATAGCAAGTTATTTAGGTAAATACATTACATAAAACTAACAATAATGGCAAATTAATACATCTTGTTACAAATTAGCAAAAATATGTCAGTTTGTTAAAACCAAATAATATTTGGCGACGTTCATCAAAAGTCACTACGTTAGTCCGCATTGGCTAGGGATGGGGTATACGATAATTGGATTTTCGATTTTTTTTATACATAAACTTTTAATAAAGATAAATGTGTCATTTTTCGAGATAATCTCCTTGTTTGTCAATACACTTTGTCCATCTGTCAACTAGCTTTCGTTGTAAAGAGAATCTATAAGTCGTTTGAAAAGCAAATGGTGCTCAAAACGTTTAATTCATTGATCCGTAGCAAACTAGAAAGCAATGCTTGCATTTGGAGCCCGGTGGGGGCGCAGAACTCGCTCATGGTGGAGAAAGTACAAAAAAAATATCTACGATATCTCTATATGAGAGAGTTCGGTGTCTATCCATGGCTTTATCCTACTCAGTTTCTGCTGGGCATGCTCGGGTATACCTCCTTGAGTGTAAGAAGAGATCTGCGTCTCCTGGTATACGTTGTCAGACTCGTTCGAGGAGTTGTGATGAGCTGTCCAGCATTACTACAAAGATTAGCGTTAAATGTTCCTAACAATTGCACTAGACTGCGCCGGCATGAACTGTTCTCAATAACATACGCAAGAACGGGTCTTCCAGCCGCTATGTCTGTTGGAAGGGCCTTAACTCTTCTGAACAGGACTGCTTCAGATATTGACATATTTCATATCACATTGCCAAAAGCAAAAGATAATTTTCTTCTAAGATTGAGCGTATTAGAAAGCACACATCAAAGTATTTAAGTGACTGAATATATGTGTATGTATGCGTATATATGTATGTGTATATATGTATGCATATACATAATTTTTTTTTTAATGTTAACATTTCTTGTATTTTTCAATGTAATTGGGCTAAGCCTGTTTTGAGAAAATAAATAAATAAAAGCCCCTCATTAAAAAATGTTATAGGCTAAGCTATGAGCCACGAATGCATTTTTTCCATGCTTGGGATGTTATTAACGTTTGACATCTTAAACAAACAATCTTGACTCTCCCAACGATATCTTAAACAATACCGTCAAAATTAGACTAAAGCTTAGTGAATATATTAGGGGGACCGGAAAGAAATCAAAATTTTCGGGAGTACCACTTTAAGGTCAGTCTGCGTCGAGACACAAAAGAGAAAACACGTGCTTTTTGGTGCTAGTAGTTTGTGAGGGTTGTAAATTCATTATTTTTGCAAAGATTATTTTTTCCGTCGTTTGTGAAGAATGTCAAGGCCGACTATTGACGAAGAACATTTACGCCACTGTATGTTGTTTTTATTTGACCGGGGATTGAAGGCGAAAGAAGTGACAGAAACAATTACTGCTACATATGGAGACGTATTAAGACTCAATAAATGTCATAGATGGATAAAAAAATTTAAAAATAATGATAGGGACCTGAAGAACGCCCCTAAAACTGGAAGACCAACAAAATTGGATGATGATGCGCTGACGTCATTGGTTGAATCTGACCCTCGTCAAACAATAGCTGAATTATCAATTAAACTCGATTGTCCATGGTCAACAGTGCAGGAACATCTTAGTCGCATTGGAAAAATTCATAAACAAGGAGTTTGGGTTCCGCACGTGTTGACGCCAGCTGCGCTCGAGCAGCGAATAACGATATGCACGTCCCTTTTGTCCAGGTATAAAGTGGACCCATTTCTTCGAAGAATAATAACTTGCGACGAGAAATGGGTCTTGTACAATAATCCCACACGAAAAAAACAATGGCTTTCTCGGGGCCAGTCGGCTGTTCCTACACCAAAACCAACGTTGACTCTAAAAAAGGTTCTCCTCTGTGTATGGTGGGATATCGAAGGTGTTGTTCACTATGAACTATTGAAACCAGGAGAAACAATTAATGCAGCTCTTTATTGTCAACAACTGGAGAGAATGAAAGAGGAACTAAGAAAAAAACGTCCACTTTTGGTCAATAACCAACCCAGGATGCTTCAACAGGATAACGCGCGGCCACATACTGCGATAATCACCCAGAATAAAATAATGCAACTTGGACTGGAACTTTTACCTCACCCCCCCTATTCCCCTGACATAGCCCCCTCAGATTATCACCTTTTCAGATCATTGGAACACTCCCTCCGCGATAAAACATTAAAAAATATTGATGAAGTAAAAAATCATATCGAAAAGTTTTTTAAGGAAAAACCATTTTTTTTTTACAAAAATGGAATTGAAAAGCTGCCTGATAGATGGAGAAAGGTCTTGGAAAACGATGGAAACTATTTCATTGATTAATTTCTTTTTGTATTTTTTTTAAATAAAATTTTTAAATGTATTACTTTTTTTTTGATTTCTTTCCGGTCCCCCTAATACTAATAATGAGTCATATTAATTATTCATTCCGCGAATTTATTGACCTCCCCTCGTATAAACACGGCTTTCATAACAAACTGTGTTTATACGAGGGGAAGGGATCATACAGCCTGAAAAGATCTTTGGTATGGGAGATAGAAACACATGTAGCGAGGATTAATGTAATTAGTGGAATAACAAAGTAAGTTTTTATTAAACATTCTGGCTTTATTTATTTATTTAACACTTTTATTGCAAATACAATCTGGCGGGCTTATTGCTAGGCGGCAATCTCTTTTAACCAACCAGACAAAAGTAAATGAAGCAAGTTACATAGTCGTATAAATCATTCAAATGACTATCCATCCCCACGAAATCCATTAACACATACGTGAGCATATGCCATATAAAGTGAGATATCGTCAATCGAAAGGAAAGGAAGGGATGGTGGAGGCGAAAGGAAAAGATAAATCAGGAATGAAACACGTTATTTTACTGACTAGAAATTAAGAGTTTTTTTCAGTTGCTTCTTAAAGCATGCCAAGGACGGAGCGAGTCTTATATTGGTTTGTAACTGATTCCAGAGTCTCACTGCATGGACAGTAAAGGACGACGTAAAAAAGGAGAAGCGGTGAACCGGAAAGGCCAATAGACAATCTCTGTTTGAGCGTAGCGCTAATCCATGATTGGAAAGACACTGAAAATTTTCGGCGAGATAAGAGGGGTCGGCGGGACAGTTAAGGATATTATACAATAGAGACAGTATGTGGATTTGGGGTCTATTTCTAACATTCAACCAGTTCAATGCCTTCTCGTATGAAGTTATATGATCGTACTTTCGTAGGTTGAAAATGAAACTTAGACACACATTTTGAAGACGCTGTAATTTGTCCAGCTGTTCCTCTGTAACATCCAAGTAACGTACGTCCGCATAGTCCAGAATCGGAAAGAGCAGAGATTGTACGAGTAAAATGGCTTTGTATGTATGGTTCACAAAATATGCTGGTACTCCAATTTCTTTAAGAACGCGGCACAATTTATCTTATTTTGCACAATCAAATGCTTTTTTTTTTTACAATCTATGGAATATCCAAGACTTGAGATAATATGATATATTTTCCTTTAGGTCGCAGAGCACCTGAGCTTCCTGCACGCGGAGTGTTCCAACATGGTGTTGGGGGAGAGAGCTGCGGACTTGCGTAACGTATATACGTTACTACGCAGTATTCAGAACGCCATGAAGCCACTCCTAGACATTATGTTGAACCACATAAAGGTAACACCATTTTTTGAATCAATAGTTTCAACAGAGACGGTGCCGAGGGTCAGATGGATTGCATGCTAGCTAATGCTGTGTCCTACACCGACATAATAAAAAAGGATAATTTATATAGCACTGT
Source organism: Odontocerum albicorne (assembly GCA_949825065.1). Taxonomy (NCBI): domain Eukaryota; kingdom Metazoa; phylum Arthropoda; class Insecta; order Trichoptera; family Odontoceridae; genus Odontocerum; species Odontocerum albicorne. The sequence continues at coordinate 19,220,363 of OX463866.1, read as the reverse complement.
CTAAAGAACTAGCTCTTCAAGAGTGCTCTATAGTACTGTCTAAAGAACTGGCTCCTCAAGAGTGAGACTCTTAACTCACTATTATTGACAGATTAAAAATATTGTTATTTGTTCAGTCCAACACTGTTTATTCCACTTTATACGAGCATAATGGTATAACCCTACTATTCCACTTTATACGAGTATAATGGTATAACCCTACTATTCCACTTTATACGAGTATAATGGTATAACCCTACTATAATAGTATAACCCTAAGGCCGAGGCCGCACCAAAATGCTTTGTTAGGTCCTAAACTAGATTTTACGTGACTCATATACTAGGTGACTTCATGCCTGACCACACCAAAGTGAAATGCATTTGACGGTCGGGAGCGGTTGAGTCAACAAACGATGTCACTCTCAAAACTAACCAATTTCATTACAACTTACCTTATCTTTATTTACTTTCTGCGCAACTTCATTCCAAAGTGATTTTATTACAGGTACGTTTTTGTATAATTTGCTCGATGGGTTCCACAAAGGCTCCCTTTTATACACAGTTGTTATTAAAACTTCCGCCATCTTGTAAATTAACTGACACGTCTGTTCGCTAGGAGATTCACTCGATGACTAATCGTCATGCAACGTGGCGCCAAGCGTGCAGTGTGGCCACTGCGATAGTATGCGGTACGTTGGTTCGCTAGGATATGTCGCCTAACTCGAAACATAGCTCTAAGCATCAAGCGAGGCTCCTACCTGTGTGGCCGAGGCCTGAATATTGTTTGAGGGAATGAGGTGAAAACCTTGAAACCGGTAGAATTATACTGTTACGTAAAGTGAAATAAACAGTGTTGGACTGAACAAATTACAATGTCTTTAAATATCCACAGTGTTAATGGCTTAACTATAAATGACACATTAAAAATAATGGAAAAAAAACCATTTCAGTGTCCTCAGTAAGATACAGGCAAAAATTTTGTTTATTTTGGACACAACAAATGAAAGGCAACAAACCCAGATCCATGTAAATTGTGTGTCCAAATTAAATTGCGTTGTTTTTTCCCAAAGTATTTTATTTATTTAACACTTTTATTGCAAATACAATCTGGCGGGCTTATTGCCAGACGGCAATCTCTTCCAACCAACCAGACAAAAGTAAATGAAGCAAGTTACGTGGTCGCATAAATCATTCAAATGACTATCCATCCCCACGAAATCCACAAACACATACGTGAGCACATGCCCACGAACCCCACAAAGACGGACAGTCACCCGAACATTCTTTTTCATATAAAGTGAGATATCATCAATCAAAAGGAAAGGGAGGGATGGTGGAGGGGAAAGGAAAAGAAAAATCAGGAATGAAACACGTTATTTTACTGACTAGAAATTAAGAGGTTTTTCAGTCGCTTCTTAAAGCATGCCAAGGACGGAGCGAGTCTTATATTGGTTTGTAACTGATTCCAGAGTATCACTGCATGGATAGTAAAGGACGATGTAAAGAAAGAGGAACGGTGAACTGGAAAGTATGTATTTATAACATTTCTTGTCATATATAAATGACGACCTCTGTAGATCTTCTTGTCATATATAATAGACGACCTCCGTGGCCTAGTTGGTTAGATGCCTGTCTCCCAACCCAGAGGTTGGGTTCGGTTAGGTTGCGGGTTCAAATCCTGCTGGAACCCAGATTTTCTAAAAAGGATTCGGTTTACACTTCAAACATTTATTGTATGCGTATTTGTTGTATTTGATTCGAATAAATAATATTTTTTCGTGTACTCGTTCACAGAGCCAAGGACTGCACGCGTTGTCGGAACTGAAGGGAGACACAGCGCACAACCAGTTTGTGGAGCAGATGCTGGCCATCTACACCAAGTATCGGGAACTCTTCGGAAAGGTCAGTATTCCCTGTCGTGTCTCCGGTTCATTTGTCATACATACAAATTTAAATAGCGCGTGTTAACCACACTTCGGGAGAATCTGTCATCCAAAATGAGGTATACGGAGATCATATTTGACATACAGTTGAAGGCATCCCTCGAAAAGGGGTCTAAATGAAAAAATTTAATTTTACAAGAGAATTAAAAAACGATTCACACTTTTATTGGATGGAATTTTTCATAATAAAAGTATTATTTCTAGATAAATAAAAACACACTGGACGGTTTACAAAATATTTTTATTAAAAAAAGAAACATTAAAGTAAAAAAAAATATAATAGAAAAATATGTTATTTCAGTGGAAAAGGGGTCTAAATGCGAGATAATATTTTTGTTTTCTAATATTTCCTTTCCAATTTTGAATACGTATTTGAATACCAATTTTGAATACGTATTTAAATACCAATTTTGAATATGTATTTGAATACCAATTTTGAATACGTATTTAAATACCAATTTTGAATACGTATTTGAATACCAATTTTGAATACGTATTTAAATACCAATTTTGAATACGTATTTGAATACCAATTTTGAATACGTATTTGAATACAAATTTTGAATACCAATTTTGAATACGTTTTTGTTGTTTATTTATCGTTTTAAGTAGAGCTGCTATCAAAGAGACGATCGGCGAGTCACATCTTGGCAAATGTCAGAATCATATAGACCCCTTTTGCAGGTTAAGCAACTTAACGGAGTGAATTGTGTGAAATGTATTGCCAGGAAAAATAAATAAAAAAATCTGCAGATCAGTACTGCTATGTAGACCCTTTTTTACAATAAAATCACTTTGTGGCCCAATGTATAATATAGACCGGGCCTAGGCAAATGGCGGCCCGCGGAATCAAAAATATGATTTAAAAAAATTCGCTGCTTTGTTAATAAACCGAAATGTCAAGAAAAATGCATAAATTATAATGGGGCACCCAATTTCTAAGTTTGATTTTGATCCTGATAATGCGAATTTATTTAATTTTGCATTGATACAATTTTTTACTTGCAAAATGTGGGGGGGGGGGGGGGGTCGTAGCAGGATTTACCGCACCAGCGAACACGAACCACAGATATGCCATTTCCCTTCCTAATAAAAAAAACTATTTAATTTTGCGCTTATGGACCCTTTTTCGAGGGATGCCTTCAGTTGTTTATTAATTGTAGAATAGCTGGTAATATTAACTTTTTATTTGATTCACAGGTGTTCGACAGTGACCAGGCGTTCCTCGGTGCACTGGACAAGGCCTGCAGTGCCGTCATCAACGCCAGACAGAACGAGCAACCCTGCAAAAGTCCCGAGCTATTGGCCAGGTGAGTTTGTCCTCTCCTTTTCGAAAGTTAAACATATATAGTACTTAAATGGCAGAAGTTTATTTGTCCGTTTTTTGTCATTTAGTGTTTATTCTCCCAATTTATAGAAAATATTTCTCAGCATGTTGTGGCAAAACTTGGTGTGTCAGTCATTATACAAACAGAAGATATATTGTTTGGAAAAACTTAAAAAATGCTTATTTGTACTGATTTTAACAACTTATCAAAATTAATATTGCTTCTCCTGTAAACTAATGTAAAACGGACACATCATCTTCTGCCATAACGCCACAGATTTAGAGGTACACTTTGAAGGGATTAATTCTAATTAAATAAAGTGTTGCAAAGATACTTTCATTGTGAAGGGACCCAAGTAAAATAATTCAATTATCCTAGAAAAACCCAAACCATTACAAAACGAAATTTTACCTTAAAATATACCTGCATATTTAACTACAGTGGAACCTCTCATAACGAGCACCTCTCATAACGAGTAATTCGCATAACGAGCTAAACAGATTGTGAAAAAAATGCTCCCTTAACGAGCGGCATTTCGCGTAACGAGTGACGCAGAAAGGGGAAGTCCCATCTTCACGTCACTCAATTGTGAGCCGGGACTTCCGCGCCAGTGCGTCAGTCTCAGGTTAGCACTCGTTCCGCCAGCACGTTAGTGTCACATGTGATCACACATTTTTCCAAACTTGTGTTTTTTTTGTGCAAAGTTTAATAACCCTTGCAAAAATGTCCCTGAAGAAAAAGCCACAAGAAGACAGCCATAAGAGAATAAAAGTAACTGTAGAAATGAAACGTAAAATCATTGAAAAGCGAGAACGAGCTAGCGTGCACATACAATCAGTCTACATCAACGATTTGCTCTATCCTCAAGAACAAGGACAAAATTAAGAAGATAGATGCTTCAAAGGGAGTGTCAAGAATGTCTACGAAACGGTTACCTATTCTTGATGATGTTGAAAGGTTGCTTCTCATATGGATAAACTAAAAGTTATTGCAAGGTGATACTATTAACGAAAACATCATTTGTGAGAAGCCGAAAGTTATTTTTGCCGACCTCGTTAAGAAGACGCCAGGATCATCAACTGCCGAAAAAGAAGTACAATTTAAGGGAAGTCATGGATGGTTCGAGAAATTTAAGAGAAGAACCGGCATCCACAGCGTTGTGAGGCATGGTGAAGCAGCAAGCTCTGACACAAAGGCAGCAGAGAACTTCATCAGCGACTATAAGAAGCTCGTAGATTTTGAGGGTTACCGGATTTTACTTCTAATAAAAAAGAATTAATTATTTGTCATAAATTCATAAATAAAATCTAATTATTTCGTTTTTTTTATTGTTTTTTGCAAATCGAAATCGCATTCCGGGTTGTTACGCTCCTTAACAATTTATAAGTATGTAATTTTATTTGAATAAACGTTCAAAATAAAAAAAATGGAGTATTTTTTTCGGCATGGAACGCATTATCGTATTTTACATTGATTTATATGGGAAAATTTGTTTCGCATAACGAGTGTTTCACATAACTAGTAAGATTCTGGAACGTATTATTCTCGTTATGAGAGGTTCCACTGTATTAAGGGATTATAGAAAAATGAAAATAACAATTTAATCCCCATAAAAAAACTTAAAGGAAAATACCATGGACAGCCCGTGGGGTAACAATACAGAGGAAGAACACTAATAGGCAATCTTCTCAATCTTCAATTCTTCTTTGTTGTGATCTCAATGCAAAGAGGAACGTGACCTACAAATTTATCTCTTTTTTTACTTTGTCCTTTACTGTCCATCCAGTGAGACTCTGGAATCAGTTACAAACCAATGTTAGACTCGCTCCGTCCTTGGCATGCTTTAAGAAGCGACTAAAAGAATTCTTAATTTCTAATCAGTAATATACCGTATTTCATTCCTGATTTATCTTTCCTCTCCCACCATCCCTTCCTTTTCCTTTGATTGGTGACATCTCACTTTGTATGAAAAGTAATGTTCGGGTGATTGTCAGTCTTTGTGAGTTTTGTGGGCGTATGCTCACGTATGTATTGTGGATTTCACGGGGATAGATAGTCATTGGAATGTTTTTTGCAACCGTGTAACTTGCCACAATTACTTTTGTCTGGGTGGTTGGAAGAAATTTCCGCCTAGTAATAAGCCCGCCAGATTGTATTTGCAATAAAAATGTTAAATAATAAATAAATTGTTCAGCAATATTATAATAATTTGTTTTTTTTGGGAAAAAAAGTGTGGTGGTTTCCCATGGCCTTCTGCACCACTGAAGATGATGTAGGAATTGTATTGGGTTGATGCAAAAGTAATGATCGTTTTTTACATATACAATTAAACATTTTTTTTTTAGATTTGTAATATTTATTTAATCAATTATATAATTTCCATCAGTTCTCATAACCTTCTCCCATCTTTCTATCAACTTATTAATACCATTAGTGTAAAATTCCGTGGATTTTGATGCGAAAAATGTAGTAAGGGATGTTTTTACCTGCTCTATTGTATCAAATTTTTTATCATTTAAAATTTTTTGCAGCGATCGTAATAAATGAAAATCGGAAGGAGCAAGATCTGGAGAATACGGTGGATGCTTGATAACATCCCAATTCAACTCATTTAGCTTGTGTTGGGTCATCATAGCCACATGTGGTCGCGCGTTGTCGTGATGAAACACTACCCCATTTTCTGTTTACCAATTCTGGTCTATCCTTTTGAAGGGCGATGTTCAATTTGGATAATTGCTGACAATATCGTTCTGTTGTAATTGTCTGATTGCGTTCCAAGAGTTCAAAATACAAAATAGTGAAAAATTAGTGAAAAACAATTAGTGAAAAATCCCCAGATCGGAATTTTGCAAACCATCTTCGTACCTGTCGAACTTTGATGACATCTGCTCCATACACTTCGCAAATGTTTTTGGTTGCCACACTCGCGGTATTGTCTTTACGGAATTCATTAAGTAAACAATGACGTAAATGCACTTTATCGACCGACATTTTGAAAACATACTAGGGCTCTTCACTGTACTCTGGCCAGGCCAAAACTGAATAGAAAGTAGAGGGAAAGCATCCTTTATACAATGGAATCATTTAAAAGAAGATACTATTCATCATTTCTTATCGGGGAATTTTTGTTACCTGGGATCATAAAAAACGGTCATAACTTTTGCATCAACCCAATATACATGTTGTATTGTATATACGAGTCTTTTATATCAGTATTCTGAAAATAATTTGTTTTTTTTGGACTTTTTTCTCCAGGTACTGTGACGGTTTACTGAAAAAGAATTCCCGTGGCGTGTCCGAGATTGAGGCGGAAGAGCGACTGGCGAGGTCCATCGTGATCTTCAAGTACATTGATGACAAGGACGTCTTCCAAAAGTTCTACGCGCGACTCATGGCGAAGCGGCTTATCCACCAGCAGAGCTACAGTATGGACCAGGAGGAGGCCATGATTAATCGACTAAAGCAGGTCAATATACACTGTGATTTATGTTCCGTTTTTGTGCCAGTATTAAAATGCCGTAACGAAAACAAACGTTGAAAATAGTTTTTTAGTACTAACTTTGATATATTGGAGTGAAATATGGATGTGAAACAATACTGAAAGGAGCTGTAGAAATGCGTGTACTGATAAGAATAAATGGGATTACAATGTATGACAGAATACGGAATGGAGGGATAAGGGATGAATGTGAACTTGAGACTGTGTTGAATAAAATGAAAAAGAAAATTATTTCTCCATCGAATTGTGACTGGCGATGAAAAATGGATATATTTCGAGAATCCTAAGCGTAAAAGATCATGATAAACACGCAGGTGTTTGACAAATATTGCAGAATAACATGGTTCTTTTTCTCAAATTTTTTTAACAAAACACACAACTTCTTCTTTTGAGGACCTCACAGGGTGCCAACAAGGTATTATATACCGATGTTTCGGGTATTGACTCGCCACAATATGTTAAAACAGTATTGAAAGCATCATGTTTTTAAAAGAAGGAAAAATAAAAAGTTAGAAAAGTTTTACGAGAAGATATATGGATGTACGAGGCGTATCCAGAAAGTAAGTGTACTGAGGCTCGAACGACCGGATGGATTTTATTTTCGACATGTTGGCTACACTTCCGTGTAGCCTGACCCTTCCCCTCCGCAACGAGACCGGTTCGAGGTCAGTACGTTGAGAAGTGTCGACGCGACAACACGTTTCGTGAAAAATGTCAACCCAATCTCCCGCCAAGTGCGAAATTTTGTAAAAAGGCAAGAGTTTTTGAGGCGCTGCAAACTCCATGGAGATGAATTTCTCCGCTCCATCGCTACTGGAGATGAAACTTGGGTTGCACACTACACACCTGAAACCAAAAGGCAGTCTCAACAGTGGCGTCCCACCTCTTCACCCTCCGACAAAAAGTTCAAAACCACAGTTTCAGCCAAGAAAATCATGGCATCCGTGTTTTGGGACTGTCAAGGCATAATTTTAATTGAATATATGCCTCAAGGGGAGACCATCAACTCTGCAAGATACTGTGAGACCCTAAAAAAATTGCGGAGGGCGATTCAAAACAGGAGGAGAGGCATGCTGACAAAGGGAGTCTGCCTGCTGCACGACAATGCCAGACCACACACGGCCAACGCCACGAAGGAACTGCTCGCCTCGTTTAAATGGGATGTCCTTGCTCGCCTCGTTTAAATGGGATCTCTTTACCTCCCTGAAGCTGCACATGTGTGGAAAAAGGTTTTCAACCGACGAGGAGGTAAAGGATGAGGTGGAGAAGTGGACGGAGGGGTTGGCGGGAAACTACTTCGAGGAAGGCATCAAAAAGTTGATACCCCGCTTCACCACCTGCATTGAGAGGAATGGCGACTATGTCGAAAAATAGCTTACATATGTACTACGGTAACCACGTAATTTTTTTGTTTAAATAAAAAAAATTGTAACCTACAAAAATTCAGTACACTTACTTTCTGGACTTACCTAGTATTTTAGATTTTATGAGGAAAATTTTAATTGTTCCATTAATTTGTTATCTTATAAGAAAGGTGATATTAATTTCACGCGCAGTAGTGTCGGTTTTAAATCGTTTCCGAAGAAGAAAAATCTTACGTACGCCGATAACTGTTTATGAAAAGTTATGTATATTTACGTTTCTTATATTATTCTTTCTTATTTCAGGCATGCGGCTATGAATTCACAAACAAATTGCTCCGCATGTTCACGGATATTGCCATATCGGGAGATCTGAATACCAAGTTCACAGATTTCCTCAAGACAGAGGGAACAGACCCTGGGATGGGATTCAGTATACACGTAAGTTTGGCCTTTTTTTTTCGAGTTTTCGTTAATTTCTAACTGTTTTTTTTTTTTACATCTCAAACACGAGCTTTGATTAAATTTAAAAATTCATGAGCTATTAACTTACTGAGTATAGTAAGTAAACTCGATGGAAATCTTTTGATACAAACGGTGAGATGAGATATTAACCCTTCCTTCCCTGTGATGTGTAACTAGTACATATTGCTTCTAAAAACTTTAATATCTCTATAAATATAATAAATACTGGGCTCAGATTTTAGATATTCCTCCGTAATACATTTACGCATTGAATGAAAAAATAATATTAATAATAATTAGCACTTATCGGCCACATCAGAGATATTTTGTGAAAATTGGGAATAAATTCACCAATACAATCAAACGTGTGCCAGTGTGTGACGTAGGTATATTCATTCTAATAAACCACTATGGGTGAAGAAGCGATGCTATTCATGTCTCACTCGAATAGAATAGAATCTCAGTTCAGAGTTGTGTTTCTTCCTTCGAGGTATAATATACATAGTGTTAGTGTTTCCGTCCCGTCAGTAGCTTTCGGGCATCCATTTGAAGTGGTCTCTTCGCCCGTTTTGTGGACGTTGGCCGATGTTTTTTTCATGTTTTCAGCAATTAAATTTTAATTAATATATTATCACTTTTGACTTCAAATTTAATTAATTTAAGCGATTGGCTATGAATATTCTTATTTTTCCGATTTTAAATCGCTCATTTTTTTATGTGTATTGAATACACAGCACAGGAACGCGCAGATTATTTTAGCACAGGAATGGAAAGGTTAAAGATGAATTTGAATTGAATGAAGGTTAATGTGTTGAATAAGATGATGAAGAGCACTTTGAGGTGGTTTTAGCATGTAGAATGAATGAATAAAGAAAGACTAACAGAACTAGAAGAAGACAGAAAGGAAAGGATAGTTGGATCAAGGGAATTATATTTTCAATAAAGGAAATGTGAAACGTTAAAGAAATCATAGAAGCTGTATGAATGTAGAAGAGGCTAAGGTTGTGTATGTCGAGATAGGAAAGTCTGACATTCTGTCCTCTCTGCCATGACGTAACGGTATGTATGTATGTAATTTCTGACCCTCGAGAAGGTCTATTTCTTAATTTGAATGTTGCTTTTTGCAGGTGCTCCAAGCTGGTGCATGGCCCTTGAGCGCAGCGCAAGGTGGAGGCGCCGGCGCTCTACCCCCGCAGCTGGAGAAGCCCATCCGACTGTTCGAGGGATTTTACCACAACTCCTACAGCGGCAGGAAACTCACCTGGCTCCACCACCTCTGCATGGGTCAGTTTTCCTTTCTCTCCTTTAGATGTATCCTCCAGCTGAACTGTTTTCTATCCCTGAAAATAATCTTTGTATATAATTTTTTCTAATGCCGTTAAGCCGAAAATTAAACAAAACCTTCTGTGCCGATGAAATGAGAATGAAACAAAACATATGTGCAAATGTAAGAGCTATTGCATAACGTCAGGAGTATTCCAATTTTTTTTTAAAGCCGTCACTTATTTGAATTCTGATTCATGAGTTAAAATGAAACAAATTATTATGTGACCGTGAAGTGAAAATGAAACTCAAAATATGTATGTATTGTTCTAATTTTCAAATACATTATGCTGTCAAAGTGAATAAATTTATTGAAGGCTCTATGCACGTCGTTTAAATACTGTCTGGAAGAGTTCCTACTCACAATTCCAGGAGTGTTCTGTCAGTGGTGTTTTGTTCCTTTTACTTTCCATGAACATATGACAGGTATATGGTACTTCATATAGATATTAGCAGCATTCATGCTGCTTGACTATAATAATCAGAAAATAGAATTTCATATATAATAGTTTTGTATGGTAAAGATTTTCACAGCTGTTTTCCGCTAGTTTAAAATGTTTGTCGGAGTTATTGCCATGTTTTGACTTCAATGATGTTCAATATTTCGAAGGCATTACAATTTTCATTAACTGGACAATATCAAAGAATTAAAATTAATATTGTCATTTATATATCATTACAGGGGAACTAAAGCTATGTTACCTTAAGAAGCCATACTACGTCACAATGCAGACGGCGCAAATGTCCATTGTGCTGGAGTTCGAGCGTGCAGACTCCTTTAGCGCGCAAGAGCTGGTGAAGGCCACGCGTCTGCCGGCCGATGCGCTCTCTAGACATCTTGCCGCCCTGGCGGAGGCCAAGTTGCTTAACATACAGGGGGATGTCAATGGTGAGTTATGCTTCAAAGACAATACCTTCAACTAATAGTGTTCACTGTCTTTCGTGTTATATCGAGTTTACGTTCATTCTCATGGTGTGACCTATCGATGGGAAGTCCTATGGATTCCCTGACAGATTTTAATAGATCCTGATTCGAATATGAAATTCGGAGTGTAGTTTAGAATATCTCGGATAAATATTGTTAGGACAAAATCTTTGCTGCTATACTCAAGAAAATGTAGGATGGTCCCTGTGACATTTGAAATGTCATGTCTCAAGGGGATGGGGTAAAATCGTTTTTTTTTTTTACAAATCGAATACTTTTTTTATTAATCAAAAAATTGTTTTTCTCTAAACTGACGTTTTGATTTCTAATTTTCATTATACTGACTTTCTCATGTATTGTATGATTTAAATGTGTCTTTAAATAGGCCAAGATCCACTATGAATTAATACTAATTACGAACATTTAATTTTAGATATAAAAAAATCGAAAATTCAATTATCGTATACCCCATCCCTAGCCAATGCAGACTAACGTCTTTTGACGAACGTCGCCAAATATTATTTGATTTTAACAAACTGCCACATTTTTGCTAATTTGTAACAAGATGTATTAATTTGTCATTATTGTTAGTTTTATGTAATGTATTTACCTAAATAACTTGCTATTTATTAGAATCGAGACTTATATTAAAGTTGATAAAATAATTAAAATTACTGAATGTCGTTACAAGGTTGTATTGGGGAAAATTTGTTAACTGTCACAGGGACCATGCTACATTTTCTCAAGTAGGTGATGGGAAAGTGTGAAAGGAAAAATAAATGCGATACATGTGTTAAAGATTGGAGCAAGTCGAGAAATTCTGCTTTTTGGGTAGTATTTTGTCACACGATGGAATAGTTAAGAGGGATATCGAACGGCGCGAAGCTATTGGAAAAGGAGTGAACTGGGTACCCAAACATATATACTCATATCAGACAGTACCCTGGGTACTGTCTGATATGAAACATATATACTCATATCAGACAGTACTGGGTACCCAAACATATATACTCATATCAGAAAGTGTTGGTATGTATGTATGTTTTTATTAATTCCTTATGAAACAATTTTTTATGCTCAGATTTGGATGCTGTGGTGTCCCTAAACCTGGAGTTCAGCTCGAAGCGGACGAAGTTGCGCGTGGCGGGAGCCGGCGGGGCAGGGAACGCGGCTAAAGAGCAGGCCGAAGCTGACAGGACGGCAGCCTCGGTGGACGAGGACCGCAAGATGTATCTGCAGGCAGCCATCGTCAGGATTATGAAAGCCAGGAAGGTATGTGTGCCTTGAAAAGGTTTTTGTTTTTAAATTTTCGTATCACTGACAATCTCAGCTACCTAGTGTCTTCCAATGTAGGAATTGTTGCGGGTTCGATTCCCGTTAGTTCCCAGAATTTTTAAAGTAAGATCCATCCTTGTTTTTACGTAAGGCAACTGTTTTTATGGCTTATTTCTGATTGCTTAAAAGAGATAGCTCATGGTAATAAATCGACAAGGTTGTACTGTATACAATAAGATGTAATAACACATCAATCAATAAGACCCGGGACTAACTACTAAAACAACATTTGTTTGCCAAAATTCTTCTTTATTCATCAACATAGTCTCCTTCAAGAGCGATACATTCATTCCAACGCTTTCCTAACTTTTCTATGCCAGCCGTGTAGAACGATTTATCTTCGGTTTCAAAATAGGCGTTAGTTTCGGCAATCACTTCTTCATTGGAGCCAAATCTCTTTCCCTGAAGCATCTTTTTGAGGTCTGTGAACAGTCAATAGTCGCTGGGGGCCAAATCTGGAGAATACTGTGGGTGCGGAAGCAATTCGAAGTTCAACTCGTGCAATTTGGCCATCGTTACCATCGACTTGTGACACGGTGCATTGTCCTGATGAAAGAGAACTCTTTTCTTCTTCATATGTGGCCGTTTTTTTGCAATTTCTGCCTTCAAACGTTCCAATAACGCTATGTAATATTCGCTATTGATGGTTTTTCCCTTTTCAAGGTGATCAATGAATATTATACCATGCGCATCCCAAAATACTGAGGTTATAACCTCCCCGGCCGACTGTTGAGTTTTTGGTCGCTTCGGACGACTTTCATCGGCTGCTCTCCACTCAGCTGACTGCCGATTTGATTCCGGAGTATAGTGGTGGATCCAAGTTTTATCCATTGTCACATACCGACGCAAAAACTCCTGTTTATTTCGCGTAAACAGGGCCAAACAGCGCTCTGAATCTTCGATGCGTTGTTGTTTCTGTTCCATTGTGAGCAAACGCGGCACCCATTTCGAAAAAAGATTTTTCATGACCAAATGTTCATGCAAAATAGTGTAAACACTACCAAATTATATCTTCAGGCTGTCAGCTATCTCACGCAACTTTACTTTGCGATTTTCCAACTTTACTTTGCGTTTTTTTTTTTTTATGTTTCTGGTGTAACAGCCTTATTTGGACGACCAGAGCGTTCAGCATCATTTGTGTCTGTACGACCGCGTTTGAAATCAGCATACCACCGACAAATGGTTGTTTTCAATGGAGCAGAGCCCGGATAACACTTTTCAAGCCATCGCTGAGTTTGAACGGTATTTTTTTCCCATCAAAAAGCAATGTTTTATCAACACACGAAATTCGCTGTTTTCCATTGTTTTGAAAATAGCAAAAGTAGTATCACTAAAACCACTGTAACTCAATGACACAATGTCGGAATGTCATGAAAATTTGACACGTAACTTCTACAGGTTGGTTCTAACTGAGAATGGTATTAGAGATACTTTTAATGTAACTACGAGTGAGATGCTACCTTGATCAAAAAATTTTAGGATCGGCCACCGTCTGGCGCTGTCAGTCACCCAATTGGAATTTTTTTTTTTGCTAGGTTACCACATCTGTCATTGACACTTCCCTCCAAATTTCAGCGTCATAGCTTGACATTTGTAAAAGTTACGCTGTACTGAGTACATCTACCTTTGTGCGTGTTTTCGATTTTTTATAAGTTTGAAAATGGCATCAACTGTGCATCAACAAGTTTGCATTAAATTTTGTGTGAAAAACGGATTTAACGGTCCGCAGACCTTGGAAATGTTGGAGAAGTGTTTTTTGGTGGCACGAACGCTTCAGAAGTGATCGTGAGTCGGTCGAGGATGACGAACGCAGTGGCAGTCGAAAACCGATGAAAACATCGATAAAATCAAAGAAATGTTGGCCGAAAACCGCAAATTGACCATCAGAGAGCTGGCAGAGGACTTGAACATCGTTTATGGATCCGCTCAAGACATTTTGGTTAGTGATTTGGGCCTCAGACGTGTCGCTGCAAAACTGGTGCCGAAAGACCTCAATTTCATTCTCAGTTAGAACCAATGGTATTATGATTTGTTATTAGACGCGCCATCTGTTGGTTAGTCCCGGGACTTATTGATCGATGTGTTACGATATAACTTGTACGAGTAGATACCATGATCAAATTTCAGGGTAAAATCATAAAAAAGAATGCATTTTTTTCAAGTTTGCATCCAAAAAAACACCTTCAATTTGACTACAGGCGTAACTTTGCTTTTTGAACTTAATCCTTTCCAGAAGGCTGTTCGAAAACTGAAGAAATTTTTCTCGGAAGAAATCTGTCCCAGACCCCCAAAAATACACAGCGTGACAACACAATAAATACTTAACGTTGTGGCGGTCGCCCACTCCAATACTGTGGGCATTCATACATACGGTCAATGACCGATGAAATGACCTTTGCATTCCTCGATAAATCTAAATAGACGAGTCCGAAGTTCACCCGCCGGCCATTCAACCCATAGCCGAGCGGACCGCATTCCATACTAGAGCGAGAACGCACCACGCTTGTCTCGCTATTTCCGTATTTGAATGATACCTACATACAACAATTAATCGTTTTGCATTCACAGAAACGAGACGTAGGCATATCGCGAGCGCATTCTCGCGCACATTCTAAAAAGATATAAATACCTACGTTACTAATAAAATTGGACAGACTCTCTTTCCGCATTGCGATCTAACGTATTTTATTATTTATCAACAAATCATCATCATCATCTCTTCCCTCTAGGATACATATACTAAAACGTGTTCTGAGGAGAATTGATGACGCACCCGGAAGGGGGTGAGGCAGGTGGAGAGATGTTTGGAAAATGAGTCAGTCACCTTGCATTTAAACCTCAGGTGACAGTCCTTCTGGGGTTCTTTCTCTTTTCTGTCTCACAAAAAATCTATCCAGTGAGGATATTTTTTTGCCTGCATTGTCATTGAAAATGTATATTCGAGAACCGAATTGTTCGAGATGAAAGACGTCGAAGGTTCCACTGTAACTTGATTTAAATTATTGCTAACATTTCAAATACGTTACCGCTTTCATCCTCAGGATGATTTAAAAAATCATCTAATAAAAAAAACACTACTGCGAATCTCTTCATCATTAAACTGACGAATGGCGTAAGATGGACATTTGTTCTGTCAATTCACTCTCCGTCGTCCTGTCCCTCATGTCTGAGGATGGCAGCAGCCGTCGATGACCCTTTTAATGGTCTCCTTCCATCTAGATCTGTCCCAGGTCGATCGGAGAGCATCAGATATTGAAGATCAGGTAACTCCATCTCATTGGGTGTCTTCCTCGAGATCTCGTTCCTTCAACGCTTCTGACGACCATAAGTCTCTCCAGGCTATTCAGCTCTCTTCTCATGATGTGGACGAAATACTGCAGGACACGTCGCATACACAATGACGAGAGGCGATCCTTTATTTTGACCTAGGCTAAGATTCACTCCCTAATGGACAATAAAACGATTATTAGCTTGTACGTGATCTAGCAGTCGCCGACATCTCGTCGAAATAAAGTACTGCAATCTAAGAATGATTTCATCTCTCTTTAATGACGAAATGTGTTTCTCCATAACTCTTATTTTATATGTTCTTTCTCTCACCCATAATAATAAATCTCTGTTCGCAGGTGTTAAGACACAACGACCTGATTCAGGAGGTGTTTGCGCAGGCGCGTGCTGCCTTCGCGCCCAATATCTCGATGATCAAAAAATGCATTGAGTCACTCATCGACAAGCAGTATATCGAGCGGACGCCAGGCGCCTCGGACGAGTACAGCTACGTCGCATAGGAGGCGATCACACACCAGTCGAGTCGCGAGCCGTGGATCCGTTGTGCTTTTATACATCTTTACAACTATTTTCACTGTTGGTCGCGTGTGAGACTGTCAGTCGTGTCTGTCAACAGATAACGGTTACAGTTATTAGTAGCAGTCTGGGTACGGCCATTTCGAATTGTTTTGTATATACTGCTATTTCCCACATTTATGAGTTAGTTCGTTCCTTACATTTATTCGTAATTCGTAAACTCACGATATGAGAAAGAATTTCTCGAAGAAAAAAATGCTATAAACTGAATTAATGTCGCCAAAAATAAGATTTGGCGAATGCCATTTTGAAAAAATACAATTAATTGCTTATTATGTATACATACATATCAGAATGCAATTTTCCTATTGGGGCAGGCAAAGAGGACACAGTACCGAACTTTCCTTTAACAACATACTTTCCTATGAAAACCTGCGTGGCCAAGTTGATAAAGACGCTCATCTCCTAACTCGGGGTTGCGGTTTCGAACCCAGTTGGATCTCACATTTTTTTTTAAAATAGATCCCAGTCTGCTTTTCACTTCAACATCTTTCTGGTTGGTGTGAAAAGATTGCCTCATGGCAATAATCCCGCCAGGTACAACAAAAATGTAATACAATACAACACTTCCTTCGCCTCTTCTACATAGATACTTGCGCACCTCATGCAGTTCATTCTGTTTACTATTTACCTTTTCTTCTTTAACCCTTCCCTTACGATGATAAAAATAATATGCGTGTTACGGTGTTGGGTAGTGAGTATGCAATAAAAAATTAGCGATTTTAAATAGGAAAAATAAGAACATTCATAGATAATCCCCTTAATTAATTATAATTGAAGTTAAAAATTATAATAATTGAGATTTATTTGCTGAAAACATTAAAAAACCATCTGAAAACATTAAAAAACGCTCACGGAACGGGCGTACGTCTAACCTAATTGCAAGCCTAGAGGCAACTAGTGGCGCGGAACGTCAGTCGCATACCCCGGCGCTTACGCCTATGCTTGCGACGTTGAGACAATTCAGGTTCTCGCAATTCAGTCTAGTATGCAAGAGTGAGATGCGAATATAGTGTCGTGCTTCCCGCATACTATTCACCTATCGTCAAGACGAGGCACTCGCCGCGTTTAAATGCGAATTTGTTTTCGATCTTTACAAAACACCTCGATGTAGTCGATAAATTCTGATTATTATTAATATTATTTTTTAAATCAATGCGTAAATATATTATGGAGGAATACCTAAAATCTTAACCTTGTATTTATAATATTTATAGAGATATTGATGGTTATTAGAAGCAACGTGTAGAAGATACCCAACACAGGGAAGGAAAGGTTAAAAAATTCATTCACTTGGTCCGACTATGCTCTTCTCGTTCAGTCCCGAAGAAACTTAGGGAGTTTTATCTTCTTGTATTTCATATGGCTTTTTCGTTCATTGGTACCTTTTTGAAGAAGATCACTGTAAATAAAGTAACTGTTAGACCACAGCCGTCAACACCAGTTCCGATTCCCAGCAGTTTAATTTCCGAACTGGTTTTACTGTTGGACTATTTTACTTTTAAATTTATGCTTTTCTATAGCTTGTCGTAAATTCTTATAACACTATTATTAAGCAATGCAAAAATAGTGCATTATAAAAAAAAACAGAACTTTGGGTTTGATCTGTCAAGACTACTTGCTGACGTGCAATAGTTTGCAAACAATAAACCAATAAATATATGCGTATGGCATAGTCAGGCGCTTTATAAAATCAAATTTAAATCCCTCAGCCATCTTTTGGCTTCGGTCGTCAGTTTGTTTATATCCTCCATCACTCCGTGGAACCTGTGTTTAGGGGGTCTGAGCCGCAGCACCGCAGTCACAACTGGGGTCATCGATGTAGCCCCATCTGTGGCGCTCAACTGCGCTTCTGCTGCAGTCTGTTCTAACATGGTTCAGTGTTGCCCACTCTTTGCGGTCCAGCTCAAAGCCGGCGACCCTCTTAGATGGTTCCGCAATTGGGTATTTATTTTTTGTGTCCCCTTTTCTCCGTTCCTCTCTCCAGGCCTGTTCGACCGTGAAACCATTATTCATACTCGATTACGAGGGAAAGCCTATTGTACTTAAAACTTTCAATCTACTAGCAATGTAAAGGTAACGAAACTCGTAAATCTGGGAAATCGTAAAGCTAGAAATCTCTGTATAACCTCATCACTTTAATTTATCGTGTAAAAAATTATTAAATACATTTTTACAATGTAATTGTTATTGAATAGTTGATTTGCCTTACCCTAGACCAGTGGTGCCCGTGAAATCGATCGTGCAATTATTCAAAGTCGATCAATTGATCACAAGTGAAGGCTTTACCTGACTCTGAACTGCCCTAGAGGACTTGAAAATCTCTTGGAAGAACCGATGACAATATGGCGAAAATTACGTGATGGATTGACTCTTAGTTCGTGCAACATTTGTTTTCGATTCTGAAGAACCTGGTGGTGTCTTGCACCGAATATAATAAACGATCGTCATCCTGTTGTGTAGCTCATGACTGAGCATCGTTACTCCCATGATAGCATCTGACGACTTCTCTCCGTCCATCTCTGCACTCCATGATTCGAGGAGTAGTCATGTTGCGACTTGGTCAGTCCAACGCGTTGGGACTCTAATCTCTTGTACGTTGTTCTGCCGCGCTTCCAGTAACTTCAAACTTCTCCAAACTGTCTTGTCGAAGGCATATTGTCGACAATCTGCCGGTGATCTTTAGTTGTTCGAGAATGGAAGATGTACACTTAAAAGATATGAATACATTATTCGAGATTGCTTATTCATTTCGAGCAAGAAGTCTCTAGAGAATGACCTTTTACGATACTAGTGGAGGAAAGTGATGGACACACTCAACCATAATACTTACACACAGTCTTGTTAGCGGTTTATCGAGGGTAATTCTCTTCAGGGATTCAGAGACCAGATAAAGGAAATGAAAACGTTTCTTATGTCTTGGGGGGAAGATACAAGAAATGGGAGGATGATATTTGTCCACTAGACTTAGCTTATTTTCTGTTACAGTACAAGAAACGTAATGTTTTTTAACATTGAAATTTCCTTAAAGTAGATTGCTGTTAGGTTTGCACTTGAAAAGTAGATCTTTCGAATAAAATAGTTGGCATCACTGATATAAGACACTCTTGATAATCTGACACGCGACCACAGTAAAACGAAGTGTGAATTGACTCTAATTATTTGATCTGTTATGTTTTATAAACAATTGAATTGTGTTGAATATAGGAATCGCCTTATGTTACACCTTGTCAAATACTTTTATTGTGTTGAATATAGGAACATTCTTATGTTACACCTTGTCAAATACACTTATATAAATTGTATAGAACATAGGAACCTTTTTATGTTACACCTTATCAAATAATCTTGATTAAATTGTGTTGAATATAGGAACTTTCTTATGATACACCTTGTCAAATATTTTTATTGTGTTGAATATATGAATTTTCTTATGTTACACCTTGTCGAATACACTTTTATTTACAAATGTATGTAATATTTATGATAAAAATTGTTTTTTTTCTTCTTTTATTTCGTTATTATCAGGCTGGATTTCCATTTATTCCCCATCATACCACTTTCGATACGTACCGTGAGTGAATCATAGCATTCTCGATGTATGGCATACAATTTGTTTTTGACGATTCGTCAAGTCATATTATTAAGTTCTCTGCCTGCTGTATTTTTTTACTATTGGTATGACTGTGCTCAAGTGGAAATCCGACCTTGATGTGTTTTATTAAGAATTTTTGACATTTTGTGATTGGATTTTTGAAACGATTTTTTGCAAAAACCAATTTGATAGACACGATGCAATATTTACTATAGATTTTGTGCAATAATATTGGATGATGGAAAAATTGCTAGACACAATGCAATTGTCCGTACAATGATGACGACCTATGCGGATGAGTTGATAAGATGCCTTTCTTTCAACCCATGTGTTGCAGGTCCGATTCCTGTTGAAATCTGATTTTTTTAAAAAAGGGCTCCAGTCTGTGTAACGCCTTTTTGTTTGGTTGGTAGAAATTGTCAACGAACCTGATGGTTAATAAGCCCGCTAGGTTGTATTGTACACAGCGAAATTGTATTACAATTTACAATAATGATTGTACAAATTAAGATAATATTACATACAGTCCTCGTACACAATTTATCCTCTTCATCCAGGTCACAACATCTGGAGTAACTCCAGGAATTGGACAGCTGTTAACAATGTGATTATGGTTGTTTAACACCTTTCTGGTTGGTTGAAAGAGTGCCACACAAAATTAATATTTTTGTATTAGTTGTTAACATAAGTTGTGTCCGTTTTTTTCTAATTTAAAAATGAGTACCAAAAGTAAAACAAAATGGTTAAGGTTATACGTCATTCGAAAGAAAATTTTCTGCTCTACAAGATATTGTGTTTGCTTTTACGTTACATATATTCTTTTATTTGATTACAAGCCTTCAAAATCGAATGTCGAGTAGACGAAAGTGAGCATTTTCGACACCTCCTTCTGTTCGCGTTCAATGGAGGGTATAAAGCTGCCAAAGCTGCTCGCGATATTTGCCAAGTGTACGGTGAAGATGCTATAAATGAAAGGACAGCTCGTTGAAGGTTTTTGCGTTTCAAAGACGGTAATTTTGACCTGAAAGACATGGAGCGTTCCGGACGACCAGTGGACTTTGATGAGGACCGCTTAAACTATATTATTCATGAAGATCCCCTTCAAACCACCGTAAAATTGGCTGAGCAGATGAATTGTAGTCACATGACTGTATACCGCCATCTTAAATCAATGGGAAAAGTCCATAAGTTCTGCGCTTGGGTTCCACGAAAACAAAAATCAATGTTCGACAATTTCTGCTGGGTTGCACGCGCGTCATCGAGCTACGCATGGCCACAAACAAAGGTTCCTTTACCGCATCATTACTGGTGATGAAAAATGGTTTGAAAATGGTTATTAAAAAAAGGTGATGAAAAATGTTTGAAGGGGATCTTCATGAATAATATGGTTTAAGCGGTCTTCATCGAAGTCCACTGGTCGTCCGGAACGCTCCATGTCTTTCAGGTCAAAATTACCGTATTTGAAACGCAAAAACCACTGACGAGCTCTCCTTTCATTCATAGCATCTTCACCGTACACTTCGCAAATATCACGAGCAGCTTTGGCAGCTTTATTCCCTCGATTGAACGCGAACAGAAGGAGGTGTCGAAAATGCTCACTTTCGTCTACTTGACATTCCATTTTGAAGGCTTGTAATCAAATAAAATAATATATGTAACTTAAAAGCAAACACAATATCTTGTAGAGCAGAAAATTTTCTTTCGAATGACGTATAACCTTTACCATTTTGTTTTACTTTTGGTGCTCATTTTTAAATTGGAAAAAAAACGGACACAACTTATGTTAACACCTAATACTATTTTCAGAATAACAAATATTAGGCGTACAAATTAGATCGGTTCGTTTCCAAAAGATAGCTCTGGCTGTTATGAATGGTTCATAGTGACAGCCGATTTTGGCGGTTTCAGAGAGGTTAGACATCTGCCAATAATATTCAGTTTATATCGCTTTGAATTTCATGCAAAAACCTTGTTTTGTACAGTGTTGAAAATGTCGAATTTGGTGTTAACCAAGCAACATTTGCGGGAGGTTTTAATTTTCTGCTTTAATTGGAAGAAAAGTGCAGCTGAAGCCCATCTAATGCTTGTCGAAGTTTATGGTGACGCTGCTCCAACTGATAAATCATGTAGGGAATGGTTTCGACGTTTCAAGGATGGAGATTTCAGCGTCGAAGACAAGCCTCACTCTGGACAGCCAAAAAAATTAGAGGCATTACTCGAAGAAGATCAGAGTCAAACGCAAGAGGAGCTTGCAGAATCATTGGGAGTAACTCAACAAGCCGTTTCCGTACGATTGAGAGCCATGGGAATGATTCAAAAACAAGGAAATAGGGTGCCTTATGAACTGAAACCGAGATACGTTGAAAGCGATTTTTCACTTGCAAGCAGCTGATTCAAAGGCAACAAAGAAAAGGTTTTTTGCATCGGATTGTAACTGGAGATGAGAAGTGGATATTCTACGACAATCCCAAAAAGAAAAAATACTACGCTAAGCCCGGTCAATCGTTGCCATCGACCTCAACATCAACACCAAAACAGAACATACATGGTTCGAAGATCATGGTCTGTATCTGGTGGGACCAAAGGGGTGTTGTTTACTGAAACCTGGCGATTCCATTACGGGCGATCGGTATTGGCTACAATTAATTCGTTTGAGCCGTGCATTTCGAGAAAAACGGCCGGAATACGAGCAAAGACATGATAAAGTTATTCTTCTTCATGACAACGCTCGGCCTCATGTCGCAAAAGTCGTAAAAACATATTTGGAAACGCTCAAATGGGATGTTTTACCGCACCCGCTGTATTCCCTGAACATTGCTCCTTCTGATTACTGGTTGTTCCAAAGGATGCAGCACGATTTGGCAGGTCACCGGTTCACTTCTTTCGTAGAAACCGAAAATTGGCTCCAAACTTGGATCGCCTCAAAAGACGAGTCATTTTTTCGAGATGGAATTCGAAAATTGCCTGAGAGATGGGAAAAAGTAGTAGCCAGCGATGGACAATACTTTAATTGATCTGTTCATTCATTTTGTTTAGAAATAAATACATTTTGAACACAAAAAATCGGACTGAACTAATTTGTACACCCAATATTTAATTTTTAGAACATTGAAAAACATTCTTACTGTAATTTGTTTAATAAAACATTATTTTTTTCCACTTAACATAACAGTGTAATCTTACCAGTTTCAAGGTTTTCACCTATCATCAGGGGAGCACAAATAAGACTGATGATGAGGTAAAAATTTGAAACCAGTAGGATTAGAAGGGTCTTTCAAGTTGAGCGGTTTTCTTGATTGAAATTTTTTTAATTCTTGAATAAAACACACAATTTGCTTTGATTTCAAAAAACTTTTTATTGGCCATTGACGTATAATGCATGACATTTAAACACAAAAAAAAAAACAGTATCCGTCTAATGTCCACCTCTTGCAGCTCCGCAGATGTTCACTCTTTTGTCAAAATTTTCGATAACATTTCGGCATACTTGCGGTTTTAATATTTCACCAATAATGCAAATAATTTCGTCCTTCAGCTCAGGAATTGATCGGGGGCTATTCTAATAGATCTGACTTTTCACGTAACCC
Source organism: Odontocerum albicorne (assembly GCA_949825065.1). Lineage (NCBI taxonomy): Eukaryota > Metazoa > Arthropoda > Insecta > Trichoptera > Odontoceridae > Odontocerum > Odontocerum albicorne. Next base: position 19,197,159 of record OX463866.1, on the reverse strand, counting down.
CAGAGAAAATAGTGCAACAATGTCGTATCACATGATCTTGATGGCCAATAAAATTTTTTTTTTTTTTACCTGGCGAGCTTATTGCCATGTGGCAATCTCTTCCAACCAACCAGAAAGATGTTTTTATAGGCCCTAAGTGTTAACCAGACTGGAATCCTATTTTAAAAAAAAATGGGTTCCAGCGGGGATCGAACCCGCAACCTCCGGATCGGCAGACAAGTGTCTTACCACCAGGCCACGGAGGTCGTCATTTCTGTTTCCGGAGATTACAATACATAAAATAATTCAACAATTTGAACGCGTTGTATTGTATACGACTCCATTTTTATAAATGTCATAAATTACACTTCTCAAATGTCACTAGACCCAGGCAAGTTCGCGACGCCATCTGTGTTTTATTGAAAAATAAAAAAATCCACTCAATTTTAAGGACCCTTTGTAAACACTTTACGTGTAAGTCTTTTTATATACTTTGTTGCGCAGAAATAGTTCTAGATGATAAAATACATGATAATCCGTTGGTGATAAGTCCGGACTACATTATGGGTGCTGCATGACCTCATATTCCAACTGTGTTTATTTATTTATGGTTAATTGTGAAGTATGCACCCTGGCATTATAAAGCAGGATAGGTCCATGCTTGTGTTTTAATCATGGCTGTTTTTTCTTTAGTTTTTTTTTTTTAATTTCATCAATTTCGTGACAATATGCATCCGGAGTTATTGATTCCCGTGGTTTTAAAAATGAATAAATCCATAAGCACTCCACTAAACAGTTTCTATTACCTTATTTTGGATCATTTTTGGTTTTGGAGTGTTTTAACCCTTCCCTTACGGTGATAAAAATAATACGCGTGCTCCGGTGTTGGGTAGTGAGTACGCAATCAAAAATTTGCAATTTTAAATCGGAAAAATAAGAACATTCATAGATAATCCCCTTAATTAATTAAAATTGAAGTTAAAAATTATAATAATTGAGATTTATTTGCTGAAAACATTAAAAAACCATCTGGCAACGCTCACGGAACGGGCGTACGTCTAACCTATTTGCAAGCCTAGAAGCTACTGTGGCGCGGAACGTCAGTCGCATACCCCGGCGCTTACGCTTATACTTGCGACGTTGAGACAATTCAGCTCCTCGCAATTCAGTCTAGTATGCAAGAGTGAGATGCGAATATAGTGTCGCGCTTCCCGCATACTATTCACCTATCGTCAAGACGAGGCACTCGCAGCGTTTAAATGCGAATTTGTTTTCGATCTTTACAAAACACCTCGATGTAGTCGATAAATTCTGATTATTATTAATATTATTTTTTAAATCAATGCGTAAATATATTATGGAGGAATACCTAAAATCTTAACCTTGTATTTATAATATTTATAGAGATATTGATGGTTATTAGAAGCAACGTGTAGAAGATACCCAACACAGGGAAGGAAAGGTTAAAGATTCAGTAGTGTTCAACCATTGACCGGATCTTTATCAGTTATTGTCACTAGCCCGATTTTCGTCACAAGCAACAATTTGGTCTAAAAAAATATGTTTTTTTCATTTATTAAACCTTTCTCTTCCTGCGCTAAAAAAATCCGCCCGTTCCGGTGTTGTGTATTCAATACACATGTAAAAATGAGCAATTTAAAATCGGAAAAATAAAAATATTCATAGCCGATCGCTTAAATTAATTAAATTTGAAGCCAAAAGGGATAATAAATGAAATTTAATTGCTGAAAACATGAAAAAAAACTGGAATATCATCTTATCAGATTTTGATACTGTCTAGTTTTTTTTTTTTTTTTTTTAACCTGGTGAGTATTGCCATGTGGCAATCTCTTCCAACCAACCAGAAATATGTTTTTATAGGCGCTAAGTGTTAACCAGACTGGAATCCTATTTAAAAAAATCTGGGTACCAGCGGGGATGGAACCCGCAACATCCGGATCGGCAGACAAGTGTCTTACCACCAGGCCACGGAGGTTGTCTAGTTTAGTTTGAGTTTATATAAAATATATCTTCGCCGATACTGTAGGAACAACACGTATCTAGGATTGCCCAAATTTTACACGAGAGACAAAAAACGAATTTTCTGCAAAAATATAATAAAATTAAAATGTCACTCGGTATTACAGTTACGAATAAATGTGTTCCGCGTTGAAAATAAATATATGTGTTAATGCAAAAATGTGCCAATGATACAAGAGATGACAAAAAATAAAGAAAGTTACATACTTCTTCTTCTTAAACTTTCTATAGACTCAAGAATCTGTTACTGCAGGATTGTCCTCCTGTGATGCTGAGCTCCAGCTATCTCTCCATCGTTTCGGGGGTCTCCCTGGTGGACGCCGTCCATCCGGTACCCCATGCAGAGCTATGTATGGAATTCTTGTGGAATTCATTCTCTGTACATGTTGGTACCAGTATCGTCGACGCTGTCGTCCCCATCTGACCACATCTTGGACCTCACAGACCTCTTGGATTGTGGTGTTCCTTACACGATCACGCAAAGTCTTTCCAGCAATAGTACGTAGAGTTCTCATTTCCGTTGTCCTTAGCGTACTTTTGGTCTTGACAGTGTCCGCCCTCACTTCGATGCCATATGTGAGGATAGGTCGCACACAGGTCTTATAAATGCGTACCTTGCTATCCGTTCTCATATCTTTATTCCTCCATATGACATATCTCAGGCAGCCCGCCACAACTGCAGCTTTATCTACCTGAGGCCTTACTTCTCTGGGGAGGTCATGAGAGCTGAGCAGTTCACTGCCAAGATATCTGAACTGGGTTGCTTGTTCAATTGGCTCGTCACGTACTGAGATTCTGCCCTCTAGTGGGTCTTTGGAGAATGTCATACGCTTAGTTTTTGCTACGGAGATAATCATATTGTACTTTGAGCAGGATTCATCGAACTTTGTGAGCATTCTCTGTAAGTCATTTTTATTTCCAGCTATGAGCGTAGCGTCGTCAGCATAACAGAGAATTCCCACCGCTTCCTTACCAAGAGTGTACCCCAACTTGAGAGATGCAACCTCTGCAATGATATTATCCATTATGCAGTTAAAGAGAAATGGGCTTAGGCTATCGCCTTGTCTGATTCCAACCGATGTTTTATAGCTTTAGTATAGTTACTTATACCAAAAAATCGAGTTACGTGTTCCTGCAATATCGGCGACGATATATGGAATAAAATAATTGAATTTACGGACAACTTTTGAGAAATGTATCTCTTCCTTAAAGTGCACGTTTAATATTATCGAACAATCACAAAATGTCAAGAATTAGAAACTCAAAAGCTACCATCGACAAACATTGTGCTGGCACTGTGTGAACAAATATTATCCTTTGTTCACACAGTGCCAGCACAATTTTGTGGAAATCCACGATAAATGAAATGATCATATCAAAACACTTGACTTTGTTCCTTCCACTGTATCTTATAGCATAACTGACATTGTTCCTTCCACTATATCTTATAGCATATCAACGCATTGCGATACACCCAGTGCTCCCCTCTCAACGAAGTCAGTTCAACCATTATAGGTTATGTGTTACTTCCACTGTCTATGCTCTTATGGGGAATAGAGTAAGGAGTCGGTTGTATAATACGTAAAAATAATACTTTAACTAGTTGCAACCCGTGAAATATTCACGGAAGTAAAACAAATTCTACATTTTTGAAATACCGAATGGAGCAAGATCTGCTTAAAGTTTTTTTGGTTCATTAATGTTTTAAGTTTAAAATAAAAAAAGGTACATCTTGATTGATGAATTATTTAATTCTCAAAAATCTCTTTATACACGATGTGATGTTTTGTGTATAAACATTACTGTTGTTCAATTTAAATCCTTAATAAAGTTTTCCTTGAAGACTTGTTTCAGATATATTGACTTTAATGTTTTCGCTGTTTCCGACATCTTGAAAAACCCACATATAATTGTCTGCATTCAAAAAAAGAGCATAAGATAAATAAACACAAGTAATTATAAGGTTCAATATAATAGGAAATAAATGAATTATTTAATTAATTACAATTCAAAATAAATTTGCATCGTCCCCTTTTACGCCGGTTCAAAAATTAAAATTCGTTCAGTATACTTTCGATCTGTTCATTTATCACGGACCCACCGAGATTCAAATTTCGAATTACTTTCGGAGAGAATCCAAGTATTCCTGTCTCGCTCTCTTGTATTCAAAATTCAATTCTCGTATTCTTTCTTTGTCAACAACAGTCATACGGGTTTTGGCCTATTTATATTATATTTATTCATAAGTCAAACATGTTTTGAAGCTTTCACAGGTTTTTTATATTAGTTGTATAAAGTTTTTCGGAGTGTTTAACTGTGTGGTTTTGTTTATGATGCCGACGTTTCGAAAAATGTTACAGTTTTCATCTTCAGGGCTTGTTTGTAGTCAACATAAGTCTATACTTATACCCCGCACAGATAATATTAAAGATCTGGGTGTCTTGTTCCACAGTAATCTCGCATTTGGTCCTCACATAGAAATTATGTGCAACTCAGCTTATAAAACTCTAGGATTTGTAATGAGAATCTCTAAGTCATTTGAAAACCAATTGGTGCTCAAAACGTTGTTTAATTCATTGATCCGTAGCAAACTAGAAAGCAATGCTTGCATTTGGAGGCCGGTGGGGGCGCAGAACTCACTCATGGTGGAGAAGGTACAAAATAAATATCTACGATATCTCTATATGAGAGAGTTCGGTGTCTATCCGTGGCTTTATCCTACTCAGTTCCTGCTGGGCATGCTCGGGTATAACTCCTTGAGCGTAAGAAGAGATCTGTGTCTCCTGGTATACGTTGTCAGACTCGTTCGAGGAGTTGTGAGCTATCCAGCATTACTACAAAGATGAGCGTTAAATGTTCCTAACAATTACACTAGACTGCGCCGGCAAGAACTGTTCTCAATAACATACGCAAGAACGGCTCTTCCAGCCGCTATGCCTGTTGGAAGGGCCTTGACTCTTCTGAACGGGACTGCTTCGGATATTGACATATTTCATATCACATTACCAAAAGCAAAAGTAAATTTTCTTCTAAGATTGAGCGCATAAGAAAGCACTTATCAACGTACTTAAGTGACTTTGAACATATGTGTATGTTTGTGTGTATATACGTATATGTTATGTATGCGTATACATTATTTTTTATTTTATATAATTTTTTTTATTCTGTATAATTTTTCTTTATTTTTTAATGTTAACACTTCTTGTATTTTTCAAAGTAATTGGGCTAAGTCTGTTTTGAGAAAATACATAAATAAGTGGAATTGTGCCGGATACGGCTTGGCCTACCATAATGTGAGCGTGTCCTTATATTATACAAAAGTTCTGAAAATAAGACTCACGTGCACTAGACATTGTCTCTTCACTTGCGGTATTATTGCTAACACGTGCGATGCCAAACTGCAAGTTCCTTGCCTACTCCAGTGGTTCCTAATCGACTTTGCCATAAGTCTTATGTCTACGAACAAACTCTGAAGATGAAAACTACAATGTTTTCGAAACATCGGCATCATAAGGCGAACTATGCCGTACAACACTAAAATACATACAACTGATAAGAAGAACTGGAGAGTCTCAAACATAGAGTAAGGAATACTTATATTAATGTTATCTATGGTCTTGTGGAGAATAGAGTAGAGGTTTTTTTCTCAAGTTCCAAGTTATGACTCTTATCTTTTCAAACCTTGAACGACTGGCTTTCCTTTGCTTCATTTTGCTTGCCTCTGAAATCCTGCAAGCTGGCCCTGACTTGTCAGTCCCTGGGTCACCGAGGGGAGAATCACCCTCGCTGCCAGGCAGGGTAGTGCATCTTTGCGTACGTTTTTCCATGAAGCTTTGGTTTCATTTTGCTTGCCCCTGAAATCCTGCAAGCTGGCCCTGACATGATGTCAGCCCCTGAGTCGCCGAGGGGAGAATCGCCCTCGTTGCCAGGCAGGGTAGTGCATCTTTGCGTACGTTTTTTGCCATGAAACTTTGGTTTGTTTGACTGTACATGTTTTATCTACCGATGGTCGTCAGACGTGGAACCAGAGTGCCCCAACTAACCGTGTTAGGGCTGCATCCGCTATCATTGGCCGTTAACCCTTCCCTTACGGTGATAAAAATAATAAGCGTGCTCCGGTGTTGGGTAGTGAGTACGCAATAAAAAATTAGCGATTTTAAATCGGAAAAATAAGAAAATTCATAGATAATCCCCTTAATTAATTATAATTGAAGTTAAAAATTATAATAATTGAGATTTATTTGCTGAAAACATTAAAAAACCATCTGGCAACGCTCACGGAACGGGCGTACGTCTAACCTATTTGCAAGCCTAGAAGCTACTGCGGCGCGGAACGTCAGTCGCATACCCCGGCGCTTACGCTTATGCTTGCGACGTTGAGACAATTCAGCTCCTCGCAATTCAGTGGAGTATGCAAGAGTGAGATGCGAATATAGTGTCGCGCTTCCCGCATACTCTTCACCTATCGTCAAGACGAGGCACTCGCAGCGTTTAAATGCGAATTTGTTTTCGATCTTTACAAAACACCTCGATGTAGTCGATAAATTCTGATTATTATTAATATTATTTTTTAAATCAATGTGTAAATATATTATGGAGGAATATCTAAAATCTTAACCTTGTATTTATTATATTTATAGAGATATTGATGGTTATTAGAAGCAACGTGTAGAAGATACCCAACACAGGGAAGGAAAGGTTAAATAACTGCACTTCGAACCGCGGAGTGCATAGATAATTGGAGAGGAGTTGCTAGAGGCTATCCTGAAAGTCACAATGCTCAGTCATGAGCTACACGACAGGATGATGATGACATTCATACACCTTGTCATACAGCTACTTCAATTTCTTTGAATTTTTACATTTCCTTCCTTTAAATGACAATTTTCTTGACACTACCAATGCTGATGCGCCATAGTGTGCTACTAAACTTCAAATAGTAGATCTTGGATTAGCTTCTACGATTAACCTCAATTCTTTTTCTTTTATCTTATTATCGGATCTTCCTCAAATTTCAGGCGTTTTTTCAAACTAAATAAAAAATATTTTTCCTATATATTTTTTTACAGTTTGTTTACCTCGGCAAGCAGTGGAGAGATTCTTGGGAGGTTGTCCCATGCCTCCCCCAACCCCCAGTCCCCAACCCGAATGTTTACCGTTAGAAGCGTGTATCTCGGTACCAGTTAGAACATAATTTAGTCTTGTTTGTGCTCCCCTGATGATAAAGGGAAAACCTTGAAAACGGTAGGGTTGTACCGTTACAAAAAGTGGAATAAACATTGTTTGATAAAACAAATTACAATGTCTTTAAACTTCCACAACGTTAATGCCTTAACTATACATAATATAGAAAACCAGAATTGTTTAAAAAAAGTTTTTAGTCTAGTTTTCACTTAAGACCTCATAAACATCTTTATGGTTGGTTAGAAGAGATTACCACATGGTAATATTACTTTTATGTATTATCTTTTTCTACTTTTGATATATCGCAGTTGGTGTGTATTATATTAAGTGCTCCTTTTACCTTGTTCCCTGTTGCTATTCTTCTTTCAATATAAATGTTAATTTTTATAAACTTATGTACTATATTACAGGGCTGCCCAACCTTTTTGTACGTGTCAGTTACTTTTTTCGAAAGGTGACATCACGATCTACCACAGTGTACAGGCAAAATTGAAAATTACAATAGAAAACATCTTATTGAGCTATACTCAAGAAAATGTAGCATGGTCCCTGTGACGTTTGAAATGTCATGTCTCAAAGGGATGGGGTAAAATCTTTTTTTTTTTCAAATTTTCAAATCGAATAGTTTTTTCATGAATCGAAAAATTGTTTTTCTCTAAACTGACGTTTTGATTTCTAATTTTCATTATACTGACTTTCTAATGTATTGTATGATTTGTATATATCTTTAAATAGGCCAAGATCCACTATGAATTAATACTTATTATGAACATTTAATTTTACATGTAAAAAAAACTAAAATCCAATTATCGTATACCCCATCCCTAGCCAATGCAGACTAACGTAGTGACTTTTGACAAACGTCAGCAAATATTATTTGATTTTAACAAACTGACACATTTTTGCTAATTTGTAACAAGATGTATTAATTTGTCATTATTGTTAGTGTTTTGTAATGTATTTACCTAAATAACTCACTATGTATTAGAATCGAGGCTTATATTAACCGGTTCACTGCCACGAGTGCGTTGACGCGCTGTCCGATTCAGTGCTCGCCAGGCCGACCATACAAAATGAACGCGTAAACGCGCTCTCCTTTGAGCTTGTGGCAAGCTAATATCAAATCCAATTGTAATAATTTATAAATTGTAACACATAGTGACATCTATTGGGATGGTCAAGAAATATTTAAATATTACAATTTACCGATATTATCAAAGTTACAGTCATCTTTCTAAAAGCTTTCACTGACAGTCAATACGTGTCTCTGATACAGGGTTTCCGACTACGGTTTTTTGCGACATAATTTATAATGACTTCGTTTGTAGTTTTCTTCAATGGTTGATTTTTAACTTTTGTTATTTTTGTTAATTTTTCAAAGTACTTATTTAGAAAGTGTGTTTTCATGTATTCTTTGGTTATTGGCGGTAGTTTTGCGGCATAATACGACGTTTATATAGACTTTTTATGGTTTTATTTTATAGTTTATTTACCTTTTGCGCTTTATTATACATCATACAGATAATTTGTTGATTTTAGTTTACAAAGTATATTATATTCCACTATATTTATAAGTAAACGTGTTTTCTGTGTCAAGTTGTGACAACCCTGACATTTTGTAAACGGCAGCTCAAACGCCCCACGGTGTATAAATTTAGTAAGTTTTCATAATATCCTTTATATCTGTATACAAAAAATATAAAAAAAATTTTGGTTTTATTTTTGTTGAAAAAATCCCGGCCTGCTGGGCACGGCCATAATAATAACTTCCGGCACTTAAAGGGTTAAAGTTCATAAAATAATTTAAATTAATGAACGTCGTTTCAAGGTTGTATTGGGGCAAATTTGTGAACTGTCACAGGTACCATGCTACATTTACAGGCCTATTTAAAGATAGATACAAATCATACAATAATTACGATTTATAAAATCATACGATTTATAAAAAACTATTCGATTTGTAAAAAAAAAACGATTTTACCCCATCCCTTTGAGACATGACATTTCAAACGTCATAGGGACCATGCTACATTTCTTGAGTGAGTTCATTTTCAATCCTGTATTAATCAGCAATAACACATTGACTTGATATACGTATTGTACGTGTAATCAGCTATTAGCATCTGCCCGCGTACAAAGTATCAATGTGCTGAACAATTATTTACATCATCGTAAAATACGATTATTGTCAGCACTGTATTCACGAACAGAACTAAGTGTCACAACTCGCACAAGCAGTCACCTTGTTGAATATGTTTTACAGTATCGTTATCTTCCAGTAGGATAAGGTTTTTCGAAGTGTTTTACCGTGTGGTTTGGCTTATAATGTTGATGTTTCGAAAACGTTGCAGTTTTCATTTTCAGGGTTTATTTGTAGTCAACTTTGGATAAGTGAATGTGAGCCAAATACCGCTACGAGTCTCAACCGCAACGTGAGTGTATCAATTTGCGACCGTAACATGAGCGCATGTATCCATCACAATTCGCGACCGTAACGTGATTGCGTGGTTCTTTTCACTACGGAAAAACGATCGCACGACTTCCACAAATGTTTAACCCTTACAGGCACAGGTAAACTTCACTTATTTTTACTCAGGCTGCACAAAAAATAAAAAGTCAAATTTCTAATTATTTATTTTAATGTGTTTGAAAAATGATACATACAAATGCTAAATTAACATATTTCCACTTCCTCGGTAGGTCAAGTAGGTCTTCCTGGTGAGGTGGTACAACTTATGTACCACTAGTCCATATTTCCACTGGTACTTCTAATGTACCACCAAATAATGCCGAAATACATCCAAGTAAAATTAATTTTTAATCTAAATATAAATTTACCACAATTACTGAAGTCAATTTTATCACAACACAACTATTTTTTATTAAATTTAATTACTCGGTTTTGTAATGAGAATATCAAGAGAATTTAACAGCACCGATATCCTCCGAAACTTATATAATTATCTAATTAGAACCAAATTAGAATATGCATCTACGGTTTGGGCTCCTCACCAGCTCAAATACAAAAACAATATAGAACAAATACAAAAAAAATTCCTCAGATATCTATGGTACAGAACAAAGGGCGATTACCCAAAATATGCTCACCATGCCGAACTTCTCACGGTGTGTAACTATAGAAGCCTTGAAACAAGAAGGCAAGAATCCATTGCGATATTCCTAATAAAGGTTTTCCAAGGTTCCTTTAACTGTCCCGCGATTCTAGAAGCACTAAGTTTATATGTACCCAATAAATATATCCGTGCAAGGAATCACCCTCTGTTCTACATACCAACTTACAGGACGAATATCATGGCTAAACACTCAGTCACCCGTGGTATAGAGATATTGAACCAACTGAATGACACGGTTGATATATTCTCGGTACCGTCTAGCAGTATGAGAAGAATCCTGGCTGATATTATTCCTAACGAATAAGCTAACGCTAGAAGCAAACCCTCTTTGTGTAACAGGAGAAATCCGTGCAAAGTGGATAAAAAAAAAAAAAATATATAACATTTTCTTTTATACCCACATAGGCGGCACACCAAGGACAACTAACTGTCAATAATATTAAAAGCTAAATTAATTTGAACAGGACCAGTCCTGTAGCTGTGCGGACATGAGTCATAAGTATTATACAAAGTGGCACATAATCTGAGCGTTCGTGCAACAATAGAGAGAGGTTTAGTAAGTGGTACATTGCATATACCACTGTGCAGTACAGCATCAAAAAAAGGTGGTACATAACGTGTACCACTAAGCCTATAAGGGTTAAGTATTAATTTTCATTCAGTTATCGTTTCCATTTGATTATAGGGGTCCATGCTGATTTAAATCAAAATCCGTTGTCCCTGTTAATATTGTTTGGATGTTTAGGCGTTTAGTTTAATCAGAGCGTGGTTGTCATTGCGACAGGAGTTTGAGTACTTGGGCTTGCGAGAGAAATGACTTGTGGAAGAGGTTTGTGTGAGCTCTTGAGTGTGGTGTTTTTTGTTGTTTTATATTTTTGTACAAACGTTTTTTTTTTTTTGCTTTACGATTGTGTGCGGTATATTGTGGGATGAATGTATTGGTCTGTCTGGAGTGATGAAGTGTGAGGAGTTTGATTTCGCGTGATGTACCATATACATATGTAATTATTGAGTGTCACTATTTGTCCGGTTGATGAGAATGTGCTACGGGGTTTTACATAATCAAAAATCGGAAAGAAGTATCAATTTATTTTTTCATGCTATATGTCCTCAGTGAGATACAGGCAAAAGCCTAGTTTACTGGGGACACGACAAATGAAAGGCAACAAGCCCAGATCCATTAAGATTGTGGGTCCTAATTAAATGACTTGTTGTTTTTTCGCAAATTACGTTTATTTCTTGTCATGGGTAAAATAAATAAAAAAAAATATTTATGTATTTCTATTGTTTCTTTGATTAATCAGGCGTGTAAACTCTTTGGTTTACTGATTATTTTTGGCTCAAATGAGTAACGGTGGCCTGTCTCGATGAAATGCTCGGTCAAAGCTGATTTTTCGGGATAGGCTAGCTTATACGAAGAACCGTGATAACCTCAATACATGTTTGTTCACTATCTTCCGTATCTCAGTGGATAAATTGAGCTTCGTAATAGATTTTGTAGCCATAACTGAACCACTTCACAGAGATAAATGAGTAATCATCATTATTACTGCTTATCTTATTATTTTGTAGCCATAACTGAACCACTTCTCAGAGATAAATGAGTAATCATCATTATTACTGCTTATCTTATTATTTTGTAGCCATAACTGAACCACTTCACAGAGATAAATGAGTAATCATCATTATTACTGCTTATCTTATTATTTTGTAGCCATAACTGAACCACTTCACAGAGATAAATGAGTAATCATCATTATTACTGCTTATCTTATTATTTTAAGAATTTTATGTTTTACAATTTATCCTGTATTATTAATTTTGTTTTATGTAATTTGTTTAAACTGTATCAAATGTAATATATATTAAATAAATAAATCGCTAGTGAGAATGGTTTAATTAATATAAAAATACCCATTATAGAACTCTCTGGATTCATTCAACAAACTTATGTATAAAGTCTTCATAGACAACACAGGTGATCTTAACCCTTCCTACCCTGTGATGTGTAACTAGTACACATTGCCTCTAAACACTTTAATATCTCTATACTTAGTTAACCCTTCCTTCCCTCTGATGTGTAACTAGTACACATTGCTTCTAAACACTTTAATATCTCTATACTTAGTTAACCCTTCCTTCCCTGTGATGTGTAACTAGTACACATTGCTTCTAAACACTTTAATATCTCTATAAATATAATAAATACTGGGTTCAGATTTTAGGTATTCCTCCGTAATACATTTACGCATTGAATGGAAAAATAATATTAATAATAATTAGCACTTATCGGCCACATCAGAGATATTTTGTGAAAATCGGGAATAAATTCACCGATACAATCAAACGTGTGCCAGTGTGTGATGTAGGTATGTTCATTCTAAAAAACCGCTATGGGTGAGGAAGCGACGCTATTCACGTTTCACTCTCACTCTACTTCGGTATATGGGAACGCAAGAAATAGAATCTCAGTTCGCTCGCGGGCTTGTGACAATTAAATCAACCTTGTTTTGTCCCTCATAATAGCGTGGTTGGGGAACAGTTAAATCAACCTTGTTTTGTCTCTCATAATATCGTGGTTGGGAGACAGTTAAATCAGCCTTGTTTTGTCCCTCATAATAGCATGGTTGATGGACAGTTAAATCAGCCTTGTTTTGTCCCTCATTATAGCGTGGTTGGGGGACAGTTAAATCAATCTTATTTTGTCCCTTATGACGTGGCTAATGGAGGGATCGAACTGAAATGAACTGTTCCAATATATGACCATTAAATATCTTACCTATAGGGAATAAATAAAAATATAACTTTTTAAGTTTTTCAATGAACATTTTATTTAACAATGATTACAATTATATTTTGTACAATAATCAGTTTTGTTTAAATATTGAAAAAAAAAAACACAACAATTTCTTTTTACAAATAAAGATTGACTTAGAAAATAGATTGAATAAGTTTTTATAGAATGAATGAACTGATGATTTGTACTCGGTGCGATACATCGAAGGGGGTAATAGTGACGGCCAATTTATTTATTTATTATTATTTAATTTATTTATTAATCAACACATGAATGTGTTTAATAATAAATTCATTTCTTTCCACTACCTCCTTAAATATTTCACATGGATTAACATTTAGGTCAGATTCTCAACAGACCGCGGTAAGTTCGCTTGCTCGCTTGGAGTCTACTGTAAGCTGACTTAAAGCATACGTTAAGGATGGCAACACTTCATATATATTTTTTAACAATATGTCAAGTCAAAGTGTTAAGTTGTCTTCCTGGATCCATTTGGATTATTCCAAAGTCTCTCAATTTGATAAACGATCATAGACAAGCGTGTTAATTAACTGTTGAAAAATTATCACAGGCAAACGAAATGTCAGGTAACTAAATGGTTTTCAAATTCACTTGGCCCCAAATAAAACTTTATATATTATTTATAGTTAAGGTGTAAACACTGTGAAGGTTTAACCCTTTTAATTCCACAGGGCTGATTATCGCCCCCAACTGGTGTATTGGAAAAATCCCATGGGGCCGATTATCGGCCTCAAAGTTTTCATGCAAGTTTTTTTTTTTTTTTTTAACCTGGCGAGTTTATTGCTATGTGGCAATCTCTTACAACCAACCAGAAATATGTTTTTATAAACCCTAAGTGTTAACCAGACTAAAATCCTATTTAAAAAAATCTGGGTTCCAGCGGGGATCGAACCCGTAACCTCCGGATCGGCAGACAAGTGTCTTACCACCAGGCCACAAAGGTCGTCGAGTTTTTATGTTGAATAAAAATATTGTTTTTTTATGAAATATGAAAATAACTTATTATTTTACACTACTCGTACACGGAGGTAAACACAAAAAAAATAGGTTTTAAAACTTAATATTAACTGAGATAAAAAATAAAATATAAACTACTGTTTTTTTTACCAAAAAATACTTGGGATTTTTCGCACATTTTATGCAAAATATGCTGGGATTAAAAGGGTTAAAATCATTATAATTTGTTTAATCAAACACTGTTTATTTCATTTTCTTGTCTTGTTTGTACTCGCCTGACGATGAGGTGAAAACCTTGAAACCGGTAGGGTTATACCATTATTTAAAGTGGAATAAACAGTGTTTGGTTAAACAAATTACAATAAAACTCCAATTAATAGGATGAGGGGTCGTATTGATCATACAGTTTCCCAAATCTTGGAATCAAATTTGACGCACTTACTCTAATTTCCTATTCCATCTTGAATTACAAATTGAATGTGGATTTGCTGGGTTTTAGCACTCATATGATATTTTTTCTTTACTGATATAGTCCGTAAAATACGGTACAGTGCCTTCGATATGATAAGAAGAAAATGAGTGATTCGGAATGTCTCTGTTAAATGTCACTTCGTATTATTAAGACTATGCATTAATAATAAAAGTACAATTTATACAGTGCAATTATGAGAACAGACACTCTTCAAGGACACTCAAATTAGAGCAAATCTTAATTTAATGCGCTGAACTTGGCGCATTTTGTAAGATTTTCTAAAATTATTAAAATTTTCCAATATCCAATGGTGACCAAATACAAAGGACAGTTTAATAAAACGCTATTTAGAGAGCAAACTCTCCTCAAGGTCGCTTTAAATCGGGACTCGAACCCATTTTTACTAAACAAATCACATCTGGCAACTATAGCAATGCCCGAACGAATCATGTATAACAATTTCCGTGTACACAGTACAACTCTGTGGGATTACTGCCATACGGCAACTTCCTCCAATCAACCAGAAAAATGTTTATGAAGTCTTAAGTGTAAGCCAAGGCAAAATAGAAGGTCGAAGAGGGGTTTGCAGGAGGCAAATCTCCTGGCTCCGCAATATACGTGATTGGTCTGGTATAAGGAGCGTTGGGGATCTTTTTCAGGCTGCCGGGGACAAAGATGCCTACTCTTAGGTGATATTCAATGTTGGGGGGACCTGACGTGACACTGGGAAGAAGAAGTAGAAGTGAGAGCCAGATTGAACACATTTTTATTTAAAAAAATATTTTGGTTCCACCGGGAAATGAATCCGCAACCTCAATATCTGAAGACAAGTGTCATACCAACTAGGCTACAGAGGTTGTCAATCCCCTGGGTATTAATTATAGCGTCTCAGGGTGTTGAGGCACACACTTTAAAAACCATTGAGTTAAACATTGCAATTGATCGCTCTGGAATCAATGATCGTAAAAGTATCGCTAAGTAATCAAATATGCGATCAAATGAGAATCTAACCTCATACTGTATAAACAATGTAAACAAGTTTAAATTAACCCTTCCTTCCCTGTGATGTGTAACTAGTACACATTGCTTCTAAAAACTTTAATATCTCTATAAATATAATAAATACTGGGTTCAGATTTTAGGTATTCCTCCGTAATACATTTACACATTGAATGAAAAAATAATATTAATAATAATTAGCACTTATCGGCCACATCAGAGATATTTTGCGAAAATCGGGAATAAATTCACCGATACAATCAAATGTGTGCCAGTTTGTGACGTAAGTATATTCATTTTGAAAAACCGCTATGGGTGAGGAAGCGACGCTATTCACGTCTCACTCTCACTCTACGTTCGGTATATGGGAACGGAAGAAATAGAATCTCAGTTCGGAGTTGTGTTTCTTCCTTCGAGGTATAACATACACAGTTTTAGTGTTTCCGTTCCGTCAGTAGCTCTGGGGCATCCATTTGAAGTGGTCGCTTTACCCATTTTGTGAACAGCGGCCGATGTTTTTTTCATGTTTTCAGCAATTAAATTTAAATTATTATCACTTTTGACTTCAACTTTGATTAATTTAAGCGATTGGCTATGAATATTCTTATTTTTCCGATTTTAAATCGCTCATTTTTACATGTGTATTGAATACACAGCACCGGAACGGGCGGATTTTTTTAGCACAGGAAGGGAAAGGTTAATAAGGTTTTATCAATGGATTGATATTAAACAAGTTTAGAGTAATATGATTTTATCAATAGATAATCAATAGATAATAAACAAGTTTAGATAAATATGGTTTTATCAATAGATTGATAATACCATAAACAAGTTCAGATTAATATTGTTATATCAATAGATTGATAATAAACAAGTTTAGATTAATATGGTTTTATCAATAGATTGATAATATCATAAACAAGTTCAGATTAATATGGTTTTATCAATAGATTGATAATACCATAAACAAGTTCAGATTAATATGGTTTTATCAATAGATTGATAATAAACAAGATTTGATTAATAATATTTTATAATTTGATAATTCAGTCACATCTACAAACATAATATTAACAGAAATTAAAATTAACAAAATCACTAAAACACATTTAGTTTAAAAAGTCTTTTTAAATAACAATTTATTATTTAGACAAGTTCTTTTCAGTCTATATGTTTTGAACTTTTTTTAAAAATTAATTTATGTATTTTTTTTTTAAATTTTTAATCACCATTTAAAATTTCAAAATTTGGCTTTTAGCTATATATAAAAATGTATTTTATGAAAATCTTTTAATCTCTTTTTTGCTACAAATAACATACGATACAGTCGTCCCCCCTTATTCGTGGTTTCGCTTTTCACGGTTTCAGTTATCTGCTGTCAACGGCGGTTTGATAATAATAAATGGAAAATTTCAATGTATGTTGTCGGATCAAAAGCCTAAGGTTATGTCATAATGTCTATATCATTCAGATATAGACATTATGACATAACCAGGAGAGATGCATGACCGTGTGGTAACGCATTGGTTATGTCATAATGTCTATATCATTCACGAGAGATGCATGACCATGCAGTAACGCATTAGTTATGTCATAATGTCTATACCATTCACGAGAGATGCATGACCATGCAGTAACGCATTGGTTATGTCAAAATGTCTAGATCATTCACGAGAGATGCATGACTGCGTGGTAACGCATTGGTTATGTCATAATGTCTATATAATTCACGAGAGATGCATGACTATGCGGTAACACATTAGTTATGTCATAATGTCTATACCATTCACGAGAGATCCATGACCATGCGGTAACGCATTGGTTATGTCATTATGTCTATATCATTCACGAGAGATGCATGACCATGCAGTAACGCATTGGTTATGTCATAATGTCTATACCATTCACGAGAGATGCATGACTGCGCGGTAAGGCATTGGTTATGTCATAATGTCTATAACATTCACGAGAGATGCATGACCGTGCGGTAACGCATTGGTTATATCATAATGTCTATACCATTCACGAGAGATGCATGACTGCGCGGTAACGCATTGGTTATGTCATAATGTCTATATCATTCACGAGAGATGCATGACCGCGCGGTAACGTATTGGTTATGTCATAATGTCTATATCGTTCACGAGAGATGCATGACTGCGCGGTAACGCATTGGTTATGTCATAATGTCTATACCATTCACGAGACATGCATGACCATGTGGTAACGCATTGGTTATGTCATAATGTCTATATCGTTCATGAGAGATGCATGACCATGCGGTAACACATTGGTTATATAATAATGTCTATATCGTTCACGGCAGATGCATGACCATGCGGTAACACATTGGTTATGTCATAATGTCTATATAATTCACGAGAGATGCATGACCGCGCGGTAACGCATTGGACTTCGGTCCATGCGTCAGTCGGGTTGGTCGTTGGTTCGAACCCCGCGCTGTGTTGCTCCCCTCGAATGATGCAGGCATTTTTTCCACCTAGTATTCGGAGACATAAGGATACCTATAACTTCGGTCATATCTATTCCTTCAAAAAGAGGAAAAATCATATTAAGTTGTTGTCTCTGAGGATCCTAAAGAACTACGGACGGAATCGATTAAACTCTCAGATTACAAATAAAAATTCAGCAAAATGTAGGCAATGAAACTAATTTACATAATTATTGATTCCAAACCCAATTATATCACATTTGAAATGTTACATTTTTTTTAAATTAGTACATGATTATTAAATTTTTACAAAATAATGTACATTTTAAAGTGCATCAATTGAAGTATCTTGAATGTGGCCTCATTAAGTTACAGCTAACTTAATATGGCCTTATTAGGTTACAGCTAACTTAGTACGGCCTCATTAGGTTATAGTTAACTTAATGCGGTCTTATTAGGTTACAGCTAACTTAATGCGGTCTTATTAGGTTACAGCTAACTTAATTCGGCCAGCATTGATGTCTCGGAATTTTTTTCGAATATGTATTAAAAACGCAATTACGAATGCTGCTAAGAAAAATAACATCATTATTTGAGAAGAAAAAATGAGCATATTTGTACAATTCTTTTATTCTGAAATTAAAAAGGTTATTCAATGCTACATTTTTCTTCCGAATAATGAAATATTTTTTCATGGCCCAATGAATTTCATTATAATAGGATTTGACATATATTGTTATATAATTGTTATTTTATTGTTGTTAATCTCTTATTGCGTCTAATTTATGAATAAAACTTGATCATATATATAGTACGAGTATACACAAGGTTCACTATACTCAAGAAAATGTAGGATGGTCCCTGTGACGTTTGAAGTGTCACGTCTCAAAGGGATGGGATAAAATAGTTTTTTTTTACAAATCGAATCGTTTTTTTATAAATCGAAAAATTGCTTTTCTCTAAACTGACGTTTTAATTCCTAATTTTCATTATACTGACTTTCTAATGTATTGTATGATTTGCATCTCTCTTTAAATAGGCCAAGATCCACTTTGAATTAATACTAATTACGAACATTTAATTTTAGGTATAAAAAAATCGAAAATCCAATTATCGTATACCCCATCCCTAGCCAATGCAGACTAACGTAGTGACTTTTGACGAACGTCGCCAAATAATATTTGATTTTAACAAAATGACATATTTTTGCTAAATTGTAACAAGATGTATTAATTTGTCATTATTGTTAGTTTTATGTAATGTATTTACGTAAATAACTAGATATTTATTAGAATCAAGGCTTATATTAAAGTTGATAAAATAATTAAAATTACTGAACGTCGTTATAAGGTTGTATTAGGGCCAATTTGTGAACTGTCACAGGGATCATGCTACACTTTCTCTAGTATACTATCCGCGGTTTCAGGCATTAACTGAAGGTCTTGGAACATATCCCTCACAGATAAGAGGGGATTACTGTATATTAAAGTGTGTTAGGATAACGAGACAGTTGAAGATTTTACTCTCTGGTACGCTAAGTTATGGTTGCTAGTATGCTAAGTTATGGCTCTCTGGTATGCTAAGTTATGGTTGCTAGTATGTTAAGTTATGGCTCTGGTATGCTAAGTTATGGCTCTCTGGTATGCTAAGTTATGGTTGCTAGTATGCTAAGTTATGGCTCTCTGGTATGCTAAGTTATGGTTGCTAGTATGCTAAGTTATGGCTCTCTGGTATGCTAAGTTATGGTACGCTAAGATTGTCTGTGTTTCCAAATGATACCACAAATAAAATTTTAGAGTAAAGAAATGTATGTTTGTTTTATGTCATCCTCAACTTAAAATCTTTTCAAACCTTATTCGTTCATTTCATACATTGTGATACCAGTTAAACTACGCAAGGTAAGGTATTCTACTGCATGTATTCTGCCCTTATCTTACTTCTTCAATATAGAGGCTTCACTTCCATAGAACGCTTAATATTAGCCGGCTGTGACTCATTTAAGTATCTGGGCTCACTCATTCAAAAAGACGGAGGGTGCGCCGCGGATGTTGACCATAGAATAAGTGTGGGATGGATGAAATTCAGATCATTCCGAACATAGTGAAGAACAATATACGTATACATAGGAACCTGGAATGTAAGAAGTTTATATGCTCCTGGAAAACTAGATAACTTGATACAAGAAATGGAAAAAAAAAAGCCAGGGACAAAGATGCCTACTCTCAGGTGATATTTAAAGTTGAGGGGACCTGACATGTTACCAGGAGTCAAGGTAACAGGAGTCTTGTGTGACCCAAAAATGCATATAAAACTGAAAGGAAAGGTATACCAGACTATCGTTAGACCAGCAATTATGTATGGCTCAGAATGCTAGACTATGTACAGCTCCTACTCTAGACAACTTAAAACAGCAGAAATGCGAATGCTTAGGTGGTCGGCAGGAGTATCACTGAAAGATAAAATAAAGAGCTCACGCATTAGTGGTAGCCTGGGAGTCACTGACATAAACAGTAAGCTGGAAGAGTGACAGCCGAGATGGTACGGGAACGTAAGACGGAGACCACCAGACCATACTGTAAATCAGGCAATGTCTGTGGATCTTCCTCGACAGCCGTACAGAGGAATACCAAAGAACTTCTGGATGATTCAATGCTCCAAAATTCTGCAGAGAAACGGCCTAGATGAAAGCGACACCCAGAACCGAAGAACATACAGTCTGAGAACGAGAAGAGCCAACCCCAACAGCCTACCTTAGCAATGAGTTGGGACAGTGCTAGGAAGAAGAAGAAAGAAGACTTCCATAGAACACTTACGAGGGTGGTCCCAGAAGTACCCGACCTGACGTATAGATAGCGGTTGTTGCTTTAAAAAATTACTGTGGTAGAAAGTACTAAACTTATAAAGCTTAAGTTTCAAGTTTTAAGACGCTACGTTGTTTAGTATTTGTTTGGCAGCCATCAATAGTTAACGCTCTCAGTGAATTTGTAAACATGGAAAAAATTGGTCATCGTTATGTGATACAATACTTTCATTTGAAAGGTCTAAGTCCAACCAATATCAAAACCGAGCTAGATTCTACTCTGGGGGAGTCTGCTCCTTCGTTTACAACAGTAAAATATTGGGTGGCAGAGTTTAAACGAAGCCGTACGAGCAGCCAAGACGAACATCGCAGTGGTCGACCAAATGAGGTGACCACACCAGAAATGGTAAAGAAAATCCACAAAATGGTATTGGATGACCGTCGATTGAAAGTGCGCGAGCTAGCAGACATGGTAGGCATTTCAAAAAGTGCTGTACATCGCATATTGACTGAAAATTTGGACATGAGAAAGCTGTGCGCAAGATGGGTGCCGCGTTTGCTCACAATGGAACAAAAACAGAGTCGTGAGGATGTTTCAATCGAGTGTTTGGCAATGTTCCCCAGCAATAAAGTTGAGTTTTTGCGTCGATTCATAATCATGAATGAAACATGGGTCCATCACTCGTATCTCCAAACTAAAATTTATCAAAATTATGGTATTCAGCAAAAGAATGTTAGAATTACGATTTCTCAAAAATTTAAGTTAGATTATTTAAACGAATGAATTCACATTCCCTGTGACGAGTATAATAAAAGGTACAATACAAAGTGATCAGGGTATTTGACACTGGTGTCACTGGAGATGACTACGTAGCCAATTTGTAGCAATATTAGGGGAAGGACCTTCAGTACTTGCAGTAGTCTGTCTGCGTCTTCTTTCTCCCTTAGGACTCTTACAACTAGTAACAGTTCTATACCATTTGGGTATATCAGCTGCTGTTTGCTTCCAGTTGTGCTGAATATTGTATTGTATTATGCTTTCATTGTATACAGTACAACATGGCGGGCTTATTGTCATGTGGCAATCTTTTCCAGCCAACCTGAAATATGTCAATGAGGCGTTAAGTGTAAAAATGACTGGAATGTCTTTTAAAATATCTGTGATCCAACCCGCACCCCCCGAGTTGAGAGACAAGTGTCTTACCAACTAAGCCACGGAGGTCATCATTAATGTTTTTAAGTCCTTATATCTGTTGCGTTGTCCACCATACTTTCTTCTGTCTTTCGTTAGCTCACCAAAGAAGACATTTCTTAAAGGGGTTTGTATTTTGAGATGCGAACCAATTGTCTAGAGCAGGGGTGTCCAACTGAAATCCTTTGGTGGGCCAAATAAAACATTGCAAGTATTTGTTTGATGCCACATATATAAATATTTTATAGCTTAATAATAATATGAGGCTTTTTTTATATAAGAATAAACAAACAACTTACAATCGAATTATTTTATTACTTTGTAAAATAAATGAAACATTTGTTTTTTATTAAAGTGAAACCCCGTTTGTACGTGCCCGGAATTCACGTTTTCCCGCTATTTGCGTTCAATTTTTACAATCCCGTTTTATTTTAGTACATTTAGTACCCGCTTTTACGTTTTCATTTTCCACAATTTACGTTTGAAATATTTATAATGCAAATCAATTTATACACATATTTAATTAATTGCGCGACAATTTAAAATATTTGAAATTAATATTAGGAAGCAGAAATATGTTGTTTCTATTTATAGACTCGTGTGCACCTGCAGCGCTCATGGTCAAGGTTATAGTACACGAGTCGTGTAATACGATGCAATTGGTGGAGAATTTAGCGAATCAGAGGCAGGCAGACTGTATAGACAGGTCAATATGTGCTTGTGTTTTTAACGTGTTGGTCGTGTACGTACAATGTCAATTGTCGTGTATTTCGTGTGTCAATTTACATTTTTTTTCATTTCTTTTAATTTTTCGTTGAATTCCTTCAAATAATGTCTCAGCAAAGAAAAATATTATCGATTCAAGAGAAAAGGAAAATTCTCGAAAAAGGGAATAAACACGTTGTTGGTTCACGTGTTTCGCTCGCGCGTGATTTGGGGATACCCATTACAACTTTGGCTACGATAATAAAAAATCGCGAATCGATTGATAAAAATTTTTTCGATTTGCGTGATTATCTAAATAAAAAATAATTTTCAATTTTTCAATTTTTTTTCTAGCCGCGAATCTACGTTTTCCCTCCAATTACGTTTTTTTAACAGTCCCTTCAAAAATATAAAAATGAGGTTTCACTGTATTTGATAATTTTTTTTATATCAACTGGTCATTTGGCTATTTTGCCTTTACCAGTTTGCCTTAATTTTGGAAATTTATCTTCAAGGATATACTTCCGATAAAATTCGTGTATTTTATTCCCTTCGAACATGGCTTTCATCTCAATGCTTGATTGCGAGTCTATAAGCTCTATTTGTAAATTTGGAGGTGCAGATTCGACCTTCACATCAAATGGGGTTAAGAAAATTGTGAAATTTTCCTCATGCTTTTGCATCTGTAGGGACTACCGTCGTCCCTGAATATTGTCAACACGCACGGTCAACGACCGACGAACCGACCTTCGGACATGTCCAAAGGTCGCATACCAGAACATTAATATTGTTTACCCGAAAATACTATTTACGTTACATTCCACAGTAGAAAGAGAACGCATCGCGCTGTCTCACCGTTTTCGTCAACAAATTATCTACCCACTATATTATTCGCAACGTCTGCAACCACCTCTGCACGCGCAGGAGTGAGATAAAAATATATTGCGGGCGCACTCACGCGCCCCGTTCTGAATATGTATAAATACCTACTTATCGATAAATAAAGATCATTAATCACTTGACCATTCATCGCTGTTTACTATTCATTGATTGTTCACTCTCACTTTCCGCATTGCTAATCGAGGTATTTTATTTAAATACCAAACAACAATCATAATCATCAGCACGTCCTACTAGGACATCCGCTAAACATCCATGAAAATCCGTTGTCGAATGCTTTAATTAATTTTGTGACTTCATTAGAATATTTTGTCTGGCACAGCGCCGGCATGCGACACCCAGATAATAAATTCGTCACTCACGAAATTAATAACATGTGAAAAATATTATAATTAACGTACACAGAATTTGTTTTTTTTACTTTATCATAAACAAAATGAAAAATGTATAAAAATATCGAACGGGCCACACAAAATCTTCAATTGGGCCACATGTGACCCACGGGCCACGATTTGGACACCCCTGGTGTAGACCAACGCAGGCGAGAATGCAACACCAGAATTTTGATGCTAAAGCAGTTTACTTTTTATCAAAACTTCATCATTTAGTTTATGGTACCATAGATTCTTATGATTATAGATTATTTATCTCATTATCGTAACACGCTTTAAAGAATACGTTTTTAAATAAATTAATAAACATATCAAACCACACACCACAGTCAATATATACATTTGGTTACAATAAATGCAAAAATACTTATTTATTTTGCTAATTAAACAACCTTTCTTTTTAATATATACAAGACGCTATCAAAATGAAACGGGATTCTATTTACTGCATGGCGACACTGAGAGACAGTGCTGGGACAAGGGTGGGGCAACCAGGGCACTAGAAGAGGGTTGATCTGATATTGGTATATCACTTGATTCAAGAATGATAATGTGATCATCTCGTACTCAAGTCGTACCCAAACGTCAGTCACCTGGAGCAATGCTGTACAGATTGACGCATAATTATTAAAACCATCAAAAGTTGAACTGCGTCACTTACACTTCGCTTTGTGGAATATTTTAACCGGTTAGGTGCCTTAAGCGAGTTTACACGATCTCTGTTGCCGTGCCCGTGGGGCCGGCCATACAAAATTAGCAAGCTAAATCGCTCAACTTTATGCCTGTTTCTAGTCAACGTCTAGTACTAATTCGAATAATCTAAAATATGGAACATATAGAGACATCTATTGAGAAGATGAATCTCTCTCCGTGGTTGCAGTCCTAAGACTGGTTTGCAGCAATTTCAACTCTTCTCCTCCATTCCTCCCTGTCCTGTGCGGCTCTTTTCAAATCTGTATATGTTGAGCAGCGCACGTCCACCAACAGGTCCTCCAGGTACTCTCGGCGTGGGCGTCCCCTAGAGTTTGTCCCCTCGGTCATACCCTCCATTATGGCATGCAAGAGGCCCTCTTGTCGTATTATATGACCGATCCATCTTGCACGCCTTTCGGACAGGATCCTGAGCAGGTGCCTTCTTCCTTCGATTCGTTGGAGAACCTCTTCATTTGTGATGCGGTCTCTCCAGGAAATTCCTAATAGTCTTCTATAGGACCACATCTCAAAAGCCTCTAGTCTTCGTCTATCTCTTTCGGATAGGCACCATGTCTCGCAGCCGTACATCAAGATACTCCATACATAGGTCTTGATGAGGAGTATTCTCAGTTTTAGGTCTATATTATTTGATTCTATTATTTTCGACCTTTTATTAAATGCAAGTCTAGCCTGATGTATACGGCTGTCGACCTCGCTCTTGGACCGACCGTCCCATGTTATTTTGCTCCCGAGGTAGACAAACTCCTTGGTGTTCTTATAGAAGATGAATAAATACTATAATATTAAAGTTTACAGAGATTTGCCTAAAAGCTTGGCATGACAGTCGACATGTGTCTCTAGTACAGGGTTGTCAGTGCGAGCGTTTTACTTATTTAACCGTTGAAATTTGAAATGATTTTATAGTTACATTATTTACTTTACGTGCGTTATTAAAATAATTAATATTTTCATGTTACATATACTTTTAATTCTATCAAATATTTGATGAATGTATGTTTCCATATTTTCTGTGATAAACTGTGACAATCCTGACATTGTGTTTCTCTGAGTGAACAGCGGCAGAAACGACACATATTGTACATATTTTGCTAAAAAATTCACGGCCCTCTGGGATCAGCCATACCTTGCCAGACTTAAAGGGTTAAAATTCAAATTCAAATGAATATTTTCGTGAAATGTACTAATATCCACCTGTAAGCGACACGAAAGACAAAACAAAGATTTGCGTGAAATGTATTGGGTGTTAACATATGTTAAGTTGTGTCCGTTTTTTTCCAATTTAAAAATGAGCACCAAAAGTAAAACAAAATGGTAAAGGTTATTCGTCATTCGAAAGAAAATTTTCTGCTCTACAAGATATTGTGTTTGCTTTTACGTTATATATATTATTTTATTTGATTACAAGCCTTCAAAATGGAATGTCGAGTGGACGAAAGTGAGCATTTTCGACACCTCCAGTGGACTTTGATGAGGACCGCTTAAACCATATTATTCATGAAGATCTCCTTCAAACCACCGTCGAATTGGCTGAGCAGATCAATTGTAGTCACATGACTGTATACCACCATCTTAAATCAATGGGAAAAGACCAGAAGTTCGGCGCTTGGGTTCCACATGTTTTGAGTGAAAACAATGAAAATCAACGTTCGACAATTTCTGCTGGTTTGCTCGCACGTCATCGAGTTACGCATGGCCACAAGCAAAGGTTCCTTTACTGCATCATTACTGTTGAAAAAAAATGGTTTGAAAATGGTGATGAAAAATATTTGAAGGGGATCTTCATGAATAATAAGGTTTAAGCGGTCCTCATCGAAGTCCACTGGTCGTCCGGAACTCTCCATGTCTTTCAGGTCGAAATTACCGTCTTTGAAACGCAAAAACCATCGACAAGCTGTCCTTTCATTCATAGCATCTTCATCGTACACTTCGCAAATATCGCGAGCAGCTTTATTCCCTCGATTGAACGTGAACAGAAAGAGGTGTCGAAAATGCTCACTTTCGTCTACTTGACATTCCATTTTGAAGGCTTGCAATCAAATAAAATAATATATGTAACGTAAAAGCAAATGCAATATCTTGTAGAGCAGAAAATTTTCTTTCGAATGACGTATAACCTTTACCATTTTGTTTTACTTTTGGTGCTCATTTTTAAATTTGGAAAAAACGGACACAACTTATGTTAACACCCAATAGAAGCCAATATTAGTTTTAAATGTAGATACACTGAACAAAGCAGATCTTTTAAGAGAACGAGAGGGAACATTTGAATTGATGCGTTCCAGAGTCGCTGATGAGTTCACAAGACCATTCAAGACTTTATAAAGAAATTCAAGATCAAAAATAGGTCTATGAGCCTTAAACGATTGAATATTGAATAAAGATAATCTGTACTGAATTCAATAAAGGTAAAGGGAGGAAAACAATTTAGGCAGTCGATCGGAGCGTGGTTGTTATTGCGACAGGAGTTTGAGTGATTGGGCTTACAAGAGGAATGACTGATTTTCTTCCGAATGACGTATAACATTTACCATTTTGTTTTACTTTTGGTGCTTATTTTTAAATTTGGAAAAAAACGGACACAACTTATGTTTTTTTAATAATCCGGATTTTTTTTTAAATTTTATAACGAACGCCCACGTTCCAAATTACAAAGCAAGCATCTAAACTGTTATAAAATTTATGATTTACATTATACCAATTGACTAATGCTGGTAAGTTGGCGGAGATTCCTTACTTTACACTGGCACGAAAATATATGGATCTGGGGCTTCACTGTAATTGCCGCAGTATGATAGTCAAACATTGAGAAAGCTTGTTCATGTATTCATCTTATGTAACAACATTTATCTTGCATTTCAACTGTTCAAATGTTAACTCTATAAAAACTTAATTTGGATTAATAGTGTTTTTTCAATTATCCGGAGCTTGAGTGTCCCCCAAGTACTACGGATAATCGGCACTCTACTGTATTTATATGGAAATAAAGCATTTTATATACAGAATTTAAATTTACATCAATTATCCAGGCTCGAGTGTCCCTCAAGTACCATGGATAATCGGCATTCTACTGTATTTATATGGAAAAAATTAATTTGATGTACAGAATTTAAATTTACATAAATTATCTGACCTTGAGTGTCCCCCAAGTACCACGGATAATCGGCACTCTACTGTATTTATATGGAAATAAAGCATTTTATGTACAGAATTTAAATTTACACCAATTATCCAGGCTCGAGTGTCCCCCAAGTACCATAGATAATCGGCCCTCTATTGTATTTATATGGAAAAAATTAATTTGATGTACAGAATTTAAATTTACATAAATTATCTGACCTTGAGTGTCCCCCTAGTACCACGGATAATCGGCACTCTACTGTATTTATATGGAAATAAAGCATTTTATGTACAGAATTTCAATTTACATCAATTATCCAGGCTCGAGTGTCCCCCAAGTACCATGGATAATCGGCACTCGACTGTATTTCTATGGAAAAAATTAATTTGATGTACAGAATTTCAATTTACGGACAAATTTTCAGAAGTTTCAACTTTTGATGATCTCTTCCATAAAGCAAGATATAAGTGTACTGTCGAATTTCTATGATGTACAGTACTCGGCGGTAAGTAATACACATCGGGCTTAAGAAAGAGACTGTCGGCCATAATCGGCTAACTTCGGCTTTGTAGAGTGTAGTCTCTGTCGCACGATGCGCTACGCTTACGTTTGACAAAGACTGACAAATCGTGACAGAACACATGTATGAATGATAGAGACGACGCTCTAAGTAATACACATCAGGCTTAAGAAAGAGACTTTAGGCCATAATCGGCTAACTTCAACTTTGTAGAGTGTAGTCTCTGTTGCACGATGCGCTACGCTTACGTTTGACAACGACTGACAAATCGTGACGGAACACATATATGAATGACAGAGATGACGCTCTAAGTAATACACATCGCGGTAAGTAATACACATCGGGCTTAAGAAAGAGACTGTCGGCCATAATCGGCTAACTTCGGCTTTGTAGAGTGTAGTCTCTGTCGCACGATGCGCTACGCTTACGTTTGACAAAGACTGACAAATCGTGACAGAACACATGTATGAATGATAGAGACGACGCTCTAAGTAATACACATCAGGCTTAAGAAAGAGACTTTAGGCCATAATCGGCTAACTTCAACTTTGTAGAGTGTAGTCTCTGTTGCACGATGCGCTACGCTTACGTTTGACAACGACTGACAAATCGTGACGGAACACATATATGAATGACAGAGATGACGCTCTAAGTAATACACATCGCGGTAAGTAATACACATCGGGCTTAAGAAAGAGACTGTCGGCCATAATCGGCTAACTTCGGCTTTGTAGAGTGTAGTCTCTGTCGCACGATGCGCTACGCTTATGTTTGACAATGACTGACAAATCGCGACAGAACACATGTATGAATGATAGAGACGACGCTCTAAGTAATACACATCGCGGTAAGTAATACACATCGGGCTTAAGAAAGAGACTGTCGGCTATAATCAGCTAACTTCGGCTTTGTAGAGTGTAGTCTCTGTTGCACGATGCGCTACGCTTATGTTTGACAACGACTGAAAAATCGCGACAGAACACGTATATGAATGATAGAGACGACGCTCTAAGTAATACACATCGCGGTAAGTAATACACATCGGGCTTAAGAAAGAGACTGTCGGCTATAATCAGCTAACTTCGGCTTTGTAGAGTGTAGTCTCTGTCGCACGATGCGCTACGCTTACGTTTGACAATGACTGACAAATCGCGACGGAACGCGTATATGAATGACAGAGACAACGCTCTATAAATCCGATTATGGCCAATAGTCTCTTTCTTAAGCCCAATGTGTATTACTTACCGCCAGGTACTGTAATTGTGTTATGTTAATCTTCATTAAAATGATTTACTTATTTCAGTTTCTTTTTGATAGCACCATGTATATACATACATAACTTTATAATTTTTTACAGTAGCAATAAAAAAAACTTCTATATATTTTCTTGTATGGTACATGGCACACTAGTTTCTAGATTATACAACCACGTCACAGCATTGTAGGTGAGCTGATGGATCTCTTCGAGGTATCCTGAGAATGAATACAGGAGACACCAGTTCACCACATATCCACAGTAACAGTCTATCTATCAGTGGTTCTGCTCCGTGTTGTGGGAGACGGAGCGGTTAAACGGGTGTCATTGGTGGTTCCAGTTGGCTGTTACTGAGGCCAGAGATGCACGAGGCCTCTGCGCTACCGTCACGTGAGCGTCCAGGCCGTCCGATGCCCTCGACAGCCTTCTAGCCCATGAGCCTGCCGCACCACCACCTGTGGGATATAAATAAAAGGACAAGTTTAGAGAATAAACCCTCCTCAAGGACGCTCTAACTCGGGACACGAACCCACTAAATTAGGTACTTCCATCTACATATGTTTAGAAAAACATATTTGGTAAGAAAACCGCAGAAAACTTACCATGGGAAGATGAACTACAAAGAAACCTTTGTAGGTTTTTCGATATGTGATAGGCAACCATTCAGCTTTAGGTTTAGTGTATTGATTATATAACTTCATATTTTTTTATAAAACCTTTAGGTCTAGTGTAGTACTTTACCTATGTATGATATAATCATAAATTTTGATAAGACCTTTACTTGCAGTGTAGTATTCTACCTATGTATGATATAATCATAAATTTTGATAAGACCTTTACTTGCAGTGTAGTATTCTACCTATGTATGATATAATCATAAATTTTGATAAGACCTTTACTTGCAGTGTAGTATTCTACCTATGTATGATATAATCATAAATTTTGATAAGACCTTTACTTGCAGTGTAGTATTCTACCTATGTATGATATAATCATAAATTTTGATAAGACCTTTACTTGCAGTGTATAGTTCGGTAATTCTAGGATGAGTCCTGTGACAGCTCACAAATTTGCCCCGATACAACCTTGTAACGATGTTCAGTAATTTTAATTATTTTATCAACTTTAATATAAGCCTCAATTCTAATAAATAGCAAGTTATTTAGGTAAATACATTACATAAGGTTGAATTGGAGCAAATTTGTGAGCTGTCACAGAACTCATCCTAGAATTTCCGAACTATAGTATTCTACCTATGTATAATCATAAATTTTGATAAGACCTTTACTTGCAGTGTAGTATTGTACCTATGTATAATCATACATTTTGATAAGACTTTTAGGTGTAGTGTAACATTCTGCCTATGTAATAGGTTAGTCAATAAGTTTTGAAAGCGACATCTATGGAGCAGTAGAAAAACCAAAATTTCTGCGCCATTTTAATATTTCATCTTTCATAAAAACGTACTCAAAATTTCATTTCGATCTGTCAATTCATTCATTGTTTGCAAGCCATTTGAAGTTGACGTGTCAGTGTATTTTTTAACAATGGAAAAATCCGAATATCGTGCAGTGATTAAATTCTTTGTTTTGGAAGGTTTATCGGCTACTGAGATCCATGCAAAGATGATGAAAGTATTAAAGGAGTCTTCTCCTTCATTTCCAACCGTTCACCGATGGGTTTTGGAGTTTAAGCGTGGCAGTACAAGCGTTGAAGACGATCCACGCTCAGGACGTCCAAAAAGTGCATCAACACCAGAAATCATAGCGAAAATACAGGATTTGGTTTTGGAAGATCATCGATCGACTGTGGATGTGATAGCTGACACCATAGGCATCTCACATGGAACAACATGGCATATTTTGGCTGAAGTTTTGGGTTTCAAAAAACTGTGTGCACAATGGGTGCCGCATTTGCTAACAATGCAACAAAAACACGTTCGAATGCGACTTTCTGAGCAACATTTGGAGCAATTTCGAAAGGATAAAAAGGATTTTCTGCGTCGATTCATCACTATGGATGAGACTTGGGTCTACCACCATGATCCTGAATCAAAACAAGAGGCTAAGGAGTGGTGTGAACCAGGCACTTTGGCTCCGAAGCGAGTTCGTGTCCAGAAATCGGCCAAGAAGGTGTTAGCGTCAGTTTTTTTGGGATGCAAAAGGAATTTTATTGATAGATTATCTCCAAACTGGTAAGACAATCAACTCTGATTATTATTGTGACCTTTTGGACCAGTTGGATGAAAAAATTTGTGAAAAAAGACCCGGTTTGCAGAAGAAAAAAATCATTTTTCATCAAGACAATGCACCTGCTCACACAGCTCAAAAAACCATCGCGAAAATCAGTGAATTGGGGTACGAATTGTTGCAGCATCCACCCTATTCGCCAGATTTAGCTCCTGGCTGTTCTCACTCTGACTTCTGGCTGTTCTCACACCTCAAAAAATTCCTTCGTGGAAAGCATTTTTCATCAAACGAAGAGGTTATAGCCGTCGTAGAGGAGTATTTTGCGGGCCTTCCAGAAAGTCACTTCCGTGATGGGACAACAAAGTTGGAAGATCGTTGGACCAAGTGTATTGATCTTATGGGAGACTATACTGAGCAATAAAAGTGATTTCCCCCCAAAAAAAATGTATTTTCATTTCCGCTTTCAAAACTTTTTGACTAACCTAGTATAATCATAAATTTTGATAAGACCTTTAGGTGTATTGTAATATTCTACTTATGTATAATCATAAATTTTGATAAGACCTTTAGGTGTAGTGTAACATTCTGCCTATGTATAATCATGAATTTTGATAAGACCTTTAGGTGTAGTGTAATATTCTACCTATGTATAATCATACATTTTGATAAGACCTTTAGGTGTAGTGTAATATTCTACCTATGTATAATCATACATTTTGATAAGACCTTTAGTTGCAGTGTAGTATTCTACCTATGTATTCTTCTTCTTCCCAGTGTTATGTCAGGTCCCCCCAACATTGACTATCACCTGAGAGTAGGCATCTTTGTCCCCGGCAGCCCGAAAAAGATCTCCAACGCCCCTTTCGCCAGTCCAATCACGTATATTGCGGAGTCAGGAGAATTGCCTCCTGCCAACACCTCTTCGGCCTTCTATTTTGCCTTGGATAATCTGGTGCAGTAATTTGAATGTATAATCATAAATTTTCTACTTAACATATGTATCTACCTATGTATAATCATAAATTTTCTACCTAACATATGTATCTACCTATGTATAATCATAAATTTTCTACCTATATATCTATATATGTATAATCATAAATTTTCTACCTAACATATGTATCTACCTATGTATAATCATAAATTTTCTACCTATATATCTACATATGTATAATCATAAATTTTCTACCTATATATCTACCTATGTATAATCATAAATTTTCTACCTAACATATGTATCTACCTATGTATAATCATAAATTTTCTACCTATATATCTACATATGTATAATCATAAATTTTCTACCTATATATCTACATATGTATAATCATAAATTTTCTACCTATATATCTACATATGTATAATCATAAATTTTCTACCTATATATCTACCTATGTATAATCATACATTTTCTACCTATGTATCTACCTATGTATAATCATAAATTTTGATAAAACCTTTAGGTGCAGTGTAGTATTCTACCCATGTATATAATCATAATTTTTTATAAGACCTTTAGGTGCAGTGTAGTATTCTACCCATGTATATAATCATCATTTTTTATAGGATCATGTTCATATTATAGAAGCCGATGTTACTTCTAAATGTAGCTACTCTGAAAAAGCAGACCTTCTATGAGGGGGAACACTTCAATCAATACGTTCCAGTCACAGGTGAGTCCACAATGCTAGGGCATCAGCCTGCTAGTGATCGTCTGATCTCACCTGTCGCAGGAGGCTGTCTGATGTGGTTCATGACCCTCTCGTATTCCGTGTCCCGTTCCTTGCTGAGCCCATGCTCGTATTTGGCCTCCTTGGCCAGCAGTGCTTCCCTCTGCCTCTGGGTCTTCAGCTCCACCGGCACGTCAGGGATGGCGTAGCGCATCACGCTCATCAGACCAAACACAATATGCTGAAAATAGAGAGTTTTAATTTGTAATTTAGCGACATATATATAGTATGAACGGTGAACTAATGCATCTGTGGCGGTCGCCCACTCGGAACACTGTGGGTGTTCATACATACGGTCAATGACCGATGAAATGACCTTCGCATTCCTTGATAAATCTAAATAAACAAGTCCGAAGTTCACCCGCCGGCCATTCAACCCGTAGCCGGGAGCGGACCGCATTCCATACTAGAGAGAGAACGCACCACGCTTGTCTCACCAGTTCCGTATTTGAATGATACCTACATACAACATTAATCGTTTCGCTAATGCAGAAACGAGACGAAGGATATCTTTTTCGCATTCCCGCACACACGCGGAAATAGTATAAATACCTACGTTTACTAATAAAAACTCTTCTTCCGCATTGCGATCCAAAACGTGTTTTATTTATCAACAAATCATCATCATCTCTTCCCTCTAGGATACATATCCTAAACATCCATTCTTGAAGAACTGAGAGTCATCGGTCATCGACAGATTGTCGATAACATGCCTATGGCAAGTCCTTCGATTGTTGTAATACATTACTCAAGAAGATGCTTGTGGTCATTGGAAGCGTAGAAGGTTGACACACAAGACAAACAGTCACAACTGAGTTGGACTGATTACGTGAGAGACGCAACAGGATATCATGTTAAAAAATGCTTTCATTATCATGTAAAAAAATCCATTATCATATAAAAAAGTTTTTCATTATCATGTAAAAAAGTTTTTCATTATCATATTAAAAAAGGCTTTCATTATCACGTAAAAAAGTTTTTCATTATCATGTAAAAAAATCCATTATCATATAAAAAAGTTTTTCATTATCATGTAAAAAAATCCATTATCATATAAAAAAGTTTTTCATTATCATGTAAAAAATCTTACATTATCTTGTAAAAAAAATGATATATTGGTACCTCAAACACAGCAACGAAGGCCAGCCGTGCTGCGAAGACATGCCAGTAGTGTGAGGAGAGACCATAAGGCTCAGGGTGGTTGGGAGGGTTGCGATAGCCACGGAACTGGCAGGAAGGAGGGTCGTTCTCGTTTTCCAGGCCCCACTCTGTCTTATAGTCCGAAGTATTGAAGGCTAGAATGTCATAAACAGATGTATTAATAGTGTAGGGAATACCGTCGTCCCTAAATATTGTCAACACGCACGGTCAACGACCGACGAACCAACCTTCGGATATGTACAAAGGTCGCATACCAGAACATCAATATTGTTTACACGCAAATAATATTTACGTTGCATTCCACGGTAGAAAGAGAACGCATCGCGTTGTCTCACCGTTTTCGCCAATAAATATTCTACCCACTATATTATCCGCAACGTCTGCAAACACTCTGCACGCGCAGGAGTGAGATAAAGTATATATTGCGGGCGCATTCACGCACATCTATTATATAAATACCTACTTATCGACAAATAAAGATTATTATTCACTTGACCATTCATTGCTGTTTACTATTCATTGATTGTTCACTCTCACTTTCCGCATTCCTAATCGACGTATTTTATTTTAAATACCAAACAATCAAAATCATCACGACGTACTAGTAAAGCATTCCGCTAAAATAGTATATTTAAAAATGTCTGAAGATGTCTTGATTCATTTTTATAAAGCAATCATGAAAATATACCAGAGTTAAATGGGAATGTATTGGATTTATGATTACTGTATGCTGATAACAGATGATGATGATGATGCTGTGTTAGTGGAGAGTGAAGATGAATCAGAGAGTTTTATAAGGAAATTGCATGAGAATATATAAGAACTACTGTAGGGCTAAATATTTAAAGAGTTTAGGACAATAAATTCAGATATGACTATAGTACAAATTGATAGAGAATTGATTGCGAGTTGGTGGGACATGTTGAACGGACGGGGGGCATTTATTGTACAATTGAGTAAAGGTTGTATGCGGTGCACAGAGGACACCCAAAGGAAACATGGTCGAGGGTATCCTCAACCATTCCACACGTGCATGATGTAGGTTTTTTTTTATATGGATTGTACATATAATGGTTCCTATCAGACAGTGGCCTATTCTTATCCTGAAAATGACAGACACAATCCGTTTGGACAGGTTTCTTTTGTGGAACCAATGCGTGGGTTTGTGGGGTTTTGGGTTGAACAGGTGCTCATTACTCAAGAAAACGGAAGTTAAGCTCAATGGGCGCGTACGGCCGAAGATGCTACTTGTAGCATAACCTGGTAGTGAGAGCAGGCTCACTTCGGCGACCAGTCAAACGTTGCGGAAGAACGCACTTGTGCTAACACTGGTACCAAGGGGATAGAGAAGCCCGCCGGGGGGTGCTACAGGTGCTCTATCATAGGCGTCGGACTCTTAGGGGCAGTGGCAGGTACTGGTGGGACTGTGGAGTCTCGGCGAAAAGTTCGTGTGCCATCCTGTTTAATATGGATCTTTGGCATACTGCGCGTATGGTACTAATAGCCGTCGGGCAGCCCACGACAGCAAGCAGCGACCATCGTACTTGCTGGGTAGGAGCATGGTCCAGCGAGGAACGCCGAGGAAACTTCCACCCCAGTCGCCGGTTTGTCCTGGAGTACGCAGAGACCCCTCAAAGGTTTGCCTGTCCGACGCACTCTGTAAGGGGGAACCCCGGGTATCGGCCGCGAGCAACGAACGGAGGTTTAGTACTCGCTTCACCGCACCCGCACCCGCCGTTTGGGACTGGGGGGCTAACTACCTCCGCATACCTCTGGTCGACAGTCGGCACTATGACTCTCTTAAACATAATTTCTTTAACCTGAATATTCCTACCGGCAGCACCCTTATTGCTACTAGACAGCTCCCAGACCTTTGACCAACTGGTGAGTAAAGTTTTTTAGTCTGGGATATGATATCTTGGATAGAAGCTATATAGTTTAAGGGAGATGAACCGGAAACTGTTGCATCTTTTGCCAGTCGGTCTGCGATTTATTTTCTGTGTAAACCCTGGTATGTATCATGATATACCCTGGTATATATCATGATATGTATCATGTAAGTTCATAGATTTGAAGTTTGTATTTTTTGGTATGTTTCATGGTATGTATTTAGTTATTTATTTATTTAATTTACGATACAACAGTGTCTTAAGTGACAAAAATACATGACTTTGTATTAAACTTACATATAAAAAGCAGTATTAATAATAAAAAGAGTATTTACAAAGTCATTGTTTAAATTTATTCAATATTAATATGTATATTTAAATTCAATATATGTATGTGTATCACTAAATATCACCAAATTTTACCAAGTAGACTTACGTAATTGTGAAAGACTTATTTTATAGTGGTAAAGAACTTGATTTGTTTTGAGTGGAACAACGCTTACATAGAACAAGAAGAATTGGATTTTTCGGGAATTTTATGAATGTAGTAATTCTTGAGATATAGAAAACACACGGGCTCACTTGTAGTACGAGACGCAAGTTGCTTTGCGGAATCTAAACCTTCCACATGTTGATGCAGGGTTACTCAACTCCAGAGGCAAAGTATTGTCCTTAATGTTTTGTTTATACTAGGCTATTTATATTAATAAAGGAGAGCACAAAGTTAGTAGCTATTTCTAAATATTGTTGTGATATTCTGGCTTATAATACAAATACAGGGTGGCCACTGAAAGACTGAAGGGTTTAAAAAAGTCATCACTTGTTCATTTTTTAAATGTTTGTTTTCTTTTTTTACAAGTTATAGATCTTTACTATTCCAAGTTACTCAGTAGCACTTGCAGTACGCCATTTTATTTCAACACCTAGCCAGAGATAACAACCTTTTGAACAACTTGATAATGAGTGATGGGGGCCATTTTCATTTAAACGAGTACATCAACAAACAAAACTGCAGATTTTGGGATACTGATAATCCCAGGGAATTACATCAGTATCAATTGCATCCCTAAAAACGCACTGTTTGGTGCGGTGTTATGGCTGAAAGAACTATCGGCCCCTATTTCTTTGAAAATGAGGAAGGTCAGTCAGAAAGAATCAACGGGCCTCTGTATAGGACAATGGTTGAAATTTTTTTACGCCCAGCGGTCGAAAATAATCAGGAGGTTCCAACAGGATGGAGCTACTGCGCACACTGCCAGGGCAACGATGGCAGTGTGCGCAGTACAGCGATGTACATTCTTCAGCTTTTCATGGGCCACCCTATATTAAAAATATCTAAATTGTTGCAAAACTCATTTCTAAATATTTGCATACGAATTATAGAGGAATTAACTTTATAATTAGTGTAGCAATTTTCGGTATAAAAGGGTTTGATCTGTCTTGTGGATCTAGTGGGAATACGAAATGAAATGCTTGCGAGTAGGTGAGGCGCATCAATCACTGAGTGAATAATTTGAATGATATCATGTTATGTATCATGTAAGTTCATAAATCATGTAATTTCATAGATACCCTGGTATGTGTCATGTAAGTTCATAGATTGTATGTTTGTATTTTTTGGTATGTATCATTGTGTGTATTATGTTATGTAAGTTCATAAATCATGTATCATGTAAGTTCATAGATGCCCTGGTATGTATCATGTAAATTCATAGATTGTAAGTTTGTATTTTTTGTTATCATCATGTATCATGGTATGTATCGTGTTATGTATTATGTAAGTTCATAAATTATACATCATGTAAGTTCATAGATATCCTGGTATGTATCATGTAAATTCATAGATTGTAAGTTTGTATTTTTTGGTATGTATCGTGTTATGTAAGTTCATAAATCATGTATCATGTAAGTTCATAGATACCCCGATATGTATTATGTAAATTCATAGACTGTAAATTTGTATTTTTTGTTATGTATCATGGTATGTATCGTGTTATGTATTATGTAAGTTCATAAATCATGTATCATGTAAGTTCATAGATACCCTGATATGTATTATGTAAATTCATAGATTGTAAATTTGTATTTTTTGTTATGTATCATGTTATGTATTATGTAAGTTCATAAATCATGTATCATGTAAGTTCATAGATAGCCTGGTATGTATTATGTAAATTGATAGATTGTAAATTTGTATTTTTTGTTATGTATCATGTTATGTATTATGTAAGTTCATAAATCATGTATCATGTAAGTTCATAGATAGCCTGGTATGTATTATGTAAATTCATAGATTGTAAATTTGTATTTTTTGTTATGTATCATGTTATGTATTATGTAAGTTCATAAATCATGTATCATGTAAGTTCATAGATACCCTGATATGTATTATGTAAATTCATAGATTGTAAATTTGTATTTTTTGTTATGTATCATGTTATGTATTATGTAAGTTCATAAATCATGTATCATGTAAGTTCATAGATACCCCGATATGTATTATGTAAATTCATAGATTGTAAATTTGTATTTTTTGTTATGTATCATGGTATGTATCGTGTTATGTATTATGTAAGTTCATAAATCATGTATCATGTAAGTTCATAGATACCCCGATATGTATTATGTAAATTCATAGACTGTAAATTTGTATTTTTTGTTATGTATCATGGTATGTATCTTGTTATGTATTATGTAAGTTCATAAATCATGTATCATGTAAGTTCATAGATACCCTGATATGTATTATGTAAATTCATAGATTGTAAATTTGTATTTTTTGTTATGTATCATGTTATGTATTATGTAAGTTCATAAATCATGTATCATGTAAGTTCATAGATAGCCTGGTATGTATTATGTAAATTCATAGATTGTAAATTTGTATTTTTTGTTATGTATCATGTTATGTATTATGTAAGTTCATAAATCATGTATCATGTAAGTTCATAGATAGCCTGGTATGTATTATGTAAATTCATAGATTGTAAATTTGTATTTTTTGTTATGTATCATGTTATGTATTATGTAAGTTCATAAATCATGTATCATGTAAGTTCATAGATACCCTAGAATGTATCATGTAAGTTCATAGATTGTAAATTTGTATTTTTTGGTATGTATTATGTATCATGGTACTTATCGTGTTATGTATTACGTAAGTTCGTAAATTATGCATCATGTAAGTTCATAAATACCTTGGTATGTGTCACATAAGGTCATAGATTGTAAGTTTGTATTTCCTTTGAGCATATTGATGCGCTATCTTTTGATTTTTAAGTATTACTGCGTTATATAAAGAACACTCAAATGTCCTTTATTGTATAACGCATTCATCCTACAGTGGATGGACGATGGCTAAAGCTAAAGGTGATTATATTTAAATGTTCTTACTAGACAAGGAGTGGTTGATGTATCCGGCTAGAGGAGGCTTCCCAGGCTGCGAGTATCCCACCTTGTACACCATCCGAGGTATCCAGTCACTGGTGTACGCTATCACAAATGCCTGAAAACACATTTATCTTCAAATTCGGTTTTCAGGTACAGATAATCCACAAAGATACAAGTTTCAGTACAGATCTTGTGTCGTAACCAGCACAGACTTTTTACTCAATTCATGTACTGTACTTTATAATCTTCATGCTTTTTCTGGTTTACGCTATCACAAATGGCTGAAAACATATTTATCTTCAAATTTAGTTTTCAGATACAGATAATCCACAAAGATACAACAAGTTTCAGCACAGACTTTTTACTCAATTCATGTACTGTACTTCATCATCTTCATGCTTCTTCTGGTGTATGCTATCACAAATGCCTGAAAACATATTTATCTTTAAATTTGATTTTCATAAAGATTGTTCCGATGGCATGAAAATCAAAGTTTCAAGATAATCTGATGCAGCCATTGGTTGGCAAATTTTATGGTGATGTTTTTAGTTACTCAGTAACACCATAAGAATTTATAATAACAGCTTATGAACTACAGAAATCAAAATTTATGTTTAAAACTATTGGAATAAATTTAGGTTTTGAAGTTAAATACTGCTGGGTTGAAATATTTAGTTATACTTGAGAAAATGTAGGATGGTTCCTGTGACATTTGAAATGTCATGTCTCAAAGAGATGGGGTAAAATGTTTTTTTTTTACAAAACGAATAGTTTTTTTATAAATCGAAAAATTGTTTTTCTCTAAACTGACGTTTCAATTCCTAATTTTCATTACTCTGACTTTCTAATGTATTGTATGATTTTTATCTATCTTTAAATAGGCCAAGTTCCACTATGAATTAATACTAATTACGAACATTTAATTTTAGGTATAAAAAAATCGAAAATCCAATTATCGTATATCCCATCCCTAGCCAATGCAGACTAACGTAGTGACTTTTGGCAAACATCACCAAATATTATTTGATTTTAACAAACTGCCACATTTTTGCTAATTTGTAACAAGATGTATTAATTTGTCATTATTGTTAGTTTTATGTAATGTATTTACCTAAATAACTCGCTATTTATTAGAATCGAGGCTTACCATATATTAAAGTTGATAAAATAATTAAAATTACTAAACGTCGTTACAAGGTTGTATTCGGGCAAATATGTGAACTGTCACAGGGACCATGATACAATTTCCCTAGTATAGGAAAGAAAACTTACATTTGATACAACTGCTAAATACGTTATCCCTCGAAGTATTCCATACCTGGAAAAAAAATTAATATTAGGACTGGGTTCCCATAAGCATGCCTTAAAGATAGAAACACTTAAAAAATATATTTTATCGCCAATGTCAAAAGTCAAATTGTTTGCTATTACACAATGTCTACCTTAAAACTCCAAGATCATACATACTGTCCACCTTAAAACTCCAAGATCATACATACTGTCCACCTTAAAACTCCAAGATCATACATACTGTCCACCTTAAAACTCCAAGATCATACATACTGTCTACCTTGAAACTCCAATATCATACATACTGTCCACCTTGAAACTCCAATATCATACATACTGTCTATCTTGAAACTCCAATATCATAAATACTGTCTACCTTGAAACTCCAAAATCATACGTACTGTCCACCTTGAAACTCCAATATCATACATACTGTCTACCTTGAAACTCCAAGATTATACATACTGTTTACCTTGAAACTCCAAGATCATAAATACTGTCTACCTTGAAACTCCAAGATCATACATACTGTCTACCTTGAAACTCCAATATCATAAATACTGTCCACCTTGAAACTCCAAGATCATACATACTGTCCACCTTGAAACTCCAAGATCACACATACTGTCTACCTTGAAATTCCAAGATCATACATACTGTCCACCTTGAAACTCCAAGATCATATATACTGTCCACCTTGAAACTCCAAGATCATACATACTGTCCACCTTGAAACTCCAAGATCATACATACTGTACCCCTTGAAACTCCAAGATCATACATACTGTCTACCTTGAAACTCCAAGATCAAACTATACTTTCGTTTCGCAATAAACACATTTCGCTTCCTCTACTTTACATTTTCTTATTATAATTCACTTCCAAACATATTTTCCTTAGTCGTCATCTACAATAGAGTTTCTCAAACTTTTTAACTCACCGCCCCCTTTTCAAAGATTTTTTTTTCAGCGCCCCCCCTCTCGGAAAAAAATATTTATTTCTCAACGAATAATAAATTTGTAAGTGCCGCTGTGTCTGTTATTATTTTTATTTCACCAAAATATTTATGTAACTGTGCTAATTTTTTTATTTCAAAAAAATTCTTTGGAAGTAAAACAACTTGGAACACACTAAATTGCTCACTATTATTAGCGATTAATATCAAGCGAATCAGAAATATTCACTAAAGAGAAGGATCATCCTGGTGTTGTCCTACCAATTTGTATATATTAGACTCTACAATGTATTTGTCAGCAGAATCCTTAAATCTCTACTGTCTACAATTTGCAGTCCCTCTAATTGTAACTTACTCTTCAATGCCCCCTACTGCTACTGGGGTTAGCAACGTCCACCCAGATACCTCCAGAGCACACTTGAGAAACAATGAACTACAAAGTCTTCCACTCACAGTTGTGCTGTATATTAAATATATCAAATTTTGCTATATAAGTCTTTCTTCATTCATACATTATTCATGCTAAAACCATCTCAAAGTGACTTCAATAAATGCGCCAAACTTAAGTTCACAGTCAATTCTAATTACTTCATTCCGTTTTCATACATCATACGAGTATATTGTCACCCAATGTATTTTTTCTTAGTGTATGCGTTTTTATTGCATTCATTCAGCTCTTTTCAGTCGTTTTTTACAGCATTCATTCAGCTCTTTTCAGTCGTTTCTTACAGCATTCATTCAGCTTTTTTCAGTCGTTTTTTACAGCATTCATTCAGCTTTTTTCAGTCGTTTTTTACAGCATTCATTCAGCTTTTTTCAGTTGTTTTTTACAGCATTCATTCGACTCTTTTCAGTCGTTTTTTTACAGCATTCATACAGCTCTTTTCAGTCGTTTTTTACAGCATTCATTCAGCTCTTTTCAGTCGTTTTTACAGCATTCATTCAGCTTTTTTCAGTCGTTTTTTACAGCATTCATTCAGCTCTTTTCAGTCGTTTTTAAAGCATTTATTCAGCTCCTTTCAGTCGTTTCTAAATCAGTGAATAAAAAGAGTACAAAATTGGTATTTTATCTAAGAGTGAAATTCTATTTCTATGTCGATTAAAATATTGAATATTTGTCTCTCACCATGCTCCTATATCTTCGATTCTTTCAGCCAGCGGCCTCCTCGCCTGTGTGACCATCTTGTAAGCATCCAGTCGGATCTCAGCAATGTTATTAATGAGGGCAAAAAGTGGTGCAAGGGGGAAGGCGGCCACAAATAGAGTGACAAAACCATACTGGAGGACTGAAACAAAAACTTATTTTCATTATACACAGGAAATAATATTTACGCGTGACAAACATTGAAGTAGCGCAAAATGACTGCATAAGCGGTCCGCTCGAGGTGATTGCAATGTGCGATGGGCTAAAAATAAGAGACGCAAAATGGAGAAAATATTTTTTCTTGTCTGAAACTTCATAAGTTCTACCGGTTAACAAGGAATCTCTTCACCCAACTGTCTCACAGAGACTCATTGAAGTCACGTCGGAATCTACGAGGATTGAGCGACAACCATCCACCTCTTGTACATTCTTGTACGGGGAAGTGGTGGGCAAGCGAAGAGTTGGTGGGCAGAGGAAGCGCTATAAGGACAGTCTGCGAGAGTCGCTTACTTTGTGGGGGGCGCCTGAGGACTGGGAGTGGGTGGCTCGGGATCGTGAGGGGTGGAGAGCCGTATGTGCTTGGGCTGATGACGTCTCAGCGGCTAGACGTGTGAGAAACAGTCAGCGCGCTGTGAACATGCGTCAACATGGCCAGGCGGCTCAGCAGGGTCCATATGTCTGTGGCATTTGCGGGAGGGAGTGTGCATCTAGGATCGGACTGTTTTCTCAGAGAAGATCACACGATCGACGTGGAAGAACGGTGCAAGATTGACGTTGGAGTGGCGAGGGGATCCTCGACTACGAGGGCCGGCAACGACGACGCACAAATAGATTGTATAGATCATTCTTCAAATATATGTTATATAATCACTACACTACACCTAAAGCCGAATAGTTAATATCATATAACGGATGATCTACAAAGGTTCCTTTATATGTAGTTCATCTTCTTTTGGTAAGTTTTCTACTGTTTTCTTATCAATTATGTATTTATAAACATGATGTGGGGAAATACCTTATCTA
Source organism: Odontocerum albicorne (assembly GCA_949825065.1). Classification (NCBI taxonomy): domain Eukaryota; kingdom Metazoa; phylum Arthropoda; class Insecta; order Trichoptera; family Odontoceridae; genus Odontocerum; species Odontocerum albicorne. The sequence goes on along the minus strand of OX463866.1, from coordinate 19,152,757 downwards.
ATGGCCACAGCCACCACCTTCCTAACATTGTTTTATTATATTATAATGCAATAGTTTTGATATATCAATACTAGTGGATTCCAATCCCACCTAGGTGACTTCATGCCTGGCCACACCAAAGTGCTTCGCACAAATTCATTTGACATTTGGGAGCGGTTGAGTCAACAAACGATGCCACTCTCAAAACTAACCAATTTCATTACAACTTACCTTATCTTTATTTACTTCCTGTGCAACTTCATTCCAAAGTGATTTTATTACAGGTACATTTTTCTATAATTTGCTCGATGGGTTCCACAAAGGCTCCCTTTTATACACAGTTATTAAAACTTCCGCCATCTTGTAAAATCACTTGGTGACACAGTAAAATTAACCAACACGTCCGTTCGTTAGGAGACTCACTAGGTGACTAATCGTCACGGAGCGTGGCGCGAAGCGTGCAGTGTGGCCATTGCGATAGTATGCGGTGCGTTGGTTCGTTAGGATATATCACCTAGCTCGCAGTGTAGCTCTAAGCACCAAGCGAGGCTCCTACCTGTGTGGCCGAGGCCTAAATGAAGGCACTGCATTGAAAATAATGGGCACTTACTCATCTCGAGATACTCATCGAACAAGGCCAGCCTGCCAGGGTCTTGCAGATGGTAGTCCTGCTCCCAGGCCTGGTGCTCTCGCGCCAGGTCGCGGGTGACGGCGCGGTGGGTGCGCTTTCTCCACCAGTTCCACACCTTACTGGAAACAGGGAAACAATACAATAAATGACACTACAATACTGACTGAATGCCTCGGATGGTGTACAACATGGGATACATGCGCAACCTAGGAAGCCCGCTCTGCCTGGGTACATTTACTTACTCTACTCGTTGTTAACCTTTCCCTTCCTGTGCTAAAAAAATCCGCGCGTTCCGGTGCTGTGTATTCAATACACATCAATACACATGTAAAAATGAGCTATTTAAAATCGTAAAAATAAGAATATTCATAGCGAATCGCTTCAATTAATTAAATTTGAAGTCAAAAGTGATAATAATTGAAATTTAATTGCTGAAAACACGAAAAAAACATCGGACGACGTTCACAAAACGGGCGAAGAGACCACCTCAAATGGATGCCCGAGAGCTACTGAGATCTGAAACGGACTAACACTGTATATGTTATGTTATACATCGAAGGAAGAAACACAACTGCGAACTGAGATTCTATTTCTTGCTTTCCCATATACCGAAGTAGAGTGAGAGTGAGACATGAAAAGCGTCGCTTCCTAACCCATAGCGGTTTTTTTTTAATATTTAATAATAATAAATAATAATTTAATAATAATAATATAATACACCGTTTCACTTTTCGTGACGTTCAGGCCAATTTGCCCTACCGCGCAAATAGAATTTTCCCTTCGAATATAACTATTTTGATTAAAATAAAGATGGCGAATCATACTTACGGATAAAGTATCTCTAAGAGATTGTTGACAAACTGTTTCCCTATCATGATGATGGCCAGCTGGATGCACAGCTCGCTGAGGCAGCCGGCGGGGTCGCACACGTCGCTCTTCAGTCGGAAGAACTCGGAGCGGCGTGCCACAGCGTCTCCCGGGTGGTCGAAGAATCTGCCCTGGTTTATTAAAAGTCTCGTTACTTAACACTTTGTATCTCGATAATGTGTTTTAACCTTTCCCTTCCTGTGCTAAAAAAATCCGCGCGTTCCGGTGCTGTGTATTCAATACACATCAATACACAAGTAAAAATGAGCGATTTAAAATCGGAAAAATAATAATATTCATAGCCAATCGATTACATTAATGAAATTTGAAGTCAAAAGAGATAATAATTTAAATTTAATTTCTGAAAACATGAAAAATCGGCCGACGTTCACGAAACGGGTGAAGAGCGAATGCCCGCGAGCTACTGAAACGAGCGAACTGAGATTCTATTTCTTGCGTTTCCATATACCGAAGTAGAGTGAGAGTGAGACGTGAATAGCGTCGCTTCCTCACCCATAGCGGGTTTTTTTAGAATGAATATACATACGTGACACACTGGCACACGTTTGATTGTATTGATGATTTTCACAAAATATCAGTGTCTACGAGTGTCAGTGTCTACAGTCTTCGGTTCCAAATATTATATTATAATTATCTTCTTTTCCCTTACCTTATCCCATCCATTTAGGGTCAGCTGCTTGAACCTCTTTCCTCCATCTTTCTCGACCTCGTCAATCCCTTGAGATAGTCCGAGTCTCATCATGTCTTCCTCCACTTTCTTATATAGGCTCTTCTTGTATTCCCATATGCGTCTACTTGGGAGTTCCCAATTCGTGGCTATCTTAAGCGTAGACCCTTCATCCCGCCGTTGCACATGCCCATACCAGCGTACAGTACCCGACGGTAAGTAATACACATCGGGCTTAAGAAAGAGACTGTCGGCCATAATCGGCTTTGTAGAGCGTCGTCTCTGTCATTCATACACGTGTTCCGTCACGATTTGTCAGTCGTTGTCAAGTGTTCTAGGGTGTGGTCGCGTCTTCTTCAAAGTATGTGAATGACAGAGACGACACCCTACAAAGCCAAAGTTAGCCGATTATGGCCAACATTCTCTTTTTTAAGCCCGATGTGTACTACTTACCGCCGGGTACTATAGTCGTGCTTCCCGGGTTTTATATACTATTGGCACCACTTTAACTGTTCCACGAGTTATAAAATATGTTTAAAACTTAAAATAGGAAACCATTAAAAAAATACAAATAATTGTTGAATCTTCTTCTTGATGTGCCCTGTCAGGTCCCCCCGACGTTGGCAATCACTCTGGCGAAGGCTTCTCTGTCTTGCGCGACCCGGAACAGCTCCTCCACACGTCTCATTCCGGTCCAGTCTCTTATATTTCGCAGCCAAGACGTTTGCCTTCTACCTGGACCACGATGTCCCTCGATTTTCCCCATGAGTATTAATTGGAGTACACTATATTTATCTCCACGCAGAATGTGACCCAGATATGAGATCTTACATAATTGTTGAATAACTTACTTTAAAGAATGCTATGTAGATGAGGGAACTATAGAAGTTCATAAACTCAAACAGGAATATCTTGAAAGTGTAGGAATCTTCGTATTCGGTTTGAGTTCGAGGGTTTTCTAAGTTTGTCAAATATATTGCTAAAGTGGCATAAATCTGGAACAAACGAATTTATTGGTTAATTTTTAAAACATAGAGAATATAGAGAAAAGGAGAATATTAAAAAAATGTATCTATCTTCATTCCTTATTACAGTAAAAATTCTTTAACAGTTCAATGCTAACAACGCGCCTAGCGTGTTCTTCTTCGCAACCGTCAGGTGCTAACAACGCGCCTGACGCGTTTTCGTATGCAAAGTTCGTGTTCAATGTTTCGTTTCAAATAGAGGGGGTACTAGACAACACCAAATTAAATCGCACTTAATTTTACATCTTTTTTTTTTTTTTTTAATTTTCAGCCACACGTGAATTACCTTAATAATTTGATCGCATTGAATGTGTTAATTCAAAATTCAGGGGAACAAATGTATTCAAAATAAATCATATTACGAATTACAGGAGTAAAAATAATCACTTCCACGAATAGACCATTTAATCTCCACATAACATTAATCACTTCCACGAATAGACCATTTAATCTCCACATAACATTAATCACTTCCACAAATAGACCATTTAATCTCCACATAACATTAATCACTTCCACGAATAGACCATTTAATCTCCACATAAAATTAATCACTTCCACAAAAAGACCATTTAATCTCTACATAACATTAATCACTTCCACTAATAGATCATTTAATCTCCACATAACATTAATCACTTCCACGAATAGAACATTTAATCTCCACATAACATTAATCACTTCCACGAATATACCATTTAATCTCCACATAACATTAATCACTTCCACGAATAGACCATTTAATATCCACATAACATTAATCACTTCCACGAATAGACCATTTAATCTCCACATAACATTAATCACTTCCACGAATAGACCATTTAATCTCCACATAACATTAATCCCTTCCACAAATAGACCATTCAATCTCCAAATACTTTAACTCCATGTATATATTTATTTTATTTTAAAGTCCTTTCTACAATACGGGCTTCCCTGATTCTTACAATTAACAAATTTATCAACAAGTAAAAAAAAAACATCAATATATCTAAAACAATTCATAATTTTAAGGATTATATTAAATTTGACAGTTTTTCCTGAAGGAGTCGAGCGTCACAAGAAAAATGTCTATATAAGGACACACACGGTTAAAAAGTGTGATTGCTCTACCTACCAATATTTCCAAAAGCAGGTTGGTTCCACTTATAGGTTGATAGAACAATCTACGGGAGCGTTGTCTCATACAATTATCCGGAACATACAAACCAAGACTGTTCAGGACGGATGGATTAACTTGATTACCCCTGAGCAAACAAATAAAGTGGCCACCCAATCGGAGAGATCTTCCCCTCTCTAATGACCTGTAACTATGGTAAGGATCATTTTTGAATAGTCGACCTCAGTTATTGGGATCAAGATGTATAGTACCTTAGTAAGTATCATGATGGCGGTTAAATTGATGATGGCTGCAGTGATGGTAGTGAATATCTTGGCATGCTTCTGCAGGAAGGCCTCCCCCGAACTATCCACATCACTGATGCTGTAGATCACGGTCACCAGCGAGATGCGATAGATTATCGTGCCCAATACTGCGCCGAGCACCACTGTTATCTGAAAGAAAGCATTCCGTACCTTATAGTCTGTCCATCATTGAAGTATGGTCGTAAAAACGTATTCATTATTAAAGGTTTAGTCGTCACCTTTCTTTTAACCCACTTTACATGCATTTCTCATGTTATGCAAAGAGGATCTGCTTCTAATTAGCGTATTCATAAGAAAGGGCTCTTCTCATACTGCTAAGCGGTGCCGAGAATGTGACTGCCACTGCGTTCGTCATCCTCGACCGACTCACGACCACTTCTGAAGCGTTCGTGCCGCCGAAAAACACTTCTCCAACATTTCCAAGGTCTGCGGACCGTTAAATCCGTTTTTCACACAAAATTGAATACAAACTCGTTGATGCACAGTTGATGCCATTTTCAAACTTGTAAAAAATAAAAAACACGCACAAAGGTAGATGTACTCAGTACAGCGTAACTTTTACAAATGTCAAGCTATGACGCTGAAATTTGAAGGGAAGTGTCAATGATAGATGTGGTAACCTAACAAAAAAATTCCAATCAGATGACTGACAGCGCCACACGGTGGCCGGTCCTAAAACTTTTTGATCAAGGTAGTATATCCACAGTGTCACTCAGTTGGTTCAATATCTCTATACCACGCGTGACTGAGTGTTTAGCCATGATATTCGTCCTGTAAGTTGGTATGTAGAACAGAGGGTGATTCCTTGCACGACTATATTTATTGGGGACATATAAACTTAGTGCTTCTAGAATCGCGGGACAGTTAAAGCAACCTTAAGTAGGAATATCGCAATGGATTCTTGCCTTCTTGTTTCGAGGCTTCTATAGTTACACGCCGTGAGAAGTTCGACATGGTGACCATATTTTGGGTAATCGTCCTATGTTCTGTACCATAGATATCTGAGGATTTATTAAATATATTTATTTCACTTCATTGTTAATACCATACAATCTGATGGGTTTATTGTCAGGTGGCAATATTTTTCAACCAACTAGACAAAACTAAATAAAGCAAGTTACATGGTGGCAAAAGGTTTTCAAAGAATATTCATATTTATGAAATTTATGGACATAAACATATTAAAGTAAAAGTGAGATATCATTGATCAAAGGAAAAGGAAGAGATGGTGGAGAGGGAATAAAAATCAGGAATGAAACACATATGTTATTTTACTGACTAGAAATTAAGAGTTTTTTCAGTCGCTTCTTAAAGCATGCCAAGGACGGAGCGAGTCTTATATTGGTTTGTAACTGATTCCAGAGTATCACTGCATGGACAGTTAAGGACGACGTAAAGAAAGAATAGCGATGAACTGGGAAGGCCAATAAACAATCTCTGTCTGAGTGCAGGTCAAGTCCATGATCGGAAAGACACTGAAAATTTTCGGCGAGATAAGAGAGGGCGGCGGAACAGTTATGGATTTTATACAAATTATGTGAATTCTATATTATTCTTATATTTGAGCTGAAGAGCTCAAACTGCAGATGTATCTTCATATTATACCCTTCAACAGTGCCGTCATAAAGTAAGTCCACAGACTCAAGATGACCTAAAATGGAGTTAACAAAATAAAAGTCAAAGTTTGTACAGTCAAAGCATTATATTGTTTCGAGGCATGTGCAGGCTTTGCCATGGCTGCTGGGCTTCCACTTTATTCCCAAACGACACTTTGTGCAAGGGGGCGTTGATTTTATATCTTCTCCCTAGATGCAGAAGATTCTTGCTGAACTAACATAATGAAGGATGGATGTCATTAGTTTTATCAAAACTAATAAAAGGACAATTTATATAGCAGCATTTAGAGAGCAGACTCTTCTCAAGGGCACTCTAATGCGAGACTCGAATCAACTATACTTGAGAAAATGTAGCATGGTCCCTGTGACAGTTCACAAATTTGCCCCAATACAACCTTGTAACGACGTTCAGTAATTTTAATTATTTTATCAACTTTAATATAAGTCTCGATTCTAATAAATAGCAAGTTATTAAGGTAAATAACTTGCTATGAACAGTACTACTTTATCAAAATAACTTGACCAACATTGACAATGATCATACCATAAACAAGACAGCACTGCCCGTGACGAAGAAGCGCAGAGACTTGGACCACAGTGGCAGGTACGGCTCCTTCTCTTTGGTCACCGGGTTGATCCTAAACGTTTTCACTGAAGCCTCAAACTCTGAAATGAGTTTGCAAAAAAAAAAATGAGAAAAGAGTGACAGTTTTTGTGACGCCATATGTACAATATTATAAATAAATAAATACAGACTAATGTAAATAATGTTAAATATATATTATATGCATATTTCAAGGCAATGTAAAAGAAAATACGTTTAAGGGAGAAGCTATGAAAAGGTCTGCAGTCACAAATAGGGTATTTCAATAGGGACGCTCGAATTTTGTTAGGTTATAGTGGCCATGTTGTTAAAGCAATATCTGTCAAGTTTATTGTTAATTGTTCAACAGTGTATGGCAAATCACCATAAAAGGTTATAGCGTTGAACAACGTGTGTAAATTATCAAATTTTACTTTCAAAATCAGTGCTCCGTTCGAGAAACGTTCCGCGCATTAATTGATTTTTATCCTCGCCACAACCGTCCTGCCGAGTCGACTATTCGACGTTTGGTGGCCAAATTCGAGTCAACCGGTTTGATAAATAATCAGCCAACATCCGTACGTCACCGAAACGCAAGGTCTGCTGAAAACATTGCTGCTGTGCGTGAGAGTGTACGGGAAACCCCGAAGCAGTCAATTTCTCGTCATTCACAAGAACTTGGCCTTTCTGCGACTTCAACTTGGCGAATTTTGCGTCGGGGCTTGGGTCCAGTATAAAATCCAACTGACCCAGGAACTTAAGGTAAACGACCATAGACAACGCCGTGTGTTCGCTGATTGGTCTCTGGAGCAGTTGGAAGTTGACCCAAATTTCGCCAAAAAAATCGTCTTTAGCGACGATGCACATTTTTGGATGTGTGAACTAGCAAAATTGTCGGATTTGGGACGATACCAATCCACACGAGGTACACCGACTGGACGATATCAATCCACACGAGATACAGATAATAAATTATTATTAATTATTTTAATATTAATAAATATTTTTTTAATATTATTAAGTGTATTATATTATTATTAAAATTGTTATTTATTATTAAAATTATCATTATTTATTATTTAAATAATTTTTTTTTATTTAATTAACAGAGCTTTTCTTGAATTAAATTCCACATAACCATTTCCTTATCCTAAAAAAATAATAAAAATCATTAACAAATGGAAAAAAAGCAATGCATAAAATCAACTTTTCCTAGGAGCTAAGAAGTTTCACTTCTACCACGCGAGAGTCTAACGGATATGTTTTTTTAACCCTCGAATACTAGGCGGAAAAAATTCTTGTGTCATTCGAAGGGAGTAGTACAGCGCGGAACTCGAACTGGTTATCTTCTGCACGTAAGTCTAGTGCGTTACTGCGGAGCCATACATCCGAATGTGAATATAATGTGTGATGGTTGGGCGGGTGTACGTTACCTGGCCTCGGCTCCTCGTCTTGCTCCACACCATGGAGATCCCATTCCCAGACAACCACCGTCTGCTTCCTCTTCCACATTTCCAGAAAACTGGTTGCTGGAACAACAAACATCCCGCTATTGAGAGATATATTACGCAAGGGGAAGAATGAGTGGGAGCCAGGAAGAGGAAAATTGGACCGAGTGATTAAAGTTTACAAAGAAGAAAAGATAAGGATTAAGAGAAATAGAAGAAATCACATAAGAACTTTTTAATGAGAGATTTCGACTTTGACTTCGTAGATTTTTAAAATAATTTATTTTACACGTGACAAGAATGTGCATAATTTGCGAAAAAACAACAGGTAATTTAATTTGGACACACGATTTTAATGGATCTGGGTTTGTTGCCTTTCATTTGTCGTGTCCCCAGTAAACTAGGCTTTTGCCTGTATCTCACTGAGGACATATAGCATGAAAAATTAAATCGATACTTCTTTCTGATTTTTTTTATATAAAACCCCGTTGCACATTCTCATCAACCTGACAAACAGTGACACTCAATTACACATATATACATCAAGCGAATCAACCCCCTCACACCTCATCACTCTAGACAGACCAAAACGCAATATAAATTCATATTACAATATTTGATTGTAAAAAGTTTTCGAGGGATATTGATCGCCGTCTAGTGATAGGCAACAAAGTCAATGAAGCACTAAAATATATATACATACTCGAACGGAATAGTATCAAAATATGCTAAGATGATAGTCCACAACAGTATTCTAGTACCAACTTTGATGTATGCAAGGGAAAGGTGGACATAGAAAAATACTGAAAAGAGCTTAATAAATGGTGTAGAAATGCGTGCACTAAGAACAATACACATGGTTAAGGCTGTTTTATCAAACACTGTTTATTCCACTTTATGTAACGGTATAACCCTACCGGTTTCAAGACTTTCACCTCATCATCAGGGGAGCACAAACAAGACTGAATTATGTTCGAACTGGTACCGAGATACACACTTCTAACGGTAAACATCTTCTTCATCAGCAACTTCCAACCATCCTAATAACCATAAATTCGCCCCCTTTAACTGTATGCTTCATAGATTGCTCAGTGTTCCATTAACCTACGACAATTTTAAAAAAGAATTAATTACCATAAAAAAAGCTACAAATAATGGCTGTCCTGGAAACCTCATTGATTCACTTGTTAAAAAACAAAACAAAAAAGAAACTTATAAAAGATTATATATTTAACGCCACCTATAAGCATACCTATAAGTGGAGCAAAGTCCTATTTATAAAAAACATATCATACGAAATAACCAAAAATATTCCAAGTCACATAAAGCCAGCTTTTTACACTCATTTTAATCTCCAGAAACTCTTATTTAATGGGAAAGGCAAAAATGGAATACTTAGCAACAGTGGTGTGTATACACTTTTATGTGCTGACTGTGATCATTTCTATATAGGAAAGACAGGAAGATCTTTTGAAAAGAGATTTTTTGAACACAAATCCGCCTTAACAAATCCTCTAATTTATTCTGAAATGGCTAATCATTGTCACCGTGAAAATCATACATTCTCCATCGATGATGCCAAATTCTTACATATCAATAGTAACGGAAATAAAATGGACAGATTAGAGACCCTAGAAATTTCCAAATCAGTGTATCAAGGTGAACATCTGGCAAACACATATATACCACGAATTTCTCCGCTACTCGCCGAGGTTGTCCCATGCCTCCCTCAACTTCCAGTCCCCAACTCGAATGTTTACCGTTAGAAGCGTGTATCTCGGTACCAGTTCGAACATAATTCAGTCTTGTTTGTGCTCCCCTGAAGATGAGGTGAAAGCCTTGAAAACGGTAGGGTTATACCGTTACAAAAAGTAGAATAAACAGTGTTTGATAAAACAAATTACAATGTGATAATGTAAGTTAGAATACGGAATGAAGTGATTAGGAATGAATGTGAATTTAAGGCTGATGTGTTGAGTAAGATGAGGAAGAGTCTAGAAAAGACAAATGTAAGTAAGTAGAAGGCGTGGTGGAGAAAGACATCCAGTAAATAATATTTTGAAAGAAGGAAATGCAGAAAGTCAGAGTTGTATGAAAACATAGGAGTTGTATGAAAACGTCTTAGATATAAAAGAAGTGAAAAATGGGTGTCGTGATAGGAAAGTCTGTCGCTCTCTCCTCTCTGCCTACCCCAACAGGGAAACGACATGATATCAGTCCAAGGATGAGTTTTTCTTTCCACTCGAACGTATTCAGTTTCCGTTATTGCACTTACAAAGGTAAGAATAAAAAAATATTTACTTACCCCAAAAAGACATGAAGATGGCGAAGAAGACTGTGGCGGGGTTATCGAAGAGATATGTGAGCTGTGCAAACATGCACGAATCTGACAGCTTCTGGTACTTGCACGCCTTGTCGCACAGCGGACACAGGGTGGCCCCTCCTGTGCCGTTCTTGTCGCAGATTTCCCATCTGCGTACAGAACAGAAATCTTTCACATGACAGATAAACTAGATATAGATTCTATGACAGATAAACTAGATATAGATTTAACAGCATGAATGCTGTTAATATCTATATCTAGTTTATCTGTCATATGTTCATGGAGAGACAGCAAGGGGTAGTAAATTAAAGTACTGTCTTGAGTTTGTGTGTAGGAACTTGTCCAGACATCTCATACGCTGGTTCAGTGTCACAGCACTCACTACACTATTGGGCAGTATTATCATTATAGTATAGCCAGGCAGCATGGATGCTGTTAGTATCTATATCTAGTTTACCTGTCACATGTGCATGGAGAGACAGCAAGGGGTAGTAAATTAAAGTACTGTCTTGAGTTCGTATGTAGGAACTTGTCCAGACATCTCATACGCTGGTTCAGTGTCACAGCACTCACTACACTATTGGGCAGTATTATCATTTTAGCCAGGCAGCATGGATGCTGTTAATATCTATATCTAGTTTACCTGTCACATGTGCATGGAGAGACAGCAAGGGGTAGTAAATTAAAGTACTGTCTTGAGTTCGTATGTAGGAACTTGTCCAGACATCTCATACGCTGGTTCAGTGTCACAGCACTCACTACACTATTGGGCAGTATTATCATTTTAGCCAGGCAGCATGGATGCTGTTAATATCTATATCTAGTTTACCTGTCACATGTGCATGGAGAGACAGCAAGGGGTAGTAAATTAAAGTACTGTCTTGAGTTCGTATGTAGGAACTTGTCCAGACATCTCATACGCTGGTTCAGTGTCACAGCACTCACTACACTATTGGGCAGTATTATCATTTTAGCCAGGCAGCATGGATGCTGTTAGTATCTATATCTAGTTTATCTGTCATATGTTCATGGAGTGGCAGCAAGGGAATGCATGTATCTTTTGAGTTTAATTAATATTAATTATAATTAATTTATAATTAATATTAATTAATAATAATAATTATTATTATGTAATAATATTAATTATTATTAATAACATTAATATTATTTTAATTATTATAAATAATAATTAATTAATTAATATTAATAATTAATTAATTATTTGTAATATTAATTAATAATATAATATTTATCTTATAATTAATAATATATTATAATTATTATTAACATTTATAATTATTAATAATTATAATAATTAATTAATTACTAATTAATTGATTATTAATTAATAATGATGTTTATTTATTAAGTCCTATTAATTAATTAATTATTAATTATGTTTATTAATTAAGTCTTATTAATTAATTAATTAATAATTAATACATAATTAATTAATTATGAATTATTATAATAATTAATTAATAATACATAATTATTAATTATTTTTAATTAATTAATAATTAATTAAATTTATTAACATTAATTAATCAATTAATTATTAATTAAATTTATTTATATTAATTAATTAATACAACCATTTCCTAATCCCGAAAAAAAATCGTTAACAAATGGAAAAAAACTGCATAAAATCAACTTTTCCTGGGAGCTAAGAAGTTTCACTTCTACTGCGCGAGAGTCTCACGCATCTGTTTTTTTTTAATTTCATGATTATTTTGTAAATATTGTAAATAAATAACAAACTGAAGACAATCGGTAAGGTTTAAAAGGCTTAAAACTTAAGGACATGGATGTATGAATACAGCCTTCGGAGTGCCTGCTGATGGGACACCATCTACCATAGTCGGAATTATGAGAGTGTTTGATTTGTACTCACGTGGGAAGATTGTCATCGGAGTGCATGGAGAGCAGACCGTAGAGAAAGCACAGTGTCCCCACTATGGCCGGGGCATAGAGCATTCTCGTGTAGAAGCCCAACCAGCAGAAGTACATGCCTATCTTGTCCCCGAAGTACTTTCGTATCAACCATAATGGCTGCTTCTTGTACCACTTGCTTGGTCTCGCCCATTCTAAGTACAGCAACTGGAAAGCAATATTTTTATTTAAAATTCAAACACACCATGACTGAACTATGAATTAACATTTGTAACTAGTAAGTAATAATGCTGAAAATGAAAGCTTTTATGACTCATTCCTCTGTAAAATATCTCATCGTTAAAGATTGTACGAGTATGACCAGTAAGTAATAAAGGGTGAACACTGAAAATGAAAGATTTTGTCTCTCATTTTCCTGTTCAAAATGCTATAATTATAGATGGTATAACTATACTAAAGAAACTGTAGCATGGTCCCTGTGACGTTTCACAAATTTGTCCCAATACAACATTGTTACGACGTTCGGTAATTTTAATTATTTTATCAACTTTACTATAAGCCTCGATTCTAATAAATAGCAAGTTATTTAGGTAAATACATTACATAAAACTAACAATAATGACAAATTAATACATCTTGTTACAAATTAGCAAAAATGTGGCAGTTTGTTAAAATCAAATAATATTTGGTGACGTTCGTCAAAAGTTAATTAGTTTAGTCTGCATTAACTTTAGTCTGCATTGGCTAGGGATGGGGTATACGATAGTTGGATTTTCGATTTTTTCTATACGAGTATAACCAGTACGTAATAAAGATATATGAGTATAACCAGTACGTAATAAAGCTATACGAGTATAACCAGTACGTAACAAAGATATACGAGTATAACCAGTACGTAATAAAGCTATACGAGTATAACCAGTACGTAATAAAGCTGTAATTAAATACTAAAGATTAAAGCTTTGTCACTCATTTTTCAATCAAAGATATCATAGTTTAAGATTACGTAATCAGTAAGTAATAAACTGATAACTCAAATATGTATCACTCACTCTTCTATCAAAGATCTCTCCATTGGATGCTGCTTTCTCATACCTCCCTTCGTGCAGAGGGAAACAGGCTGTGTATGTGCCATCGTTGATCAGTCTGCGGACACCCACCTAAAAGAAAATGGAACAAAATTAATAAAAATATACCAAAGGACTCAATAAACAACCAAATTAATTTCAATAACAGCCCTCTTGCAGAATTGAATCATCTAGTGCAACTTTTAATAAAATGAGAAGCGTATTCTGCGATGATAATCTAAACTTGAAACTTCGACAACGGTTAGTCAAATGCTACGTTTGGTCAGTGTTATTGCATGGAGTGGAATCATAGACCCTCAAAGTAAGTAGTATGAACCGACTAGAAGCATTCGAAATGTGGATGCACCGGAGAATGCTACGGATACCCTGGACGGATATGAACAGCAGCACGAGGGTTCTTCAAAGAGCCAAAGTTGATAGAGATTGACTGACTCATATTAAAATCCACAGGGTGTCCTACTTAGGTCATGTACTTTGAGGAGCAAAGTACAAATTACTGCACCTGACCATCCAAAGCAAAATAGAAGGCCGAAGAGTTGTTGGCAGGAGGCAAATCTCCTGACTCCGCAATATACGTAATTGGACTGGCATAAGGGGCGTTGGAGATTTTTTACAGGCTGCCGGGGACAAAGATATCTACTCTCAAGTGATATTCAATGTTGGGGGGACCAGGCATGACACTGGGAAGAAGAATAGTCCTGTGCTAAATATGTTTCCCGTTCTAAAGCCATCCTTTTTGACACCTACCTACTCCCCTGTCTTTATTAGCCACTATTCCCTTCTTCTTGTACCTATTACAGTTAGAAAATATATATTTAAGACTTAATTTACCATTTCATCTTCCCCTTACGATGAAAACGGAGGTCTTTGAAACCGGCAGTGAACTCAAATAAAACAGTGGTAAATAAAAAAAATAAAAAAGTCTTTTTTAAGATTCAATAAAGAAAATTATGTTATATAAAGCACTTTGAGATCATTCAAAATGCTATGGGTTTCTTAAATGGTACTAAGTACAAGAAATAAATTTATTGTATACATATACCAAATTTATTATACGAGTATTTAAAATAAAATTTAAATATTAAGCAAAAAAAAAATTCTATGTAAGAAATGTTGCATATTTGGGCATACATATTCTTTGTACTCCGAATTATCTGGGGCTGCATTAACATTTTGAAATATTTAAAATGTAAAAATAACTTTTTATTCGACAACATAATATGTACCAGAAAATAAAACTGGCGGAATACCCTCAAAATGTAAGAATAACTTTTCATTCGACAACATAATATGTACCAGAAAATAAAACTGGCGGAATGCCCTCAAAAAAAAAGTGATATAAATATAGGAAGACATAAGGCTGAATTCTCCCCTGAAATGGCTAATTTATTTTAGAACTGTATAAGGGTCAACAACGAACTGACTAAATCATGCCCACGTGACAACAAGGTTTTGCATGCAATATTTTTCTAACCATGTGTCAAATAAGTTTGCATGACGTGACGTTAATTGGATGCACCTCGATTCCATATGGATGTATCCAAGATATTAGACTACACAATTTCTCTCTGGCCATAAGAGCTTTAAACTTTTATGCTTCAATATTGTCCCTTCAACTATTTTTATGGTCATCTGGATCAATGCGCAGATCACATTTTGTAGTATTGCGATGATAAATTATGATGGATGTTCCACTTGCATCAGTTCATCTCCGGACCGATTAGCTTCTCCAATCTAGTGGAGTCAAATGATAGTTTTGCTGCATTCAAGGTTTTCTGTGCAAGTACTAGTAACTTGCTAGATGTTTGAACTTTAGATTTTCAATCAATCAATCAATGGCACTACAGCCCATTGTGGGCCCCGGCCTCCTCCAGCAGTCGTCGCCATTCCCCCCTATCCTGGGGTGCATTCCTCCAGCCCCTGATGCCAATCACGCTTGTATCACTCTGCACCCCATCCATCCACCTGAGCTTTGGTCTACCCACGCTATGTCTTCCTTGGGGCTTGGGAAAGAGTACCTTGTTAGGCATTCTCTCTTCTCCAATTCTTGCTACATGCCCCGCCCAACGTAGCCTCCCCTCCTATCCTGGGATGCATTTCTCCAGCCCCTGATGCCAATCACACTTGTATCAATCTGCATCCCATCCATCCACCTGAGCTTTGGTCTACCCACGCTACGTCTTCCTTGGGGCTTGGGAAAGAGTACCTTGTTAGGCATTCTCTCTTCTCCAATTCTTGCTACATGCCCCGCCCAACGTAGCCTCCCCTCCTATCCTGGGATGCATTTCTCCAGCCCCTGATGCCAATCACGCTTGTATCAATCTGCATCCCATCCATCCACCTGAGCTTTGGTCTACCCACGCTACGTCTTCCTTGGGGCTTGGGAAAGAGTACCTTGTTAGGCATTCTCTCTTCTCCCATTCTTGCTACATGCCCCGCCCAACGTAGCCTCCCAATTTTGATGTATTTTATAATGTTGGTCTCTTTGTATATGCTGTATAACTCCTCATTATCCTCATAATCTCACTCTCCAAGATCCATTTTCCTGTATGGGTCTGAATATTTTTCTGAGTATTTTTCTTTCAAATATTAGAAGGGAAGATTCGTCCTTCTTACTCAATACCCAGCATTCAGACCCATATGTGAGGACAGGTCGTAGCAGTGTCTTGTAAATGGGAAGTTTTGTCCTTCTGGACAACAACCGAAATATAAGGTGTTTTCTCAGACCAAAGAAGCATCTATTTGCCATGAATATTCGACGTTTAATCTCGATAGATGCATCATTAACACTTGTCACTATGGATCCCAGCCCAGGTAGGTGAAGGTGTTTACACGTTCTATTGTATGAGAACTTATATTAATTGTGGTAGGTGTCTGGTTATTATGGGGTGCTTTAGTGGCTATCATATATTTGGTCTTATCGGAGTTGATGCGAAGTCTCATTCTGTTTGCAGCCCTCTCCAACTCAACAAATGTCTCCATCATCGCTTGTGGGGATCTACCAATAATGTCAATATCATCCTCGTAGCCCAGTATTTGGCTTGATTTGTAGAAAATTGACCCATTTGTCTGTACTCCGGATTCTCTTACACACTTCTCTAGAGCCATATTAAAAAGTAGACAAGCTAGTGTGTCTCCTTGACGCAATCCATTCATTGTGTAAAATGGTTCTGAGATATTTTAGATTTTAAGCTACTTTATAAGAATATTTACTGTTCTGCTAGTCATATTCCTTCTCCCTTTCCCCACTCAGGGTGTATCGCCACCAGATGATTCTCTTTGAGTAGTTCCTTCTTGGTCACTATGTGACGCCGTATTCATAAAAAATAAGGAAGGATTGGATTGTCTGCTGTAGATTGCGCTAGACGGAGACTAATTTTATGCCCCATAGCAGCGTGGGTGGTGGGGAGATCGAACTGAACTAAACTAATCGTGGATTGGTTGAACTGAAATTGTATGACTATAGTCAAATGGAAACTCAGTATAAAGGTGCAACAGTTACCTTCTCGGTGGAGTCATATTTAGCTCTCAGCAATATCTGCATGACCAGGTGAGATCTTTGTGCAGAAGTGTATGCAGTATCCCTGTCTTTCACTAAAAATCTGGAAATATTATTGCTCACATTATTTAAAAGCATTAAAAAAAATGTTTTTTCATTATTTTATGCTTTTGAAAACATTAATAATGATTATAAATATTTTAATTTGTTTATGATATATACGAGGCGTATCCAGAAAGTAAGTGTACTGAGGCTCTCACGACCAGATGGATTTTATTTTCGACATGTAAGCTACACTTTTGTGTAGCCTGACCCTTCCCCTCCGCAACGAGACAAGTTCGAGGTCAGTACGTTGAGAAGTGTCGACGCGACAACACGTTTCGTGAAAAATGTCAAACCAATCTCCCGCCAAGTGCGAAATTTTGTAAAAAGGCAAGAGTTTTTGAGGCGCTGCAAACTCCATGGAGATGAATTTCTCCGCTCCATCGTTACTGGAGATGAAACTTGGGTTGCACACTACACGCCTGAAACCAAAAAGCAGTCTCAACAGTGGCGTCACACCTCTTCACCCTCCGCCAAAAAAGTTCAAAACCAAAATTTCAACCAAGAAAATCATGGCATCCGTGTTTTGGGACTGTCAAGGCATAATTTTAATTGAATATATGCCTCAAGGGGAGACCATCAACTCTGCAATATACTGTGAGACCCTAAAAAAATTGCGGAGGGCGATTCAGAACAAGAGGAGAGGCATGCTGACAAAGGGAGTCTGCCTGCTGCATGACAATGCCAGACCACACACGGCCAACGCCACGAAGGAACTGCTCGCCTCGTTTAAATGGGATGTCCTGAACCATCCCGCGCATTCCCCTGACCTAGCACCTTCAGATTACTATCTCTTTACCTCCCTGAAGCTGTACATAGGTGGAAAAAGGTTTTCAACCGACGAGGAGGTAAAGGAGGCGGTGGAGAAGTGGACGGAGGGGTTGGCGGGAAACTACTTCGAGGAAGGCATCAAAAAGTTGATACCCCGCTTCACCACCTACATTGAGAGGAATGGCAACTATGTCGAAAAATAGCTTACATACTATATGTACTACGGTAACCACGTAATTCTTTTGTTTAAATAAAAAAAATTGTAGCCTACAAAAATTCAGTACACTTACTTTCTGGATATGCCTCGTATATATATAGTAAAACCTGGCAGACTTATTGGCATATGTCAATCTCTTGCCATACAACTAGCTAGAAAATATTGAAGATGTTTTAAATCAAGAGTTCCCAAAATGGACGATATCGACCCCTTGGGATTGATTTGATTTTTGTAGGGGTCGATAGTTTCAACATAAAAATTTGGGGGTCGACGACAGCAAAAATAGACCCCCTTACTACTGCTATTTGTTTGTTACTTCAAAATATCTATGATTCCAATAGGTACTTAATTAAGAATACAGGTAGTCGTCGACTTACGACTGTTCGACTTTACGGCCACAATCCGCGATCGGTATTATAAGCATTTTTTGAACCCTTCCGAGATGTCTACAACAAGGAAAATGTGAATTTCTCAACGTGCCAAGAAACAGTTTTTCCTTTTCAATGTTAATCGTTAAAAAGCTGACCAGTCGGTTAATCAAAACAACACTTTCTGAATTATTTATCAATGTTAAGTAAGATTAAATGGAAGACAAATGTTGTTGAAGGGAAAGAGAGATAGATTATTTTAAAATGGAGAGATATCAACAAGAATTCGAAATCTCTTAATAATAATATGTCTTTTTATCATATATAGCGCCATTTAGAGAGTAGACTCTCCTCAGGGGCGCTCTAACTCGGTATTGGAACACACTATTGAATAGTGAAACTTATATATCACTCAAGAGCCAAAAACTACGTAAAGAGATATAAGAAAAAAACTGTGCGGTATTTGAGTAAACTGCTTGTGAAGTGCCCAGTGACATCTTTGGTTGTAAAACAAAATCACTTTTAGTTTGAATTCACATATAGTTATGCCATTTATGGGTATATTGTCGCTTGTTGATAGACTGTTTTACCATAAAAAATCAAAATATGGTTGTTATGTGGTTCATGAGTTTTACTCTTCTATTATTGACAGATTAAAAATATTATTGAGAATTTACAATATATAAGTTGAGTGTAAGTATAGAAAGGAAATGGCTGCGGTCATTGAATTATGTACTTCCCCGCGTTCGCATATGTCTAAAAAAAAACAGTTTTTGGTCATAAAAAAGCAGAAAACTACAGGAAGACGAATTACATAGAAATCTTTGTAGATTTTCTGATATGTGATAGTGCCACATTCGGCTTTAGGTGGAGTAGATATGGCTAAAAATGGTTAATGGAAAGTTGGACTAACGTGTCTTCCCTGCCGTGCGTCGAGTCGTAGAAGGAAGGCTGAGGCGGGATGAGGGAGTGATCCCAGTCCATGATGGCGCCCAGCCGCTGCAGCCACTTGCTGAACCGGCCCAGCTTATCGTGGATCCCGTCTTTATCCTGCGTAGAAACAATCATTTATCTTTAAAACAGAATATATCTACAATGATATCTATAGACATTGACAAAATTAACAGATTTACGTAAATTAATAGAAGTTGTACGGCACCGGCACAAAGAACTGTATCATTGGTGGATGGCTGCTGCGCAATGCTCGGAGAATTCAGTTCACTTTCAGAGGCGTAGATCAGTGAAAAGGTAGCAATGGTGAAGAGATTCCTCATAGACAGGTAATAGTAGCTCTCAAGTAAAACACAGTATGTAGAGTGAACTGAGAATATAATTAATTTTTAAAAGGACCCTTCTTATGAACGGTCAATCGCTCATCGCAAGCGCCATTTTCCGCCACTGCACGCGCTCACACCTCGCTAAATACGAGGGCGGTCCGATAAGTACTTAGCCTCGCCGCCCGATGGCACCACTATCGCAAGAGCAATTTTTTATCGCGTAGTACATTTTTGTTGACAGCGGCTGTCAAAATTTCAGCCGAATCGGACGCGTAGTTTTGTTTTGACCGCATGGGGAAGCGAGCGTGTCCGCGGATTTGAGGAAGGATGGAAAAAGAGCAATATCGGTCGGTGATTCGATTCTTGTTTTTGAAAGGGAAATCGCGCAGCGAAATCAAAGAGCGCTTGGATGCTGTGTACGGTGACTCTTCTCCTTCGATGGCGACCGTCAAAAATTGGTTTAACGAGTTTCAACGTGGTCGCACGTTGGTTTTTGATGAACCACGCCCAGGTGCCCCGAAAATGGCTACCACGGAGGATAACGTGACAAAAATCCACGATCTCGTATTGGCAGACCGCCGATTGAACCACCATTTTCGAGAGTTTGCGCAATGCAGAGGCCGGCCGGCCAGCAATATAGTCTCGCGACGACCGTCCATAAGTCTCATTTCCGCTGAGGTCGCGATGCAGCGCGGACCCAAACAAACATATTTTTTTACATATAAACCAAACAAATATCAAATTATAAACAAGAATCTATACACATACAAATCAAACATATACCAGAATTTACATATCAAATTACTAATATTATGTTAACAAGAAAACAACTAAATAAGTGACGCATACGTCCGATACAGAAGTCTTGAACCTTTCCCTTCCTGTGCTAAAAAAATCCGCGCGTTCCGGTGCTGTGTATTCAATACACATGTAAAAATGAGCGATTTAAAATAAGAATATTCATAGCCAATCGCTTAAATTAATTAAATTTGAAGTCAAAAGTGATAATAATTGAAATTCAATTGCTGAAAATATGAAAAAAACATCGGCCGACGTTTACAAAACGGTCGAAGAGACGACCTCAAATGAATGCCCGAGAGCTACTGAAGCGAGAGAAGCGAGCGAAATGAGATTATATTTCTTGCGTTCCCGTATACCGAAGTAGAGTGAGAATGAGACGTGAATAGCGTCGCTTCCTCACCCATAGCGGTTTTTAGAATGAATATACCTACGTCACACACTAGCGCACGTTTGATTGTATTGGTGAATTTATTCCCGATTTTCATCAAATATATCTGATGGGGCCGATAAGTGCTAATTTTTATTAATATTATTTTTTTCATTCAATGCGTAAATGTATTACGGAGGAATACCTAAAATCTGAAGCCAGTATTTATTATATTTACAGAGATATTAAAGTGTTTAGAAGCAATGTGTACTAGTTACACATCACAGGGAAGGAAGGGTTAACTAAGTATAGAGATATTAAAGGTGTTTAGAAGCAATGTGTACTAGTTACACATCACAGGGAAGGAAGGGTTAACTAAGTATAGAGATATTAAAGGTGTTTAGAAGCAATGTGTACCAGTTACACATCACAGGGAAGGAAGGGTTAACTAAGTATAGAGATATTAAAGGTGTTTAGAAGCAATGTGTACTAGTTACACATCACAGGGAAGGAAGGGTTAACTAAGTATAGAGATATTAAAGGTGTTTAGAAGCAATGTGTACTAGTTACACATCACAGGGAAGGAAGGGTTAACTAAGTATAGAGATATTAAAGGTGTTTAGAAGCAATGTGTACTAGTTACACATCACAGGGAAGGAAGGGTTAACTAAGTATAGAGATATTAAAGGTGTTTAGAAGCAATGTGTACTAGTTACACATCACAGGGAAGGAAGGGTTAACTAAGTATAGAGATATTAAAGGTGTTTAGAAGCAATGTGTACTAGTTACACATCACAGGGAAGGAAGGGTTAAATCAGAAAATGGAAAATGTTTTACTAAAAATAGCTCTATTATAAAAATACGATTTTATTTACACTCGTAGGAAGTATCCATTTGTATTGTTTACCTCTTCGCCAGTCTAGCCTCCCCCTTCTGCCTTCTTGCCTTCCAGCGTCGCCATGAAGCTTATACCGCCCACAAGGGGATGATAGCATCCACTTTGGGAACCACTGGTCTAAAGGCTGATTCTGTAGAACGAATATGGTAAAAAAAATCTTACCCAAGCCTTGACGGAGATTGTGATGAATCTCTTGGTGGGCAATTTGAGTCCCATCACTTCAGCATAGCGCGCCTCCGTCCTCCAAGGAATGTGGATCTTCAGGAACCAAGTCTTCTCATCGAACGACAGGCACTTGTTCTCCAGCTCCAGCTCTAAACCTGGAAGAAGAAATAAAGCTGGATGATTTCCACTTATAAGTCTGAACTGGAAGCATACAGCAACAGATAGAGCCAAAAGGCATAGAACTGTTATTTATTTATTATTTTTAACGCTTTTATTGCAAATACAATCTGGCAGGATTATTGCCAAGCGGTAATCTCTTCTAAACCAACCAGACAAAAGTAAATGAACCAAGTTACGTGGTCGCATAAATCATTCAAATGACTATCCATCCCCACGAAATCCATAAACACATACGTGAGCATATGCCCACGAACCCCACAAAGACGGGCAATCACCCGAACATTCTTTTTCATATAAAGTGAGATATCATCAATCAAAAAGAAAGGAAGGGATGGTGGAGAGGAAAGGAAAAGATAAATCAGGAATGAAACAAGTTATTTTACTGACTAGAAATTAAGAGTTTTTTCAGTCGCTTCTTAAAGCATGTCAAGGAAGGAGCGAGTCTTATATTGGTTTGCAACTGATTCCAGAGTCTCACTGCATGGACAGTAAAGGACGACGTAAAAAAAGAGGAGTGAACTGGAAAAACTAATAGACAATCTCTGTTTGAGCGTAGCGCTAATCCATGATTGGAAAAAGACGCTGAAAATTTTCGGAGAGATGAGAGGGGGCAGCGGGACAGTTAAGGATATTATACAATAGATACATTATTAGAATTTGGCGTCAATTTATAACATTCAACCAATTCAATGCCTTCTGGTATGAAGTTATATGATCTTACTTTCGTAGATTGAAAATAAATCTTTGGCACACATTTTGAAGACGCTGTAATTAGTCCAGCTGTTCCTCTGTAACATCCAAGTAATAGACGTCCGCATAGTCCAGAATCGAAAAGACTAGAGAACTGTTACTAGTTGTCAGAGATCTAAGGGAGAAAGAACAGGCAGACAGTCTATTGTAAGTACTGAATCTCCTTGTTCTATATGAAACAGGATATGCCTATCACATATTGGCTTGCATAGTCATCTCTGGTGGCACCAACGTCAAGTACCCTGATCTTCACTTTCTATTCTTCCTTTTATTATACTCGTCATTTGATAGAGATTCATTAATTCATAAGTCCGAAGTCTACGGAAAATACAACTGTATTGATAACTCGATGGTTGTGCCAGTCCCACAATTTGTGGCGTTCTTCTGCGAAAATAATTACCAAACAAATGTTTATATCTACCATATGAGTAACATAATATGTTAAGTTGTGTCCGTTTTTTTCCAATTTAAAAATGAACACCAAAAGTAAAACAAAATGGTAAAGGTTGTACGTCATTCGAAAGAAAATTTTCTGTTCTACAAGATATTGTGTTTGCTTTTACGTTACATATATTATTTTATTTTATTACAAGCCTTCAAAATGGAATGTCAAGTAGACGAAAGTGAGCATTTTCGACACCTCCTTCTGTTCGCGTTCAATCGAGGGAATAAAGATGCCAAAGCTGCTCGCGATATTTGCGAATTGTAGATTTTTTTTTGTTTAAATGATACACTTTTTTAAGAAAAATTATTTTCCATTTGAATCGATAATAATTAAATAATTAAAGATTGCTCACTGACTGAAAGCACTCAAGTATGAGTGAAAAGTCATATAAAAGAATCTTTATGTCATGTCATCAGGTATTATTTATTCTTTAGAGATCATATTTTACCTTAACAATACTGGAGTCCTTAAAATCGACATCGACAAACCAGGCAATCTTTGTATCCGGATAATGTGCCTCTACAACGACTGAGTAGGCTTTAAAAATCGCTCTAGAGATCATTCCTAGCAAGGGATGAAGGCGGATGTCACCTATCCTAGGTGGTTAACCCTTACTGAGAAGGGTAATCGTGGTGCGACGCTAGACCTCCAGATCCAATTGAGCGAACTTCGTTTAGATCGAGATTGTTTCTTCCGGGCGTGTCCTATAAGCTTTGGCGATATCCAACAACACCCACCGTTGACGTTCAATCAGCATCCTTTTTGCGACTGCAAGTCAACTTCTGTGGGTCCAACAAATGGCTACATAGCACGCAATGCCCAAAAAATACTGCATTATAGTAGGCGCGTCTAGAAAGTAAAGAACGATTGCGCACTACGCCCTGCGCCGATCCCCCCCCACCGCGATCGTATGCGCGCCAGTTAGCTCCTTCCCCCGCTTCAGTGAGAGTTTTGTTGCTGAACGGTCGTGCGTCTTTGTTCTGTAACCTTTCAAAATGGCTGCGCCCATCGAAAATCCCGCCAAATGTGAAGTGCGTAGTGTCATAAAATGTTCGGCCTATCGAAATTTATAGGCAACGTACATGAATCTTTCCCACAAATTTGACGATCGCTCCTACATGAAATAGTGACAGTGCACCTTGGCTACAAAAAAAATGTGTGCTCGGAATAGAAAAATCGAATCTCAACACCAGAAAAGTGATGACAACAGTTTTTTGGGACCGAAAAGGTTTTGATCCACGTGGAGTTTATGCCAAGAGGACACACAATAAACTCAGAGGCTTATTGTGAAACTCTTCAACGACTTAGACGCGCCATCCAAAACAAGAGACGTGGAATGTTGTCGAGAAAGGTGGTTTTGATTCATGACAATGCGCGGCCTCATGCATCAGCACGAACACAGCGAGAACTTCAACGTCTTAAATGGGAAATTTTAGGACATCCTCCTTACAGCCCTGACTTGGCGCCAAGTGATTTTCACTTATTCCCGAAACTAAAGGAATTTTTGTGTGGAAAACAGTTGGCAAACGATGAAGAACTCAAACAAGAAGTGACATCCTGGCTCAAATCTTTGGTGGTAGAAGAGTATAACATCGGAATTGAAAAATTGATTCCACGTTACAATAAGTGCCTTGACAGCTATGCTATGGCGACTACATTGAAAAATAGAGTAAGGTACTGTGACTTTGTAAATAAAGTTTTGTGTTGATATCTTTCGTTTTTATTTAGTTATGCCAAAACGTTCTTTACTTTGCTGTTTATAGTTAAGGCATTAACGTTGTGGAGGTTTAAAGAAATTGTAATTTATTTTTATCAAATACTGTTTATTCCAATTTTTTGTGACGGTATAACCCTACCGGTTTCAAGGTTTTCACCTCACGCCAAATTCTTACATATCAGTAGTAACGGAAATAAATTGGACAGATTAGAGGCCCTAGAAATTTCTAAGTCAGTACACCGATCCGAACATCTGTTGAACAGTTATTTCCCAAAAATCTCTCCGCTCTTGGCCGAAATTGTCCCATGCCTCCTTCACCCCTCAGCCCCCCACCGTTGAAGCGTGTATATCGGTACCAGTTCGAACAACATTTAGTCTTGTTTGCGCTCCCCTGAAGATGAGGTGAAAGCCTTGAAACCGGTAGGGTTATACCGTCACAAAAAAGTGAAATAAACAGTGTTTGATAAAAATAAATTACAATGTTCTTTACTTTCTGGATGACCCACGTAGTAGTCTGCTCGTACGGAATGATGGGTCCTACATGGGCTTAGCCAAGAGCGCAACAGTCAAAAATGCCTTCCTCGCACTCAGCAGAGACGGTTTAATGTGAGAGATAAATCCTAGATCATGGGTCGATTGTTATTTCAAGATTAGTTGTTTCGCGTATCACACGAATATTTATAACTGAAAAAGTAAATTGTAGGAGTTCGTGCAAAAGACCCCTTCAATAATACCTTGCATGTTTTGTGCAGGGTGAAGTCAAGCTTGTTCTTCGATCCCCACTCATTCATTTGAGTCATACAGCCCGCTGAGAGGCTTTCGATCAAAGCCCTGGTATTGTGTCCAAAGGTCACATACCAAAACATTGAAACTGTTTACCCACAAATACTATTTACGATACATTCCACAGTAGAAAGAGAACGCATCACGCTGTCTCGCCGTTTTCGCCAACAAATTATCTACCCACAATATTATTTGCGATGTCTGCAATATTTCAATCGACCATCTCTGCACGCACAGAAGCGAGATAAAAATATATTGCGGGCGCACTCCCGCGCCCATTCTGAAATGTATAAATACCTACTTACCGATAAATAAAGCATCATTAATCATTAATTATTATTTATTATTCATCGATTCATTCACTCTCTCTTTCCGCATTGCTAATTGACGTATTTTATTTAAATACCAAACAATCAAAATCATCAACACGTCCTACTAGAACCATTCCGCTAAACCCTCTTACCTTCTTTGAGGAGGCTCTCCTGAAAAGCTCTCCGATGATCACTGCGGCGCGTCTCAGCTTCAGTCATGACCCCCAGTTCCTCGTGTTCATAGGCCAACACCATGTCTATTCTTCGTCTGCCGTCGCGGAACATCAACGTTTCTGGTTCTAGTCCCTGCAACACAAAGCGTGGCGATATTGATACCTCTGCTTGAAACGAATTAATCGAATCTTCCGATTAAGCTTTGAGTGTTGCTCGACCTACATGTTGGTTACTGGAAAAGTCATCGAAGCATATTTTGGTGAAGTCTGTACCACCATTTATATAGATCATGTGTGAAGGAAATACAGAGGACAATGGGTGGCATGCAAATGTAAAATGGGAATGTGTAAAGGCGCAATTCCATTGAGGCAACATTTAGGCAACATGTAGCATGCGGCATTGACGCATGCTACACACAGTCTTTCAATCTAAGGAACACGAAGCGACAAGAAGCAAGTATCTTTGTAGCATGCCACATGTTAATTGTTGTTGCCGGGACACATGCGTCACCTTCCGACATGTTTCAGCATGTCGAACAATGTCGCCGTTATCCGAAAGTCAGCGGATCGGTGCGGCTTGTAGCGTGCGACATGGAGTAGAATATAGATAAAACTACCTTGTTTATTGAAGATTATCATAATTCACCGGAGTTATGGAATAATAAAATGAGTGATTATAAAGACAACAGGATAGAAAATGATAAACTGAAGCAGTTAGCGAGTAAATACGATTACACTGTAATCGATTAGGAAAAAAATCAAGAATTAGCGTTCAGCTTTTCATCATTCTGAGCTTCTCGACTACCAACATATAATTCTCTTCTCCAGCACTGTGGCTTTCTTTTTCTTTTCTACGATTCAAAACTATTACCAAATATGCAGCCGCCTCGATTGTTTGTAAAAACATAATGTACCAAACTGACGTTGCCTCCATGTAATTGTTTAAGACGCATGCTACACGTATTGACGACAAATCTCATGCGACTCGGGGAGTCAAAATCCGCATGCGACATTGTTAAAATTTGTGGCACATAGTCGCACACCTAGGGACAGGCAACACTAGGAAACATGTCGCATGCCTCATGTCGTTCAGTGTTGCCTCAGTCGAATTGCGCCTTAAGGATTGCTGTATGCTGATGACATGGCACTGTTAGCGGATAATACGAACCTTCACTTCAATCTTCCTCAAAAACAAATCGGACACTGGGAAAGGTTGTCTTGACTTTTATCAATTTTGTGATTTATTTATTAAAAAACTGTTCATTCCATTTAATATAACGGTGTAACCCTACCGGTTTCAAGGTTTTCACTTCTTCATCAGGGGAGCACAAACTAGACTGAATTATGTACTGTTAGCGTAGAATAAGAATCTTCACTTCAATCTTCCCCAAAAACCAATTGGACACTGGGAAAGGTTGTCTTGACTTTTAGCAATTTTGTGATTTATTTAGTAAAAAAACTGTCCATTCCATTTAATATAACGGTATAACCTTACCGGTTTCAAGGTTTTCACTTCTTCATCAGGGGAGCACAAACTAGACTGAATTATGTACTGTTAGCGGAGAATAAGAATCTTCACTTCAATCTTCCCCAAAAACAAATTGGACACTGGGAAAGGTTGTCTTGACTTTTAGCAATTTTGTGATTTATTTAGTAAAAAAACTGTCCATTCCATTTAATATAACGGTATAACCCTACCGGTTTCAAGGTTTTCACTTCTTCATCAGGGGAGCACAAACTAGACTGAATTATGTACTGTTAGCGGAGAATAAGAATCTTCACTTTTCAATCTTCCCCAAAAACAAGTCGGGCACTGGGAAAGGTTGCCTTGACTTTTATCAATTTTGTGATTTATTTGGTAAAAAACTGTTCATTCCATTTAATATAACGGTATAACCCTACCAGTTTCAAGGTTTTCACTTCATCGTCAGGGGAGCACAAACTAGGCTGAATTATGTTTGAACTGACACCGTCTTACACACGCATCAAACGATGAAAATTCGGGCTGGGAATTGTGGGTGAGGGGAGGCAGGAGATAACTTCAGCAAACAGCGGCGAGATCTTGGGAATGTGTATATTTATCGTTCATCCCAATGTACTGACTTAGATATTTCCAGGGACTACAATCTGTCCAGTTAATTTCCGTCACTACTTTTTTTTTATATGCAAGAATTTGGCATCCATCCATGGCTCTACAACCCAGGTCGGGTCTTGGCCTCCCGCAAAGCTCGCCCCCATGACTGACGGTCCTGTGCACCGTTACGCCAGTTCCGGATACCGATGTTGTTTGCATCCCTCACCACTCCATCTAGCCATCGGAGTTTCGGCCTTCCCACTGCTCTCCGCCCCCCGGGCGCACCATCCATGATTCGCCTTGGGATCTCGCCCTCGCCCATCCTCTGAAGATGTCCGGCCCACCTCAGTCTTCCAACTCTAATCTCCCTCACAACAGTAGGATCCTTGTACAGATCATAGAGCTCGTGACTGTACCTAATACGCCACTCTCCGCTGTCACAGATTGGGCCATAGATTTTGCGCAACACCTTTCTTTAAAACGTTTCTAGAGCCTTTTCATCGACCTTACTGATTGTCCAACATTCCGAGCCATATGTGAGTACAGGTCGGATGAGGGTCTTATAAAGAAGGACTTTGGTTTTTCTTGTAAGGTGACGAGATTTCATGTGCTTCAGTAGGCCATAGTAGCACCGGTTTGCTGCCACTATTCTTCGTTTGATTTCGGTGGACATATTATTGTTGTTTGTTACCATAGTGCCAAGATATACAAACTCGCTGACAGTTTCAAAAGCACAATCATCAATCTGTATGTTGGGGGAGGGGAGCTCTGGCGTGAATGTATTGGCATATATTTTGTCTTTGTCTCGTTGACAATCAGTCCCATATTTTTAGCTGACGTGGCCAGGATTCTAAAGGCAGACTTCAGATCATTTACAGAGCGTGCGATGATATCAATATCATCAGCATAAGCGAGTAGCTGCACGGACCTGTTGAAAATATGGCCAGTAGTTTGAATACCTGCATCTCGGATAGCCTTTTCCAGCGCCAAATTAAATAATATGCAGGCGAGTGCGTCTCCCTGCCTTAGTCCATTAAAAGTTCTCATGGGTTCAGACAAATCCTGTTGTATTCTAGCTTGGCATTCAACGTTGGCCATTGTGAGCTTTATAAGGTTAAGTAGTTTCCTGGGAATTAAGTTCAAGAATTTGGCATCATCGATAGAAAATACATGTATGTGATTTTCTCAGTAACGATGATTAGCCACTTCAGAATAAATTAGAGGATTTAAGGCGGATTTGTGTTCACTAAGTCTCTTTACAAAAGATCTTCCTGTCTTTCCTGTATAGAAATTATCGCAGTCAGCACATAGAAATTTACACACACCACTCTAGTTAAGTACTATATTTTTGTCTTTTCCACTGTCGCTGGTCTTAAAGTATCAATAATTTCTGGTCCGGAAACGGAAATGAAATGAATGAATATGATAGACAACCTCACCTCCCTGCTCTTGTGTCCGTCTACCAGGTTAGCACCTTCCCCTTCCATGCTCTTATCTCTCTTGTTCTCTGCTTCCATATTAATCGGTTCCCTCTTTGCTAGTTCATCCTGAAACAAAATAAGTCCAGTGAAATAAAACTTTCCGTTCATAATATGAACGTTTCAATCTGATATTTTTCACATTATTCATCAACAAAACCTGCATTTACCGTTCATGATGTATCAAATAGTGACCAGAACAAGTTAAGGTGTGTATGGATGGACAACATGTTAGCCACACCAACGCATGATTAAGTGATGTTTCAGTAAAGATTCGTAGTTACTCGTGGTTACTATAAATATGAATTTACCTGCAAAGGGGGCAGAGGACTATGGGGCTCCGGAGAAGAGGCGAGGGGGGTTCCGAAGGGCTCAGCCACGGTAGAGGCGGGAGACAGGGAGGAGAGCCTGGCTCTTGCCCCACCCGATCCCGTTGCCATTCCTGATTGCTTCATCGCCATTGGCTGGAATTTAGATTTGGATATTAAGGGTAACAAAATATAACCTAACACAAGGAAGGGTTACGCAATGTAACACAACACAACGAAAGGTAACACAATACAACCTAACACAAGGAAGGGTAACACAATGTACGCCTAACGCAACGAAATGTAACGCAATATCACATAACACAATGAAGGATAACATAATACAATGAAGAGTAACTAAATACAACCTAATACAAGGAAAGATAACACAATGTAACTTAACACAACGAAATGTAACGGATTGTTACATAACAATACAACGAAAGGTAACACAATGTAACTAATACAACGAAAGGTTACACAATGTAACATCATATAATGAAGGGAAACACAATTTGACATAACACAACGAAGAGCAACACAATGTAACCTAAGACAACAAAGGTAACGCAATATAGCCTAACACAATGAAAGGTAATGCAACGTAAAGTATCACAACGAAGGGTGACACCACGTAACGTAACACAACGAAAAGTAAAGCTACGTAATATCACAAAACGAAGGGTAACACAATAAAATGTTAAACAATGTAATCTAACTCAACGACAGGTAACGCAATTTAATATTACACAATGAAGGGTAACACAGTGTAACAAAGCACAACGAAGGGTAACGCAATGTTATATTACGTTATGAAGGGAAATGGTTACTCAATTTAAAGTAATGTTATGAAGGTAATATAACGTCATATATCGTAAAGAAACTTTCTAAAAGTAAATATCATAAAACATCAAATCATGTAAAGTAACATTATGACTGTTAACGAAATGTCACTCAATGTAAAGTAACGTCATGAAGGTAAATGTAACGTCATATAACGTAAAGTAACATTATGAAGGTAAATGTAATGTCACGTAACTTAAAGTAACGTTACAATGATAAATGTAACATAAAACAATGTTGAGTAAGGTTACGAAGGTAAATCTAACGTAACACAAAATAAAGTAACATTATAAATGTAACGTTACACTACGTAATATAACGTCACGTATTGTTAATTACGTAACGTAGCCGCAGATAGCATAGCATAACGTAACATAACGTTCATTCATTCAAGACAAAAAGGAAACTGAATTTCAATATGACCGTAGTCAGTCCGCATACTTGACTGAGACCGTCCAAAGCATGACGTAAAGAAGGCAACACTCCATACATATTTGATTGACGATATATAAAGGTTAAATAGTCAAGTTGCCTGTTTGACCATTGGTTGATCCTCCTGTTGTTAATCCAGATAAATATTTGATAAACAGGCACCGGCAAGCTAAATGTCAGTTTACCGTGGCAATTTATCGTACAGATATTGATGAATTTATAGGACAAAGCAGATAGCGGGTGAAATATGATATATGAAAGGAATGCTGAACTGTATTCCCATCAAATATATGGTAAGTAATCAACAATCAGGCAGCCAAATGGGAATGTAGTCTTAAAGAACTAAAGTAATGTACCACATGGCAGTCTCTTTCTATCCCTCCCCCCTCTCTCTCACTCACCCTTTCTATCTCACAACCTCTGTCTCTGGACATCTCTCTCTCTCTCAATGTCTGTCATCATATATCTGTTCCTTATGTATATCGTTCTCTCTCTCTCTCTGTCACCCTATCCCTCTCTGTTCTCCTCCGTCCATCTCCACAACTATCTCGCTTCACCCCTCGCTCGCTCTCTCTCTGTGTCTCTCGTCATCCACTATATATCTGCCCCCTATCCCTATCGCTCTCTTTTTCCGTCACCTTATGGCAGCCAAATGGGAATGTAGCCTTAAAGAACTAAAGTAATGTTCCATATGACAGTCTCTTTCCATCCCTCCCCCCCCCCCTCTCTCTCACTCACCCTTTCTATCTCACAACCTCTATCTCTGGACATCTCTCTCAATGTCTGTCATCATATATATGTTCCTTATGTATATCGTTATCTCTCTCTGTCACCCTATCCCTCTCTGTTCTCCTCCATCCATCTCCACAACTATCTCGCTTCCCCCCCTCGCTCTCTTTCTGTGTCTCTCATCATCCACTATATATCTGCCCCCTATGCCTATCGCTCTCTTTTTCCGTCACCTTATCTCTCTCTCTCTGTTCTCCTCCCTCATCCTCACCACTATCTCGCTTTTCTCCTCTCACAGTCATTCTATCATATATCTGTTTTCTCTCTTCCCCCCCCCCCTGTGTTTCTGTTCCCTCTCTTTCTCTTTCTGCCTCCATTCCCCATCATAGACTCTTTCTCCCTCTCTCTCTCTATTGCCCTATTTCTGCTCCCTATTCCTCTCCCCTGTCTTTCTGTCTCCCCTTTCTCGCTCTTTGCCCTCTTTTCTCTTTTCCTCTCTCTGTTAACCTATCTATGTCCTCCGCTATATTTTTGTCCCCCTTTCTCATCCATTGCTCAGGGGTCAGCATATTAATTAAGATTGACTCTCCTAGATCTTATTGACCAGGTTATTATATTCTGAGCATCTGATTTGATAGTACCCCAATTAGTAGAATTCCAAGGTCTAAGGTAGTACACAGTACAGCTAGACTGTATGTGAAGTAACTATTTATACATACCGACTTGTTGGGGCTCTCGATGATGTCAGCCAGCGCCGTGTCACAGCTGCCGGGGACGCTGTGCCCTCCGCCCAGGCCAGACCATACCACGTGCTGCTGTGGGATGCAATACAATACAATACAATACAACAGGTCATTCATAATTTTACCATCAAACCTTACAGAACGGGCTCTAAGTCTTACAAAACGGAGTATCCTATGGACTACAAGGTGCACCAACGTCTCTATCATTCAAGAATTGGAGATTTTCAACAACATGTAGAACAAGGATCCTTGCATGATTTGGGCATGTTGTCAGAGTGAAGAATGAAAGTCTGAAGAATCTGGTAATCAAGGTGACTGTTGAGGGAAGTTGAGCGAGAGGAAGGTGTCCTTTTAGATGGATTGATCAAATAAAGGAATTAACAGGATCATCTTTAAGTGCTGCATCCAGCACGGCTCAAGACATAATACAGGAGCACTACACTCAGCATTGACCACGCAATGAAGAAGAATAATTAAAATATTGAGCTATCACTTACCCCAACATTGGGTGACATAACAGCACCCTGGCTGTGTCTCCTCCTAGCTGGGCTGGATCTGCTTCTCGTCCAGTCTCCTATAACAGACCGAAGCCGTCATAGTTATTTTGTCCCTCATATTCACTAGTTCAAACAACACTGTTCGTCTTACTGACTAGGTGCAATTTTATACATGACCGTATTCACTTCTGCAAACAACATTCCACATATCATTCCAAATTAATAAGAAAATACCATTTTCTTATTCGCTAGGTAAATATAATACTTCATTTCTTATTCGCTAGGTCAATCAATTATTTCGTTTTTATTGACTTTTTCAAACATTCTGAATTTGCATATTTATTTATATTTTTTATAAAATTACATTCCACAGTTAATATTGTCTCTTTTACCAGGTTAATCGATGAGATTTTTCTTAAATAATTATTTAAATAATGTTATATATCTGTATTTATAAATATAAACCGATTGCCATATAATTTCTTATTGATTTGTGGTTACATATTCATTCAGCTCGGCTGTATTTGATTCCTTAACTCGACTACAAGTGTCATCTTGTCCATACTCTATAACGAGAGACTATCTATGTGTATGCATATCGCACTGCTGAAGAATTGATATATCTGCTAGTGTATGTTTACTATAATGCTGTGCGTATGTACTTGTGGCGACCGTATGCGCGGTCACTGAACCCACGAGACGACCTTTGCCCACCTTAACAATGCGAGACAAACAATGCCAAAGTCCACGCGGTCGGTCATTCAACTCACTACCAGTGAAGACCGCATTCCATGAGGAAAGGAGAGGGCAACACATCTTTCGCGCTGTCTCTCAAAACAAAAGGATACCTACGCGCGACAATAAACATATTGTAAGCGCAAAGACGAGACAGCGATATATCTCGTGTGCGTTCCCGCACACGTTCAAAAACATTATAAATACCGACGTTTGTCAATAAAATTCCTCTTTGCATATTCCGATTTCGACAAGTTTTTATTTATCAACAATCATCCTCATCATCTCTCCTTTAAGGAACAGACGTTCCTTAATACTCAATAGAATAATACATGCACACACATCATCAACAAGACAATCCTACTCTATAAGAAGGGATTGGATGTATGTGTGTAACACTGCTCAGGTGTTGATCTGCCTGCTGGTGTATGTTTGCTGTAAAGCTGTGTACACGTACAAACTAGAGCAATACTCGCACAAGTTTCATACATCTACAAAATAGACTGACAATTTTGTTCTATAGTGAAGAAATGTACGTATGAATGGAGCGCTGCTCAGGCTTTGAATTATCTGTTAGAGAGTGCATGTACACAGTAGAACAATGTGCGCGCAAGCGTCATCCATCTACATGATGGACTGACAATCCTACTCTGTGAGTATAATGAGGGATTGCCTGTATGTGTGTAGCACTGCTCAGGTGTTGATCTACCTGCTGGTGTGTCCTTGCTGTAGTGATGTGTGCATGTACGCAATAGAGCAATACACACATAGGCGGCATCCATACACAGAATGGACTGATAATCTTACTCTATAGTGAGGGATTGCCTGTATATATGTAGCACTGCTCAGGTGTTGATCTGCCTGCTGGTGTGTGCTTGCTGTAGTGCTGTGTGCATGCACATAATAAAGCAATACACGCACAGGCGTCATCCATCCACAGATGGACTGGCAATTTTACTCTATAGCGAGGGATTGCCTGTATGTATTCGTATGTAGCACTGTTGCGGAGTAGATCCGCCTACTTGTGTGATCTTGCTGTAGTGCTGTGTGCATGCACACAGTAGAGCAGTGCACACACAGTGGGCATCCATCCACAGGATAGACTGACAATCTTACTCTATAGCGAGGGATTGCATGTATGTATGTAGCACTGCTCAGGTGTTGATCTGCCTGCTGGTGTGTGCTTGCTGTAGTGCTGTGTGCATGCACACCATAGAGCAGTGCATGCACAGTGGTCATCCATCCACATAATAAACTGATAATCTTACTCTACAGCGAGGGATTGCCTGTATGTATTGTATATAGCACTGCTCAAGTGTTGATCTGCCTGCTGGTGTGTGCTTGCTGTAGTACTGTATGCATGCTCACAATATAGCGATGCACGCACATGGGCCATCCATCCACAGGATGTATTGACAATCTTACTTTAAAGCGAGAGGTGTTTTAATGTGGTGATTTTTGGCATGAAACCCAAAATGAAACTTACCATTTATAAAGAACAACACAGAAACAGTCTGGAGATTGTTACAGCCTTGTGTTGTGTATATACAAACCATACGTTAGCAAGCATTCATTTTGAAAAAAAGACAATTTTAAAATTAATAATAAAACAAATTGATAATCGATGTGAAGATGCCAGTCAGTAGGCCATCTTGAAGTTTATGATTCATGCGAACAACTGCAAAAGGGCACAAACATGCATTCGGCACTTCTTAAATTTAAAAAAAAACAATGTTCTTTTCTATAGATGTGATGACGGAACCAAAATGTTTGTTAAAATATAAATTTAAATAATATTATTGTACTTCGAAATGTACCGAATATACGAGTAGTTCCGAAGCACGCAAGAAGCACCCACTTAGTCACTCACAACCACAACGTGAACACGCTCGCTGCGGCTAAATTAAAACCTAGCAAGCGCATCTTGCGTGCTTACTATTGTATTGTATATTCGGTAATTTTTTTATGACTTTGCCCTAAGTATGAAGGCTACAAAGCCTTCGAAAAATCAACTCCAACTTTTCGTCAACTCTTCGAACGTATCGTAAAATTTACTATTGTATATATCATATATACGCCTTATTTTCAATATGGTAAGCGACACAGCACTCATATTTGTACTTAACCATTCACCATTATCATCACCAGTCTACCCTTTCCATAAGGAATACGAAGACGCCATTAAACGCCTTCATCCAGGTCGGTCCACAGCCTTGCACACCACGTCTTCGAATATCAGAATGAGACTCTTAATCTTCATATCGTAACACCAGCGTATGGGGAAGGACAGCTGGCGATAAAACAGCGCAGTTTTTGATCAGTTAGAAGCCAGCATCTTCAATGCGTGAACCAACCACTTTCAGTGCCTCAGCATCATTGTGGTGGTTCATGAATCATGAATTGTTTGACCTTACCATAACCCACGCTTTTATGGGGGAAAAATTAGTCCCCATCTAAGCCATACTAGAAAAAGAAATCTAACGTACTTTGGACATGTCTGGAGAAGTTGACGATCACGAGGACAGTTGAGGGAAGGTTTCCTACGAGATGGGCGAATCAAACAAAGGATTTAACAGGATCATTTTTAAGGGTTGTATTCAGCATGGGCCAGTGTATCAGCCTAGGTAGGGATGGACACAGCTGGTGCGCCGAGTTTGAGGTCCACAGCACTCAGCATTTAGCACACGATGAAGAAAAAGATCCACATCTTGTGAATTTATTATGAGAGCGACGTCACTTAGTGACGAAGAAGGAATTGTCTAAATGGATTCCTTCCCCGACAGCAACGCACCAGAGTGTGCAAATAAAAGGAACGATGACAGACCAGACAGGTCTGACGTCGCGGTAGAAAAAAAATGGCTCGCAGTGCAGTAAATATTGTTTTATTAATAAAGTGGCTTAATGCATGGAGTTCAAACAGTCCAGCAAGTTGAAAGTACTTGGAAAGAAAACTTCGAATAGTTTGGGAAAACGAACAAGGTTGGATGGAACTCAAGGAAAATATACCGCCTGGAGACCAACTGCCTTGGTCTACTTGGAGAGCACTGAAAATATTCCGAGTGGAGAGGCTTGATGCAAGGTGAACATGGAAAGGTGGAGTTTCTTGAGCGAAGGTAGCGCTGAATGTAATTGTGAGCAGCGGTGGCCGGTCCCGAGGTGCGCTGGCCTACCAAACCGGAAAAACAATTCGCAATATAGAGAAATAGTCTCACGGTTTACTGTATGTCTCTGTCTGCCCTATATGTATGTATCTGTCTTTCCTTTCCTTCTCCCTGGCTCCATCCCAACTCATTGTCTGCGAAGACTGTTGGGGTCAGCTCTCCTCGTCCTCAGGTTGTATGCTCTTCTGTCCCGAGCTTCTTATTTTGTCTCTTAGGGACACACCAGCTGACCATCTTAGCATGCGCATTTCAGCAGTTTCTAGTTGCCTAGAGTGTATGTTTGTCTCTGTCTGTCCGGTGCATATTCGAGATCGCTCCAGTTTGAATTGGCAAACTTGGCCGGTCAATTTGAAAGGAATGCTTTTTTTTTAAATTTCACTTTAATTTTTTTTTAATTTTCACTTAAATAAAAACACTCGTATTATTTGTCAATATTCTTATATAAATATTCAACGTTTTTGCAAGTCATATTTGCGAATATATAATTTAATTATTGTGAATTATTTCTCCGGCTCAGCGCACCAACGCAACCCGAGACCAGCCGCCGCTGATTGTGGGGATATACATAATTCACAACATAAACTAGTTTGTCTGAACATCGGGACTATATGCTTTGGATAGGACCTGATTGATGCGAATAACACGACAATTTCGGTTGCCTGCTACTGGAAACACGTGGCATACTATAGTTGATCTGGACACGGCAATTAATAACACGAACAACAAAGAAATTTTTTGTAGACTGTCAAAACTATGCACGATCCATATTTCTTGATTTTTGGTGCAAGATCATCTTATAAAAATTACCCAAATACAGAGAATTAAAACAAACATTTTACACCACTCTTCAATTATCTTATATTAGATACCCTTTGTAACCAACTCACCTGCATTATCATCGACAGAAGTAACAACAGTTGGTTGTACAGTTCCCTCATGACTCGCTCTTCTTTTCCCACTTCCTGGTGAAGATCCCACTCTTACAACCTTTAATCTTCCCTCTTCCAACTCTCTCTCGTTAACACCTCTCAGAAGTCCATCAAGTCCGACACTTCTAACTCTTGCATTGAAACTATGCGTCGCTTCTTTCTTTATCACTATCTCTTCTTCGACTTCTGATTCTGTTGATTCCACAACGTCTTGTCGTTCTGTGTCCTCATTGTTTGTGTCTCTTAGAATGTCTATTGTGTTGTTATTCAAAGTAAATCTTAATTTTTCTAGTTTAGAACTCTTAACTTTGTTGTTGTCGTTCTTCAGAGCATCTTGATGGTTCGTGTCTGGCTCCCAAACGAGTCTGTGCACTTCTGCGTGTTTTCTCTTGAATTCGTCCCAATCTCCCATTATTTAGTCATAAAATACTTCAAATTAATTATCAATTTTTTTAATCTATTGTATATAAAGTTTATTCAACAGTTTTCATTTTGCTTTTTAGACTTTTAAAACGAAAATACGATCAATTATAAACCTGTTGATTTTCCTGTTTTTCAACACTATTATAGCACTAAATTTTCATGTCTTTAAATATGAACAACACTTAAATCATAGTATAAATAGGCCAAAGCCCGTAAGACGGTTGTCGCCAAAGGAAGAATATGAGAATTGAATTTTAAATACGAGAGAGCGATAGAGGAATACTTGGATTCTCTCCGAAAGTAATTCGAAATTTGAATCTCGGTGGGTCCGTGATACTGAACGAATTTTAAATACCTAGCTAACAATTTTTGAACCGGTGTAAAAGGGGACGATGTATAAATGATAAATATAAACAAATTCTATATTTATGAATGTATATTTTCATAAATGTAGAATTTGTTTTACTTCCGTGAATATTTCACGGGTTGCAACTAGTTTTTGTTATTCCTGTTACATTAATTATAGCAACGCGTGTTTCCACAGGGTGGCGCAGCAAGAACTGCAATTTTAAATTTGCCGCCATTTTTCATCTGTCAAACGTATAATATTTACAGGCGGCCCTCTACTTTTGCACATTTTTATAAATTCTATTTTTTAAAGATTTTTTTCGATAATGCAAAAAATCGTTCGCTTCCATGCAGTCACTCCCACGATTTTGGAAGAACTATAATATATGGAACGTAATAAACAACATTGGAGACTCGTGGGCTGAAATAAAAGAGTCAACAATGAAAGGTTCCTGGAAACAATTATGCCCACAAATGACGAGTGATTTTATAAATTCTGAAGAAACTCCGGAAACTATCACAGATGAAATAGTTAGCCTAATGAATGAACTAAACTTGGACGTCAACAACGAAGATGTTAATGAGTTGATTGAATCTCACTCAGTACCTCTGTCAAGTGAATACTTAATTGAGCAACAAGAGTTAAATGAAATACACAATGAGAGGGAGGAAGATGAAGCTGATAAAATCGTCAAGACTTTGACAATCAAAAATATGAATGAAGCCTTCATGCATCTTGACAAATTTGTGACTATCATGGAAGAATGTGATGGAAGACCAATGGAGAACGTATATCTCGAGTACGTAGGGCGATTGAGAAAGACACAGCATGTTATAGAACTCTTTATCAAGAAAAGAAAAAAAAGGTGGTATTCAACTAACTCTTGACAAGTTTATAAAGAAAACATCTGAAAGCACTTAAACACGTCTCGTTAACTTAATTATGTATATTGATAAATAAATATTTTTAATATCTTATTGATAAATAAATATTTTAAAATACAATTTTTGACGTTTTTTTTTTACATCCCTCTACTTTCGAACATTCAACATTCGCACACATTTTCAGAAACCAATTATGTGCGAAAGTCGATATGTCATCTATTGTACATAACCTATAAATGAATCATGCAGCTATACACGGTTGCAAAACGCTTAGAAATTATTAAAAATTATTATAAAAATGGTGAAAACATCATGTAGATGGCGTACATCCATCATAAATATCATACGTTTGACAGCTGAAAATGGCGGCAAATTTAAAATTGCAGTTCTTTTTGCGCCACCTTTATAATAATTAAATTAAAATGACATTTTATATTAAACAGTGCCATTAAAACAGCAAACTCTCCCCAAAGGCGTTCTAGCTCCGGACTCGAACCATTATTATTGACGTATTTAGAACAGTACCTACAAAATAAATATATTTAAGTTGAGTGTAATGATATGAAGGTAGTGGCTGCGGCCATTGGATAAGGTACTTCCACACATTCCTGATTTTTCTTTTCTTTTCCTTTCTTCTCCACCATCCCTTCCTTTCCTTTTGATTGATGATATCTCACTTCATATGAAAAAAGAATGTTCGGGTGATTGTCCGTCTTTGTGGGGTTCGTGGGTATATGCTCACGTATGTGTTTATGGATTTCGTGGGGATGGATACTCATTTGAATGATTTATGCGACCACGTAACTTGCTTCATTTACTTTTGTCTGGTTGGTTGGAAGAGATTGCCACCTGGCAATAAACCCACCAGATTGTATTTGCTATAAAAGTGTTAAATAAATAAATAGATCTTCTGATCTGTGATTGTAACACATTTGAAGTTAGGTGTAGTATACTGCATGTGTGTAGTGTTCATATATTGTACAATCATTATTCTTGAAAAGTCCGCCCAAAAGTTGTATTCAAGTGCTTCCCAAAGCTTCCAAACTTCAAACTTTTAAACTTCCCAAAGACGACGATCCGGAGGTTGCGGGTTCGATCCCCGCTGGAACCCAGATATTTTTAAAAAGGATTCCAGTATGGTTAACATTTAGGACCTATAAAAACATATTTCTGGTTGGCTGGAAGAGATTGCCACATGGCAATAAACTCGCCAGGTTAAAAAAGAAAAAAAAATGTATTGAGTTCAGTTTGATGATGCTTTTGTAAAGCGAAACAGGCCTGTCCCTTCAATTTAAGTTTAGTGTGTACATTTTTTTCATATTTAAGTGTTTTTGTCATTCTGTACAAAGTAATTGTTTGAATTAATATTATTTTTATGAATTATATATCTATATTTAAGTATGATGTATGGTATGGTATGCCACATGGCAATAAACTCGCCATTCACGTTACAGAATCAGAAACGTAACAGAATCACGTTACAGAATCTCGTAACACACGTTAATCACGTTACAGAATCTCGTAACACTCCGTACTATTGAATCGATTTTAGAACCTCAAGACAGGAGAAAGAAACTCGTATCGCGTGGAATTTATTATTTAACTCCATTTTAGTTTTTTGTGAGTTTGAAAAATGTTTGATATTAAAACAGTAGAAAACATGTCAACGTCCTTCAAACACCATTAACGACATGAAAATTAGAACTGTCAACTAAAGTAAACACCTGTACAAAATGTTATTTAAGAACTTAAACTTTTGATTTACATGTTTTATCAAATGGATAATACCATAAAGATCTTAACTCTTCCTGTCCCTGTGATGTGTAACTAGTACACATTGCTTCTAAACACTTTAATATCTCTATAAATATAATAAATACTAGGTTCAGATTTTAGGTATTCCTCCGTAATAAACTTACGCATTGAATGAAAAAATAATATTAATAATAATTAGCACTTATCGGCCACATCAGAGATATTTTGTGAAAATCGGGAATAAATTCACCAATACAATCAAACGTGTGCCAGTGTGTGACGTAGGTATATTCATTCTAAAAAACCGCTATGAGTGAGGAAGCGACGCTATTCACGTCTCACTCTACTTCGGTATATGGGAACGCAAGAAATAGAATCTCAGTTCACTCGCTTCAGTAGCTCGTGGGCATCCATTTGAGGTGGTCTCTTCGCCCATTTTGTGAACGTCATCCGATGTTTTTTTCATGTTTTCAGCAATTAAATTTCAATTTTTATCACTTTTGACTTCAAATTTTATTAATTTAAGCGATTGGCTATGAATATTCTTATTTTTCCGATTTTAAATCAATAATTTTTATTCGTACATGTGTATTGAATACACAGCACCGACATTTTTTTAGCACAGGAAGGGAAAGGTGAATGTAATGTTCCTTAATCTAATTAAATTTTATTTTTTTTTGTATTTGTCCATGTATTATATATAGATTAGGGATAAACAACCCGAGATCTTCAAAAAGCCTTCTGCACGGTCCGCGAACTATTTTTGTGTGAAAATAATGTGTCTATTGAAGAGATTTATAATTATATCATCCTCAGCAAAATAAGTTGTATACACTGTATTGCCAGTAAGAAATAACACTAAAGTAGCGTTTCTCTCATCTAGTTAAGTATCTCGTCTTCGCAATATTTATGTACGGCGCGAAGACTTGGACTTAGAATCAAGAGAGAGATGTAGAAGAGATGCATTTGAAATGTGGTGCTGATGAAAGATGTTACGACTTCCATGAACAGTAAGGAGAACTTACACCCCAGTTCTCGAACAACTGAGAATGACCGACAGATAGTCAACAAAATGCATCCGAAGAGGCCTCAGATTTCTTGGGCACATCACTCCTGGTCAATGAGACAGTTTGGAGAGGTTTGTAGTTATTGGAAATGTGAAAAGACGACGCACAAGAGGAATAATACCAATACGTTGGACTGTCCAAGAGAACTACTCTCCCTTCTCTGCAAACCTTTTACGTTTTCTGAAATGTTGAATATGGCAATATCCGATGTCCTATTCAGAAGGTTATGTAAAAAACAGTATCCTGCACTTCATTTGTTATAATTGGGAACAGAAATATACCACAAAATTGTTTATAAAGTGCATATGACCTCTGTGTCCATTACAGTGGAACCTCTCATAACGAGCACCTCTCATAACGAGTAATTCGCATAACGAGCTAAACAGATTGTGAAAAAAATGCTCCCTTAACGAGCGACATTTCGCATAACGAGTGACGCAGAAAGGGGAAGTCCCATCTTCACGTCACTCACTTGTGAGCCGGGACTCCCGCGCCAGTCTCTGATTAGAACTCGTTGCGCTAGCACGTTAGTGTCACATGTGATCACACATTTTTCCAAACTTGTGTTAAGACATTATTTGGAATTTTTTTGTGCAAAGTTTAATAACCCTTGTAAAAATGTCCCTGAAGAAAAAGCCACAAGAAGACAGCCATAAGAGAATAAAAGCAACTGTAGAAATGAAACGTGAAATCATTGAAAAGCGAGAACGAGGTGTGAGCGTGGCTGATCTAGCGCGCACATACAATCGGTCTACATCAACGATTTGCTCTATCCTCAAGAACAAGGACAAAATTAAGAAGATAGATGCTTCAAAGGGAGTGTCAAGAATGTCTACGAAACGGTTACCTATTCTTGATGATGTTGAAAGGTTGCTTCTCATATGGATAAACGAAAAGTAATTGCAAGGCGATACTATTAACGAAAACATCATTTGTGAGAAGTCGAAAGTTATTTTCGCCGACCTCGTTAAGAAGACGCCAGGATCATCAACTGCCAAAAAAGAAGTACAATTTAAGGGAAGTCATGGATGGTTCTAAGGGTTACCGGATTTTACTTCTAGTTTTTACTAGAATTAATTATTTGTCATAAAT
The DNA here is from genome assembly GCA_949825065.1 of Odontocerum albicorne. Taxonomy (NCBI): domain Eukaryota; kingdom Metazoa; phylum Arthropoda; class Insecta; order Trichoptera; family Odontoceridae; genus Odontocerum; species Odontocerum albicorne. The sequence goes on along the minus strand of OX463866.1, from coordinate 19,108,865 downwards.
TCATAAATAAAAAACTAGTTATTTCGATTTTTTTATTGTTTTTTGCAAATCGAAATCGCATTCCGGGTTGTTACGCTCCTTAACAATTTATAAGTATGTAATTTTATTTGATTAACGTTAAAAATTAAAAAAATTGAGTATTTTTTTCGGCATGGAACGCATTATCGTATTTTACATAGATTTATATGGGGAAATTTGTTTCGCTTAACGAGTGTTTCACATAACGAGTAAGATTCTGGAACGAATTATTCTCGTTATGAGAGGTTCCACTGTATAATGGATGTCAGGTCTGGAGTGATTAAATTATCTATAAATGTCGTTATTTTTTTTTTAACTGTTGTAGTATATTGACTCATATAATTCCATAGTGACTTTAATTTGGTGGCATAATTATTGCAGTTTGAGGACAATTTGTATAGCGTCGATTAGAAAGCAGACTCTCCTCAAGGGCGCTCAATATTAAAAATATCTTCCAAGATAAACAATTTATACATAATTTTTTTTAGATGTTGATGATGAGTATTTTGATGTATGGTCGCGAGACATGGTGCATGGGCGAAAGAGATCGAAAAAGATTGGAGGCCTTCAAGATGTGGACCTATAGACGAATCCTAAGGATTTCCTGGAGAGACCACATTACAAATGACGAGGTTCTCAGCAGGATCGAAGAAACCAGGCACCTGTCAAACACCATATCGGAAAGGCGTGCAGAATTGATGGGCATATGCTGCGATATGAAAATCTCCTGCACAGTATACTGGATGGAATGATTGAGGGATCGATTGGCAGAGGGCCCCTCGCCGGGAGTATCTGCAGCAAATGTGCCACGATATGGACTGCACCTCCTATACAGAGCTCAAGAGGATCGCTGAAGACCGAGCGGAGTGGAGGAGGAGATGCAGAGATTCGCTGCTAACCAATCCCCAGGATTGAAACTGAAGAAAACGTAAAAAAATAATATAAAATATTTAAAAACCAACCATATTTAAAGTCACATGAAACTTCTTAAATAATATTCAATATATTTACTAAGTGCATATGAATTCTGTGTCCATTATAATGGACACCAGGTCTGAAGAGGTAATTTGTTGATATAAAATATATTTCTCAACCCCAAATCAATAGAACTTAAGGGTTTTATTCAATGGTCTTGGTTTTTCACGCAAAAGCCTTAAAACATATTTCTGGTTGGTTAAATAAAGGATAACCTAACAAGTTTGAGCTTACCCGTTAACGTCCTAAGAATATCTCAAAAACAGGTAAAAATGTGGGTTAAACCCTTGTTATTTATTTTTATCAAACACTGTTTATTCCACTTTTTTGTGACGGTATAACCCTACCGGTTTCAAGGTGCACACCTCATCTTCAGGGAAGCGCAAACAAGACTAAATGCTGTTCGAACTGGTACCGATATACACGCTTCAACGGTTGGAGGCTGGGGGGTGAGGAAGGCACGGGACAATTTCGGCCAAGAGCGGAGAGATTTTTGGGATATAACTGTTCAACAGATGTTCGGCTCGGTGTACTGACTTAGATATTTCTAGGGCCTCTAATCTGTCCAATTTATTTCCGTTACTACTGATATGTAAGAATTTGGCATCATGGGTAGAAAAAGTATGGTTTTCACGGTGACAATGATTAGCCATTTCAGAATAAATTAGAGGATTTGTTAAGGCGGATTTGTGTTCACGAAATCTCTTTTCAAAAGATCTTCCTGTCTTTCTTATATAGAAATTATCACAGTCAGCACATAAAAGTTTATACACACCACTGTTGCTAAGTATTTGGTGAGTTAGACCCTTTTCGCATATACTGGTCTACACGTGTCATGTTCGATTCATAAAGACTATTAAAAAGATGACGTAAGTATTAAGTGGTTAGTGTGACGTCAGAGACGATTGTCAAATGGAATGTAATTAGAGCGGGGAAAGTAAACTGGACTTATCTTGATTAAAATTTTTAAAAATTAAAAAAAATGTGGAGTTTATAAATTTATTCACATGATGTTCCTCAATATACCTATTATTAGGTCCTTACATATGAAATTGGCGTTTTGTTTGGGAGGAACATAAAGTTGATTTTTTTTTAATATAATATATTTATTTAATCAAAGTATGTACCATTGCTATCTATGCACTTTTGCCATCTCATAGGTAGTTCATCGATCCCTTTACTAAAAAAACCATTCGGACGGGAATCAATAAAATCTTTGAAGTCGGTTTGGACTGCCCCATCGGATTTGAATTTTTTCCCTTGCAAGAAGTTATCCAAATTTCGAAAAAAATAGTAATCTGTTGGGGCAAGGTCCGGAGAGTACGGTGGATGTCTTAGACATTCCAATTGAAGCTCTTCTAATTTGGTAGCCGTCTGTTGTGCAGTGTGTGGTCTAGCGTTATCATGAAGCAGCAGTGGCCTAGAGCGATTAACCAGCCTCGGTTGTTTAGCAGCTAGCTTTTCCATCATGGTTTGCAGTTGCTGACAATAGACATCTGCCGTAATCGTCTGGCCAGATTTAAGAAAGCTGTAGTGAACGACACCAGCACTAGTCCACCAAACGCTCACAAGTAACTTTTTTGGAGTCAATTTTCGCTTGGGGCATGGTTTGGCTGGTTCGGCAGGGTTCAGCCATTGCGATGAGCGCTTCCGATTATCATACAGGATCCACTTTTCATCACAGGTAATGATTCGATTCAAAATCCCTTCATTATTGTGCCGGTTGAGTAATGCAACGCAGCAGTCAACGCGCGTTTGTTGATTTGCTTCACTCAATTCGTGAGGTACCCACCTTTCAAGCTTTTTCACCTTCCCAATTTGCTTCAAGTGGATTAAAACAGTTTTATCACTAACACCGCAGCCTGCAGCTAACTCGGACGTGGTTTGCGATGGATCCGCTTCCACAATAGCCTTCAATTCTTCATTATCAACTTTGGTCTCCGGCCGTCCACGGGGCTTGTTCTGCAGGTCGAAATTTCCAGAACGAAAACGTTGGAACCAAAAACGCACTGTGTTTTCTTTTGCGGCACCGTCGCCATACACATCATTAATCCTTCGAGCTGTTTCTGCAGCACTGGTGCCACGGTGGAACTCGTACTCGTAAATAACGCGATATTTCAAGTTTTCCATCTTGTAAACTGAGTGACGCAAAGAAAAAAAACAATTGAGGAAAAAACAAATGAATTATAATTTTCGAAACACAAATACTTGAGTAAATAGCTGTATAAATTTGAATTTGGAATTCCTAACCAAAGAGAAGATATTTGAGATCAAAGTTGCCAGTACGGCAAAACGCCAATTTCATATGTAAGGACCTAATATATATGTGATACGGACATATTGAAGACATAACCGGTAGACAACATGGATGTATACACATCAAGAACCCTGCGGTAAGCAATACACAACGGGCTTTAGAAAGAGACTGTCGGCCATAATCGGCTAACTTCGGCTTTGTAGAGCGTCGTCTCGGTCATTCATACGTCGAGATTTGTCAGTCAATCGTGCGACAGAGACGACGCTCTACAAAGCCGAAGTTAGCCGATTATGGCCGACAGTCTCTTTCTTAAGCCCGATGTGTATTACTTACCGCCGGGTACTGTACGCAAAGAATTCAAAAAAATATATTATAATAATTAATATACATGTTTAGATCGATCATATCGCTCTCCTTTTCCTTCTCCATATCTCTCTCCTTTTATCTATCTATATATCGTCCTCCTTCTCTCCCCTTCTATAGCCCTCCCTCTCTCCACATCTATCCCTCCCCCTACCTCTCTCCCTCCATCGCTAAATCTCACTCATCTTCCCTATCTAAACCTCGCTCATCCTCCCTCATCATCCCTCCCCCTCTCTCCACTTATATATCCCTCTCTCTCACTCCCTTCCTCCATCTCCCTTCACTCTAATTCTTTCACTGTGTCCTTTTTGTTATTTTTATCCTCATACATATTTCCCTCTAACTCTTTACATTTACATCTCGATATCATTTTCCCTCTTTCACACTCTCCCTTTCCCTATCCGTATCTCTCTCTGCCTCCATATCTCCCTCTCTCTCTCCTTATCTCACTCTCTCCCTTTTCCTCTCCGTCTCTGTCTCCCTTTCTCTCTCGCCTCATGTCTGAGTGTCGTGATCTTCATAATGAGGCCTGCACAACATAACTTCATGATGAGACCTGATATTTCTCCAGACATTTCTGTATCCGGCTAAATGTGAAGCCGCGCACATACAGTACCTGGCAACGCCCATGATATGGTCGATCCAATACAAGGGCGTGACTTCTTGGTCACAACAAATACATTTATTCCTACATTTACGCGGTCTCTGGATACAGTCAGCGTAACTATACTCAAGAAAATGTAGCATGGTCCATGTGACGTTTGAAATGTCATGTCTCAAAGGGATGGGGTAAAATCGTTTTTTTTACAAATCGAATAGTTTTTTTATAAATCGAAAAATTGTTTTTCTCTAAACTGACGTTTTAATTCCTAATTTTCATTATAGTGACTTTCTAATGTATTGTATGATTTGTATTTATCTTTAAATAAGCCAAGATCCACTATGAATTAATACTATAGCGTGTTGCTTATGTTGATATGTCGTGATGATCTTGATTTATATTTGTTTATTTATAAATACTCAGGAATGCGGATAAAAAACGAAAGTGACAGCGGGTAAATAATGCAAGTCTTGACAGCTGAATGAATGACAATACTAATATGTTTATTTCTCGGCGCGCGGGTAATTTATACAAATGAGTGAGCCAGTTCGCGCTACATGTTCTGTCTTACTCTAGCGCGTGAATTGGCGGTAGCTTATTTATTTGTATTTGGAGATGGCTAGACAAATCGCAGATACTATAAAATAGTAAACATTGTTGTTGTTCTTAGCGTGTAACAATCTATGAATACTTCATCGGTCATTGACCCTGTATGTTTACTATTTTAACAATAATTAATTTAATTTAATTATGTTTAACAATTCACTTATTTATTTTGACAATTATTTATTTATTTATTTATTTAGGTAGGTATCCTACAATACTAATTACGAACATTTCATTTTATGTACTCGTATAAAAAAAATCTAAAATCCAACTATCGTATACCCCATCCCTAGCCAATGCAGACTAACGTAGTGACTTTTGAAGAACGTCGCCAAATATTATTTGATTTTAACAAACTGCCACATTTTTACTAATTTGTAACAAGATGTATTCTTAATTTATCATTATTGTTAGTTTTATATAATGTATAATATTTACCTAAATAACTCGCTATGTATTAGAATCGAGACTTATATTAAAGTTGATAAAATAATTAAAATTAATAAACGTCGTTACAAGGTTGTATTGGGGCAAATTTGTGAAATGTCACAAGGATCATGCTACATTTTCTTTAGTATAGGAGTCTCAGCAGGATCCTGCAGGAGGAAGTGCGCGTCTAGGATCGGACTGTTCTCACAAAATATCACAAAATCTACGTAGAGAAGCAGATCGAAATTGGTGTTGAGATCCTTAACTACGACGGCATGCAACGACGACTCTATAATTCACCTTTCCAATGAAACGATGGAAATTTTAAATGATAACAATTTTTTTTTCTCATCATAAAATGGCAGAAACCACAATGGTCGGATGGGCTGCCATAAAAATGGCAGAAACCACAATGGTCGGATGGGCTGCCATAAAAATGGCAGAAACCACAATGGTCGGACGGGCTGCCATAAAAAAAACGTAAATGAAATGATCATAATGGAACAATGTATCAGAATGCAATTAAAAACGTGGTGCATAAATTAACAAATTCCAAATCACCCAAAAAAATCTAAACCGTGCCACCTTTAGTAAACTTGGATGGTTATGAAAACATGCTTTACTACAACAAAAAATAAACATCGTGTCATATCTTCTTATCGAAACATGCTGAAAACTTTTAGAAAATTCATAAATATAATAAATAACAGGGTTTTTTTAATAATCGTCACTTCTAATATATTTTTCAACACTTTAAAATCCGAACAAAATCAAGAAAACTGAGAAATTGTAATTTTCGTTAAGGATTTTTTATTATAAATAAATATTTGGAATATTGCAATGAAAATTTGTATATTTGTGACCACTTAATACCCTTGAACGAGACCCTCTCGCGCGCCAAATGCGTTCCAATTTCCGCTAACCCGAGTCACGCTCGCTTGTCTCGACTTGCGGTGTTCTAATTTTAGCTAACACGTGTAACGTTCCTTGGTATGCTTTAAGAAGCGACTGAAAAACCTCTTAATTTCTAGTCAGTAAAATGACGTGTTTCATTCCTGATTTTTCTTTTCCTTTCCTCTCCACCATCCCTTCCTTTCCTTTTGATTGATGATATCTCACTTTATATGAAAAATAATGTTCGGGTGATTGTCCGTCTTTGTGGGGTTCATGGGCATGTGCTCACGTATATGTTTATGGATTTCGTGTTGATGGATAGTCATTTGAATGATTTATGCGACCACGTAACTTGCTTCATTTACTTTTGTCTGGTTGGTTGGAAGAGATTGCCGCCTGGCAATAAGCCCGACAGATTGTATTGCAATAAAAGTGTTAAATAAATAAATATAAAATAACGCTCGTCAGTCGTTCACGTTTTATTTATTCATTGTAAATTTGCTTGCAGTTGTGAGTGGTCGTGTTTTGTGTTGCTTATTTCGTATTTACGATATTGTGTTCACGTATCACAAGATCTACCATACCAAATAGAAATTTTTATTTTTCTTCATTTGTTTAAATTAAAACATGTTTAAATTGTTATGTTTCAATTGAAAAGTGTATAAACTTAAAATAAAACAAAAAAATAAACTTGATGCTTTTTGAAACCCTCATTGTAAAAAAACCCTAGCATTAAGTGGTATACTTCAATAATTTAGTTTAGTTTGGTAATTCTGCCAACATTCTCCTTTGTGAAGAGCTACATCACACTCCTTACACATGTACCGGGTCTCCCTTCTCTTCTTGTGTACAGCACACACCTTGCTAGTTCTGTGGAGAGCTACATCACACTCCTTACACATGTACCAGGTCTCCCTTCTCTTCTTGTGTGCAGCACACACCTTGCTAGTTCTGTGGAGAGCTACATCACACTCCTTACACATGTACCAGGTCTCCCTTCTCTTCTTGTGTGCAGCACACACCTTGCTAGTTCTGTGGAGAGCTACATCACACTCCTTACACATGTACCGGGTCTCCCTTCTCTTCTTGTGTGCAGCACACACCTTGCTAGTTCTGTGGAGAGCTACATCACACTCCTTACACATGTACCGTGTCTCCCTTCTCTTCTTGTGTGCAGCACACACCTTTCTAGTTCTGTGGAGAGCTACATCACACTCCTTACACATGTACCGGGTCTCCCTTCTCTTCTTGTGTGCAGCACACACCTTGCTAGTTCTGTGGAGAGCTACATCACACTCCTTACACATGTACCGTATCTCCCTTCTCTTCTTGTGTGCAGCACACACCTTGCTAGTTCTGTGGAGAGCTACATCACACTCCTTACACATGTACCGTGTCTCCCTTCTCTTCTTGTGTGCAGCACACACCTTGCTAGTTCTGTGGAGAGCTACATCACACTCCTTACACATGTACCTGGTCTCCCTTCTCTTGTTGTGTGCAGCACACACCTTGCTAGTTCTGTGGACAGCTACATCACACTCCTTACACATGTACCGGGTCTCCCTTCTCTTCTTGTGTGCAGCACACACCTTGCAAGTTCTGTGGAGAGCTACATCACACTCCTTACGCATGTACCGGGTCTCCCTTCTCTTCTTGTGTGCAGCACACACCTTGCAAGTTCTGTGGAGAGCTACATCACACTCCTTACACATGTACCGGGTCTCACTTCTCTTCTTGTGTGCAGCACATACCTTGCTAGTTCTGTGGAGAGCTACATCACACTCCTTACACATGTACCGGGTCTCACTTCTCTTCTTGTGTGCAGCACATACCTTGCTAGTTCTGTGGAGAGCTACATCACACTCCTTACACATGCATACTTTGACAACCTGTTTGGCGTATATTACAAATTGCATACTATATTTGAACCCGGAGAATGTAGTTGATCGCTAGATTCAGATTCCAAGAATCTAACGCTACCCATTGATAACGTTATAATCTCCATCATAAATCAATTCATGCAGATTTCCATTGTCTATGGTATTGTCTATGTTAGTAGTCAGAAAAAAAGATACAATAAATATAGGTATATTGATAGCAACATAGTACAAACATATCCTGAAATTACATATGATACACGTGTATATATCTCAGGATAATATCGAAGAAAATACATTTAAGAGAGAAGCTATCAAAATGTGTGGGCTCATCATATGACATCCTCAAGATACACCCCCACCAATAGAGGGCGAAATCAGATGTTTTTCAACCCACACCCTTGTTAGTCAATATACGAGTATATCGTTTAAAGGTTAAATTATTATTCTAGACAGCAGTCAAGTGTTGATCATGTAAAAAGAAGAGACCGGCACTCAACGTAAATCTAGTTTATCGCGTTAAAATACGGGATTGGGATTCAACATAAATCTAGTTTATTACGTGAAAACACGGGATTAGGACTTAACGTAAATCTAGTTTATCACGTGAAATTACGGGATTGGGACTCAACGCAAATCTAGTTCATCATGTGAAAACACGGGATTGGGACTCAACGCAAATTTAGTTATGACGTGAAAATACGGGATTGGGATTCAATGCAAATCTAGTTTATTACGTGAAAACACGGGATTAGGACTTAACGTAAATCTAGTTTATCACGTGAAAACACGGGATTGGGACTCAACGCAAATTTAGTTATGACGTGAAAACACGGGATTGGGATTCAATGCAAATCTAGTTTATCACGTGAAAACATGGGATTGGGACTCAACGCAAATCTAGTTCATCATGTGAAAACACGGGATTGGGACTCAACGCAAATTTAGTTATGACGTGAAAACACGGGATTGGGATTCAATGCAAATCTAGTTTATCACGTGAAAACATGGGATTGGGACTCAACGCAAATCTAGTTCATCATGTGAAAACACGGGTTGAGTCCCGCAAATCTAGTTTATCGCGTGAAAACACGGGATTGGGACTCAACGCAAATCTAGTTTATCACGTTAAAACACGGGATAGGGACTCAACGCAAATCTAGTTTATCACGTGGAAACACGAGATAGGGACTCAACGCAAGATTCTACTGCAGATATAAGACTTTACTGCAGATTTAATTGTCTAAATATACATACAAACCATCACGCTATTTTTCTGTTGGAATTGGCAGAGAGGACAGATCTCCACTTCATTATATCCTGGCACACTTATTTCGCTTCTGCCACATCTATTCACCTCGCTATGCATAATTTCATATTATAAAGGTTTTTCACTCTTAACATAGCTTTTACGTTGTTTTTTCTCGTTATTTGATGTAATTTTCGTTTTTTCTGTTATTTGATGTAATTTTCGTTTTTTTTTGTTATTTGATGTAATTATAATTAAACTTGTATCAAATATAAAACAAACATAAATAATCGACAGTTCCTCATCAAATATTAAAAAAATGATAAAACTCCACTCTCGTCCACGCTTCAAGGTAATGTCGCCATTACGGTAATGCCAAGGCCTACACATGCGAGGATTGATCAAAAAACAACAAGAGTTCATCTTTTTTCCTCACGTTGGCGACACTATCTGTGATGTACATTTCAATTGTCGGCCATATTGGATAGGCAGTTTGTGTTTGACAGGCAAGTATTTACAACATATTTTGACAATTATGCGTTTTTTTTTTCATTTAAAAAATGACTAGACATTTCGTTTTAAAAATGACAATGATTTTTTTTAGATTTCACGTCATTTTTGTGAGGCAATCCAAAGAAAACGATTTGAATTGTGGGCAAACAACTCCTGGATTTTGCACCACGATAATGCAACAACTCACTATCTAATACTAATTTGTGATCCTTTTACCAATACTAACACCGTCGGGATGCCGCAGCCACCGTATTCACCAGATACGGTCCTCTGCGATTTCCTATTCTATGAAGATGATGAAGACATTGAAAGAACAACGTTTTGTGACTATAAAGAAGATAAAGACGACATCAACCGCTGGGTGAGCTATACTAGAGAAAATGTAGCATGGTCCCTATGACGTTTGAAATGTCATGTCTCAAAGGGATGGGGTAAAATCGTTTTTTTTACACATCGAATCGTTTTTTTATAAATCGAAAAATTGTTTTTCTCTAAACTGACGTTTTAATTCCTAATTTTCATTATACTGACTTTCTAATGTATTGTATGATTTGTATCTATCTTTAAATAGGCCAAGATCTACTATGGATTAATATTAAATACGAGCATTTAATTTTAGATATAAAAAAATCGAAAATCAAATTATCGTATACCCCATCCCTAGCCAATGCGGACTAACGTAGTGACTTTTGACAAACGTCACCAAATATTGCTTAATTTTAACGAATTGCTTGATTTTCGCTAATTTGTAACAAGATATATTAATTTGTCATTATTGTTAGTTTTATGTAATGTATTTACCTTAATAACTTGCTATTTATTAGAATCGAGGCTTATATTAAAGTTGATAAAATTATTAAAATTACTGAACGTCGTTACAAGGTTGTATTGGGGCAAATTTGTAACCTGTCACAGGGACCATGATACATTTTCTCAAATATAGTGTATATTATGCTGTATAGAGACTTATTTTGTCCCCCATAACAGCGTGAATGGCGGTGGGATTGAACTGAACTGTGTATATTCGTAAATAAATGCGTAGATCTGTTCTAACGCTTAAGGAATAATATTGTATCTTAGTTGTCTAATACTCGTACAAGGTTGTATTTGGGCGAGTTTGTGAACTGTCACAGGGATCATGCTACATTTTCTCTTGTATAGCTATTCCAAAAAGTGGGTTCCACAAATGTTATGTGGATTGGAAAAAAACGTTAGCAAATTTGTATTTGATCCCATGGGGACTACTTTAAAGGGAACAATATAAATATCAATGATAAAAGAAACATTTTATATGTACGTGAAAAATCAACAGTTCCTCGTCAGATATTTAAAAAGAATATACTCGTATTAAACTCGACCACGCTTTAAGGTAATGAAACCATTAAACTAATGTCGAAGCATACACATATATGGTGAAGGGGTGGATATTATAATGTCGAAGCATACACATATATGGTGAAGGGGTGGATATTATAATGTCGAAGCATACACATATATGGTGAAGGGGTGGATATTATAATGTCGAAGCATACACATATATGGTGAAGGGGTGGATATTATAATGTCGAAGCATACACATATATGGTGAAGGGGTGGATATTATAATGTCGAAGCATACACATATATGGTGAAGGGGTGGATATTATAATGTCGAAGCATACACATATATGGTGAAGGGGTGGATATTATAATGTCGAAGCATACACATATATGGTGAAGGGGTGGATATTATAATGTCGAAGCATACACATATATGGTGAAGGGGTGGATATTATAATGTCGAAGCATACACATATATGGTGAAGGGGTGGATATTATAATGTCGAAGCATACACATATATGGTGAAGGGGTGGATATTATAATGTCGAAGCATACACATATATGGTGAAGGGGTGGATATTATAATGTCGAAGCATACACATATATGGTGAAGGGGTGGATATTATAATGTCGAAGCATACACATATATGGTGAAGGGGTGGATATTATAATGTCGAAGCATACACATATATGGTGAAGGGGTGGATATTATAATGTCGAAGCATACACATATATGGTGAAGGGGTGGATATTATAAAAAAATATATATCCACGGCACTAACATTATTAATTGCGAGCTTTTAAAGTAATCCAGCGTCTGCTATAATTAGGCGACCTCAAACCTCGCTAGGCGCCATTCATTATACGAATGACATTAGCGTCAATTAAATTGTCCATTAAAATAAATATTTCTTAATTACACTCGTGTCTAAATTGACATTATCCATTATTTTCTTAAGATTGGTGATGTCTCACTTTTCGTAAGATTGGTGATATCTCACTTTTCCTAAATTTGGTGATATCTCACTTTTCGTAAGATTGGTGATATCTCACTTTTCATAAGATTGGTGATATCTCACTTTTCATAAATTTGGTGATATCTCACTTTTCCTAAGATTGGTGATATCTCACTTTTCCTAAGATTGGTGATATCTCACTTTTCCTAAGATTGGTGATATCTCACTTTTCCTAAAATTGATGGTATCTCACTTTTCTTAAGATTGGTGATATCTCACTTTTCCTTAATTTGGTGATATCTCATTTTTCCTAAATTTGGTGATATCTCACTTTTCCTAAGATTGGTGATCTCACTTTTCCTAAGATTGGTGATCTCACTTTTCCTAAGATTGGTGATATCTCACTTTTCCTAAGATTGGAGATATCTCACTTTTCCTAAAGTTGGTGATATCTCACTTTTCCTAAATTTGGTGATATCTCAATTTTCCTAGGATTGGTGATATCTCACTTTTCCTAAGATTGGTGATATCTCACTTTACCTAAATTTGGTGATATCTCACTTTTCCTAAGGTTGGCGATATCTCACATTTACTATGCACATTACTGTCTCTATTGTATAATAACCTTAATTGTCCCACCGCCCCCTCTTATCTCGTCGAAAATTTTCATCGTTTTTCCGATCATGAATTTGCGCTACGCTCAAACAGATATTGTTTGTTGGCCTTCCCAGTTCGTCGCTCTTCTTTTTTTATGTCGTCCTTTACTGTCCGTGCAGTGAGACTTTGGAACTAGTTACAAACCAATGTAAGACTCGCTCCGTTCTTGGCATGCTTTAAAATGCGACTGAAAAAACTTTTAACTTCCAGTCAATAATATAACGTGTTTCATTCCTGATTTTTCTTTCCTCTCCCCCATCCTTTCCTTTTCCTTTGATTAATGATATCTCACTTTCACGTATATTATGCATATGTTCATAACTTTCATAAATAGGAATAATAATTTGAATATTTAATGCGACCATGTAACTTGCTTTATTATCTGGTTGGCCGGTGAAATAAGCCCACCATGCAATAAGCCCATCATATTGTTTTAACAATGAAGTGTTTAATAAATATTGGGTGTTAACATAAGTTGTGTCCTTTTTTCCAATTTAAAAATTAGCACCAAAATTTAAAAAAAATGGTAATGGTTATACGTCATGCGAAAGAAAATTTTCTGCTCTACAAGATATTGTGTTTGCTTTTATGTTACATATATTATTTTATTTTATTACAAGCCTTAAAAATGGAATGTCAAGTAGATGAAAGTGAGCATTTTCGACACCTCCTTCTGTTCGCGTTCAATCGAGGGAATAAAGCTATCAAAGCTGCTCGCGATATTTGCGAAGTGTACGGTAAAGATGCTACGAATGAAAGGACAGCTCGTAGATGGTTTTTGCGTAATGCATAAATTGTTTATATAATAGATTATTAACAACCGTTTTTTTGTTAATAAAAATACGTGTTTAATTAATTTTTTAATCTAACCTCACCAACATAACATACTTTTAACTGCAACTGTTAGGTTTGTTCTGACTTTGGGTAGAGTGTCAAACTCCTGGTACACCGTGAACCGAAAAAAATTGGGAGCCACTGCTTTCACAAGCGTTTAAAGTGTAGAGATACCCTCAACGCCTCAACATATAAATAGACAAAGCGATGTGTACCTGCAGAACGACGATCGTTTTATATAGAAGTAGATAAAAGGCGGAGAGTTTTGGCAATATGCTTGCAAAAAACCAGTTCAAACTGGTTAATCGGAAACACAAACATACATACCATCACGCCATCTCTCTGTTGAGGTATGCAGAGAGGACAGCGTGCGTGATTTTCCTATCTTGACACACATCCTTAGCCTCTTCTACATTCATATACCTTCTCATACAACTTCAACGATTTCTCTGACTTTCTACGTTTCTTTCTTTTAGAATATCATTCACTTGATCCAGCTATACTCTCCTTGATCTTCCTCTTATACACCTTCCACTCATATTTGCACCATATATTTGTTTTGCTAGTTTTTCTTCATTAATTCGTTCCACATGCCTAAACCATATCAGCGTGTTCTTAACACATTATTTTTAAGTTCACATTCATCCCTTATCCCTTTATTTCGTATTATGTCATACATTGTCATTCCATATATTCTTCTCAATATCGTTCAAAATAAATATTAAAAGGCCCTACAGCATGCGCTGAAGACATTACTTCAGGGGGGAGGTAAAAATCCAAACGGACCACGAAATGAGCTGGCACCATTCAGACTATTAACCTTTGGGCTCTCTTAAACCTATATCAATTAAGAAAATGCGGTCTTCATATTATGCACACTCAATTCCTTCTAGCGCCTGGTCTACATGGAGAAAAGAGTTAATGTAAACATTTCAGCATTTGATTAGCCTATTGTTATCATATCGAAGTGTGATGTGTGGGATGGATGAAGTTTAGATCAATGACGGGAGTTCTATGTGATCAGAAAATGCCAGTAAAGTTAAAAGGAAAAGTATATCAAACGATTGTCAGACCCGCACTCCTGTATGGCTCCGAATGCTGGACGATGTATAGCTATTACTCTAGGCAACTAGAAACTGCTGAAATGCGCATGCTAAGATGATCAGCTGGTGTGTCCCCTAAGAGACAAAATAAAAAGCTCACGCATTCGTGGAAGCCTAGGCGTTACAGACATCAACAGCAAGATGGAGGAGAGGTGATTGAGATGGTATGGGCACGTTGGACGCAGAGCACCCGATCATATTGTGAACCAGGCAATCTCCATGGATCTTCCTCGAATAACAACCAGAGGAAGACCAAAGAATTCGTGGGTGGTGCCAAAAGATAACCTGATGCAGAGGCACTGCCTGGGGGACGTAGTCCGGGACAGAAGAGCATACAACCTGAGGACGAGGAGAGCACGAGCATTCGTGGAAGCCTAGGTGATACAGACATCAACAGCAAGATGGAGGAGAGGCGATTGAGATGGTATGGGCACGTTGGACGCAGAGCACCCGATCACATTGTGAACCAGGCAATCTCCATGGATCTTCCTCGAATAACAACCAGAGGAAGACCAAAGAATTCATGGGTGGTGCAAAAAGATAACCTGATGCAGAAGCACGACCTGGGGGACGTAGTCCGGGATAGAAGAGCATACAACCTGAGGACGAGGAGAGCTGACCCCAACAATCTTCGCAGACAGTGAGTTGGGATGGAGCCAGGGAGAAGAAGATCAAATCGAAGCATTCCGAGGATCCCTTCGCTACTCCCACCAGTACCCTGGATGCACTGGTGTCCCATCAGCTGATGTGTTCCCATTGAAAGCATTGATTTATCATAAACTTGACATACTTGAATGGGTCTCAGATCGCGTGATGTGACATCGAACAATGTACACTGGGCCGGTCTTAGGAACGTGACAAACAATTGTAATGATTGGATATTTATTTTAGATTTAATAAAAGTTTAACCCATTACATGAAATAATAAAAGAGTTATTTTATAGTGCCATTTAGAGAGCAGACTCTCCTGAAGAGCGCTCTTACTCGGTATTTAATCCTTATATTATTGACAGATTAAAATAGGACGGTTGCCATTATATTCGGTACTTCCCCGCATATATTTAATAAAACATATTAATACTTAAGAAATTGTAGCACGGATCCTGTGACAGTTCACAAATTTGCCCCAATTCAACCTTGTAACGGCGTTCAGTAATTTTAATTATTTTATCAACTTTAATATAAGCAGTTTTAAGACAAATTGCGTTACCAAGTGAGCTGTACAATTAGGCTGAGATTTTTTTACTGGAATATTTAATAAATAACTCAATACCACTTTAAGGTCTTAACGCCACCTAATAATTCTGTACACCTCAACATCCCCTTAAAATAAAAATCCCCCCATGTGCATGTGAGTGTATTCATTTATTGTGTACAGCCTGTTGTCTTCAGCAAGTACACAGTCTCGACATCTCAAACCCAAAGTTCAGCAATTCAGCAGTCAAGTAATTTAGCACTAAGCAGTAAAGTGTTCGTGTTGAGGACGTGTGTGAGTGATAAAGATCTTAACAGCTTAGTTCGTGAATAGAACACCAAAAAATTATTAATTCATAATGGCGAAAATTAAACATGTCCGGTACAACGTGTCGACGTGTGCGGTATATTACACAAAAGTCTGTCAATCAACAAAGGGTTTGCTAATTTCCTTGAAAGTGATTTGTATACGTATAAACAGGCGTGTAGATCTTTTCAATCGCTGAAGGAGTAATCCATACATCCTGTCGTGTGGCTCATGACTGAGAATCACAGATGAATCATGGAGATGAATAATGAGAATCATGTACTCTGTGACTCGAAGGGCATTTGTTAAAGGTAGTCTATACTTGAGAAATTGTAGCATGGTCCATGTGAGACAGTTCACAAATTTGCCCCAATACAGCCTTGTAACGACGTTCAGTAATTTTAATTATTTTATCAACTTTAATATAAGCCTCGATTCTAATAAATAGCAAATTATTTAGGTAAATACATTACATAAAACTAACAATAATGACAAATCAATACATCTTGTTACAAATTAGCAAAAATGTGTCAGTTTGTTAAAATTAAATAATATTTGGTGACGTTTATCAAAAGTCACTACGTTAGTCCGCATTGGCTAGGGATGGGGTATACGATAGTTGGATTTTCGATTTTTTTTATGTCTAAAATTAAATGTTCGTAATTAGTATTAATTCATAGTGGATTTTGGTCTATTTAAAGATAGATACAAATCATTTTAATTAATCTTCGAATCGATAATTCATTTGGACCATTATTTCGACAGAAAATTCCACGAAGCTTACGAACTGTGTCAGCAAAACATTTCCCATTTTTATAATGAGTTTTAACAATAATAACGTGTTGTTCTTTCGTGTAACGTTCCATATTTACTAATCACAAGATTGACAGATGGCACATATAAAATATTTAGAGCTGCCAACTTTAAAAAAAAATGGCGCAAAATTTGAATTCGGCGCTCTTATTGGAACACTCTTTACAAAGAAAGCTTTGTAGATCTTCCGATATATGATACGAGTATTAACATAAACTCTCTTGAAAAAAGGTCTAACTCAGGATTTGACCACATTATTATTGATTTAAAATATTACAAAATAAATATATAAAAGTTCAGTGTAAGAATAGGAAGGTGGTGGCTGCAATCATTAAATTGTACTTCCTTGTATCTGCTTAGGTTTAGAAAAACATGTTTGGTAAGAAAACCACGGTAAAATTACCGCAGGAAGACGAACAACAAAGAAACCTTTGTAGACCTTTCGATATGTGATGTGATGGAGAGTTTAGCTAAGTGCTTTGGTATTTAGGACAAATTTACGAAATTTGTAACTAAGGAAAGAAACCACTTTGTCACAGGCCTTGCCTAGTGAAGTGGTTCTCTATATCTACAAAATGGTGTTTTTTGCAATGTTATATATAAGATGGTGCAACAAGAACTGAAATTATTAATTTAAATTAAGTTCTGCAATCGTATACAGCTGCATGATTAATTTATAGGTTATGTAGATGACGTATATCCATTATAAATATTATATGTTTGACAGCTAAAACATGACGGTAAATTTTAAATTGCAGTTCTTGTTGCGCAACCCCATGAAATAATACCTTCGGTCAGTGGAAATCGATATTGTGACATGATTCAAACTTTTTTTAGCAGCAACTGAATGATTTGGACTTGGAAAAATGTGGTTCTAGCAGGATGGGGACACTTGTCATACTGCCGATGAAACAATGCCTTTATTGCAGGAAAAGTTCTCCGACCGTGTAATTTCTCGCCGTGGAAATGTGAATTGGCCGCCACGATCCTGTGATTTAACCCCTTTAGATTTTTTATCTAGGTTTATGTTAAATCTTAAGTGTACGCCAAGAATCCAAAACCCATCGATGACCTTAAATCCAATATCACTCGTGTCATTGCAGATATACGTATCAATTTATGTGAATCCGTTATTAAAAATTTTGCTCCAAGAGTCGTCACCTGTAACAGGAGCCGAGGTAACCATTTGGCCGATATAATTCTTCACACATAATTCACATGTGCACTTATTACATTGATATCAATAAACATGAATATTTACAAAAATAAATTTGTTTTCTTATTAATTTAAAATTGCAGTTCTTGTTGCAATACCCTACACTGTTACTTTTTAGTTCATTTCGATATATACGTATCCATTTATGTGAATCCGTTATTAAAAATTTTGCTCCAAGAATCGTCACCTGTACCAGGAACCGAGGTGACTATTTGGCCGATATAATTCTTCACACATAATTCACATGTGCACTTATTACATTGTTATCAATAAACATGAATATTAACAATAATAAATTTGTTTTTTTATTAATTTAAAATTGCAGTTCTTGTTGCACTACCCTATACTGTTACTCTTCAGTTCAGTTCGCTCCCTCCACCAACCACGCTGTTATGGAGAGAAAATAATTTTTATGAGCGTGAGTGACTTCACGTAATGATGAAGAAGAAACTGCCCGAAAGGACTCCTTCTCCGGTTGCGACACACCTGAGTATGTAATGAATAGTATAGATCGTTCAGCCTAAAGAGTCATTTTGCAATAGTGTGAGTAACAGCGCGTTTACAAAAACATGTCACTTGATTTTTTTAATGAAATGAAAAAGCAAAAATATATAAAAATAATATTTTATATTCAAACATTGAAATGACACACACGCGTTTTGTAAATTAAAAATGCTGTCAGCTTAAATTGTAATGCACATAAAAATAAAATGAAAGTAAGTTTATTTAACATATTAATTGTTTAGGCATGGCAGATTCTAGGAAACATTAAATAACATTAATGAAATTTTTCAAAATTAAAAATAAATATAAGTACAAGTATTATAAAGAAAAAATGTTCATCAGCTTTAATTAGATTATAGTGCATAAAAATACAATTATTATTGTATGTAAGATTATTTAACATATTAATGTATCATAATTACATAATTACAATGTCAAATAATACAGTTTTATAATAATAGTGGATGGAGTGATACTGAATTCTAGGAAACTTTAAGTTATAACAAAGTACATTCTAAGCTTTGGAAAAATTTTGAATTATACATTACATTAGACAAAAATCGCACTAATAGATTGCAGCACCTTTTCGACAGATCTCTAATTAATTATTAACAATAATTACCAAAATTTAAAACGATCTCCTTTACTTGGCTCGAAAGTGGTTTTCCCTTTCCTAATTTCGACATGGTAGTGTTTTTCTAATCACCGAGTATTTTAACAACAATACAAACGTGCGCTCTGCGCGAACCAATCGTGTGGCATTCTAAAACCAAAATCACTACACAAGTTGCGTAATACAAAGAGTGTTACTCACACTATTGCAAAATGATTCTTTAGACTAAACGATCTCTAGTGACGATGGATTAAAGGTCCGACACCACGAGATATTGAAAAATATCTCGCAGCACAGTAAACATAGTTATGAAGCGTCTGCTTAAAGGTCTGAAGTTTAAACAGCCCAACAAGTCGCTTGTACTTTTACAAAAAATATCGAATTCAACAAAACTATATTTCGATCCACTCACTAGATCGAATACGTCGAACAAAATGGCATTAAAAATATAATCTTCCTTTCTGATTTTTTGTAACTTCTGATTTTTAAGTGTTTTAAAAAAATAAATCAAATGCCACCCCTGGATGTTTTAAATAGTCCACTATATGTATGGTAGTATGGAAGATCACGCAGTACAGACAGGGCAGTACAAGGTATAGGGATACTAAATTATTTACCCACCACGAGCCAATAAAATCAATAGTCCATACGTTAACAGACCGCCAAGTCGGTGGGAATCTCTTTACTGCCATCCTACCGATCCCCGAGCCACCCTACATACTCGTATACCCACCCTGACTATATATGTACATACGAATAACAGTGGTAGGGTAGATTCTTAGATAAAAATCTTAATTAATAAATATATTATAGGTTTATTGATAGCAACATAGTATGAATGAATAAATTGTATATTATATATATTTCAAAATAATGGAGAAGAAAATATATTTAAGAGGTGAGCTATCAAAGGGTCTGGGCTCATCTCATAACATCCCCCTAGTTGAGGTACACCCCCACCAATAGAGGGCGAACCCGGCCGCGTGGACAATAGATGTTTTTCAGATCTTAAAATTTATAGTATAGAATGACTGTACGGCACCGGTACAAAGAACTGTAGCAATAGGTGGATGACTGCTGCTCAATACTCGGAGAATTCGGCTCACGGTGAAAAGTAGCAGGGTGAGAAGAGATTCCTCTTTAGCAGATAGTAGATGGTCGGATGTAAAAGGTAGTAGACAGAGTGAACTGAGAAAGTATTTCCAAGGCGTTTGGCGCTCCTTATGTGCGGCCAATCGCTCATCGCAAACGCCTGTTTCCGCCCGAGCATGCCGTCATAACTTGCGAAATATCACAATTCTCGCAAGTTTTCGCGTGCATGGGCCGGCCGACTTTTGATACTGTCTCGCGATAGCCGCGCATATGGAACATTTCAGTTACGGTCGGGACACAGCACGGACCTCAACAAACATAAAATTTACATACGAGTACAAATCATCAAAACGTACCCAAGAATTTATACATTAAAATACCACTGTGCGATTTTTGTTATCTGTCCACGTTTGAAAACTTTATTTTATCACACTATGTGAAATAAGTGGTGTACACTGTATTGCCAGCAAGAAAAAATGCCAAAGTAGCGTTTAAATCGAATGTAATGGAACGTTATTTTTGTTAAAAAATAAAAAAAACTGAAATCTAGAAACTTGACAATGGAAATCAGTCTGTGTTAGATTCTCACTAATCGGATAATATTTATTATGGCAATAATACTATTTAGCTGTCAAAATTAGAAGTGATTGGGTGCCTGTCGCTGGGACAGGATTACATTTTCATTGGAGCTTTGTCTATCCTTTTATTCATTTCAGGTAGTTTATTTTTATTTTTAAAGATACGCCATCGGTACATTACTATAGTAGATGGTGTTTTTGTTAAAGCAGAGAGAAATTATCTGGTGCAATAAGCAAGGATTTTTTATGTTGTCTTGGAGAGATTGTTTTTCCTACCGGGAGGGCTCGCTGCCACTCCACAGAAAGAAGCAAACACTCTGTAATGGGAGAAAAGTAGGAACTTGACAAGAAGAATTATATTCCCGTGCCATTTATTGTTATCAAGGAGTAAAAAAACTGTCAAAAACGTACAAACGTCAGCGATGTGAAACAAAAATAAGCAGATTATTTACGCAACAATAACATAACATGTATGTGTGGCGCGCAGCGCCAATACTATGTTGAGCCTCAGAGTGGCCAGGGATGGAGCTCTCAATAGATATTCTAATTTTTTATATAAAGTTAGAAATGATAGGATAAAGGATTAATGTTTGTTACAGACAGATGTTATAAGTGGAGTTTAAAATGGAATCTTGTGATAATTTGACCACGTGGCGAGAATGAGTTGAAAAATACTTAACAAAAATATAGGCATGAAATCAATGGAGGGGGAGGAAGAGGTAGATCGAGGAAAGAGGCAGTTGAGGAAATCTTAACATTGTATATGTATACTACACATATTGACTACGCTACACCTAAAGCCGAATGTGTCGGAAGATCTACAAGAGTTTCTTTGTAGTTCGTCTTCCTGGGTAGGTTTTCTTCGGTTTTCATTTCAATTTCTGAACAAATACATATCGAAGACCTTTGTGGCCTAGTTAGTAAGACGCCTGTCTCCAAACCTGGAAGTTGCGGGTTCAAATGCCACTGGAGCCCCGATTTTTCTAGATAGCTTGGTTTTCACTCAAGGCCTCTTAAACATCTTTCTGGTTGGTTGAAATAAAATGCCACATAGTAATAAGTCCGCAAGGTACATTATTGTCTTTGGTCTAATAATTGAACCTTTGGATTAATAGACGCTATAGTACGCACGTAACTCGCAGCTCACCATCGTACGTGTTTGAAATACTACCGAACGTGGAAAGGTAACAAAACTCGCACTGTACTCGCACAAACTGTACTGTATACAAAAACAGTGAAATACAATACATATGCGGAGACGTGCCTAATCTAATGGCTGCAGTCACCACCTTCCTATATTTACTCTCCTCTTATATGTATTTATTTTGTAATATTTTTAATCTGTCTATAATAGTAGGTTCGAATTCCGATTAACAGCGCCCTTGAGTAGCGTTTTTTTACTCTAAACGCGCTATATAAATTGTCCTTATTTTATAAGAATAATAATAATTATTAACACTCTAAGACCTGATCGAAATCAAGATAATCTTTCTTAAAACATGGAATCGGGAAACTTTATTTCAATAAGAAATACTTTTTTACATAGTGGAAAAAAAATTAAGTACCAAGATACATAAATTTCAACTTTTAAATATAATTTACTCAGAAACAGTAAAGTCTTATAGTTAAACGTCGATATGCGGAGTGTAAAAAAATATTTAAATCACACAGTATCTTTGAATTGACGATGGAAATCCTCGCCGTTTGGCATCGGTTAAAATTTAAAAGTCCGCCGGTTTTCCAAGTTTCCCGCTTAAATATTTACGATATTTGGTGAAAACCTAGGACTGGTCACGCCACTGTTGACATTCTTAATATTTGATCAGTCAGGGCTGAAGACCGGGGGCTGACGTGACTATCGACATGTGACATCGCCACCCGACATGTGCCGCCGTCCTAAGCCAGATTACATGCCCGAATCCACGATTACATACAGATTCTCGTTAGTCAGAGTGGAGACCTTGAAGTTTGTCGTACAGTCGTTTCCTTTTTATCAGCGGTTTCGCTTTCCGCGAATTTAGTTACGCGCAGTCAACACCGGTCCGAAAATGTTAAACAGAAAATTCTAATTTATCGTAAAAAGTTCAATAGTAACATAACGGCAGATCTAAAAGACGCATATGATAAGGCATTGAACTTGCAGTTAGTGGTTGAAATGAGAGTGATGTATGAAATGTGTGTTAAAACAATGAATGACAGAATAAGAATTGTGGATATTAACCTTTACTTTCCTGTACTAAAAAAATCCGCGCGTTCCGGTGCTGTGTATTCAATACACATCGTAATTTATTTTTATCAAACACTGTTTATTCCACTTTTTTGTAACGGTATAACCCTACCGGTTTCAAGGTTTTCACCTCATCTTCAGGGGAGCACAAACAAGACTAAATTATGTTCGAACTGGTACCGATATACACTCTTCAACGGTTGGGGGCTGAGGGGTGAGGGAGGCATGGGACGATTTCGGCCAAGAGCGGAGAGATTTTTGGGATATAACTGTTCACCAGATGTTCGGATCGATGGACTTATGCATCAAACAAAATTATTTTAACTTCAACAATAAAATATATAAACAAACAAATGGTTTAGCTATTACCGGTAGGGTTATACCGTTACAAATTACAATGTCTTTAAACCTCCACAACGTTAATGCCTTAACTATAAACAACATCAATACACATGTAAAAATGAGCGATTTAAAATCGGAAAAATAAGAATATTCATAGCCAATCGCTTAAATTAATTAAATTTGAAGTCAAACGTGATAATAATTTTAATTTAATTGCTGAAAACATGAAAAAACATCGGCCGACGTTCACAAAATGGACGAAGAGACCACCTCAAATGGATGCCCGCGAGCTACTGAAGCAAGCGAACTGAGATTCTATTTCTTACGTTCCCATATACCGAAGAAAAGTGAGACGTGAATAGCGTCGCTTCCTTACCCGTAGCGGTTTTAGAATTAATATACCTACGGCACACTCTGGCACACGTTTGATTGTATTGGGGAATTTATTCCCGATTTTCACAAAATACTCGTCTCTCTGATGTGGCCGATAAATGCTAAATATTATTAATATTATTTTTTCATTCAATGCGTAAGTGTATTACGGAGGAATGCATAAAATCTGAACCCAGTATTTATTATATTCATAGAGATATTACTATAAAGTTTTTAGAAGCAATGTGTACTAGTTACACATCACAGGGAAGGAAGGGTTAAGAAAGAATGCGGATTGAAATAATATACATTGCTTAAGATGAAGTAAGGAGCATTAAGATGGTTTGACTGTGAAGAAAGAAGTATTGATAAGAAGACAGAGATAAAAGTGGCATAAAAGGTGTACAGCACCGGTAGAAAGACTAAAATAGGTGGATGACTGCCGCTTAATGTGCGGAGATTCCAGTTTGTTTTTTGCGTTTTCGGTGAAGAGCTGGATGAAGAGGTTTCTCTTTGACAGGTAGAAGTTTGTCGAAATAAAAACAAAGTAGTCGTTCCAGAAGATGTGAATATATATTATTCCGTTTTTCGTTTCTTATGTTCAGCCCATTGCTTATTGTAAGCCCTTTAATTCGACCGTGTATACCGTCACGGCTTACAAGCGCCACGCATACCACGCGCTGTCCGCGCGTAGGGGGTATCCTTTGTTCAGGTATATAGTCACAAGCAATGGTAAAACACAGAGGATACATTACAATACAACAATATACAATAGTAATTTCAAATACAAAATAAGTTCCCATCCAGCGCGATCTACACTAGAAGATCGAAATCTTCTTTATTTGTTTTATGAGCGCGATGTCAGGTAGTGACGAAGAAGGAACTGTTTAAAGAGACTCCTTCTTCGGTGGCGACACACCTAAGTGTGAAAATAATATAAGGGACGACGGACTTAAGGTATATTGATAAACTGGCTTAAGGCCTGTGGTTCAAACAGCCCAGCAAGTTGCCTACCATGTCACTAAATTGAATATAGTAATAAGAACATATATCATACATACTCGTACAAATTGCTAATGGGAAAAATAGCAAACCTTTCGTTGATTTACAGATTTTCGTTAAATGTTTCGGACAATTATTCGGTGCCGTATGCACGAACCGAGATGTTAAAAGTATCGCCACTCGCACACGGAATGACCTTGTTGAATGAATTCTCTAATATCGATATCTTCCACGCCTTGACTAGCAAAAATATCGCTATGTAAAAAAAAACTCTGCTTAACACAAAACTGCAGCAAATTAAATCAGCCGATCGTCGATGGCATGTTTGATATAGAAATAATGTAGACTTGCTGAAGTGCAACAGAGTGCACATAATAAACAAAAGCACGCAAAGGCATCTGCCCAACAAGTTGCCAGTACTTTCACAGAAAATTTCAAATGGAACAAATCTATCCTTTGACGCCACTAGACCGGAGTAGTCAATCGGTTCCAAGATGTAAGGCTAAGTGGTGTTCCCTTCGGAAATTGCTGACTCGATTATCATCGCAGTACCACAGAATGTGCTCTACGTATTGATCCAGATGGCCGCAAAAATTGCAACAGGGTAAAGGAATACGCTTGGAGCTGAAGAGTTTATATATTAGATGTTAACATAAGTTGTGTCCGTTTTTTTTTTCAATTTAAAATGAGAATCAAAAGTAAAACAAAATGGTAAATGTTATACTTCGTTCGAAAGAAAATTTTCTGCTCTTCAAGATATTTTTTACATTACATTTTTTGTTACATCACATATTTTTTGTTACATCACATTTTCGTAACATAATTTTTTTTGTTACATCATATTTTAGTTATATTTTTTTTTGTTTAAACATTTTTTCGTTACAAGATATTGTGTTTGTTTTTAGGTTACATACGAGTATATTATTTTATTTGATTACAAGCCTTCAAAATTGAATGCCAAGTAGACGAAAGTGAGCATTTTCGACACGTCCTTCTGTTCACGTTCAATCGAGGGAATAAAGCTGCTAAAGCTACTCGCGATATTTGCGAAGATTACTATGAAGATGCTATGAATTAAAGGACAACTCGTCGATGGTTTTTGCGTTTCAAAGACGGTAATTTCGACCTGAAAGACATGGAGCGTTCCGGACGGCCAGTGGATTTTCGTGAATAATATGGTTTAAGCGGTCCTCATCAAAGTCCACTGGTCGTCCGGAACGCTCCATGTCTTTCAGGCCGAAATTGCCGTCTTTGAAACGCAAAAACCATCGACGAGCTGTCCTTTAATTCATAGCATCTTCATCGTATACTTCGCAATTATCGCGAGCAGCTTTATTCCCTCGATTGAACGCGAACAGAAGGAGGTGTCGAAAATGCTCGCTTTCGTCTACTTGACATTCCATTTTGAAGGCTTGTAATCGAATAAAATAATACATTTAACGTAAAAGCAAACACAATATCTTGTAGAGCAGAAAATTTCCTTTCGAATGACGTATGTCGTATAACCTTTACCATTTTGTTTTACTTTTGGTGCTCATTTTTAAATTGAAAACAAATGGACACAACTTATTTTAACACACAATATATAGCAATATTATTAGTAAATATTATAAAAATAAAGAATTCTTACTCATTATAAACTGCTTTCTCGTTTTAATAGTCATATTTTTCTGTTTAACAGTAAATCTATCTCCATTTAATAAATACATTATTAGCCATTGTTATTTTACGTTACGTATAAATATATCAAGAAGTGACAGCTGTCATGTAATATAAGAATAATAAAACAGTTCTGAAACATGCGCTAAAAATTAAATTCCTCGCAATATTAATTATATTATTACAATTAAGTACTGGTAATTAATGTGTTGATTCATTGGCAAAGGAAGCATTTTCTACTGATATTTTAAATAAAATTAAATATAATACTTGGCACTAAATAACGGTGGATTGGAATATATTATATAATAACTGTTGTAAATATTAGGTGTTAACATAAGGTGTGTCCTTTTTTTACCAAATTAAAAAATGAGCATCAAAAGTAAAACAAAATGGTAAAGGTTACATATACGTCATTCGAAAGGAAATTTTCTGCTCTACAAAATATTGTATTTGCTTTTACGTTACATATATTATTTTATTTGATTACAAACCTTCAAAATGGAATGTCAAGTAGACAAAAGTGAGCATTTTCGACACCTCATTCTGTTCGCGTTCAATCGAGGGAATAAAGCTGTCAAAGCTGCTCGCCATATTTGCGAAATGTACGTTGAAGATGCTATGAATGAAAGGACGGCTCGTCGATGGTTTTTCCTTCAATAATGACGTCGAATTGCGGACATGGTTGGACGAATTTCTCGAGTTAAGACCGGATGGTTTTTATCGCACAGGTATTGAAAAACTTGTAGACCGTTGGTAAGAAGTTGTAAATAATGAAGGAGAATACATTATTGACTAATTTGTTGTAATTTTTTTTTGTTGTGTCGTCTTGTTCTCTTCATTTGGAAAAAAACGGACACAACTTATGTTAACACCCCATACATAAGGACTCTAGATATAAATCAACTCAACAATCTATCCCTTTGAAACTATGGTTTAATATACTTAGATTGAACAAGATGGAAGTGTCTGTCGTATGTCGTTTGTGGACGGGCCACTGCGTGATGGCTAGTCACCTTTACAGAATGGGTACTGTGGAAAATCTCCGGCTGCGAGTGTCTTCTGGATGATTAAACTATAGACCATATAATTTTCTGTTGTTCTTTGAGAAACAGATTTGATTTACTAAAAGCCATATCTTTACCGCGTTCCAATGAATGTTGCGTTTCTCCTTTGTTCGTGGAGAATTTCCACTTATATTGGGTGTTAACATAAATTTGTGTCCGTTTTTTTTCAAATTTAAAAATGAGCACCAAAAGTAAACCAAAATGATAAAGGTTATACGTCATTCGAAAGAAAATTTTCTGCTATACACGATATTGTGTTTGCTTTTACGTTAGATATATTATTTTATTTGATTACAAGCCTTCAAAATGGAATGTCAAGTAGACGAAAGTGAGCATTTTCGACACTTGATTTTTGTTGTTTTCACTCAAAACATGTGGAACCCAAGCGCCGAACTTCTGGACTTTTCCCATTCATTTACGATAGCGGTATACAGTCATGTGACTACAATTCATCTGCTCAGCCAACTCTACGGTGGTTTGAAAGGGATCTTCATGAATAATATGGTTTAAGCGGTCTTCATCGAAGTCCACTGGTCGTCCGGAACGCTCCATGTCTTTCAGGTCAAAATTACCGTCTTTGAAACGCAAAAACAATCGACGAGCTGTCCTTTCATTCATAGCATCTCCACCGTACACATCGAAAATATCGCGAGCAGCTTTATTCCCTCGATTGAACGCGAACAGAAGGAGGTGTCGTAAATGCTCATTTTCGTCTACTTGACATTCCATTCTGAAGGCTTGTAATCAAATAAAATAATGTATGTAACGTAAAAGCAAATACAATATCTTGTAGAGCAGAATATTGTATTTGCTTTTACGTTACATACAGCAGAAAATTTCCTTTCGAATGACGTATAACATTTACCATTTTATTTTACTTTCAGTGCTCATTTTTAAATTTGAAAAAAAAAAAACGGACACAACTTCTGTTATAACACCTAATAGATCGTTTGTTAATTTTTTTTAAGGTTAATCAATTGCAACTTTAAATTGTCTAGAAATGGAATTAAAAAAATTGTTTTATTATATTGACCATAAAATTCCATATTGACTTTAATTTGGTGGCACAAATCATCCTAGTTTGAGTTAATTGCCTTTTAAATAAAAATGTACGGTACCAACAATAATATTCAGAAACTTGAAAATATCATATATTAATCAAAAATTCAAAAATCCATATTCAAAACACTAATATATTTAGTCAAACACTGTTCATTCCCCTTCATATAACGGTATAGCCCTACCGGTTTCAAGATTTTTACCTCATCATTAAAAGAGGACAAACAAGACTAAATTATATTCAAACTGGCACCCATATACACACGCATCAATTGATAACATTTGGGTTGGCGATTGTGGGTAGAGGGAAGCAGGAGATAACTTTAGCAAGCAGCTGTGAGATCTTGGGAATATGTATTTACGAGATGTTCTTCCCGATACACTGACTTGAATATTTCTAGGGTCTCTAATCTGTCCAATTTATTTCCGTTAATAGTGATATGCAAGAATTTGACATTATCGATAGAAACTGTGTGATTTTCACGGTGACAATGATTAGCTTTTTCAGAATAAATTAGATGACTCGTTAAGGCGGATTTGTGTCAATGAAGTATATTTTTTAAAGGATTTTTTTTAGAATAGATATGACCGAAGTCATAGGTATCCTTATACCCTCGAACACTAGGCGGAAAATGTGTATGTGTCGTTCGAGGGGAGTAGCACACCGCGGGGTTCGAAGTGACGACCTTCCGCACGGAAGTCCAGCGCGTTACCGCGCGGCCATCCTCCTCTTTTATCATTATAAATAATTTATTTAAAACATGTTCAACTCTTTGTATGCTGATCCCGTGTTTTATCGTCCATGTTTTAACGTGATAAACTAGATTTGCGCTGATGGTCCCGTGTTTTAATGTGATAAACTAGATTTGCGCTGATGGTCCCGTGTTTTAATGTGATAAACTAGATTTGCGCTGATGGTCCCGTGTTTTAATGTGATAAACTAAATTTGCGCTGATGGTCCCGTGTTTTAGCGTGATAAACTAGATTTGCGCTGATGGTCTCGTATTTTAACGCGATAAACTAGATTTGCGCTGATGGTCCCGTGTTTTAACTGAATAAACTAGATTTGTGTACGGTGGAGATGCTATGAATGAAAGGACAGCTCGTCGATGGTTTTTCCTTCAATAATGACGTCAAATTGCGGACATGGTTGGGCGAATTCCTCGAGTCAAGACCGGATGGTTTTTTTTCGCACAGGCATTGAAAAACTTGTAGAACGTTGGCAAGAAGTTGTAAATAATGAAGGAGAATACATTATTGACTAGTTTGTTGTAATTTTTTTTTTGTTGTGTCATCTTGTTCTCTTCATTTGGAAAAAAACGGACACAACTTATGTTAACACCCAATACATAAGAACTCTAGATATAAATCAACTCAACAATCTATCCCTTTGAAACTATGGTTTAATATACTAAGAATGAACAAGATGGAAGTGTCTGTCGTATGTCGTTTGTGGACAGGCCACTGCGTGGTCGCTAGTCACCTTTACAGAATGGGTACTGTGGAAAATCTCCGGCTGCAAATGTCTTCTGGATGATTAAACTATAGATCCTATAATTTTCTGTTGTCCTTTGAGAAACATATTTGATTTACTAAAAGCCATATCTTTACCGCGTTCCAATGAATGTTGCGTTTATCCTTTCTTCGTGGAACTTTTCCACTTATATTGGGTGTTAACATACATTCGCTGCACACAAGAAGAGAAGTAAGACTCGGTACATGTGTAAGGAATGTGATGTAACTCACCACAAAAGAGAATGTTGTCAAAATTGCCATACTTAACAAAATTACTAAAATATTTCAATAAAATATACACAGTTTCATAGCAATCATCTTAATACTTCCTTAGATATATTAGTAGACCGTTCACAAAAATCACCTCTCGTCAAAAACACGTCGACACTGGAAAAGGATGCCTTGATTTCAACCGGTATTAAAGTGTTAATAAGAACATCTTTATGTTTCCAATATGATAGCTGCCACTTCTTGATTATATCTTTTTAGATCTTGAATATATCTGTTTCTCCTGTTCTGTAAATGCTTTCTTTTTGACCTTTAAGAAACAAACAAAAACATTCCTCTTGACAAGTCTCCCCCACCTGTTGAGCCTCAATACAACGTGCATACTTAACAGCATCATTCATTTTATTAACCCTTCCTTCCCTGTGATGTGTAACTAGTACACATTGCTTCTAAACACTTTAATATCTCTATAAATACTGGCTTCAGATTTTAGGTATTCCTCCGTAATACATTTGCGCATTGAATGAAAAAATAATATTAATAATAAATAGCACTTATCGGCTACATCAGAGATATTTTGTGAAAATCGGGAATAAATTCACCAATACAATCAAACGTGTGACGTAGGTATATTCATTCTAAAAAACCGCTATGGGTGAGGAAGCGACGCTATTCACGTCTCACTCTCGTTCTACTTCGGTATATGGGAACGCAAGAAATAGAATTTCGCTTCTCTCGTTCAGTAGCTCGCGGGCATTCATTTGAGGTGGTCTCTTCGCCCGTTTTGTGAACGTTGACCGTTTTTTTTTTCATTATTTCAGCAATTAAATTTCAATTATTATCACTTTTGACTTCAAATTTAATTAATTTTAGCGATTGGCTATGAATATTCTTATTTTTCCGATTTTAAATCGCTCATTTTTACATGTGTATTGAATACACAGCACCGGAACGCGCGGATTTTTTTAGCACATGAAGGGTAGTAGATATTTTAAATCAAAATAAGATATACTTATAATAAAATATAGGTATAGTATATGCACATTGATATAGTATATGACTTATGTCAAAATATGATCCACCTATAGTTCGGAAATTCTAGGATGAGTCCTGTGACAGCTCACAAATTTGCCCCAATACAACTTATGTAATGTATTTACCTAAATAACTTGCTATTTATTAGCATTGAGGCTTATATTAAAGTTGATAGAATAATTAAAATTACTGAACATCGTTACAAGGTTGTATTGAGGCAAGTTTGTGAGCTGTCACAGGACTCATCCTAGAATTTCCGAACTATAGTAAAAGTCGACCTCCGTGGCCTGGTGGTAAGACATTTGTCTGCCGATCCGGAGGTTGCGGGTTCGATCCCCGCTGGAACCCAGATTTTTTTAAATAGGATTCCAGTCTGGTTAACACTTAGGGCCTATAAAAACATATTTCTGGTTGGTTGGAAGAGATTGCCACATGGCAATAAACTCGCCAGGTTAAAAAAAAAAAGTTTGACCATGCCTGATCTAGAATACGTGATATATAACTGTCTCCCAACCAGGATTCCAGTCTGATTTTCTCTTTAACATCTTTCTGGTTGGTTGGAAGAGATTGTCAAATGAAATTAAGTATGTCAGGTTTGTACTGTATACATAAAAAATGTAATATAACTAGTTGCAACCCGTGAAATATTTACGGAAGTAAAACAAATTCTACATTTATGAAAATATATATTCATAAATGTAAAATTTGTTTATATACTCGTACTATCTTGATGAAAAAGTTTCAGGACTTTATTCATAAAATCGAAAATACAAGTTTATTCATCAAAATCGATATGGTCCCCTTCAAAGTACTCCCCATCGACTGCAACGCACTTACGCCAGCGCTTGATCCAATCCTCGAAACACCGCTGGTACTCAATTTTTGGTATGTCCATCAAAGCCGTCTTCGATTTTTTCATGACATCCTCTCGGGTGCTGTAACGCGTTCCGCGAAGCGGTTTTTTAAGTGGGTTGAACAGGAAAAAGTCGCAAAGAGCCAGATCAGGTGAATTCGAAGGCTGCTGGATAGTAATCGTGTTGTTTTTGGTCAAAAACTCATGGAAATCATTGTCTTTCGCGATTTCAACGCGGTCCTTTTTTTGCATGAAATTGAGGTCTTTCAAACTTGTAAAAAATCAAAAACACGCACCAAGGTAGATGTACTCAGTACAGTGTAACTTTTACAGATGTCAAGCTATGGTGCTGAAATTTGGAGAGAAGTGTCAATGATAGATGTGGTAACTTAAAAAAAAAATTCCAATCGGGTGACTGACAACCCCACACGGTGGCCGGTCCTAAAACTTTTTGATCAAGGTAGTATATCATTTATACATCGTCCCCTTTTACACCAATTCAAAAATTGTTAGCTAGGTATTTAAAATTCGTTCAGTATCACGGACCCACCGAGATTCAAATTTCGAATTACTTTCGGAGAGAATCCAAGTATTCCTCTCTCGCTCTCTTGTATTCAAAATTTAATTCTCGTATTTTTTCTTTGGCGGTAACCATCGTATGGGTTTTGGCCTATTTATACTATGATACAATACAAAAGACGGACAATCACCCGAACATTCCTTTTAATATAAAGTGAGATATCATAAATCAAAAGAAAAGGAAAGAATGGTGGAGAGGAAAGAAAAATCTGGAATGAAGCACTTTAAATTGCTAACTACTTCCATAAAGGTATGTTAAAAAAAATCACCTAATTAAATTGAAAAAAAAATTTCAATTTCTCTATAAGTCAATAAAATGTTACATTTAGTTATTGCATCACATATTAATTTAATGCGTAACCATAATGAAAAGATTATTTACTCGAATTAATTTAACCAACACTTAATTAATCAATAATTTCATACAAACACTTAATTAATTTATTGTAAACTAAAATAAAAAAGATGACTTCCTTGATCGAAACCAGTCTGTCCGATTCTACGTATAAATTCATCTTATTTTTCCATACATACATACAACCATCACTCCGTTTTCCTATCGAAGTAAACAAAGAGGGCAGAGCATCAGAATTTCCTATCACAACACATGTTTCAACTCTTCTGTCATACACCCATACACTTTGTCATACAATTATAACAACGTCATTGACTTTTTACATTTCCTTCTTTCAATATATCATACACTTGATCCAGTCACACTTTGCTTAGTCTTCCTCTACCACACCTTCCACTCACATTGGCACGGTATATTTGTTTTTCTTTTTCCATTCATTCCACATGTCGAAACCATTTCAGCGTGCTCTTATTAATCTTACTTAACGCATCAGTCTTAAATTACATCACATTAATCCTTTATCACTTAATTCCGTATTCTGTCATACATTGTCACTCCATGTATTATTCTTAATGCACACATTTCTACAGCATTTATTTGATTCCTATTAGTATTTCGTTATATAAGGCAAAATATTTCGCCACTGGCAATACGAGCTATAACACATTTACCATAAACTATTTACAAAAATAAAAGGTTATCAAAGACAACTGAAAAAAATGTGAACGTCAGTTTTTCACAAATGTCAATCTCATACAAAGGGTCAATACACGTTACAAATCGATAATACTTAATGATATATTGTCGTAGAGACAGATATATACTGAAAGCGACATGTTGGGGGAGGTGATACGGGGGATTAATACAAGAAAACAACGTTTACATGCGTATTATGTAAAAAAATAATAAATCAAAACCATGGACTATCCACTATTAATGAAACCTTCGGGTATCAAAACCATAGACTATCTAATATTAATTAAACCTTCGGGTATAAGAAATGAGATTTCTACGACATATTTATTTCAAAGAATGTGAATTTTACACATGACTCTATCCCAATTTTTTTTAATGCGTTGATATTACTCGTATGCAAAATAGTAAAAACTGTGGCAGGTACTTCTAGAGATGAGAGTACCACCACACCTTGTGAACCTTATTAGGTCACTGTACCAACGTAGTTCTGCGACAGTCAAAGTCAACAACATCAAGTTC
Organism: Odontocerum albicorne; assembly: GCA_949825065.1. Taxonomy (NCBI): domain Eukaryota; kingdom Metazoa; phylum Arthropoda; class Insecta; order Trichoptera; family Odontoceridae; genus Odontocerum; species Odontocerum albicorne. The sequence goes on along the minus strand of OX463866.1, from coordinate 19,074,387 downwards.
AAACAGTTTAAAGTGCAAAAGGGTGTACAGCAAGGGTGCATCTTTTCTCTAATTGATTTATTTAACCTATATGGAGAATATATTACGAGGAGAGCACTTGAAGACTGGGACTGTGGGATTTCTATTAGTAGAAGAAAGTTCTCAAATCTGAGGTATACAGATGATACGATGTTAACCCTTCCTCTCCTGTGATGTGTAACTAGTACACGTTGCTTCTAAAAACTTTATTATCTCTATAAATATAATAAATACTGGGTTCAGATTTTAGGTATTCCTCCGTAATACATTTACGCATTGAATGAAAAAAATAATATTAATAATAATTAGCACTTATCGGCCACATCAGAGATATTTTATGAAAATCGTGAATAAATTCACCAATACAATCAAACGTGTGCCTGTGTGTGACGTAGGTATATTCATTCTAAATAAATCGCTATGGGTGAGGAAACGACGCTATTCACGTCTCACTCTCAGTCTACTTCGGTATATGGGAACGCAAGAAATAGAATCTCAGTTCGCTCGCTTCTCTCGCTCAGTAGCTCGCGGGCATTCGTTTGAGGTGGTCGCTTCACCCGTTTTGTGAACGTCGGCCGATGTTTTTTTTTTCATGTTTTCAGCAATTAAATTTCAATTACGAGTATTATCACTTTTGACTTCAAATTTAATTAATTTATGCGATTGGCTATGATTATTGTTATTTTTCCGATTTAACCCATTATAGGACGGTCAGAACAAAGTGGTATATAAATATACCACCCATTATAAGGCATATATTTCATACATATTTGTTCCTAAAATGCTCCTTATAGCTTAAAAACATTTTCTTTTACGTACAGTGGTAAGATAAACTACCATCCAGCATGAAGTGGCCGTCAATCGCTTAGTAAATAGTCTGTGTAATTAAGGAACATAACGATGAAGATTTGGTAGCTGTAACGAAAAATTTTAAAAGTGTCCTATAAAGGGTTAAATCGCTCATTTTTACATGTGTATTGAATACACAGCACCGGAACGCGCTGATTTTTTTAGAACAGGAAGGGAAAGGTTAATTGCTACACCATAAGAATAAATGGCCAAGTTTCTTTAAAAGGTGGAAAAACGAGAGCAAGCTCCAAGGCCTGGAAATCGGTAGGTCAAAAATTAAGTTAATGATAATGGACCGCAGTAACAAACTAGTGAACTCTCTCATCTTCCCAATATTCACGTATGGTGCATGAATTTGGACTTTGAGAACAATCGAAAAACGTAGAATAGATGCCTTTGAAATGTGGTGCTGGAGAAGGGTATTACGAACTCCATGGGCAGCAAGGTTAAATAACGCCTACATTCTCGAAGAACTGAGAATCTCCGACAGATTGTCGACATTATGCCTTCGGCGAGTTCTCCAATTCTTAAAACACATTGCTCGTGGCCAAGGAGACAGTTTAAAGAGGCTTGTGGTTACTGGACGCGTGGAAAGACGACGCACAACAGAAAGAATCCCAATACGTTGGACTGACCAAGTGAGAGACGCAACTATACTTGGGATAATGTAGGATGTTTCCTGTGACATTTGAAATGTCATGTCTCAAAGAGATGGGGTAAAATCGTTTTTTTTTTACAAATCGAATCGTTTTTTTATAAATCGAAAAATTGTTTTTCTCTAAACTGAAGTTTTAATTCCTAATTTTCATTATACTGACTTTCTAATGTATTGTATGGTTTGTATATATCTTTAAATAGGCCAAGATCCACTATGAATTAATACTAATTACGAACATTTAATTTTAGATATAAAAAAATCGAAAATCCAATTATCGTATACCCCATTCCTAGCCAATGCGGACTAACGTAGTGTCTTTTGACAAACGTCACCAAATATTATTTGATTTTAACAAACTGCCACATTTTTGCTAATTTGTAACAAGATGTATTAATTTGTAATTATTGTTAGTTTTATGTAATGTATTGTATTTACCTAAATAACTTGCTATTTATTAGAATCGAGGCTTATATTAAAGTTGATAAAATAATTAAAATTACTGAACGTCGTTACAAGGTTGTATTGGGGCAAATTTGTGAACTGTCTCACATGGACCATGCTACAATTTCTCAAGTATAGACTACCTTTAACAAATGCCCTTCGAGTCACAGAGTACATGATTCTCATTATTCATCTGTGATTCTCAGTCATGAGCCACACGACAGGATGTATGGATTACTCCTTCAGCGATTGAAAAGATCTACACGCCTGTTTATACGTATACAAATCACTTTCAAGGAAATTAGCAAACCCTTTGTTGATTGACAGACTTTTGTGTAATATACCGGACACGTCGATACGTTGTACCGGACATGTTTAATTTTCGCCATTATGAATTAATAATTTTTTGGTGTTCTATTCACGAACTAAGCTGTTAAGATCTTTATCACTCACACACGTCCTCAACACGAACACTTTACTGCTTAGTGCTAAATTACTTGACTGCTGAATTGCTGAACTTTGGGTTTGAGATGTCAAGACTGTGTACTTGCTGAAGACAACAGGCTGTACACAATAAACGAATACACTCACATGTACATGGGGGGATTTTTATTTTTAGGGGATGTTGAGGTGTACAGAATTATTAGGTGGCGTTAAGACCTTAAAGTGGTATTGAGTTATTTATTTAATATTCCAGGAAACAAATCTCAGCCTGATTGTACAACTCACTTGTTAACGCAATTTGTCTTAAAACTGCTTTTTCGTTATCGTACAGTTCTGAAACAGGTTTCAACGCGCTAACTCAGGTAAATGTAATAAAATAGAAATTGCTTAAAATTGAGGGTCGTTCGTCGAGACTTGAGACTTTGAAACAAAACTGCAACTGAATATAAAAGATATTTTTATTATTCATATTATAGTTAAGGCATTAATACTGTGGAGGTTTAAAGACATTGCAATTTGTTTTATCAAACACTGTCTATTCCACTTTATGTAACGGTATAATCCTACCGGTTTCAAGGTTTTCCCCTCATCATCAGGGAGAGCACAAACAAGGCTGAATTATTTTCGATCTGGCACCGGTACACGCTTTTGACGGTAAACATTCGGGTTGGGGACTGGGGGCTGGGGGAGGCATGAGACGATCTCGGCGAGCAGTGGAGAGATTCTTGGTATATATGTGTTTAGATGTTCACCTCGATGCACTGACACCTGAGATAACTTTAACAAGCAGCTGTGAGATCTTGGGAATATGTATTTACGAGATGTTCTTCCCGATACACTGACTTGAATATTTTTAGGGCATCTAATCTGTCCAATTTATTTCCGCTACTGCTGATATGTAAGAATTTGGCATCATCGATAGAAAATGTATAGTTTTCACGGTGACAATGATTAGCCATTTCAGAATAAATTAGAGGATTTGTTAACCTTTCCTTCCCTGTGTTGGGTATCTTCTACACGTTGCTTCTAATAACCATCAATATCTATATAAATATAATAAATACAAGGTTAAGATTTTAGGTATTCCTCCATAATATATTTACGCATTGATTTAAAAAATAATATTAATAATAATCAGAATTTATCGACTACATCGTAGGTGTTTTGTGAAGATCGGAAACAAATTCGCATTTAAACGCTGTGAGTGCCTCGTCTTGACGATAGGTGAAGAGTATGCGAGAAGCGCGACACTATATTCGCATCTCACTCTTGCATACTTCAGTAGACCTACGCCCGTTCCGTGAGCGTTGCCAGATGGTTTTTTAATGTTTTCAGCAAATAAATCTCAATTATTATAATTTTTAACTTCAATTATAATTAATTAAGGGGTTTATCTATGAATGTTCTTATTTTTCCGATTTAAAATCGCTAATTTTTGATCGCGTACTCACTACCCAACGCCGGAGCGCGCGTTTCAATTTTAGCACCGTAAGGGAAGGATTAAGGCGGATTCGTGTTCACGAAATCTCTTTTCAAAGGGTCTTCCTGTCTATCCTGTATAGAAATTATCACAGTCAGCACATAAAAGTGTATACACACCACTGTTGCTAAGTATTCCATTTTTGCCTTTCCCATTAAATAAGAGTTTCCGGAGATTAAAATTAGTGTAAAAAGCTGGCTTTATGTGACTTGGAATTTTTTGGTTATATAGCCTTGAAACCGGTAGAATTATATATATATATATATATACCGTTATAAAAAGTGGAATAAACAGTTTTTGATCTGTTAATCATCAAGCGCGAGGTTCCTATAAATATATATACTTACATACCATCACGCCATTTCCCTATCGAAGAAAGCAGAGAGAACACAGCACCAGACTTTTCTATCTCGACACACATCCTTCGCCTGTTCCACATTTATAAACCTCATACAACTCCTACGATTTCTTTAATTTTTACGTTTCCTTCTTTCAACACTTGATCCAACTATACTTTAATTGGTCTTCCTCTATCACACGTTCCACTTATATTCACACTATATATTTGTTTTGTTAGTCTTTATTTATTCAGTCATTCGACATGCCCAAACCATTTCAGATTACTCTTCTTCATCTTACTCAACACATCAGTCTTAAGTTAACATTCATCCCTAATCACTTCATTCCGTATTCCAGCATACATCGTCACCTCACGTATTCTTCTAAGTGCACGCATTTGTACAGTATTTATTCGGCTTCTTTCTACGTCCACATTTCCCTCCCTTACATCAAAGTCGGTATAGATCGTTCAGCCAAAAGACTCATTTTGCAATATTGTGAGTAACAGTGCGTTTACAAAAACTAGTCACTTTATTTTTTTAATGAAGTGAAAAAGCAAAAAAATAATATTTTGTATTCAAACATTGAAATGAACACACACAAGTTAAAAATGCTGTCAGCATAAATTGAAATGCACATAAAAATAAAATGACAGTAAGTTTATTTAACATATTAATTGTTTAGGCATGGCAGAGTCTAGGAAACATTAAATAACAATAATGGAAATTTTCAAGATTAAAAATAAATATAAATATAAGTATTATAAAGTAAAAATGTTCGTCAGCTTTAATTAGATTATATGTTAGCACATAAAAATACAATTATTATTGTATGTAAGATTATTTAACATATTAATGTATCATAATTACATAATTACAATGTCAAATAATACAGTTTTATAATAATAGTGGATGGAGTGATACTGAATTATAAGAAACTTTAAGTTATAACAAATTACGTTCTAAAATTTATAAAAATGATTGATATACATTACATTAGTCAAAAATCGCACTCCTAATTTAGACAAGATAGTATTTTTCTAATCACCGAGTATTTTAACAACAATACAAACGTGCGCTCTGCGCGAACCAATCGTGTGGCATTCTAAAACCAATACCACTACATAAGTTGTGTAATGCAGAGATATATTAGTTATATTATATTACTCACACTATTGCAAAATGACTTCTGGCTGAATGATCTATACTAAAAAACTTGTGTACTATCATCATAGCAGATTTTGATATTGTCCGGTTTGAGTATATATATTTTAATGCTCCATTGACATTGTTTTATATCGCTACACGCAGTTAAATATTCCTCGTAACTCTTCCATTATCTGAGGAAATACTACTTAATAAGTAAAATTCTTCAACTTACTATAGAATTAATAGTAGAATTCTTCAACTTACTATATAATTAATAGTTTAATTTTTCAACTTACTATAGAATTAATAGTAGAATTCTTCAACTTACTATAGAATTAATAGTATAATTCTTCAACTTACTATAGAAATAATAGTAGAATTCTTCAACTTACTACAGAATTAATAGTATAATTCTTCAACTTGCTATAGAATTAATAGTAGAATTCTTCAACTTACTATAGAATTAATAGTAGAATTATTCAACTTACTATAGAATGAATAGTATAATTATTCAACTTACTATAGAATCAATAGTAGAATTATTCAACTTACAATAGAATTAATAGTGTAATTCTTCAACTTACTATAGAATTAATAGTAGAATTCTTCGACTTACTATAGAATTAATAGTAGAATTATTCAACTTACTATAGAATTAATAGTATAATTCTTCAACTTACTATAGAGTTAATAGTAGAATTATTCAACTTACTATAGAATTAATAGTATAATTCTTCAACTTACTATACAATCAATAGTAGAATTATTCAACTTACTATAGAATTAATAGTATAATTCTTCAACTTACTATAGAGTCAATAGTAGAATTATTCAACTTACTTTAGAATTAATAGTATAATTTTTCAACTTACTATAGAATGAATAGTAAAATTCTTCAACTTACTGTAGAATTAATAGTAGAATTCTTCAACTTTCATTACTCACCCATACATCACATTTTATTTTCCTTCCACAATGACTGGGATTCCACATTTTGTATTCAGGTCCCTTAATGGGATCTCTCCGTTGTATATTTCCAATCTGTTTCTGAGAAATGTTCCTAAAAGAACTATATGCTCGATTTCTAAATTAATAGTTCCGAATCAATCCAATAGAGCGAGGTATTATGACAAGCTTTTGCCCTTGGTTGTCATGTGGCGTAGAAAGATCTACCGTTCGTTCCAAATACAAAATATTGGTTGTTCCAAATCGATACCGTTCGTTCCAAATACAAAATATTGGTTGTTCCAAGTCGATACCGTTCGTTCCAAATACAAAATATTGGTCGTTCCAAATCTATCCAATAAGACGGGGTATTTTGATCGTTTTTTGCCGTTGTCCTGTGGCGTGGAATGGTCCTGTGGATGAATATGGGTAGTGTGTGCAACTTTAGGAAGCAATTGAAGACAACTCTTTTTGGAAGGTCTTATCAAAATGTATGATTATATATGAACACTTCACAAATACATTACACTACACATAACACCGAAGGTGTTACTATCGTATATCTGAAGATCTACAAATATTTCTTTCTAGTTCATCTTTCTTTGGTAAGTTTTTTGCGTTTTTCTTACCAAATATGTTTTTCTAAATACATGCAAAAATGGGGAAGTACCTAATCTAATGGTCGTATAAACCATCTTTCTATCCTTGCTATCAACTTATATACATTTATTATATAATATTTTAAAACTGTTAATAACAATTCGTTCGAATCCTGAATTAGAGCGCCCTTGAGTCTTGAGAATCTGCTCTCTAAACGGCGCTATATAAATTATTATTTTATTATTATTATTGAATGTAAACCGTATTGTTCATTGTTTGCTGAAAGCAGAGCATGTACTATGTATTCATTAAATTAATATTACTCACACGCCACTGGAATTGTAGGCGCTTATTGTTAGCCGAGAAGCTTTCAGCACGTCTTATTGTATAAAGCAACGGTTCTTCAATTAGTATTAGAGTGGACGATTCGTTGACTGAGTAGTTTAATATTTCAAAAGGGGTAAAGCAAGGATTGTTTTTATCACCCTAATTGTTTAAAATTTACATCGATTCTTGTATGATGGAACTGTAGAAGTCAATGGGGGGGGGGCATTTAATTGTCGAATAGGAATGTATGCGGACTGCTGTATGTTGATGATATGGTATTGTTAGCGGAGAATGAGGATGAAGTAGAAAGACTGATAAGTGAATTGCATTAGAGATGTAAAGAGAAATATATACGAATGAATGTTACAAAGTTCAAAGTCATGGTGATGGAAAAGGTGGTATCTAAATCATGGTATCGAACAGCGTGTAGCAAAAGAAACAAAGTAAACGGAGTACTAAAAGATATATACTTGAACCGGACAGTATCAAAATCTACTTGGATGATAGTCCACAAAAGTATTTAAGAACGAACATTAATGTATGGGCGTGAAACATGGACATATGAAAAGATTGAAAGGAGCCGAATAAATGTTGTAGAAATACGTGCACTAAAAAAAACGTTTGAGACAACTGTGTATGAAAAAATACCAAATGAAGTGATTAACCCTTTCTGTCCTGTGATGTGTAACTAGTACACATTGCTTCTAAAAACTTTATAGTAATATCTCTATAAATATAATAAATACTGGGTTCAGATTTAAGTATTCCTCCGTAATACATTTACGCATTGAATGAAAAAATAATATTAATAATAATTATTAGCACTTATCGGCCACATCAGAGATATTTTGTGAAAATCGGGAATAAATTCACCAATACAATCAAACGTGTGCAAGTGTGTGATGTAGATATATTCATTATAAAAATCCGTATGGGTGAGGAAACTTTTCCTGTCTCACTCTCAGTCTACTTCGGTATATGGGAACGCAAAAAATAGAATCTCAGTTCGGTCGCTTCTCTCGTTTAGTAGTCAGCCGGCTTTCGTTCGAGGTGGTCATCTCGTCCGTTTTGTGAACGTCATCCGATGTTTTTTTTTCATGTTTTCAGCAATTAAATTTCAATTATTATCACTTTTGACTTCAAATTTAATTAATTTAAGCAATTGGCTATGAATATTGTTATTTTTCCGATTTAAAATCGCTCATTTTTACATGTGTATTGAATACACAGCACCGGAACGCGTGGATTTTTTTAGCACAGAAAGAGAAAGTTTGAGGATGAATGTGAACTTAAGGCTAATATGTTGAGTACGATGAAGAAGAACACTAAGATGGTTTAGGCATGTAGAATGAATGACTGAAGAAAAACTAATAAAACAAATATGCAGTGCAAATTTAAGTGGAAAATATGGTAGAAAAAGAGCAAGGAAAGTATGTTTGGATTAGACCAATGATATTTTGAAAGAAGGAAATTCAAGAAGTAAGGTATGAAGGAGGCGAAATATATATGTCGAGATTGGAAAGCCTGACGCTCTGTCCTCTCTTGCAGCCCCAGCAGAGAAACTGCGTGATGATATGTATGTATTCACCAGTTATTATACTCTGTTGTAACAAAAAAAAAACAAAATCATTGTGTAAAAACGTGGCATAACTTTCATTTAGTCGTAAGTAAGAGTTGTGTCGAAAAAAATTCATAAAGTAAACACCTACTCACAAACTAAAGAAAAAAAAACCATTGCTGTGTTTTATTTTGCTTTTACCTACCATTAAAATCCAATAGAAATTACAGAAACATATATTCACCATCTGTGTCGATTTCAATCTCTTGAAATTCTGTCAAATATATATAATGCTGGTACTGATTCAAAAAGATCGACTGTTTAGGATAATTATGCATTTATAATTCATGTACATTATAGAACAAAATAAAAATATATTTAAATAGAATATTCACACGTTAATATTGATAAATATTTAATTTAAAATTTCATTTTCACATGCACTTGAATTTTATAATACGTAAGAAAACCACCACTTAAAATCAGAATATTGATTTTTTTATTACGGCAATTCACAAAGGTCGTATTTTATTGTCTATGATTTTTAAACATTTAGAATTATTCACTTTGTATTTAAATGTTAACTTTTTAATTTTGTTTAAATAAATATATTTTTTATAGACAATACATGTGGTTTTTTTTTTTTAATTTTAATTATATTTCGGTTTTTTTTTAAGGTATTTTATAATATTTTAGTTTTGTATTTTGTATGAATAGTGAATGCTATCGCTTCCGGAGTCGGATGTCTTCTGTTCGGATTTCAAATCTGGAATGCAATATGGCGTCGCATCACGTGACGATGACAAGATGGCGGTCTCGTAATGTCACAAGTATCGAAATGTCATCAGTAATTATTCTCTGCTTTTTAACCTTTTTCTTATGGAAATGTTATAAAAATAAATAAATAATTAGTTAAGCTATTTTATGAGATACGTAATAACCTGGAGATTAATTTGTTTTTGAATTTATACAAGGTAATGTATAAATTCCAATAAATACCGAAATTCTGATGAGTGTCTTATTTTATTTTCATTTGATAGAACCGTTATAGAAAATTTATCAACGAATACAGGCAGACAAAACAATACTAATTATGGAAATTATGACATGATGGTAGTAGCGAAGAATGGGGATGAATTAAAGAGTTTGATATTTAAATTGTATAAGAGATACGAAAAGCATGACTTAAGAATTAATTTTTCAAAATCCTAAGACGTGGTAATAGAAACGTGTGAGAGAAAAAGTTAAATCCTTTATATGGGTGAACAATAAAATATTAGAACACGTTGAGGAGCTCTGCTATTTGGATAATCTTTTCTCAGACGGTGGAAGTGTTACGAGGGATATCGAATGACTTGTAGCGATTGGAAACTAAGTCTATAGGGCTTTAGGAGCGTATGTTCTTTAAAGGAGAGATGATGAGGATGATTGTTGGTAAATAAAAACTTGTCGAAATCGGAATGTGTACAGAGAAATTTTATTGACATACGTCGGTATTTATAATGTGTGCGGGAATGCGCACGAGATATATCGCTGTCTCGTCTCTGAGTTTACAATACGTTTTTGGGAGCGTGTAGATATTCTTTCTGTTTTGGGAGACAGCGCTAGAGATATGTTGCTTTCTCGTTTCCTCATGGAATGCGCTCTTGGTCGGTAGCGAGTTGAATGGCCGCCGCGTGGACTTTGTCCATTGATTGTCTCGGATTGTGAAGCATGCGAGTTCGATGACCGGGCGAGCAAAGGTCGCCTCGTGGGTTCAGTGACCGCGCATACGGTCGCCACAGGGTACTTAAACATTTATACTCGAACCGGATAGTATCAAAATCTGCTTAGATGATGTCCACAATAGTTTTTGGTAACAACTTCGATGTATAAAAGTGAATCGTGGACGTGAAAAAACACTGAAAAGAGTCGCTGTAGAAATGGATGCACTTAGAACAATACACAGAGTGACAATGTATGTTACAATACGGAATGAATTGATTAGATATGAATAGGAACTTAAGGCTGATGTGTTGAGATGAAGAGTCTAGAAATGATTATTAAAACACAGTGCAAATTTGAGTAGAAGGCGTGGTGAAGAAAGACCCTTTTCAGAGAAGAAAACGCAGAAAGTAAGAGAAATCATAGGAGTTTAAAAAAGTGCATATATTTATTTAACACTTTTATTGCAAATACAATCTGGCGGGCGTATTGCCAGGTGGCAATCTCTTCCAACCAACAAGACAAAAGTAAATGAAGCAATTTAAATGGTTGCATAAATCATTCAAATGACTATCCATCCCCACGAAATCCATAAACACATACGTGAGCATATGCCCACGAAGCCCACAAACACGGACAATCACCCGAACATTATTTTTTATATAAAGTTAGATATAATCAATGAAAGGAATGGTTGAATTTAGGAAAGGAAAATTAAAAATTGGGAATGAAACACGTTATTTTACTTTAATAAATTAAGAGTTTTTTCAGTCGTTTCTCAAAGCATGTCAAGGACGGAGCGAGTCTTATATTGGTTTGTAACTGATTCCAGAGTGTCACTGCATGGACAGTAAAAGACGGCGTAAAAAAGGAGGAACGGTGAACTGGAAAGGTCAATAAACAATCTTTGTTTGAGCGTAGCGCTAATCCATGATTTGGAAAGACGCTGAACAAAGGAAATAAAAAGTCATAAATTCATTTGTTATACCGCGTCTTCTTCCTGGTGTCATGTCAGGTCCCCCCAACGTTGACTATCACCTGAGAGTAAGCATCTTTGTCCCCTGCAGCCCGTAAAAGATCCCCAACGTTCTTTATACCAGTCCAATCACGTATATTGCGGAGCCAGGAGATTTGCCTCCTGCCAACACCTCTTCGGCCTTCTATTTTGCCTTGGATGATCAGGTGCAGTAATCTATACTTTGCTCCTCTAAGTAGATGACCCAAATAGGACACCTTTTGGATTTTAATATTAGCAACAATACCGCGTCTGGATTATTGTAAATCTGTTTATTCTGATCTGCCTAATTAGTGAATTTATGGACTCGAGTCTATTTTCAATACAGCAGCTAGGCTGATGGCTGATACGAGTATATGGTAGTCATAAACATTTTCATATTAGTCCGCTTCTAAAAAATCTATATTGGCTCAAGTGTCATGAACGTGTAGCGACCGTGCGTGCGGTCACTGAACCCACTGAGGCGATCCTTGGCCGCTCGGTCATTGAACTCGCACTGTAAGGAATGCGAGACAGCACTGGTCGAAGGTCGCCCGCGCGGTCGTTGAACTCACTAGTAGCGGACAGCGAGAGCGAGACACCGACATATCTCTTGCCTCTCCTGCAGACCGTAGTATGAAATGTATATAGTACGCGCAACAATAACCATGTGTCCGGCGAAGCGAGACAGCGACATGTTCTGCGCCGTTCTATACATTATAAATACATACGCTTTCAATAAACTCTTTCTCTTTGCTTATCTCGATCTCGACGACTTTTATTCAAACAACCTCATCCTTCTATGCGAAACACAAGTCCCTAAAAACGGATTGATTTTAAATTTTGTTTTTTGTATTCAAGTCCCTTAATGAGATGTCTCCATTGTATCATTAAAATGTGAGTTTGAGAAATGCGTTTCTTTTGAGGTCGTTTTCATCTTCATCGAATTAATTAATTGTTTGCTCTCTAAACGGCGCTATTATATAAATTGTCATTTTATAACATATTATGTTGTGTTATATTATACATTTGTTGTATACAGTACAGTCTGGGGGATATTAGTTATTCCAAATTGATACCGTTTGTTCCAAATACAAAATATTGGGTGTTCCAAATCGATACCGTTCGTTACAAATAGAAAATATTGGTTGTTACAAATGGATACCGTTCGTTCCAAATACAAAATATTGGTTGTTTCAAATCGATACCGTTCGTTCCAATTACAAAATATTGGTTGTTACAAATCGATACCGTTCGTTCCAAATACAAAATATTGGTTGTTTCAAATAGATACTGTTCGTTCCAATTACAAAATATTGGTGTTCTAAATCGATGCAATAAGGCGGGGTATTGTGAGAGTGTTACCGTTGTCCTGTGACGTGGAACAGTCTGCTCTTAATGTTAGAGATATGAGTGGCGCATACAGCTTTAGGACACACTTGAAGACAACCCTTTTTGGAAGGTCTTATCAAAATGTGTGCTTATATATAAACACTACCACATATAAACTACACTCCACCAACAACCGAATGTGTTATTATACCATATCGGAAGATCAACAAAGGTTTCTTTGTAGTTCGTATCTTGCCTTGGTAAGTTTTCTGCGGTTTTCTTACCAAATATATATATATATATATATATATATATATATATATATATATATATATATATATATATATATATATATATATATATATATATATATATATATATATATATATATATATATATATATATATATATATATATATATATATATATATATATATATATATATATATATATATATATATATATATATATATATATATTATATATATATATATATATATATATATTATATATATATATATATATATATATATATATATATATATATATATATATATATATATATATATATATATATATATATATATATATATATATATATATATATATATATATATATATATATATATATATATATATATATATATATATATATATATATATATATATATATATATATATATATATATATATATATATATATATATATATATATATATATATATATATATATATATATATATATATATATATATATATATATATATATATATATATATATATATATATATATATATATATATATATATATATATATATAATATATATATATATATATATATATTATATATATATATATATATATATATATATTATATATATATATATATATATATATATATATATATATATATATATATATATA